>CM032800.1:4599000-5910500 GCA_019155185.1 Beaufortia kweichowensis
TCATTATCTTTACCTGGCAAGAGTCCTTTCCTCCCTCCAGATATCCAGCGCAGAACATGGATTTTGTGATCATGCCGGGGTAAGAGTTGTTACAGTCACTGTCAGACAAGATGGGGATTTGCAGACACTGAAGCTTGTCGGGATCAACGTTCGGGATAATATGTTTACTGTATGTGTTTTAAGACAGTTTTCACACTTTTATTATTGTGACACAAAAACACAGGGTTTAATACCCACCCACAGGTATCTTCATTGGATAAGGAACAATGACTTTTATTCTGTCAGCAAGTAGAAAATAATTTCAGCTAGATTCATTCAGGCCACTGGGGTTGTTGTAAGGATTTGTACTGAGTGTCCAATTAAATTATAGCTACTCTAATAGACACACTTTGTATTAACTGCATGGAGGACTTTACGATTTGTACAGGTAAATTGTTTTATCTGAAAAAAAAAATCCAAATAATCACTAAAAGTATTAAACAGTACATTTTCCTAATGAGTGATCAATACTATAACATGTAAAAGATGTTGAGAAACTCACTGTGAGCCAAAAATATGCCACTTCTCGTAAGTATCTCGCATAATCAAGTGATTGTTAACAGTTTAAAATCATCACCATGTAAACACAAAAACCACAATTGTACAGTAAATAGCAGGTTTATTATTAAATTGATCACCTGTCTTTTCAGTGTAAAAGCAAACCTCATCGGCTCGGGCTCTTGTTGTCTCTATTCTCTCGTGTCTAACCAGACCCGTCAGAATATTCCGCAGCATGTTAATTCTGGACTCGGGACCGAGACCCATTTTTTTTACCAGTTTTAACAAATGCAGTCAATAATACTGTAAGTAAGTAATACAGGTTTGGAACAACAGTATAGGGAACAGCTGTGAGATCATAATAAACCCCTAATAACTCCCATAATAACCCCAGCTATAATTACCCCTTAATAAAATTTAGTAACGATGTATTTAATTTATTCAGTGTATACCATTTATTTTATTTTATTTATTTATATAACATATTCTTATGCCCAAAAATATATTTTTGTAAACCTGCTTTGCAACAATGCAAAATTGTGGAAAGCGCCATAGAAATACCTTGTACTTGTACTTAAGTATTTTTCTTAGTGTCTGTTAAAATAATTATTGTAAATTTACATATAGGACTACTTTAATAATTTAAATGTTTATCAACCATAGGTGTACAAAATGATAAAGGCAAGCAGAATATTTATTTAATGCATTTATTTTCACACAGATTTTGTCTCCAGTACAAAAACTATTGATGGATTGCAGAATTGGAGGTCACATGTGAATATTCTGAAGGTATGTTTTGGGATTGCTTCAGTTAGAATTCATGGTGCTTTGAATCCATTGGTTGAAAATGCAGACCTTTAAGAAAAGAGAATTTTGTAATTGAACTGTCAATCACATAATAAAAACCTGATTAAAAATGTTGCTATAATACCTTGGTATAGACACCAGGATGATTCTTCTCAGCACAGCCATAACCCCAGGACACAATACCCTGCAGCTGGTTGTTGCACACCACAGGACCACCAGAGTCACCCTGAGAGAAATGAAAACAACAACTTAATATTGGTAAATTGTGTCCTGTAAAATGTGTGATACAATGTCATTTCTTGCAAAAGCAAGTGCTGAGTCTGTCATTATCTTTACCTGGCAAGAGTCCTTTCCTCCCTCCAGATATCCAGCGCAGAACATGGATCTTGTGATCATTCCGGGGTAGGAGTTGTTACAGTCACTGTCGGACAAGATGGGGATTTGCAGACACTGAAGCTTGTCGGAATCAGCACCTATAAAAGAATAAATAAACACAATTAAAGTGTTATGAAAGTAAAGCATCAATATGATTTAAGGACATTTCATTTTATCTACGATGAAGTTGATGACAGTTCAGAGGAAGTGACATCACTAAGCCTGTACTCACTGGGATTCATGGTGTTTCCCCAGCCAGAGACTAAGCACATGGTGCCAGCGGGAGCACAGGATGTGGGCAGGGCCACAGGCTGCACATTTCCATTGAGCGCAGCGGACCTGCTAAGCTTGATCAGCATGATGTCATTATCAATGGTATAGCCATCATAGTCAGGGTTGCGGATGACACGGTCAGAGGAGATAACCTGCTCAGTATTCTCAGTGATAGCAATGTTGTGCTCACCCAGACGGACCTCAATGCGTCTAAAAGAGATTAAATATGGTTCATGATTAAAGGAATTACCAATGAAAATTAATGAACTAAACTGGTCTCTAAAGTTCACTTACGACTTGTAGCAGTGAGCAGCAGACACAACCCAATCCGGATTGATCAGAGAGCCACCGCAGAAGTGATAGCCAGAGTTCAGAGACACCTGCCAGGGCTGAGAATGGGCCTGACACTCATATCCACCAACAATCTTGTCATCATCCAGAGCAACTGCAGAAATAAAACATCATCATCAGTATATATTTAATGAATTACAAGTATTTTTATTTGTTAAATGCAGTCACTACTCACAAGCAGCTCCAAGGAGCACCAGGAACACCAAAGACCTCATGACTGCTGATTGAACCTGTTCGGTGATGCTCTCGCTTTAAACTCACGGTATTTATTGGAATAAAAATGCTAACAGCCTATTAGATCCACGCCCAACCGGTTTGCCAATGACCAATCCACGATCCGTTTTAAAAGCTGTTATTTTGTTTCCTTGAACATGTTGATATCACATCTTGATTACTTGAATATATGCCAGGGTTGCAGAAAGTGGAATATTACATGCCTTTTTTTATGTGGGGTCAAGCCCAATAGAGAGCCTTAACATACTTCCAAAGAGGCCTCAAGATTTATTAATCAGGATGAATTAAATGATAATATAAGCATTAAAATAAACAATAAAATCATTATTAAAATGAGTGTTTGGTTAGTGTTTGGTTTACAAATATACATCTTTGTACATATGTCATGCTCTAGAATATTTTGTTGGATAGAAATTGTGTGTTGTGCATCATTTATTTTGTTGATAATGATGGGGGCCTTAAAATAAAAAATGTTGACACCCACTGCTAGTGAGACACTAAGCTAGTGAAGACCATGTTAGTTTTGCTTACCTTATATCCTGAAGATTTAACATTCAGATGTATAAATTATAGAGTCATTTCTCTTGTTTTTTAAAAAAGATATGGAATTATATATATCATTGAATATACGTATTTTTCTCTGATAGTTTGTAAATTAAGCAGTACATTAGGTTTAGATTAAACCAAAAAAGGTCCAGCTGTTGTGCTGTTGAATATGCACGTTTTAGGCTTCATAACCTTGACTGCAGTTTTTCCAACTGCACACAAACTTCTAGCAGCTGTCTGTCTTCTCAGCTTTTCTCAAGTGGCTGTCCCTGATTGTTTCACAGTAAAAACGTGACATTTAAACCGCATCCAACTCTGAATTTTAAATATTAAATATATAAATTCAAAATCAATTATAAATCTATTCTATTGAATATATTATTTAATGTTTATCATGTAGGCAACCCTGACAGGTTACTATTTTCTTACAATCAAAGTGAATGGTGGCTGGGGTTGTCAGTAACATTTCCTTCTATACTTAACTTATATAACTTATATTCAATTAGCATTTAATCTGTTCCTTTTTTTATTAACAAAGGTAAAACAATGGCAAAAGCACTTGAAGTAAACAGAATGTTATTAAATGATTTTATTTTCACACAGGTTTTTATCTCCAGTACAAAAAACTATTAATGAATTGTGTGGAGGTGTGACTGCTGAAGGAAAGTTTTTGGATACACTTTAGTTTGAATTCATGGTGTCTTCAAGCCATTGGCTGAAAATGCAGACCTAGAAGAAAAGAGAATGTGATCATTCAGCATTTTCACGTTTGTCATTCACATAATAAAAACATTGCTTATGAAAATGTTACCTTGGCATAGACACCAGGATGATTCTTCTCAGCACAGCCATAACCCCAGGACACAACACCCTGCAGCTCGTTGTTGCACACCACAGGACCACCAGAGTCACCCTGAGAGAAAGAAAAACAAACAGCATAGTAAAATGTGTGATGCAAGGTCTGTATTTAGTCAAAAGCCAAGTGCTGTGTCTTTACCTGGCAAGAGTCCTTTCCTCCCTCCAGGTATCCAGCGCAGAACATGGATTTTGTGATCATGCCGGGATAGGAGTTGTTACAGTCACTGTCGGACAAGATGGGGATTTGCAGACACTGAAGCTTGTTGGAATCAGCAGCTATATGAAAATAAATGAAATGTTAATAGAGGTAAAATGTTATGAAAGATAATGTTGATAACAGCTCACAGGAAGTGACATCACCAAGCTTGTACTCACTGGAGCTCATGGTGTTTCCCCAGCCAGAGACTAAGCACATGGTGCCAGCGGGAGCACAGGATGTGGGCAGGGCCACAGGCTGCACGTATCCATTGAGATCAGCGGACCTGCTAAGCTTGATCAGCATGATGTCATTATCAATGTTCCAGGAGTTATAGTTGGGGTGACGGATGACACGGTCAGAGGAGATGAACTGCTCAGTATTCTCAGTGATAATAATGTTGTGTTCACCCAGACGGACCTCAACACGTCTAAAAGAGATTATCAAATACAATTCATGATTTAAAAATTATTAGTCTTACCAATGAACCTGAACCTTTCTGTAAAGTTCACTTACGACTTGTAGCAGTGAGCAGCAGACACAACCCAATCCTTGCTGACCAGAGAGCCACCGCAGAAGTGATAGCCAGAGTTCAGAGACACCTGCCAGGGCTGAGAATGGTGCTCACACTCATATCCACCAACAATCTTGTCATCATCCAGAGCAACTGCAGAAATAAAACATCATCATCAGTATACCGAGTCATTACAATGAAATTCATTATTGAGTAAAATTGTAGTTTGCACAATGTAGTCTACTCACAAGCGGCTCCAAGGAGCACCAGGAACACCAAAGACCTCATGACTGCTAATTGAACCTGTTCGATGATGCTCTCGCTTTAAACTCACAGTATTTATAGCACAAAAAGGCCTTCAACCTATAGATCCACGCCCAACCGATTTGCCAATCATCAATCCACCATACGTTAAAAAAGACCCACTCAAATTTTATATAATAAGCTATTATTTTGTTTACAAATTTACATACTGATTACTGTATATATATTCTCTGTCAGGTTTGCAGAGAGTGGAGTCGACATTTGTGTTGCGAATAAACTTTTTTTGTTTGCTTATCTAGCTATATTGCGATACAAATAAATAACTTTATTTGCAAAAAATATTTGTTTCTCAAAACACCTAGCAGTGAAAGCAAGAGCCTTTGCCCTTTTTTTGCCTAAATGCATTAAAGGAGTATTAAAATTTGTAACAGATGTTACAATTACCAACATTTTTTTCTTTTTGCTATTATGCATTCCTAATAAGTATTATTTTATGTATATGTATATATATATTTTCTGCTGATAGTGTGTAGATATAACAGTATGTCAATGTTGGATTCAACCAGCAAGGCCCAGCAGTTGTGCTGTTGAATATGCACGTTTTAGGCTTCATAACCTTGACAGCAGGTGTTTTCCTCTTAAACAGACGTTCAGCACCTGTTTGTCTTCTCACTCAGTTACTCCATCTGTAGCTATCCCTGACTGTTTCACAAATGTATTTCAGGAAAACATGATATCTGTTTCTGAGAATATTTACATTAACACAGTTGATCATTACATATATTGCAATTTAAAGTCATATTTATAATTGTCTTCCTGTTGTAAATGCTAAAAACATCTTGTTCAAAACTTTTTAGTTATAAAGTCTTTCATAACATTTTCTTTTCTGTATTATTCAACAGTATACAGTAATTTGTGTAATTTCAGCTTTATGTGATATGTTTTGTATGTAGGGCTGGAAATGGGTGAGTATGAGTCCAGGGAGTGTACTGCAAGGAGGAAGACAGAGTTTGAAATGTAAATTTCCATCTTTTGTTCAAATAATAGCCACCAATTTTATGCACATGTCATAGACAAATATAGTGGAATTTACTGCATATGTGGTTAAACATAAAACATATTATGTCCACAGCTACGGTCCCCCCAGTGCATTTAAGCATATTCCACCACTGATTGCATGTAGTAAATATCTTTAAATCTAAAAAAAGTCATGATTTCTATTATTTTCAAAAATCAACGCCTTCCACATTTTCAATAGGTATGTAAACTTATATCCAGAACTATACAGTATATTACAGGAGCTTTTCTTTACTAAATCAGTCAGTCACTCTAGTCACGTACATTTTTAGTCAAAGGAGGTGTTAATAACAGAGGATTTGTAGCGGGGTGACTGATAATTACTCCATACGTCACTGTGTGTATTTTACCTGGCGGCGCTTATGGCATTTACTGCACGCTGGTTTCACTAGTTATGTCTGTAACCCTCATTTTCTGCAATGACTCCAATCTCTTCAGCGTGGATAACACATAAATAAAACACGGGTTACACGAGTGATAATTCACGTTTCTTTGCTTTAATCGGAAGCATCGGTATCCGACCATAAACAGATGCCCAAAACACTAAAAACTATTCGCGTCTCTCCTCTATTTCCCAAGCGCACTCGCTGCCTTAAAGGGGCAGGGTCACAAAACAACTTGATAACTTTCCATATGAAACTCTGCATAATGCACATGAAATAACATCTAAATAAATTGTCAATGATTTAACATCAGTTTACTTTTCTTTACCTTTTTAAAATAAATCGTAAATAAATGAACAGTAAAATAAAATTAAATAATTAATAAAAAATGTAAGATTACATGTACAACGTTTTTTACTTTATTGTGAATGTCATAACAAACATGCAGATAATACAGTTTTAGATAAACATAACGAATAACATGAAACAATATAACAACATGGGGGTGATTTATTAAAAAAGAATTTACATTATTTAAAATAAAATAAAATAAAATAAAATTATTAATAAGTTCGGTTAGTTGGGAATTTACAAAGTTTGAAAGTACTGAGGTGATTTATTTTCGTCAGTTCTGCAGTCTAAAGAGTTCGGACTGAACAACAACACTTAAAGAAGTTCCGCATAGTGATGGAGCTGCTGATAGACGCAAAAACCTTCTGTGCGAAAAATCTGTCATTTTTATAAAAACTGGTAATTTATATATTATACAACAGCATTTCCCTCTAGACCATCCAGGTGTAAACGAATATCTTGCACACTAAACACACAAATCTGTTAAACCGTGTTTGCATCCAGTAAATTAAAAATGGATTATTCTTTTAAATGTATGTTTAATGTGTTTATGGTCATATCGTTATTTTAAACCTAAATGTATAATTTCACAAAAGGCATAATGTAAGGTTACTAACAGCCTTAACACTAAATTTAAATGTAGCTTTACTACTTTACAATGAAAGTGAATGGTGACTGGGCTTGTCAGTCACACTCTGCAACAGGAACTGAATTTTTGTAGCTGTTTTTTGTTCAAGTGACTTACACATGATAAATCATTACAAGCAATTCCATTTAAAAAAAACTGGACATTGTAAACATTTTTACAGTGTAGTTGTTACTCAGTGTGCACCCTTAGCCCCCTTGCTAACATAACATTACAATTCCCTTTGCTAAATGTCTGTTAAATGTCTCATTGTAAATGTACAAGCAGGCCTAATTTCATAAATCTATATTATATAATGTGTTAAATGTTTATTAACAAACGTGAATAAAAGGCACTTAAAGTAAGCAGCATGTTATTAAATGATTTTATTTTCACACAGGTTTTTATCTCCAATACAAAAAACTATGGATGAATTGCAGAACTGGAGGTGTGACTGCTGAAAGAAAGTTTTTGGATACACTTTAGTTTGAATTCATGGTGTCTTCAAGCCATTGGCTGAAAATGCAGACCTAGAAGAAAAGAGAATGTGATCATTCAGCATTTTCACGTTTGTCATTCACATAATAAAAACATTGCTTATGAAAATGTTACCTTGGCATAGACACCAGGATGATTCTTCTCAGCACAGCCATAACCCCAGGACACAACACCCTGCAGCTCGTTGTTGCACACCACAGGACCACCAGAGTCACCCTGAGAGAAAGAAAAACAAACAGCATAGTAAAATGTGTGATGCAAGGTCTGTATTTAGTCAAAAGTCAAGTGCTGTGTCTTTACCTGGCAAGAGTCCTTTCCTCCCTCCAGGTATCCAGCGCAGAACATGGATTTTGTGATCATTCCAGGGTAGGAGTTGTTACAGTCACTGTCGGACAAGATGGGGATTTGCAGACACTGAAGCTTGTTGGAATCAGCAGCTATACGAAAATAAATGAAATGTTAATAGAGGTAAAATGTTATGAAAGATAATGTTGATAACAGCTCACAGGAAGTGACATCACCAAGCTTGTACTCACTGGAGCTCATGGTGTTTCCCCAGCCAGAGACTAAGCACATGGTGCCAGCGGGAGCACAGAATGTGGGCAGGGCAACAGGCTGCACGTATCCATTAAGATCAGCGGACCTGCTAAGCTTGATCAGCATGATGTCATTATCAATGTTCCAGGAGTTATAGTTGGGGTGACGGATGACACGGTCAGAGGAGATGAACTGCTCAGTATTCTCAGTGATAATAATGTTGTGCTCACCCAGACGGACCTCAACACGTCTAAAAGAGATTATCAAATACAATTCATGATTTAAAAAATGATTAGTCTTACCAATGAACCTGAACCTTTCTGTAAAGTTTACTTACGACTTGTAGCAGTGAGCAGCAGACACAACCCAATCCTTGCTGACCAGAGAGCCACCGCAGAAGTGATAGCCAGAGTTCAGAGACACCTGCCAGGGCTGAGAATGGTGCTCACACTCATATCCACCAACAATCTTGTCATCATCCAGAGCAACTGCAGAAATAAAAGAAGATCATCAGTATATATTGTATATATCAAATATAAACATTTCTAAAATTCAAAATTTCTATGTCTTCTGAATGCAGTCTCACTACTCACAAGCAGCTCCAAGGAGCACCAGGAACACCAAAGACCTCATGACTGCTGATTGAACCTGTTCGATGATGCTCTCGCTTTAAACTCACGGTATTTATAGCACAAAAAGGCCTTCAACCTATAGATCCACGCCCAACCGATTTGCCAATCATCAATCCACCATACGTTTAAAAAGGTGTATTTAAATTCTAAGTAATAAACTGTTATTTTGTTTTTTTTAAACACAGCATTACATGCTGAACTTGCAACTTAATCATGTGCATAGTGAATATACTGTCATTTATTCTTATCTGATTATATTTTTAGGTAAATTGTTTTATGTGACAAACTACCATTTTATAAGATTATATTTAGCAAATAAAATTATTCTTTAAAAACAAGTAAAAGCATCTGTCACCTGCATTAAAGAAGTATTAACATTTGTAACAGACGTTACAATTGTTACAGTTACAAATTTACAGTTAGTTTAAAAAATATTAGCTATTATGCATTCCTAATAAGTATTATTTTATGTATATGTATATATATATTTTCTGTTTATAGTGTGTAGATATAACAATATGTCAATGTTGGATTCAACCAGCAAGGCCCAGCAGTTGTGCTGTTGAATATGCACGTTTTAGGCTTCATAACCTTGACAGCAGGTGTTTTCCTCTTAAACAGACGTTCAGCACCTGTTTGTCTTCTCACTCAGTTACTCCATCTGTAGCTATCCCTGACTGTTTCACAAATGTATTTCAGAAAAATTTAACATTTGTTTCTGAAAAATGATCAGTTCTGATTATTGTATGTATTCAAATTTTATGTAGTATGTCAAATTGTCTTCCTGTTGAAAATGCTAAAGAAAAACCTATCTGGTTCAGTAGTTTAAAACACTCTTGGCTCTCAATACAGTAAGTTGCCTGCTTGACCACTGAACAGTTTATTTTCAAATCAACAGTTTAATTAGGGCAATTTTTGTATGTAGGGCTGGACATGGGTGGGTTTAAGTCCAGGGAGTGATTTTTAAGGGGTGGTGAGGTCAAGTTTCAGTTTAAAATGTATATTCCATCTATTGTCCAAATAGTATCAACCTCTATGCACATGTCATACACAAATATAGTGGGATTTTCTACATCTGTGGTTTAAAATATAAAATAATTATGTCCCCTGCTACGGTCCCCCCAGTGAATTTCAGCAATTTCAACCTCTGATTACAGTGGAATATTTTTAACACAGCTTTACGGATATAGTACTAAAATAATTCTTATTTCATTTTTTAATCAACATCTCATATTTCACCAAAACTGTGGAGTATAGGTTTTCTGTGCTGTATTAGTCAGTCACGTCACATACCTTTTCAGTATGAAAGAAGGTGTGAAATTACAGGGCATTAGGGGCGGGGTGTCTGATCATTATTTCACACGTCTCTGTGTGCATTTTATCTTGCGCTCATGATAACGCTTTAAAATTGCATCCTTATACTGCCTGCTGGTTTCGCTAATTATGTACAGCGATATCAAGAAATGATACATTTCACTGTAGTTTTAAGCACTCATTTGTACAGCAAATGCTACAGAATTTTGTAATGTTTTTCATTGGATATTAACTGTATATTATGTTAGATGAATAGATAAACAATAGATAGACTTGATAAACTAAAGCACGCATCTGCTCTACATTAACTACTAGACAATCTGGGCAAACTGAAAAAGCTAAAGAAATAACTGAGGCAATAAATGATCGCAAGGTCAAAGAGAACTATCCAACGGAAACAAACTTCTGCAACAAACACGTTCTGCAACACCTATCTGTGTCTTTTTCTCACAATCCTACAATTTATATATTTTATATTATAATTTTTTTTATATATTTTGTGACTGACTGGGGCCAAATACTCTATGTAGCAAAGGACTCCTGAGCGCCATTCTCAGTGTTTCATGCAAGAAGCGAAGTAATACAAATTTGGAAGGGTAAAGGTAAAACAGGGAATTCTGTTTACATTATTGTATTTAGTTGACATTTTTATTCAAAGTGACATACAAATGGGGAAGCATCAAAGCAGCTTCAGTTGAAGAAACCGTTTAGTTAAGTTGTTACTTAATGTGCATCCACCAATTCACTTTGCAGTGTCTGTAGGCCTAATTTCATGAATCAATATAATGTATGTTTATCAACAAATGTGAATAAAATGACAAAGCCACTTGAAGCAAGCTAAATGTTATTGTTGATTTTATTTTCACACAGGTTTTTATCTCCAATACAAAAAACTATTAATGAATTGTAGAACTGGAGGTTTGACTGCTGATGGATCCACTTCAGTTTGAATTCATGGTGTCTTCAAGCCATTGGCTGAAAATGCAGACCTAGGAGAAAAGAGAATGTGATCATTCAACAGTTTCACATTTGTCATTCACATAATAAAAACATTGCTTGTTAAACCGTATTAATAAAAAGTTACCTTGGAATAGACACCAGGATGATTCTTCTCAGCACAGCCATAACCCCAGGACACAACACCCTGCAGCTCGTTGTTGCACACCACAGGACCACCAGAGTCACCCTGAGAGAAAGAAAAACAAACAACAACTTAATATTGGTAATTTGTGTCCTGTAAAATGTTTGATACAATGTCATTTCTTTTCTGTATTTAAATCAAAAGTCAAGTGCTGTGTCATTATCTTTACCTGGCAAGAGTCCTTTCCTCCCTCCAGGTATCCAGCGCAGAACATGGATTTTGTGATCATGCCGGGGTAAGAGTTGTTACAGTCACTGTCGGACAAGATGGGGATTTGCAGACACTGAAGCTTGTTGGAATCAGCAGCTAGAAGAAAATGAATATAACGTTAATACAGTTGAAATGTTATGAAAGTGAAGCATCAAGGAAAATGGATGACACTTTGTTTTATTCAAGGTGGTAACAGCTTAGACGAAGTGACATCACCAAGCTTGTACTCACTGGAGCTCATGGTGTTTCCCCAGCCAGAGACTAAGCACATGGTGCCAGCGGGAGCACAGGATGTGGGCAGGGCCACAGGCTGCACGTATCCATTGAGATCAGCGGACCTGCTAAGCTTGATCAGCATGATGTCATTATCAATGTTCCAGGAGTTATAGTTGGGGTGACGGATGACACGGTCAGAGGAGATGAACTGCTCAGTATTCTCAGTGATAATAATGTTGTGCTCACCCAGACGGACCTCAACACGTCTAAAAGAGATTCAAATACAATTCAGGATTTAAGAAATTATTAGTCTTACCAATGAACCTGAACCTTTCTGTAAAGTTTACTTACGACTTGTAGCAGTGAGCAGCAGACACAACCCAATCCTTGCTGACCAGAGAGCCACCGCAGAAGTGATAGCCAGAGTTCAGAGACACCTGCCAGGGCTGAGAATGGTGCTCACACTCATATCCACCAACAATCTTGTCATCATCCAGAGCAACTGCAAAAATAAAAGAAGATCATCAGTATATATTGTATATATCAAATATAAACATTTCTAAAATTCAAAATTTCTATGTGTTCTGAATGCAGTCTCACTACTCACAAGCAGCTCCAAGGAGCACCAGGAACACCAAAGACCTCATGACTGCTGATTGAACCTGTTCGATGATGCTCTCGCTTTAAACTCACAGTATTTATAGCACAAAAAGGCCTTCAACCTATAGATCCACGCCCAACCGATTTGCCAATCATCAATCAACCATATGTTCAAATAGACCTACTTTGTAAACTTTATGAACTGTTACGTTGTTTCCTTAAATGTATTACATCTTGAATAATTATAATATGTATATATCAGGGTTGCAGAGAGTGGAATGACATTCTTTAGTACATGCCTAGTATATATATTTAGTGAATATACTGTTATTTTTTGATAACAGTATGTTACACACTACAAAAAATACATTTGACAAAACACCTAACAGTGAAAAGCCACCTGCATTACAGAATATTTATCATTCAGATGTATAAAGTAAAGTTTTCTCTTTTTTATGGAAAGATTCTGTATGATTCAGAAAGGGTATTATGGATTACTAATATTTACTATTTGATCTATATATGTGTATCCAGCAGTTGTGCTGTTGAATATGCATGTTTTAGGCTTGATAACCTTGACAGCAGGTGTTTTCCTCTTAAACAGACTTTTAGCAGCTGTTTGTCTTCTCACTTACTGTTCACAGTATACTTTAGGAAAACGTAAATATAACATTTGGAATTGTTTTGTAAAATATTTTTATTGCCACAGCTGACTATTACATCTATTGAAACAGTTTAGCAGTGTCTGTTAAGTTAACTGAGCTGGATTTTTAATTACCAACACTTTTGACTTAATTGATATTAAAAATTACACATTGATGGTCACACACTGTAGACTTTTTGGGGTGGGTGTCAGGGTTACATTTAATTCGATGTACCTTTTAAATTCCTGGGAGTACATATATCCAACGATATGTCTTGGTCTGCTAACACCTCAGTAACAATTAAAAAGGCACAGAAACGGCTGCACTTCCTCAGAGTGCTTAGGAAAAACAACCTAGAGTGTAAGCTGCTGGTGTCCTTGTACCGCTCTACCATAGAGAGTGTTTTAGTGTACTATGTTTCAGTATGGTACTCCAGCAGACAAGAAAGCCCTCCAAAGAATAATCAACACAGCCCAAAAAATTACTGGCTGCTCACTACCCTCCCTGGAAAGCATCTCTCAAGGGCCAAAAACATCATCAAGGACACATCACACCCAGGACACTATATGTTTAATCCTCTGCCCTCAGGCAGGAGGTACAGACCTCTCAGAGCAAAAACCACTCGCTTACAGAACAGTTTCTTCCCAGTTGCTATCAGGATTTGAAAATCATAAATGCACTAATATTTAACACTTTATTTATCAGAAGTGCAATAATTACTTACTCATTCCATTAAACTGTATTTTGTATAAACTAATGTGTAGACTTATGTGAAGACATATACAATTATGCTATACATATATGCTAACGTGCAATATTATAAATGGTCACTTTACTTAATGTGAATATCTTGACTCAGTCACTTTTGTATCAGTCACTTTTGTATGTCACTTTTGTATCAGTCACTTTTGTATCAGTCACTTTTTGTATCAGTCACTTTTGTATCAGTCACTTTTGTATCAGTCACTTTTGTATCAGTCACTTTTTGTATCAGTCACTTTTTGTATCAGTCACTTTTGTATCAGTCACTTTTTGTATCAGTCACTTTTGTATCAGTCACTTTTGTATCAGTCACTTTTGTATCAGTCACTTTTTGTATCAGTCACTTTTTGTATCAGTCACTTTTTGTATATATCTGAAAAATTTGTACTGTACAGTCTATATATTGTCTGTATTTTCATGTTTGTTTTTCTAACTCCAGTCAGGTGCTCTTAATTTTGTTGTATTTATACAATGACAATAAAGTGTTCAATTCAATTCAATTTTCTATGTCAATATTTAAGTTTCATGTTCAGTTAATTATCATTTCTTTTTAGTGTTAATTAGTTACTTTCTTGGTTACAGATCACCTCCACTTGTGTATTGTTTCGTTCATCTTGGATTTATATTATTTTATATTTATCTAATTTATAAAACCAGCCATTTGCATATTTTTTTCCTTTTTATCTTACATGTACATATTTTGACCTTTTCCATGGCATATGGCAACCAGTCCTCCTTATACAGTGTATTTGTCAGAATTTAAACAGGTAAAAGCGGTGAATATAAATATTTTATATAAATATAAAACTATAGCACATATGTAGAGAATGAACAATGTTTTCACAAACAGAAACATTAGGAACACAATACAGTGTCCAAGATTATTGTATAATATTTTTGCGTGTAATCTTGTCCATATCCACACACATCTCTGAGAAAAGTATGTGGAAAGACTTGACCTTTGTCTTAGTAGAGTAAAATCTGGGGACAGATGTTTAGACAGTAAGTTGACACATGTTGTTTTCTCACAGTGTACTGTACATTTATGTTAAAGCATTGCTCCTGATGAGGAGGAATGAAGGAAAACATTTTCTATACATTAGGAAACGCTTAATGCATTGATAGATATTTTTAGGCTTTGATATTTATATTGTTTGGTAATCATTTTATAAAAGCAGTAAGGTACTCGAGGCTAATATTTTAAGGTTTTAATAATCATAAAAATACGAGTGTGTGTATGAAGTGCCTGATGATCTGCTCGCTAGGTCAGTTAGTTAGGCTAATATGTTAATGAAACAGAACAACTGAGAGAGCATTTCAGACAACTGGCCAATGTCCACACTTCATATTGCTGTCACCGGATCAACCAGAGCAGGAAAATCCAGCTTTCATCAATGCAATAAGAGGTCTTTAACCTGACGACAAAAACGTAGCTCCAACAGAAACCGACCGAACCGGGAAACTTGGTCAGCAGCTGTTGCATCAGGATCCACTGCTGTGGCCCCGGTGCCGGGCCTTTCCATTGCATGTGATGCTGCCATTTTGCTAGGTTTCATCACAAAATGCTACTATGCTTTTGGACTAGACGACAAGTCAATAGATAAGCTGTCTGTGAGGGTAAACATTCCTTCACTGAAATCGACTAGAAAGTCACCACTAGTGGTCGCCATTGGACACACAAAAAATAAGTAACAACGAGTTGTCAGCTCTGACTAATAAGGGGACGGTTGTGAAATTCGCATGGAGCATGGTGCCTGGTGTAGGCAGTAAAAAAGCAGCTGAAATGTCTTATTCTGCAACATTAACACTTCTTCGAGCAGGACTTCAGGATCTAGCTGACACAGCCAGAGATGTGTTGAAAGCAGCAGGTTTATATGATGTTTATTGATGATAACCATACAGTACCTGAAAGGTCAGTCAGTCATGCAACATTTTTGGCGTCATAATCATTTTGGTTTTTTTACCAAAATTTCATTCACTCATTTGACACTTTACCAGGACTTTGTAATCTAGTTTATCTACTAGTAATCTACTTTACTACTAGTAATCTACTTTATATTAACCTTTTTGTGCCTGGGCTCTTTTCTGTTGTTGTTTTTTTTACATGCAGTACAGAGTAACATTTGTAAATAATGTTGCTTATGTGAGGAAAAAAACATCTCTCACTGAGACATTTAACTTTATGTTTTACCATTTACATTACCATTATGCACCAATTTATAAACATAATGCATTTAATGTATATAAGTTCATACTTTATCAGCCGCATTAATTACTCATACTACAATTGTTAGTGTTTTGGTAATGTTGTCAAACAGTGTATACTTGAGAAATATTTAAAAAATGCAGTCCATTCCATATTATATGGTTGTGTGTTTGCTGCTCTTTACCGCTAGATGGCGTTATTACCACTCTTTTATATACGTTAAAACTGTGGCGTTTTCGTTTCGGGATAAATGCTTGTGTAAATGTGCTGTATGTCTATGGTGCTGGTGTCTTATGTAATAATTCATGTAGGACCAGTGACGTCACTTGATACTGATACGGAAATATTTTTAAAACATACAAGTTCATATATGCCAAAATATCAGATTTCTGTATGGGAATAATCAGGCTGTTCCATTTTGCAACTTGCGTATCACGTAAAAAAAATATAGTATTTGTAATCCCATATATTTCAACCAGTATAAATATATATATTTTTGCAATAATATGACTTATTTGGTAATCGAAATGTGACCTCTGCCTGGAGCAGTGGGCAGCTATCACTGCAAGTCAACAAAATATAAATATATCAGTATATTAGAGGCCTCTGTAGTACTGTGTAGTACAATACTAAACACTTACATAGTGACTGCTTTCAGTCTTAATATACAGACAGTAAAACTCACTTTTACATTTTTTCATTTTGTTAAAAATAGTGTAATATAACTTTGACACAATGTACCAAATAAATGCTTCAAAACAAACTCTGGTTTACTCTAAGTAATTTATTTACTGCTCTTTAATATGCATAGAAAAAACCCATGGTTTAGGTGACGTCACCTACCTGCCAGTGAAAGCTTACACACCTTGTTAAATTAAGCGGCACTGTTTTTGCTGCTGTTCAAACCTGAGAAGAGCAAAAACGTACAAAGGCCTTGCATCTGGATTGCTGCACAATTTATTTATTTATTACTGTAGGATTTAAAAACTCAAGGTAGGTTCATAACTTTGACTACAAACAATAAACAAACATTGGACTAGATAATATATGACCTATATTTAGCACATTGTCAAAAAAAAATTCTCTGGGCTGAGCTATACTTATTCTTCATGTTTACTGGTCTGTAACAGTTGTAAATTTACTGAATGTTTCGTACAGAAGTACAATTTCAGAGAAAGAGGTGCACCATTTATTCTTTCCTGTATTTTAACCTATTTCTGGTTGTGAAGACTTATGTTTTATGTCTAAGTTTACAACAGATTATTTTAGGCTATGGAATGATTAAATTACAAACTAACATACTAGTATAACAATGAATTAAATGTCATTCCAAAAAAGTACATTAAATAATACCTTACAGACACATTTAATTACATTTTTACTTTGAGTGGCTTTTAACATACAGCTCCTTGTCTGTAAACTGTTGACCAAAGGCTGGTACTCCAACAATCACCTGTTACAATGTGTTCCAAAGTCACAGCCAGCGTCACACTCCTGTCACCTGTGATCATCTTGATGGTTAAGATGTGGTCTGTCATGATCTTGTGACTAAAAACAAACTTACCTAGGTGGCAAGACCATATTATATATATTTTTTCATTACAATAAAAAACTGATGCTTTTAACTTTGAAATCCTTAGTGTTAGTGTTGTTTAGTTAAAACATTGTGTTGAATATATATAAAACACTGATATCAAGTTGAAGGGTATAGTTATGATCTTCTTTAAAGAGGTTTTTTGTTTCATCTTTCACTGGGTTGAATGCTCTGTTTTCCACAGTTCCTATTACACTTACATTATTATTTCTGCATTTGGCAGACGCTACTTACAGTGCATGAATTAAATTACAGTATGTTTGTTCTCTGGGAATTGAACCCACGACCTGCCAACGCAATGAGCAACAGGAACTATATGTTCTTGATCTTGATACTCCTGATGCTTAACATTTAGAAAATGATTGTGTATTTGCTTTTCCATACCGCGAGGTGGCAGTAAAATCACACATGTATTTTTAGTACATGTTTAACCTCAGTGATTTTCGTTTTCGTTTCCGGATAAACGCCAGTCTGAATGTGTTGTGTTTTATGCTTGCTGGTGTCTGTTATGGAATCTTTCAGGTAGGACCGGTGACGTCATTAACCTGGCTTCTATCCGCCAGAGAAACATTACACACCCTGTTCAATCCGGAAAACGATGCTTATCACTGTTGTTCACACCTGCATAGAACAAGTTCAAACGTGGACGGAAATTTTGCATCGGGATTGGTGAAGGCTATATAGGCTAATCGAACGAGCTCAAGGTAAGTTCACAACCAATAACCATAAGTCTGTAGCGTACTGTCAAAAACAATTTCACAAGTTAAACAAACCCATATTCATTTTTTATTTCAACGTCTCAAGTCGCTAACGAAACTGAACAGAAAACTTTCGTTTCCGCTTTATAGACAATAGGGCAACAAAAGTGTTTATTTTCAATTGTTATGGAATAACATAATTATGTGATAAAGCAGTCGTCTGAAATTTAGTGTATTTCCAGTTAAATATAATGTATGTTTGTGTATTTTCAATTTTGATAGTTATTTGTATCTGTGTACCTTTTCATGGTGCAAAAAAACACTGACCAGTTGTCCATGTGTTCTGTTTTTTAAAGTGTGGTATATTTTATCCTGACAAGGCAGAAGATCACAAGACAATAAAGAAGTTAAGGTACCCACACAAGTATGTTTTCTATCAAAATTACACCAGATGTCATGTAACTGTTAAATGTCTGTTTCAGATTTTTTAATTGAGTTATTTTTGTAATGTGGCCCCTTCACTGTCATGTTATCAGTAAACCATTGTAATGCAATTATTTTCATTGCTATCCTTAAATCATGAATCAATGTTCTTAGTTCAGTGATACATTTGAAAGGTGCTGTATGTTTATTGTTTATCAGCCTTTAGGCGCTTGTACAGCAATTGCTGATTATTATATTATATCATACCTTGATACTGTTATATCACAATTATTCATTTAGATTAATAGAATTTACATGACTTGTAACTACACACTACCTCTACCCATCTCAGTCTACACATCTAGCCCTGTCACAATAAGACCTGTGTCAGTAAAATTTTGTGGCATTGACAGCATTGAAAACAAGTTATACATTGAAAAGAGTTATGCGACAATGTTAAAATGCTTCTATTATGATCATGAACTGTATACATCTGCATGTGACTGAGGTTTGTAAATGAGACTATTTTGTAAATAAAAGACTATTTTAGACTAGTTATAGAGAAAAAGAAACATTGTACTGTCTTATTACATCTGCTTTCAGGTTAATGAGGAAATGTTCATCCCCATACTTCATCTTTTTATCTTCTGTGGTTTCAGTATACTGTTCTGATAAACATTCAATATAGCTGCATTCAAATAAGGTTTTTATTGTGGTTGAAAAAAACTAAAAATATTCAAAACATTTATACAAGTTTCAGATAAATGACTGAATTTGCAGTCTTCATGTTCAAGGCAGCAAATTAACAATGGCTACTTGTTTTATTTCTAAAAGCAGAAAAACAATTCTTAGACATGCAAATGTTAAGGATCTTCTGTAACTTTTGCAGCTTAAAGCATGGAAACCCAAGACACTGATGTTACTGAGGCAGTAAAGGCATCAGGAGAGTCCACACTGGAAAAGGCTAAAGCAAAAGCTTTAGCAGAATTTGACCAGTTGTTAAATGTTTCACTTAACATTGCCGTGACAGGAAATACAGGATCTGGGAAATCCTCCTTTGTCAATGCACTTCGTGGTCTGTGTGATGATGATGATGGTGCAGCCCCCACAGGAGTCACAGAAACCACAATGAAGGTCAGCATGTATGAGCATCCTGGAATGCCAAATGTGAAAATCTGGGATCTGCCTGGAATAGGAAGCCCAAACTTTAAAGCAGATAAATATCTTAAAGATGTCAAATTTGACACCTACGATTTCTTCATTATCCTTAGCTCAGAGCGATTTCATCAAAATGACATCATGCTGGCTAAAGAAATAAAGAAGAAGAAGAAAAACTTTTACTTTGTTCGTTCCAAGATCGACAACGACATCTCTGCAGAGCAAAGGAGAAAAGTATTTGATGAGCAGAAAGTCCTTTCCAAAATAAGGGAAGACTGTAAGAACAATTTAAAAGAAATGGGAAACCCCAAAGTTTTCTTGATATCGTCTTTTGAATTGGAGAAATATGATTTTGAAGAGCTTAGAAACACACTAGAGGAAGAGCTACCAACCCATAAGAGATCTGCTCTTCTTCAGGCTTGGCCAGTGTGTTCTGCTAAATCTCTTGAGAAGAAGATTAAGATCTTTAAAGGGCTGATCTGGGCAGCATCTCTAGCATCTGCTGGTGTAGCAGTCATTCCTGTGCCGGGTCTGTCAGTAGCATGTGATGCAAGCATTGTGTTAACATTCTTTATAAGGTGCTATTATGCATTTGGTTTGGATGATGGGTCACTGACCAGACTTTCAGAAAAAGTAAACATTCCCCTGGAAAAATATTTGGGCACATCAAAAATTGCCTCTGGAATCCGAGACAAAACAATGTCCAGGATACAAGTGTCTGCATCACTAGGGACGCTGGCTGTCGCTGAATATGTAGCGAGTCTTTTTCCAGGTGTGGGCAGTGTTACGGCTGCAGGAATATCCTTCGCTACCACAATGTACATTTTAAAAGAAGGATTAAATGAACTGGCAAATACTGCTCGAGAAATCAGACAAATTGCTGGACTTGATGCAGTATGCAGTAACTCTTAAATGGGCTGAGTGTGTTTTTCTTGAATTATCCACAGAATATGGGATGTTTTTGTTTAGTTTTTGTGTATAAGCATGTAAGCATTTGACTGTCATAGAATAAATGATCAAAGGATGTTTTTTGTTAAACTGTGACATTTGTGTGGAGAGAAAGCGGATGTAAATAAGTACCACTTTTTAACTGTTTTATTGATCTATTGGTGTTCAAAATATTAATTTCCCATATACTATTTGTTGTAATGTATCATGTGTATAATGCATGTAATGTGTCAAAGGTTATAAAAAAAAGTGATTTGGTTTTATTGCTTTTTTGTATGTGCAACATATTTTAATATTTGTATCATTTATATATATATAAATTGGCACTTGATGTACTATACCCCATTTTAAAAATATGAACAATGTAATGATTTTCACATTCTATAAGGTTTTATCTATGTCGTTTACAGTTAAGAACCAGGCACAATGGCAGATTGTTCTGCTTCCATGGATATCTCTGAAGCGTTGCAGAAACTAGGTGAACATGACCCAAGTGCAGCTGCGGCAAAAGCTAAAGAACAACTTGATGGTCTTGACAACGTAACTCTGAACATTGCAGTGACTGGTGAAACAGGAGCAGGCAAGTCTGCCTTCATTAATGCTCTTCGAGGTCTGGATGACGATGAAGACATGTCTGCACCAACTGGAATAACCAAAACAACAGATGAAGTTACAGAGTACACCCACCCCACAAAGCCAAATGTGAAACTCTGGGATCTGCCAGGGATTGGTATGCCAAATCTCAAGGCAGACCAATACCTAAACAAAGTTAAATTTGAAACTTACGATTTATTCATTATCATTTCATCCACAAGGTTTAAGGAAAATGATGTCTTTTTGGCCAAGGAGATTAAAAAGAAGAAAAAGTATTTTTATTTTGTCAGAACCAAGATTGACAATGATATTAACTCAGCTGCACGCAGCAGAAAATCCGATGAGCAGGAGGTTCTTTCCACAATCAGAGAAGACTGTCGTAGAAACCTAAAGGAAGTTGGAAACCCAAAGGTGTTCTTAATATCCTCTTACGATCTAGGAAAATATGACTTTCAAAACCTGGTAGACACTATAGAGGTAGAGCTTTCAGAACAGAAGCGACATGCTCTTGTTCAGTCCTTGCCCGTGTGCTCAGTGGCTATGCTAGAGAAGAAGAAACAATTGATGGAGACGTTCATTATGCTAGCAGCATTAGCCTCAGGCATTAGTGGCTTTGTCTCTGTCCCTTTAATGTCTTTGGTTTTGGACAAAGGAATACTTTTAGCCTTTTTCAAGAGTTGCCATAACGTGTTTGGGTTGAATGAGAAATCACTTGAGATGCTGTCTCAGAGAGTGAACAAGCCTGTCTCACAGTTGAAATCCTCAATAAAGTCTCCTTCAGCTTTAGCACTGGTAGACAAAATGAAGATTATGCCTCCTGTCTGTCCGACAAAACCAGTTACAAGCTTGGAGGACTTAATTGATGTTAAAGTTCTTGGGAAAAGGTGTCAAAATGCTGCTCAGGCATATAAAACTACATATGCTGTCCTAAGTCAAGGTCTAAATGAAATGTTTGATGATATGACACAAGTTCTTAAAGAGGCAGGTTTGCATTGATAAGAGCAAACTGGTACATCTGGGATGTTTGCCACCAAAGCTATAGAAAAACTTAGATTACAACAAATATAAAGTAAAACTGGTTACTGTATAACAAAGGTTACTGACAAGATGCTAAATATAATTTCATATCTTATCATAGTGTTTGTTATAGGGAATAAAATGACTACAATAATACATAATACAGATGTTCTTTGTACTGCTTAAGGTTATTTGGGAATTAGCTTATGTGGTGGATTTTTGTAAATATTTTTTATCTTACATTTTATTGTACAATTATGTGATGAGCACAAATAATGTATGTTTGAAGATTTTTATGATCTCATTGCTTCTTAATTCATGGTATAAATCTGTATTTGTTTTGTGCATATGATCAGTGATGTCAACAAATGTATTGTGATTGTCATAGTGATTGCTGTGTTACATTTGCCATTTGTTGAGATGTTTACAAAAAACCTGCAGATAATTCTTATAACTTTACGAAATAACTTTTGAGGTTCTTATGAGGTTCATGGGTATGTGTGTGAAGAATTATTAAACACTTCAAAACACTTTTTTGCTTGTAGTAATTCGTGTTTCTGGACAGAATGTAAAGCTTAGGCTATTAAAAATGACTCAGCAAATCATTTTTAAACTTTAATACAGTGTGTGTTATTTCTTTACTTCTGTATTGCATAACATTACAAACCTTTAAAATCACTGATTATTATTTTTTCCCACTTTTGAGTACAGTAGTAAATTCATCAATGGAAAGACACATATAAAACTATATGAATTATGTTGACTAAAGTATGTGTATTTTTAGGAAAATTCAAAATAAATTAAAACTATTTTAGCAGATTTAGTGTAGTCACCAGAGATGCAATTATATGTTTATTGAGACCAAATTTGAGATATTTAGGCATATACCTTTTAAGATTTAAGAGAAACATTTAATTCAAGTAAACTTTTAAACAGTAGTGTATATATTGCACAATTCTGCATTATTTGCAGATCCCATTTACAACATACTGCATTATCTGACACAGAGTAAATACCCAGTACTTTTTTTTAAATATATACAGATATAATGTGAAAAAGTAAGTAGTAGTGTTATGGTGTGAGCAAATAAAGCTCTTCACCACTTCAGGACATGTTTTTGTGTTATTTTTATTGTCTGAGTATTTTTGCTACATAATGTGCAAAAGCAATAGGCCTTATTGTGTTAAGTTCAATGGCCAGTGCACTCTTTAAAACAGCAAAGTCCAATCCGCTTCTGTCTAGGCTGTTGATGAGAAAAATCTGTGGTTCGGTCAGTCTTGCACTCCGAAGTTCTCTGGTATATTGTGCCCGAAGCCCATCAAGTATTTCAGTGTCAGCACAGCACAAATCTCCTTGAGCCTGTAGATGACAATCTACTTTTGTCTGGACCAAGAGGTAATGCCTCCTTATTTCATCGACAGCTTTGGCTAGCTTTATATGCCTTGCTTTCTGCCAGTCTGATACGATGATGATGTAGAAGTCATGATCACGTAAAACTTGTTTCATCTCATACATTAAATAATCCATGACTGCTTCTATGCCAGATATGTCCCAGAACCGGACACCTGAATATTCAGAACTCATTGCTGGGTTGCTGAATGCTGAATTATCGAGCCTAGTTAACGCATTAACCAGAGTAGATGCTCCAGATTCTGTCTCGCCCAGAACCGCCACATCTAGCTGAAAGTGGTTCAGGGCCTCCAGTACAGCTTTGATTTTCACTGCTCCAAAGCCTGTCTCTTTATACATATTGTGTATTTTGTGATGTCCTCAGTTTGTATTTTTCCAGTCTTTTGGGCATGCTGCGTAGCACACCTACAATAAGAAAAAAATAACACATAATTAGATTGCTCTCTTTCAAATGATTACTATCTTCAAGATAAAATCTTACTGTTTTGTACATGCATGTATACACCGTTACACACTTACCATGCAGTAAACCAGCCTCCATGAAGTATCTTATCCAGAAAACTTGAAAATAGCTCTGCCCTAACCTGAGGAACTTCATTCGTAACAGTATCTCTGAGCTTCTGCATCTCATAATTCAGCAGGTCATGGGCTGAAACTAGGAACACGTGATTATCCAGGTTCTTCTCCGTTAGATATTTCTGACAGTCTTCTCTGATTTCATTCAGTGCTTGTTCCTCAGAGAACCGACGTTTCCTTCTCTGAGACTTCATATCATTATCGATTTTTGTTCTGATAACATAAAAAGGCTTCTTTTGTTTCGAAATTTCATCAATCAAAAGCATGTTGTTTTCTCGGACTCGCTCAGATATCACCACCATAAACATGTCATATATGTCAAGCTTCATTGTCGTTGCATAACTCTTTGATGTGAAAGATGGAGTGCCCATGCCTGGAAGATCCCACAGTCTGACCTGTGACAAATTGGGATGTAGATACATAGTTGCTTGCATTGTGGTTTCAACAACTCCGGATGGAGCTGCCCCAACATCATCAGGACGCAGTTCAAGGAATGCATTTATGAGGGAAGACTTTCCTGCTCCAGATTCTCCAGTCACAGCGATGTCTATCTTAAAACGGTCATATACTTCCAAAAGATTTATAAGCTTTTTGGGAATTTGTGCAGGGTTTTCAGAGGCAAACAAGTCCTTGACTTGGTCAGTGAAATCTTCTGGAATTTTTTCTGGCATGTAAAGTCTATGGAAAACATACAGATATTCTGTCACGTTTTGCTGTAGAAACATATCAAAATCAACCAGATTTTATTTTTCCAAATATGCTGATTGTGTTTACACAGATTAATTGGATATAATTTACATGGAATATGTTGTCTAGGTGATTCATCTCTTTTTGTTATAAAGTATATATTCATGTTTTTGTTATTATTTGTCATGACATTGATAATATGATGTCAACATGACAGTGCCCATGAAAGGCATAATAAAAGTCTATAACAAATAAAACTGCTAAAGAGGACTTTTGTTTATAGTTTTCATCACATGTGAATGTACATCATTTTAATTATATTTAATTAATAAAAATGCTGTTTACTGTTTAAACCTTTTAATTAGCTACAGTAAAAGTATTAATGCATCATTAACTTACGGTAAAGAAAGACTTCGCATGCATATATTTACAAAGACGACTGTATAAAGACCAGCTTTTACATTTTAAAGGAATGAAACGTGAAGCGCTTAAAAATGAAGAAGGTGGAGCGCTGCACCCCTGAACATGTACAAAATGTAGCTTTGACGTGTTTCATCCACCATAGCAGAAATGTCAGTCGATGTCACAGCAAAATATACTAATTCCAACATTATATTAATCAATTTTAACTCACCCGGCCATTGCGATGCCTTCTCTGCTAGTTTCTATTTTCCAATAGCACGAAAGCGAAAGCATTTGACCAGGCGGAACGGGAGGGGCGTATTACGTAATGAAAACTAGACGTCATTAATCGTTTAAAACATGAATTTATCCAAACGTATTTGTTAATAAATGTAAATAAACGTTATTTTTATTATTGAAAATCGCACTCATGGTGTTTTTAGATGCTGACAGGGTTTCAGAGGTCATTCAAAGATTTGTCGACAAAGACATACCACCCAAAAATAAGTGTACACTTGTGATATACACATTGAGCAGAAGTCTTAGAACACTAATATCCAAAAAGGGTTTTGTGTATTTGTTTTGCTTTAGTGTGTCAGTAGGACATATCAATATTTCCAAACATTCTTTGGCATCGGTTTTTTATTTTGTTTGCTAAGTCTTTAGCACAAAGCAGTAAGTCTCAGTAATGCTGTATGCATTGAAATTCAGATTTAAACCTACAAGCAACAATACATTATGTAACATGGTATTTAGAGCAGATATGTGTATCTTTTAGCCTACACAATCTTGCTGATAGCTTTCAATCTAAGCAAATGCACTGTGCCCTAAATATGTCTAGGCTACTTTATAGAGAATCTTATGGAAAGACTGTGGTCAGATGAAACCTATTTAGTTGCTACTAAGTGCCTAAAAATGTATAAAACCTGAATAATATTAGTCTTCAACACTAGAATCTGACACTTTTGCATTCTGTCAGTGCACTTCTAATTTAACTCACTGGCAAAAAACTTTATTAAATAACAAAAAATGTTTTTCATCAACAGAAACATTTTGGCAATTCAAATATTCCAATGAACATCAACAACAAATGTGTGCAGGTTTGGTAAACATAATTCTTTCAAAGCTATTTTTTAAGCTTTTATTTTTTTAAAACCTTTTTATTAACGAAACCATACAATAACATAAAGCTAACACTTCAGTCATTGTTTTAATAATTCTATTAATAGATATAAAAGAAAATAGACATTGCTTTTCTCTGAACAAGTTAGTAGAGATGAGGTAGAATTTAGATGTTACAGTGTAAAAATGTAATGAGAGTTTGCAAAAACAGTAGGATTTGTCAAGAGATTTGAGATAAGCTGAACTGTAATGACGTTCAAATGTAGTTGTCCAGTGTTACTAATATCACATTGTCTTGTGTTGGCAATGTATTTCACACTCTCTGAGAGCTAAGGAGACATATTTGATGTCAGGATGAGGAGTCTCTGTCTGTTGGTAAAAATGATGCTGAATCCAACACCCCATTCTCAGAATCTTCTTCATTCTCTCTTTTCTCTTTCTTTCTCTTATTTACACTTTCTGAAGGACCTTCCCAGAGCACCCCACCTGAGAGATAAAAAAACATGTTTCATCAGTAGTCTATGGTAAATCCCCAGCTGTGTCTCAGTGTTATTTAAACACTTGCCGCTAGATGTCAGTATAACAAAAGCGACAGACAGTAAGAAGTTTAGCGAGTCAGCTAACGCATAATTAAGAGAAATATGTGGAAATAACGTGATTACAAAAATAAATGCTGTCGTAATTCTCATATGGATTGTCACTCCATGGTTCAGTATGACAGTTATGATACTTACAGTGTGTGCTGGACGGTAAAGACGAAGGACAGGCTTTTTCAGAGACGTCTTCACTTCTGAAGGTAAGTGAAGCATGCAAAAGCAGTATTTTAAGACGATTTTTTTACATGCTTACGTCAAACATTTAAGTGCAGCTATGTGAATTTAAAGAGGACATAAAGTGAATAGGGAAAGAATAGTGAGCTGCTACTGTGTATATGTAAAATGCTCGTCACATGTTTACCTGTCTGAGGCGTTAGTTTGACTTGGCAGCTTTTCTGACCAGAAACTGTGTTTGGATTTCTAAGTAGAGAACAAAATGAGCTTCTCAGACCAGAATGTAAGAAATATCCTTATGATTCTCATGATAATAACACAGTATTTATTATATACATTATGGTTAAACCCACCAAGCTGGACAATGCCATGGCCTGAGCGCTTGTGTCTAAGGATTTAGACCGTGGTTTTGGAGATGGACAGGATGATGAACTTTGTTTTGGAGGAAGAGGAGGAGGTGAAAGGCTGGAGCTGGGAACTTGGTACTCATCCTGTGATATCTGTAAAAGTGAGTGAAAAATTGGATTAACAAATCACTTTAGTAAAGATCGATGTCATATTTCATTTAATGCAAATGACAGATGTCATAGGAATCAGTACAGTCTGTTGAATCGATTGCACTGTTCTTGACTATTGTTGTAAAGGGTAACAGTGGGATCATAAAATACTTATGAATCAGAAATTTAAACTTAGTTCTGAGAAAAGTCCAGGTGTCATTTAGCAAATAAAGAGACAATGTGGTTTGATATTTACATGTGGCATTAAGTGTGCATGTTTGGGTTTAGACTAAGATATACTTTTTAACCTGATTACTGAGTATACACATGAAAATGCACTATCCAAACTATTCCTAATTTTTTACATTATAGAAATTAGATTTTTTTTATTTTAGCATTTCAACTTTATTTTTTAGCTTATATTTATTGTTATGAATTTAAAAAATATATTTATTCTGCAGTCTTAGGCCTTTTTATCAAAATATAGTTTGTTATGATTAGATTAGAATTCAACTAGGAAATATTAAAGTGGGAAATAACATTAGAGCTCCACCTGTGCAATGGTGACAGTTAACAGGGTAATAAGACAAATTCCACTTTAGTAGTGCAGAGTGTGTATCGACCAAAGTTGCAATGAATGAATAAAGTCTTAAAAAGTCTGCAGTATGAACCTTTTTCATGGAAGCCAGTTTTTTCATCACCAGCTCTATATCCTCATGATCTTCCTCCTCCTCATTATCCTCTTCCTCCCTCGGCCTCACCCTCCTGTCTCTCGCTGGCAGGTAGGGCTCAATGGTGATAGACTCTGTCCCTCTGATGTCACAGCGGCAGTAGGGGCATGTGTGTCCATCAGACTTCTGTTAGTAAAAGTGAGGCAAATTTTAATATGCATATATATTAAAGGGATGGTTCACCCAAAATGTTTTCTCTTTCCCCCTTTATTCACCCTCATGTCTTTTTAAATCTGTCTGACTTTCTTTCTTCTGTAGAACCCAAAAGAAGATACTTTGAAGTACGTTGGTAACCCATTAACATTGGTCACCACTGACTTTCATTGTATGGACACAAAACCACCAACACTTTTATCAGAATATCTTCTTTTGTGTTCCACAGAAGAAGGAGTCATATGCAGACCGTTTACAGATTTTGAACAACCTCAGGGTGAATAAATGATAACATAATTTTTATATGTTTTTAAATAAATAAATTAAAAAATATTTCTGTAAATTATTTCTTTAACCAACACGTATGAGAGGCTAGCTGCTAAGTAACATAAAAAAACATGTGTTTAGAGAAATAGTCCGTGATGTAAACGGTAACAGAATGTTGCTAAGCAACATAAATAACCTTAAGTTGTGGTTGCCACACAGTAAAATGAAGTAACAGCTGTGTTGACCAATCAGCATCAAAGACCAGAACTTATTCCAATTTATCATGTGTGCAATAGTTGTGTTTTTGGGTGTAACCTTGCCCTAATTTCAGCGTAAAACAGAGTGACTAGGCGATAGAGCTTATGCTTTGAGCTTAATATGAATAATAAGAATACCTGCCATCCAGTCAAGCAGGGCTGACATAGCAAATGTCCACAGGGCTGAATGCGTGTGTCTTTGTCCCGTTCTGTGCAGATTTTGCATAGCTGAAAGGTGCTGCCAATCTCGCAGTACAACTCGTACTGTTCCTGAAGAGAGAGCAAGAAAAAAAAAGATCAAATTGTGTTACAGGCTACAAACTGCATTCAAAAGATGAAAGAAACATAAACCAAAAATAGAATTAGCACAACACCCATTAACTCTCTAATTTTGTTAAATTAAATATTCCAGACACTTAATGAAATGATACGTTCTTGTTCGTGATGATAAATTGTTACCTCTGTAACTTTGACTCGACTCTTTTGTGCTGGACTGCACAGGCTGGTGAGGTCAGGGTTCACATCACGCCCATCGGGGTATAAATAGCTACAAATAAGTATTTGAAAACAATTTCAACGTTATCTTAACAAATTGAATTTCACTGTATTTTCTTAATTAAATTATATTAGGCTAGTGAACTCACCAGCCTTCCCTAAATCCTTTAATAAGTGCTTGGTACAAAGGTGTGTTCTGAGGAATGGTTTGCACAATGTTACCATCACTGGTCACATGACCAATCGCCCATTGACCCATTTGTGTGCAACTGAGACGAAAGATGTAGCTATAAAGAGCAAATAAGAGATCTAAATTATGCAGTAACATGTTTTAAGTTCACAAAAACACATTTTAGAGTAGAGTTGGGATCTATTTATTAGATCTACCTATCTCTACTTACAAATTTTAGATTTATTGTGGCTCCCAAACATTATGCCTAAATTAATTTCTAGATTGACAGAGAACTTCACAAATCCCACCTCTGGGCTTCGAATATTTGGCCTTTGCTGGATGTCTTACCTGCCAGGACGATGTCTGTAGTGCTCTAGTCGAGCCCTGACTTGGTCATAGGTGAGGAATGCCATGTATCCAGGATGGGTTACCGCTAGCTGATTCCAGTTCCTTAACAAAGTTGACCAGGGCTAAAATGAAGATAGACACCAGAGATTTTCGATGTTATTTTATACACCTGAGAAGTTATTTTATATTTGAAGTGATCACCGTATGACAAAGAAAATGACAAAAAACAGAAATAAGAGTTTTTTATTGCTAAAGATTAAAAACGTTTGTCAAGTGACAACCAAAGCATATTACAGCATATTACAGCATATTAATACTTAAATATAATTTAATTTCTGCTCAAGCTATAGATACCTGAAAAAGCCTGGTGAAAATATCAAACTCAAAGATGGATATGTGATCGTTACAAGTAAGATCAATAGTGGACTTCAAAGCCATAGCCTCCATCCCCTCTTCGAAGTAATGAACCCTTTTTAGATGCAGTTTAAAAATGTTCCATTGCACTATACACCTGAGGGAGAGAGAGGGGGAGAGAGAGCGGGGGAGAGCGGGGAGAGAGAGGGGAGAGAGGGGGAGAGAGGGGAGAGGGAGGGGAGAGAGAGAGAGAGAGAGAGAGAGAGAGAGAGAGAGAGAGAGAGAGAGAGAGAGAGAGAGAGAGAGAGAGAGAGAGAGAGAGAGAGAGAGAGAGAGAGAGAGAGAGAGAGAGAGAGAGAGAGAGAAAATGGTTTGATAAAGTTAAATATTTCAATGCACATTTAGTACACATATTTCTATACATACTTGTGTCCAAATGCTTTCCTCCAGAAATCTTTGGCCTCTGTCTTTGTAATTCTAAAGGTGTCACCCTGAAAACGTCCCCCAGGGAACATTGACCGTAGCTCAAACAACATGTGGCTTAACAGGAGAGACAGCTTAGTAAGATTTCTCCTAAAAGAGAAAACAGATTAATAGGTGAGGTGTTAGAAGTAAATATAAATAACATAAAAACATTTGTTGCAATTTGTTGCATAAATAATACCCAAGTAAATATATAATGTGGCACGCAGGGAAGCTGTGGTGCTGATTTGTGCATGTATGTTTTTTGGTGGATAGGTGATACATAATCATGTCACGATGCACCGTATTTAAACACACACAAATATGCATAAATCACACAAGGTTGGCAAAAGCACAATGCTCGCTAACTATAGAGACAGGAAGTAGCACTGTGATGCATCCTGTCCTGGGTCTTTGTGATGCGGTTAACAGAATTTTCCATTACTAATTGATCGAAGACGTTGTCGTGGTAACAGCAGCATCCTCAACAGCAAGGCACAGATCAATTGTCTGTTATCTGTTAGACTCTGTGCCAAATAAAGTTTTCTGCAAAAAGGCTTCATTAAACTGAAAATATCATATAAATCATGTATAGAAATGCAAATACAGCAATAAAAAATTTAAAGAAGCAAGATGTAACATACAATGTTCTGGAGGATTAGTTAAACTAAAATGCTGCAGTAAGTGATTTTTTGAAGATATGCAATGTTTCAACTTTCTGACCCTAATCATTGTAAAAATAATTACCATAAACAGTTTGAACAAAATATTACCCAATAGTATATGCATCAAATCTCAATAGTCTTTGGCTGGCTTATTTGCAGCAGAGTTTTTCCACAATTACTTTTCTTCTGCTTTTGTCTTTTTCTGAAGACCACTAGTAGCTTTGCCACAACCCTTCATTTTGTCTTCTACCTTTTATCTGTAGAGCTGGCGGAAAGTACACTACTTCCGTGGCCTGAGGTTTTCTTTAGTCACATTTTCAATTTTCCACCACACCTTTAGACTTTCCTGTTCATTAACCTAAATCCTAAACTGAATTTACACACGTACTGTATTAGGTTTGTGTGTTATTTTGTATCTTGACAATAAATTAGTCACTGGACACGTGTCTTAATTTATGCTTTTGTTTTATTGAACAAAGACACACTATTCTAAAACTAAAAAAGTTTGCGTAATTTTCTACTATAGCTGCTGTTTATGATCTGACATAAACATATGGTTTTAAAGTATGGATGCCCACGTACTAGTGATACAGCTGTCCAGTTGTGAGGTTGTAGTTTATTATTTGACAATATTCCTTTTGCATAACATTATGTATTAAATCTTATAAAAATCTTATAAAAGGTGCTGTTTTGTCTTTGGTCGTCTAGGGCAGTGTGTGAGCTGATCTTGTTTTAAAAGCATTATAAACAAGCCTGCTTCTTCCAATCTTTTGTACTTGGTGTTACTATTGTATTGTGTTACTATTGTATAGTGTTACTTTTGTACTTAGTGTTAATATTGTATTGTGTTGCTATTGTATAGTGTTACTTTTGTACTTAGTGTTACTATTGTATTGTATACAACTTACTTTCCTGTAGCTCAGTGGTTAGAGCATGGGGCTAACACCGCTAAGGTCGTAGGTTTGATCTTAGGGATTGCACAGTATAATGTATAGTATAATGCAATGTAAGTTGATAAAAGCGTCTGCCAAGTACTTGAATGGATGTCTGACATTATGATGTTTTTGTACAGGCATTTTTTATTCTTGAACTTGATGTGATAGTGATGCATAGATTTCTCTGTCTAACATGAATTTAAAAAGGTTAAATCTTGTAATTAGGAACTACAAAGAGGTTCTGCTGAAACATAACATTGCAGCTCGTCTGCACTGCTTGAGGGAATTTTCCTTAATTTCCATGATAATGGCACACTATAAACACTGGTCATTAGTAGGCACAGCAGACCGGAGAGCTTGGTCAAACTTTACAATGAGGACTAAAGAGAGACTACTGTCTTTGGTTTCCTAATATTTTCTATATTTTGTTCTACTCAGGTTGTTGGTAATGTGAAGGTTCTAAAATGAAATAACTTTTCTTCTTATGGAAACTCATGCAAAATCTCTAAATTGTTGAAAATTACCTTCATTATATATGTTATATAGGACAGATTTATATTTATTCTTTTGGCAGAAAAGAAAAATCTTTTGTACATGCAGACAATATGTTTCACCTCATTTTAACTGATCCTTAATTTCAGTGTTTCCATTACAGCTTGACAGTCTGTTTAAAATGAGATTAAACTGTCAAGAACCATAAAAACATGGCTAAATCTATTTTAGGAAGCATGTTGACCACTTGAGTGTTGTTCTGACCCCACATTTAATGGGTCATTTAACATTCATTGATTGCGTCAGTGATTGCAAATGACCGACCTTACAGCTGACTTGTACTAGTCAGTCAAAAAAGAAATAAATTAGAGGGAATTCAGTAGTCTAGCATTAAATTAGGAGAATATTGTCTGGTTTAGTTACTATTGCTAATTGGTATTAGAATTTGTATATTTCTGTAATATTTTTTTATTATATTGGTACGTCCCCTGCAAATTTCTGTGTATTTTAAGATTCTAATAAGCAGAATGCATTAATTTCTTTATAGAATATTAATTATTCTAGGGGTGAAATATCTTTGGCTAATGAAGTCTCAAATGAATTATATAATTGTAGTTCCACAATGATCTGGCTAAATCATACATTTTACCAGCTAGTTTATTTGCGGTATTGCAAAATATTAATCATAATATCGGCAATTCATTATTTTTACTTATAGTTAAAGAACAGGGTCTTTACAGCTTTACTGAAACTTACTAAGACTTTTTTATCTTTAAACTTTTGTTCTGTTTTCAGTACTTTAATAATCATTTAATACATCTTGTTCATCTGTGAGATTTGTAGATGGAATCTTCTAAAAGATACACGTGATAACTTTGTATAACTTTGTGCACACAAATTTGGGTCATCTTACCTGTAGCTTGAAGACTCTTCAAACATCTTCTCCTTGGCATTCTTGAAAAGCAGCACAGCTCTCTCCGCCTTGTCAAGCAAGTGTTTAATATGGATCCTTAGATATTCTCCTTCGTCCCCTCGTTGCACGGCCATCATGGGTCCCCTGTAGGAAGCCCATACCTCTGTTAGGAGGCTTGCGGTCTCTGACACTAGCTCAGGGATGTATGGTGGACTATTTTTAAGACCCAGTCTTGGGTCAGTACACAGTTTATGCAGCTTGTCCAGTCTCTTGAGAGCTTTATCCAACAGTTTTCGGTCAGCGCTGGTGGGGGACTGGGACACAGATTGAGAAGAGTCAGGAATTAAGCTTCGGCCTGTGGTCCCTGAACTTCTAGCCGTTGCCATCGCTGATCCTCGATCAGAAGAGCTTAGTCAGAACACAGACCAGCCTCATGTATTCAATGAGCCACACGTGGAGTGCTAGACGCCCTGCCTTAATGTGCAGACATGTGTCTGAATCAACAGTCGCTTTAGATGATGATGGTATCATTCATTTCCTTCACATAATAATATTGTAGGTCTTGCAGATGTCCTCTTGTATGCATGTAAAATTGGATAATCGGATATCTGTTCTTTATCAGAGACACCATTAAAAGATAAAAGCACTTTGAAGCTTGTTTGTTACATATCAAACAGTCAGATACGAGTGGTTACTGTGTGTTTCCTTAATTCTTCAAAGAGATATCTATTTTTCAGAAGCGTGATTTATCTGAAAACATTTCCACAGTAACTCATTGTCCTTTTTTCACTGATGATATATAAGAAAGCATGTCTTGGCATCTTACCGCCCAAAAACGCTGACTAATAATTTAACTCATTATCTGTCCACAGGTAAGTTCAGTTGCTATGAAGCGATGACATACTTTTTTACATTGCCGCTGTGAGATACTTTTTGCAAGTTACTGAGAATTAAGAGAAATTTTTGACCAGCAAAACACAAAAAGCGTACTTATCTTAACATCATACCAACGCTTTACAAGTATATCGTAGCTCAGATGTCCTCAAAAAGTATGCTCTTGCTCGATAGATAAATATCCAGTCACAAAAAAAGATCTTTCACATTGTTCATTATAAACATGATATGAAGGCAACAAGCACAAACATGAGACAGAAAGTTTGAAAAAAACTGAAATACCAGCGACCCGGTCCCACGATCTCTCCACCCATTCTGACACTCAGTGCTCTTTCTCAGCTATTATCTGTCCCATCCATATGGTTTCTGTCCATCTGTTTCATATGATCTCTATGTCCTATATTTTGAAGAGGCACTCACAGTATGCTGATAAAGGACAGGAACTCACATGCAGATATTTTCTCTCTCTTTCTTTGATCGGTTTCCGGGTAGGTAAAAGGCAGACAAACAGGTTTGTTTTCTTTGTGTGTAGCAGGCAGAGAGTGAGTGAGTTGGGACGCTGTTTGAATTGTAGGGTATTGGGCAGACCATGTGTAAACAACTTCCTGATTACGTAACGAAAGACTCTAGAAAAAGGTGAGAGAAAGAGAGAGAGAGAGACTTTCTGTAGAGTTGGCTGTATAGTTAGGGTGAATTGAGGTAAAGTGGGACACTTTTTGGTAATTATGTAATTTGTCGACTTCCTGCTTCTCTGCCTACATAAAAAAAATGCTGTAGTATAATTTAGCATTTGCTATAGTGCTCTGTAGAAAATATTACAACACTTATGGTAATGTACACTACAATATTATGTAGTATTATAGTAAATTTATAACCTAGTATTTTTTTAGTACATTTACAACTCTAGTAAATACTGTACTATACTTTAATATTTACTACGATAAATATTAGTTCAGAAACACTATAGTATATGGGAATTTTACTGCAGTTTACTATAGTAAATACTATAGTATGACTTGATATGGGTGACTTGACATTCCTGATTGAGCACTCACTGCTTTTTTGGAAAAAACTGGTACTATTAGCTGGTTTACTATTACCGAACAACCTATTAAGATACAAATGAACATCTGAATGACAGAGCCTCTGCCAAAACTATTTTAATATTTAAAAATCATTGACCCTTCAGACTATTAATAGGTTCTGACAGTGTATACTGAGCACAATGCAATCAAGCAAGTGACCCACTTTACCTGATGACCCACTTCAATTAATTTTACCCTACAACACTGACATAAATGTATGACAAAATATATTAAGAGAGTTAAACTGTGAAGGTTATGTGAAATCAACTTGTCGATGCAGTGTGACATTAACTGGCTCTTTGTGTCCCTCTAGTGGACAAACATTGATATAACAGCTGATGGAAATTAAAAATCTTTTACGCTATTCAAAAATCTTTAAAACTATATATTTATGAATATCCATTATTTTTCATTAAGATATTTAACACGTCTATCTGGAGAATGTTTACTTAAGTTGAATAATCCATTACATACGATGTAGCAGCTCTCACATGCTTGTATCTTTATATAATGTGTACCATTACATACACTTTTTTATATCAATGACAAGATGCTTTACTGGCAAACTAGTAAGCTACTTTTATTTTTATACAGAATTGTAAGAAATAGATAAGTCTGCTGGAGAACGCACATAGAAGTATATTTACAGTATTTTAAATCAGTTCAAAGTGTAATATTTTTCCGAATCAGTAGAGGGCGCTGCTTCATAGCGTTTCACTATGAGTCATTGAAATCCCGTTCACCCTCTCATGTCTGTCTGTAATTATGGGAATAGAAATAGATTAAAATTGCAAGTTGCACAAATAAGTGGATTAACCATTTACATTTATGTTCTTGCATGTGTCTTTCTTGTCTGTAGTAACTTCAAGATTAATAGTGATGATGTATTTATCCTCCAGCTAAACCTAGCCAAGACTGAGCTCCTGGTACTTCCGGCCTCTCCTACAACACAACACAACCTCACAATACAAATTGGCAACACAACCATTACACCGTCTAAATCCGTAAGAAACCTTGGTGTAATCTCCAATGACCAGCTGTCCTTTACCGAACACATCTCAAGGATATCACGATCTTGTAGATATGCACTTTACAACATCAGGAAGATCAGGCCATATCTCACAGAGCACGCCGCCCAACTGCTAGTTCAATCCCTGGTAATCTCTATACTGGACTATTGCAATGCTCTCCTGGCTGGTCTTCCTGCACGAGCAATCAAACCACTTCAGATGATACAGAACGCAGCAGCAAGACTTGTTTTCCAAGAACCCAAAAGAGCACGTCACACCTCTCTTCATCTCTCTTCATTGGCTACCGGTTGCTGCCCGCATTAAATTCAAATCATTAATGCTGACATTTAAAACCATCACAAATTCTGCACCCTCATACTTTAACTCTCTTCTACACACCTACAACCCATCCAGAACCCTGCGCTCAGTGAATGAACGTCGACTGGTGGTACCCTCACAGAAGGGCACTAAATCTCCCTCTCGTTCTTTCTCCTTCTCTGTTCCCTGCTTGTGGAATAATCTCCCTAACACAATCCGGTCTGCCACATCCCTCACCTCCTTTAAGAAACAGCTAAAAACACACCTCTTCCACGAACACCTGACATCATAATACAAAAAAAATCTTTTCTTTCCTCTTCAGGTACTTAGCTAGCACTGCAAAACATTGTAAACTTAGAAAAGCACTTCTTAGTACTATTGTTGCCGCTTCTGATGTGTCGCTTCATTGTCTCCTAATATTTGTAAGTCGCTTTGGATAAAAGCGTCAGCTAAATGCCTAAATGTAAATGTAAATTTATATGGTCATTAAAAACTTAAAACATTTGATCACATTTGTATATTATGCATATTGTCATTTGTTTTTATTTTCAAACTCTTCTTCTTAAAAAGGTATTAATGTATATTGTTTTATTTCACTTACATTTAACTTTACAGTACCAAAACTTTTGTTTTGTGATTATTTTAACAGTTTATTAGCAGGTGGTATATGATATTTTCAGTTGGCCCATGGGAACTAAATAGGATGTGCTACAACATTTGAATGATATTGTATTTCATCAACTGACCCACCATAGACTCTTCAGGGTGTTTTAGGGACTTTAAACAACTATTACTTTTTTCCGTTGCACATATACACCCATATGATGAAGGAAAGTCCCAAACTGGCCCATGTAACTTCAAACCCCTGGTGTGAGGAGGAACTGAGGCTGGTGGGATGTAGGTAGAGAGGGTGTGAAGGAGTCTCCAAGAGTTACTTTAGTTATTCGTCACATAATCTAAAAATGTCATACAGTACAGTTGATTCATCTGAGAGATATTAACTGAGATTAAACTGCTGGTTGAAACTGATATCAATCTAAACTATATTTGGAGAATCTGATCAAACTAGATATAGCCTAGGGGTGTTTTCCAGACAAGATGCTGAGATGGCATGTGAAAATCAATCATTTTTTGTTGCCAATGTTATGAGTCACAAATCTAGCCTAGGTTAGGTTACATAGTCTGAGAACAGGACCTGTCTTATCAGTTGTTAATAATCCGCTAACCTGACCCTTTGTGAATTTGCTAAAATACAGGAAGACAGGAGGTTGAGTCTGGCAGGTTTCCCGACAACAGCTGAGGGAGATCCCCAGCGGAGATCCAGCCGATTTCCTACCAGGCACCAGTGTAAAATAAAGAGAGTGCTGCTGAACAGAAAGCAAAACTTTACACCTGTTGTTTAACAGCCTGACAAAATAGCATAAAGCGATAAAAACAAAAGATTGACAGATGAGTTCAATGACCAGACGTGACGCATAAAAAAAATAGGACAGACGAATCGAAACCGAATCATTTTGTTCGGGTCCTACAGATCTGAGCGAAACCGCTTTACTCTACAAATATAAGCGCTATTAGAAGTGCAAATGTGTATTTAAAGTACCGCACAACTGAATAAACCTTCAGCAGTGCCGTCTGAATCCCAAATGGGTGGTAACTGAAAAGCTTTCGAGTTAGTTAGTTGAACGGGGAAACCCCATCTATCACACTACTTCCTAATTTCACTGAATGAGAGATAGAGACTCTGTAAAATTGGTTCAGATTGAATCGGGTCGTAGAGAGAGCAAGCAGTACAGTCCCGTCTATTAGGATAACATTATGTCATATTGGCATATTGACATTGCCTTGAAATTTATCGACGCGTATCATTATCATAATTAGGGAAGTTAATTGCATGGGTGCAGCAGGATTTTTTGCATTTTCTAATTTAAGAAATTGTTTATAGTTTTTGAAGAAATTTCATTGAGGGCTTTGATCATAACAACTTTATATGAGGGGGAAGCAATGATCTTAACTTCTCCAGTAAGATCTTCTTAAACGAGGTATATGTAAGTATTGTAATTAAGGCTACCTGGGATGATTGTTATTTTAGAAGCAAAAGAAGTGTTTTAAAATGTGTCAGATTGACATAATGTTGACAAAAAGACTCGTCTGGTAAAGGACCTATTAGTACCTGAGGACAATGACCATGAGCGGCAATAATCACACTGTGCCATCTGCACCGCTGGATCTGACCAACAAAAGAAGAGAGCGTGGGAGCTGCAGTGAGGCATCGACGGGAGACCAAAGTCGCCCCAGACATACCGCAGAAAGACAGGTGGAAATACCGCACACGTGTAGCAATGGACAGGGAATTATTGAATCACGGGACAGTGATTCTCCGGCAATTCGTTGTCAACTCAAACAGATGATGCTAATGTCATGGGAAACAGGACGCTTGAGGATCTCGGACAAACCCGACTTCTCCCTCATAACATGAAGTGCAACAACCTGACGGACACTGCAGGAAAATCAGATTGCTCATTTTCCAAACTTCCGTTTCGGAAACGACCTTTTCCTGTTGATAATGATCCCACTGGTGTGAGATACTTTCCCGCAGAACCGCACAATAAACTTAAAGAAGAGAGATGTAGCCCGAGTCCAAAAGCGAGTAAGTACCCACACCAGGGTCATTTAAAAACGGATGCACAGATCTCAGGGAATTCTCTTCGTGATATTCCAAGCTTCAGGGACTCCCAGTTCGTGCAACCACCCACATATTGTAAGTTTTTTTGAATGATCATTCACATTTTTTAAGAGAAAAATAAATGTATGAAAAGAGACAGTCAAGATAAATGTATTTTTATTAAATATAAATGCCTAAATGTTAAATGTATTGTATGTTTTTGGAATAGCCACCTTGGTTTGTTTATTGCTATACACAAAGCTTCTTGTCATTTTGAAAGTACTGTACGTGTGCACGCGCGTATGATTGCGCAGTCATGGTCAGTCCAGTGAGGCAGCGCACCACAGTCAACGCGAAACCATTCAGCTTATCAGCAGGATGTGTGGTTCAGTTGCGCATTAAACGTGTCAGTGGGTTAACATAATCGCCATTATTCTGCTGAAAACAGCCACGTCATTACTGAACGACACAATAAAATGTTTATGACAGTAATATCAGCTTTTAAATATTATACAATGACACTAAAGAAACTAATAAAAGAATTGACCAAAAACGGCTCATTATGTTGCGTTACGCTTCTTTCTGTTTTAAAGAAGTGTGAAACACTTTAGTTTCGATGCATGCCTTTATTTGGCACATCAGTTATATTCCGTTTGCTTTGCGATGGTTGTTGTGGTTTGTGAATACTAATATTAGTTTTCTTCTGGAGTCATTGCAGGCTATTACCAGTGGCCTTCGCAACCCAGTTCACGAAAACTCACAGAGGGTCCCGCGCTGTCTCCTGTGCTGGAGAGCGCAGATCGGCTGCTGGCAGATATTGCTGCGGCAACACGTCCAGATGAAGATGGTGACACGTGAGTCATTTGCCTAATTTTGACTCATTTCATGCATATTGTAGTTCAGGAATGGATTATGGTGAAACATGTGGTGTCACATGGGCACCATTACCCATGTGATTGTTTCATCAAAATTTAATTTAATAGTTTATTGTATAAATGAAATTCTTGTAGTTCCAATGGTAGCGCATTGCGTTACCACAAGATCATGGAAACAAGAAACACACAAACACATAAAAAAGTATGTAATGTATGCACTGTAAATCACTTTAAATAAAAGTCTTAAGCAAATTCTTACATATAAATGATTTAATGTTAAACTTTAAATAGTATTACATCTGTTTGGAATTAGCTTTGTCTGAGTAAACCTACATTTTATTTGCTTTCTGGAAATTCCAGATTATCTAAAGACATCGTTTTGACTTTTGCTTAGTCGTCCTGCAAATAGTTTTATCATCGGCCATGTGTATTTAGAAACATTAACATGGACCTTCTGTTTGTTGTGACTCCAGCTGAAACACAAGCCTTTTTTAAGTATTTTTTTTAATCTATTCCATTCTTCTGAGCCATTTCACTTCCTGTTCACTGAGTCCACCAAGATCACTTAATATAGTCTTATCTGATGATCCACAATGAGACAGTCAGAGAAAGGTCAGATTCAGCATGTTCGGCTGTTTTAACTGTAAGAGCAATTAAGGGAGTTGTGGGTATGAGTAAGTTCTCATTCTTTCATCTGTGGCTGTTTTTTGGGAAAGTGGCTGGTCATATGATTGCCAGAGATGAACACGTTTTTGCATACTCAGGTTTGGCTGTACAAGCACATTTGCAGTGTTGCTGTGTGTAATATCTGAACCTTTACCCTGTACAAAAATATCACTTGTGAGCGAAACATTTTCAAAAATGACACCTGCTGTCACACAATACTAATATCAATATTTACTCAGCAGGGGACATTGCTTTTGTCTCTAGTGCTTAGTAAGCAAAAATAAATTTGCTGAAATTTACCAGTCATTTTTTTATGAAAACAATCACATGTTCATTTTATTAAATCTTTAGTTTTGTTGTTATTTTGTTTGCTTTTTTTGGTGATAGTTATACACCACATTTCATTGAGCTATTTGTGAGTGCTACTTAAGTGGCACTTTTATGCAACTGCATTCCCATAAACAGACAAACAACATACGAATACACACACACCTTTCTCTCTGTGTCTGTCTCTCTCTCTCACACACATACACAGCTCTTACGTCAATGGGCGTCTCGTGCTCTCACCTTGTTTTCTTCTTAGCGCTATATAGACCCTCACTTTCGGGAAAGCCTGGTATGAGTGCGAGCCTGTTGTGTGACTGCGGTTTTCTCAGGTGTCATGTTTCTCTCTCTCTCTCTCTCTCTAATCTTTTTTCAGTGCTTTGTGTGTTTAAAATGAATGGGCTCAAAAACCCAAACATCCGCTCCTCACTTCCTCCTTTACCGCTTTTTCTCTTTTGCTTACAGTCTCTCTCCCCCCATTTCTCTCTTCTAAATGCTTATATTTTTCTGTGTTATTTCTTCCCTCATTACTATAATTTCCTGCTTTATTTCCTTTCCTAATCTTTTACAGTATAGTCTGCACATATATGCTTTGAAAAGAAACAAACATAGGCAGTTGTTTAAAGCTTAAAGTTGCATGCTGAAATGTTATTTGCACACAGGTACAGTGTGAATGGAATGCAGCATCAGTGGTTTATATAGACCCAAATTTTACCCAAAAAGTTTCTCTGGTTATACTTCAAAATGGATTAATAATGCTACTTTTTATAATGTGGTCATGTTATTTATCCGTCAAAGTTGCGATATGCCTAATTAACCTAATTTTTTACTGTATTCTTGCACCAAAATCAGATTCGATGTACAGCCTTTGATGTCAGCAACTGAAGTATAACCATTTTCTCAATTAATTAATCAGTTCATTTATTTTATGTTTTTCTATTCCAACTATGCATGATTTTGTTTTTAGTTTGGTATTATTTGAATTTTGCATTGCTTGCATTTTCTGCTCAAAAAGACCTGCAAGTCACCACTTGAGAAGCATGTACTTGTGAGTCGTTATTGAGTCACGACCCACTACTTAAGAATCACTGACCCAACTGAGATCAGATTATTTAATTGGAGCAGAATGTAACATCATTGGGTACATAGACTTTATACACAATAATAAAGAGTAGCTTTGAGCATGGACCTTCACTCTCACCTTCACTCCCACCTTCACTTACCTTGTTTTGGAATTATAAAGGCTCTAGTATAAACATAACAGTTTTTGTTTGAGCATTTGTTTGCATCAGGCTGTTTGCTGTGGCAGCAGGCCTGCACTACAGGGGATGTTAGAGGTTTGTGTTTCTGGGCTGCACAGGATGCCACACATGCGCCACTGCCCTGCCAAGAGCCCTTCATCTCATTCTAATGATGTGCAGGTTCTTACGTCAGTCTCAGCTTGGGCCTTATCTGGGGCTGCGGTCTAACAAACTCTCTGTCACTTCCAGGAACCCAGAGTTTCATCTGTAGAAAAGAAAGAGAGAGTGAATGAGAAACTTTATTCTAATCTGCAGTAACAGCCAAGCCAATGATCATAACTGATATGGAAGATTCAATTTTTATTTGATTGAAGTCAAACATTCTCTTGTGATTGTGTGTGACAGATTTTTATTGACGCAAGAGTTTTAAGTATGTACTCTGAATCCCAGATCAGCATCTACAATAACACAAATGTTGTTTGAACGCTTTGCCTGCGTTCATGTGGTGTGGCCTTTGCACAGGAGACCAGACTGGTCACACTTGCTCCGTGTAAATACACAATCCTCATATTTGATAAAGACTCCATATCTAACCAAGAAGAATGATTTAATGACACACAGTCATGCATACAGTAAAGAAAAAGCACAAGATTTCCTGGAGTACACTGAGCAATGAGCTCATTTACAGGAAAGGAAGAATAAAGACTGAATTAAGTTACTAATAATCTCTTCTGCTTTTATAATCAAAAGCAAGGAACAGAGAAACTGTGACTTTGCAGATCGTTTTCTTCTTGCAGGTCAATGCATGAGTCAGGTTGGCCTGTATTCGGTTTGACTAAATTGGTCTTCTCTTCCTCTTTTGTTTTGATTTTTTTTATGGAGGACTTATGTTTTTGTGGCGGTTGTTAAAAGTCGTTACAGCAGGGCAGTAAGTTCAGTTAACATGCTGTGATGTTTGTGTACGACTAAACCAAGACCACCTAGGAGCAGGATGGGCAAAACTGTAATAATGGCTCATTTGTCATCCTTATTTGTTATCCTTATTTGTTGAAAGAAATCATGCTTTATATATGTAACATTTGATTTTAAACCTCCATTCTCCTCTTTGCCTTTAGAACATATTGCAACACTGGAATAACCTTCATTAAGCAATCCCAACAGCATAGTATAGGGTAATATTTACCATTTTATCAGAGGGAATATGAATCAGCACCATTCATTCCATGTACATTCCACAATAACTTAATGACAGTATAAACAGCAAGTGTCCCTGTTCTTCTTTTTATTGTTCTATACTAGTACTGTTCCTTATGACTTCCCATCAGGGCATATTTATATTCTTTATTACATTCCCTAGAGTTGTGACATTTCTTAAAGCAAAAAAAAAAGTCAGCTACCAGATAGTAAACTTCTGCATGATTATTAATCTTTACATTTTTTAGTATTGTTATGTAAGGAAATGGAGCGCAATGATTATGAATATATTTACGAATGTATTGTAAATGTGCTTCAAGTCCGTGTGTGTTACTTCTTTTCAGAGGTTTCATGGGAAATTTTTGGTAGAGGAGTCTGAAAAGCACAGAAAACCCCTAATGCAACAGTAAAAATAATAATAATTAGTATTCAAAAGAGAAAAAATGATGCCATTGTCCCTGAAGGCAGGAAGTGACTTCAAACCAAAGTAGCTGTTACTGGAAGTAGATTTAGAAAAAACATCTCTTAAAAAAATGTATGTCGAGTTCCTCTCTCTACCTTGGGTGCTGTTTTCGTCCTGTTCCCAAACTTCAAACTCGACGCTCTCACCTCACGTAGACCCAGGTGTTCTGTGAAATGATAGGAAGATAAGCATTTCCCTGTACTCACAGACATTGGTTGAGAGGTCACATTTAAAGCCACTGTGATGAGTCATACATGTACTGTAGTTGTTTTGCAAACCTTTAGTCACTATCAGATGATGGGACAAACTTTTTCACCCCTGGTAGATATGTGCAGGTCATGTACAAAAGAGGAACAACCATGTTGATGAGAAACTCATTTTAATCAACTAACCTGTCACTATAAATTTTCATGTTACTAGTTGATGTCACCATCTCTGTTTAAACATAAAATTACATGTGTAAAAGTAAAAATGAAATATACAGGGAAATGTGACCAGACAGCTGACATTTTAAATCTTTATACTGTATATAAATCAAGCTTACGGTTAATGTACTTTTTGTAATATAGTAAGAATAAATTAATGTGTTTGTAAAATGTTTTGTTGAGTAAATAATGTGTTTCTGTTTCTTTGTTTGTGTTTATGCATTTCTAGGCCTCTTCACATTGCTGTGGTTAAGGAGGACGGTGCGCTGGTCAGTTGGCTTATTGAAATATTTCGACGGGCCCACAAAGACCTAGACATTTTCAATAACCTACGACAGGTGGGTGTGTACAGTACAAACACACATAAACATGCATAAACAAGCGAGTGACCTTTGTAACTTTAGAAAGGAAGAGAAAAAGTATTAATGGTTGGTTGCGTTGTAAGACTTTATGCACTGAAGAATATTAGGAAGAGATAATGGACAGCCAGTCGGTTGTTATCTCACCAAGTAAGTGATCCAGAGGATCAGTCTTGTATCACACTTAAGGGGTTTCTTTTTGGCTAACAACCTGCTGTCTGCCTGCTTGCCACATGTGTAAATAATTCAAATGTTTTATTAGCTTATTTGTAATAAATACAAATCTTCCGCAAGGTTTTTTATTCGTTTTTCAGCAGTTGTTAAAATACCTTGGAATGTCACGGCTGGCGAATCGGAATCAAGTATTCTAGAGCGCCATCTGATTACAGTAGATAAACCTAAAATGTTGTTTCAGTGGGGTGTTTCTAAGCCAGTTGACTTGACTGATCTCCTCAGCTGGTCTGATTGGTCTGCTGGTTTTAGGCTATTAGACTGTGAGACCAGTTCATTTTATTTAAACTTTCAAAAGTCCAGTTTTATAACCAGGTTGGCTCATTTTTTCCCTACATAATATACTGCATATGAGTACTCCTAGCACACTGTTGTTCTCACAAGCACTTCTACTTCACCGCCAGTATTTACTTCAGCTCTTTAGAAGTCACTGGTCAGCTCACATGGCCTCTGTCATCTGCCTGGTCTTTTCTAATGGGTCAGAGGTATTACAAATACACAGACCCATCAGACTGTTCCCAGGCTTTAACATCCTGTTCTTCTCCATTTTGGTTAACACGCACTTCCACCATTCTCACCCATTATCAATTACCGCCAATGCATGTCTAGCTCGACCTCAAAAATCACCTCAAATTCATTGTTAGGTTTCACTAGGCTCACATGCAGTTTTTCACACACACTCGTATACACGCGCACTAACATGCACCAGGCAGTTACCAGAAGCTGCGCGTGTGTCTGTCAGCTGCGGCCTGAAACTTTTTTACTGTCAGATTGTTGAGGTTACCTTTTGTGTTATATCCTGTCTTGAATTGTTATTTCCACAGAAATGTGAAGTACACATTAGCATGTCTTTGAAGCTTGGATTGAGTTTTGAGTTACATTCAGGCTGCAGCATTTGTTGAGATGTTTGCTTCGGTTTGAAGGTATTTTGATTAATGATGATGTTGCAGGACAACTGATTGACACAGTTCTGTAGAAAGTGTTACTACATCACCGTCTGTATCACTAACTGTTTCGTGCCACGATGACTTGCATCACAGACTGCGTCTCAGCTATGCACATCTTGTCCTCCCACTTGACTATTACAGCCAGCAATGACATTGACATTTATAAATGCAGATGAGAAAAAAAGTGTTCTGTGTGTTATGTGATGTGTATGCAAATCAGATTGATATGATAGGTGTGGTGCAGTGTGTATTATCAGTCAAGCAAAATCCATTTACAGGACTGTGTTTATTATGTTTGTATGGGTGTGTGTGCAAACACAGTTAAAGCAACTGCTGTATGTGTATGAATTTAAGTATCCTCGTTCCGAGAAGTCACATGACACACTCGCACTCTGGGTTGTTTCTCAACATACCTTGTGTTGAGGTTTACAGGGTATTAAAAGGGACTTTCCCTTTCTCTCTCTCTCTCTCTCTCTCTCTCTCTCTCTCTCTCTCTCTCTCTCTCTCTCTCTCTCTCTCTCTCTCTCTCTCTCTCTCTCTCTCTCTCTCTCTCTCTCTCTCTCTCTCTCTCTCTCTCTCTCTCTCTCTCTCTCTCTCTCTCTCTCTCTCTCTCTCTCTCTCTCTCTCTCTCTCTCTCTCTCTCTCTCTCTCTCTCTCTCTCTCTCTCTCTCTCTCTCTCTCTCTCTCTCTCTCTCTCTCTCTCTCTCTCTCTCTCTCTCTCTCTCTCTCTCTCTCTTATCATGTACTCATGTACCATGTTTTCTCTTCTGAATAAGAAACAGTGTTTTGATAGTAAAATCATTTCTTATCTATACCAAATCATTTAGGCTAAATGCTGGTTATTTATGTAGCTGAAATGTACACATATCAAATCTTTAAATTTTTTTGTCTTTTCTTGTCCATAACGCCAGCCAGATCAATCCTGAATCATGCAGGATTTAGTTTGATTTCCCTATGAACTGGGTTGTTGGCTCATGAATTGTCTTGAGTCTTTCCTTTATTCTGTACTCTTATTCAGCCAACATTTCCCTGTTTTTTCATTCGTTTTTATGTGTTTACACTCCACATTGTGAATCTAAGGACACACTGCAGGGGAGAGGAAAGGGATTTTCCCTTTCTAATCCATTGCTTCCCTTCATCACTCCTCTCTCTCCCTCGGCTCATTTCCGGCTCCTCCTGTCCCTTCTCTCTCTCCCTCTCCAGTTCTCCTCCTCCTTTCCATGGACTTACAGTATCATTTAAAAAAGTTTATGGTTTATTGACTGCTTTGATTGTTTACTGAGCAGTTTGTCCTTTCTTAAGGGGCCTTGTCCACCGGAGCATTTTAGCCTAGCGCTTGGCGCATTTTTTCAGTTATTTTCAATGGAAGTGCTGCGTTTGTTCAGCAGCCAGTGTTCTTTTCCAGGTTTTTTGGCACGGAGAGTTGAACGCATCTGCGTTTCTTAGAACGGCGCCTGGCATTTTCAGCCGTGTTTTAACGCTCCAGTGGATTCGGCGCCTAAGGCAGTTTTATTGAAGTCTTGCTTAAAAAGGATGCGAGTATGTTTTGTACATCCCTGTTCCTCATTTCTTATTGGTTAAGATACTTAGATTGATCTGAGTTTAAGAAAAGTGTGTAGTAACAAGTCCTCTAGCCTGTGCACATAAGTGAGTATGTGATGTTTAATGAGTCAGACAGGATTCAGGGAAATAGGAGCGTTGTTTTCATAGGAAGGGAGGGCCACGGGCATTATGACACCAGAGGAATTTCTGTCTTCTGTCTTTGTGTACTTTTTTTAACTGTGCCTTACTGGAAGATCATCTTTTCTGTGCCAAATCACACCCCCAACCCCTTAGAGCCAGCCTAGAACCAACTCTACCTGATGTTGATGCTAATCTTTAAGGCTTATCATTATAAACCACAAGCCTCTTTTTCTTTCAGTTTTTTTTAATGCAGAAACACTACACTGTAAATACTTTATACAGCCTCAAATTTTTAATCAAGTTTTTGACTAGTGGTGAGTTGCTGTAACTTACAAAAATAAGTTGAAATTGCTTATTATGATGAGTCATATAAACGTAATATGAAAACATTTAAAATGCAAATACAAATCTCAGTTTTGGTGTCTATGTGTCAGATTTACTGTAGTTATATGTGTACATGCAAACATTTTATTTATTGTTGTTTGTTGTTTTTTGAGCACTTTTGGGTGAAGGAAGCAAAATTAATGTCTTACATGGTTCATTGGGCATCTGTCAAATGTTAGAAAAATTCCAGAAATTCACTGTTGCATGCACAGTTTGATGAAGCAGACACACAAACAATATCTAATGTTTCTGGTTGTGTGTGTTAAGCAAGCATTTGCTTGAAATTGTCTGCAAAAATTGTTGTTTTTCAATTTTCTTAGTTGTTACAGTTTGTTTGTATGTGTGTGGTGGATTAAAAGTTTATGATGTTTAAAAAGGCCTGTTTTACTTCATTATCTTTAGATCTACAGAAGTGACCTTTAACCTGTTAGACTAGTTCCAGGTTAGCAAATACAGTTACAGGAATCCACACCAGGATATGACTCAACCTATCAGACCAAATAAACCTGTACATCTTATCAGACATTAAAGTGGTAGCTTCCTATTATACACTGTATTAATATTTACATATGGATGTGTAAATATGTAAAAGAAGGCATGCGAATTTCGATCATGACCTAATGTAGTTTAGTAATGTGACCTTTTAATCTATTGTGTATCCATATCAATGACTAAATCAATAAACACTTTCTCTCTTTACATTTTCACAGACGCCATTGCACTTGGCTGTCGTCACCCATCAGCCCAGTCTGGTAAAAGCTCTGCTGGATTCAGGTGCTGATCCTGGAGCTCTGGACCGGCATGGACAGACAGCGCTGCATCTGTGCTGTGAGCACAAAGAGCCCGATTGCCTGGCTGTAATCCTCAGACACTACTCACACAACCACTCACACCACCTGGAGATCAGGAATTATGAGGGTGAGTGCTGGGGTTGTTGAGATGCTTATATGGTGCTGAAGAATTAAAATGAAAATGTTATTTTCATACACACAACCTTTCGTCTTCACGAGATCTAGCACAATGAAATTATGTATCAGAGAGAACCATTGCTGTGCACCACAAGGGGGCAGTTAACAGGGTCATGGGGAATGAAAGTTTTACATTTATGTCAACTGAATATTCCTGCACGAGTGTGTGTGTGTGGCTATGTTCAGAAAAGCACACATACTACTCTTACAGCGTCTGCAGTATTTAGTATGCATATTGTACATTGTACAGTAATATGCTAATTTTCTATGCGCCCAGTTGACAACTACATTTGTCAAAATGTGCAAAATGCAACAGAGCACGCTACAACATAACATCCAACTGTTTTAAAGTTTATTAACCTGATAACTGTCACAGCAGAAATTGAGTATACACATCTGCATTCAAACTAAAATTTTTAAATTATTATATAGATATTATATATTTTTTCAAAAAAATTTAAGTCTTTTAAAAAATCTTTATAATTTTTATAAATTACAGTTACATTAACTTTTTTTTATTAATTTATTGTTTATGTTTATTGTTATGAACATTTGTCAAATTTTCATCTTGAATCTTAAAAGAAAAGGTTTTATGAAAGTACTCCAAAAAAATATTTTAACAGTCATTTTGGATTAAAATCCCTGTTTTTGAGTGTTTGAGGTCAGTGTAGTACTAAACAATCCTCTCAGTGTAGTAGGTGTTAGTTTCATTCATGGGTATGGTTCGAATTGAGGCACTTCCTGTTCACTAACACCCTGGAGAATTACGTCCTTTAACATCACCATTCTAAAAACCCCTGAAAGCACAGATATCTGTTTATTTTTGTGTGTCACTCAATAAAACATGTCCAAGCTTGCTTCAGCGAGTCATTTAGATTGCAGTCTGAAGTTTTTTTTTCTTTCAACAGGTTTGACTCCCCTTCACCTGGCCGTGCAGAGCAGAGATAAAAAGTTGGCAAGAATCTTATTGGACAGCGGAGCTGAGATCAATGCTGGGGTCAGTAAATTTGGCAATAATTCCCATCCTCCCTCTGCCTTCTTTGTCTATATTCTAATCTTAGGGGTTTATTGAAGAAGTTTTCATTGTCTCGTTTCCTCTTATACCACAGGATAACAAGAGCGGCCGCAGTCCACTGATGCATGCTGTAGAAAACGACTGCATTGACATGGTCAGCTTACTGATCGAGGTGTGTACATCAGGATTTATTTTAAGTTTGCTTGCTGTCCTCATACTTTGAGTAGCCGGCTATGAGTCAGCTATTCTGCAAAGCAAGTTTTTACTTGAAGTCCCAATCTGTTACTTTCGTTATTCTCTTGTACTTCTCTGTACTTCTGTGGTCACAGGAAACAATGTGTAACTATGGGACCAAAATCATTAACAACATTGACTTGGGTAGTTCATCCAAAGTTGATTTTAATTGAATGTACTCTTAATGTTAACAGTCTTTGTGTTTGTCATGTCTTTCAGAATGGCTGTGATGTGAATGCACAGTCTTATAGCGGGAACACAGCCTTACACAGCGCCTGTGGCAGAGGTCGAATAGAGATTGTCAGGGTCTTGCTAAAGAATGGAGCTGACAGTAGTCTGAAAAACAACCATAATGACACTGCCATCATGGTAGCAAAAAACAAAAAGGTGAGAAAAGAACTGAAAGATTGTAGGAAGCATTTTAAGGAACCATGATTGTAAAAGATCCTTAACTTGACATAACTAGAGATGTTTGCACGAAGTCTGCACGAAATGAAAGTTGTGAGTGTCTTTTTCCCTCTTCATGACGTATATTCAAAGAAAACGGCTTCTGAAATTAGAAAAAATTTAGGATGGGACTTGTTTTTGTCCACCGGGAATAGATTGGATAACGAGGACTATCAACTTAAGAAAAGTTGTTTCAAGAGGGCTTGGAGGTTAAGGGTTTTTATTAAAGATTGTGAAGGCACGTGAATTATTATTAAAAAAAATAATAATAATAATAATTCACGTGCACTTCATTATTAAAAAAATAATGAAGTGCACAGAAAAAATATTGGTGAAAAACACTACAATATTCCATAAAAATAATTGTCAGTTTTGATTTAATGGTTATTTTAATCTTTATTTACACGTTTAACATAATGTTTATTCTACTTCTTTAGGTAAAATGCTGTTTATATCTGTCATTATACAGAAATAAAACCTATTGTTTTTTAAATAATAAATTACTTTTTAAAAAGCAGTCAGAAGCGTAACTTGTATAACTCAATAATACTAATATTGTTTTATCTTAAGGTGTCTGATGTTCTGCGTGGGAAAGGCACCCGTAGCTACCCTGTAAAAGCGCTATCAAGCAATAATGGTAGGTGTCAAACACGCACAACTTGTGGCTCACTGAAATTATTCTTATTTCTAAGCTCACAAAGTAAATTCTGATTTTTTTTTTCACTACTGTGTAGGCTCTGTTTCCCCAGGCAGCTCCAGTCATTCTCCACGGGTAACTCGCACTCAAGAGGGCAGCAGCTCACTTTCGCCTGTGACTCCAGTTTTGCACTCGCCCAGAAGTCAGTCCGTAGAGAACATTTCAGAATGTCAGTCGCCAGTCAACGGCAATGAAAAACCACTTATGCAAACCTTGCCAAGAACTTGCCATAACGTAACAACAGACAACGTAGCAAGTTACAGAATGACTCTCCATCCTTTTTCATGTTTTTCACCATCTGGATATGATCAAATAAATCCTTCTGTTTCACACATCCATAGAAGGACGTTAATCACAGGTTCACCTCTTTACTATCCACCTGGTATTCAAAGGCCACCATATTACACCGATACACAGATCGTCTTCCTTCCTAGTATCCCTGTCCCGGTTACATATGGTTCTCCATCGCAGGGTACCATCAACCAATCACGACCATCCAGTCGCAGCAGTGACCAATCAGACATGTCTACTATGAGCGTAAACAGTGAAGAAAGAGGTGTAAGTTGATAGTGACAAGAGATTTACCAAATGGAATAGCCTTTTTACATGCTGTTGTTTGACCTTTTATTTGTGGTTAGACACAGTGACTGAATTATATATTATGTGTTTTTCATATCTGTATAATTCTGATGTTATTGTGTGTGTATGAGATACCATGTGGCTTGCTATTGAATTGAATTATTATGGTGTTTTGTCATCCTTATACTGTACTGCAAACAGCTGTGATATTTATACTTATTGAGCAGGGTGGCAGAATCATCTTTTGTTCTTTTGTTTACCTGAGATTAGCCACCACACAACATAGTAAAAATTTTGATAGTTAACTGATTGACTGTCGGTACATTTATTGACAGCATTCTGGTTTCCTATAGGCACAGATATCGAGTTCTGGTAATCAAATTCTTATAATACATGTTAGGCCTATGTTTAAAGTCCCATTCTGTTTACAAAAAATGTTACATGTATGTATGTTTGATCTTTTTTCAATGATAGAGATTAATTACTGTTTTTATTGACTTGTTTTCAAATGTCGATTTACTCAGATATGTGTTATTAGATTGCACACACGACAGCAAATGTAATTAGGCTAAAATGCCCTAATAAGTTTATTTAGAGTTTTAAGTCCCTTTTCTGTGACATATTATGGAATGCTGATAAAAACATGAATGTTGAAAACTTTAGAAATGGTTGAAACCATTTCTGAAAATCTTGTGGTAGTTTAAACCGTATACCTACAAATCCTTCAATATGAGTTCCTGTATGAATGTATATTATGGTGACATTACTGAAAGTTATGTGAATGTATGATTTTTTTGTTTCCATAAGAATATGTGACTATAAATTCAATAGTGTACAGTAGCCAAATTTCGAAAATAAATATTTTTATACATAAGCGTGTGTTAATGTAATAATATAAACGACTAATGTTTGTATTTTATTGTATTAAAATGTTGGGGCGGGTTTTACAATGGTCCCGCCCTTCAAATTCAAAATCTGCTATCTCATTGGTCAGTTTAGATTCATGCGTTTACGTCCTCTGAGATCGATTTAGCGTACGGCCATGTTAAATCTCTAGACGGAAGAGACAAAAGCCAACAGTAACAAAGAATTTCTCAAGAAACGTTCGAAGAGTTGAGTATATTAAATCTACGAAGATTCAAACACTTCAAAAATTAGAAGGTAACATGTTCGGATATAAACTTAATAGAAGGAGACGTTTATTTTCCCTGCGCTGTACGGTCTGATTAACGTCAAGCTAAGCTAACATGTCCTAACAATGTAAGCACTGGCAGGTTGAGTTAGCATGCTGCTTTATATATGTGAAATATAGTTCATCGATCTCTCAAATGCCGTAAAACAAAATTAACGATGTTTTTGGGGCAGTGTGCTACGAGTAGTCATTTAATGTTTGACACGACTGTTTTTAAATGGGAAAAGTTACTCGATAAAGCACATTTGTGGCGCTTCGTTAGCCCGGTTAAGTTAGCGCCGCTAGCAGATGCATACACACACACACACTGGATAGACCATTTTCAGCTTCAGATCTGACTATTAAACCTGTTAGATACTAAGTTAAGGTCCTCAGATCGGCCTGCGAAAAATACAGTGAGGCTGATATGAGAAATTAATCCAAGTTTTTACGAGTTTCTCATACTTCAACAAGTGACAGAAACTGTTAGCTAAACGTGCGTGTGCTGTAGGCTAGTTGTACACAAAGTGTTGTTATCGATGTGTTTGTGCTCTCCCTGTTTTACGTTTTGTTTTTAATATATTTTAGTACAATTTATTGGGTAGTGTATGTACCATATAACTTAAATAATAATGATTTATTTGCTCTCAAAAATAGTGTGATACCAATTTTTTTATGACTTACTGTTTTTTTACGTTTGGCAGGTGGTACTTTATAGAGTCCAGAATTTCCTCTACTGAAGTCTTTAGGAACTTCAAGAGTAAAGCGAGGAAAAGCAAGGCACCTTGAGGCCAAGAAGAATCATTTATGAACTGTCAGTGTAGTTTTGGACAGTTAATCCTGCATTGACTTTCGGACTGTAATTCCTCAGTGTCATTGTGTCTCAGAACTTTTCAGCTGTTTAAACAGGTGCAAGTGACACTGGACAAAGATTGAAATTCCTCATACAGAAGAGAATATCAGAATTTTAGGAGCACAATAAGAACCATAAGCTGAGCCTTGTGCGGTTGAATGTAAAACATTTTGGATACCAAAAGGAATATAGAGGGTACTACAGGATTTATGCAAGCTGTCGAGTAAAAAATAAAAAAAGCAAATACTTTGTAAATTTTCAGGGATAGTGTAAAAAAATTTTGAACAGTTACATTTTTGCATCACTTGCATTTTGAAATCCTTGTGCAAGCCTTGAATTTGCACGTACCTGTTTGCTAGTTATTTTGTACTTTGGCTCTAGGCTTTCAAATATTTATTGATATAAATATCATTTTCTCCTATTTTAGGAGAGTCTTCTTATTATAAACATTTTTTATACGCCAGGCACTCTTCTTTTTAAGAGGTCTGTACGTACCAGACATAGAAACTGTTTACAAAGTCTTGCGTTAGGTAAAACAGTTTAAAAAACAGCTAAGAAGTAGCAGAAACAAATAATTTCATTGAAACTGTTGAGGAATACATCTAACAATGGCTACAGCAAGAACAGAGATCCCTGCTTCAGTCATGGCAATGACTAAACAAAATGGACAGTCTAAGCCCATGACCCTCCAGTCAGGGTCGCTTACTTCCTCAACACAATCAGGAAAAGCACCTGTTGTGCCCCAGAAAGGAAGCAGTATACCCCAAAGCAGTGGTGGTATCAGGTACGTTCAGAGATTATAAGTGTGAAGAATAAGCACATGCTTCAAGTTTTGATTTCTTGTTTTGATCACCATATTTTATTCATTAATAGTAGAAATACATATGAATATTTAATATATTTTATGGACATTTATTTTTAGGTTTGGAGATGACTGGAAGAAGTGCCTGCAGCTTCCACCGAAAGACACAAGAGTGAGAACCACAGTAAGTTGACAGTGCCGTTTTTGTTTTCTTTTGTGCATTAAAATTATCATGATAACAGTGATGAAAACGAAACTTAATTTAACTTCCTCCTCTCTTACAGGATGTGACTGCAACCAAGGGGAATGAGTTTGAAGATTACTGCCTTAAGCGTGAACTGCTCATGGGTATATTTGAGATGGGCTGGGAGAAACCTTCCCCTATCCAGGTAGTACACATTTCCACCTTTATCTTAAACTATTACAAAATGATCCGGTTGAAATTGCGGGTTTAAATTTAATGTCTGTGGTTCGTTACATCTGAGTATTGTGCGTGTCCTTAGACCATTTTGTCTGTGTTGCCTATGTTTGTAGGAGGAGAGCATTCCCATTGCCTTGTCAGGGAGGGACATTCTCGCCCGAGCTAAAAATGGCACAGGGAAAAGCGGAGCCTACCTCATCCCCCTCTTGGAGAGGATTGATCTGAAAAAAGACTACGTTCAAGGTTGACAAAATGCTTCTCTCCCCTCTAATTGAAATAATCAATGATTGATATGCTGTTAGTGTAAATTATTTGTTGGGGTTTTTTAGCCATGGTGTTGGTGCCAACTCGTGAGTTGGCTCTGCAGGTGAGCCAGATAAGTATCAACATGAGCAAGCACCTTGGTGGTGTCAAGGTTATGGCTACAACAGGTGGCACCAACCTGAGGGATGACATCATGCGTCTCGACGAGACTGGTAAATGGATTTTCTTGTGTATTTCATATCTTTGTATGTTTTTAGGCATTGGGGTTTTTCAGTAGTACTTCAACTGTACAAGTGTACTGAATCTGACTGGATTATTTATCTGTACTTTAATATAATGGTTTTACATGCAACGGAGGTGATGACAGTTGACGTTTAATAAAGTTAATTGTGGTTAACAGTGGTAATGAATGCTGTCTCAAATATTGCCAACCTTTTAATTTTCTCTTTTTTCTTTCCAGTTCATGTTATAATAGCTACCCCAGGCAGGATCCTTGACTTGATAAAGAAAGGAGTGGCCAAAGTTGACAGAGCTCAGATGATTGTGATGGATGAGGTGAGAGAAATGAGGCACAGATGGCAGATTCCCATCTAAGCATACTCTCTAAATGAGTATTTGACTGGCATTACATGACCTTACTGCTGCTCCACAGGCTGATAAATTGCTTTCTCAAGACTTTGTGGTGCTCGTTGAGGACATTATCAGCTTCCTGCCCAAAAACCGTCAGGTTCTTCTCTATTCTGCCACTTTCCCCATCAGTGTGCAGAAGTTCATGGTGAGGATTGGACAAATACGGATTTAGCCTTCATGTGATTGTGAATGTTAAGTCATAAAAAATGTGAAAAAATGTCTTTTTAAAAGTAAAGCAAGCTGAATATTCTCACTCCAGGATTATTTTTCTATTTTGTGTTTCTGCTTTAATAATACCGTTAATTGTCTAATCTTTTTTTCTAGTCCAAACATCTTCAAAAGCCATATGAAATCAATCTAATGGATGAGCTGACACTGAAAGGCATCACTCAGTACTATGCTTATGTAACAGAAAGACAAAAAGTGCACTGTCTCAACACTCTTTTCTCCAGGGTATGAAAACACTCCTCTATAATATTGCCCCTAAATTGAATTATGTTTTGGCCTTTGTTATTGTTATTAAGATTCTTTGCCATGCTCCATTCGTGCAGTTGTGCAATTCTTAGTCAGGTGTTTAGTACTTTGTGTACCCTTCAGGAATAAATAATCTTGTAGTTTTTTTATTTTCATATCTGAATTTGATATTTTCACGATTTCTTTCCTAGCTCCAAATCAACCAGTCAATCATCTTCTGTAACTCCACCCAAAGAGTGGAGCTCCTTGCCAAGAAGATCACCCAGCTTGGCTATTCCTGCTTTTACATCCATGCCAAGATGATGCAGGTCAGAGGACTATTTTCCAACAAGAACAACAGCTTGCTTGGGTTGTGATTTGTCTCCTCGTAATTTGTTATATTTATTCAAACGTCACAGGAATACAGAAACAGGGTGTTCCATGACTTCAGAAACGGGCTGTGCAGGAACCTGGTCTGCACAGGTACGTATTGTGGTGTTAGTAGCACATTTCTGTTTGGAGGATTTACCTGATCGTTTATCTGATATCTTTCCTCCCACAGATCTTTTCACGAGAGGAATTGACATCCAGGCTGTCAATGTAGTTATCAACTTTGACTTCCCCAAAAATGCAGAGACTTACTTGCACCGCATTGGGAGATCAGGTAAAGCATATTCATATAATTATTATTGTTGAAGGGTTTGCATTGTCATTGTGCTTCGCACACATGTTCTTAAACTTTTTCTTCTGTATTTAGGCAGGTATGGTCATCTGGGTCTGGCTATTAATCTGATCACCTCAGAAGATCGTTTCAACCTGAAAGGCATTGAGGACCAGCTGATGACTGACATCAAGCCCATTCCCAGCAGCATTGACAAGAGTCTGTATGTGGCAGAATTTCACTCCATGAACCCTGATGAGGAGGAGGCTGCTCAAAAAGGAGCAGAGCTTAACTAACCTCTGACTGGTAAGAAGGGCAGATTCTAAATGACCCATGACAAGAGTGCTTTAATCTCTTTGTCTAAACCATATTTTAGTTGAGTTGTTTTCAGACTTTTCTGTTTGTATTCGGATTGTACCAATATCTCATTTTCTTTTGTCAGGAGAATAAATGGACCCATGCTTGGCATTCTGCACATTTTCTACTGAAGACAGGCGCAAAGATGTTTTTTGTTTGTTTTGTTTTAGTTTTACCCGACAAGTCTCTCTGGAGCTCACATAGATAAATGTGATCAGCTGCTGGAAGAGGCCAGTATGAAGTCATTAGGTTTGTTTTGTATAAACTCCCAGAGGTCATGCCAGGCAGCTTTCCCATTCTTATGTGGAGCACAATTAGACACTGCTTTTTGAACCTAGAACATTGGAAGACCATTCAATGTCTGTAATTGCTGTAACTTATCTGGTCAGAATGATGAAAGACACTTTTTTTTTTTTTTTTTTTTTTTTAGAGAGGGTGCCCACAAAATCAATTTCCAGCCTTTTATGCCCCAATAAAGCCCCGGTACTTCTAGTGATTTCTGTTCATTACCCAATGTGACACTTTTTTGGTGCATTACTTAATGAATGAGTTCTGGCTCTCAAAGACCTCATTTGTTGAATATGCATTACAGTTGATCAGGAAATTCCAGAAAAGCGGTGTAACATTTCTTATGATCTTCTCATGGTTGTTTACAGCCTTGTTGTACATATCATCTTTGGAAAGGGTGAAGGCTGGTGCTTGTTTTTCTTGCCAGCGGACAGTATTTAGTTTGCCTGTTTTCATTGGCTTGCTTTTGATTTTTCACATGTTGACCACCATGTCGTCATTACTTTTAAAAAACCCCAGAACCCAGACATCAGCACCTCTTTAAATTAAGTATGTACACTGCACCACTCTTACTTATGGCTGTCTCTGTCTTTAAGTGCCTTAATTATATACTTCCTCTGGTTAGGAGGAAGTGCTTTAGGTGGGTGGTGCAAAAAGATTTAGATTTGCGTTAATACCTCATATCCATTAATCACTTCTTCATTTGACCCTAAAGTTTATTGGTATGAAATAATACCTACCTCAGCATTGGCTGGGTAAGCAATAGAATTACCTGTGTGTAAACACCAGACAGGATTTTGATTTCAAATACTGGGGAGCAGTTTAGGCTGTTCTGTATTCTTTCTTTCCCCATTAAAACATACAGTCAGGTGTGTGTGGGTTCAGAATATTTTATGAAACAACGTTATGCGATTGATTGATTTTTTTTTTTTTTTCCTATGTTGTCTAATGCACAAAGCAAGTGATGTCTTTTACAACATATCAGCACATGTGTTGTGTTGAAATGGCAGCTGTAACGAAGTCTGTATCTCTCATTGTTCTTGTTTCCCCATGTCCCATGTTGTATGTGTTGAATTGTGCTCTCTTTGCCATGTGTTGTATTAAGTAGAAGCTGTTTGTTTTACTGTGAGGATTAATGGGAGAATGGCCAAAGCTTTTTGCTCCAAATGTTAATGCCAGCACATCCTGTCCCTTCTCTTATAAACAAAATAAAGTCCAGCATATTCTCCATATGTGTTTGTTTTCTTTAAGTGTAACACTGTTTTTAAAAAAGTGAAAGCGTACCTGTGGCTCCAGAATATGAACTAATTGATTAGTGTACGCAATTGACTGGAAAACTAGTCCTGCACATGTGATTTATTTACTTGAATTTGTGTACATCCAAATATTACATAAAGCCAATTCCATCACCAGGCCAGTTCTTAGTTTAAATTTGGAAAAAACAAATTAAAGCATATTTAAATCTGCAAGGGCAAGTTGCCAGTTACAACTGCATTGTTGCTGGGTGGGAGAATTTTTGCAGACATCAATCTCTTAAGCCTTTCAGCTTCTTTGGAAAAGCAGCTTCTGAGAAAGATCAATAGTAGGTTGTGCATAAGGTCATGTGACAACCTTAAACCTTTTTAGAAGAGAAGATTGTGGTCTGATTCTAATGAATTTCTCATTGGCCTGAAAATGTTGTTTTAAAATTAAAGCAATGTCATTAGTATTGTTTTGGTGGCATCATGCCTTTCAGCAGAAGAAACAAGACAGCTTTTTGGCAACTTCATTTCAAATTCATTTGAGTCTTTGGAGGCATGTCAATACAATATTTCAAATGTAAGTGATTTGTATAGTATTTAGGGGAGTGAATACATTTGAAAGGTATTGCGTGTATCACATTTTTATAAAGCTAGTAAACAAATTAAAAATGAATATGGTCAACCAAGAAGGTTTTAAAAATTACTGAATGCTCACATAACACATTTTAAAACTGAGGTTCCTGTGCACATTTTTGTTGTGTATTGAAACTTGCCTCATTAAATGTAATAAGAATTACCTAACCACAGTTGAAAATAGAAATAGAAAATTATTTTAAGCATCTCATGGTATATTATTTTCCTGACAGCTCCTCATGATCTGGACAGATAATAGCATTGATTTTTTTGATTTACTCGTTAGTAAATCTTCAAAATTATTATTGTTGTTAAACTTTATTTAAGTCTTTAAACTTGGATCGCGTTGTCCTGCAATTGTGAAGATTATAAAAATAATGTAATGTTTGTTACTTTTTACTCCTTTAATTTTTTTCTTGAAAAAAATTCAATCGTTTTAAATTCGTTATGAAAAAAATACGAACATATCTTACAAAACCAAAATAAACATTGGAAAGGAAATTAAAGTTATTTCTTATTCCTTTGACTCCAGTCGTACCCTTGAAGTTTAACTTTGAAGGAGCGCAAAATATACGTCACGGAGCCTCGCATTTCCTGCAATGATGACCTCAGACGAACGCTATACACAGTAGCCAATCATCGCAGAGTCATGTTGAACTTTATCCAATCGCCTTTTAATACAACCGGAATGGGCGGGCCAAGACGTCGGTTACGTAGATTGTCCCTTACATCCTACCGGTGCCTCTCAGCCGTATAACTGGACTGCATTGCTAAACGTGAGTATAACACGAGGCCTGCAAATAGTTACATAAACTGTACTGATACATTTGTAATGAATTAACGCGACATATATTGATGCATACGGTTGTGTAGCTAGTATAGAAAACAACCTTTGTTACGCGTCTCATTAGGATATATGTCCCTCTTACATGCCTTATAGCTACAACCATGTTAGCTAGCATCAACCTTAGCCTACCTGCTATTTAGCCAGTGAAGCATGAATCAAGCTGCACATGCTAGTTAACTGCTCCTCTCCAGTGCGTCTCCATTTAGTTGTTGCTATGCTCAGACAGCGTGTCTTGACTGAGTCGCAGCTAAACTGTTGGAGAGTCAAAGGTATAATATGTTTAGAAATGTGCAGTTTCTCTGTCATTGAATAGAAATAGAGTTTGGTCAGTGAAGTGTTTCGCCTATGTGATCAGTGGATATTTTTGGCCACAGCACAACCATTGTTGGAATCATTTTTGATGGAATCTTGTTTTATTCTTTGAATAGTCCTGTTACTACCAGGTTTTGTTAGGATTGGCTGATAAAGCAAAGAACCTGATTTTCAACACCCTCTGTTGTGTAGAAGTGGAAAGTGGTTGTCAAGCTCGTTGACAAAATTGACCCTTTGCCCTATGAAAAATGTATTTTAATTAATACTTTAATTTAAAAAAAGTATTTATATTAAAACCGTTGGTACAAAAGAGTAAATGTTATGGAGCAACCAGTTGAAAGAATTTTTGTGCACATAGTAGCCTCCAAAACGATTAAGTTTTCTTGCATAATACATATAGTGGGATTTTTTTTTGCAATTGTAGTTCAGATATATAAAATATGTCCTGAACCTGAGCCATTTCTGCCACTTGTTACACATACAGAAGGAAACAATTATTAGGATAAAGACACCAGTCATGCACGTATTAGTTGCGTATGTATTACTTTTATTTACCTAAAACAGGTTTCCTGTGATACAATCAAGTTGTCTCTGCAGCATCCCCATTACTGGACAAACACGTGAAATAAATTAGTCATGGGATGACTGACTATCAATGGGTCATTTTACAATAGCATCAGTAACTGAAACCCACAGCCTTTGTGTGACTCTGCATCCACGCTGTTAGGTTTCTTACCACAACCAGCACAACAAAAATTACTGATGCATCTTTACTACCTTGATTGTTGACATTGGATGATGTTGCTCATTAAATAGTTAATTCTTAATTTTATTGCACTTCAACTTTCCTTCAGCATGGGCAGTGTGTTGGCTGCCAGCTCCCCAAACCCACCCCCAGCCACAGGGGGTGGCAGTGCCCCAGGGGGGCCAGGTCTAGTGACGGTACCTCCAGGTTTCACCATGCCCCCAGTGTCTTCAGTCCCACCCTCTTCAGGCACACAAGACACAGAGACCTCTCTTCCCAACCCTGGCACATTTGAGGAGTGTCATCGCAAATGCAAAGGTTAGACTAAGACTCTCTTCTCCACAGTGTTATGATCAAGAGCTGCAAAGCTTAAGTATGTTGGATACTTAAAATATTCTTGTCTGTCTCTCAGAGGTCTTCCCTGCACAGATGGAGGGGGTGCGCTTGGTTGTCAACAAGGGCTTGAGTAATCACTTCCAGGTTTGTCATTACCACTTTAACTTGATAAGAGTATCAGCATTTGTTTTAGAAATGAATAAAATCAAGTTTTAAGCTTACTTTAATAAATGCTTTTAGGGTTAAAGGTCCGAAATCGCAAAAATACATCTCTTGATTTGGTTCCTTAGGTTAGTCACACAGTTACTCTGAGCACCCTGGGGGACTCTGGTTACAGATTTGGATCCACATATGTGGGAAGCAAGCAAATGGGGCCTGCAGAGGTGAGATGCCGAGTTGCTTTAAAAATCGCAAAACAACTTTTCTTTGTCAGCTTCCTATAACAGAATTGCTACATTTTTTTTTTTCCAATATAATTTATGAAAAGTGAAAGTAAGGCAAATGTGACATTAATGTCTTTGTTGTCTTTCAGTCTTTTCCAGTCATAGTAGGTGACATGGACAACACAGGCAGTCTCAATGCACAGGTCATTCATCAGCTTACCAACCGCATACGATCTAAAGTGGCTATGCAGGTAATGTACTAATCTCCAGGTTTAGCATTATTCAATTTGAAATCTACAACATTGATCTTTTATGCTAAGAAAGTGGTTTAAGCCAAAAATCTAGATATCTAGATTTAGAGTTAAACTGTTTGCAATGCTTTCATTTATTTGGCTAAATGAATGGTGTATTACAGACGCAGCAACACAAGTTTGTAAACTGGCAGTGTGATGCAGAATATCGCGGTGATGACTTCACTGCTGCTGTTACCCTTGGCAACCCAGATGTTCTCGTTGGATCTGGTATTGTACCTTGCAATTGCCATCGAAAAGTGCTTAACATACTGTTCAATATTTCTGTACTATTTGCCCGTTATGATGAAATGAGCACACAAGTTAAAAGCACACAAGACATTGACTGTGATCATGTTATGTCTTTTAGGTATCCTAGTAGCACATTACCTCCAGTCCTTGACTCCTTCTTTGGTATTGGGGGGTGAGCTAGTCTATCACAGAAGACCAGGAGAGGAGGGCACGGTCACATCATTAGTAGGCAGATACACAGGTAAGGATTTTGAGATTTTTGTGGGATTACTCCTGTATCACACCACATTTTTGTAAAATATTTAAAGTGTGAAAAATCAAATAATTTGACTACATTAGGATTAACTACATGGTGAGGATTTAACTTGATACTTTCTTAATCATCAGGTACTAATTATATTGCGACGTTGACTGTGGGAGGAGCTGGTGCTCATGCGTCATACTACCACAAAGCCAATGACCAGGTACTGCATATCTAAAGTATATAATACATTTGGTTGTGGAATGTTTTTTGAATATATTTAAATTTTTCAGACAAGACCCTTTGTCTTTTAATCTTAAAAATTTTAACATCTTCCACAGCTGCAGGTTGGGGTGGAGTTTGAGGCTAGCACACGGATGCAAGACACAAGTGTGTCCTTCGGTTATCAGTTGGATGTACCCAAGGCAAACCTGCTGTTTAAAGGTATTCTGCTTCGTATATAATATTTAAAGGCTTTTCTTGGTTTGCTAACACAACAACATAGTTAAGGTCGATTACATACTTGCATCATACTTCGATTACTCAGTTTTCCTGTCCATTTTATCCATGTTCTTAAGGTTCTGTAGATAGCAACTGGGTAGTAGGAGCAACGCTGGAAAAGAAACTGGTTCCTCTTCCTCTATCATTAGCTCTAGGCGCCTTCCTTAACCACCGCAAGAACAAGTTTCAATGTGGGTTTGGTGTCACCATCGGATAGGGCAAAAACAGCAACGATTAAGAATCTCAACAGATACAACCTTCCACCACGCTTGGACTGGTGCAAAGAGACACGGGGACAGATACCAACACTGAAACGGACTCAGAGACTCCCAATATTACTGCGCTTAACCTTCACAAGGATGGACCAGGACAAAGAGCTCTCAGGGCCGCAACAGAGCTCTCATCAATCAAGTGTTCATAGTTACCTGGTTTACCTGACAGACATAGACAGAAAGTCAGATAAGGTTTGTTTTTTAATGCACATCATGTGAAAGAAATATAACAAATACGTTACATGTAGTGTTTTGGAAAGAAGTACATATCCGTTTCATAATATGATGCTTTCAAATACAGTGTGTAAATGTGGTGATGCATTTGCTCTCTTTTTTTACCTTTTGTTGGCAATTTCTTTCTGTTTTATAGAGATTATTAGTAAAATAATCATTTAAACTTATTTTTACCAGTTCTATAAACATAAACCTTTTCAGTTTATACAAATTTGTTTGAGCAGGGTAAGTGTTTTTTATTGAATGTTTATCATGTAAAACTATGATTAAATGTTGAATAATTCACCCCACTAATTACTGTTCATGTCTAAAATATGATAATTCTCAATGCATGGGAAACTCTGGGTTTAAGTGATTGGTAGTTTAAGTGGAGTTGATGCCCATGTCCCTTTGTCTTGTATTTACTAGTCACACTGAACTGTCTTGACAGTTTCCACAGAGGTCCTTGTCCTGTATTTGTCTGTAAGGTCTTAGGACCAAATTTGGATGCTGGTTTCATATTGACAAAGTTTTCCAGACTGTCCTTTTGTGTCTCAACAAAAAAATCGAATGCATCACTGAATTTTCCATGTGGAAGAATTTCCAAAGTTTGTATTATTTTAATTAGTTGTTGTACACAAAGGTTTTGGGGCAGTCAAAGGGTTGGTGCAGATACTGTAATAAACTTGTAAAATTTAAGGCTTTGTTGCTCAGTGGAGTTTTTTTCATATCTCATACTGTCTGTGGCATGGAGTGGTACTGTACAGCAGGCTTTTGGCCCGATTATGCTGAATTTTTTATAGTGAAATTATGTTAAATAAACATTTGCGTGTGAAGTAAGTTTTGGAAAGAAGCAGATTTGTTTTTATGATCGCCTAATATGTTCCTTGACAAAGGTGTGAGGGTTGCGAAGAATGCGAAGAAGAATAGGAGGTTTCTTAATAAAGTAGAAAAAGGTTGAAATGTTTATTTAAAGAAACAAAATTGAACAATTTCCTTAAACAGCATGCAACAAAACAAGTTTTACTTATTAACTAACTTATTTACGAAGTATAAACTTGTATAACAAAAACCTTCAGTTTTAGAAATTAACTTTCCTTAAAAACAATTTTACATTGTAAATATATAATAACTATAACACCTGATTTAGGTGAATTTATGTTTTCTTGCCCTGTCTCTTTTGGTTCTGGATCATTCTCTTCATAACAAAATCCAACTCAAGGTCTGACTCTTTAACATCTATGTTTCCACAGCCAACCTTTGGACAGCTGTAAGCAATGACACATGCTGTTAAATCATTTAATGTGCGTTGCAAAAAAAACATGTATGAAAGCCAGAACTCAGCAGTGTCAACATACCGACAATTCTTCTTATTTTTGTGCCTGGCCTTAATCATTTCAAGTATAGCCTCTTGGTCATAGTAATGCTGGCATATCTTGTTTTTTACTGGATTGACCATCTCAACCTGTCAGGAAATAGTTAAAACCAATTACATATTTAAATTATATAAGAAAAACACACAAACATTTGCAACAATGTGAAACAATGTTGATGTATACCTGGGTAAGAGGGCAGATGAAATTTGTCTGGCTTTGTGTTACAGCAATGTCATCATCCAGCTCCTCCTCTGCATTCTCAGTTGCTGCCTGACTAGCTGCAAATACATATACACATATATACATTAAAGCAATGATACCTCCATTCACATATGTTATTTTTGGAAATGACAATCATGTTCACAATTTTACTCATTCCATAAGAAAACATTAATTTGGACTTTTGAAAATGTTTTTCAATAGTTGTTTCAGAAGTGTGACTGTCTAACCTTGCATTGCATATTTCCTGATACTCTCTTTGAAGGCTATAACTTTGCTGTGTTTTTGCAGGTCTGCATCTGAAACATCAGCCATTAGATGAGAGAACCGATCCTTTACAGAAGCTCTCAGATTAAACATGGCATCTGGAGGTTGATGCCTGACCTGCAGAATGTAAAACAAAGTTAGTCTGTAAAAATTAAGTAATAAATGAGGTGGAGGCGTTATTGCTTATAAAACAAGGGTAGAACGAAACTTGACACAGCATAGCAAAAGGTGGTCACTGTGACTTTGCCAAGATGTGTTTCTGGATCATTTATTGGTCTTACCCTAATGTGTACTCTACCCATACCCCATCCATAACTTATAGATAAGAAGTTAGGAAATAATACGTTAGGTAATAAAATAATGGTATACCCGAACCTAAAAGCCTAAGTCTGCAATCTGATTTGTTGGTAGAAATGGTTCAGGACAAATCATTGATGTTGATCCAGGAACATGTCTTATATCAGTGCAGTGTGTACAGTGGACCAGACCGCAAAAGCACTTGTGGATCAATTAAGCAAACCTGAGCTGTCATTTCTTCTACCGATCCCACAAAACAATTTATTTCTCTGTCCAGCCCTGAACATTGCAGTATCATCTCTTCCAGTTTCTTTAAAGCCGGACTGTCAGTTGTACCTGAAATTAAAAGATCAAGACAGCTGGGATATATGTATAAATACACTGTATACACCGCTAACTAAACACATGTTTCTCACCTTCTGCTTCGACTATTCCCAGAGCGACGTCTGAGACCATGCCCATACACGCTTCTATATCTGCTTGGCATGTCTTCAGCGTGGACACCGTGGACTGCACTGAACTTAGAGACATCTCTCAAGTTTACGACTGCGCGAAAACAACAACAACAACAGAAACCAGAAATCATACACATTCATCAGTCTTTAAATCATTTAACATTTACTAATTCTCTTCGTAACTGATGACAATATCTATATTAGCCGGCTTTATTTATTGATTTATTTTTTTAAATTGATACATAACCTTTTTAACAAAAGTACCGCCACAAATGGCTGTTTCCGGGTTCAAACAGCTTTGGAAGAGATGTCAAAATAAAAGTCTTACAATGCTTTCAGTAAGTAGCATTTACATCGAGTTTGTAAATGAAAAATAAAGGGAAATTGTCAAAGACTGGACATACATCTATTTTAAGAAGATAAATGTCAATTTATCAATTTATTTATGTATTTTTAAATAATGCTTATATTCCTTTGCACGACTGTTAATTTGATAGTCAAATGCAACGGCAATCCAAGACGCGTCTGTGCGCGGACACGTCATGTAAACTAAACGGGAAGGAGTACGTGCATCAAGAGTAACCAAAATAGAAGACTAAAACAGTATTTTTGCATTGTGATCGCAGATCCGTTTGTTGAACCTGCCATTTTTCCATCCTCGAAGAACAGACACATACATTTATTGGGTGTCAAATCATATGGCAAGATGTCAGATATCGGGGACTGGTTTAAAAACATCCCTCTCATCACTCGTTACTGGTTTGCTGGCTCAATAGCTGTGCCGCTAATAGGAAAGCTGGGATTAATCAGTCCTATGTATCTTGTTTTATGGCCGGAGGCATTCTTTCATAAATTTCAGGTAGGTGTTACGTGTTATTTAAAGCAGAGAAACTTCAGAAAACTGCAGCGATGACTAAGGCCTTCTAGGCCTCGTACAGAAGTAATGTTACTTCAGTGCGACACATGGGCTGCGTTTCAGAGAGATTTGTTGCAATAAATTGTAGTTGATGGTAATATTAGTGGTGGTCTGCAGTATCGGTCTATATTGACTGTGAGACTGGCTGTGTTGAAAATCACTCGTAATGTTAACGACAACATAAACACTGTCTATAATTTTGCAAATAATGTTAAAAAATCTGAAAGTTAAAGAATGTGGCTTGTAGAAAAGACAAGTTTGTGTGACGTTTTATGATTACATAGAACATGTACACATGGATTAGTTTCCTAATTTATATTTAAGTCGTCTTTGACCTTTACTACACGACTGCATATGATATATTATCAAATGTAATGTAAAATACTAGAGCATTGCAATGCATCAAAAACTCAATATTCATATCAAAAATCGCTCACCCACATGAAAAAGAATAATACTGAATGCGTCGCCTCTGTTTTCAACCAATGATCGTTAAGTACGCATCTAGGGTTACTTCCGGTTACGTCCGATTTTAGTTTCATAACTGTGATGTGTCATATTTTATTTTACGTTGTTTCAATACCTAATTAAAAAAGGTTCTTGTTTTGCAAATATATGAATTGTTTTCAAGTTTTCGCATAGCGTCCCAATTTTACATTTCGCCTAAACCGTATATAACAAAATAACCTTAATAACAAAAATAAACCATCGGTTGTTAACATTGACACCAGTTGGTTCCTTGTTCCATTCATTTCCACCAGGTGGCGCAAGTTTACTGTTTGGTTTTAAGGTTTTGATAGTTACTAAAGGAATAGTTCACCCAAAAATGGACCCCATTAACTTGACCATAGTAATTTTTATTCCTACTATTGAAAGTGAATAGGGTCCATTTTTAGGTGAACTATTCTAAGGATTTTCTCTATTCAAAAATAAATGTAGGAATAGAAAAACGTAAGATTTTTACACTTTTATACTATTATGGTCACCCCAGACTAAGATCATCCTGGTGGCAAATTGCAGGGTAAATATAAAGGGTGGATAAAATGACAGAAACATCAATCTATTAATCTTCAAAGATATTACATGAAATATGGCCACCCTTCCTTTCAGAACCACTTTATTCTTGAAAGATGTGTCGTGGGTTAATGTATTATTTGTTAAAAGAAAAAAAACAAAGACCGCTGGCTGTAATTTTTACAATCTTCATGTGAAGTGTCTCTCCATCACATCAGTTAACTTAAATACTTTTCAAACTAATGCAATTTACAAACTACACCAGCCAAGAAAAGTTATTGTGTGTCTTTGTGGGTGAAACTATTTGACCTATTTAAAAGTTTGTTTCTTTATGTTGCTTTACCAACTCGTATGTATCCTGGTTTAGTACAGGCATTGTCTTATACAATGTAAACTACAGCTTAAAATAAGAATACATTGTTCCTCTGTTAGTCTGGGATAATGCCAGTGAAATACTGGTGCTGAGGCCACAGCACATTTGCATTCTTTTAGCTGTTGAGGAGCAGCCAAATAAACCTAGTCTCTCCCATCCTCTAACATAGGCGTATCAATCCTGCTGTGCTTTTTAACCCACATTTCTCTGTGCTGCAGTCCACAGAGGTCACCTCTCCACATAAGTGAGCTGGCGTGATTTATGCTGCAGTGCGTGAGGGGACCGCTGGACCGGCTGGCTACCGCAGAGCTGGTTCAGACGCCAACATCAAAGCGTTGCTGCTCAGCGGATTCACAGTCCCCCAGACCAAAAGCCCTGCTAGCTCAGAGTTTCTCTGTGTGAGAGAGGGAGGAGAAAAATAACTAGAAGGGAGGGAGAAGGGGTGCAGGAGTACAAACAGTCAGAGACCATAGTAATAAGGTGTGCAGATGAACGTTGACAGCAAATTAAACACCGGATAGAGTGTCATAGTTGTGCGGGAGGGCGTGCGTGTTGTTTACTGACCCAGTTTTTCTAGCCTTGGAGTTACCTAACAAATCTGGATGACAGAGCAGATGAGTGTCAGAGTGTTTCTGTCAGAGTGTGATGTCTTGGCTCATTCGCTGCAGTCGTGCGCAGGCACACTGATCGAAATCTAGTTGTTCTGGTGAGGGGAATAAAATCTGCAGTGTAAGCATAGCACACAACCTGATTGTTCTCAGTGCCTGCTATCTTTTGAGTACTTTGTATATACATTCTCTGCTGTTTGCCTAGCGCACCAGTGCAGATGTTGAGTCACTAGCTCAGGGTTGCTTTTTTTCTAGATCCAACTTTAATAAAGCACACCTAATAATTACATTAAGCCATGTTTGCTTGAAAATTACAGATGAGAATTACAAAATCTTATCAGTATCTCTAAGTGTGACCTGCATTAACCAATCATAACTGTGATTATTTCTGTGCTTTTTGAACAGATATGGAGACCACTATCTGCAACACTGTATTTCCCAGTTGGCCCAGGAACAGGGTTTCTCTACCTGGTTAATTTATATTTCCTCTACCAGTACTCCACCAGGCTTGAAACAGGTAGGTCACATATCTGAAGCAAGTATAACATCCGTTTCAGTTGTGTTTTCATATTACAAGCTGATCAGAAACAGTGATTTTAAAGAGAATGAGTGAACTAGGGAGTCACATCCCATGCTAATAATCATCTATTTCCTCTTTCATAGGAGCTTTTGATGGAAGACCAGCAGATTACATTTTTATGCTCCTGTTCAACTGGCTTTGCATTGTTGTATCCTTTCTGCCCTGAAAGATTAAATGGTTTATTCAGAGCGGAGCAAACAAGTAATTATTCACTGCCATCAAATTGCATTTGTGCACTACATACCCGCATTAACTGTAGATAAGTTTAGTCACTGAATGTGACATGCTGATCTGATTTAATGCATTGCATTAAGTGATTTTAATATTCTCAGAGGAAGAGTTTTGATTGCATGTTTGTTTTCGTTCAGCTATTTACTAAATTGATTTGCATTGAGATTTAAGTGCATGTATATTTCCTTTACGTTTATAATTCAGATAACAGGCTTAATGATGGATATGCAGGTTTGTCTTTTTTTTATTATTGTTTTTTCCTAAAACAAAATATGTATAATAATATAAGAAATTATGTTGTTTTTTTGCATCTGCTCTATACAACTCTGTTGTTGTGGAAAATCTGTAATTGTAAAACTAAATTTCTGTTGCAAAGTTAAAAATAGGTTGCAGAATGAAAAAAAACCCTGTGATTATTTTACTTTGAGGTATTTTTAGGGGAAAATTATTTTGAGATATAAGATATATTAAGATATATCTTTTGGATGTAAGGTTTTTCTTTTGTTCAAGGTGTTGATGCTGATGTAATTATTTTCGGTTTTTTGTCTTTTATTAATATTGAAATGTCATTTGCATTTCTTGTTTTTGTGTTTGTATTTTGCAGCTCCTGATGATCCCCCTGATAATGTCTGTTCTGTATGTCTGGGCTCAGTTAAACCGAGACATGATTGTGTCTTTTTGGTTTGGCACCAGATTCAAGGTGTTGAATTCAATCTATTATTGCAGTTTATTTAATATGGAATATGTGTTTTTAGAAATCCACAAAACTTTATCCAATATTCCCCAAAACTGAAACTTGTTAATGTTTCCACTACCACAGGCTTGTTATCTCCCTTGGGTTATTCTGGGATTCAACTATATCATTGGTGGCTCGTAAGAATGTTTCTTTCTTTCCATGCAGCTTTGTGTTCAGTCACTGTTATTTCAGATGTTCATGTTGTATAACATTGAGTCGCCACAATGTGACTTGTGTTTTTGTCTTTGTCAGTGTTGTCAACGAGCTGATTGGAAACTTAGTGGGCCATCTTTACTTCTTTCTGATGTTTAAATACCCCATGGATCTGGGTGGCAGGTCATTTCTCTCCACCCCGCAGTTCCTGTAGGTTTTCGATGTCCACAGCTGTCCGTTGAGCAATGTTAATGTGTATAAAATGTCTTCTAAATAATAAATGTGCCAGAAAAGCAAATATGTTTATATGAAAATCTATATACAAAGTAGAGATCTAAGAATTGCAGCGTTGTGGTCTTGGCTCCTCTTTTAATGCTTTTGTCATATTCCTCTCCTATCATTTTATTTGTTTCTTAGCTATAACTGGTTTCCCAATCGACGAGGTGGAGTTTCTGGATTTGGTGTTCCCCCAAGCAGGAGACCTATGCCTCAGGAACAGGCAGGAGGAGGAGGAGGAGGTGGTGGACGCCATAACTGGGGTCAAGGTTTTCGGCTGGGGGACGACTGACCCTCATTCCCTCTTGCGCCCTTGGATTAATACTGAAACTTCTAACATCAATGCTGCAGAATATGGATTTTATATGTTTTGAAATGTATTTGTTGTTTTTCTGACACTGAGAAATGTGACATACTTTTTTACTCTCGATGTCACTGTAATTTCAGTGTGTACAAGAACTGTGCAAAACGGAAAACAGAATAGTAGGAAATTCAGAGGACTGTTATGATTGTCTTTCCCACAAAATAACAGCATTATTCATTGTATGCAGGCTTCATATTACTCGAAAACATATTTAATTTCTTCACTGATATTCAGCTTACAATGTTTGCCAGCTTATTGGTTTCTGTATTGTCATAGATTTTTTCTTTGCAACTAAAATATTCATTACCAGTTTTTTAAAATCATCTTTGGCTTAAATTTCATTCTAACTTTTCTCCTTAGCAGTACACGTGCTTTACATTTGTGAATTAACTGAATTGTCAATCAGAGCTTGCAGATGAAAGTGCTGTGCATGTTTCAGTCTGTTTGTTTTATATGTGTTTAGATGCAGGACCTCGAGAAGGGCATCAGTCAATCCAGTTACAGTTTAACTGGTGTGCACTTTTCACATATTAGTGATGATTAAACTAAATTAAAAATGACCTTGTGCCATGTATATATAGAAATACACACACTGGACAGTTTCAGTATTTCATTGACTGATTTAGCATAGAGAAGTAATAGTTTCATAATTTACTTAAACATTGGTAGTTTTATCTATAGGGTGTTAGTGCTAAGATTGAGTATGTGATATCAAAGTGATATTATTATGTCCTTCAACACACTGTTTTTTGGTAAAGGTGCTTTGAGAAAAAAAATACAGTTTCTTTTTATGTGCGTAATATGTTATGATTTAAGTTTAATCTTGCCAAAATCCCTCTTCAATTACCAGATAACAGTTACTACTGTTCTAAAGATGCTTTACAAAATGTTCAATTTTCATTTCAACTGCTGCTTTATTGCTGTTTATTAAGTGCTCTTTTAATCACTGATGCTACAAATAAATGTGTGCTCACTAATTTGAGTACATTTATTTCACAGTGTTTTGAGGGACACACTCAGGATACAGATGCCTCAAAATTGTATTGAAATATTGCAGTATACCTTAATTTTTGAAGAAAATTAGGATCTTGATGAAAACTGTTCAAGTTGCTGTAAACAATGGGTCGTACGACAGGATTTCAATCAGTTGTGTTTTATTGAGTTACAGCAGACTGGTTCTTATAAAGAGCAAGCAGGATTCGTGGTAGCAGTACAGTATTCCCGATACATGTCTGAACGTAACACTAATGCAGCTACAGAAAATGAAATACACTGAAGCTAGCTGAAGCATTTCACAGCTGAGTAGTGGAAATGGAACTACACCTTGGATACCAGAAAAGCCAACATGATAAAGATAATTTTGCTTTCTGTAATATTGCCAAAAATTAGCCTATAACAACAAATAAACATATGCTGTGCATCACTGTATTGTATTAGTTTCAGTTTTGATTATGTCCACCATGTGGCGCTGTCCCCTTGGCGAGAAAGTGGAGTATGAGACTGCAGGCGATGTGTTTACGTCCAAAGAAAAGTTAATAATATCACCTTCTTTTTGGAATGAGATGGTTTTTGTAGAAGCACCGCTTTTACGTGTCCACTTGAAATATTAAGTGCCATCACAGGTCACGCATTGTGTTCTTGAATTTAACTATGCCAGCTTTACCAGCAGGTAAATTGGTTTTGTTTCCTTTCACAAAAATGATTAAACATTCCATTATAAGGGTTAGGGGAAATGTTTTGGGACTCCTATTATAAATGTAACAAAAGTCTTATCTTCAAAAAATTTTACAAATCTGTCAAAGTACAGAAAAAATATTTACAAGGGCCCTTTTAAAAAACAAACAAACACTTAATAATAATAACATAGCAGTCAAACTTTGGCACTCCATGGTTACCCTCTGGACAGTGTTTCACAGAAGCTCCCAGTCCATCTTTTCTCTGATAATGTCCAAGCATGACATCATTGGTTCCATGTGCAAACATTCCTTAAACATCAGGCCCATCTAGTTCAGTCAAAGCAGCCTGTTTATTTCTGCAACAAAACAAGAAACAAATAGCATTTGACTCACATTCATTATAAGAACATTTCAAATTGCGATGCTGCCCCCCCTTAATACCCACAAAAGTTGGCTTTGCCCTCTCTATCCGCCAAGTTGTTTCATAAAAGGCTAAATTACAGACTGCCAACATCCCGGGTGTCTTAAGAGCCGCAGCTGCTACATTATTATGAAAGGCAGCTATTACTTGTGGAAGGCATCTCTTTTACTCCTCTATTCGAAACATCAACCAACTAGTTTACATTCAAGCATTATAATTTAAAAAAACACCATACCTTTATCACTTCATCCCGTCACTCGGTGCTCAGCAGACAACACTTCAAGGTCTCGTGCCACTTTCTGTCCATCATAGTCTTTGCTGTCAGTGTCCGATGCTAAGGACACCCACTTTCTACTGTCTACACTTGCCTGTTCATGTTGGTCCTTGCTTTTGCTGATGTCAGGCATGTTGTGGCCCAGCTTACTGGTGAACCATTCAACTATGTCCTGGTTGGTTAGTTTCGACTGCTCTGCTAGCTTTTCAAATCCTTCCCCCTTTTGTACCTTTGCTTCTTGGAAATGCCTTTGTAGAACACTTTGGGCTTGTTCTGAGATCAGCGAGCTGTTCTGTCCATTCTGTCTTTTGTTGCTAAGATTTTGAAATTGCTCCATCCAATCCAAGGTTCCGTTCTTTAGAGCAGATCTGTTTTCCTTGAACCAGCGAACGATTTCTGTACGAGCTAGCCCGGTTTGGATTTCTAGTTGGCTGTACTCCTCCGGTGAGGGCCACTGGGTTTGTGCAAACATATCTTTAAGGAGGCCAAGAGACTTGCTGTCCATGGCCTCTGGACACGCGGAGGGCATGAGAAGGGGAAGAGGTGAGTCCCTGACTCTGTTGTCCTGCTCGTGGACTCCATTCAGAGTCCCTCTTTGAAGATGATGATCGAGTCTTTTTGATCCCATCGAGTTGAGCAAAGCTTGCTCCAGGTTGTCTCGTAGTGCGCGACGTTCTGTAAACCAGCAATCTATTTCGTTTTTGGAAAGCTTGGTATCAGCCACAAGGTTTTCAATCTCAGCCTGTGTTGGAAAGCTAGTCCTCTGGAAACTTTCCTCTAACTTTTTCATTTGTTCAGAGGATTTGCCCTTTACTCTCTCTAGAAGTGGAAACTGTGTGGCAACAGGCTTATGAGGCTGGCTGTCCCTCGAAGAGATGTCTGTTTTAATCTGTTGCGCTGCCTTATGGCTTCCATGACGCTGATCACTGAACCATTTTTTGATCTCTCCCCAGGAGAGGCCAGTCATCTCAATGAGACGATACACTTCTTCATCATCAGGAAACTGGCACTGAGCGTAGCTGGCAGTCAGCTCTCTGATCTGATCAGGGGTTTTTTCACAATCTGAAGAAAGGCTTGGTGCTGGAGAGACACACTTGGGAGTGGCTTGAACGGACTGGATTATTGAAGGCCTCTTCACCTCCGAGGCAACCAGTGGTGTTGTGTGGGGTCTCTTGATACCCTGTGCTATTTGATTTGCAACTGTTAGTGCAAGAGTAGTAGCAGTTGCAGTGGAGCCATTGGCAACAGGTGCCAACACTAGGTTGGATTGTCCAAGAACATGACAAGGGAGAGTCTGGATAAGTGACTGTGAAGCTTTAGTGGACTGAGATAACTGAGCAGGTAAGACAGTGAATGCCTGTTGAACAGGCTGAATTGTTCCATTGAACATTTTCTTTCGTGCTTCCTCAACCTCCTCTGGAGACCAGCTGATCCCTTGTTTCAGCCTTTGGGTAGTGAACCACACTTTAATTTGTTCTTCTGGGTGTTTGGAGGCTGCAGTGAGCCATGAGAGCTCTGCTTGGGTAGGGTAGGGAAACTTGTTGAAGGAGGTGATGAGGGTCAGGTTGCCATCCAATGAGGGGTTATATTTTGAAGTGTTCAAGGGGACGGCGATTTTTGGTACCAGATTGTAGTTGGGTGGACGTTGCAGGGATGGCATTATATGAGAGAGGCCGTCTTTAATTGTTGCATCTGGGATTATCACAGTCCCATTCACATTCACTGCGGTAATTTGCTTTTTAGGTAGCTCTGGAGTGAGTCTGTCCAATTGACTATCTCCTGCCAACCGAATACTTTCTGGTTTTGGCTTGCCCATCTTAACTGTTGAAGATTTGTTTAGAGGAAAAGGACTCAGGTCTTCTCCTTGCTGAAGGCTGGTGGCATCGTAGATGACTGCAGAGTTTGAACCTTCGATTGTCTGTTCTAGAATTGTCTGATTGTTGAGTTTGATCCTCTTAAACTTAAAGTTGCTTTCCCCAGGATGGCATTTCTCATTGTGTTCTGTCAAAGAATCAAACTTTTTTGTGTTAAAGTTGCAAACCGCACACAAGTACAGTGGGTTAAGAATAACGTTTGGGTGATTGGAATCAACATGTTCTTTGAACTCATTGAGATTTTGGGTGGAAAATGGACAGTATTTGCATTCGTAGCCTCCCTGGAGTTTCCTAGGAGGTTGGGTTTTTGCATCTGGTTTCTCCAGCTCTGCTGCCTCCTGAACAGAGTTCACAGAACTCTTCCTGTCCATCCATTCCTCAGTAGAAGAGACATGAGATGATCCATTTTCTTCTGTACTGTCCACACAGGAGTCCATGTCATCTGCATCATCTGCTGCAACCAAGTCATCTGGTCGGATCATACAGGGTGTTGAAGACTTTCTTCGACTAGCCATGGTCAGGGAGTAGGACAGTGCAGTGCAGGGGGGCTTTGTCGATGGGCAATGGGCAGGTCTGGGTCTGGTGGAGGATCACTAAATGATTCTGCTGACTGTGAATGTCAGCTCCAATTGAAGGCTTCATGAGACTTCATCCCAGACCACACTGTCAAAACAAAGGAAAAAATCAAATAAAGTTAGAGTAATTAACGATTCCAGAACTAGGCACTTATGCATTAAAAGTAACATGAACTGTAAAAAATGAAGGTAATATAAAATCATTGGGATGCTTAGACAAAATTTCAAAATGCAGACATTTCCTTGTCCACAAAAGATGTATATTTATGAGTTATTTTATTTTCAGTGTTATAAAGAGGTTGTTTTTAGCCCAGTATTAATCTTGGGTTATCATAAATAGTCAGGTACAACAAAGCACAAAAACATCACAACAGACTATAAGACTTCATTAAAATACACCCAATTTCTATGCTGTAGTTATGTCTACTGCACAAAAGCATTCAGATGCCTTTGTGCTGTGTATTAAAAGCACTTTTACATTCTTTAATTAGAGGCATCAGCAATATGGTGAACAGTCTGAATGGGAGGGGAAAACACATCCTGTGCCTGGCCCAACTTGTCCAGTCCAATAATAGCCTTCCTCAGGCTCGCGGTGCCCTCGGAAGATCTCAGAACATTGGAGACTGATTAAATATGGATGGGACACTGAGCATCTCATATCACAGCCTCAACTCAATGTGTGTAACGTAGCCCTTTGTATTTTTGTTCTATGTACTGTGAAACTGCGAAAAAGGTCAAAAGTAAAAGGATTACCGTAGGTTAAAGACTATTTTGGATCAAGCCTTTTATCTATTAGATTTGTTAAAGTAAATTAAGTGTAGTTACATTTTTGAAGGAAGTCGACATTTTCTGCATACATGCTATATATACTACAAGCATTTTCATGGACGAAAGAAACAAAATGCATAATAACAACTGAGGCATGAGGCATAAATTGAAAAGTAATAAAAATATTATTAATACTTCTCTTTATTATTATTTGTAAATAATATTAACTTAATAACAAGCAGCTAAGATATATGTAGCTATACAAGAATTAAGGTGTCATCAACAGATCACTCATGAAGTGACAAGTGCTTTCATTACCTCATGAAAAACATGTAGAAAAGAATAAAAGAAAAATAAAAGGAAAAATACTTCTAAATAGTGTTTGCCAAGGACTTCTAAAAAAAAAGAGAAACCATAAAAAAATTGTAAGCAGATACATTAAATCTAAATCCCTTATAAAACACATTATTTAGTCTGAGGTTCCAAGAAAGTGAAGAATGATCGGGGTGTAGTATTGGCTCAGGTTGTATTTAAAGCAAATGACAAAGCCAACAAACAAAACAATAAGAGACACTTAAACATGACACTTAAACTGTCAATTCAGGCAAATCAAAAGAAACCGCTGTAAGAATAAGACAGGTGGACTGGCACTTATAGTTTCTGTACATTTACTACTAACTGCTGTACTGAGTCAGTTTAAACAAATGTAAGTATGTAAATAAACATAAGCCAGTGACACATACAGTGAACACCAATGCCAGAAAAACAGTGGGAGAACAGCAAAACAGATATCACTTTGCCTGTCTGCTTTCGCATGCATTGACATGCATTTTTTCAGGAGAAGATGTTGCTGCGGAGCTGCTGTGAAGGGGCGGAGACAGAGCTCTGTTAATACTGTGGAGCACAGTGGGGGGGGGCTGAATTTGGGATCGGGCAGAATTAATTTAAATCTCATCAAATGGGGCTCTAGAAGCCTGCAGCATGACACAAAATCTACACCGAGTGCCATTTTTCATAAGCATGTTTTCTCATTCATCACCAATGATATGGACTTAACAAATATGACTATCACTGACTCTTTTAGGATTTGAGGATAACGTGCAGAGGTCTCTGAAGCACAAGCGGAACTGGTACCTGATACTCATCAATATATGAATCAATAAACAGTAGCTCCTAGCTGAAGGATGCAGTACCAGATGCTGTTGTTAGACTGAGAGAAAAAAGTAGTTTCTGTCTAAACAAGGATGCGTGTGCGGATGCAGTAATTTTATAGTAGGAGGAAACCAACACAGCGTGGGTAGGAGTCGATGCTTTTAGTGATTTGGGGAACTCGGGAAAAGGCCTGGAAAAAGCTGGACTCATGCGTTGCCATGGCAACGGACTAGCAGCAGGTGGGAGGGATTTTCTCCACAGAGATCCAGATGAGGAACGTTCTGCATTCCTATTTTTGGCAGAGCCCGTTCTTTGGGGTAAAAACCACACTGAGAGATGGATGTGAATAATCTATTTTATTCTAATAATTCTTTCCTATCTACTGACAAAAGATTCTTTAAGGTACACTTGGTGTACTGTACATGGCGATACATTTTTCATGAGCCATAATAAATCAAAACACCAATTATGTTAATTAAGAGAAAACAAAAACAAAAGTAGTAGGTGACATGTGCATGTTGTTGCTACTAAGGACAAAGAAACAAATGCTTTTTTTAGTTACAAATTTTTGTAGTTACGCAGGGACACTTTCTAACAGATGAATTCATAAAAAAACATTTCAAAACCTATAGAAAAACAAATAACAAAGTGTCTTATTAACCAACATACAGGGAATTATTAGCATTTACTAATACATTATACAAAATACAGTCAACTGTTATGCAAGTAAATCATGCCTGGTAACAAGTTTTGACTAAGTAACCAAAGAGAGAGAACATGACGTGCCTGCTAACGCCATCTGTAAAGGCCTAGCTGTTCAGCTGCGTACAGTATCTTCAAAAGAAACCAAATCCCTGTTGCCAGCCGCAAACTTATATGGCTGCTGTCCCAGAGCGTTATGAAATGCTGCAAAGGGTCACAGTGTAGATAGAAAGATCAGGGTCATTTTTAAGCAGTCTCTCTATGAGCCTCGGAAATACTTTGTTTAATAAAATGCTATGCTGGTAACACCGGTTTGATAGCATAATTTGGTGTCGCTGGCAAATGTTATTATTAAAACAAAGACCAACAGGTTTTAATACTTCCAAACAGACTGTATTAAACTTACTAAAACATTTACACAACACTGAGGTTGGAGGTCACTTGAGTCTTTCTAAAGTTCCACTAAGATTTCCCCAAAATACTTCATATAAAACAAACTCAAAAAGCAAGACATTTTGACAGCTGCTTCTCTAACTCTCTGCTTTGTTCAATGAAAATCAGATTCATACCATTGGGCAGTAATCACTGCTGTCATCCATCTGCAAGTATGAGTCAAAGCACACAAGAGGCCTGAATCATAGAGATCGCACTTAGATTGAAAGTTCTGCATGACACAAACCCCATCATTTAAGGAATGAGAACAAAACTAGGGGGTAGAAGCTGATTATGTTTTTTATTTTTACAACACTAAAAACCTTGGAGAAATGAAATCTAAATAGTTTTGTAATGCTATGACGCCATAACTGACGTGAGCTAAACAACAGTCTGTCTATATTTATTTAATACAGCAGAAACTGAAACATAACTGCATTAGTTGGCAATTAAGCTCACTAAAAAGTACACATTGTATGGCACTGAATTCTTGGTTATTCGGTTTCATGAATAAAGACATCACAAGCTTATAATATATATAATATTGAGAGGACTCTGATGTACAAACATGGCTGTCTTATCTCAGTCCTGCTCAGTTTGGACTCCATATCACTTTACTATTATCACAAATCTTTAAATCAGAGACACACCTGTCAGAGATGGTCTCTTTCTCAAATGTACAATGTCCAGTGAAATCCAGGTCCTGTGTGGTGAGTTTTCCACTTTTGGCACTTCTATTCTTAGTCAACGCTTTATTTCTTCTCCTAAAAAAAGTTGCATTTTTATCCTGGAAGCTTATCAGAATGTCTCGATCATTTCTGATGAGGGCTCAGAGGCAGTAGTTCAAAGATAACAAGCTTCCCCTCTAAACTAGAAACAGACACTCCTCATGAACCCTTATTTTTTTCAAGGTTGAGAAAAAGCTTACAAACCATTAACAAACCAACGCATACTGTGAACCATACCGGTAAGTGACCTGATACGACTTGTGGTGAGAATCAACTCGCATGTCTGTTGGCCTAAATCATTTACGTCTGGTACTAGATGGGGCAAAACCCAAATAATTAATCTTTTACATTCTGCTACACCAGTTTAGCTACTTCAAAAATGATACAGCAGCCCAGACAAAAGGTGAATATAGTTCACCTTTTCACTTAGTCACCTAAGGATCCATAATTTTAAAGGAGTTCACCCAAATATGACAATTTTCTCACCCTCATGCTAGGTGTATATGACTTTACAATAGTTGAACACAATTGCATGACAATATTTCAATATCTTTTTATATGAGATTAAAAATGACAAAGCTCCAAAGAGCACATAACTGTGTGGCATGAGGGTGAGTAAATTATGAGAAATTTCATATTTGGGTAAAATATGACATCTAAAAAACATCTACTCCTTTAAGAAACATTCCTCCTCAGCTTGGAAAAACAACACACCAGATCAAAAAAGTTTTTTTAATTAAACATATTTTAATTTAAATATATGTTTAAATACCTAAACACAACAACTAAGGGGCTGCAAACTAGCAAGTTCATATGGTGCTTTTAAACATTTATGGTAGTTCAACAACAGTTTCCAAAGAACACAACTGGCAAGATTATTTGGTTGATAATGTTTGCTTGCCAACTTACAAATACTGTGTAATTACAACTATGAATATGCATATTTTATATATATATATATATAAAATTGGACAGAGGCAGAAAAACTGCTCACAGTAAAAAATAAAGCCATACTTTCCTATTCTTTCTAAATTAACAGCATTACTATCATTCTGCTTCTCAATATTATGTTCCTATGCAGTCTCCTCCTTCCACAAGCTGGGCCATGACTAAAAAAGTAGGGCAGAATATTGGCAACAGAGAGCCAGTTCAACAAAGAGCGACGGCAAAAAGTTGCATATTTTTCCTTTCAAGAAAACAGCCTTCTCACACTGATTTTCTTTTATGTTTTGAACTCTTTAAATGATAATTTGACAAAATATCTACAACACTAAGGCCCATCTATATTAAAACCCAGCTGCTTTTACATGCTCTGACATACATCACGAGTAGGATATAGCCTAAATCAAATAAATCAAATATGATCTTGTTTGCGATGAAACACGACTTGTTGCGCTGTAGTCGAGGTGTGGTATGCCACACTAACTGAAACTCAGTAGTGGCACACATCAGAACTCTCTCTTCCAGAACATGAACAGAGAAGGAAATTAATAGCTTTAGTAGTGATGACTAATAAATAACCCAGCTCCAATGTAAGGCCAGACTCCCTCACAAAGAGGCTCTGCTTTCAGAGTCATGACCACCACCACCGACAGAGAAAACACAGCTTTCATGGGAGCCCAGCCCACGGCCGTGACATCAGCGACTGTCGGCTTAGTCACCAACCGCTCGAGCTATGAGGCAGAGGCAGCAGCAACCACCTCCTCAAAGACGTCAGCTTCTCATGAACGCAGGCAGCCATTTTGAATTCAGCCAGTCACCTGGCACAAACCACATTTTGTGCCAAGGCAGGTCTAGCATAGTTGTGGTCCTGAGTTTTACTTTTAACAATGTGTCATTATTACATAACAGTTACCACAGTTTCAATTCAAGGCATAAAAGTTTTGTAAAAAGACACGTCTGCAGTGACTATTATGGCTCACCAGACTATGAATTTTTCTATAGTGTATACAGCATCATAATAAAACATATTCTGTTTATTTTTGATCAAGCCTTTCTAGAGATTAGTACAGCCAAATATCTACTGTTTAATAAATATTATAATGAACTATGGTTGTGCTTGGTCATCAAGAAAACAAACTTGTTTAGGATTAGAGGAATAAACCAGTGTTTTGGACCGGCACAATCAATGTGTTATTCTCTACTCTGGCCATATGCTGCGACCTAACAAACAAAACCTCTGATTATACTGACAGCACATGACAGAAAAATAAAGGAACTATATTATACTGTAGAGATGAATGCATGTTATCACAATAATATAAAACAAGAAGAGAGAAACAAGCTAAAAATAACAATTTCAAAAACTGCTAAATATTGGTTGGTCTTATGATGTTTAAGAACGCACCATGTAAGTTGCTGCAAGATCTAAAGATAGAAATGTCCTTGTCTTATAAATTTGACTTTAATCAAACACCAAGAAGCCATCTGCTTCTGTAAAACTGCTACCCCTATCCTTCCATCTCCCATCAAAGCTCAGTGAGGAAATATTATAACACTAATTTGCCAGTAACCTCAGATTACCCTGTTACAGGTAAACAGTGCAGGAAATCTGATCTGAGATCAGGTCAGCACATACTTCAGGACAGAATTTGGTGTTTTGAGAATGACAGTTAAAAAAGAAGTCTGGAGGGTGAAACGGATATTAAGTGCATGGCTGTAGTTTTACACACTTGCATAACCTGAGAAAAGAAATCACAGCTCTGTCAAGAATGAATGAAATGTCGGTGGTTTACAGATTTTATCACTAGTCGTTGAAACTTAACGAGTGCTTTCAGAAATTCATATTACAGCATATAGGGTACAGATGCAATGAGCTACTCGTAATGTGGATGCGACAATTTTGAGAAGTATAACAGATGTGAACACAGTGCTGCAATGTGGCTCGCGTCGCGTCTGATGCGTGTGCCATGCAGTATGGTCGTGGAAGGCGTCACCACTGCCTACATCATACGACAGCAAACCGAAATCAAAGTAGTTGCGTGCCATGCTCACTTCACACAAGTGCATGAATTAATCATTCCTATGTCGAATCGTTATAGCGATCGTTACATACAGAGTAGGAGAGGATCGGACCGACACACAACAGAGTCCAATAAAATCACTTGGACCGACGTAACGCCATGTCGACATTGGTAGCCATATTTTGCTGGTTATTTCGACATCAGAGAAGTAGACATGTTCTCGCGCCCATTCCCTCTTAACTTTAACCATTGTAAGAAACTTTAAAAAAAATCACGGCATTGAAAACATTAAAACTAAGGTTATCGGGTCAGGTCATTGCGGTTATTCACGTGTTCCCTTTCTACAATATGGTTTAGAGAAACAAAGTTCAGTGAAAACGATAAGTGACCTCAGAAGCACTTTACAGTACGTTTCGGTCAACTACTTCTAGCGTATTTAAACAACGTTTGTAACTTGAAGGCTTGTTTGCTAATTCTCTAGCCGAGACCATTTTTAATTCAGCCATTCTTACCTGCCCACCAGCAACGGAAAAGCCCACAATGCGAGGGTATTGACAGCTTAAGGTCCCAAATTGCTTACTTTTCCACGTGTGCAGCCAATAGAAGCATGCGATGGTAAAGATTCAACCGATTTCTAAAGACAACAGCCGAAAAAAATTCGCGATCACAGGGGGATCTACGCCAAAACCCACATGATCAACTACGTCAGCAGACGTATTTGCATACGATACGAGACGCCGTTCCATCCCGTTCCACTGAATTCACAAAAGTAAAAGTTTGAAAATCGCTAGCGATAAGCTACGGCTTCAAGTGCAAGTGCAGTAGTTCACTTCACCCCGTACTTCCCTCTTTGAGATGATTAAAGCACTGTTTGTTTTGACGTCCCCTGCGTTAGTTTGGATCATAGGTCATTGAATATTAAGCACTCTATAGAAGACCAGTGGCTGAACGGATCTCTCGCACTTTCTCTCTCCTCTCTTCCAACCCCTCCCATCCTCGCCTCTGTCCCCTCTTTCCCTCCCTTCTTTCCTCATCCCCTCCCACATTTGACTGTATTCCCGCTATGGCTGTGCATCACAACAAACAGGCCGACTTGTGTAATAGACATATTTACAACTGTAAGTGGGAAAAAACTTTTCTCCCAAACACAAGTCATAGGAAAACAGGTCAAGTACTAAAATGACTGTATGTAAAACATAAACTAAAATACATGCAAAAAAATTAAAATGTTATTAAGAGAGGAACAAATAATGTTTCATGGCACGGGTTTATATTACTTGTGTAAATTCTCAGATGCTTGTCTGTCCTTTTAAAACTTGCGCATGCAGCAGTGGGCTATGAACACTGCTGCAGAATATGATGAATTATTCATTAATCAGCACCGATCTGCCGGTGTTTGGATATATTTACATACAAATAAGCATCTAATGAATTATTGATGTACATTAATTTGCCTTGTCATTTTCTCTGTTTTGTCATTCATTTAACTTATTTGCAGATGTTTTATTCATCGTGAAAGTATCACTGCACAATTGGTTGTCAATGTATTTAGCGCCATCTACAGGATATGTTATGTAATGTTATTTGTTGATGCTTACTGCAGGTCAGAAATTGGTAAAATCAACAGGCTCAAGTTTGTTATAGAAAGGGCTCAAACAATTATGACGTCAAAATGTACGTCTAATTTCCATTTAACAATATTTGATTGACTGCACATATTGAGCATGCAAATGCACTAAACAAATTTTTAAACATTTTTTAATCTGCTTAGATCTGTTTCTTATTTGACTTATTTTTATTAATAACATTAAATTTTTTAGTATTTTTTGTTTAGCTTATGTTTATTTTTATGAAAAATATTGTAAATTTTTTAAGACCTTAGAGTCTTAGACATTTCCATCAATATATATAGTACTTACATAATATCAAAATAAATAATACATTATATTGAAATATGTTTTTACTGTTTGCGAAATGTAAACACATACAGATACACACACACACCTGAAACTGAGTTTCATGAATGTTTATTGATTTGGTGGGCGAGCCAAAGTCCTGCCTCCCTGGAAACAAACTGATTGAGAGTACTGGACTTTGCCCTGCAAAAATCCAAATAGGAAGCAACTGGTTCCAGGCTAAAAGGTATGTGCCGGATCGAATGTGAATTAATTAAAACAATTTTGTCACATCTGTGTATTATAAATTAAACATTAAAAGTAATTTACATCCGATAAAATTTTGATTCTGATCATTTATCATTACTGTAGATACAAATGTTGTCAATGTAATAGCACTTGGTTGTTAGTTACATGCATCACAAAACCATCAATGTTTGTGTTTCATCTTAATTTTTACCTATTTTTAGATATTTGTCAGTTCTCAAGTAAAATTGTCATATTATGGTTAATTAGGTTTGTTGAGAGACAATATGAGCAGTGAACGGCCTCCCCCATACAACTCCTATTACCCCCCAGAACGTCCTAATGAAATGCAGGGAAATGTTGGGGCGGCACCTGCTGGCATGTTGCCCACAGTTGATGAGCGGATCAATATGGGGATTCCAGACAGCGCTCCCCCAGAGTACAACCTGGGCTTTGAAAATGTTAACTGCTTTTCCGATGCTTCCATAAGAAGAGGTCAGTTGTGATAATTAGAAACTTCACTTTGTTTTATCATCATAGCATGAGAGAATGTCATTGTAACAAAAAACAGTTTCATAACCAGTTGAAAGACCTCTTAAACTGTGATGAATGCTTTTGTCACAAATACATCACAAGTTATATATTGGACATGGAAAAAAATGGATTTCTCTTAATATAACACAATGTAAATACTTAATGTCATTTTATTAAAGGGTTAAGCTATTAATTATGAAAACATTGATTTCAAATGTAAATGAAGGCCATACTTATCACACAGGATATGACTATGTAGATTTATTTGACTGAAGCTGGACTTGTATTTTATGCAGGTTTTATTAAAAAAGTGTACCTGACGCTAACGGTTCAATTATTACTAACAGTTGGAATTATCTGTGCTTTTCTTTATTGGTGAGTAGACTAGTATTTATTTTACCACACCTATTTTATATTCTTTTACACAAAGGACAGCTAATAAAGTGTGATACAATGTTAACGTCATAACCCTAAACACCTTTACCTTATTGTTAAAAACAGATAAGACTTATGTGTTTTATGTACCCAACCAGCAATCAGTAAATATAATGAACATATTTTTTTTAAGATTTCTGTATTATTTTTTATAGGGTAACACTCAGAGACTGGGTGAGAAACACAAGTTGGTTTCCCTACACTATGATGTAAGCATTAAATTACCCTTCTCCTTTGTGTTACTTAAAGGTGAAATCATGTGAAAATATCACAAAATTGAATTGTATGATCAATGACCATTTTGAAACTAGGTCCCTGTCGTATTAGTCTGACAAAAAGACAATTCTTCCCCAAAGTTAATGGTTGAGCCAGTGTTGCTGTGTTGGGCTGTCTGGGATGTTCAAACAAGGAATGTTTGGGCACATAGTTTATGCTCTTCGGCTTTTGGGGGAAACAATCCCTCATTGTAGCTTACCCATTGATAGCTCTGCATATTATGCTGACATAGGACAAAGTATATTAATAACAGCATTTTTTAATAATGTGCATATATTGAGTATATCAGTTATATAACAGAATTTTTATTGTGTTAAACAAAGCCTCATGATCTCTTCTGTGTTTGTTTAAAATTTACAAGGGGTGTTACATTTGTTCTGATCATTGTGCTTGCCTGTTGTGGTGATATACGTCGCAAGGTTCCCTTGAACTTTATCTTCCTGGGGCTGTTTGTAAGTAAAAGCAGAAAGCCTTATAATATTAACTTGTCGAGAGACATTGGGACAATGTTCTAATTTCTAAACGTTCTGTTCAGACAATTGCAGAGGGTTTGGTACTTGGATCATTAACAGTGTAAGTAAAAAGCATTCTAACAGGTTAATGACATGTACTATCATTACAACAACGGCCATTACAGCCAATGTTATAGACGTGCTGATGTGAAAGTGTAACTTAACTGTCATTACTGTCCAGGTTTTATTCAGCAGATGCAGTGCTCTGGGCAGTGGGTGCAACTGCTTTAGTGTCCCTTGCCATGAGCTTGTTTGCACTCCAGTCTAAAGTAAGTGCATCTAATTAAATGATCCAGTGATTTGATTGATTCTCTGTTAATAAACAGAATTGATGGCTGCAAAAAAAAAAAGATATTTAAGCCATTAATTTGTTGGGTCTTTGCTTGTTTATAGTGGGACTTCACACCTGCTTATGGAACAATGTGGGCAATAGGCTGGACACTGTTGTCTTTTGGATTGCTTTGTGCAATTTTGAGATCACAGGTATTTTTTTAGGTAACTTTAATATTTAGGTAACTTTAATATTTGTAATATATTCTCATAAAAATGTTCACTTGTTTATATGTGTGTTAACTCTTATGTGCTGAAGTATCTGTACATCGTTTATGCATCACTGGGAACGTTGGTCTTTTCTGTGGTAGGTGCACTTTTGGACAACAGTCATTCTTTGTTGAAAAGTAAATGCATAATCTAGAAATGTAAATAGACATCAGTAATTACTAATATTGTTATGCTAAATCGTACCCACTTACTGCTTTCATAATCCAGTCTCCTCTATTCATTCTTTATTTGTAGTACCTGGTAATTGACACACAGCTTGTACTGGGTGGCAAGCACAAATACAGCATCAGCCCAGAAGAATATATTTTTGCTGCACTCAACTTGTACCTTGACATTGTCACAATTTTCTTAATGTTACTTCAACTCATTGGATTTTGCCGTTGATATAATTTATGAGCTTAGAAAGAGCATTTTATGATGCTATTTTATATTTACATTTTATGATCCTATTAATTTAAACACTTGTCTTTAGGTCTATGTGGTTTAGGTTTACTCCACTGTAGCTGTAATACGTTGCACACGTTGTCATGAATTCATCATACTACTGTACTTTGTAACTTAAATTCAATAAAGAGTACTGTCATTCAATTTTTGTCATTCAATCTGGAATAATTTCAGGACAATGAAGGCCAAAAAGGCCAAAAACATGGAGCTGGCAATACTTTCCTGGGAACATGCCTGTCTTCGTATGTGTGTGATGATTAATGGACTAGCTTGACTGAGTTTAAAATTTCCCGAATCAAATATTAATACATAATAATATAATTAAACAAAAAAAGAATGCAGTTATGCAAACAACAACTATATCTGTACAGACAAAGAAATAATCTTACTGTACATCTAACTCTTATTATGCATTAAATGTTGCCGGAAGTTTATTAAATCGTACCGACGTCGTCGCATTACAAAAGTGTCATGGCGGAGTTAGACGACAACACTCGCGATAAGGAGAAATCTTTGGCGAAAACCAGCATGAGTGCAAACAGCGAAATGATGAAAACACAGATTCACAAGCCCTGTTCTCAGGGAAAACAGGACAAATCTGCCGCTGTCACCACGACCGAATACTGCGAGAAATTACAGGAATGGATGTGGCAATACTACTACAGCTATATGAACTGGCAGAGCTGGATAGCCATGTCTGCATTTTCCTTCCCACCGTGTTTCCCGTCACAAGGATCAAATGAAACCCAAGCAACGACGACGTGGACCACTGATATGTCCAATGGAGACCTTCGCAACTGGTTAAGCAATCCGTTTGGCTTCCCCATGCCATCTCTTCCTGTCGGAGCTGCGGCTGCAGGTAACGGTGCGGGTCCGGCTGGGAGCGCGAGCGCACAGAGTTCAGGAGCTCCTGCATCTGCACCTGCGCCGCTGCCACAGCAACAACAACAGAATGGAAATGCTCAACAGCCAGGTAATGATATCAAATGAACACTATATTACATTTATAATTACCAAGTTTAATAACAATGTTTGTAGTTCAGCTATTGTAACCTCAAATTGTGACGCTTCCTGTAAAATCCAGGCTCTAGTCTCATAATCTAATTATGAGATTTGGAGCATCAGAGTTGGATTTCAGTGATTATTTCACTATAAATTCAAACTTTGACATGGCCTTATTCAGTCAACATTTAAGATATCAAAATTATATTTCCACAGAATGTTTTTTTACATGATTTTATATAGAAAATGTTAAATTAAAAAATGTTAAATTATGATTTCACAGGCAGGGTCACAATTTACCATTTTCTTACTACAGGAACCATAGTTTTACCATGGTATCTGTAGTAAAACTACAGTAGTAAAATGGTTTGATAAGAACTGTAATAAACCCATGATTTATTTTTTATTGGTGTTACCAATAAAGTAACTGAAAGTATTATTTAATAATGTGATTATCTGTCAGACTTGTCTACAATGTGTTTTCTCCAGGTAGAGAATATTCTATCCCATCACCTCTGCAACGCTTCATGGCAGAAATGGTGGATTTCTTTATTCTTTTCTTTATTAAAGCAACAATTATCCTCAGTATTGTCCACTTGAGTGGAATGAAGTGAGTTTGTAATTTTATTTGTTTTTATTTCCTAAAATATTACACATCACTCTGAGAGAACGAACCCTTTCCCTATTTAAAATCTTTTTAGGGACATCTCAAAGTTTGCCATGCACTTCATTGTAGAGGAGATAGATGAGGACACATCAATGGAGGAACTACAGAAGATGATGCTTGTGGCTCTGGTCTACAGGATATTAGTTTGTTTTTATGAAGTTAGTTAATTACACACAAATGAACTCATTTCCTGAAATTAATCTTGAAGCCCAATGTGATCAGACCTTTGATTGTTTTCAGATCATATGTATTTGGGGAGCTGGTGGCGCCACACCTGGGAAATTTCTCATCGGCTTACGAGTGGTGACTTGTGACAGCTCTGTCATGGTGCAACCCAACAGAGTCCATGTGGTACCAGCAACTAATGTCACACTTTCTGCGTTAGTATTGTTTAGTGTTTTAATTTACAAAGAACTGTAATTTCATACATTTCTTTCCCAATGTTGTTTAATGGCTTAATATCACATAAAACAATACTGGAAAAAAATGACAGTCCTTCTTCTTCTTGTAGGTCAACTGTGAGAGCTCTAAACAAGAACTTCTCCATCGCGTTCTTCTTTCCAGCATTTATCACGCTTCTTTTCTTTCAGCACAACAGGACTGTATATGACATAGTGGCTGGCACCATTGTGGTCAAGAGAAACCGGCTTAGATGACTTTGTCATCAACCCAACATTTTAATGCAGAAACAAGCATATAGCAAAAGGAGAGAGAATGAGCTAATGTGACATACTGAACTGAACAAATGCTATTTATCTTCGAGGAGAACTGTCACTTTAAACAGCTGAACATGGTATTTCCAGTATTTCTCACTCCATTTCTTCTGGACATACGCTTATAAGCATGAATTGCTTATAAAATCAATATAATTTTGCTTGAAAGTATTTTTAATAATCTCTGTTTAAACATCTTTCAATATTCTCCTTGTGCCAAAGTAAGTTAATTTATAAATGAGCTGCCTCACAATACTTGAACTACTTCTGGTTCTTCTGTTATCTGCCCCCATGTGTGTGGACTGTTGAAATTAGTTAGGATAATGTATGTGTGACTTATTGAATTTGACAAAAAATTTAATATCTACATTTAGTTTGGTCTTAATCCACTGACAACATTTCTGTTTCAGATGAATTTTTTGTAAATTCTTATTCATCTCTATTTTATGGCCTTTAGAAGTTTGAATGGCAGAAAAACATTTTTAGTTATTCAACAGTGCTGTAATTTTCACTGCATGCCTTCTGTGCTGTCCTTAGCTGCTGGGTTGATCACTGCTCAATTTGCCTAATTTTTATCAGAGTTTGTTGATATATGCTTTTTTTTGGAGTGTTTAGATATGGATAATCAAAAGAATGTACAGGTCAGTTCATTTAAATGGTTCTTTTTTCAGTGTACATGTTTTAAAGCAGCTTTACAAAAAAGGAATGGTTTACCCAAAAATGAAAATTCTCTTATAATTTACCTCAGGGCACCCTGGCTGTATGTTTTTCTTAGTCGAGCACCAACAGATTCTAAAATTTTTATAAACATATCTGTCTCTTTATATTCATAAATACATCCCAAAAGCTCTAAAATGCTTACCCATCTATCATCCATCTCATTGGTTCTTATGTGTTTTGTAACAATTATTTGACAACTTGTCATTAAACACACAAAAAACGTTGTGTGTTTTTTAGATTTGAAGTTATTGACATGAGAATTTAGTGCTTGGACTTGATTTTCTTTGTTTTAGGTTTACTATTAAAATCAAAATTTTAATCATTCAGTTGTTTTCTCTGAAGACATTTATTAACCCATTGGAGTCATCTAAATTACTTTAATGTTTTTGCTTTTATGATGGATGGATTTGCTTTTTGGAGCTTTAACAAACTGGGATAAATGTATGTAAAGTGATAAAGAAAAATACTTAAATGTGTTCAATTGGAGAAAGGAAGTCATATACATCTGGGAAGACATGAGATTGATTCAACTAATTTTTTTTTTTTTTTCATTTTTGATGAACTGATGAAGTATAGTGTCTAAATTCCTCATTGTCCAGAATAATTTAAAGTAACTTTAAGTTAATTAGTAACACTATATTTAGTAACAATGTATCTATACAAGAGTGTGGAAATTACCACGTAAAAGGAGTTTCAGGTTTTAAAAGCAGTTACATAATTCTAAGTATAAGTATGCTGAACAGCCTTAGAAAAATAATGCTTTTGTAAAACATGGACAAATGGAGTCAGCAAACTGAAGCATTAACCACTTGTTTACAACTTTTTTATAAAGTGTCAGAATGGCTACAGTCCTGACATTCAAGACAGAGATAATGCACATAAAAACTAAATTAGTGCATGCTTGCAGAAAGTACAGTTTTTTAATAGTGTATTTGTAGAAACGCAACTAAAAAAGTATTTGCAATTCAATTTACACGAATCACCAGTAGATGGAGTCAGAGCACTGCAGGCTCATGGTGTGTATACTTCAGTCAGTAAACTTTAGAAATAAAGTCTGATTATGTGACGTGCGTGTATTTGTTTTGGTACATGGGTCAAGATCAGGACATGCTGTGGTACTGTGTCCCTTACCATGAAAAATTCACAGTGATCTTTTACTAAACTTACAGTTATAGTAAACATTAATAATAATTGATTCATTTATTTGTATAACAAAGTTCTTTTTGAAGAGTAATGCCTTGCAATAATAGATGGAGAAGAAAATTAGGAAAATATATTTACAAAATTTCATATAAGGCATATGTGTGTGTGTATATACGGAAAACAAATGTTCGTTTAAACAGATGCAATTCAGCAACAGTAATAGACAAAATTAACAAATTTGTTGTTTAATTGAATATTTATATTTTTAGTTGACCATTATATCATATTGTTTGGTCCGGCCATGGTATTGTCATTTCCATTGGACAGCTTTGTTAAAGGACTTTGCAAGTGATGATGAAAGACTGATTGTGCTGCTGGGCCTGACTGTTAAACTGGGGAAAGCTGACAGGGACATATGAATCTTTCTCTGCAAAGATCTTTTTTTCTTTCTCTTTTTGACCCAGCTGCCTTGTAAACCCCCTGTCACTATCAGACCTTTACCACCGATGTTTCATTAGAGTTATCAGTGAACAGTGGCCAGCCATGCTTGACGTGACTTTGTTTATCTCACAAGTCAGATTGAGCATGCTGTGTACTATATGACGTCAGTGGAAGCCCTGGCTTTGCATGAAGGTATCAGTCGGCCTTCTCTCCTCGTATTGCTAATATGATTATGTTGGCTACTTGTATGTTATTTTCTTTTAACTTTTGATCCCAGAAATATTATTAATGTACATTTTAGTCAAGCCCTTATCAGGTGTGTAGCTGGATCTGGACAAGCCTTAGCTTTTGTCTGTTCAAAGAGTAAACGTGAATGACAAACGTGATGTCTGAATCATCTTTAAGGTCATGCATGCATTTATCCAAAAAAGTGAGAGGTGGGTTTTTGGAAACATGTAAGTGAGTCGTCTGAGGGGTCTTAAAGGTAAGAGAAAGAAAGGACACCGTCAGCCTTCGAGGCATATTTTCAGGGGCATTTAAAGAACAACCTTAATGCTTGATTGGGCAGCACTCACTCATTAATTGGTCATGTGTCTTACTTTCTGTAGTAATGATGTCATCAGCAGCCAATCAAACACCATGGTGACTGTGATTGTGGTGATCTGATTGGCTGTTCAGTTTAAAACGAGATCGGGTTGAATTTCTTGTCATCCACCACTGAGGTTTTATAAAACAAGCTCATCCAAACAAATGAGTGAAATAGACAATAGTAAAAAACGCTTACTGTCATCTTCGATTTCATGTCGGTCTAATTTGTTATTCTTCGATAGGCTTTGCCGTGGTGTTGATCTGATTTTAACAATTTGAGATTGCAGAATAGAGCAACAGAAGTGTAGAATTACATCTTTATGTGTTTGTCTGGTGCTGTGGCAATAGTGTTGTTGTGAGGAAATTCCTCTTTGCTTGAGGCAGAAACAGGCAGTTCAAGTCTATTTATACACAGACCATGTTTGACCCTCCGAAACAAACAAACCATGTATCTTCGGCATACACTGTTGTTTAGCTTTAAGCTTTTTTTATCAGAATTGCACAGTGATTTTCATTAGATTCAGCTTTTGAACAAAACTCTAAAAGCAAAAACCACTACAAGATTTTAACATTTATAACCGCTTCTCCTGATTTCCTCTGGTCTTGCTCTGTGCCTCTGTATTACTAATGGTTATGGCAGTTTAATAAATTTTATAAAATTTTGGTAAGAATTTTGTGGGGGATTTTCAAACTCCTAAACAGAGACATTATGGGAGAGCAGGTCATTGTAGATAGTAGTGAAACATGGAAAAGAAAAACATTTATTTATTTAGAAGCTTAAAAATTATGCTGTAACTGTTAAACATAAAATATATAATTCTAAAAATATTTGTGTAGCAATTACATCAAGTAATGGAGTGACCTTTGTTTATAGTTTGTTTATAATGTTGCTGCAAAACCATTACAATAATTCAGATTATATATAAAAAAGTGACAAGGGAAAGATTACAAAATAAAAGTTATTCCTTTAGTAATACTCTATACTCAATTTTGAACCCCAGTCATCCTTAGAATTTGGAGACAGACCCAGTGTCTGTCTGTAAGCCGATTAATGTTTAACACCTCCCAGGTTACTTTGCTTGTATATGTCACTTATGGCTGTCTGGCCTACATTTTAATTAGTGATCCAGCTGCAAGAAGATGAAGACTTCAATGTCCATCATAACAGATGGTGATTAGATTGAAATCATTGGGGATTCAATAAAAGGGATTTGGAGCGTCTATTAGCTGAATTGTCTTTCTATTATGTGCTGATTTAATGTAGCTCAGTAATTAATAATTAATGAGCAGATTTTTAGAAAAAGCTCTCAGTGGAGCTCCATTCAGTGGCAGCTGTGAATCAGAGAGTTACAGTATTGTGAAAGAATGGTTACAGGATTACAGAAGACAGATATAAAGTGCTGGGTTAAACAGAACAATCATAAGCATGGATTCTAGGAGTTTATCTTACTCTGGCACGATGTGTATGTATATTTTTAGAGAGAAGGACCACTTAATCACCTTCACTATATTATTACCACATTGTTTTATTTAGGAAATGGTGCATTTTGTCCCCAGTCATTCAGTGAGTAGTGAAATTACAGTCAGGCTGTATTTTTTTTCTTAGCTTTACATAGAGGGAAGGTGTCTGCCTAGCAACAGTGTCAGTGTTTACTAAACAATTCAAGTTCAATCAATTCACAGCAAGGCATTTTTTCTAAATTTAATTTATCATCTTTCCCTTTTTGTGTTTTGAATAGAAGGGCTATTGTGTGGAATAAATGAGTGAAATTTTTCATCGTTTGAAAACCGTCTCTCATTCTGATGGTATAATTGTTGCCATTACAGCTTGGACAGGTTTGATTGGCTAAAAACACATCAAAAATCTGATGACTCTTGATGATTTTCCCATTGCATTTCATACCTGAAAGAACTGTATTAGTTGACAAAATGGTTTATTTTGAGTAAAGAACTACATAAAGATCATTAAAGCATTATGCCAGTGATTTGAGCTCAATTCAAAGAAATTATCTATTTTGCTGCACAGGACATAGAAAAATCTACACACAAACCACCTGTTCACGTTTTCAACCTAGAGAAGAATTAAACAAACAAATAAAAAGACCTTACAAAATATATGGGAGCATAGGGAATCTATATTCCAGTGATATTTATAACTGTTTTACATAAAGCTATACATCATATATGGCAGAATGTTTGCTAAGTATAAGTACAATTAATTTTTTTATTTGCTCATGGTTTGCTTGTTTATAACCAAATTCTTCAATTCTGTCTTTCTGCATAGTGTCATTTTCCATTTGACTTGAGCACAGCACAGTGACAGTGATTAGAGATGCATGGCCTGGTAATGGTATTATAATAGCTTGCTTTTATACTTGCTATTTGTGTGTTTCTCTCTGTTTGACTTTCTGTTAGGCTGCCAAAACCACTATTGAGGCTGTAGTGCCCCTCCCTTGTGCCAGTATTAAGCACAGCTTGTTGCTGCTTGAGTTTCTGATAAAGAGAATGTTATTGCATTCCTCACAGGAAGCAACATCTAGTGACCGGTCTGAGTTTTCAATTTTATTAAGCCTTCAACAGTTTTGTCCATTGCTGTTGATTGCCGTCCCCACCAACCCCTTGGCAACAGTTAAAGAAAACAAAGATAATGTTGTTCATGTCTGCACTTGTAAAGTGGTTGAGCTGCTCTTGTCCTCACTTCTCGAGTTGTGTTCTTGGCTAAAGTGTGTAGGCCTGAGCTATTTTTGGTTTATTGCTTGAAATAGTGGTTCTCAAAGACATGGAAAAACGATTTACTTTTGGGGAGATTTGGCTGTGTATTTCTGTGGTCAGCCCTGTTGAGGAAGCTAATGGATTACATATGCACACCCGTACACTGCAAAGATTATGGTGTCATATATGAGCTGGGGGGACACAATTTATCCCAATTTGGTGTATGGTGGGCAAAGTTTGATTGATCCAAATCCTTCCTTGCTTCTTTTTATTTACCTGATAGATATTTAACATGTAAGATACTCCCAACAGTATCCTCTGTGTTATTCCATTACATAAAACAGCAAGCCATTACTGTAAATACCTCTGTGACGGTAGTATTTCTCATAGAATGTCCAATATGCTCAAGATAATGAAATACTTTCCAAACAAGTTGTAAATACTCCCTTCATCTTCAATTGGTTGAACAAACGTATAGTCCCACCTTAATCTCCTACTATTGGATAAACCACGAATAGTTTCATTTTGTTCTGCTTGTGGCACAGAAATGACTCACTTCACTAATAAACCAATTAAATGTTAAAAAATGTAAGAAACTGGTAAAACTATTTTTGTTTACATGCATGCAAAGTCACACAATACTGGCCTTGACACATATGTAGAATCTGCCCATGTCACCTCAGTAACCCGGGTTCTTACATAATCTTCCCACATGCAGAAAAAATAGTACCTTAATCGAGGGGCTTTCCAATTCAAAGTGTGTACTGCACCTCTTTCAAAAGGGAACTGAACACCTTCCATAAGTGAAGTCCCTTTAAGACAAGTCAGTTGACTTGACGGCCATATTAGAATTGCCCCAAGCAACTATTTCAGGATTGCAAGTATACCTCTTTCTTACATGAACAGGGAAAAGCCAAATATTTATCTCAGATCATGCTAAAAATATTTTTAGACTGATTTTCCATCTAATGGGCAAACATCTGGTAAACATTCAAGTGAAGTTCAAGCAGTTCTTCTAAACTGGTGACATTGTGGAGAAGTCCAAACCACGCAATTTGTGATTCCTGTTCTTTAAGCCCTGTTGTGACGCAACTATGAAGGGATAATGCCTTATAAAGGGAAAGGGTGTAGAATTGACCATTTTGAAAAAAGTGCTTAATTGACTTAAAAAATGCATTTGTCCTTCTTTTCCCTCTTACTCTCTTTCCCTATTTCACACAGTCTACTTTTAACCTAAAGCTGACCGGATTATTAAACAACCAGCACTGATGAAATACTTCTTGGCAGAGTAAACATTTTTCTTACAAATGTGAACAAACACTTTCTTGTTTTCATGATTTCTTTTTGATTTAATTTATTTTCTTAAATTCTTAGATACTTTAAATACTTTCTCATCTGTTCAATGAGCTACTACATAATGTGTCCACTGCAGAGTTTTTATCTCAGTACATGGCCTGGTCTCCTGTCCTCTACTGTACATGTTTGGACATGTTTGGACTTGTCTCACCACCTCTGAAAAGTTTGAGGAAAGTTTTGCTGTATGTTCAGTGTAGAGAGTGAAGGGAACAGGTGCTGTGTGTAATACAACATACTGAATATGTGACTGAGCTATTTGTATAATTTGTTTCCTCAAGTGTTACTGGAAGTGTGATTGGGTGTGAAAAACAAGCGGACATGATGATTGACTGTAAGTCTATTTTCATTGTCAATAAATGATTATTTCGTAACAATTTGAATATTTGTGAATACACTGACTGGTGACATTGGTGAATTAATTTGGTGCTAGTGGATCTCTTTACAGTGGACTACACCTTTTTATACTTTGCAGTTTGGTTGTGCTCTGTGTATTCTAAGTTTTTATAAAGACTGAAAAGCTAAACCAGAAAAAAAACCAGCAACAGAAAAGCAAAGACTAGCAGAACCCAATATAGTTCTCTTTCATTTCATCTCTCTAGTGACTGATTAATGCAATACCTCACCAAACAGTAACATAGCAACCCACCCAAAATCTCCTGCTATCAGGAGGAAAGGAGATATCAAAGACTGTCTCTCTGCAGGGCTTAGTAAGGTTTAGATATTTTCTGACTAACCGTCTCAGTTGAGACTGTCGGACACAGACGGTTTCTGACAGGTATGAAAATAATGGATTGAATTGATTCTGTCTGAAAGTAAAGATGTTGTGAAGACTGTATTTAGTATATACTGACTACTTACAGATTACTTTTATTGTCATCTTATCTGTAATTTACAAATCTGGTAGACACTTTAATCCAAAGTGTTGTACAGTGCATTCAAGCTATACAATTTGTCATTATGTTTGAGAATCAAACCTGCAACCTTTAGCACGGCTTTAGAACACAATGTTCTACTAATCACCTACAACATATACAGTCACTGTTTTGTATTTGAGACATGTTCATGTTTAGGGTTCTTACGAGATATTAGCACCACCAAAAGAAAAGGACATTAGATCCTAAAAAGATCTTATATTTTTAAAACCATCTTCATCATAAAGTATTTAGATTTGCTGAGGTTTTTAAGGGAGCTTCTCCTTTTCATATAGGCTACTGTATGGCGCTTGCTATCGGCCTGTGGCTTGGCAAACACATTAAATGCAGCGCAGGATCTGCACCGAGAGAGTAAACCAGGCCAGGCTAATATTAGAGGTTACACATTGCTGATGGAGTTTTCATGTTCCCAGCATTTCTCCTTGTTGACAGCATGTATTTTGCACATTGTATTTTTGTGTTTTTAGGTCTCCCCAAGTTTGTGCACGCAGATAACATTTTTACATGTACATGTTAAAAAATGTGTTGGAGAGCGTGATTGTTTGTCTATGTGTACGTGGGTCCTCCCGGGGGTGAGTTACAACTGCTTTGCATGCTTGAGTATCTACAGTATGTTTGTGTTAGTGATTTTCTTTAAGGGTAGCTGTGTGTGTTGGTCCACGTCTATGTATATATGCTTTTTGTGTTTAATAGGGGATCAGAGTAGTATTTGCTGAGGTCATAATATGTCTAGCAGAGACCTGCCTGTGTAGTAGGGGAGGTTATCTGAGGCAAGCCTTGTGCAGCCCCATGCAAATGTGCTTACTCTCGTATCACACGTAATGGTGGAGAGGCAGATATGGGCAAATTAATGTTCCACTGAGAGAAACTAATTCGGCCTTTAAAGTGAGAAAACGCACAGCAGGTCAGCAAAACCTCTACAACCATTTTTTGCTTTGTTAGTGTGTGTTTGTTTTTCTTACGAGTGTGTTGTGGTAAATGTGAGGCGGTGCTTGTATTGTGCTACGTGTTTCTTTTAGTGTTCCTGGTCCCTTGCTCACAATTTTTCCTTCTCCCTCCCTTCCACCGTTTCTCTCCCTCCATGTGTGCGTAGTCTGGGCGCCCTGCCAAGTGGAGTGTGTTTTTTGAATGAATACCTGATGAGGCTGCTGAGGCTGACCGGGGGAGGAGCTGTGTTCTCCAGAGCACTGTGTGTGTGTGTATGTGCGTGTGTGAGAAGCAAGAGAGGGAGAGAGAGAGAGAGAGAGAGAGAGAGAGAAAGCTGGCAGTCTGTTTCCCTTGCATAACATACGCTGTAGCTCTCACACGTAAGGCTAGTGAAACAGCACAGAGAAGGGGACTTCCTCTACCCTCGGCGGTTGTCGAAGGAAGTGGAGGACAGTCAAGACGGGGGAACACTGGACATGGAAGAAAATATAAATCAAAGGATTGTGTGTGTGACCTGATAGCAGAGCTAAACCTGGACAAAGGACAGCTTGCCAGCTGGTAGAGTGAGTTACACTTATAGTGCAGAGAGAGAGAGAGAGTTGTTAAAGAGAGGTAAGGCTGATATTAAAGATACCCAAGCATGATACCATTACATGGAATATTTGCTTATTTTTTAAATTACACATGCTTATTATGCATACTGTAATATGTTTGTGGGAAGGATATATTATGTGAATGTATTTCAGCAATTATTATAGCTTTAGCTAATTAATCATATCATTATGCTTTGCAGAAATAATTGCAGAATTATATGCAAATGTGTTTCAGTGTAAGTCTGTTTATTTGCCTAGAGAGAGAGCAGAGAAACAGGCTTTAGTCATTGTAAAGGCAGCAACAGCTCTGTTTGGATTCATGTCTAGCTTAGGACTCCCTAGACTGCCTCTTAAAGGGACAGACACCCATTATTAAAGGTCGTTAAGTGCAGCGAGGAGCTGCTTACAGACGCTACACTGACCAATAAAACACATTCGGTACCTAAATCAGCATGTTTTTTAGGATGTTAATGTAAGTGTTTCACAGATACAATGTTTGTATCTGTGTACGCAATTGCCAGTTTCCCCAGTCATCTCTGAGATGACATCATTGAAAAGGTGTCACAGCACCCCGCGAGTGTTCCTGTAGATTTTACATTGATAGACTGTGCATGAAATTAACTTCGTTATACATACAACACAAATGTATTACCAATACTTCTAGAAAATTTGCAACACAGGATTAATTACATTGTATAGTCATCGCTTTGTGTGAGATGTTTCAGTGAATTTTTGTAGGTGCGTGTTTATTATGTGATTTGAGGATTTTATGTAAACTGCAGCTGCCCTGCAGAGCATTAAACAGATCTACTGTTAAAAGAACTAGAAGAATACTGCAGGTTGTTAATCTTTCTGGCTCTTTGGCTACTCACGCTATGAGTGAGTTTATGTGTATGAGGGGGGGATTTCTTGCAATAGAAAATCCATCTGTGGTTGACATAGACTGTAGCTCATGACACTGGATAGGTCACTAACAGAAATAAAACACAAATGAGCAGCACTATTGTATCTGTACATGTGTATTGGCCTGCAAGAATAGTTTGTCATATTATATTATATTATATTATATTACATTACATCTTTCCCTTTTTACCTGCTTCTTGGCACTATTTCCTAATAGCAATATAGTATATAGCAATATAGTACACCCACTACATAGTACATATTGAAACCACAAATGCCCATGCAAATAATACATTCAGGGGGTTTTATCTTTCTGTGAAGAATTGGACTTAATATCTCATTAAAGCAACTGTATAACTGCAGGAAGGATTTTGCTTTTGAGGTTTTTGACAAAGAATATTGTCACAACATTTTAAAAATAGTCTTACAGATCTTTCTGAATGCACAAAATCATAAAGGTGAATACAACAATGTGTACATACAGTGTTGTTGTGAACATGCTGTGTGGTTTATGCATTACAATTCTTTTGTTCTCTTATACATGCGCTCTGCACCAAATCACATATTCATAAGTGCGTGTCAGTCCAAGGCATATGCTGATGGTCTTCACGTATGTATTGTACTCTGTGTACAATAGACCAAAGCGTGTGTGGTTAAAGCTGTAGCAGAGAAAAGTAGGACAGTGATTGGTGCAGATCTACTGTGGTGAAGAGATCACTCCCTCCCTCCCTCTTTTGCTCTCTCTCTCTTTCTCTCTCTTTCTTCACCACTGTTATACTCTAACTCAATAACCACGTTTGCTTGCAGGCAGAGCTCAATGTGGGTCAGGAGAGTTAGTGTTTTTCTCTCTCTCTCTCTCTCTCTCTCTCGCTCTCTCTCTCTCTCTCTCTCTCTCTCTCTCTCTCTCTCTCTCTCTCTCTCTCTCTCTCCCCTCTGTCTGTCTCTATCTTTCTTTGTTTTTTTCATGTCCACACACTCTCACCGCATACTAAGTTTCTCCCTTTGCTTTCTTTATCCCTATAGATGTATGTAAACATATACACATAAAGGATTTATTTGCAAACATTTTGAGCTTGATGCCTGTGAAAAATGTTGAATTTCTATTAGATGATGCAGACATGTTCATTGTATAAGTCTAACACATTTATCCCTTGATCAGACAGTGTTAGCATGAGCATCACAAAAATGCATGAGGTATGCATTACCTCTTTAAGATGTTATTTGTGAATGTAAGCATAGTGTTTTACACATGTCCTATACAGGAAATAAAAGGATGGTATTGTGTGTTCAGTCAGATGGGAGGTTTGGCTGGGTTAACATGTGGAAGTTTGCCCCTGCTGGTAGATGTCGTAATTGCACTATTCTGCTGCCAAAAAGCATCTTGTCTTTTTTGCTGGCCATTAGCTGTTTTGTTCTAATGAAATAAAAATGCAATGCAGTATATGTATAGTACATAGATTTTTTGGCAGGCATTTAAAAGCAAGAAATTGACTATTTTTCAGTCTACTGCTTCTGATGTTACAGTTAAGGGCTAAATCTCCTATTTAGCTCCTATCTAAAAAAATCTCCTATTTAAATCATTTATACACAGCATACAGCATGCATGTTTGCTAGTTCCTTACAAATATTTCAATGTTTATTAAGATAAGAATTTAACCTAATATTTTCATATTTTTTCAATGTAACTGTTGTGTTTTTTGTCTGATGAAGGTTAGGACCATTTACAGTGAAAGATGATTCCGCATGAAGCTCATGGATCCCTTTATAAGAAGAGGCATGACATTGGCCAAGACTATAATAAAAAGGGAGCAAAGCTGTAGAATAATGAAAATCCTGACAACCAGTTCTACTTTAAAACATCCTGATCAAGACATCTAGGTTAAAAACGGAAAAAGCGCCAAGACCATGAAGTCTAACCAGGAGCGCAGTAATGAGTGCCTTCCGCCAAAGAAGCGGGAGATCTTAGCTCTAGAAGAGAAGCAGGTGCTGGTGTCAGCTGCTGTTAGTGAGAGCCAGAGTGGAGAGAACTTGGCTTGGCTAGCTAGTGTTGCTAGCATGGCTAGCATGGCCCACATCCCCAACAATGTAGGCAGTAACAGTGCTGAGCAGGACAGCCCCCCACCATCAAATAAGGCTCTCACTGTGGTGACAGAATACCCTCCAACGACTACATCTGCTGGATTTTCTAACAACAGCTCCACATACAGAGGAGTCTTCTCTGGGCCTACAGTGTTAACAGCCAATCCTGCTGTTCTCTCCACTAGCCTTCCTCAAACCATAGGCTCCGTCCAGTACACACAACTTCCCCCCAATCTCCAGCTTATAGGCCCCTATACAAGTTACATTTCTTCTCAGATTGTATCATCCACCACCAGTCCAACACAGCCACGGAAGACACCACACGAGGTCTTGGCCACCACAGCCGTCATCTCTCAAGCATCCAACATGGATTCACACAGTCAACATGGGATTTCTTCTGCACCAAATGTTTCTCATAGTCAGTGCATTCAGGTAGAGAGTGCCCCTTTGGGTTTAACAGTTTCTTCCCCTACAGCTCAGTTACCCCTTCAGATTCACCCACACTCAGCTGTTATTGCCCCTCATGGCCTGGCTCTTGCCCCCTCCCAAGTGGTGCTACATTACACTGATGGCTTCATTGCAAAGCAGCCAGACCCCCATCCCAGAGAAGTGCATAATGGTGCCCTAGGCGAGATAACAGTGGTCAAAAACTCTACTACTGTGGCCAAAGGAATCTCCAGCCAACCAGAGGGTGACCAGAACCACAAACAAAATCACAGCCTGGGCCTTCAGACCCAAGCTCAGGTTCTGCTACCAGCAGACTACAGCTCTCATGACAGAGCAGGACTGCAGACATCACTGATGTTGGTATCCAGTAGCCACCTTGCAGCAAATAGTAACTCAGAGCTTCAAAGCATCTTGGGTAAAGACCATTCATCTTTGCATCTTACTGAGAGAGGAGGCATCTGCCTAGGCAAGCCAATGTCCAGATTATCCACCCTTGTGTCCTCAGACAACCAGGTATCTCCAGCCTCTGCAATTTCCTCCCACACACTCCTACAGGCTCCTCACAACACTCCTCAACAGGAGCTCCCCACCAGCCTTTACTCTACCACACAGCTTCCAATCATCGGCTACATCACCAGTGCTCCCAGTGGTCCCCAGCAAGCAGTGGCTGGTTACCAGAGCAACCTGCCACAGCACGTAGTGATCTCAGGCAGCCCTTCCTTGCTTATTCCAGTGAGTGCCACTAACATCAATCCATCTACTGCTGAGCCAGAGGTCACCCGCACTTCAGTCATCCCCAGTGTAACCAATGTATCAACAGCTCTGCATCAGTCTTTCATCAATACAGCCCCACCTGCAGTTACAGCTTCAGTCCTACCCAATGGCAAAGACATCACAGGGTCTGATGCAGGTCATGGCCCCTGCATCATACAAAGTCCGACCCAAATACAGCTGCCTGTCCTTTCAGCAAGTGTAGTGGGATCAGTTCCTGTAACACCTCCAGCATCCACAAGCCCTCACAGCTCACCATCATCACCGTCAGCAGGACTTCCACCATTTTTCATGAAAGGCTCTATTATCCAATTGGCAGATGGCGAGCTGAAGCGTGTGGAAGATCTGCGGACAGAGGACTTTGTACAGAGTGCAGAGGTGAGCGGAGAACTGAAAATTGATTCCAGCACTGTTGAGCGGATAGATTGCAGCAGAACACCCAATGCCGTCATCATACAGTTCTCAGTGGGAGAGAACAAGGCACAGGTGAGTCAGTTTCTTTAAAATCATGATGTTATTTGAGTTGAAATGTTTCTGTAGCTCAACTGGAATGCACATTGCGAAATATATTAAAATATTTTTGTTTTCTATTCTAGGTGTGTGTAGAAGTATTGGTGGAATATCCTTTCTTTGTGTTTGGTCAAGGTTGGTCATCCTGCTGCCCTGACCGCACCACCCAGTTGCTAGCACTATCCTGTGCCAAACTCTCTGTGGGTGATGTTTGTATCTCTCTCACTCTGAAAAGCTTAAAAAACAGCATTCAAAAGAAAGATTACTTTTCAGACTCTGTAGTGAAACACAACAGTCCTCATCTAAAAGCAGCCAAAAGCAATGGACCCACTGGTGATAGATCAACCCAGATGGGGAATTGTAATAAGGGTTATAAAGCTACATCAAGAGAGGAGAACAGTTTTGCAGGAACATTGGCCGAGACTTCCAACCCTGGAAATTTTTTGACCCATTCAAAGAATGGTGATATAAGCCCTCAAACAATGGTGAACCACCAGAAGCAGGCAGTGAAAATGTACACATCTGGTGCTGAGAGAGCAGTTAGCCGCAAGAGGAGGTGGTCTGCCCCAGATAGAGGGGAAATTACAAGGTCACAGGAGGATCCTCAGATTTTACCTAAATTTTCCTTTCTCCCACACCAGCTGAAGGTCAGCATTGAGGGCCGCTCCAGCACAGGTTCCTGAGGGACCTCTGAACTCCATAAAGCAGTGGTGGGGATCAAATGGGTCACTTTCCAACCAAGAATTACATAAATTAGCCTTACTCAACTCATCTAGACTTGAGACAAGAGATGACAGACTAAATGGATAAAATATGTCTTTCCTTGGTGTCCAAGAAAATGCATTGCTTCAGCTAGACAGAGACCCTAAACAAAACATTTCCCATTACTGCCATGGAGACATACTCAAAGAGGGGACAAAAAACTCAGATTTACTGTTGCTTTCCTGTGACATTCATATCCAGGTTACTGTAACGTTCATTTTTCATTTTACACAAGAATGTGTGTGATGATCATTGGAGTTGTGTCAAATAATCTTTAATATTTTTTTAATCAGCTGTACAATTTTGGGTTGTAGATCACAAGGTTTGTGAGTATTCAGTTTTTCTCAGCCTGCTGTGTGTTCTGTGTTCTGTTACATGTACTAAATTCATTTATAATCAGGGCCTTTACTGGGTGAGGACTGTTACAAAGATCGATAGAAAAAGTTTAACAGTGAGATAAGTCATTTGTGTGAGTATGATTGCGAGCGCATTTTATTGAGCTGTGAGTATTATTATTTTGACAGAAGCCGCCTTCCAATTGTTACTGCCCCCAATAAGCCCTTGCTTACACAACATGGTCTGTGAATGACAAGCCTTGCTTAGGTGACTACTCCTAAATCAAACCAAGGTCAAGTATAGCATCAAGATACAACACTGAATGTTGAATGATTTAGTCTTCTGGATATGCAATACTGAGCTTTCACATACCTCATGTGTGCATTTAACAGATAACCCAATCAAAAGGCTTGATCAAATCTGTGATTTCAGTTTTGAGTGAGAAAGCACTAGAGAAATTTTCATAGAGAAGATTTCCACTCAAGTCAGAATATTAGCACTTTAAAGGAAGGTTAAGGGAAGTTGTATGAATGAATGGAAACATTCCCACCTCTGTTTTGTTACTACAGCAACAGACAGATTCAAGTGCTGTTAGTCATTTTGTGCATTATAACCCATTTTAGATGAAAAGCACTGCTCATTTAATATTTTTTAATAATAATGTCTTTCCACCATATGAAGTATTTTGGGCCCTATTTAGTCCAGCTGCAATAATGAACTCTCAACAAATATTTTTGGTAGTTTGGTCCTAAACTGCTTTAAATCAATTGAAGTTCTCATAAAACTTTGAACTAAAAGGTCAAATACATTCAATTCTTTGACTTAGGCCCCTGCCAGGGACAATAATTTGATTTAAACAAAAAAGAGGCTGTAAAGAAGATCAGTCTGTTGATATGCTGTACTGTTGGCAACAGTTTTGGCATTTAAAATACTAGAAATACTAAAAAGGAAATACTAAAAACTTTAGTAGACAAAACAAACTACATAATTAGACCTACTGTGCACTTTGAATAAACTCTACATCAGTCTCTTACAGTCTATCAGCCTAATGTAGGTTTTTTTATACTTAGCAGTGGCATACAAATGAACAATGTTACAAAATCATTGTACTGACCCATATAGGTAAAAACAAACCTGAAAGCCCAAAATGCTGAATGTCGAACAACTATTTTTACATGTTAGCATCTACGTTATCTATTTTCTTTGCTTTTTTATCTTTGCTGTGCTGGTCATATAAAACAGATTCAAATAAATGAGTTTAATACATTTACAGTTACAGATAAGGTAAAAAGACAAAAAAACTATTTTAAATGATAAATATTATTGCTATATTATATTCCATAAACAAAACACAAGCCTTATGGAAATGTTTTTAGACACTTTTTTGTGTGAAACAGTAACAAAGTATCTTACAAACAACTGACTGTTTGATAAATATAAGTGCTGTTATAAAGTCTGAAAAAAGTATTTGAATACATATTAGAATTTTGCTATTTGCACAAGTAGAAATGTTGAAGTAGATTATAAATGTATAGAGACAACACTTTGTATTGCCAGCTCTGTGGTTCATCTAAACACGACACATATGTGTGGTCATTATGTTGACTGACTTTGGAAAGGCATTGTTAACATTCAGATGGAATCAGACCTCATATTGTAGAAGTAATGCTTAATTGCACATTCAGTCCTATTTGGATAGATTTATGCACTTTGTGAGAGAGGACAACAAAAGAGAGACATTAAAAGGACAGTTGATTAGTAGCCATGCATAACTACAATGCAGTCTTTTGTAACGGTGAGATTGGTAAGGCAGTAGAAAGCTCAGCGCTACAATACAATATACTAGAAACCATTATGAAAGTATCTATGTGTCTGGATTGTTCTGTGCTTCATGTGTATCATTGTTCTCTCTCTTTTTTCCCTGTGTAGCTACAGTACATTTAAACCTCAGTGTATTTGTGCACTGAGAACTTCATTGAAAATAGTCAGGTTTAGCACTGGCAGTAATGTTCATTTATCTGGTACAGCGATTTACAGTATTGTAATCTAGACTCCATCAAATATTATCAAGAAGGCTGTCAACCATTCGATAGCATAAAATCAGAGAATTACAACATTGTAAAACTGCATTCTCAGGTTGAGAAACTGGCCCAATGACTGTTTTTCTTCCTGTATTACATTTTGCAAATGAAACCAAGCTGGAGTTCATTTTGGCCCCAGTGCTGTGATTCAAGGGAAATAACTGGATGACTATTGCTCCCTCTGCAGCCCATCACTGTACATGCACCCAATGTATAAAAAAGCATGACAAGTTGTGAATGTAGCTTATGTGCTTGCTTTGAAAATGTGTTTGTATGGAAAAGGCAACATTTTGTTGTATGTACAATGCTGGGCATCAATTATATGGCTTTTTATAATATATATATATATATATCCAAAGACAGTCAGAACTTTGCTGAATGCATATGCCTCAATGATGTATAGCCAGGAATAGTTCTAGCAATAGCACAAGGCCTCATATATATGGGTTGGGAGACCAAACTTGACGTCTAGAGATCAACCTATACAGAACACATGCAGTCACTGATCTCGTTGTTTTTGAGTTCTGGGGTAGATCTTTTACCTCCCGTTAAACCTCAATCGCCGGAGTGACACCTTAAAAAATAGCACATAACTGATTTCACGTTTTCTTATATATTCAGTGTAAATTACTATATTTGTGTGATTTGTTGTACCTGTGATATTTTTCTCATCCTTTAAAAAGCTCCTTTTCTACAAACTGACGAGAAGCAATTAAGACAAAAGTCAACCTCAACTTTTCTAACTGTGGTGTGTTTATGTGAACAGAGCATCCAGAACTGTTCAGTGGAGTCAGTGATCTTTTCTTTGGTGGTGCTTGCGAGTTTTTGTAGTTAGAGATGTTTTGATTTTTATGAAATGGAAAGGAGCATCGGACTCGACCTTTGGCAAATATGTCCAGTTCTATGACTTCCTGTATAGTACAAATCTATTGTATCTGTATAATCACTCTAATAAAATACTGTGCCAATTTTAGTTGCCTCTTTCATTAAATGCACCGTGATTTTAGTTTGGTTTTATTTGGGATGAGGCCACATGTATTTGTGTATACACACACCCAGAGAATGTTCTGCTCGAACCCTGACATTGTCATTGTGCATATCAGTCCTGTATACATCCACGCAAGATATTTGGTTTTCCATAAAACTATTGCCCCATGTCACAGTGACAGAACTGAGCATAAAGATAACTCTCCTGAGACACCACCCTCCAGGCAGACTGATGTCTTACATAAATCCCCAGCCACCCCTCTATTACATAACCACTAAACACACATTCTCTAAAGCAGTGCACAGCCTGAGGACTCAAAGTATACTGTTGTTTCACATGAAAACACCTGTGACTGAGATGGGTTCAATTGAGCAAGAGTAATGAACTTTGGGCTGTAGGTTTCTCTGTGAGTCTATTATAGGACATCTCCTTATGAAGAACATTTTGTTTCAGTCTCCCACTTAATTACTAATTAAACTCTTTGTCCATTAAAATATGTATAACATTCATAAATACATAACATTTAAAAATATAATACATTTTAATGAATCTATTTGGGTTGTAGAATATCAGTTTTTTTAAACAGTATATTAAAGAAATGTTAGAAATAAGACTTGTAAGGAGTGCATTTTATGTGCTACTGTACTTTAGTGTTCCTTTACTGTACTTTCCTAGCCTCTCCAGAGTCATAATAAAATTTAGTTTTAACCTTTGTCATCAACACGTCAGACACTGTACACGTATTGTAACATACAGTACACACCATATCAGTACAATTACATGTACTGTATATCAGTACAGTACGTGCAAAACAGACTTTACAAGAACAACCAAAGGACGAGTACAAATGCCTGGTGTTTAAAAGCTTTTTATTTTAAACCAAAAGTGATGAACACATGTCGGTAACAAAAAGGTTTTCTCTGTATTCTCTCGTATATAAAATGTATATAAAACACCTTAAAATCCCTCTTTGTTAAAAATACAGTTGTTGTGGAGTGTAAGACAAACATTTGAGATACTTTTAATTTTGCTAAATACTTAAAATAAATATGAAACAAATCCCTGATTTTAGAAAAGCAATATAAAATATATTTATATAACTATATTGTCTTTTACAGTATGAACAACAGTAGTACATTTATATCGGTATTGTCTGTGCTGCATTTTCACACTATAGACTCTCTATCATTGTTTTTCCCATCCACCTCAGTTTCTTTTCTACATCTAAAACGAATGTTTGCTTATGCATTTCTGCATCTACATATTGTTTGCCAAAATGAACGGCAGTTAAACAAACAAGAATGAACAGACTAAAATCCACAATCCTGTCACACTTGTCATCTGTAGTTTGGAGAATGTTCCAGTACTGACAGTTCAGTCATAATTCTCAAGGTACTGACAGTCAGCCTTACTTACTGCAGTTAAGCTGACTCTACAGAATACTTTGCATTACATTTCTTCTATATTTTGTAAAGTGTCTTTCGCCAACAGTGTACCGGTCCACTTGCTGTGTACAGAAATGATCTGTTATATTTGGCAGGTCTTTTCTTTATAGCTTATTCTCTGATGTGGCAGTCCCTCTGAGCACACTGCAGGCAGATTCTACCTCCGCCAGGGTAAGTAGACTGGCACAGGTGGGTAAATAGATGTGCTGAACACGGTCCACCCCTGAACGGCACACTGGACAATACTGATAAAGAAAAGGAGATTTTAATAGACTTAAATATGTTAATATATCTGCATTTTATCTAGTCATGATAATTGTTATTTATATACCATTGAACTGGTAATCGTAATGCACAGTAATTACCTGGAGTTGGCTGGCACAGTTAAAGCAGCAGAACATATGTCCACAAGGACAGAATGCAGCATTGATCTCCTGTTCGCAGCACAGGGCGCAGGTCAAGGCCTCTCGTAGCTTTTGAAGCTTCTCCCTCAGAACACGAGTTTCCCTGCAGCTGACACATGTCCTCTCCTCCCTTTCAGTTTGTGGTGATGGACAAGGTTTGTCTCTCTGGCCCCCGCATCCAGTCACAGCCATCTCTGCGTTGAATAGGGCACGTCGGGCACGGTCGTACACCTCTTTGGATGTGCGCTGGATATCGAAGATGTACCTTTTACCGAGATCAATGCTTTCATTGAAGAAGAGGGAGGCCAGGTGACCCTTGAAGTCACGACTATATTGCATTTTCACTGAGCTCATTACTGTATCACACCTGAGAAGGTAAGATGTATAAATAGTGTTACATGAAACATTGGCAAGCAAGACATCTTTTACACCAGCTAACAACCTACAACCTTACTTGCCTTATTGCAGATATAGTAGTACTTTGGCATTAAAAATATGTGACAAGACCTAACCAAACCATAGCAGCATATTCTTCAGTGAAATTCTCTTTGGCACCCTTTTACCTAGTTAAGTCTATTGCCGTAATATACACCTGTAAAAGGCATGGATCTCCGTAATAGCACGATATAATCCATTGGCAGCATTGGGGCTGATGAACTTAAAGAGGTGTACTGCACTGTCCCCATTGTCCTTTGTGATGGTCACATATACATTCTTTCCAGACTGAGTCGCCATTTGAATAACTGGGTATATGAGTCTGAAAGGAACAACAAGATCATTTTATTACAACTCATGGTCTATTGAGCCATTTGTATGTTTACTATCAAATGTCTATACCTTTCAACAGGAGTGAAATCTGTTTTGCAGACAAACAGGCCCTCTGGTCCAACACCGATGAGCAGCTCCTGTCCTTCAGAGTCACGCGCAGAGTGCCACTCCACACCATAGTTGCTGAGAGAGGAAACCAGCTGCAGTGCTTGATATTCTGCTGAAGTCTGAGTAACACCCTCCAATTCTTTATGCCTCATATAAATTCTATAAAAAAACAATGACCACTATTACGCCACAAAACAAACAAAATAAGACAGGATTTTAAAGTCAGGAATTCCATGTTGAAACATGTATGACATGAATTCACAGGAGGAATTTGTGAATGCTGTATGTTATTCTGACTGAGGATTCATAACAAACTCCCAGTGTTCTTACTTGTTGATTGTGTCATGGCTTGGATCCTGTCCATAGATCTGGGAGTAGCAGTACTTGGCTGTGTTATGGTTGTAATCTCCAAACTCTGCCTGAGCCAGTAACGCACACAGCTCTATTGCCTGCTCCCCGTCCAACCGTAAACTTCCTTTGAAAAGCTCCTCCTTCACATGCATCAGAAACAAATGTCTGCAAAGAAACAGATGATATAGAATTTGTTAACAAACACTGCAGAAACCCATATTTAGCATTTAAACAATACATTTAATAAAGTTAGAAACAGGGCAAGTTAAACTCACTCCAATCTGAGCCTGGCCCTTCTCTTTACTACTTTTCTACTGCACAAATATTTTAGCACACCTAACAACAATCTAATATTGTTTGGCTCCATTGCAATCTGTCAGTGTAGTCTATATCCAAGCAAAGTGTATATGTTTTATATGACGAATTATAATTTGACGAGTATAATTTTTTGACTGAAAATGTGGAAAATTCAGGAAACTCAGACCTCATAAAAATGTGCTGTATCATCAGCACAAGCTAAATATAGACCACGTTGTTTGCTTGTGAGAGTAAACTATTGTAACTCTATCCAAACTCAAAGCTCTTTTTAGGACAGCCACATAGTAAATGCTCTTATGACCCTGGTGTTGCTGAGAGGATCGTTATAATTCTGTAGTTTCTAATTTCGCTGTCATAATAATTACAATATTAGTTAACTAATTTCATTGATATGCAATAACAATAACCTGCCAACAAGCATAGCTTTTTTAATCACATTGCAGTTTTATCTTGCAAAACGAATGTTTCATGCACATTCAGCCTATTTACAGTATCTACAAAAATGAGCTGGCTTTAGGCCAGGTTTACTGGTTTTAAACCCGGTGAACTGCAGCAACAGAAGCAGACTTCTGACATCTGGCACACATTTCTACACTCGTAACATAAATCACTTGTACTTGGCAGAAATAGCATTTAAAAAATTAGACTATATAATATTGCAAATTAAACTATTGCTAAACGACAAATAAATCATAAAAAGTTACATAACTTTGTCTATTTGATAAAAAACAGGATCTATATTACCATTAACAGTGTACACAGCTGCTACAATGATCATTTGTTTGCACAATTCAATGTGGTTTAAAAAGAATTTATTTTAAAGACTAGAAGAATGACAAAAGCTGACTGACAGAGGTCTGGATCTTGTTCCACTATTGTAAAACATTATGTAAGAGGTGGAATCACATTACAACGCATTTCATCTCAGACACAGCTAGGCATACTAACACCTCCCACCCTCCAAACCAACAGCAGCACTCATCCACCGTGACCAAACAGTTTCAGTAGTCTTAACATACTGTAACAAATAGGTTACTTTACTGTGAATTACACAGATCCTGGCATGCATATACAGTACAAATACACTCCTGTCCAACATTTGCACGCACATGTCCCTTAAATTGCCTCCAGACATCTATTCTGTACCTCATTATATGACAATACAAGAGGCACTCCTTATCTGAAAGTATGCCAGCTTCAAGAACAAACATGTAGTGTAGCACAGTTAACTCCTTGCCACAGAACCAGAGCAGAGGCATTATACAAAAGATGCATGTAGATGTGGGTCAAAGGTAAAACTAGAAAACAAACACCGGTTCATACTGTCACTTTAAACAGCTACTTCCTGTGTGCACTCATGAGAAAAACAAATGAAAAAACAGAACAATTATCCACGTGCCTCATGTTCTACAGAGTAAGCAAAAACAAAACCTCAACATTTCGGCAGATGCAGAGCAACTCGTGTTTTTCTACCACAGACAAAGTTAAGTTCCCATTATGATTCTTCTGGATGGATTTGTGCCAGGAATAATGAACTATAATAACTTTAATAATGTGTTTTCACCTTGTTTGTTCTTGCAAAATTAGATGAGGCTCAACAAAGAACTTCACACGCAGTCTCAGTTTGCAGGGAGACAGGCTGTCTACTTGTTGAGATATCCTGTTTCTGAGATTCAACCACAAAATCTCTCCCTTTGTACCGGTGAACTGGAGTCCAAAGTAATCCACCTCTATGATCCCCATCTTCTGGCATACCTTTAAAATATAAACAAAAACATTACATTCTAAAAAGAAAATTTATGCATATGTATTTGTGATCTTATCTGAATAATCTTTGGGCACTTTTACCCCCATAACCCCCCACACACACCTTTACAAAGACAAGATGTATTACATAAGAGGGACATTCAAGTCAAGTGGCATTGTGGTATGAGAGCACAGAACCTTTGTACTAAGTAAACTACATAAATTCTAACTAAATAATCATTTATACTAAATCAGTGGTAAGTAAAAATAAAACTTTCAGGTTGTTGAACTGTTGCAGATTTGTGTGCAGGTTTTCTACTGCACGTGATTTTTACTATAGCAGTTGGATAAAATACATTTATTTTATAAAAAACACTTTTTTCTTTTTTCTTGAATAATTATTTGTCATGACACTCATCGTGATATGCATGTAATGAACCTATTAAAGAAGAAGTGGTTAAATAACTTTTTGAAAGTAACGCATTCTTGTTCCTTACCTTTTTAAGTATTTCTTCTCCGTTTGCTTTCGGATCCACCTCCACTTCCAGAACAACAGAGTCCGGACGGGTAATGTGAAATAACATGGTAAATGCAGTTATTGTTTCACACGCTGTCCTGGAGTGTAGAAAGAAGGACATGCAGCTCTCCGTAAAACTCCGCTGGCTTGGACCCCATTGGAAAACCATCGAGAGGAGGTTATGAAGCCCTGCTACTTCTTTAGGATCCGCCCCTCGGATCCGATTCGCGAAAGAATCGTACTTAAACGATTCATTTGAACTCGCACATTGTTTGCAAATTACTTGTTATTCAAATATAATGGCATAGTTTAGCAATAAACCAGTAGTTATATATATATATATATTTCTTGTTAATGGATTTCTATAAACACTGATAGACGACATTTATTGACCGAACCATTTGAATGATCCGAATCACTTAAAGGAATCGGGATTCTAGCGCTACGAACTGCGGAACAAGAACAACCAGCACACAGTCACTTTCACTCTGAGTTAGGGGGTGTGTTTAATTTCACTTGTACAGGAAGGGCTCACGACTCACGTTAGTACTGCAATCTGACTCGAAAATCGACAGGCGACGATGAGTCGTGTTTTTTTTTAACTTCAGGCAAATTGGATGTGATGATAATACGAGGACCCTGATACACTTTTGATTATTAAGGAGGTAAAACAGTGTCTGGATAAATAAACCAATAACACTCTCCGACGGAGAACATCCCATCACCTGACAGCCTACAACGGGACAGCAGGACATTGTCCTCCTAATGATGCTTAAAGCCCAATAACAAACTAAAAACACCACACAGATGTAGCCAAATCGTCTAAATGTTATCCGTCAAGTGTGTGTCGAGGGATTAAAGCAGCTCAAGGATATGTTTGAGAATTTCAGAGAGAAGTTGCAAACGGTGCAGCAGGATTTCACAACGGGGTATGTATCAACTGGCGTATATTAAGATGTTTAGAGAGCAAAATATTATGACATAGGAACCTGAAAACGTCAATTATATTGTACAATACTGACACAACTTTAGTCTTTGGTTTCTAAAATGCGTTTATTGGAGAGTCGAGAAGTCAATGCTAGCTAATTAGCCTGCTAATGTTTGGTACTGTGAAGTTAGCGTAATGCTAACAACTGCTTTCTGAAACGTAATAACTCGCAGCTGACTGTCATGTGATGGGCGAGAGGCTGAAACAGTGGCTTTGTGTTAAAGTCCCACCCTAAAGCATTTATGGGCATGATGTCTGGACAGCTTACATGATTTTGCTGTACAGCCCCTATGTGTGTGTGTGTGTGTGTGTGTGTGTGTGTGTGTGTGTGTGTGTGTGTGTTCAGGGTGAAATTGGTTAAACAAGACGTCTAACAGTGATAATGCTGTCATCATTTATAAACCCCATGACTTGTATACTAGTATATGACTCTTTCTTCTGTGGAACACTAAGATATTTGGAGAAATGTGTCAGTGGTTTTGTGTCAATTAGTTTGGTTACCAACATTCTTCAAAATATCTTTTTTGTGTGTTTCACAGGAGAGTCAAAAGGTTTTGAACAACATGAGGGTGAATAAATGACAGAATTTTTATTTTTAGGGGAATTATCCCTTTAAGTTTAAGATTTACCATTAGAGAACTCAGCACATAGCATTAAAACAGTGTATACTTTTGTATTGCTTGTATTGTGGCACTCACATTTCAAAAACATTTTCAGAATTAAGACCCTGAGTGACAAATCCAAAGATGCTAAAGTAAAGAAGAAGCAAAGGTAAAGCATAAAAGTTTTAAAAGTAATCACTATAATGCTTATATTCAGAACTATAACACATATGAACTTTTCTTTGTGTGATATGTCCACTAGAAGAGATGAGCACCTTCCCCAATATTCTGCTGGAGTGGAGCTGCTCAGTCGGTATGTTTCATAATAACTAACTCTGATACATAACTACGATTTTTTTTCTATGTTACATTGTTTTTTTAAATAGGAATATGTGAGTCATGAATGTGTTTGTAAATTAATTCTGAATTGAATGTGTTGTTCTTCACCAGATATGAAGACACTTGGGTCGCTCTACATAAGCGAGCTAAAGAATGCGCTAAAGCCGGAGAGGTAAACTCACACTAAATATCTGTAATTCAGTGTAGAGGTTGTGGTAGATGTGCTGTAGTAACTCAGGTTGTTTTATTCTGTCAGACTGTGGATGGGGAGGTGGTGATGCTGTGTGCACACTGGGAGAAGAGGAGAGGAGCTGTGCTGGAGCTGCAGGAACAACTGCAGCAGATCCCTGCTTTCCTCACTGACTTGGAGACTGTCACCTCACGTATTGGTAAGACATTCACAGTCATTGCACCTAAGAATTAAAATCAATGACATCTAAATATGTAGATAGGTACTTATTTATCAGTAAAAAGTTTACATAAGAGTCATTATGGTATTTGCTTACTGATAAAAAAAAATAATGAAAAGAAATTTGGTTAATTGTTATGTTTTCTCCTGATTTATTAAAGGTTCTATAAGCAATGATAGCATATCTAAAACATACTCTTTAAAACCAATCTTTCTACCTTTGTATGTAATTGACTTTTATGAGCAGGCTGTCAGTAAGAAATTAGATGGTGTTATCTGTCAGATAATATTGACACTTTTTCCGCCATTTCATAAAATGCCTATTGTAAAATATTATGAAGCCTTTATGATACCTTTGGGTTATGTTTGAATGCTTTTTAGTGCTTAATGTACATTTCATGTGGCATAGATACAGGTTTACTGTGATATTCGAGAGCTGAAATCACCTTGACTGCCTTTGCGGAGCGTCTATCTGGGCATAAAGCTTCACGCTCTGTGTGTTACTGTGATACATGGCACTGTAGAGAGTGACTCCTGTGGAGCTCCATCTGCTGATGTCAGTTGCTGTTGTCCATGTTTTAATGTTGTACCTATTGCCTTCAGGCATTTGCGTTTCAGATATTCAGACATGTAGACTGACTATACAATACCCGAATAGTCACTTGACTTATTGTTTGTTTCTACTTTTGTAATATTGTAGTCAGTTTTTTCGTCTAGACCAAAACAATCCAGTCACTTGTCATTTGAGAATAAGTTAAATAACATTTGCTGGTTATGGATGAATTCTTCAGTATGTAGGTGTTTAACTAAAACAGGACTCTAAATCAGAGAGAACTATGAATTCACATAGATTAATATATGAGACACTTTTTAGTGTTGCCACTTGGTGGTGTTATATAGCTACATCAAGTCGTGTCTCTGTGTAACTCACACTGACACTAAACAAGTAGTATGTCTGTACCTCACTTTTAACTATTATCATAGTTTGTAATGTAATGTACTGTTGAAATTATCCTTCCATAATTTAAAATAAATTATGTTGTAATACATTTTGTAATGATTTTACTAGCTTGTAGCAAATTGATCTATTGTTTTAGTACAGTATGAATGTGGACACATTTATGTGGACACCTTTGTAAAAGTATCATTAAAGCACTTTAATCTTCAGCCATGTTTTCTTCACGTGTTCACAGCTCATCTGGAGGCTGACTTTGAGGAGATGGAGGCTCGTCTGATCTATCTGGAGGATTTGTGTGCTCAGTGTGAGCATCAGCGCTACAAGCACTTTCAGATTCTACAGCTGGAAAACTATAAGAAGAAGAAGAGGTAAGAACAAAAGTGTTATTTCATCTTAAAGAAACGTAAGATTAATAACACACAGTTTCTCTTACAATTCTTTCCTTGAATGTATATGAATAATATTTCTCTCTGACTTAAAGGCAGAGCTATATCTCAGGATATTATATGCATTATTTTTTTTTTGAACACTTGCTCATTTATAGTCAAACATTCTTTTCTGTCTGAATATAGGACATGCACTTTGCAATGCATTTTATAGTAATATTTTGTAGTATTTTGATTAGCTTTTAACCACAATAACTGTAGAGCCTAAAGATTAATCCATCAAGGGTCTGCCTCGTTACTGCCCTGTATTTCACAATAAAGAGAGCACTTATAGTACCTTGTCTCTAGGCAGTGTTTATGTACTGCTGTCTGTTTGCTGGACATTTGTTTATTAACAGACCAAAGCTTGTCATTTTGGCAGTATATTTTGCATTGCTGGCATGTTAGGCAGATATTACAGAAGCCAAACTGAATAAGGGTCGTAAGAAATAAGCACTTTAGATTGTTCATCATTATAATGAAACGGCACAATGTACAGTGCGTTTTAAAGGTTTGAATAGTAGCAGTGAATAGTCACATACACACATAAGCGTAATGGAAAACCATAGGCTAATGGAAATCACGTATCCGTGTCATATAACTACACAGTCAACTGTGATTTTTTTTTTTAGAGGCTTAATGCTTTTACTGTTTGAGCCTGCAGATAAATCATACATATCTAGCTTTGCCCAGTGAACTGGAAGGCAGCTGGGTTCTGTTCTTATTGTCCTTCTCCTTCTGCGTGTGGGTATTCATTAGCACAAACACACAGATGCAAAAGTTCTCTGAAAAGCAGCAGAATCTATCTTGGGAATCTGTGCCCGGGGCAGACGTAATGTGACATCAGATTAGTTCTTGTGCTGTGTGTTACAGTATACATTTACTCTTATTTATTTGTTTCTTTTTAGGAAAGAACTTGAGGCTTTCAAAGGTAAGAAAAATCAACTTCTTTTCAATTCCATAAAGCACAGACATCTCCATAATAAAAATACATTCTCTCTCTGTAGTTGTTGGAAAGTCCCAAAAAATCATTTTCTTACCCTCATAACGTTTCAAACTCATATGATTTTTGTCCATCTGCGGAAAATAAAAGACAACTTCAGTACAATCAAAAACAAAAGTTGATCCTATTGACTCCTATTATATGAATAAACTGTGCTCAACAGTAAGAAAAATGGTCTAGTAATTCTCCTGCCGACAGTAATTAACCTGAGGGAGGGCAGAAGTGCTCTAGTGGACTCTGTTGTCTTTATTTGGTCTCATGATGCCATTAATACCACACTAACCTCCGAGGGGTGCTGCCTTCTCCATCTGTTCCTGACTACGGTTGGTGATGCAACATTCAGTTTTAACAACTCAGCTCCTTTATGTATAAGCTACAGGCTTTCTTACACCGACAACAAGCAACAGACTTATAATATTCTGTTGCATGACATCATTGAACACATCCTGTCATTTTATGCTGCCCTTTAAAGCCATTGAACTATTTCCAAGCCTTTTATCTGAAGAAAATTCAGACCCGCAGTTATAACTAGTAATCTTCTGAGATTGTGGTTTTGTAATTGAGGCCGAGTTAATGTTTGTTTGGCAGCTCTTTATGGATAAACTGACACTTAAGAAGTTTTTTTAATTTTGCATCCTACAAGTGTCATTGTAAAAAAAATATTGCGGTAAAGACTGCGGTAAAGAGATGGTGGGGGTGGTGTTGCTTGAGCTTGGCTTTTCTTTTATGTGGGAAGCGTTTCAAGACTTCACACCTCAGACTTGATTATTTATTTATTTGCAGTTTTTAAGCGATATTTGTGTACTTATTTATTTATTTTTCCCATCTGTGAACAAGGGACCTGCTATAGAGTTTTGTGATTATATATGCAGTCTACTAATGCTGCTTTGTTGCTACTGTTTTCCTATGTCAGTTTATAGAGCATGTGGCTTGTGATGCTGGGATCATGGGTTTTGAAACACACAAACTGAGAACATGTCAATGTGGAATGCACTGTCAGTTCCTTTGAATAAAAGTGTTTGCTAAATGCGTAAAAATGTGATCCTTATAAGATGTTACGATTTATCGGCGTTATTACATGCAGATCCACTCATGCACATATTTGACATAAAACTCTAATTCCAACTGTTACACGACTTGTAACTGGTCTTTAAACAGACCCTCACCCCTGTATCAGGCATGTGAATGGTACGTTCCCGCTTGCATCTCTTCACTCCGGCTGCATCTGTAGCTCGGTGTCCCTGAGCAGCCAATGCATTAACATTACTGGCCATAGATGCGACGCTTCTGGAATAGTAAGACTAGAGAATTAAAGATGTTCGTTTAGTTCTTCAGCCTGACTTTAACTGCAGTATCTGGCTTTACCAGACCTGCTTTCTGCTCATCTACACTCCACGAGGAGAATCACAAAATGTCCACGTCGGGAACTCTGGACAGCAGCGTGAGAGATTCCTGTAGGTTTCTTTATCGATTCACTAATCTGTGTTTAAGATCTTGAGGTTTATGTGGCGATGTTGCATTCAAGTAGAAATCTGTTGAGAAGTATTTTTACAGATTCTGAATTTGTCGTTACTAGTCATCTGTTTGGCATGCTTTAGTAATGCTATTTTAGCATAGACTCATGCTTAAATACTGCTCACTGTCTTTACCATCCTGTGAAATATTTATGTATTTTTTATTATATTTTTACTGTAGCAATAACAAGAATAATGTGTGATTTGAATTTATTGAAGTTAATTATATAGTAAGGATATTCATGCTGAATTATCCAATGCACAAAATGTATTAAACGCACTATAAACACTCTAAAATAAAGCGTTGCCTAATGTGCACTTATAATCAGTTCATCACATTGTATTGGGTGTGTACCTGACCGATGTGCAATAAAGACTTTAGTTAAATTGTTTTAATAAATGTATTGTAAACCTCAGAACCACATAATGCCTTATGCTTCACAACATCTTAAACAAATCTCAGAGGTTCAGCTATTATTTAAAAAGACTTGAGGTAAATACAATAAATATTACTTTTTAATTCTGCCTCATGACACCAGAAATGTGTTTCATTTGCCAAGCAACATATATGTGCTTATTTTAAAATTCTGATTTATTTGAATTTATTTATAAGAAATTTATACCAACACATTTTTGTAAATCACATCATTAAGGAAACATAACAAGACATTAATGTAAGTGACTTCAGCTATATCCGTTATACCATGAGTAATTATATAGGGCCTGCTGTTTGTGTCTGTGTGATTCTGGTGTGCGTTTTACACATTTTGTTTTGGACATGCTGCTTTTTGCATGACTATAGTGATGTGTTAATTATTGGTCCAGGAGAGAAGCTGAAACTGCATCCTTTGTGACAGTGATGCACATGCACATTCTGTATTTAATGTTACTTTAGAGGCACTTCATCACAATATGTGATATTGTTGTCCTGTGTATGAAATATCTGTATGTTTATAACCACAGGGACTGTTTATGGCTCATTAGCCCTTTCTTTGACTGACTGTAAAGCATCAATGTGTTATCGGCCCAGAACAGAGAGTGTTTTGGGTGTTGTTGGATACTGGGGTTGTGGGTCGGTATGCTGTGTAGCTGCAGGTCAGCTCATTAGAATCATTAACCTGTATGAATCTTCATAGACTGAATCTGCATTATCATCCAATGCCAGATGCTCCTCAGATAAGCTTTAAGACGCCTCTCTCTTTCACTACAGGCTCTTATCAGCACACTAATATGTGTTTTTCATATGGTTGATTCTGCTACTAGATGAATTTTTATGTAAATGATCATTATCAATATGTGACCCTGTCTGTGAAAACCAGGCTAATGTCTAAAAATTAATTTTGAGATAACAAGCATTAAAATATTATTTCATCTATTAATTTCACTATGATTTCAATCTTTGACATGGCCTTTCTCAATAAATATTAAAGATATCAAGGTTATATTTTCAAGGAATGTTCTTCACATTATGTAGGATGATTTTGTGTAGAAAACAGTAAATCACAAAAAAAAGACTTTTCACAGACAGGGTCACATATACAACAAGTGTATGCAAGGTTTTAAGCTTTAAAGTCATTAGTTATGCGGCAATCATATTCTGGAGTGTAAGCTGAGGTTTTCTGTACATTGGCCTTCAAAAACATACTTAATGTGTTTTCCCTCCCTTCTGAGAAAAGTGTGATCACAGAGCCCGGGGCTCATGCCGTGCCATCATCTATCATTAGCTGTCACATGAATGCAGAAAAAGACGTGATGAAAAGCAAAGCCTATCCTTGCAGATTAAATTTTTATATGGCGCATCCATGAATTAGTTGCAATCATTTTTACATTCAACTGTGAATAAAACAGCTGATGGTCAATGACACGCTTTTGGAAGTGTCATCCTTCATGTTTGTGAAGTTAACAAAATGTGAAGAGGTAAAATACCTCTTCTTTGTACCCGCTCCTGTGGGGATTGAAAAAGCTGTCATAAGCCGTAATGTTAATTGCTAACTTAAAGGGATAGTTCACTTAAAAATATAAATGATGTCACTTTTTTTACACTTATGTCATTTAAACCCTGTATATAATTATTTATTTTGTGAAACACAAAACGCTGGTTACCCGCACCCATTAACTTCCATTGTACTTTGTGTCCATACTATGAAAGTATGGACATTTTGCTAAATATTTTTTTTCTGTGTGTTCTGCTGAAGCAAGAAAGTCATACAGGTTTGGATGTTAAAAAAATAAATCATTATTATGTCAGCTTTCTTCTTGCCAACATTGCAAACAGCTTGTTGTTAGTGTAGTGAAAGGAATAGATTAGATAATAATGATCCTGCTGTGATACATTGATTAGACAAGCAGGAGGCACTGAAGCAGATTATTACAGCAGGCAGCATCAGAGCAAGTATATGAACCACCATACATTCAAGAAAATACATGCATGCATAAAAAGGTCAGCCATATTTACCTGTTCCTCTTTTGCAAGGCTAATATTGTCATGCAACAATGCTCTTCTAGCAGTTTTGTTGTGCATATGCTCACATTTAGCATAGCACTTTTGTTTAATAGTGTTCAGCCTTCTGTGTGTTTAACAAGAGTATGTGACAGGACTGTGGTTAAGAGTACATCCTAATAACAGAGGCGCGCTCATCTCTCTGATCGCTCAGCTTTTTCAAAACACTCCTTTTTTCACACATAATACACAGGAGGATAATTGTAGACAAAGTCTGCTGTACAATGCAAAAGAGAAAATATAATGTTTGTTATTTTGCAATACTTGCATGTACTGCAAGTAATAAAGTGATTTTGTCCAACATTGAGGGCAGTTAGTTACGTGATCATTTTTTTAAAGTATTACTGGAGAATTTTATGGAAGATGAGAAAACCAATTTTTCTCAACTAAGTATTTGGTAGAAAAAGAAATTAAGGTTTCAATGTGGAAATTGTATTTTGAAATGTCACACCCTCGTTTCTTTTAACAGGATGTTTGTACCGCATGTTTTTAAGCACACATCATAAACATACAGACTTCCTGCTGTTTAAAGAAGAGTATATGCACTTCCTGTGTGAGAACATTTTTTTATGCTTTCATTACACCTATACATGCACACATAAAAGAAGCATTACATTCTCTTTCACATCTAAAAACACAAGCGATCTTTCACACTGTGGTAAGCTAAAAGACTTTAGTAATCACGCTAAAAAACCAGAGTAGTGTAATCTTGAACTTGTAGTCTTGTTAGTGACTATGTGAAAAATGAAAGTATTTTGACACTACAGCCGAATGTGTGATTTTCTTGGCATTGTAACACAAAATATATTGATCATTTGTTTGCAGACACCACTTAAATTGATATTTTGTCATCAAATGAAATTAAGCTCCATATACTTTTTGTGACTTCTGTATTATACATCAGGCAGGTGTTTGGGATATGTTCTGCAGACCAATAAATAATTTGGTCTGAATCTACAATGCAAAATTGATGATATTAATTCATTTGTTTAGCAGCTTTGTTTGAGGATTAAGAAAGCGTGTTTGTGACATTTAAACTCTTAACTCCTACTCCTGTTCATTTTGTCGGTTGAGCCTCTCTCTCTCTTTCTCTCTTTCCAGCTTATCTGTGTTGTAACCTACTCGATGTTTTATGTCTCTCATCAGCGGAGCTTGATGCAGAACATGCTCAGAAAGTGTTGGAGATGGAGCATGCGCAGCAGGTCAAGCTGAAGGAGCGGCAGAAGTACTTCGAGGAGGCATTTCAACAAGACATGGAGCAGTATCTCTCCGCAGGATACCTGCAGATCACCGATCGAAGAGGTCAGTTATTTATTTTTTACAGACTTCTTTACATACCTGTTCAAGTGCTGGAAAATGTCTACTCTTACAAGCTTCTTTTCACTTCCATCATATGTAACATTTAGCCAGTAGTGACAATTATATGACATTAATAAAACTTATTATGAGTCTAAATGTGATGTTTTGCATAGTAACTTTCTAAAAAATATTCAAAATAAAATAAAACGGTAGTTTTTATCACAGCCCATAAGCACTCTATATGATCCGCTCCTAAAGGCTGTGCCCTTCCCTTCATTAATATTTGAACGTACAGTTGTTCTGTTAAATGGAGGTTAAAGAGCTAATGCAGGGATGTTGATGCTAAACTGACGGGTTTTTCTTTCCACTCTTCTGCTTTTTAATGCTGTCCTGATGTGTGAGGTATGCTTCCCCTCTTTCTTTAAAGCGTCCTCTCCGCCATAACCTGCATGTTTGACATGTCTAATACTTTATATTTTTAAATGTGTAGTCTTATTTGTGGACAGGTGGTTTGGTGTTAGTCATACAACAAAAATATGTGGAGTAATAACCTTAATTCTTTTATGGGTTAGATTCATTAGGCAGTATGTCCTCAATGGAGGTGAATGTTGACCTGCTGGAACAAATGGATCTAACAGACGTGTCTGACCATGAAGCTCTTGATGTCTTCCTTAGCTCTGTTGGAGAAGAGAGCAGCGCGCCATCTCCTGACGCAGGTTAGGCTTTCCTGATCATTTCTGATTTGTAAAACTTTTTTGTTTTTGTTCACACTACCAGCCTAAATGGTTGTAACTATATCTGATTTAAACCACATTTATGAATTTGATTAGAATTGGATTTGTCTGAACTGTTCTGATTTAGACTAGGTCTTTTTTCCACCATTGGGAAACTGATGCATATAGTACCCATCATACATGATGCAGTAACGTCTCCTCCATTGCATGTGTTCTCATGCCCATCATGTGAAAACATACAGAGGACATCACAACCAATGTAGCTTTAATTAAAGGTTTAAATGTCTTCAGACAGAGTGCAGGAAATGTGGAAAAAGTCCTGAAAAAGTGCAGCTTCTGTGCAAACCTATCTATGAAATGAGTAGTGTGTGTTTAAGCCGAGCACATTAGACTCGCTCCATCTCTCATCACATGTAAAAATTCAGGGTCATTAGTACACTTGGGACAGTAATTAATATTCTGAAATAGATGGTATGACACATTTTAACCTTGTTCAGCAGGTGGCCCAGCTCTGGAAACTGGCTCATCCCCATCAGAGATCAGCCTGAAGGTGCCCTCTCAGACAGAGCTACGACAGATGGCCTCCTCCATCTCCTCCTGTACTGACAGCGTCAGTGGCGTCACTGAAGGTCCTGATGAAGATGTCAGTGAGGAGAGCTGTGCTGGAGACTCCCCACTGGTCCAGTCAGACGAGGAGGAGGTCCATGCTGATACGGCCCTCATGGGTCTCCCAGAAACAGAGGAGCCGCTCAAGAGCTCCGACGACAGTGACACGCAGGCCCCCTAGTGGACACGGAGGAGAACTACACTGGAGTCAGATTGGTTTCTGATGAGGAAACCGTTTTACATCAGGGCTGAAGACTAGCTGAAAACTAAACATTTCTTCATGGCATAGAGTGGCACTTTGAAGGAAAGACTTTGGAGCCTTGAAAAATGCTGTTTGTGCTCCATTTAGAGAGCAGCCCTTTCAGACTGGTAGCACTGTGATTTTTGTTTTTTGTTTGGTTTCATTCTTTCCTACAGAAAATCAATACTGTGTGATAAAATTTCATATTCTGCTGCATCAGAATTATAGCTACAGTAATAAACATTTTACAGCGTTCTTGCTAATATCACAAATATACACAAATATATGTTGCATGAATTTGTAATGCAAAGTTCATTTTGGCATATGACATATCAAAGATTACACTGAAATAAAATATACCTTGAAATATGATCACAGACAAGTCTCCGTGTATGTAGAGCTAATGATAAAAACCCGAAAATTATCTTGTATCAAACATTTTACAGAGCGTCTCAAAAGTATAAAAAAGATTTTAACATTTGGACCATCTGTGAGTTACACAATTTTTCAGTACAGCAAGCTGTTGTAAAGCTGGACAGGCAATGAGTTTGAGGGTCTGATGACTTAATGTTTTTAAAAACATGAGGCCGGGACATTTCTGGAAGGATTGACAAGTGATTTATTTATTAAAACAAAAACATATACAAACCTGAAAAGTAAAAAAAACTACAAGTAACCAAAATATCTCCACTGGACTGGAGGACTGCATTAACAGTGCATATAAATAAACAGTAGGAGGATTACTGTATAAAATAGAGTGAAAAGGAATAACAAACAAAAAACAATTTAAGGCCATAAAAAGTATACAACATTATTTTGAAAACACCGTTCATTTTTAACCTTAAATACAAGTCAGTCATTTGGAAAGGGGCAACTACCATGTCTGATTACAGGACTCTTGAGACAGTCAGTGCAACGGGTAGCTAGGCCTACTACATAGTTTACTTTTGGGTAAAAGATTTTTTCCTTTTTAATAAAAAAAGTAAAGCTAAAAAACTAGGGATTACCACTATCACATACTTCTTCAGTGATTTAAGCAGCACTTATTTTTTGTATGTTTTTGTAGCAACCCTGTTAACATCTAATTTATATTGATGAAGAAACCAATATAGAAGTAAGGCTTTTTCCTCATCTTGACTATCTTAACCAAACCCCTATAGACCCGAACTCAAAGGCTCAATTTTAAAATGTTCTGCCATATAAACATATTTGGGGCTTTTTAGATATTAGTATTTGCAATAATATTCTGTGTAAACAAAAGATATTTAAAGATTTGATTTTTAGTTGTGCAGATATTTCAGGAACACTGATATCCAATTACACATATAAAGTCAGAGAGAAACGGTTTGAGGATAAAGGGGAAAGTGCATTTTATATAATTTAAACAATAACTTTAAAAATGCAAAGTACAAATGGCCCTCTGCAATAAACTTCCTGTAGCTATTTGTACTACAAAGATTTTAGTAAAAGGCCTCAAAATGTGCTTTTAAAAACCAGAGTTCCAAGTAACTCACATAAGACCTTCAGAGCTCCAGATGAAAGAAGGAAACATATGATTTTAATGCTGACATATTAACTTTTGTTTCTGATAACATCTGAAGACTTTACAAGTGAGCCCAAGAGACAAACGGGCTGTAAGGGTCATGGAGAAGTGTCACTACAGCACCAGTTAAACACAAATGATAGGAATAGAATAGGATATATTTATATCTATGTATACGCATTTCTATATTCAATTTAATGCTAAAACAACCCAAAAAATACTCATCTAAAAACCAATCTCAATACTAGTGCAAAAGATTTCGTGCTTGTCGGATGAGGCCCAACAGTCTTGCTTATCTCAGGTGCCCCAAACAGTTGTGTATTTGCATCTTGGTTTTCGTGAAACCCGATGTAACACGTTTTCCCTCCATACATTCAGTATATTGAAACTAACCGTCCAGTAACTACATGTATCTGTAATACAAAAGTGCAATATAACAGCTTGTATTGATGCTATACACAGGTACAAATATTATTGAAGAGTTTTCGTACACAAGTATTAGGAACACCTGATATAAAAGGAGACACTATGGCCTTACATTAATGTAATGTTGGAAGAGGAATGTTTCTGAGGGTCTGGTTAGGAGCGGGCGCTGCGGCCGGAGCAGGACAGGGCGACGCGGGCAGAGCTCTTCTTTCTGGGACTTCGTTTTGCTGGTGTCTTGCTGACATCTTTCTGTTTCTCTCCACCTTTCTCTAGTGCTTTGCCACACATGCGATTTACCAGACTGTTGATTTGCTCCTGTGCAAAATAGGGTTGGAAGACTTGTAATTATATGTTTAAGAAGAGACTTGAAAAGAGACTCAAGTAAACATATGCAAATTTACAGTTTGCATCCACACTGGCTCCCCTGCTACATTTGCCAAAAAAAATATATATATATATATATATATATATATATATATATGACTTATTTTCCCACAATAAAATATGTATACAAATGTGCCTTCCAACAAAAAATGTAGATAAACAGTGAATTTACACGATAACAATATACATTTTGTAATTTATTAGTGCCCGATCTTGGTTTTGCTACCTTTTTACTCGTCTGAGTACACTTTCAATCTTCCTTAAACATACTGACCAATAATTACAAAGTAAACATCAAGACCTTGATGAGCTGAATTAGGTCTATTTGGTCTAAATCTCGGTTGGAAGGTTTTCAAGAGCAGGGTCCTGGTGGACAGTAAACTACTGTACCTCAGTGTAACGAAACATCATTTTGAGGCCACGTGGGGACCTTCGTTTCTGGATGTATCGAAGAGCACATTCCAGACAGAAAACCACATTATCGCTCTCGTGAACAACCTGTCGAAACAGACATAGTGCAGGAAAGCTCTAGGCATTTATTATAGCACAACCTGAGCAATCAATCATAGTGAGAGACGGTAAGATATCCGTTACAACAGATGAAAAACGTTCTCCAGAGGTGCTTCATGCAGAACGTAAAGCTGGGTATTATCCCAAACTTACCATGGAGAGGTAACACAGATGCTGACACACTTGGCATCGTCTGTCAGCTGTGTCTTCTGTAAATCTCGAGCGATGCTGCTTCTTTTTGTCTGCGTGAGACTCGCAGTGTGTGCCGTAACGTGCAGACAGACGGAGCCCGGCCTCGTACAGATCCCTGCGCTGGCTAATCTCTGCATCCCTGAAAAACATGCACGAGAAATTTTACTCAAGATTTATGGAGTGTTTCTCTTCATAGATTTATAAGAAATAATCCATGATCCATCCATTCAGTTTAGGGATAAATGACAACATGACACACTTCAAAAATTTGAAAATCATAAACAATAAAGAATGAATGAAGGTGCTCAAACGAACTATACATCCGAAAATATAATTAAATAAAAAAGGACAGTATGTAGATATTACTTATAACGTGGTTAAAATTCTAATTCTTGGTATAAGCAGGACACCCCCTCACTTAATGAATGGATAGAAATTGTTAAAGAAACACAATATGGAAGACTTGACTTTTATTTCGAGCTTTAAAAAGGACTTATTTTGGAAGAACATTTTGGAAGAAATGGATTGAATATTGTAATGTAAATTTGTAGTGTAAATTACTGAAGTGTAAATTTGAATTATATACATACTTGATATATTTATTTTTTCTTATTTCTTTTGATGTAAAGAAGTGTTTCCGATGTAAAATGTTCAATAAAAATAAAGTAAAAAAATTTTTTGATAGAGACATTGAGTTTAATATTTACTTCTGTTAAACTTAAAACATCATTAAAAAAACAAAAAGAAATTTTTGGGAAAGTCTCTGGTCATTGATGCTCAATAAACCAGACAAAACAAGACTTTAAACGTATTTTAAACCGGCAGTAAAAGCCACCTGAGATCTTTGATGAGAACGGAGATTGCATTCAGGAGCTGTTTATTTTCCCGTTCAGATGTAGCAATCTGATAGATAAGCTTCTCCGTGGAGAAAGGCTCCTCTATCCGCCGCATTTTAAGATCCTGCAAAGAAAATACACAACCGTAGAAGTCAAAGGAAGCACCGTGCTCACACCGCACAGAGGAAAAACCTCACTTACAAAAATACACCTCTGAGTTAAACCAAGCCAAGTTCCAGTTGACTTTGTCGGGCCATGTGTCCAGTCTCTCACCTTAGCTGCCTCGTAGCCCAGTTTCATCCACTGGAGGTTGGCGAAGTGCACTGTCTCAGAGACACTGTATCCACAACACACCTTAGACACAAAGGTCCCTGGGAAACATACCATGAACTGACCGCTCTGTTGCACTGTCCGGTACACTTTCACCCCCTTTTGACGGAGCACCTCTGGAGAAATCTGTGGCACAGAAAACGACATATTTAGATCTGGCAGTAGTACAAAGTTGGATAGCTGAAGAATTCATGTGCAGAAGTAAAACCAATGTCTCTCTTTTACCATAATGTTCCTCTCTAGCATCTCCAGCCCTGGCGTCCCATTAGCCTGCAGCAGTGTGTGTACTATTTTATCAAGTTTTGATTTCTCTTCAGCTGGAATACAGTACCTTGGGAAAAAATTTTGGTTATACAACCAGCTGTGATATAACAACAAAAATATTACAAAACTTAGAAACTCTTACCAAATGCAGTCAGCACCAGTGTGTAGGTAATCTATATACGGAAGGCTGTTTTGGTCCTGACACCAGCATGAGGTAGAAAAGACCATGCCTATGTTCAGCCAGGGGATGGTCACTCCTGCACAAAACAACAACAAGATCTGTATTACTAAACGCCTTTTGCATTACAAATGAAATCAACTGCACATAAAACTATACACATAGTTATCTGAAACTATAGAATTACTGTAAATATGATTGTAGTCTCGATCATGAAGGTTGTGTTTTACCTGGCACAGCACCAAGATGACGCAAGATGGATCCTGAGTTATTGGAAAGGACAGTAAGATTCCACCCATGCCTTGAGTACAAGACAAACACATTAAAAGCATGCAAACAATATTAAACAAGATAAACAAAACCAGAGGTTAACAGCAGAAAATAGATTTGAACAATATTTAATAATGTTAACAAGATTTATTCATCTTGGGAAAAGTTATGTTCTGCATACACTAATATGTTAAAACAATAAAAATAACATTAACACATATGTTAAAATTAGTTAATGCACAATGAGCATTATTACAGAATTAACAATAATTAACAATAATCTATTAATAAATGACCCTGTCTGTGAAAACCAGGCTAAAGTCAAAAATCTTATTATGAGATAAGCATTAAAAGGTTAATTTAATCTTATTTAAGATTATCAGCTTTAGTCCTTACTTTGAAAATGGCTCAGACTTGCCCACAGGAAATCCACTCCCATGAGTCTTTGTGTCGACTCTCCCACAATGCACAGCAACATGACATTCTTTTTCATCAACCAGTCTCCAATACTCTTTCTGTAGTACACGTGAAAAGAAGACATGTAAAAAATAAAGATAAAGTGAAGATAAGTAAACGTAAATAAAAAAGTACCTCTATTTCAGCTGTGTCTGGCTCTTTGCTGAAGCACATGTTCATGGTATTCCTGGCTGCTCTGTAGAATGTTGTGAGAGAGAATGATTTTCCCTGTGAAAAACAGTGAGCAAGCAAGTTAGATGAAGTGTAAAAAGCATTTCTTCCGAACACTAAACTACACAAAAGGGTATCTTAAGCCAGGCTTAAAAGCAATACTATTCCCTTTTAAAATGTGCTTGTTACTCAGGGAGAACAAAGTAAAGTTTATAACAAAGATAGGTGCAATAAAAAAAATCCTACAGATACCACCACAATGCACAATGACGTTTGAAAAATAAATACCGATACCCTGTATATGCACTTGTGTTGTTCACTCAGCACCCCCTCTTCCCCTCCTCTCCTCTCCAGTCTTCTCAGCCGACTGCTCTTCAACGTTGGGTCCAACTCCCGAAGATGTTCACGCATACCGCTCCTGTGCAACGCCCCGTTCACCAGACCGTTTTTGGGTTCGCACCGTGGAAGCAGCAGAGCGGCATGCTGGGATATGTCTCCCTGACCCTCCAGAGGTCCGCTTCTTCTCTCCAGGGTTTGCTTTTCTGCCAGCACCTCCTTCTCCAACTGAGTCCTCTGGGCTGGTGACAGCGAGTCGTAGGAGAGCAGGTACTTGCAGTAAGCCTCCTGGAGCTTGGCCAGACGATCCTGAGCTGAACGTGGGATGCCCAGCAGATCTGCAAGCCGGCCCCATGTTTTTAAGTCTGTCACCTGCTGCATGCCTCCCATTTCATTTAGAAGCTGAAAGAATCGGGCCAGATCCAACTCGCACCCACCTAACAGGAAGCAAAAGTAATAAGGTTTGCAAAAGATGACACACACTAACATAACATGCCATGATGGAGTTTTAACCCAGACAGCAGTCCCACAAACCGCCCACAGTCAACTCACAAATTACTCACAAAGCTTATGAAAACAACAAAAAATACTTTATTTTCTGTCTAACTTTATTTTGATTGTCTGACAACCTCCAGGAATATGAGCACACTGTTTGTTTTATCATTGTGGAACAAAGTTGTGTACCAATTGGATACAATGAACATTAATAATCATTGAAATAATAATCGAATTTGCCATGTTTGCCAAGTTAGTGGCACTTAACTAGTTAAAAGTACAAGTATTAAGTACATAACCACATATTCTAAATTATTCTAAAATAAATAAATAATAATAATGAATTATTATTATTATTGTTAATATTATTATTATTGTTGTTGTTAATAATAATAATCATCATCATCATTATTTATTAATCATTAATGTTATTTATTGTCAATATTTATTATAATAATTATTAATATTATTATTATTATTATTATTATTGAACAGTTAAAAAAACAGTTAATTCAGTTTTGCTTCACTTCTGCCTAAAACTGTGTACACACATACTCCATTATTTAAAAGTATTCGAAGAGCTCATATTAGTGCCAGCCTGATCTCTGCAGGGCACAACATGGTCACTGTTTGAGTGGCACACAGAAACTGGAGAAGGAATTGAAGTTGGCAGGAAAAAGCAGTGCTGTCTGGCATCTGCGAGATGATTTTCCCACTCAGACAACAAGAGACGAGGGTGAGCTGCTTATTTGAGTTCTGGCTGTGTGACAGACGGCCAGAGATGCACAGTGTGATCTTGTCAAGGGAAGCATTTCTTTCTGGCACGAGTTTGGAAATCAATCTACATTAGACAGGCCAGCCACGAAATGACCAAGAAATGTGCACTTAAAATAGAGCTGTGCGATACAAAAATATGCAGTTGGATGTTGATCGAAATTGTCACGTATTGTCTGAGCAACTGAATAAAAATGCCACTACAATGCATAAACAATAATTCAATAATCTTATTTTATAAATGTTCAGATTAGTTATTTAAAAAAAGGTTGAACCTACTGCTACACAATACTATAACAGTAAATGCATGTCTATACCTATGAGTGGAGGCTCCTCCATATTAATGCCTTGTGTCTTCAGGTGTTTCCTGATGCAGGCCAGTCGCTGTACATTTGGGCCCCAGCGTCTGCCCAGCTTGTGCACGTGCTGCACGTACGAGACGAAGCGCATCTCCTCTTTAAGCTTACACTCGGGACGCCAGCCTGCTGGCGGAACAACCCGGTACAACCCGTACGGTTCTGCCTGCTCCCAAACAAACTCCATATAAGCCAGAGGGTCGTGAAACTCTCTCGTGCTGGGATACAAAACGGGAACCTCTGTAATCTCCGCCGTCTCAGCAGCTGGACCACGCCTGCCTCGCTCTTTGTCCATGGCACTTTTAGGCTTGGTTGGGTCGAAGGGCTCGGTATCATTAGTAGGATTGACCTGTTTTACAGGATTGTTTGTTTTGGGGGGATTGGCTGGTTTCAAAATGTCTTGCGTTGAGGTAGTGGGGCTGTTCAGAACTGTGGCTTTACAGTGTATCTGTTTGGTGATCATAAGCTTCCCCGCAGTGGTCCGTCTGGGTCTTTGCGATCCCGCAGTTTGCGGTACCACCCTTTTAGCATGGCTACCGGGTGCTGGTGTCTCCTGAGCTGCTTTCCTACTCCGTGTCGCCAAGGGAAGGCCTTGAACTTTGACCTTTTTAACCTCAACCTCTGCTCCGGTCAAACTATTCTCCAGCTGCCTTTTTGACTGTCTCAGTCCATTCCGTCTGGGCGGGAACACGTCGGCCCCACAGGGCGTCCGAGCAGTGGCTGGGGAAAGCACCTGTTTTTGCATCTTGGCTTGGCTGGTTTGGGCTTTTCCTGAGTGTTGAGGGTGTGTGTGGTGAGAGCTGAGCTTGCGTGCGTGTGCGCTCAGGCTGAGCTTGGCCTCTTTGAGCAGTCTGGCTTTGGTGTAAGTCACATGGCCCTTGGGGTATTTCACAGCTTTGGTCGGGGGAGTGCGGAGCTCTCTCGTCTTTCTTGAATGGACGGCAGAGGTTCCCGATGTTCCGTTCATTTTGGAGGACTGAGGGATGAAAACAGTACAAAATTAGTACTTTTCTAATTGAATGAATTTACAGTCAATCTTGATAAATGCAGAGTTATTGCTACAAAAATGACACAACAAAACTTGTCCACAAAAATATATTTATGCTTCGACAGTGCCCACTTTCCTCCACTAGGGGTCTCAGTGGAGCCGTTCTTTCATTTGGGTGCACATGCACGTGACCTGGGGCATGTACTATGATTGTTCCATCTGCATGCTGTGGGGGATGGGAGGACATGAATTTGTCCAAAACCAAAGTTCTTGACAGAAACCACAACAGATACACAAATGGCCCACCAAATGGAGACACAGTTCGTGTTTTCTAAATTGGCCCTAATCCCGAGTATGTGGTATTCTCACACTGTGCTGGTTTAACTGTATGTGTTTGTGTGGAGGGGGGGGTTGGGTGCTGGAGAAATGACATCATGTGTTGCTATAGGCCTGCTGCAGGATGGTAGGGAAACAGCGTGGTGCTCTGCGAGCCCATAAGAAGCTTTGGGAGGACGAGAGGAAATTCAGCTGAACATTCACTAATGGGTCTATATAGCTGCTATTATCTCACTGCTGTGTACTGACTGAATTTACAGACACACTAATATAAGGACAAATCATACAGTGCCTAAAGAACAGTTGACTTTGCTAAGGATATGTTTTGGACAGTTAATTTGTTTAAATAGCAGCATTATGTGTGAATAATAAACCATTGTTTTATCAGTTAATCAATAAACATAAATAAGGAAGCAGCTTATATTTATGGTGTGTAAGGCAAGCATAAAGCTGTTTAGAAATATAAGATGCAATGCATTTTTTTAACATTAACATTATAAAATATGCTATAGTAGAAAGGCTGTAGAGTTCTTCAGAACAACACTTGTGTCATTATGATTTCAGTTTTTGGTGTTCTTTTGACAAAGCATAATCCAAGTTTAGAACATAAAATAAAAAACAAAACATACCTGTTGTTTTTGTTCCTGAACAGACCTGCTGGGCCGTAAATTATGTGTAGTAGAGCTCCTAGGTAATGTTATAGAGTTTTTCTCCTTCCCCTGGATGCCCTCTTTCCCTTTGGCCCTTAAACTGCTCTCGTGTTCCTCGGCAGCTCGCATTTGTCCATTAAATACTGTAAGACAGAGAATAAAGTAATAAGGGTTAGAACTCTTATAACAGTGAGCACATTTTCATTGTATGCATATGTAACCATAATTAAAAAGAAAAATCATGACTTATTAATATAAAAGGAAACGGGCAGCTTTCTGAAATAACCACCGAAATCTATTTATTTGCACACGTATCTGTTGTTGTATGTGCTGTTTGGATGTACAGAACCATAAATGTCTCTGTGCAATTAGGTGACTATCATCTACTTTAGGTGAGTTAAAGCAAGTGATTTAGTGGTGTAGTGGAAAATAAACTTGAGTCTTGAGGTTTGCTGAATAGTCCGGCTGTACCTGTCTGCTCTGTTTACCACTCTCTGAACACTTGATTTGAGTTATTGCTCTTATAAAAGATGACTCTGCCAGGCAGCTAACAGAGTCGGCATACAAGCCAAGTCGAACACACTAGAGTTTATAGGATTTTAAAGCTCAAATATTGTAAAACCTGTTTATCGGTCTCAATCCAGCATCTATAAATCCAACATAAAACACTGAAACCCAGTAACACAAATTGCAAAATGCCTAAAGCCACTATAAGTGTGCATCTATGAAATTATTTTAAAAAGACTATAATAAAGATTATAAGTGTTGAAGACGTTATCGTTTGACTGTAAAATCAATATAATAATACATAAAAAAAATGACTGGAACAGCTTTTTTCCTGAGACCACATATAGCCACCCACACTGCTGTGAAACAGTTTTGAGACTCTATTAACTAATGTATGGTGAACTAAACCGAGTCTAATGTTAGCAGTAAAAGTACAAAACAAGTATTGAAAAGCTGGTTGGGTCACTTTGCTAAATGAAAGGTACAGTCTGTTGCTCCTAGCGGGACCAACTTATCATTCAAACTGTTGGGAAGTCGTCCAATGGCACACATAAATGTGTCATATTTAGCTTGTGGCTTTATATGATATATAAGAAGTGGCTCTGGTTTCATCATAAAGTATGAATGCTCAACATGACTCCCAATTTTTATTAAGCTTCACACAGAGATTTCTTTCAGCATGCAAACCAGCACATGGACTGGCCGTGCAGGACGCTGTGAAGAGATCAAATTTAAACAACCTCACTGGTTTTTTAAGAATGCTTAAAATAATTTGTGGAAAAACGTCAAAAAAAATCCCAGAAGGATGTAGTCTAAGCATAATTTTCAGACACTACACGTGTTTATCCTAGAAGTTCAGTTTGAACTAGAACTCCCAGTGAGGTGAAGGGTATATGGTGGTGGATTGTCCAGAGCCCCTCAGCCATGTGTAAAGAGTATGTGAGTAATATTAGGTGACCATGGTGTCCGATTACTGCAGATTTTGCTGAGCGTGCAACAGGGTCCGGTTACATATTGGGCAAGAACTGAAGAGAGTAGTGTACCATGGTACCACATCAAATCTTTCATGAATTCTGCTTGCCAGGTTTTCATCTGTTAGCTATAATTAGGACTGAAATCTTGAAAAGAAGAAATTGAGTAATAATCAATAATGTTTAATATAAATTAATAATCATACCAATATAAAGCGTAAATATTCAATATATTCGACATTTGGGAGATATATTCAATATATGTTTTTATTTATTTACCATATAATATTGTCACTGCACAAACTGAGCATACACATGAAAAAAATAATAATTTTTTTCAAGTTTTAGATATTTTAATTATTTTTTATTTTTTGTAATTTTAGTTATTTTTAAAAATCACATTAACATTTTTTGTTACTGTTATGAAAATGTGTCAAATATTTATTCTTGGGTCTTAAACCTTAATATATAAGATAAGATGATAAGATTAGAAGTCAACTATGATATATTAGTGAATGGTGAAATAAGTTTTCCACCTGTGGAACAATAACAGTTAACAGGTTAAATTTATATGATATATTTTATAAATACAAATAAAAGACGATGATGGTTTGTATAAATATATATTTTTGATAACAGTTTTAAATTATTATATTCTATAGTTATAATAAATATTATATCATATCATATCTCATAATATATATTATCTATTTAAAATTATGATATATTTAGGAAATCTCAAGAGGACATTAAGTAAACATTTTAACATTTACTTTTTTTAATTCATAGATTTGAATACTTGCCCGAATATTGTGTGTTTATTTTCTAGTATGTAGACATGTGTTCAGTCAGACATAAATAGACATGGATGGTATATGGATGCTATGGATGGTATATGGATGCTATACAGCAAATGTAGGCAATCTGACAGAGTGCTGTGTATAGACACGGCTCATTACCTGTATGGTGTGGAAAGAGGCAGGACCATAATTCACCTCACCGGTGTCCTAAAATGGGAACCAAATGTCCACCCTGTCTGCTACTACTACTGGCAATGCAATAACACACTACACCGACTACACAATCAAATAGATTGTAAAAACCTATTTTAAGCGACAAAGGACTATAAAAACAAAGCAAGATAAGGTTTATGAGAATATGTGTGTGCATGGTTGGTATGTGACATGTAGGTACCATGACCGTTGACAATGCACTTGCTGGGTGCTTTGCTCTTGCGTGGAGTAGACTGGCTGGAAACAGGAGTGCTGCAAGCATTGTCATCTTCTTCCTCCTCATCATCATCTTCTTCATCTACATTTTCATCATCCTTAGCGCTACCAAAGCATGCAATGTTGCTGGGCAACGCAGGAGAGCCTGGACAAATTAGAAAAGGGAATAAAGTGAGGGAGTGTCACGCAGAAAGAGGGGAGACAGTACTGCCAGTTCAGTGTCTATGAAAGAACATTATTGTTCTTAAAGGAACAGTTCATCAAAAATCTAATACTCTTTTCAAGGCCTGTATGATGTTGTTTATTCACCGAAGTACATTAAAGGAATCTTTACATTGTGTTTTGCATACAATAAAATGAATGTTCCTGTGCCATATCTCTCCCAGTACTGCATGTGAGAGAGAGCAGTTAATATCTGGGATGGAAGAGTGTCGCGGTGCAGCGCTCATCTAGCCTGCTACTGATCCTCACTGAAGGATTCAATGCTTACAATGGAGTGCCTGTTCACAAGCTTCATTTCACATTCCCTCAATAGCCATTTATCTACACATCAGTCACTGGCTCCAATGCGCTTGCATGTGCTGTAGCATGTGATCGTGTGCATGTGTGCGCGAGAGAGCGTTTGTGTGTATGTGAGTGCTCTGAAGAGGGATGGGGAACGGGGCCACCTAAAACCATTTTATAAATCTGAAGTGAACCCATCACAGATGGAGTATTAAATATATGTTACTACCTTATCACCATCTACCATTATTCAAAATCAATATAAATGATCTGTGTGAAACCTCATTAGCATTTGATTATGGATGGAGAGCTATGATTTTCAGGTGAAATAAGAGCTGGGCTGAATGGTGAAAGAATGAAACTCTGGGGCCCAAGATTACTGGAAGGACTCTTTAAGCCAATCCTCTATCATCAAGAGCTTTAATATGGGCTCCTGGGGGCTTTGAGCTTCTGACTATTGTCCATAGCTCAAGCCGTAACTATACGATTCTTATAGTTTTCTGATAATGCCACTGGGATTTTCAAGAGCGAATGGAAATGCAAAACTTAATGCTGTGATTTTAATGCCACAATACAATATAATATTCTTCCATGTATATTTGATATTAGCATCAATATTACAATATTAATAGTTTGTATAATATACCCACATTACTGATAACATTAGTTACAACAAGTAATTTTATTAGAGTAAGTCCAGACCTACAACTAACAAAGAATTGTTGATATTATCAAAACACATTCATGCACCATAAAATAGTTTATACCCGAGTTATGACTCACAACATCTATCAAAACAGTGACTTTTTAAAATGCAATAAACTGATCTGCAGTCCTGACCCAATAACGAAAACAGGTTCTATGTTATCACAGGGATGAATGAGATTTGGAAAAGATGGTCTCATTTACATTCTTTATGTCTGAAAATCTATTAACCCAGTTTGCCCTCAGCCAAGAGTCCATGGCAAATCTAATCAGTCTGATCTGTTTCTGCCGTGTGTGTGAGAAAGAAGAGAGAGAAGTTAACCGTCTGCAGGACCCGATGCACAAGAGAGAAGAAAAAGAAAATAAAGGAGAATATGAAGGTTACTTTCGCTTCAAAATGCCAGTGAAAGATTTACAGAATAATATAGAGTGACTGTCACATCAGCTGTCACCAAACCAGATTGTAATTATATTATCACTGCTGCTGATATCACACTAACATCTACTGCACACATACAATAAATAAAACCCAGTCAAGACTAAACTGACTTGTGCAGCAAGCACGCTGTTTTTCTGACAGATAAAGTTTGGATATACTCGTTATCGTGCTCGGAAATGTTTTCCATATTTGTGCATCTTCCTGTATTCCTTTCAAGAGAAAACAACAAGCATTTACATCCTCGTGGATGTAATGTTATCCTCATGGAGAATTAAAACCCAGAATAATAAAAAAATAATTGCTGAATTATAACTGATTAATTATTTTTGTATAACAACTACTAAACTCTTAAACCAAACCAGTTTTCTACATAGGCTTCATTCCTCCAGCTTCATTTGTCTTTTATCACTCTGCAGCCTCTTCTCACAGGATAAAATAATTTCAACTAAAATCAATACTTTATGTCATTATATTGTATGGCAAATAGCTGTACAATAACCATCATGGTCTTTATCACCCTTTGAGGGCTTATTTAGTGAAACCGACCGGCTCACTGAACCTCATATTACCCTCATATATAATGCATCACCAATAATAGGAGGCAATATCTGGCAATAAACTGAAAAGCAATGAGTGACACAGGCTCTTCAGAGGAAAGCCATATCCTTCAAGACCAGTGTAATCAGAAAAGCCACAAAAACAAAGTTGGTCAGAGCAGACCGCATGTTTGAAGGCGATTATATGTTTGCGTGTGTGAAAGAGAAAGATTTGGGGATTTGAGGTAAAAGCCGGACAGGCGATTTACTCCGATGTGCATTGGGGCATTATCCAAACACAGCTAATGTAAATAACACCAGACGAAAGAAAAGTCACGTATGAGATCTCTTTAACAGGTCTATATAGCTTTAATAGTTGGCTTCTCAGATTTTACTTTTGAGCATTGCTATCTACATTCTCTTTTTATAGCTATGCACAAGCTACAACTGAGACGCCCAAGCGATAGATGAATAAGTATTTCAAAGACATGAAAAATTACAAAATCTGTTTACATTTTAAGAGCTGTATAAGTATGAAAATATGAGACTGCATGGACCCACCTCTCAGACAGAGGAAGGTGAGGAAGTCTTCAGTTTTGGGTTTGCGTTTGGTGAGATGGTTGAGCAGGGCAGCAGGACTTGGGGCTCTGACCTCCAGCACCTTCAGCGGGGTGGAAGATGGAGAACAGGGATGAGATTGAGCAAACTTCCTCTGAGCCTGCAGTCTGGGCCTGGTGTGAGAAACAGAGACATCATGGGGAAAGTTAACAAGAGACATGTACTGTTCACAACAGAATAAAAAAACGGTATAGCGTTAATGTAGTTTTGACTGCTGTGAATGATCAACTACAATGATGAATACAAATAAAGCAAAGACTGTATAATTGATACGTATCTTATAATGTATTTTGCACTTTTTTTGTCATTTTAAATACGATACATATTATTACAGTTATTACAGTACATACATATTTTATTTCTTGACTCATGCTTTCTTAAAAGAGGCAAAAAAACAAAAAAAATAGATGATCAAAAACCAGATGAAGACAAAAACAATGTGATACACAATACACAGTACATCTGTTCACACAAAGGTCATGTTTTCTGAATTGCTCTTAGTCTTTTGGTGGTAAAAGACATATACAGTATTCTCACAGAGAAACTGCAGTGGTGAGCATTTTATCTGTTATGTAAAAGCTCAGCAAAAAGTCTATCTATGCGAGTTTTTTTTCTTTGTTAAAACAGCATAATTGCAATTTGTGGTCCCCACCATTTGCTGTACCTAGAAGGCTTCTTAACTAGGGGTGGGAGAAAAAAAAAATCGATGCATCGGGATTCTTTCTCTAACGATTCTGAATCGATTCTCAAAGATTCAGAATCGATTCTATGTCAGAACTTGTTCATCCTGAATATAACTTTGTTAAAATAAAAGCAATAAAATTAAACTTCAAGATGGGAATACTGTCAAAGAGATTCTAACTATGAACAAAAAGCATAAAAACTCTTTATTTATTTAAAACGCAAATTTATCATATTTGCAAAAAAATTATATGAAGAATCGTTTTGGAATCGGATCGTGAGTCCCAGAATCGGAATCGGATCGCGTAGTACCTAAAGATTCCCACCCCTATTCTTAACTAGTTTAACCAGTAAGACTTTGATCAACTAGATATGCTATCCTGGTCTACAGGCTAGACAAAACCAAACAAGCACTATTTAACATAAACCTGTGAACTGTAATATCCAATTTAAGTGAAGCCATTGCTAAATCTAATATTTGTACTCTGAATTCAAACTTCATGCCAAATCAACACCATTTTTGGAGACTTTCTGGAGATTTTTAATAGCAAAAGAAAAGTTAATCACAGTAAACTCACCTCTTCCTGACAGGTCCCTCTAGTGAATACTGATGGCTGCAGTCTTTGCTTTGAGCTGCGTGTTGTGTCCTGTCTGACTTACAGCTTCCAGCGTACAGCCCAGCTTTAGATCCTGAACCATTCAAATGACCATTTGCAAAGGAGCCTGGCAACAAAGCAATAGACATAGACAAATCAGTACAGAAAAAAAACACATAGAAAACCAAAAAGAGTAAAGGAGAGTAAACTGTGTATAGTGCATCACTGTGAAATGGACCAAAGGTCTAAAAAATTTTTCTAGATATTTGGCAAACCCTTTTATCCAAAGTGCATTCAATCTAAACATCATTTTTATCAGTATGTGCGTTTCAACCCGTGACCTTTGCATTGCTGATGCAAAACTCGATCAATTGAGCTACAGGAGCATAAAAGCACTACAGAGAATGGGCACAAACAGTATCCAAGGTTTCATTTATGTCAAATGGCCAAAAATAAGCCTATTTAGAACATATCCATTTATTAAAAGTTATTGTTATAGTCTTTTCCAGTTTTAAAATCATCTTATAAATGACCCTATTAAAACATCAACAAATCAATCCTGCAAACAAACTGCTCAGTTAATGTGTTGTGTATTGCAATAAGATATTTTTGAATTCTGACTGTATTTAATGGTGGAGAACTGTGCTCACAATTTCCTCCAGAAAGTAATGCTTTAAACAACTCCGTCAGTGTTGCCTGCTGAGCATACATCCAGTAGGTAAGAGCTCATGAGCAGTTCTCTTCATGCCCTTGACATTCTCTGCTAGATGATGCAGTACACCATACACAAGCAGGCAGGTCGTTGAGTTCACCCCATTAGAGTGCTGTGATTTAGGCTGTGAGAATGCAGCGCAGTCCCGGCATATGAAACCCTTACAGAGAGGGTATTATTCAAGGCATAATTTACTTTGCTCACACATTTTCAGTGCAATCATGGCAGAACAATAATAATCCTAATGGATCATTGAGAGGCTGATGGAATAAAGAAACGTCCCACAATGCCTTGGGGCACCCGGAGTGTCACAGCTGGATGCAACCACACAGCTAAAGAATCTGAGGTAAAATAACTCATCAAATGCTGTGCCAATGCCAATTCACTTCAATATAACTACTACACATTTACATGAAATTATTCTGGGAAGTTGACATGTCCTGTGGTGAAACATTTTAAGATCATTTTAAAATGATTTTTAAGATTATTTAAAAAATCTTTTTAAGATTTATTTTACATCTTAAAAAGATTATTTTAAGATTATTTTAAGTTCATTTATAAGTTTTAAATGAACTTATATTCATTGAAAGACACTGTCATTTTTATACTTTTAAAAATTCATTTGTCATACATGAACAATTTAAAATGAATTGAAAATGAACTAAGGCAAAAATGTAATTTGTAAAATTAAGATATATTTCATTCATATACATTGTTAATAAATGTTTATGCTAATTAAAAAAATGTCAAACAACATGTTAAGTGTCAACTACCCATTAAACTATTCAGGACATGCTCAGAAAAGTGTTTTTCAAATGTTGTCCAAATTTGGTTATATCATATACCGAAACTGATGAAATAGATGAAATAGTTAGTCAGTCAAAAGTCTTCCCCATGTTTTAAATAATAAATTTAGCATTATTATTACAGTACACTTACAATCACCATATAACATAAATAGAATCCTTAAATGTATGGTTTAGTATAGTAATTTTCTAATCTGACAATGTTTTTCATTCATACTGTATTAGATAAACTTTATGAAAATGAAAAGCTGATTGAACAGCTCAATAAGTTAGTTTATTCTAAACACATCACATGTTCTCTAAATGCCAGCTAAAAGAAATGTCAGATGTTCATGGTCACAGAAGTGACTTCTTACAGCTGTTCGAAACATCTTTCTGTAGTCTACAGCATTACTGGCAACTGCACCATAAAAACATCAGACTCATTTTACAGCAACACTACAGTATTTTTAATTTGGGAAAGTAATGCATTTATGTACAGTATTTGTACAGTTATTACATTCACATCTGATCCAAACAAGAAAAACTATAAATGTACTACATAGCTCGTTTATGAACTGAGAAGACGAATACTCACCATTAACTAATCCAGTAGCGTTCTCAACTTTGCTCTTCTGAGCTCTCTTGAACTCTTTAAGGGAGAGGTACAGCACCCTGCGTACCACCCTCTCCTCGGACCAAGGGATTCCATCATTATCATCCTGCAGAAAGAAAAACAAACATGAAACCATGACACAAACCTTTAACTGTTCTGGGTTAATTCCCACATCAGTATAAATTCAAATAAAGGAAGGAAAGAAAGGTCTGTATTATAATTAATGCATTCAGCTGCATTGTCCGCTTTACAATCTTTGCACAATCTGCCAGCATGTCAAGAAGACTTTGATTACTGAATGGTACAAAAGCAATCACACGTTTTTTTGTATTGTTAGCACAACACTCATTCCCCACAGATGCACTGTAGTAACACATCTTCTGCATAAGTTACTCACTTTCAACTTACATTTTTTTTCGAGATGTCAAAACAAAATTTGTATCTAGAATGATTTTTATGCACTCTATAATCTTATCACAGCACTATAAACAGGGTAAAAGCTATTTTGCTTTCTGCCATGTGCCCAAGCTTTTGACCGCCATTTTCAGACTCACCTTTTCAAGAAAGCAAAAAAACCTATTTCAACGGGGATTATATATTTCAGGGATTGCACATATTTATAAAGGGATCATATAGTATAATATACTGCAATCCCTTTAGATCAAATAAGTTCTGTCATCATTTAATCCCCCTTATGTCATTCCAAACTTGTATGACTTTTTTTCTTCTGCAGAACACAAAAGAAGATATTTTGAAGAATGTGGGTAACCAAACAACATTGCCCCCTATTGACCTCCATTGTATGGACACAAAACCACTGAGGCATTTGCTAATATATCTTCTTTGCTTTCCACAGAAAATATATCTATATCAGCTCTATAGCAGGGTCAATGCTATGATAAATTCCTCTAATTCCTGCATATACGCTAATCTGGTTATAATATTTTGCATGTCATATATTGCGAGAATACCTTTCACCTACACATATGCAACCTAATTTAAGTAACTGATCCTGAGAGCTGGACTAGTTATAAGCTTGAATGCTCCCCTCCCCCAGCGTCAGCAATGTGAAACGCTTGAGATGATTAGGACGATGTGAAGTGCTTGACCCCGGCTTAGGGCCCCCTCATGGCACACGAAGAAAGTGCCACTCTCTAGGGAACTTCTAGTCGCCATGGAGACAGTCTTCCACAGGTCCATTGTGGCGGTCATGTGAAAGTCCCTGTCAGGGTGAACTCAAAACGATATGACATTTCACAAGCAAGGGGCAAGCTGTATTATTTATAAGATCGTGCAAGAAGGATGTCGCAAAAAGGGAAACAAAAGTGGAAGCCACTTAAAAAAAAAATTGATACAAAAGCACAAAATAAATCTAATTCACCTTTACATTACACAAGTAATGGGCCACTACTCTTTTTTCGTATAAAAATGTAAAGGCAGTCAAGCAGAATTAGCATACTTTCTTTAAGCACGAAAAGAAATTTTAAAATGGGTTTAATTAGTTGTTTATGACTCTGTTGTGCTTCAGCCGAGGTGCTGCATGAACTGATGTCTTTTAGTAAAAAACATCCTGATCCTTGTAAGAGGTTGTGTGCGTGAGACTGATAAAACGTTTTTATATCCCACTAGTGTTAAAGTGGCTTCTCAAAGCCTGTGCATTACTGGAGGACAGCCACGTTCAGAATCTGTGGCCAAATTCACTATCCACATGCCAGCACAACGTCCTTTGCCAAATCCAAAAGGAAATTTGCTTGCTTGATGATTGAAAATTGACAGTTAAGTGACAGACTATTCTGGTATACATTATTTAACTCATAAAGGAGCCTTAACCCCTTCACCCCCTAAGGTATTAGTTAAAGGATACAAAATATACATATTATTTTACATTTACAGTACTGGTTAAGATTACTTTTAAGGGTCTAACTATGCATTACTTAGACTCTATCACAGTACACACAAAGCAACTCTTTCATGACAACAACATAAAACCAAAAATTGCTATTAGTCAATGACAGCTTGTTGCTTATACACTCCATGAGGTTTATATTCAGTGTCTTTATCTCAGAGATCAAGTACAAAACCAAAGAGCAAAGCATCCAATCAAAAGCCAGCACAATAATGGCAGAATAATAGGATTCAGGCCTGATTAATTCTAGTCTGGTGGGTTTGATTTGCATACAGATAAATTTTTAAACTACCTTTATTAAACATGATGGCATTAATGAGGAAATTGATCCCTTATGAATTGCAAGAGCTCGAATCTAAAGACAGCTTGTGGTATAATCAGGAAATCCTTTGCACAAGAGCCTTTCTTAAATTAATCTCCACCTGAAGTTTTGTACAGGTACTGGTTTAACGTTAGTTGGGTCTACAAGCAGATTAAATTGAAACACGACTGCATGAGCAGCAGGGCTCAGATCTGCCAACAGATCAAACCTGACCTTGCTACCCATCTGTCTCGCTCAAGACACTGGCCAGTCTCTTTCTCTCACAAACACACACAGCTGACATCTACTAATGTTAAAGTTGGCATGAATGAGATATAAATCTATTATTTACAAAGGGCCAACAAGCTGACATTAAACCTACACTGGCTGGCCTATCAGACTGTAAACGGCATGGCTGGCTGTGCTCTCAAGGAAATTTAATTCGTGTAAGCTTCTCCAAAAAGCCATTCAACATGTCTCAATGTCACACAACCTCAGCATCCACAAAGGTGACAAATAACCTGTTGAAAGAAATCTTTCCGCTTTAGAGAGCTGATTCCTCTTCACAGGTTATCAATACATGAGTTAAAAGACAAAAGTGAGGAAAGTTTGGCAAAATCTTCTTGGTTATACTTGATGCATTGTGCTATTTTTAGATTGGAACAAGTGAAAGAATTTGAAAGTCTTTGTTAGAACGCCTAAAAAAATAAATAAATAAAAAGATATGAAAACTGCTAATCTTTATGCTTACATTGCAAATATTTAGTGCCATACTTTCGAAAACAAACGACTCAATACACACGAGACTTCCACAAGCCTGTTTCCAGCACAATATCATATAGGTATGCCTATCAAGAACACTTTGTTTCCAATGACAGCACTCTCCACACACATTCACCTACAGCTGTGAAGACAGATTGCTGCAGACAGAGCCAAGAAAGCACAGACCCACCCAATGACAAAATCCCCCTCTCCTGCCACCAAAAACAGCAGAAACCTTACTGCTTTACATGCACCTTTATCTCTTATTAGGGTTATACAGTAGTGTTTGTCTTGTAACTGGGAGAAATTTGAAAGATACTCTGTGTTTGTAATGCTTTTAAAAAGAGTAGACTCTGGGAGTGTTGTGAATCGAGGAACAACAGCTGCAAATGGAGTCATCTTGCACTAATTTGCACCCATGTTTCAATAATTTGATAAAACGAAGAGTAAATCGCATATATGCCAATAATGTTGTAGAGGTAAACCTACTTTGTTAGACAGGCGGGCTGCAGAAATCAAACAGAAGCCGCTTTGAGGTTGCTGCTGGTTTCTGAAGTACACGGTAACGCAACAGAACCGCGGTTCATCCTCTGAGTCAGAAAACACTAAATGAATGCTTACTCATCACAGGTGCTGAAACCTTTGAATACTTCAAAAGCTACTCCTGACAGCATTACAGCATTATCAAAAAAGCCAAATACTCCTAATAATAACAATAATTTGATAATAACATTACAGCAATAATCACATGCCCATTCTAATACAGTATGTCTCTATGGAGTTTGGGATGACTGCATCAATTAGAGCACAGCTGGACATGTCTGAGATGGAGGGATGAAGCAGCCATTACAAGATGCCTGCAGTTTTTACATCATCCTTTGTTTTATTTGAGAGCTGTAAAACAGCCACAAAATTTCATTACATGGATAAAGTGCAATAAGGCTGTACAATAGGAACCCTTATGATATTAGTGATTTGTTTTCCTGACTTACTTATTTTATCCCATCTGAATATTATCTAGTCGTATGACTGTTGGATAGGACTTTAGAATGATTTATGCATATGAAATCAAATTTTGACTTTTTTTGCATCCTCTTTTGTGAGTGTATTTTAATGTCTTTTAGGAATTGTAGGAAAACCATGCTACACAGAAACAGACATTTTCAACTTATAGAAAACAATCCTGACAATGTATTATAATAGAAGACATATTTATCCAAGACCTATTTGTTACATAAAGATACGTTAAAGTTCAAGTTTAAACTGTAAGGTTACTCTGTCTATCAGCCACAAGGATAAAAGCCAAAGCCTTAGTTGCAAAAGATGAGCCACAGAAGTAAACTACACTTAATGAAGAAAATTTGTCAGTGGGGGCACAATAAATACAGTTAGATTATGATGACATCAATATTTTGGATTACATATTCTGAGTTACCAACCAGGCGTGACCACTAAACCAATTCTTCATGATGCAATTTGCTATTTGCCAAATTGACTAAAACATTTCTGTAAAATGTTCATTTAAGTGTTTGTAAATGTAGCTCTATTACAAACTAGGTCAGTGTTGCATGAGCTTTAGTTCTCAATTTCTATGTGAAGCAAACTGATGCCAAGGATGAAAATGAGGGAGCTAAACATATCAAATATCTCTGACTACTGAAGCCAAAGAAAATGAGCGAGACATAAGAGCTCACAGTTAAGATGTTCATCTCTGGCATGTGCAGCAGGCCTGTGGTCACTGTAAACACTTTGTGATATATATCTGACGGTTTAACTCTGTTGTCACATTAAATAAATTTGTTTTCCTATTGTTGGGCCTGGAACAGTGTACAACATGATTTCTTACAGCTTTCTGGATTCATGCAGCCTATTTGGTCAATTTACACAACACATTAATAATATTACAAGAATCCACGATATGTACTCGACATCGTCTAGTCTAGAATGACTTGTGTAATATTGTTAAACAGAAAGAATAAGATCAGATCACATAATGGGAACGAGCCACTGTGTAAACACAGGCCAGTTTTCAATAGAAGGTGATATCAATTCACCCTGCTGCCAATTCATTTAGTTCTTCCTTTAAATCTCTTGATCCCTGTGTTGATATAATATTCAAGAACATCCGGTTTGGCAAGAGAGCAGAAAGAATGTTAAATATTCTCAGTCTCAATATAGAGAATGTCCTATTTATATCCATAGCCTTTAACTTCTTCTAAAACAGTAGAAAGTTTAGTCAATATGTAACATTACTTTCTTAACAAACCTTGTTGTACTGTTAAAAAAGTGTTTGTGCTTATAACTGGAAATGATTCCAGCTTGTACGCTGATAAAACAGACAGTGACACGTTCCTTCACACGTCTGAAATCTTAGCAACAGCTGTATTTGATCCACAGTTTTGCATTGAACAGTGAATGCCAAATTCATACAAAGAAGATTTAAAGTCATATTTAATGTCAAATTTATCCTTCTCAATCTCATTTGCTGAGCTTGTATTTCTAGCCACGTGACAACTAAAAGTCTGAGAATCATCAACAATACAACTAGATAATACAAATGCAATATCAAAAAGTCAGACTCTGTTCAAGTCAGATGCTGTTCAACAAATCAGCTGTCCCTGATGAAACGAAATTTGTCTGTGAAAACTATTATTAATAAATATTTATAAAAAATAATAAGTAAAAGGCTTTTCATAACAAAAGGCACATGAATCTGTTGTACATTAAATGAAAACTTGTAGCCTATAGATTTGAATGTCACTGATCAAGAGAATTCAACACTAGTAATGATGAGATAAGATTAGATATTCGTTTGGCGTGTTTGTTTGTATTAACTGCTAAGACAATCTAACAAACATAAAGTCTAAGAGAGGTTATAAAGTGCATTTACTACCAAATAAACATCAGCCACGATTTCAATAACCAAGTTCTTGTGACATTGAACGGCAGACGCAGACAGACACCGCAAACCCACACACGTCCACAAACTGACCACGTTGTAATGTCTAGCGTCTCAGCAAAGACTCAAATAACCCCTGACAGTCACAATTAACACAACAGCATGACACAGACACCGGAAATGCGAAATTTATCACGGTACACTTCTAAATAATAAATCATTATATAGGTCAACAGCAAGATTTATATCGGCCAGCTCGTCCTTAACCCCAGATTCAAAGTCGACCACAATGAAGTGGTCATTTCTAACATTTGACCCAATTCTGTAACCCGATGATAACGTAATACGGGGGACAATGAAGATGTGGTTAATGCAAATGTAAACTGGTCTATTGAGGCAGATGGTCACACGACGGATCATTAAAACGATTAAACGTCAAATTTCCACTTACAAATTTCTTTTGAATGATATTTCTCTTCGGTCTTTCCCTACTCATTTTGCTCTCCAGATTGAATTCATTAAAGGTCAGACGGCCACATTAATTCCGATTAAAAATCTTTCCGTTGTTGTAGCACGTGATTATTTAAATCCCTGGTAGCAATATGTCGAGGTAGGCAGAGAAACGGCGGAGACTCTTCTTTTCACAGCTCAGCAGACGAATGAGGTACAAGAATCCCTCATCTAAAGATCCATGGCCATTGAAAAGCGTATATGCAAAAAACAAAACGTCAACATATCCACCGAAATAAGCCGGAGCAGCCGATCTTCCATCTGAAAGCTGAAACGGCGTATTGTCAGTTCTCCCCGCACGACATTCTTGCAGTCAAAATAAAAGCCAGCGTTTGGCTTCTATTTTCGTGTAGGTCGTAGTGTGTCGTTTATTGTTACATTATGCGGGTGCAGAAGAGTCCAAAGCAACAAATTGTAAAATGTGGAGTTGGGTTTTGCCTGCCGCTGTGCTCCCTCATATTGTGTGAACTCAATAGCACCGACGTTAATGCGACCTAGTGGCGTCTTTCATAGGAGGGTCCGTCCTGTCACTCACGCTGAGCTGCTTTAGCGGTACATTTGAAAAGGCTGCCACGAATCAACTTCGCAGATCAGGCCTTGAAACGATTTAAATGATTGATTAATAAAATCAAATATTAATTGATTAATAAAATAATATAAATAACTAAATTTGCTTTGAGTGTGCTTCCAAAATATTATTATCCTTCTTACCAGATAAATAATGAGGTGTACAAACAAAACTATACATTTCAGTCATGTTTAAAAAAAATAAGAATTAGAAATAGAAATGTCATGGTGATGACTCTTCCTAAATTACCTGTGTGCAAAATGTGATGACAAAACAGATAACAGAAAACAGGCTATCTTACTTAATTTATTAAGATTGGTTATGTTGTAGTGTTATGAATTTAGATAAAATCAGATAAAAAAATATAAACAGATGTTTATATGCTGATTTCTCTGACTGGTTATGCTAAATAAATATATTTTAAACTTGAAATTTGATAAATTGCTAGTTTTAAACCCCCAAACCCAGAAAGCGTTAAACTGTGCAAATGTTGGTGAAATCAAGGCATCTTTAAGGATTATAGCAAACCCTGCTCTATGATAATCCACAGATTATTTCTAAAAATAAACATTCTGATCAGCAATGTCAGTATATGGGAATGAAACCGATTAGGATCTTTTCACCCATAGTAGTGTATAAAGTATAGTAATTAATTTGAAGAAGGCCAGAATTTCTGTGGAAATCTAAAGTAATGATTTGTGTTGGTGCAACCTTACAAATCTCTCAGCTGTATCTTCTAGTTTCTGATATTTTTGGAGCTTACTATGTTTTTTAACAGAAGTAATAAAGATGGCAAAATGGGAAATTCATGGGATTTTGCTGATAAAAATCTGGTGAAATTTGTTTTTGGATCAGGAAGATACACAAGCTATGTTATCATTCAGTCAGAGCCTGAGGTCAGTTAGGCCTCTTTAATTGGAACAGAGTTAAAAATAAACTCAAGCGGTATCAGGGGTATATCACAGCACAAGTGCCTATTTCATTACAGCACAATCTTATGGTCATATATATAAATGGCAAAGAAAACCAAACTTAAAGGACTTGCTAATAAATCTGAGATATAAAGGATTATTTTGATTTAGCATTACATAAAAACCACAAGAGATGAATCAGAACATTACGTTTTACTTAAAATATATATGTTTCATTTCAAAATGTCAAACTGTACAAACTTTAGACTTAATTCAGCAATCAGTCATTAACTTTATGAGCATAGATGACTGTCTATTTTTGTTCCCACCCGTTCAGTTTGAAAAAGGGGAACATGTGATTTTGTGTCTTTTGTTTGTTAAATCATATGGTTATGTAAAGTCTGCAAAATAAGATCTTGTCCTGAATTTTCTTCTGGTCAGTACTGAAAAATAGGGTTTTAAGTAGACTATGAATGCTGTAATTCACTAATAATGGGCCACCCTGTTGGCAGGGGAATCAATTTATCACTTTAAAACATGCCTGTCCCTAGGGCCAGGGTTAGAGATGTAGGCTAATTGTGAAGCCCTAGACATTGAAGGGAAGTGCTTAACAGAAAGAAAGATTTTGGCTGATTGCCAACCAAAGCAAACTCTCAAGGAAGTAGTTTTCATACAAAGACAGGACACGATTAAAGTTGGTAAAGATTGTTCTGCTCTTGTCGATTGATGTTTTTACTGCATCCACACTGTATGCATTGCATACTTGTTTTTAATGGGTTTGTCTGTAATTCAATACATGCATTATAAAAAATTACAGCAATCAAGAATGCATTTAAAATATATAGTATCAATATTAATTTTTTTAGCACTTGAAATCTGGAGTAATAAAAATGCAAAGCTAAAAATAAATCATATATAGAATGTACTGAAATGTCTTTGATTATTTTTGTAATAAATTGAAAAGATACTTTGTCAAGAATACTTGTTGACTGTAAATGCACTGGCATTATCATATTAAAGTAGCCAAGTCTGAAACACCTTGACTGAATTAAACCACTGTTTCCAGTATTGACAAATTTCTCTAGTGCCTCATACTGAAAATGCACATATAATAGTTTAAATGATCCAAAGATACAGTAAACACATAACAAACTAAATGATTTGGTTAATAATGCCTGAAGCTGAATCTCTCTACACATAGATTTCTGAACAGATGGAGGCCGCAGGAAAGCTGGAGCACTGCTGAAGCCAATAATAACCATCTACTAACTGTTCTGGAATTAATGCAATGCCTCCAATTAATGTCAAAGCCCACAGAATAATGTGTGGCTTTAAATGCAGTTCTATTTAAATTTGACATGTTGAACAAAATGTTTTTTAGGTGAGCCTTCAATTTAGCATTGTAAAGATTGTAATGTAAGAGATACACTATTTACATCTGTCATTTAACGAAGGAGTCATTCCTTTTGTGAATAACATAGAGGATATAAGCAATTATGAACTATTAACCCAAACTTAATAAAATGGTAAGATGGCCAGGCCAGAAGATAAAATTAGGTAAGAAATTGTTTGTGATCACAGGAAATTGCACCATTCATAAAAAGGGAAAACTGAAAGTAAATGTCACTCAAACCGCTCCAAAGTAATTAATCTAATTAATCTAATCTAATCTAATTAATTAAAAAATAATTAATATCATTGCTGGGCTTCTAACGCCCCCTTCCGGTTATTTGCGAGACTACAACACCCGTGGCCCCCTAGGAAAAAAACAAACGAAAGAGAAAGAACGGAGAACTTGAGAAGTTCAACGTGAGTTGGCGTCTCTATTTCAGACAAGTGCATGTTTTGGACGCTATACTTCCTACACTTATTAACGAATTTATATATATTTACAGAATGCCACCTTTAATCTTTGTCGGTACTGGATTAACTGTGTCTGGATGAAAAACTGCTCGTGAGAGAGATATCCTCTGGAAGACTGTGTCGAGCAACTGTCGCAAAAGTGGTGAGAAACAATTAGATGGTACATATGATAATTAATAAGGGATGCATTATCAACCCAAAATGATTAATTTTGGTTACCTTAACTTTAAAATTATAACGTAATAATTGTTCTCCGCAGATTATGGAGAAACCATGCATATTAGCCACTACATTTGGAAGAAAAGGGGGCATCTATCAGTGTTTTGCCCCTTGTGTCGAGAAACACTTCACTGTAATACCATATGAGAAGTTTGTTCAGAAGAAGGATGACTTTGCTGACAAGATCCAGGCAATATTTGTGTGGGGTGTGACATTTAAGGTTGATCGTGATCTGTTACAGTCATTGCCTAACCTCAAAGCTGTAGTGAATGGTGGAGTAGGTGTAGACCACCTTGATATTCCTCTTATCAATAGCTTTGGAGTCAAAGTTTCCAACACCCCTCATGTGGTGGATAATGCCACTGCAGATATTGGCATGGGTTTGATGTTAGCATCTGCACGAAAGATTGTCGAGGGTGAGAGCCTTATAGTTTATGCGATAGATATATTTCCTAACTCTAACTCTGTAATCTTGCTGACAGTATATTTTATTTTTTCACTGCAGGACACATGTATTCAAAATTTCGGGAGTCTGATTGTTTGCCAGAGACTTTTTTGGGCACTGATGTCAGTGGAGCCACCCTTGGCATTATTGGCATGGGTAGAATTGGATACAAAATAGCCAAGAGAGCACAAGGATTTGAGATGAAAATCCTTTACAACAATAGGAATCGAAGGTAAGTCTGCTGGACTTTGATTCACTTGGTCACTCACTATTTAATTTTTTACTTCATTCAATTAATATGTAAACTAATACATTTTTGCCCTCTTACGGGTCAGTTATTGCCTTTATAAAATGTTTTAAGACACATGAACTAAAGTGGATCGTCAAAAATGTGCATTAAAATACAAGTTACATTTAAGGCAGTGTCTGTGTAGTGGATCTAAATTGGCAACCTGAACATTGTATGTTGCAATCCCACCGAGCCAATTCTAAATACTAAACTTCAACTGAAATCCCATTTTATCATTCAGCGAGGCCAAGAGGACATAAATCTATGATGAGGAGACTTCTTTTTATACATATATTTTAAGGCTTTATGGTGTGTTACTTTAAAAGCATTGTGGTTAGTATTTCTTTACATAAGCTTGAATAAATGTAACCCTTAAATGTAATTCTACAGCGTTTTTCTGTATATTTAGGACAGAGAGTGAAGAAAGAGCAGTTGGGGCCACGTATTGTAAAAGTGTGGAGGAGCTGCTACAGAGGTCAGACTTCGTCATGGTGGTAGTCAATCTCTCCCATCAGACACACAAGCTGATTGGTGCCAAAGAGCTTGCAATGATGAAACCCAGCGGCACCCTTATCAACATTAGCAGAGGTAACATAATAGGCTGTAACAATGCAATCCAAATAAAGAAAATTTGATACAGATACAGAACGCTGCAGCAAGACTTGTCTTCCAGGAACCCAAGAGAGCGCATGTCACGCCACTCCTCATCTCTCTCCATTGGCTACCGGTGGCGGCCCGCAGTAAATTCAAATCATTAATGCTGACATTTAAAACCATCACAAACTCTGCACCCTCATACTTTAACTCGCTTCTACATACATACAACCCATCCAGAACCCTACGCTCAACCAATGAACGTCGACTGGTGGTACCATCACAGAAAGGCGCTAAATCTCTTTCTCGCTCTTTCTCCTTCTCTGTTCCCGGCTTGTGGAATAATCTCCCTAACGCAATCCGGTCTGCCACATCCCTCACCTCCTTTAAAAAACTACTAAAAAGCACCTTTTCCACAAACACCTAACAGCATAAAAAAATAAAAAATAAAAACATTTTTCCTTCCTCTACAGGTATTTATCTAGCACTGCATAACATTGTAAACTTAGGAAAGCACTTCTTTGTACTATTGCTGCCGCTTTTGATGTATCGCTTCATTGTCTCCTAATATTTGTAAGTCGCTTTGGATAAAAGCGTCAGCTAAATGCCTAAATGTAAATGTAAATGTAAAAGCTTGATGTGATTGTGACTGTGTCTTTCTGTTTGTTGAGTTGAAAAGATATAAGCTAATTTGGTGCAGTATATTCAAGTTTGCACCAGTATTAGCAGCCTTTCTTTTTTCTATATGTAAATTACTGTAACCATACTGATCATATTTTTGACCACTTTATTAACATTACATTGTTGTTTTAGGTTTGGTAGTGGACCAAGATGCTTTAGTGGATGCTCTCCAAAAGAAAGTGATACGAGCTGCAGCTTTAGATGTCACTTATCCTGAACCACTGCCAAGGTTTGCTTGGCTTACCATGCTTTCATTTAATTGCATGTGCTGAAGTCAATACATAAAAGGACTATAATTGCAAGACTTTCTGCATTAAGCACATCACTATTGTGGTATTAATAAAGCTATATTTTTTTACAGGGACCACCCCCTGCTGTCCTTCCCAAATGTCATCGTCCTGCCCCACCTAGGAACCGACACTTTGGAAACGTCTCAGGCCATAGTGGAGAGGATGGTGACCAATGCTTTGGCCGCTCTAACAGGAGACCAGCTTCCTGATGAAGTCAAGGCATAAGGCCAGAATCACAGAGCCATCTGTTCCTCCTTTCTGGCAAAACATAAACACGAATGAATAGACTTTCTAATCATTATATTGTAAACCTTGTAGATGTGATTGTTGCATGTTTATGATTTACCTCTTGTTTAATTGTGAATTAATATATTAATACTTTTTCCATATGTTGAATAAGTGTTAAATTGAGGAGGAACAAACCAATATTATTGCATCTGATAACACATTATATTCATTTCAAAATTCTATTCATTTGGGAAATGTACTACTGCCATAAAATCACTACATCAATAAACTACAGAAAACAAAATACAAATAGTTTTTGTTGCTATACTTTTCATAATGGCTTGTTTATTATTCCAAATTAAATTATTTGTTTACTAGTTTGTTTTTTATTTGCATGGATACTCCATATTACTGGTTTCATAACGTTTTTGTAAAGTTTTGTTTCCACAATATTTTCCTTTATCTTTTATGCTGTCAACTAGCGCACAAACATATATCCGAAATGCGCATTAGTTTGCGTGTACGGCGAGACACAACAAATAAATAAGATCAAAGCGAGATATAAATAATGAAATAATGCAGCGAGTGTCAGCATATTATGTAGTTTTCGTTCGGTCTTACTTTTGACAGGACATATGTGCTGCTTTTCCGCTTATTCAGTGATGCGTAACGCTATTTGGTCATGCAGAGCTAAACAAAACCCGAGTGGTTTGCGGACAGAGAACAGTTCACTGATCATCGAAGAACATGAACCGGACACCGAGAAAGTCGCAGTCTCTGCGCTGCTGCTCTATCCTGGAGGTGAAAAGTAAAGTAAGTTTACTGTCTGGACTTTTGCGTTTGATATTTTGCGTATAGCTTTGCCTTACCATGTGCATTATAATGTCGAAAATATTTTCTTCGATTATATGCATTTCTGTAAATTTGATTCAATCAGTATTCATTAGTCAAAGTTGATTCAGATTATTATTTTACTTACTGTTCTTTTGTCTTGTAGTGATCTTGTCGCTTTTGATTCTGTATTATCAAAGTAGCTGAAGGGAAACACCATTGTAAACAAAGACCTACACAATATCCAGAAACGGGTCACTTCCAAAATACATCAATTGTTTTGGAAGACACACTTTCTGCTTCTGAAGCTCACTGTGATACAAATGCATGAAAACTGTTCCAAAAATAAATCATTTTGACAGATAAAGTCCAGTGTGTCTGCTGATTATCTGAGTTCAGTTATTTCCTTAATCCATGTGTTTCCATCTCTACAGTATGGTGCAGAGTTCAGAAGATTTTCCCTTGATCGTTCTGAACCTGGGAAACACAAAGATTTCCACAGGCTCATTGTGCGGTTACATCACTTATGGCATTTGGATGTTCTTATCGGCTATGCAGATGTTCATGGAGAACTGTTGCCCATCAATAATGATGACAACTTTTGCAAAGCAGTGACCTCCACACAATCTTTACTGCGCATCTTCATTCAGCTGCAAGGTACAGAAAGAGCAAATGAGGAAATTCTGTTGAAATTCATAACATGCATGTTATTCTTCATATAATACTTCATATTAATGTAAGATTAATAAGATTTCTTTGTTTGTGTAATTTCAGAAATGTTGTTAAATTAATCTTGTGACAGTTGAATGTTTCAGGCGATAATCCAGTGCATTTTAAAACCAGAATAGGAAGAGGTTTATCTAGTTAGGCATCATGTACTTGAGCATAATTGCCTCTATTCCCAAATGGTGTGTTTGTTTGGCCAGTTAGATTATCTTATTGCTTTCCGTCCAAGTTCATGTGATCTCTACTAATGTTTTTCTAAGGTTCATTTCTCTGTAAATAATTTTACATGTAAAATAAAAATAACATAACTCAGACACTATACACTTTTCTACTCAAGTCTACTCTAAAAAGAAAACTAATAAGAATGACATGTGATTTAAAAATGTGATTTAAAAAAGTACTAATGTAATCACAGTTATATCAGAAAAGGTTGTGCTCTATCTTTTTTGCAGAAGAAGCCGACGAGGGTAACATAAATGTTGATGGCATTATAAAACGGAAAAAAACTGCGCCAGCATTGCGTGGCGACGTCAGCCACAGAAAACCACAGTTTCATATCAGCATGCCACACAACTTTCGCCCTGTTTCTTCTATCATTGACGTGGACATTGTACCAGAATGCCACCGTAGAGTCCGTCTGTACCACCAGAACTCAGACAGACCTCTAGGGTTTTACATTCGTGATGGCACTACTGTTAGAGTTACTCCCTATGGTTTGAAAAAAGTGCCAGGCATCTTTATTTCACGCATAGTACCCGGTGGACTGGCTGACAGCACGGGACTTCTGGCCATTAATGATCAGGTCCTGGAGGTAAATGGTATTGATGTCATGGGAAAGTCTTTGGACCAGGTGACTGACATGATGATTGCCAACAGCCACAACCTTATCATCACGGTAAAACCTGCAAACCAGCATAACAACATAAGGAGAAAAAGCTGCATTTCCTCAAGCTCAAGGCATTGTCTTAATAGCATGGACTCTGTGAGCTACCCAGGGCTACCGTTGATAATGAAAGCTTATGGTTTGACAGGTAATGGGTCTGAGAGTGAAGAAGATGCAGATGTGATTGTCGAGAGGTCCATCAAATACACTTCCCGGCACTCCAGTGCTTCAACAGCCTCTTATACTTCTCATCCACATGTTTATACTTCTTACAAGCCCCAAGTTTTTGCTAGACAGCCTAACTCATTAATTTCTGCAGCTTCCTATCGCTCTCAGCCTTGCCTAAACTATACAGCTCACGCTGATCAAGTCCTCCCACTTAACAGGCTTCAGTTCTCTCAGCAGCATTATGGCTATAATCCAGCCATCAGACAGGGAAACTCAAGCTTGAATGCCTGTGACAGTCTAAGTACATGGCACATAGATGTGAGTCATCATTTAATGTTGTCCCAGGGGGAAATGGAGGAAGATGGGATTGTTGTCATTTTGTAAAGACTTTTGTGTAACTACACCACAAATGCTAACTTTATCCTGCACTTTACACTTTTTTGTAAAAAAAGAATTTGTATACACAATAGGCTAAATTATATACTGTTGTGTACCCTTTAAGGACAGTCATTGCAATCGATGGTCATATTTGCAACATATTTCCAACCAACAATTAAACCTGACATTAACTATACCATATATGTTGTTTCTTAAGCTCAAATTGCTTTAAAAACACTTTTAAAAGTGCTTCCCAACAATCTGTACAGAGCCCCTCCCACAGAGAACTGTTTGTCTTTATTGACTGATGATTGGCTATTTTTACTGGAAGGCGGGACTTCCTTTGCTGGAGTGGCCTTACTGGGCGTAGCAACTTCCATCATTCACAGTATGAAAAAGAGAAAATGCACATATAGTCTTTGACAAGTTTTTTAAAAATTATATAATACTATATGAACAAAAAAATATATATATATATATTCACTACAGTCAGGTTCACAGCTTTTAAAGGTTTTAAAGACAATTTCTATGACTTCCATGAAATCACATCTCCTTAATATACCTCTGTGTTATCCGTGACCATGGCAACCCTGATGTTTGTATGTAAGGTTTTTCCTTATTGTTTTTAACATTACTCTTTTAAAATACTATAAGAACGTTTAAGATTATTATACATCCATAATGTTATGTAAAAAAACGTTGTTGTTACATGTGTACAGTGAAAATAACAAAATGAATCAGCAAGTTCTTATCTGCTATCTAAGTATTTTAGCTGAAAGACAAAACGATGACATTTGTGATCTGGATTTAATATTGAAAAAATGTTATCTGCAAAATAAAGCTTAATTATAACATGAGTGTGGAAGTAGTCATGTCTAAGTTTTTAAATCTACCACTAAAGCTTCAAACTGTTTTTGTATGCCCCACTTTTACAATATTATTCTCTGAGTTGTGTTAAGGTCTCTTGTACAGAAATCTTCTCTGTTCTTAAACTACACTTAAAAGTTCTAAAATACTAATGGATATTAATGGTTGTAAATGGTCAAGTTTAAATGACTCTTATATGGTGACATGATCGGCTTGCTGAGATGACATCTACCAGCTAAACTGCAACATGCAGACATTCATTATATGATGTAAACAAGCAGCACACCAAATTGTATGTGAAAATGTATCAGTAAGTGTATGGGCATGTCAATCCATCATTCCACTGACCTTAAAGTGATGTGCCACAGGTGTGTCTCCAACATCCACAGGTAAGGATCACAGCCATGGTCTTGTGATTAATTCCTATAACCCATGACTATCATATTGATCAACTTTGCAAGATCAGCCCACACTTCTTCCATTGGTGGAGCTGCACTATGCCGTATGTAAATTAGACTACGTCACGTCCTGTCTTCCTGTGCGCCATGTTTTACAGCAGGAGTAGGGTGATATTTTATAGAGGTACAATTAAAAGTGACCAAATCTTGTGCTTGGTTTAAAATTCTGCAGGCGATCACGGATGTGATAAGAAGGGCGGATTGAGCGCAACTCGGATGCGGCTGACTATGAAGTAGCAGATTCAATGCTGCGCGCGTTTCAGTGACGCCGGAAGAATCGGACAGATCTCCATCCACTCAATCGGCAGCTTTGTGTCAGAATATTGAAGGTAGACACAGGTTTATGTTATACGTCATTATCAGTTAAGCAACACGGTGTGATTTACGAATGACATATATAGACATTTCTCCCTATTAATACGACTTAATGGCACAGCTTGTTTTACACAATTATGATAATGTCAGAAGCGCATCACAGACTGTTGTAAACCACAGACGCTAGGTACATAGTTACAACCAGCTGTGTATATTATAACCATGTTACAGAGTTCAATCATTTATGATGGTCTGAAGGAAAATCGTAGGGAGAAGCGATCGGATGAAACTTATATGCTAAATATCTATTTTGGCATAGCTTTTGGTTATAAAATATATATGTAGTTTGCGTTGTTTTACTTTATGATATAATTTCGTATTTTTTTATATTATTGTTTAACTAGGAGCAAAATGTATCAGATTCCAGTGAAGAACCTGACAAAACTAAGACGACCAAGAAAACGGGTTAAAAGTATTTTGTGTGACATCGGTAAGCAGCAGTGTCAAGACCTGATAGAGGTAATCATCTAGTAGAGATTATATTATATTGTATATATATTTGACATGAGCTTTATGATGTTATGTCTGCTAATGTTTCACTTTATTCTTAACAGACATATAAAGATTTTGATGCTGGGGAAGCAAGTTTCAACAACACAGAATGGGATGATTTCACTGATGGTCCTGTTGGCAAAAAAAGGAAAAAGGTAGTTCTGTCTTTATCAGTTTTTATCCAAACATACACTGCCAGTCAAATGTTTAGGGTTAATTTTTACATTTAAGTATTACTGTAATTTTACCCAAATACAGCACAAATGTAATTATGAAAATTATTTTGTGACTAAATGAAAACTATATATATATATATTGCTTGAATTTTTTTGTTAATCACCCTTTGCCTAAATGTATAGTAATGGCATTTCTTCTGATGTTTTACCCTGAGATGCTTTTTAAACAACATTTATCTTTCTATGCTCATCTATGTCATCCATTCAAACATTTCAAACATATCATCCAAAAATATTTTTTTAATAAAATTGTAGTTTTTCAGTATAAGAATTGAAATAATTTTTTTTTACACCTTTAGAGTAAAATATTTTTAAAATAAGAAACATTACAGTCAAGTAACTCTAAACTTTTGACTAGTAGTTCTAAATAACATCTATATAAATTATTCTATAATTCTATAATTAATTATTAGTTCTATATTAATTATGTTGCTGTATTTTTCAACATCATCTAAACAGTAATATTGATCATAACATTACTTCTGTTCTGCAGTATCCATACCGGAGCCAGGCATTGTGCTGCAGTCTATGTTTGTACTCCAGCCGGTCAGTACCTACATTCAGAAGTCATATTCATCGTTGCCACGGGGAGGAGCTGGACCTGGCCTGTCTGTTAATGTGCCCCTACTGCCCATTTGTAAGCGCTCCAAAAGTCACAGAGCAACACATTAAGTATTTTCACACCCTGCCATCAAAAGGTCGACCCATAGCTGTTCAGCCCAACCCCAGACAGACTTTGGCCCACGCTTCAAAAACGGTCTCAGTTACGGTCTCTGCTGATGCAGCCGATGACCGATACATATGTGCAACGTGTGGCTATCATGACTCTTTACTGTATGTGATGAAAAAGCATGTCTTAGTGAACCACTATGCTACCATGTTGGACCATTACTTTGGGCTTGGTACAGACGGTACACAAAAGGTGGAGGGTAAGAAAATATGTGAGGGTACTTCTGCAAAATATCACTGTAAAGTGTGCAAGCTGCCAGCAGAGACCATTGAGCATCTACTCTATCATATTTTGAGTTCAGAGAAGCACAAAGACCTACACTGGCAGATAATGCCTTCCATAATTGAAAAGGACTGCAAAAACCAAATCTCTAGACAGGCGAATCTGCTAAGCCTCACGCCAAAAGCGATGCAGCAGGTCACGCTGGTTGCGAGACCGAACTACATGCAACATCACACGCAACAAACAAATGGAAATTGTATCTCCAAGCCTAATGGCTCCGTACTCATGGCTGGTCCAAGCAACACAGCTGCTTTGTTTTGCTCTCCTGGTTCAGGGCAGATGTTTCTGTCCCCACAAACACAAGCTTTACTTTCAGGCACAACGGTGACTACGCTTCAGAACAAGCAGCAGCAGCCCTCCGCTGGGGTACCACAAGTGTTGCCTACCTCACCAGTAGTAAAGTCCATTAATATGGTGGTGCCAAACATGCCCCAAAACACACCGAAGACGGTACCTATTACAATGGCAATGCCCAGGTTACCACAGACTCAACAAGCACAGCAGGTTCTTTTCCCACCTGGCGTCCAGGTCAACCTCCCAGGCGAAATGGGCATGCGCCCACCCATTCTTGTTAGTCCAGGTCTTCAACTGAATCAGTCAGTCCCCAGAGCTCCCCTCATAGCGTCTCAGTCTGTGCGTCTCATTCCTACAGGCAACCAAGTCAACGGCGTTCCAACCTACACTTTAGCACCCGTGCAGGTCACAGTGCCAGTTCAGGGTGGTCCTGCTCAGATGGTTTTGACACAAAACACTCCTCACATCAGCCAGACTCTGAATTCAGCTGCAGTGCCCGCCGGCCTTATGCCTACTATTCAGAGGGCAATAAATAAAAATAGTTTACCAAACGAGTTGGCTGTGCTTGCTCCATTTTTGAAAAAACACGACGATCACACTGTCAAATGTCTGAGGTGCAAAATTTTACTGACAGAGCAGGGGATTTTCCAGCATTTGTTGCACGGCTTGAAATGTCTGTTCTGCCCACAGATGTTCTACTCATTCAAACAGATAATAGAGCATACAGATAAAGAGCACAGCCTTAAAATCAAAAAGAATCGTGATTTTATAAAAGAGCAATTTAGTCTTGACTGTGATGATAAGGGCAACTTGATGTTTACTACCTTTAATCTAAACACAGATGTGCCCAAGGATCTGCTTGATAATAGAGAGCTCAACCTGGCACTAGTCACCAGCTTTCAGGAGAAAATATACATTAAAATGTATCCAGATAAGGCAGAATACCCAACCGCATTGAAGGCAACATCTACTGAGTGTCCATTCTGTCTGGTGAAGTTCAAGACGTCTGAAGACTATGAACAGCATCTTCAATCAATACACCACATTGTACCTACCATTCATGCAATAATGAAAACACCAGCTTTCAAATGCATATATTGTTTTGGAGTGTATAGTGAAAAATCAACACCAAAAACAATCTCTATTCACGTGCAGCGGTGTCGCTGTGCTCCCAAAGCAGTCAAAGATGCAGAGAGGCAACTGAATCCATATACGCTGGAACGCCTCGATGGGCATTTACATAAATCTGTTCAGACTGGAAATTCTTCAGAAGTGGTCTTTGAGGATAAAGTGGATGGTGTCAAGCCAAAGAGAGTGTTTGTTTCAGAAAAGAGCAGAAGAAGGAGAGCTTCCAAAGTTATGAAGTCAGAAGACCCTCCAGCTACAGTTGAACTTGTCTTGGACCCGACAGGGATGGAGATGACATCTTTTGAAGACCGAAAAGAATTCCTATCGAGGTACTTCCACCGAAAGCCATACTTGACAAAGACTGAAATGGAAATGCTCGCTTCCCGTTTGTGGATAAACAAAGCTGATATAAAGGCTCACTTTAACACCAAGCTTACAAAGTGCTTGAAAGCGATTCAGAAGAAAAAGACTCGTGTACTTCTTGGGTTCAGAATGAATGATGTAAACAAGCTGCAACACAATCTGTTCATTCCAGTGGTACAGCCTGTGAAAAAAATAACTCAACAAGTTTATTAGATAACGTGTTTGTATACAGCATGTTTGGACTAGGATGTAAACTATTGCAAGATGTTTATTTGAAATGATATACACATTTATGGCATTTTCACTTGGCAGTGGTCTGTTCTGAATAAGGGGAACCTAGCAATGCTAAAAAGTAATCACAAACTTTCCATCCTACATTTTTGTATTTGTGTTGTATATAGTTCATAGGATAATGATGTAAGTAACTGTAAAAAATTTTTTTAAATATGTTTACTGTAAGATAAAAACACTTAAATTAGCATATTTTATAATGAAGTCATAACTGTTTTATGTTGTTGTTTTGTTTTTTGACGCTTGTACTAAATATTTGGGGAATTATGTGGTAAAGTAGTTCTGCACCTAACATTTTATATTACAATTGTAAAAAAGTGAAGGTCTGGTTAACTTACTACTAACTGGCAGAATACAGAAGCTGTATTACTGAGAGAGACACTTTATGTTAGTTTTTCCATATAATACACTGTTAATCATTTCAAAGGTGTGAAAAGAAGTGCCTGAGTGAGCTCTTGAAGGTTTGCAGTTGTATTGGCATCTCGGAATAAACGTGACTTTATGTTAATGATTGCGGCTTTGCACAAAGAAATCTCACAAAATGTATTTTTTATTTGTTAATGTATGTTTTATTGTCAGAATTTACGGCGTATGAGAACAAAGTTTGCTTTGATGCGGTACTTTTATGTCATTCTATGATCGCTCTGCGCAGCGCTGCATGACGTCAAACACAGCTCTTCTACTGTCTGCTACGCCGATCGATTTAATCTGCTTTCAATTACTTCTCCCTTTGCAGTACAAGTCAGGCGGATGTTGTCGATATTGCGCATGCAAGTCACTGAACATGTTGACTGTCAAGAGAATCCTTTGCTCTAAAGAATGGGCATCAAGTGCATCTGCTATAACGAGAATAATAAATGAGTATAAAGTGACAGCACGAGCCGAGTTACTGCCTGACCAGAGCTTCTCCTGGTTTATGACCTTTAGCGAAAGGAGTTTTCATAGCTCAGCCTGTTTATCTGGCGGTAATAAACTGATGAAGATGCTGGCCAATAAGAAGTAAGTTATTGTTTTGACGTTCAAATAAAAATGTAACATAATTGTTAAGCGTCTGATATGTTTTCTTATAGGAAAAAACATTGGTATGAAACTCCTATAAAGGTAAGCGCCTTGTCTTGATAATACCCGGTTGAAAAAACAACAGAAAACATAACAGAATGATCTAATGGTTATAATGGTAATTGTATTGGTTTTAATGGAAATTAACTGGTATCTACTGGTAATTTGATTGGTAACTCGTGCTACTGGTGACTCATGCTGGTTTTGTATACACACATTCTGTCATTTTGCCCATTCAGTCCACAGCATTAGGTCTGCCTGACTTTTTAAAACCGTCAAAGAAGAAACATCAAGAGGACAGTGTTCGTGTGAGAACTTTAAACAACATCATATACAAAGCAGTGACTGAGTTACTGAATTCCCATGAGATCAACTCTGAGATCCCTGACTACAATGTACAGATATCCAAAGTAAGATTCTCTGCCATTGAAATTATACCCCATATCTTTACAAATGATTTTCATAATGCACCACACTGTCTATCTCTTGTCCATGTTAGGTTTCACTACCACCAGATTTCTCCTCTTGCCGAATATACTGGAAGACAAGTTTGTCAGCTGAACAAGACAGTCAAATTCAGCAGGCTTTAGACAAATGTGCTCCTCGTATACGGTATGACTTTGCAAAGACTTTTATTTTTAAGGTTTTAATAGATTATGGAAATTATTTAATTTGGTGTATTCTTTTAGGTACCTTCTCATCTCACACCAAATTCTTGGCAGTGTTCCTCCTGTGGTTTTTATTAGAGATAAACAGTATGCTGCGATGATGGAGGTAACAGACCACATAATAATTCATTTGGTAATAGAACAGCTATTTGTGATTTTTATGGCCTTGTCCTTCATTAGGTTGAAAACCTTCTCAAGATCGCAGAATACGGGTCAGGTGAAGATGAAATAAATCATTTATCCATCAGTGACACTGGGTAAGAACATGAGAAAGAAAACTAAATACAGTTCTAGTAATGAGATTTTCTAATTATTCTGTATTGTATTTAATCTTCCAAAGGGCCAAACTGCACCCAATAGACTCTGGAGAAAAGAAGAGACCTGTGTTGTTTGGTGTTGATCATGATGCACTCCACAAACAGATTGAAGCTTATAGACGAGAGAAGGGGTCAAGTGAGTCTCCGACACAAAATCCTGCTATAGGAGGACTAACCCAGGAGCAGCTGAACAAACTAGCAGATATCAGGAAGCAGAAACTTATAGAGAAAAAGAAACTTAAATCCAAACGAATGAAGGATGATGACATCACTCCAAAAGACTACCTGCTGGCCAGGAGTCTTCAGGAGGACAAAGAGGAGGTGGAAAACAATGAGGACAGCCAGCTGGATAACCAAATCTCACAGCTAATGGCAGACGATAACAGGAGGCACTGAAATGAATTGATTATTTGGTTGTTTACAATGCTACTTTATAAAATCAGCATCTTTAATAAAATTGTTTGCATATATTGACAAAATGTACATTTTATAATAACTATGTTAATGATAGTCGACACTATTCATTACATACTTGTGTTTATTTTTATGGACAGCCATACACTGTATGGGAGTATTATATAAAAACTACAAAAGGTTGACGGACAGAGTCACACAGTAACTCTGCTGGAAGCATAAATGCTTATAATCGCATACAATGATTATACAAGTTAAAGAATACCATATAGCTGCTTGAACGTTCATTTCCTATACGCTGTACCGAGTATGAAAAGATGTGAATATTGTAAAGACACTTCCCAGTGAGATCTAGCTGATTTTATTCAATCAGCTATATTCTAGCTGAGTGTATGCTAAATATAGTATTGCAAGTATCAAAGCTACAACCACTCACTGATCTTGTTGGGTCCCTATGCATAGGTACGACTGTAATAGCAAAAGGGTTACAAGTCTTTTACAAATTTAGGTATGATAGCAGTTATTTTACCAGCACATCCTCTATACTGTGGTGGTCTCCTCAGATTGCACAGTCTCCTGAACTGCATCCTGAACGTAGACTATAAACTGGGAGGCGTCTTCGCCCTGTGTATAGACCGTGACGGTTTTGATACCCTCCATGTCCTCTGCAGACACCACCAGATGGTGCTCTTCTCCAAGACCCACGGTTGCCTGCTGCAGTGCATCCTGAATCACCATTGCATGGTTGGTCTGCTGTTCCTCCTCTGCCACCTGGCATGGCAAGACAAACACATTTTTCTTAATGTTTTCAGATAAATGAGCTTGATGTACATTCTGACATAGGCAGCTCTCCAGAAGACAATATCAGATTCTAAATGTAACTTACCTGCTCTACGACAGCAACTGTACCCGGAGCCATGGCAACCACAGAGGCCACAGTGGCATCCGGGTTGTCTGAGCCCAGTTCAATGATCTGTTGGAGGATGTTGACAGATGCTGGGTCTAGTCTATCTCCCGCTGTGGCTGACACAACACCTGAAAACACAGAACAAGCGTTCAGACGTTTGTGTTAAGAAAAAGAGTTTTCTTTAAGTGAATGTTCTGACCATTCTGCGTGTTGAAGCGCAGGTCCTGCAGAGCTGATACAGCAGTCTCTGTTCCCTGTGGATCCTCACTCTCAGCTATATGAAGGTACTGCATGGCCGGCTCTTCGACTGATTCCACTACCTAAATAAACACATAAGCAATACGCCCATGAGCAAGTCTAGCAGCATTGCATTTTAACATTGAAAATACATTGAGAAAAGGTGTAATACAGTTTGGAGTCAAAGACACTGAAGAGATTAAATGAATGTCATTTATTCACCCTCATGCCTATGACCTGAAGGTGAGGAAATTATGACCAAATTTGTAGTTCTCTTTCAATGTCTAGAATATTTGTCTCCTTTCATGCTAAATTTATCACAGCATAATGGAAACTCTCACCTCCCACTGATTCAGTCCCAGACTGTCACACTCCAGCATTTTGAGACCATGTTTGCTCTTCAGGTGTCTGTTCATTTCCCATTTAGTGCCATAAACGTAATTGCAGACAGGACATTTCACTCCACCTGACAACACACACAAACACCCTCAATTATTAAAGATGTGCAGATGTTCAATCTAACATGTATTACGTTTATCACACCTCATGTGGTGATCCAGTTTTTAATGCAGGGCGAGAGACTGAAGAAAAACTGAATGACTTGCCTTGCTCTATCACAGTTTCTGAAGCAGCCGCCCCTGTTCCAGCATTGGTGTACTGCATGTTGGGATGTTTCTTGTTATAGTGTCTTTTCAGAGAGCCTGAAATGTTGCATGAATAGTGGCAGTGTGCGCAACGGAAAGGCTGTAACAGTGAAAATATTGCTGTTAGTTGTAGAAAGCATTGTAAAATAAAACAGATTTGTGATGAGGATAAAAAAGATATCTTCAGTAAAATTATTCTGGTGTTACTTTGAATGAGGCGTGTTGCTCCATGTGACGGAGGAGATGTGGCCGCTGGGCAGCGGTGAAGTCGCACTCAGTGCATCTAAATTGTTTTCCTACAACATTCGGGATATAAGATAAGCTGTGTATATTTCTCAAATAAATAGCTACATAAATTCCATATCATTAATTTTCACTGTGAACAATCCATTATTATAAGTAACTTTAAGTAAAATGGTTTGTAAGTATCACTTTAGGTAGAAAAAGTGAGAGACTCACCATCTGCTGTGTGCATAAGTTTATGGCTTTTCAGAGTGCATTTAGACTTGAACTTTTTTCCACAGAGGTCACAAAGATGAGTTTTCTCAGTACTGTGTCTGTTCATGTGAGCCTTGAGGTTGCTTTTACTTCTTGAAGCATAGTCACACAGCGAACACTTGTATGGTTTCAATCCTGTCGATATGAATGGAGCACAATCATTTATTTACATATTTTCAAAGCAACAAACACATACATACTAATGGCATGATTTGTTAAATACTATAAAGAAACCTAAAACACACCTTCATGAGCCCATATGTGTTGCTGAAGATCTGACCCATTCCTTGTGAAGAAACAGTCACAGTATGGACATTTGGAAGCTCTCTTTCCAATCACTCCCTTCACGTGTACACGTATCCCCAGCGTCTCTGACATGTAGTTCATCGACACATCTATACAACACACACGCATCCATGAATTTAATTCAGCACTTCTGTGAGACATTACATAGTGTTTCACTGGTTTTCTTACCTGGATGGTTATTTTTGATGTGAGATCTAACTTTATCCTCTGAAACAGATTCCTGACATACTGGGCACGTCAAACTTTTTTTGACCTGAACATAAAAATTAAGATTTAATAAAGAAGGCAAGTTTTTCAGTCTGCCAGTGTTTCAAACACAGATATGGACTACCAGAACTCACAATGTCCGAGTGAGTTTTGAGATGAGCCTGAAGCTTGTATTTGTCAGGCGTACAGTACTGGCATCCTTCAGAGGGACACTTGAGCAGGATGTCAGAATGTCTTTGTATAACGTGTCTCTTCAGACAGTTTTTAGTGATGGAGGAATAACTGCACTGGGAACAGTAATGAAGGTGTTCTCTTGTGTGTGTTCGCACATGCATGTTGTAGTGCACCTGATACCAGAAAAGTTTACCTGTTGAGAACAAATTATAGAGATGTTAAACAGAGTAAAGGATCAGATATGTTATTTGTAAAAAACTGCATTACTAAATTTCATACCGCAGTATTCACATTCGAGGTCTCCATACACTTTCCGAATCCTTTCGAATACTTCCATGTTAAGCTGTCGTTTTTGCATTTGCTCTAAAATCTGCTTGAAGGCAGATTTTTCCTCCTGCTCTAAACTGGCGTCCTCCTCACCACCAAGGCAAATGGTAGTTTGTGGAACATTAGCCTCTCCTGTAGTTTCTGAATCTTTTGATATGAACTGCATTTGTGTGTTTTGTGATTGTGAGGATACCATTTCCTCAGCAGATTCCTGGTCTTCTGCCACGCTGCACTCCACTTTAAGTGTTTCCTCTTCACATCTCTGATTATTCACAACATCTTCACCAGCCATCATTTGTGATGTTTGTGCTACCGCAGGTGGGTCCGTCTCACCGTCTGTAGGTGGAATATCATCTTTTGCGTTCTGTATGAGTAAACTATCAGAGTTTTCTAAGTTATGAGGTTCTTCTTGTGCCATGCAAGTCTCTTCTGTGGTTAATAACTCCTGGGCATTGAGTTGAGACAGTTCTTCAGTGATCTCCAGCTCATCCTGGTTCAGCATGTCCTTCTGAATATCGTCACCTGGTTTAAGCAGGCAAAAGCTGGACCTGATGGAGTCCGCGAAAGCAGACGACTCATCCGTGTCTGTGTGGAACTCTTTGAGATGTGACCTCAGTTGCACCGAGCTGACAAATTTCTGCTGACAAATGGCACACACGTATATGAAGGGGTGCTTTCGGATATGGGCTTGCAGGGCCTGAAACTTGGTCGAACCGTGATCGCACAGCTCACAGCCAAAGGGTCTTTTGTTGCCATGGACCATCATGTGACGATCGCGCTCAAGCTTGTTCTTGAACTTGCGGTCACATATTTGACAGTTGTAAAGAAGCTGTCTTTTGCCCGCCCTGGTCTGGAGGCAGTACTCATCATAACACTCCTTCACTTTCTCATCGGTCATGTCGTGAGTCTCACGGATGTGTTTGAGGAGGTTCTTTACATCAGAGTATTTCTTCTTGCAGAAACGGCAGTATTGCTTAATTTTCTTGTGCACTCGCTCTACGTGCACTTTGAGATGTCCTTTACTGAGGCAGTTAAATGAGCACAGCTCACAGCTGAATTTCTCCCCGGTGTGCTTTCGCATATGCACACTAAGATTAGCCTTTATAGCGCTGGCGTAGTCACACTGCGTGCACTTGAAGGGTTTCTCGTTGGTGTGGATTCTTAGGTGGGCTTGTAGTGAATGCTTGAATTTGAAGACTTTATTGCAGTATTCACAGGTGAAGATTTTAAGCTGTGTCTGTCCTAACCTGTGTCAAGAGAAAACATTTCTAATCATCACATAGTATAGTATGTTCTCATTTGACGCTTTGGTACATTTTCTATGATAGTAGAACCCAAGGTAAAATATTAAGATTTGGCACCTGTTGGATTTCAGGGGCACTTCATAAGCTGCTTGCTGAATGGCATATTCTTGGTAACCCCTTTTTAACGCCGCCTCTTGGGAACCGGCAGGTGCATCGGTCTGGATGGATGGCTCAGCTGGGGCAGCTTCAATAGGAACTATCTTGGACGCACCTGCATTACAGCATCTACAGTTAGTGTAAATGTTTTACCAAGTCATTAATGCACCTCATGTAACATGAATATCACCTGGAATGGCCTCGTGGCTGGTAAGGACAACACTAATAATGGGGTTTTTGCTGCCACTTGCTGACTCAGGGTCCTTTGCACTGGACACCTTATCTGTCCGCATTGCTCGAGCTTTCTTTGGCGCCCGCTCTTTGTCTTCCTCTCCATCATCCGTTTTATTTCCATCAGAATTATCACCTAGTCAAAATAGTTGATATGTGAGTTATTAGTATAGAAATCTGTGAAATCAGTTTTTTTATAATTGGTAAAAACAATTCTATATTTTACAAAAATATGTTCAAAATGTGTGTCACCCATACAGCATTTCAGACTGTAAAAACAGCATTATCATTTAATATAACATTGTTTCAAGTAAATTCATACCATTATTCTCTTCCTCATCAGCGGCCTCTTTGAGTCCTACAAAGCAAATGTGTTTGGAAATTTGCCGTTTGTTGCTGAACTTGCGATTGCATTTCTTGCACTCCAGATCACTGCCATTCTCACTCTGCTCTTCAACAACAGTCTCTGACTGAATATTTGAGGACTCTTTCTTTTGCTGGTCTGGTGATTTCTCCAAGGTAACCTCTTCTGGTCGGACTTTCTTTGTAGAGCCTTTTGGTCTACCACGTTTTCTTTTCACAACAACATCTGCAAAGTAAAAAGTCAGCTATGTTTTAATGTGAATGATGTTATTTCCCTTATAATAGTTTTGGCAAAATTAAAAGAGAAAAAAAGTCCTAATCATTGCAAACTTCAAACTTGAATCATTTTGGCAATAATTTATGTCTGCCACTTAATTTAGTGTTTTACCCAGGTAGAAATCACCTGCAGTTGAAAGCTGCTTACCAGAGTTCTGAGGTTGCTGAGTTGTTAAAGGTTTGAGTGCTAAAATAAAAGTATCAGGGTCACCACCTTCACTGGTGTGAGTCTCAGTAACATGAGACAGCAGCAGTGATTTACTGGGAGAAAACAAGTTGCATAGTTTGCACATGAAGACTGAAGCACCTTCTGTGAATAAAAAACAACAGGTTGAATTTTGAATACAAATATTTTATACAAAAACGTTATTTTAAAGATAATAAAAAGCTATTTATTTTATTTTTATTAGAACATACCAGAAATGTGTATTTTACAGCTATTTAACAGCTTTTAAAGTTTCTCCAGCATTTTATAATCAGACAAGTATTGTATCATTGGAAAATAAGATTTACACGATTTATTTTGTATTAGGATTTGTGATTCATTATGTCAACCGGTAATCTTGCTAGTTTTTACTGTTAGTAGGGTTTACTGCTTTGCTTTGAACATTACTTGACCAAATATACATAAATAAAAGGGCGTCATTATGTTATATAATTATGTATATTATATTATTATATCAAATTAAGCATTCATTAATTAGCACTGACATAACACTGAGATTGATAAGCAAGTTAATTCCTATTTGCAGTTTTTTATTAAGTAGTGTTTTGCAGCTTAATAACAAGACGTTTCTTTTACAGTTCATTTAATACACCCGTTACATCTGCATTAACTAATAAAACACTTGATTGTGTTTTACAATACTTTTAATTTAATGTAAATAACCTGGGTACGTCCAAGGGGAACTGATGACTCTTTGCCATCTATTGGATTCTTTAAAACGCAGAACCAGTTTCGTGTTTTTCTTTTAGGTAATGTGACAAGTCATTAAACTGGCTTGCTGAAGGTTAAACCCAGACACTGGAAACAGAAATAAACAATTTGCATAAACGTGCATTTATAATATACCAATTCTTTAAGCAAAGTTGCTTTTACTAGTGTATGCTAGGCTGTTAGTTTTACCTAACTTATTTGATTCCTTATCGAATCATCCGAACTAGCCGTTTCTTTGAAGCAATGCAAACCAAATAATCATCTTTATACTTACCAGCATGCGCTGGGTCCATTCTTTTTAAATCAGTAATAGGTAAAAGCACATCAAAATGATTTTTATCTTTGTTTTTTATATTTATACCTCAATTTAAACGAATTCATTATACTTAAATTAGTTCTGCGATGTTTCTGTCGAATCTGCGACAACAAATATGGCGGATGAATCTTCGTCCTCAAGCAGAAATGCTTCTTTGTACACGCGTGCGCCATCTGCTGTATGGAGTTTTATTAAAGAAAGAGCGCGTAGACTCCTCCAAAAATCAAGAGGTTAAAGTCAAGTATGTGTTTTTGTATTCAGTAATTTGACATTTAGATATTTTCACGCAAACGAAATGAAGCCCCGTTTTAAATCACAATTGTAAAGGCACTATGCCATTGTGTTTCAATATAGCGATACAATAAAATACACTAATCAGTATTATTGAATAACAATATTCAAATAAAATATATACAATAACAATAATACCAACATATAAATGTCATATATATAAATAAATAAAAACACATTTTCTGATTGGAATTAAAATCGTAATCATTTATTTATTACATCATTCACATTAAAATAAAAGCATCGTGAAATAACTTCTTCCTACATCACAGAGATTCTCCAGTCAGTCACAGCAAACACCCTCCCCCCAGCCTTCTTTACAGATTACAGCTGAGTGTAGGATGTTTACAACGACTACACTGGAATATGACCAACTTTACTACAGGAAAACATTACAGATCTCAATATATCAAGATGATATACGTGTGAACTCTCCACAGAACGTTATAAAAGTGTTAATAAAGTACAACTAATTTAAGGTGTTTTCAGTGACAGGTATGTTGGTGATGCAACTGAATCTCAAGAGGGTGAGGCAAGAACTGGACGATGACAGCAAACATCCAACTGAAAGCCCTTTCACATATACCACAACTTCCAGTCGGGGATGTTTACAATCATGAACCAGTTAAAACCATTTAAATATAGTGCAATAATTAAAAACACTTTCATGTTAATAAATTGAATTAAATTGACAAGTTAATGCAACCAGTCTACGAAACCGTGAAAATGTATGTGGAGCGTTTGCTGCCCCCTATTGTCCACATGAGAAATGAAAATACAGCAAAAGCGGAGTTGAAAGTTAAAGGTCCTCTCCTTCACGTCAATGACAAAGAGAGCGCGATGAGGATGAAGACCTTGCAGCTTTTTACAAACGTAATGACCTCCTCACAGACATTCAATACAAACAATCGCGCACATCTTTACGTCGATAGGTAAAATGTAATCCTTAATAAAAATTATTAAAAAAAACACTGAAAGTGCAGTGTCTACACATCAGCAAAAGCATCACCACAAATAACATATGCGACCTGAGTTTAAGCCAACAAAATAAAAATATACATTAGCATTTTAAGAGTGACGTCGTTTCTCTGCTTAAGGTCAGACCGACTCGGGCACAAAAAAATCACATTGAATGAGTTGTAATAACGAGAAGAACTTAAAGCAAGTAAGCCTATGCTGCTACCAGCTACCAAGTTATGTGAAGAGGAAGCAAGCAGTAAAGCCATAGCTGTACTGCACAGCGAAACTACACTTAACCCTAACAAAAGCAATCTAAAGACTTTTAATCGTCTTGTTTTTTTAAAACAGCACTGATAGGAAGCAAAAGTCATTATTCGTCTAAACGGTAAAACAAACCACGGCTAACTAACGGTAGCTATGCTGTACAGCTTTGCTCCAATTTACAGACAAAACTAGCATGGACTGTCCTTTCCGCCGCACCAGTACCTCGTAACATACATCCTGTTCAATTTAGACAAACCACCGCCATTCATGCGATAACGCGATTAAGCCACAGTTTATTACTGTGATTTCCTCCGGCTTTTGCAGCAAAAAAACCTTTAGTCTCCGCCATTCCGAGCCTGTTTCCTTCCGTCTCTGGCTTGTCTTTAGTTTGACCTTTAGTTACCCGACACTAATATTGACGTAATTGTCATGGTAACAGGATCCCGCCTTCTACGTGCGGCCGTGTGCGTCCATGAAAGTTGCTGATGATGGAGGAAAAAAACGTGGATAACAAGGAATATGTTCTCATTGTGATAAAAGAGATATAAAGGCTAAAAGCATGTGAAATCATATGGCATTTATATTCAAACTTTGTGTGATCTACAATCCAACAATCTTGCTCAAATGAACACATTAAACATTATGTGAGACACGATGACCTTTATTCAGAAGTTAGCGCTTTACAATAGCATTTACACATATTATGCAGATAATTCCATGTTGGTAATATTTATACACACATACAAAATAAAATAATCACATGAGAAGTCATATTTATAACTGCACATAATTAAAGGGAAAGTTCACCATAAAATAATTGTGTCATTATTTATTCTGCCTTATGTTGTTAAAACCTGTATATGACGTATGGAATGTATGGAAAGTCAATGGGGCCCAATGTTTCTTGGTTACCAACGTTCTTCAAAATGTCTTCTTTTCTGTTCTGCAGAGTCATACAGGCTAACACAAGTGTGAATGATGAAATAAAATGTATTTGTAGGTCACCTATTCCTTTTCTGTAATACATTTTTACATAATGCCAAATGCAGTAACAGTGTATCCAAATGTAAACCTGTCCATTCACTTTCATTTGAAAGTAAACTGAAATAATAAATGAGATAACTGTTGTTCTGTTTTGATTGGCTCACTCAGATGCAATCACCGTAAGCCTTTATTTTACGTTAGCTTAAGTTTTTCACCTCTGTGTGTTATTGCTAATTAACACCCATGCTATAAATAGGCTTTTGTACGCAAAAAAGGAAAGAAAAAATATGTGCCATCACAGCGGCGTGATGTGTGATTAACTCGGGTTATATCTAGCATCTGTTTTGGCATATCTTTACATGTTTTTTATCGAATGTAAATACGCCTGTATGATGTTATTTGTGTATGTGTTAAAGTATGTTATGTGTGGCTCTCAGGCAGTCAGTTCCACAGCATGTTCCTCCTCTCCATCTCCACGGTTTGCCCGAATCTCCATGAGAGTACGGGCAAATTTGCTCCAGTCTTCTGTATGGGGTGTAGCTAACTGCTAAAATAGAGGTTTCGCACAATATCAGTGTTAATCTCAATGGTAGGGCAGAGAAGTATAAAAGACATTTAAAGTTTACACATTATCCTTGACTTGCATTGTTTGATCTGTCTGTATATTTACTACTAGTGCAAATATATTTTTTTAATTATTCAAATAGTTATTATTACCTCTCCAACATCATAAATCCAAACACGACCTTCTGAATCACCCACTCCTATCTCTCTGCCCCCTGATGCCCATCTGACCCGGTTAAGGGCACATCCCTCCTCCACTGTCACACTTGCAGAAGGCACCTGGTAAACACAGAAAATACTGATATAATAACATTGTGTAGGTGAAACCAATTTAATTGCCATCTGTATTTACCTCAAGCACAAAACTAGTAATTTGCATACAAATATGATATTAACGTATCACGAAGTTCACACTGTCAGCGACTAGCAGCAGTATGATTTTGTTCATTTCAACAGTAGTTTGGCTACTTTCGGTGACACAAGCGACAGTGACCACCGTTTTATTGCTCAACTTTATGCAAATGGTTACCTATTTGTTTATAAATGTTACTGTGACAACAAAATTGGCATCATGGAGAGAGGTGGATGACAAAGTCGCTGGTGGTGTGAACCCAGAATTAAGGATTAGCATTCCACAAAACCAAATAATTCCAGATAAGCTAAAGAATACAGTGAATGGTTACTCAGCCCTTCTGACCTCAGTGTAGTTATTGAGGTTCCAAAGGTCTAGACGACCCATGCCATCCACTGTAGCAAAGGCGGCTGGATGTACAGGAGACCACATGACATCATACACATAGTCTGCATTGTCTTCAAAGGAATAAAGGGGCTTGTTATGCTACGGCAGAAAGAGAAAGAATGAATGACATACTATAATACATGACATAATAAAACATAAAACAATTTTAAAAAATACAGTATATGCATGAAAATCCCCACCCACTGAATTTATAAACACCACAATTTTTAGTGTGAATATTCTAAATAACTATGCACAGTTCTCAGTGACCCTCAGTGAAGCTTGTAACTTTTGTAGCTCTTACTTTGGTTGACCACAATTTGACAGTCCAATCAAATGAGGAAGTGGCAAAGAGATGAGAGAAGTCAGCTGGACCCACAGCATTATGACAGCTGATTCCAGTCACAGGTCCCTGATGACCATCAAACATTTCACCAATACCAGCCTTACTGCATAGGACAAGACAAACAAGATCTGGGAATTAGTTTTCTTGTTGTTACATTCACAGGCATTATTAAGAGATTTGTACATTCTTGTTTTTATTTGTCTTTTGCTATAATTCCGCCCTGCCTTCCGTCCTGTGTCTTCTGTCTCTTAACACCTCCCAGGGTGACGCATGTAATTGTTTCTCGCTGCGCCTGGTGTGGCAATGAGGTAGATGTGATGGGAGAATATAATGACAGCTGAGTTGCTGTAGCCTCAAATGGGCTTTTTTACCACTTTTGTACTTCAGAATTATTTTCAGTCTCCTGTTGTAAAGCTTGATGATGTTCTGTTTTATATTTAGATTCATATGATTCTTAATGGAGCCAACTAGTATCCACACAGATTAATTCTTCTTATAAATCAATTTGATTAAGTGCTCCATCATTTGCAAGTTGCTTTGGATAAAAGGACCTGCTAAATAAATACCTATAAAGAAATCTCCTCGTTATACCATCCCAGGAAGATATAAAGCAGGGGTGTTACCAAAACTAGGAAGGTTTGAAGAGATTAAAGACTGAGAGAGGTAAGGCGAGACAACACTAAGATTATTATTATGTCCATAGGCGTGTCTATGGGAGTTTTCATTAAAGGCTTAATGAGACGCATTAAAAACACGCATTAAATGTTCTGTTCCTGCAACCTCTGACCTTCCATGGCGGGATGCTGTGTAAACTGTGCCCTCTTCACTTCCCACCACAAAGTTATTTACATCACCAGCAGGAAATGCCATACATGTCACTGCTACAGGCTTTGACTTGTTGTAGATGAGCTCCATGCTCTCCTGTTATAACGACAGACATACAATGATTTCTTTAATATCGGCTAAGTCAAATCTTAATGAAGAATAAATAAACCTGTCTAAATGTGTTTGTGGTTTATGCGCACCTGAGGCTGTGACAGCATGTCCAGACTCCAAGAGCACATCTTTCCATCAGTAGACACTGTGATCAGGTTGTTAGCGTTCTGTGTTCCCACTACATTCACACAGTATACAGGATGCTGTAGAAATGTGAAAAGTGCATAAATAAGTAATAAAATCAACATACTGTAATATATACTGGTCATCTCTTGTCGTCTCATAACATGATTTTATCATGTGGATCTTACAGTATGTGCAGTAGCAGACAGTGGTGTCCTTTGCGCTGGGGTCCTTCTGTGGCTTCGATTGTCCCACAGCACTATCTGTCCTGAGTAAGTGCCTCCAATCACCAGGTTAGGATGAAACTGAGCAAAGCCCACTGACATCACTGATGACTATTAGGGAAAACAATATAATAGATCATTGATCAAAGTTACCAGTGATTATGTTAATGGTTTATGTTAATGGAGAGTCACTCTTATACAGGTAACTCTTGGTCAACAGAGAGAATGCAATTTTATCATTAATGCAAAAACAGACATTACATTAGTAACGCAGACACCAAATCCAAATCTGTGCTTTAGTGTTTGTACATTTAATAATAGAAATTTGGATTTAGGCCTTTTCATTAAATGTTGATCAATCACACGCACTGTACTATGAAAAATGTTATCAAAGTATTTGTATTGCTGCTGAAATGCGTAATATTCTGACATTTATCTATTTAATTGAGAACAATTGGTGTTCATACCTGACAGTGGAATATGTACTCTGGGGTCGTCTTCTTAAACTTCATGTTCCAGACCAGCACGACTCCATCTGGCTCATGAGGTGCATCCTCATTTGTGTTGTATGAGGCCACTAACAATTCAGGATACTGCAAAAAGAACGTGTGACTGGATCTTGTAATTGAAGAATATAATTTTTTGTTAATATTGTTGTCATAAATAATGTACCTGTGGTGACCAGTCAAGAGATGTGACAACTCGATGTTTGGACCAATGCTCATCATAGAAATGTCGATTAAAAGATAAGTTTGATCCAGCTTGCATGTCCCTAATAACAAAACAAACTTTCACATTTGGATACAATCTCATATACTGAATAACAATATAATTATTGCTGTTCTGTAATCTTAGGGCAACATGACTGATTGGTTGTAAAGATTTTGAGTAATTTTAAAGCTGTGTGTTACATAAAGCTGTGATAAGACTCTGACCCTTCTTTGTCTTCGCTATCACGCCCACTGTAGTCAAAGAAAATGTCTGTATCCTCAGTCAGGACTCTCTCTACAACACGTATGCTTCGATCGAAGAAAAACAGGAAATCCTCTGAATAAATGATTTGTTCTTTCTCCTCATTGGTCAGCTCTCTAGGATTAACTGCAATACACATATTCACTCAAGTTGTTTGTGAAGTTCCATTATAACACTTTTTTTAATTTCGGTATTTGAAATAAATAGTTATAAACATTCTTGCCTTCCTCTGTCTTCTGAGAGGTTTCTTCATCTAGCTGCTGTGGCACAGGCTCAGGTTTGATCGCTGATAACTCCTCGTCTTCCTCCTCTGTAGAAAAAATGGACTTTAAGTGGTGTGGTCAGCATAATTCTGTTGGTTTTGTTATTCATAATATGTATACAAACAATATAGGTTCATTTCATATGATTACATAATTCTATTTTTAAATTATATGTTCAGTGAACATATTTTATGTAATTTTAAGGTAAATCTTTTACCTTCAGACTGATCGGCTGCGACAGGCGTCTGTGTCTCTCTTGAGTATGTCACCAGTTCTTTTGGCATAAAGTCAACCTGAACAATTTTTGATGCTCCAAGCCTTTGCATCCTGCACCTAGCAAAGCAAGTTAAATGAAAACATCAGAGTGTGGTGTTTTTTGCCTTGATCAAAAATGGACTGCTTCCTAGGGTTTTATTATAATGACCATGATTACATACACATTTTCTGATTCCCATATTTGAATTAAGAGTTTGGAAGATACTGTTTGGACTGTATCATCTGGAAGGTAAAGCTTGCAGTCTCACCCATGCACAGAATCTGCAAGAAGCTGAAGAGCTGAGGGGTCAGTGTCCCATTGTAATGTCCTACAGAAATCAGAAGAATATATGATATAATAGTGAAGACAGATGAGAGCATGAATGATTAAGTTCTGTAGCTTGACTGATAGTACATAACCCTCTTTCATGCATGAGATAACGTACTGGGATAAAGTCACAACGAATGGAGCAAGATACTCTTCAACAGCATTATATAAAATATAATCACATTTACTGATGGGTGATTTATCAATAAATACCAGGACCTAACAACAACAACATCAACATTTCTTCTTACCGATATCTGATGTTCCCATACAAAGACACAGGGAGAAGGAAAAACATACTTAGACTTAAGGGAAATGTCACATGGGCAACAGTAATAATCCCTTAAAAACTAAATTAATTAATACGTCAATAGCAGAATACTATAAACATGAGAATGTCAGTCATAGACAATATGTCATTCAATTCATATGCTCATCAAAATCTTTCAAATCATTATCTTGGAATATGTAATCTTCTAAATCTGAAATGGTTTTTGATATAAGCTATCATTAATTAAAACACACAATGTGTCTTACTGAAATATAAATCCATAGATAACATATACAAATATATAACTGATATTGATCAATATTGCTGTTTAATAATTGTTTAAATATTGTATAAAAATCACACATGCAGATTTCATACCTTCCCACTGTCCCACCATCTATGGACTCCTGGCTTCCCGTTTCACTGGGTGGACTCACTGATTGCGAAGTGGGAGACATAAGGGTTGGGACTAAATAATGAAAATAACAGGTATCCCATGTTAAAGGCTGCAGTGGCTGCACTGATGGACAGCAGTGGCAGACACAGGCAAATTAAAATGAACAGAATGAATAAAAGTGGTCAAATAATAAAGAAATGAAATCCAGAAGGAAAAACAACAGGAGAAATTGTCAAGCAAATTATAGTTCCCTCCAAAACTGTAGAATTTTTTCACATGAATTACTAGTTAAAATGTAAACTGAATTTCAAACAGCAAGTGTTACTTCAACAATTAAAAACCAGTTCATTAACCTAAATTAACCTTAACCTTAATTAACATTGTTTGCCACAGTAAAATTAGTGTACAGTGAAGTCCAGCCACAGTGTAAATTTCAGGAGTTCAATAGAAAACTATAATAATTTGACATTATATTTTTATATTCATTAAATAAAACTGTATTGCTTGTTTCATGAATGAAAACGAAATAAAAATATGGAATTCTTTCTGATGACCTAACAGAAATAAAAAACTAAATATTACATCTTACAACGCTCTGAGGAAGGAACAAGCCAGCTCTTAGATGTAAATAAGATGTAAAAATGTTTTCTTTTGCATAATAAAAGACTCCTGAGGATTCCTTACATCATTTAATTAAAGCAGGTGGCATGCACAATGACAGAGATGTAACATAGATGTATGTTCTGTATCAGGTACCTAAAGGTGGTTCTGGTGAAATTCCAATGCTCTGCAACAAAGCTTCTGTCTCTCGTCTCTTTCTGTCTAGATCCGAGTCTTCTGTCACATTCTCTGTTCTCTGTAGCATCTCAGACTGCATCACAGGTCAATCATTGAGTTTCGCAGAATGCTTGAAATATGCATATTTCCAGATGTTAATACAATAAATGGATATATTTAATACTAATAGCACTTACCTCTTTCTTTTTTCGCTCTTCCTCCTTTTTTTTCTTCTCTTCTCGAATCTGGGCTAAGCGCTGTTTTTTGCGCTCAAGCTCAGCTTTCAGGTCACTTCTATCAGACATCTTCTATGTATTACACAGACAATTTTGTTTAATTTTAGTAGTCAAGCATAAATGTTGACATTCTTTAACATAGAATAACTAATGTCACATAAGTCAGCTTTTCTCAGATAGGGACATGAAGGAGGCCACATTTTAAATGCTTGACATGTGTTATATATAAATTTAACAAATGGATATAGATAACAGCCTATATTTCACTGCTTACAATCTGGATAAGGAATATGAAATTATCTAAATTAGACATGGCAACACAACAAGATATAACAGCCTATACAATTAATAAAATCTAGAATAACATAAAATACAGAAACGCTGATAAAGTTTAATTTATTTTAAGCACATTATGCAAAAAGGGAATACATTAATATATAAAAAACTATTTTATAAATGAGAAAAACTTTAAAACAAAAAAACATTATACATAAAGAGACTTCAAAGGATGAAATCTCTTCTAATGACATATTTTTTCTGATGCATTTATTCTTATTTTATTATTCCACAAGCAACAATTAAGGCCATATAACAGCCATTTCAACTAAAATGCAATTCATTTTCATTAACAAAAAACTGTCGTTTTATTTTATTTAATGAATGCATCAATGCTGTCCGTAACAAAGACTACAGTATATGATATAACGCAACAATTTTACTATACCGTTGTTTTTGTTTATCTCGACCCAGTCAGGACTGTCTCCTATGATCTCTCGAGTAAAAGGCTATAAATCTACACAACGGCATTAAAATCTAGATGAAAACACAAAGCATCACCGGTTTACTTCTCTAGTCTCATCAGCACCCAAAGCCGGAAGTGCCCAGACGATACGTCATCATCGCCTCCCAGCAACAGCGGGAAAGACTTCATGCTGTTTAAATCCTACTAGGGTAAAGTGTGTTGGTTTCTTAGTGCCCATAACGCCTAAAATGCTGTCTGTGTAGGCAGATCGGTAGGATTTGAGACAGGAGTGCAATCATACATATTGGTAGGCACTTTTATTTAAAGCGACATACCGTAATACGCATTTTCTTAGCTTTTGTTTCCTGAAAAAGAACATATGATGAATATTTAAAAAGAATTTTTTTTTGGTTAACTTTATCTTAAGTACATTATCTGGGACCAACATGGATGCTATTTAACCAAAGGTTTTTGGTTCTGTACACTTGTGATGTATGATAATTCATAATAAAGCAAATAAGTATCTTTTAAATACTAACAAATGGTTTTAATACAACAAAATTTTATTTAAAATATTAAGACATTTTTAACTTTCAAATACAAAACATTGAAACATTACAAATAACAACATTTGCTGAAACAGCAATCAATAAATCAAATAAGAAAACAGCATTATTCATTTAATTTCACGAATATAAAAATATTAATAATTTAAGACTTGATAGAAATACCACATATGAATAGCAATTCTACAGTCTTGGTGGCAACTGGAAGGTCCAAAAACTAAACCATTTCAATTTTACCTCCAGCTAGGATTAGTGTCATTATAAATCAAAGATGTACTGACCAGTTTACTCGTACCACATAAAATATATTTTTTAATGTGTGCCTGCTTCAAGCCACATTAGTCCTGACGGTGATGATCAGTGGTCAGTGAGAGTGTATGAAGCTGGTTGAGGGTGAGGTGAAGTCAGTCGCTCTGGCAGCTAATTTCTTCCTCAGTTCTCTGATTTCCAGCATCAACTCCCGTTCCTTACAGTCAAGCTCCTCTCGGCCACGATCTAAAGAAACTATAAATTTGCTGCACACAATTAGATACTTAGAAACAGATTTCTGAATGCAAAAAAAGCCTTTGTCTGATGCCAAAATACAACTCAATTTTCGAGTTCAAAATGTGAGTTTTAAAAATCCCTCATCATACTCACAGCATGAAGAATCATCTGAGACAGACTGATGATTCATGTTGGTGGTGTGCAGCAGTCCTCTGGATGAGCAAGGAGATCTGAGCCGCTTTTCCTTCTGATGATCTACAACCACAAAGAAAACTCTCAGTCATCAAAGTACACCTGAAGGGCTGCAAACCACCAACAACACCATTACCAAATGTTAGCGTGAGTTATTTAAAGCAGACTTTCTATGAAACTGATCTCTTTCTAACACACTGTACTTTTTACACACATGTGAATATACCGAATAATATATAAAAAGGTTTACCATATGATAAATTAATGTTAGAAAACATTTTATGTGTGTAATTCATTTTAGCTCACTTAGTGAATCCTCAAGACTCTTTTGCAGTTTGTTGTAATGTTGCCTAGTCTCTTCTGTTTCCTGAAAGATGAATGACCTCCGATGGGCGTTTACAGTGGCGGTCGCCAGTCTTTCCTCCTCAAGTTTAGCTTGTTTAGCTACAACATCATCCCACTGAAACCAAAAGCAGAACTTCCATGTTACATTCTAATTCAATGACCTTTATTATCAACCGTATTATTTTTTATGTTTTATGAACCACCTGTCTACTTGTTACATCAAAGAAAACTAACACAACTTAAAAGGTCATAACTCACTTGCTTTCCTTCCACTTCCTGCATTAGCTGGACTATTTCCTCTTCCTTAGCACGTGTTTGTTTGCTGAGGTTGGCCAGCTGCTCTTTCTGCTTCCCCTGCCTCTCCTCGGCTCTGTCCAATCGGTCAATCACCTCAGCCTGCCAATCAGCATCCACATTCATCTGTCCCGCCTCTGCCAAAGACTCTTCCAGCATCTGCCAAAGTTTTATTTCTTGTAATTAGTCTCATCAAAACTTGATTTAACTATCAACTACAGGAGAAAGAAGAAAGAAAGGAAATGCAAAAAAGAAACAGCAGCAGGGTGGGGAGAGATGTCTGACAGAGATAATTACATTTGAAGAAAACAGAATTTAATCTTTGAATCAGTCATCTCAAAAAACATTTGGATGTACCCTCTTGTTTGTCTGGTCGAGATTGGCATCTGTCTGAATGAGGTTTTGAAATGTAGGATCTTTCATATCAGCCATCCGTCTCCGTGAATCTACCTTCGCTCTCACCTCCTGACTCGCACGCTCCTGCTCCCTGGCCAGTTGCTAGAAGATCAAACATGATAATGACCAGACATGATATGCATATCCTTGCTTATGCAGAAATATTTCAAGACAAAAATGGTTTAAGAAGTTTTTGTCTGGGCTGACCTGTTCAAACAGCTGTCTCTGTGCATCCAGCTCCATCTGTCTTACTTCTATGTCATGAACGGCGGCAGCAGTCTCCTGATCTCGCAGGGTCATCTAAATACAGCAAAAATCATATAAAAACTCGCCAATACTGCTAAGTTACTCTTGCCTGCAACTGAATATTGATAAATTGTTGTTGTTGTTGTTGAGAATTTAGAAATGAGAATTCCAGAAAGCTGTCCAATAAAGTTAACTTTAGATAACAAAAAAGTAGATTTGTAAAAATGAACCTTTCTCTGTATGTCATCGTCAAGTCTTTGCAGCTGCATTTTGCGTTCATCCTGTTGGTGCTTAAGAAAACGCCTTCTTGTAGAGTCGATCAGATTGAGTTCCTTAACTTTTAGCTCACGCTTCATAGCAGCCAATCTGAGTGCAGGAAATTAAGTCAGCTGTATTGCGTGTTTCTAAAAGTGCAAAATTGAACTTAGTCAACCAACAGAGAGAAATCTTGTATATGGAGACAGACAGACCTGGATCTTTGCTGTGCAAGTTTATTTTCCTCTTCCTGTAAGATCCTTCGACGTTGCTCCTCTCCCTGCAGTATCAGCTCCTGCTGTTTGTACCAGGCCTCAAACTCGGCCTGCTGTCTGACTGCCTCAGCATGCAGCTCCTGAACCTCCTGTCTAGATAAACAAACACAACTTTTTGAAAATATGCTTAAAATGATGGATAATCATGACATTAAATACTCCAATCAGCAGTCTAGACTAACTTTAAATCAGAGAAATCTACTGGAAATTAATTAGGTCTGTGTATGTACAATGTATTTTGCTCCCTTTCAGTTCACTTTAGTTAAATGGCTATAATATGGACATTTAAAATATACATTTTTTTATAAATAAACATAATATGGATATTTAAAAGGTGTAAAGATGAATAACAGTTGTACCTTTCCCTCAGATATTCCACTTCTTGCTGCCGGATCCTCTCACGTTCCTGGGACTGATACTCCACTATGACGGTGGGGTATTTGTTGAAGATGGGGTACTGGCCCTGTGTCAGGGGTTCAAAGTCACTCAGCACAGAGCTGGGATGGATATCTGCAGGCGTGCTCGCCATCAGCCGATAAGTTTCCTTTAGCATGGCGCCAATGTCCAAACTATTCCGATGATGGAAAAAGTACTACATTTTTAACAAACAGACAAATATTTTAATAAAAGGAAAGACCAAGACTAAGATGGTGTCTTTAAAAGAATATATATCATATTAGAAAAAAGACATATATTTATACCTCAAAGTCCTTCTTGTCAGTACACAGCAGTAGTGGCGCTCTGCAGCAGGAAACATAAGCCACCACAGCCATTAGAAGAAAAGACGGATGATTGGAGAAAACATTGTCAAATAGTTTCAACCACTCTTCTCTCATCAATACTTCAGAGAACAGGGTCTCCAAAAGGGGCCATGCATACATCTGCAGAGAAAAGCATGCATGCAGCTTTACGATACAATGCTTTGAAGCTACTATCAATACAGAGATATGCTACTGTATGTTAACATTTGTGTGAGGTCTTCTACCTGTGAGGTAACACCACAGGTGACAAAATGCTGAAGCAGCTCTTTATCATGATGGGCCAGCACATTCTCAGCCAGGCTCAGCACATTAAGAGGAGGGTTGGGAAAGTATTCGAACCAGTGCTGACACCAGTTTACTGTAAAAGAATACGAATAAGAGCTGAATCATTTAATTACTGGTAAAGAGACCACTGGTACGTCAGTTGATCATGTTCATTGTTGTCTTTACTTACCAATAACAGTGGCCACTACTTCAAAGCAGATCAGAGGATTGTTCTGGAACAGCTTGACAAACGGAAAGGCCAGCAGGGGGAGATAATCTGTCTCACCAAAGATAGCAGCCCAGTGAGCAAGAGCTGACAGCACCCTGTCAGGTTATGGATGAAAAGACAAGTGTTATTTGAGATTCTGTACTCATAAAGGGGAAGACAAGTGCATATAACTTTTAGAATTTTTGGAAAATATGCTGGCCAATCTTTACCATACAATAACAATTATTAAGGACTAAGGCACTATAGTGAATTTCATGCACATTTGGAAAGACATAATATTTTTGGTGAACTGTAGTAAGATATTATCTTAGTCAAATCTATACATACACAGAAATACATGCATTGAATGCACTTGAGTAGGCAATTTATGTTTATGTTGTGTCTACCTCTGTAGGCCTCTTTGCAGTTTTTGGCTTTTGATGGGGTATCGCTCCTGAAGACACAGATACGCCGAGTACAAGCCTTTGTCAGTCAGACTACTGAAAGCTGCGTGATTCTCAGGTAGATGCAACAGAGAACGCCAAATAAACATCCTGCTCATGAACAGAAACACACTATTTTTCATAAAACTGGACACGTTAAATCAACTTAACAGCACTGTTTCAACATAACACACTATTTTATGGTACCTGTATTTGGCTGGGTACTCTCCAAACCCTCTCAATAATGCTTGTAATCTTTTCTTATTTAGGCCATTTGGCAAATCATTCTAGAATAAAAACATAATAATCACATCAAAATGTATAAACTTTTTAAAATTACAATTGGTGTAATATGAAAGAACAAAACCTCTTTGTCGTCCAGTGCAGAAGCAGCAGCCGTTGGTGTAACTTTAGTTTTGCTTCTTCGTCCTGATGTTTTGACAGAATGCTGACCTGCTCCAGAAAGCACCTTCACTTTCATAGAAAATCCCTCATTGACGTTGCTTTTGGTCACCCGTTTCAACAAAGGCTGGGGAGGCTACAAATACGCTTCTGGTAATGATTTGCAGAAGGAAAAGATATGTAGAAACAGCAGGTTGAAAACAGAATTTACCTTACTGATTTCTGGGCTAAGACTTCGTACATCATAGACTTTAAGAGCCCCGCTGTCCATTACAGCAACGATATGGTGACCTTTCGGACAAAAGGCTGCTGAGGTGATGGCATCCTGATAAGATCCTATTTCAAAAAGCTGCTTACAGGTCTGAATGTTGAGGAAGCGCATGATGCCATCTTGGCTTAAAACACCCAGAGTCTAAAAAGAGAACATAAGGACATGTCAAGTGTAGTCATTCTGGTAGAGTTTAATTAATTATTAATTATTGCATCAATAATATTATTATGTAACAGTATTTATGACTACTCACTAATAAACTAAATAATGTAATAATGTTTGCAGATGTTTCCAGGTGTCGCAGGTACATACCTGGTTGGACTTGCCATCAAAACTATCAGGCAGGAAATCCAGATGTCTAACTGTCTTAACTTTCGGAGGCAGCTGAATTACTCTCAAAAGCTGTCGGCTGTCCAAACACCACAAATGCAGCAAGTTGGAGCGTCCAGCTGCAGCAAGCGTTTTTCCATCTCTGTAAAAAAACAATTTGATTTCATACAAACACAAATGGCTGCCACATAAACCATTCAGGCCATAAGAGCAATATTCTTACTGTGTGACAGCAAAAGTCCTGTAATGTATTCTAGGCCCGTCCTGTGGAACAGGCACCTGATACTTGCAAAAAAGTGTGTCGCTCTCCCAAGCAAAAATGGAGTCATCGCTAAAGCAGCTAAGAATGGTGTTGCTGCGTGGAAGAAAAAACACCTATAAAAACAGCAGCACAACACATGAGAATAAGACCCTGATGCAGATTTTGTATATACATATTTAATTAAGGATTAGATTGTTTGGTGTTGTCGAACCTTCTGTATTCCAACTGATTGACGAACATTAAGCTTCCTTTTTCTCTGGAAGGTGTCAAGGTTCCATAGCTGGGCAGTGTCGGATGAGGTGCTGATGGCAAAGCTGCCTGAACTGTGGACAGACAGGGAAGAAACGGCACTTTCATGACCCCGCATCCAGCTCACTAGCTGTCTGGTGTCTGTTATAGGAACAATAGATGGGTCATGTTAAAAAAAAAGGGCAATTTGCGTGTCTCTATATGTGAACATACAGTCAAAACTCTATAATTAAACATCACATTTACCTTTGTCAAAGCACTTTATGGAGTAATCGGCAAGAGCAACCAGAAACTCTGTGGTTCTTCTCAAGTTGAAAGCTAGGGCAGTACATGCTTGACCTGTTTTCTGGACCAGCTTAAATCTGTTAAATGATGACACGTGTGTAATAAAACAATACAGGTGACTTAACATCAACAGAACCAGAATACTGTTCAAATAAAAACGTACCTGTTTCTGCTCAGGTCAAACACATATATATTGCCATGGTGATCACCAGCAAGAAACGACTCTCCTGTGGTGTCGAAAGCAACTTGAAGGAACCGAACCGTTTTATTCTGACGAGCAGATGCGCTTCGGATCACAGTGACCAAAACGCTAGAGATATACAACAGACATTGAGAAATGAGAATAAAGACAACAAACGCAACACGTGCAAACAAACAGCTACGTTCAGCCATTGGTCAGTAATACCAGGTGTGATTAAACCGTTTCTCATTAAATACACTAGTTAGTTTACCCATGTTTGGATGATGCTAGTTTTCGATGCCATATTTTCCCATCTTCTTTGCAACCGATATCTGTCTCTTGCATTTTAAGCAGCAAGTGGGACCCTCAAAACGCCGCAGACTGACCAGGAAACAGCCTCGCGCCTTTACACATGCATCGCAGCGGGAAACTCAGTGATTCAGTGATTAACGTTCATAAATATATAAAGCAATGTCACACTGTCATACTCGTTATTCCATCTCGATTCTGACTTAAATATTACTCAATCTACAGCGTTAAATTCGTTCAAAGTATTTTTTCGTTCATTAAACCTGATCCAACAAGACGCAAGTTTTAGTTAGAGGAAGTGACGCATGTAAACAATTGTTGGCATTGTGGGTAATGGAGTCAGTTCAGTTGTTCTCTGAAAGTCTTAATTCCTAGTCGTGTGATACGATAAATAATCTTTATTTTGAAAGATAAACATTTGATAGAGGTCATATATATATACATACACATTTCAAAATACATTTTTAAAAATATTCATAGTATGTGACTTAAGATCTGAGGTTTAGGTAGACAAAATATACATTTAAATATATCAAAAATACATACAAGCAGTCACTCTCCAGAAACCAGAATCTCCAGAAATTTGCATTATAGGCATATTACACATCCACCTACAGTAACTTCCCACAAAAGTGGTTCCTAGAGGTATACATTATGACACTTCAACATCAAGTCTAAAATCCAGATATTTACAAATACAAGACTGGAAAGCTTATAAAATTGTCATAATTACAATTATGTCAGTTGTGTGGTTCAAACACTTGTTGAACACAAATTAATTATACTGTCTTGTTCAGTAGCAATCAGTGTAGTAACATAGGCACAGGATGGTGAAAAGTCCATGAAGTACATTAATTATAGAAAAATCTATGAAGTAAATTAATGTTTCCAAACTAGTCCTAAATGTAAATATAGTTCAGAACATTGCAATTACTTTTAGCTTGCTGGCAAAATGGTAAGTGCTCTCCCATTTGTAAGTCCCTTTGGATAAAAACATCTGCTAAATGAATGAATGTAATGTAAATGTAAATGTTTTAGTGTGTCACTGTTTGGCAGTACCTGCTGAGCACCTCAGCATATGAATGATGCATCCATTGTAGAATCATGGGTAAAGCTTAGTAAAATAAGCTGACAATCGTCACATCCCTAGATGTGTTGATCTTCTCTCCTACCCACTATTTCACATCTTTTAACCATTCACATCTGGTTCAATCTCTGTATCCTCCTCAACCTCTGAGTCCAAGGTCTCTGTGACTGTCATGCTGTTATGGTTCCCTATAATGACATATTCTATGTGGGAGCTTTTCATGTAAATGCCATTGTTACTTCCTGTCTCATGTGCTGTGATCAGCTGGTCATGGCTGTCCTCTATTTCATCTACTAGCTGGTCATGACTGGCCTCCATTTCATCTACTGGTTGAAAAAACAATTATTTTAACAAATCATGCTCATAATGCTGTTGTTGTTTTTAATATGCATCCTGTTAACCTAAAAATACATTATTATGTATTTAAAAAACATAACAAAATGTGTCTATGTATCTATTAAAATACATAAAGTAATTATTAATAAGAAGATAATTGTCAAAATTGAATTAACTTTTATTATTAAACTATTACTAAATTTGATATAAATGTATAGATTATGGTAAACTATTCAGATATGACTCTATAGGCTTATGTAAAGCAATACTAGCTGAGACGTTGACCTATATTTCCTACTGTAAAGCTCTTACCATTCATTGCATCATTTTCAGAGAGAGAAGAATGCTGGTTACAAGTAATGCATTGGCGATTGTTGCTGCCAATAATACAGTGCTGCAGGGAAGAGTTATGTATGTTTATAATACAGGTTGGAAATGAAGCTGGTTCTTCTGTTAAAGAAAAGACAAACAAAAAGACACAAGTATGAGCAACAACACGACACATTACGTAGACGGATGTGAGACAGAATAACAAAGCACTTAGTCACTAGTATTTAAGGAAGTGAGAAAGTTTGTGGTTTTTTGCATTCTAATACTTTTTTATAGTAAAAATGGGTGAGATAATCATAGTTTGAAGTAACAACAGGAAGCGTAATCGATTGCCCCCTAAATACAAATGGAAAAATTATTACCCAGACAGACCAACACTACCCGAGACTTTCTATAATACAAACCTGCCACTAAAACAATGTAAAAAGAAATCAATCTGTAGGAGACTTTCTAAAGTCACACTTTACTGAGTTATTACTCACAGTCAGTGTGGAAAAAAGGCAAACATGTCTACAGTACCTGAAAATGTGATGTTCTCCAAGTGATGATGGTCCTCTTGACTAAATGGTACTGAGTAGCATATGCATAAAAGACATAAAATAAAAAATAATGAATATAAATAATGAACAAACACTTTTATACAATGGCACTGATATATTTGATAGATTATTTTTGAAAGGTTGTTTAACCTGGATATCCTGTAACACTTTCGTACAGCTTGGGGTCACAAATGCCAAGGCAACTAAAAAACGAGCTGCATGCACTGCGACCTTTTTTAATGACGACTTCCATCAGCTTTGAGGCTTTCTGCATGTCCGTGGCCTGAGATGCGACAACCTGTACTTCAAAATCTGTGATTGTGCGTGACTGACACAAATAGCTTGACATCCTTTGAACCAAAAAGCCTGTCATACGCTTCCTGAGAATCCTTAAAAGTCGCTGTAATAGTTTTTCTGTTGGGAGAGAGCGCGAGTGTTTAAAACACAGGCAAGTACAAAAGCGGCAGAAATAAAGGCTGCACTTTACAGTACGTACAGTAGCCTATACAGTATTTACAGTGTCCATTCCCAACAGATTAATAAATAATATTATTTTGTACTTTAATATTATTTACATGTATAGCCTACATGTACACGTGTTAGGGTTAGGTTCAAGTTTGTTACCTACTAGTAATTACAGTTTCACAAAAAATGTAAAGTAAAAGTAAAATAAAGGATATGATAGTAAAATAAGATAGAAAAGGATAGTAAAATAAAGTACTACCGGAACAAATTTCAGGATCATAATTAGATTAGTTCGGTTTCCTTGTTCTCAAATTATGACTGTACTTGTAATGGGTTGTAGGTTTAAAACTTACCAGCGAATATAACAACGTCGCCGTCCATCTTTCAGTAATAACAAATAATACTAAACAGCACACTGTGGTAAAAACTGAGAGAATGTGAAAACGAAACATCGCCGCCCATGACATTTTGTAGCTAGTTGCGAGTGCGCATGCGCCTTGAGAACGTAATTTCCACAGACGAATTCCCCCATGTGTATTATGCCATCCTGGTTAACCGCAGTTGAATGGCAAGTGGAAAAACAACTTCATGACAGATAATATGTTCAAAATAATCTTGTTGAGTTAATAAAATGAAGTCTCACTCTTGACTGTATATCTTCATTACTGATTGATAAACAGAGAGTCTAACAATTAATCAAAATTATACAGCAAAAATTGCTATATAGTTATTTATTGAAACACACCTAATGTAAATGAAATTGACTGAATTAGCCTTACAGTTTACGTTTGCATGTTTGCAGCGCAAACCTAATCCACTTCAAGTTGTCTAACAGCGTCAGCGGCACGAGGCTTGATTTCTATTGGTAGATGCCGCTGTAACAGGGAGGACCATTGCACTTGCATGACTGGATAATGAAGAGCATCTAGGAACAGAGCATAGTAAAAATATGAATTTATGAGATTAATCCACCGTCTTATGGAGGTACATACGTATTGTTGCAGAAATGAAGATCTGGAGCACGGAACATATATTCAGGTATACAAGCAAAGCAACATTTAGGACGAATGTAGCGCTCGTGATCCCCTCTGAATCATTTCTGCATCCTGATTCCCGTTAGTAGCGTTTGCGATCACAGAACAGAATGTTTCGCTAGTTTTTAACATTTCGCCTGCCTTTTCTTCTTAAAATAGCGATTTATTCAAACCATATTACACAAAACTAAACATTGTTTGCAATCTTCTTCTTTAATTTGGGCCTAGCTGGTAGTCCCATTCATTCACAATACTCTTAACTGCATCTGTTCGTATATATATATTGACCATGCGTGTAATTATGAATAGCACATAAATATAGAAATGACTTTTTTTCTTATAACAGTCATACACTTGTCAGATTTTCCTTTCAGATTTATGATGTATAGTGTAATACACATTTCATCACATCTATTAAGCAGAATTGTGTAAAACCTGTATTTTTCGTAATTTCCCCTTTTGTTATTTAAACACTCACCAGCTTTACTTAAAAAAGTTTTCTTAAAAAAAAAGTTAATTATGAGAACAAGGTTGATATCAAACATACCTCTATTTTAAGGTCTTTTTCTCTCTTGGCATGTCCGTAATGCAGTTATCATTAAATGATACAACAAACACTCATACAGTATTTATACTACAATACCTTTCCAAAAATATAGTTGTGATGTCATTATCATTAGAGCATACCTTTGTTTTTTGTCAATAACTTCCTCATAAGCCACTGTAATGTGCTGTGCAATGTATTTTCACAGCTACCCTTGGGAGACAGTGATCAAAGCAGCCATGAGGAAATATCCCAATCCAATGAATCCTAGTGTTGTTGGAGTGGATGTTCTTGATAGGAACCTGGACACAAATGGACGTCTACACAGTCATCGGCTGCTAAGCACGGAGTGGGGTCTTCCAGGGGTTGTCAGAGCGGTCAGACTTTATGCTTTAAGTTCTATTTTTGTTATTGTATCTATAGAGTCAGGTGTACAGAAAATAAAGTGTTGCATATAGGAAAAAAGCATTTTGATTCTAAATTGTTAATTAAGTTAAATAATTAAGTTAAATAATTTATACAATATATATAATTAACTTTTGTAAAATTGTTACATATTTAAAAACATTTCATCATGCTCATTTTTTACAAAACAAATTATTTAAAGATCAGCACTTACACTTAACAAAATTTACCTTACCATATTAATGTGTATAATATGCAAGAATATTTCTTTTTTTAGATTTTAGGGACAAGTCGAACCATCACGTATGTAAAAGAACATTCGATTGTGGACCCAGAAGAAAAAAAAATGGAACTTTGTTCAACAAATGTAAGGCTTTGTTTTTAATATTCAATGTCGGAATGCTGTGCCTTATCAAAAAGTGCCTTCATCTAAATAAATCTAAATGTATATCTTCAGTTTATTTGAACTAAGGATGTATTTCTCTTTTTAGATAACCCTAACAAATTTAATATCTGTTGATGAAAGGCTAGTCTACAGACCTCATCCAGAAAATCCAGACATGTGAGTATAATATCTTATGAACATATTTCTCTTAATTATTTTTATTCTGTGATTCTACTAGAATCCGCTGTGGTTATTTATCTGCGTTATTTAAAACAGTGTTTTTCATCAGTGACTGTTTAACTCACACAGAACTGTATTAACCCAAGAGGCGATTATCACAGTGAAAGGGGTCAGCCTTTGCAGCTACCTGGAAGGGTTAATGGCTCTAACCATGTCAGCCAATGCAAGGAAGGTAGACAAATACTTTTATGCCCTTTGTGCTTACTAATATAAATATTAATTTGACTCAAGGACTTTCCTGGAATATCCCCTTTAACATCATACTGCTATCATGTGGTGATTAAAAATCCTTGATGAAAGTTTATACTGTGAAATAAATCCACTGTGCATAAACGGGAAGTTATGTAGGAGCAGTAGTTCCTGTTTGTCCGTTGACGCAATCTGAGAAGTGCCATATACAAGCAACAGATGCTGTGTTTTTATTCCTAGCATGGAATAAATTGTGCATGTTTTTTGTTTCATGGAGATTTGTTTTTAACAAATTGAAAAACAATTTGACTGTATTTTATAGAATCTGCATATAGTATTCTTTAAAGCTGAACACAACATTATTTGTCATAGGGATGGGATGCCATTGAGTGGATCATTAAAAACTCTGAAAGAGAGAATGTGCCCCTGTGTGACCTGTGCTGATCAGTGATGACGTTGCATCTAGCATCTGTTTTTGGTTGGTTTAAACAAAAACATTAATGGACATTTTTTTGTTATATCAACAATATAAACTAAATTTACACACCTTACTGATGGTATTAAAATGTTGCCAGTATGACCACAATACAATGTATAATGTCTGTTTCAGTTCTGCACTCAGAGCCCTTGAATGTTGAACACATGACATACTGTAGCTCTGGACCACAGCTGGCCTCACTGACTTTACTTCAGCTTTCATTGCTTTAAAGACACAGTAAGTGTCTCAAAGTAGTCGAATTTGCCTTTTTGTTTACCATTGTGAAAAGGGTGGGAGGTTAAAATCATAAAATTGCACTATTACAGAAAAATACTATATGGAGTTCTGAATGTTGCAACAAAACAGGTATGCATTGCACTGACTACCTCTTATTTTCTTAGTCTTTTAATGTGATAACAGGGGTTCCAGTATCAGTAGGATTTAGAATTTTATTTATCACTCTAGGTCAGAGTATCTAAACATTAAATTTTGTGTGTTCTAAATCTTTGTCATGTGAATGAGTGAATGAGGTGAATTTGTCTAAACAATTTTTGAGTTTTAAGATTTGCATGGGTAGTCTTAACTTGTCTTAATGAACTTAGCTAAACTTGTATGTCAATAGTCTTTTGCAGCGTTTAATTTTAAAATATTTAATAACTTGCTGCATTATAATTCATTGTTATGCGAAAAAGTGGCACAATGCATATGCTTCTTAAATTATTCAGTATAACTAATTTTATTGTTGTTGTTGAAGCTATTATTGTATTAAATTTAACATTATTTACAACTTAATTTTATAGCTTTGCATTTGTAAAATCTTTTATTAATCTTAATATTTGACAACAGATGTTTTTCAAATGGTCTACCAATAAGTTCAATCAGATTGCTAAAGTCTTACAGGTCCCCCTATTGGTGAGTCAGTGTAAAAAACAATTATTTTAAAAGTCAACATGAAAATTTGCTGTTAATTTACACAACCTCCAGCCATCTAATATGTAGAACTGTAAATATGTAGAACAGAAAAGATGCTATAATCCCCTTGTAATCCCCAATACAGCTTTATATATCATTATTTATTTCCTAATGACATAAAACACATTCAGCATGCCATCTATTTGTCACATATTTAAAGTCACTTTGCAGTGCCAGATGTTTCAGTAATGTATGTAGATTATTAGAAACATATAGTGCATACCCTGACTGTGATGTTCGACTTTTAATTACAACACATAAAGCCTTGAAGATGGTTTTGTTAAAGGTGCCACAAATTTCCCATATATTTATGACATTTAATGCATATCTGCTTTATCTTCGTAAGGGGGCTTGTAACAGAGTGAAAGATGCACTAATAAAGTATCTTAAAAGCCTTCTTTTTAAAACCACTGAATATTTACCACTGTAGATGAGTCATTTATCTCTTCCTGTGAAGAGTAGTGGACTTTATTGCTTCTAAAGAAATAAAACTATATTTTAAAGAAAATTGTTTTTTGATTTTTTTTAAGCTAGATGCACATTCCTCATTTGGATGTCTGTATATCCAAAGAGCTGCACATAATATGCATAATAGATACACATTCAAACAGTGAATCAGTAAATCCCAAATGTTTACTGCTGGTTATGTGTCTTATTACATTAAAAGCACTGTATACACATAGTTGTTAATGGTTTAATATGACTCCAATACGAATAAAAATGTTTGATTTAAAGTAATATAATTTTCATGATAAAACTAAAGACAGTAGTCTTTAGTAAAATAGTTGCTTCACATAACTGCAACAAAAGCCATAATATATCACCTTTTACATGCATAAGAAATGTAAAAGCCACAAGATGGCAGTGATAATGGCGATAGTATTTTATTTCATCTACAGAACTAGTGCAGTAGTATTACTTCAATGTGTGCGCTTACACACATCAGAGATTTTGTCCGGCACAGTATCACATTTAAAATTAAATGTAATACATTAACTGATCAAATATATTAACTTGTCAATTCTACTGAATGAAATGATTTGGCATTAGCAAACATATAACAAATGTCCGTTTTAAATTTGCTTTTGAACAAACAATAAGGAAAACGATAAGGCACATTAGATGAGTCTGTACTTTACAACTGCTTACAATGTACTCATGTATTTATTGTGTTTTGAAAAACAAGCATGTTTAAAACACAAACCACTGAAAATATCAAATGTATAAAAGTGAAAAAAACATACTTGAAAAAGTATTGCACACCAGTGTTAAGGCCATTTTGGTAAACGTACCTACTTCATGCACTTCTTTGCTAAAGCACAATAATGCATCTTCAAACAACAATGCAATAGATGTTGCCATAAATCAAACCTATAATACATTCACAGAGGTGACCAGGGCATCCTGGTAGCATACAGGCAACTTTTAATGCAGATAGGACCATTTGAAATTTGATTCTGATCCTCAAACTTTTCTTCGAGTAAACAAGATCCGTGCTAAATAAATAGACATAATCCCTTATAAATAAACACATTCTTTTGAATAATAACCCAGCACAACTTTAAAGTTTCTCATAATTCCTCTCACTCATGTACATGTAGTTTCCATAACTTACTTACTTAAACCAAACCCATCTCTTCCCTGCCTCAAGTCAACCAGGAATCCTTTGTACAATTAACACTATATACAGATGGCAGAAATGGAGCGCACCCTAGAACTTGAAGAGGTTGATAAAGCCCTGTGGAGACACTGGTTTGCAGCACGTCTCTGGGTTATTGGCTGTGCAGGGGTGATCTGTATCCTGTAGTGAACAGACAAATAGTAGAACTGCTATTTAAAAGAATAGTAAAAGAAATAAAACTCAAATTTTCTCATATTTATCTTGTCTCACCTTCCAGAAGAGTATGTGGCAATGTGTGCAGAACTGTAGTGTGTCACTGTATTGCTCCTTATGAGGATAGCACCGGCAGAGCTTAAAGTACATCTTTTTCCATTCCAAATGACCTTTATCCGACATCATTAGACGCTTACGGATCTGTACACAAGTATGATAAATTTGCCAAATTTAGTGTTAGTATACACAGTAATAGAATAAACATGAGCAACTGAAAAATTCTTCATTTTTATTTTTGGGTGCGCTATTTCTGACATTCCATGTAAAAAGGCACAAACTTCTACCTGTCTGTCTGTAAAGTGATACTGGCAGAGTTTCTTCCACAGCAGGCGATCTTCTGTCAGCACACTTAGGTCCGGGCATACTTGACCCAAACTGACCAGATCTCGTCCATCTGACAGACGGTGCATGATATTCAACTGTAAGCTTGCTGGCAGGTCAAGGAATGTCATCCCTGTGTTTGTGGGCTGGACAGAAAAAAAAAACAACGATATTTTCACACTTGTGATCTGGACAGTCTCAAAACAAAAGGAACAATCCTAATTACAGCAGTAAGATTTCAGGCTTAAGTTTAGTGTTAATGTTAAGGTCTTGAATGTCGTTACTTATTAACATGTTATTTAAGAACTGGGTCCAAACTGTGTTGCTGTTATAGAATTAACAAAAGAAACATTCCTCACACCCATATTTATTAAACGTTATACCATCTGACCTCTGCAGATTAACTTAAGTCAAAGTAGCATGCATCTTCATGCATCAGATTGTATATAGAGCCGTCACACTCACTCTGTTGATCTGAATGTTGTCGAGCTGCTGTTGCCACTGCAGTATGTTCTCCATGCGGTACACCCAGATGTTGATGTTGCCTACCAAAACAGACTTCCCCATGTCCTGAACTAGACAGCACAATGATGTATATAACGTCTGCAGCAGTTCTTTAATTGGTCGAACATTTTGCTGATCCTCTAGAACTGGAAAACCAACAAGACAGTGTAAATGTTTAGAATTTGTCTCAAGGACATTACACTAAGAGTAGCAAACACTTCGATATGGCATTTGTGACATGAACTTTTAAATCTTAGCCAAATGCTTTTATAATGCACACACAAAAGTTAATTATTTCAGATTTTGCTTGCTTCTGTTGATAGAAATACACAAACTCCCCCACACACATTATTCCCACTAATTATCTCCAACATAAGTGAAGAATAAAGAAAAATGATGAAATTAAATTTGCATAACATACTGTACTGTGAAACGGTTTAGCAAGTTACCATGGAACTTTTGTTTAGTTGAGAGGACCTGTAGTTTACAATATGATGTTTCTGTTTGCTCTCAGAGCTTTGTCACACTTTCCAGTGTTGGCAATTATGAAATTTCCATTAAGCTACGCGCTACTGGTCAAGCCTACAGTAATTTTGTTGTGAGAGACTTCAGACAACAGGATAAACAGCTATTTTGTTATGAGAGGTATCTGCTTGCTATTCTAATAACCAGATCAAACGTTTCGCCTGGTAACCAAAACAGTACTTTAACACAAGAAAATAATCAGAAACGTTGCGAGCATGTAACAGACAATGTTGATGTTTCACATTGATTAAGAGCTTTGCGAATTCATGGATAAAAGAGTTAATATACGAGTAAGATGGTGAGTCAGGAAAGAGAGAGAGAGAAAGAGAGAGAGCTTACCTTTTTGCACAACCCTTTCCAGAATGTTCATGTAGTTTTTCTGTGCCACTCCACTAAGAGAAGGCAGTTGGGACTTGGCGATGAGCTCCAGCAGCTGAAATGTTAGACATAAATTTGAGAGGTCAGACTGTGTGTTCCAGCACTACTTACAGACTGTTATATTCAACTCTCTCCAGCCTTGGCAAAAACAAAGACTCGGGACGGGATGCTCTCTCCCCCCAAACACGCTCTCTGGCTAATGTCTCTTTCAGCAGTGTTGTGTTGAAGCTCAGATTAAATCAGGAAACACCATACCTTCAAATCATAACAGACTGAAAAAGGAACGCACCACTTTTAATGCACAATACCTAAAATCTGAACATTTGAGAGAACAATGGATGGAAGCTTGGGCATTAGTGTTTTTGATGGAAGTGAACATGTGCATCATGTGAATGCATTCGGTTTTGCAGGTGTGGATTTCCAACGCCAAGTTTGTTTGGAAAAGTTAGGACAGCCAAGAGCAGATAGCGAGAGTGGATTTATCCTCTCAAATGGCTGCTGGGTGGAATGACGGGCATGTAAGAGCAGCACAATCCACATCGACCTTAAAGCACGTGAGCATTGTCTCTCCCCATCCCAGCGCATTAGAGTCGCTTCATATGCCTTTACTGTATGTGTGGTATGATCGGACATACATGTATAGTCTTTGTCCTCTCCATCTACTTAAACCTGGCACCTTGTTTGGCATTACAGTGAATAAACATCATCTGAATTGTTGTCTTAACAGGATAATAAACTCAATTTCCTTTGTCTGCTCTTTTGAAATAGACATGTTTTGCCAATGTAAAGGCATGCAAATAGCTGTTTTGACAGCATAGGCAGTGTGACAACCAAGGTATATTTAATGACAGGCTATGATATTATGGCTGTCGTCTAATGGGACTGTTTTTCCATTCTTTCTAAACCTGATCTCTGTAACTGAGCTCTGACACAACACCAGCACAAGGCCAAGAGACAAACTACAAGATAAACCTGACACTACTGTGTCTCAACAGTGCCCGTGACCAACGTGGAAATCGGTCTAGATAAACAAAAACACCCAAAAACAGAGACCATAAAACAAAACCATAAAGCAAATTTATGTTTTAACCAAAACCATATTTATGACCTTGACTTGGTTAACCAGCCATCTAAAATGATTGCATTAATGACCTGATTTGTTACCACCTTAAGCTCATCAGAGTTTACTCGAGATCACAGAGGAGTCAAATGATCAGATCAGAATTCAGGGTCACAATGCAGAAAGGCCCGTGAGGGGGAGTAAAAGGGTCACTTGACTTTCCGTTCTGGTTTCATAAGCTGCAGACCTCTTTTCTCACTTCAGCTGTCTGTTAGGACACTGTGTGACAGTGACATCAACATCACACCAATCGGTGTTTATTTGCTCTCAGTCGATGTTGTTTAGTGATTCTAAAGTCGGGCTACACCACTACTGCTTGCACTATTAGAAGGGACCAATAAACCTGATTTAAGCCTTTTTCCAGCAAGGATATAAGTAAAACCCACCAAAGTGAAAATATGGTGCCTGTGCATCTGCTATGGAAGTGGGCATGAGTACCTCTTGTCTTGTCTGTTGTGTAATGATAAGAGTAAAAACAGTGACAGATAGAGCCTAAGACTTAACCCCTTCCTCTCAAAAGCCTGAAGATTGTCACAGTTTACATAAGTATATTGGAAAGGAACTTACCCTCACAACATAATTGAATCGCCTGGTGTCCTTGATGGCACTACAGAAGTCCAAGCGATTAAACGCTTCTCCCAACGTACAATATCCATGGCGCTGGGTAAAAATGAACAAAAAGAAATTCGTCAACATCTCATCTGATGTATTCACAGAAGTCTCCTCTTTCAGATCATTTACGAGCCTTACCTCTTTGGTACTTCCTTTGTGGACATATATCCATTTATCTCTGTGAAAATCTGCAATAAAGACAGCAACCATGATTTTTGCTGTTGTTTATTAAATGTTGCAAAGACACAGTCTCAATGCTTACAAGGGATCTTTGTGTTGTTGTTCAGCAAGTCCTTTTTTCGCTTCTTCGCAGCCACATCATAATTAATGCTGAGAATCAGATTTTCTCTGTCATATTCTTCCTTGCAGTAGCTGAAAGTGAAGTTGAAAATATATTTATTATATGCTTAAGAGTTGTTATTTGCTTGCTGTACGTTTAGTCATCTGTATATTCATCACAACCTTACGCAACATACCGTGTATACAAATATTTACTAATGAACCCCATGCGTCACATACTTCTTTACTGCGACAGTTATAGAAACAGTAAATATGACCTATCCCTCTATCGAGATCGAGGTATTAATAGCAATGTGATAAACAGCTGATGAGTAAACACAAAGACATATGACAGCTATTTACTGCAATGCTGTAATCCGAGCTCCGCATCCCCATCATCCGTCCAATTTCTTTACGCGTATTGATGTTGCTTTACAATATTATGTACAAAACACATGTATGCTGTTAGCAGTTTGTCGATGTTAAAAGAGCGCATTTTTGTTTGTGTATGAAAGTGCGTCTGCAGTAAACTACGCCGCTTGTTTGATGCTAGCGGTAGACAAAGGAAGAAAAAAATCACTTTAAAGCACGTGACATGCCAATTTAAATCGATAAAAACTGACCTCTTCCGTTCAGAAACATTGTTATTCGTCTCGTTCTCATCTTTCGTTGTTTTTTTCCATCCATCCTCAGTTTTCACCCAACTTTGACCAGGTGAGCGCCAGTCCTGACCAAGAAATGGCATTTTAAGATGCGAAAACCAGTAGAAAGGAAAAGAAATAAAGATAAATAAAAGTTATTAAAGTGATTTTTTTTTAGTGTAGTTGCTACTATATTAAATCATGCTGTGAAAGTGTCTCTGACGATAAAAGTGCGCAGCTGTATTTATATTGCGAGGAGGAGAATCCGGAAGTACTCCTGACTCCGCCCCTCTTGGACGACGTTCTTCAACACGTGGCTTTGTTTATCATCTTCCATAATATTGCAAAACCTCAGTAGAAACATAATCACACTTGAATAGTTTAGTACGTTACTGATAACCTCTCCTCGTGCGATTTTGAAATATCATAAACACTGAAAGTGTTCGGTGGCTTGATTTAGGCTTTTAAAATTTTAAACACAACAAAAATAAATACACAAAATCCCCAGACATGAGGTAAAAACAAAAACTGACTAATGTGCTGATGAGTAAGTTGCCAACATTAATCACGAAATACTTGCGTAAATGTACACATGAGAATGTATTGTTGATGTGAGTTTTGGATTTTAGGTCAAGATAAAAAAATTTGTTAATGTGTGTATATGGACTTTGCACTTTCCCATTAATCAGAGTTGTGCAGACTAAACAACCCTAAAGTTGTAAAGTTATGTGAAGCCTATTGTAAACTTGTCTGTGTTTTTATCTTATCATTTAACCTTTTAATAGTATTATCAAAATCCTACTGACCTCTTCCTGAAACTAAATGTCCAACATTGCACTTAACACTAAGATAACAGAATACAGTCTTTTGAAGTTGATTTCATCAAAACCAATTCACATTTGTTTGGTAATGAGTATCATACTGAACAAGAAATGTGACCCAGCTGTCCCACATCATGATGTAATAAGAGCTGATGGATAGGAGAATCTACAAGCTACCTCTTATCATTTAATCTCCTTAAATCACATGTAAGCGATTGTTTCCTTTCAGACAGTTACATTTTCATCAGCTGAAAACGGTTGTGTGTAGATCTTTCCATGTATTGTTATTGTATGGATGTTTTGTAAGAAGGTGTGTATTAGCACTGTATTTTAATTAGTATGAGGACCCATGAGTTTCACTGAGACATGTATTTAAATGAATGACACCTAAATAAATCAAATGCGTTTAAACCAATGTGATATAAGTGTTTGCCTGCTTTTGACACAATACATCACTGTTTTAAATGGTAAATAGTATTTTTTGTAATGTTTTGCCAAACTCATTGTTTGAGGACCGAAATGAGGAAACCATTTCTAGTAGTTTTAGAATCAAAACATTAAGATTATGTTCATCACACACTCAGACATGTGATAAAGGTTAGGCTACAGGAACATAATACTCATGAAACAATTTGTTTGTCTACTCATTGCTGCCATTACAGAGCTGATGTAACCTGACTTGGTTGAATGTAAATTACTCTGCTGTGTTTAAAGTAGAGTAAAAGATTCCAGAACCGGAGTTTCTACAGCCCTTTTGCCAGATAGATTGGACTGCAAGGTTCAAATGGTCATTTAACCCTCACCAAGTGGCTAATGGAAAATGTATCAGCAGGACCACATGACAAAGTGCATAGGCACATGTACAGTGTGTGACTGTTGCCACAGTCATGCAGAAAACCATGTGGCTTCATAGACCTGCCAGACCTCAATGTTTCAAGAAGTAATTTACTACACCAAATACAATTTCAATAAATCACCATGTTTCATTTTTAAAAGAAAGTTCAGTGTTCTTCTTGCTCGTTTTCATTAAGAGCCTTTTACTACACTTCATAATTGGATCTGGTATCTTCAGTATCTGATCATTGTCTCAACATTAAGGCACACATACAGTGTGAATTATGTTGCTGAGGCACTAAAAGATTGATGTTATTCCAAGGAGTTGGCTGGTCACATCAGAAAAATATTTGCTGTAATTGCAATACAGATATTCAACAACATGACATTTGTCCTTCTCCTAAAATATCCCTTTTCCCAAGCTACGCTTACTGTTTGGCCGTCACTCAGGGCCAAGTCTTGCGAGGGGATTTCCTAGATATTTAGGTCATATTTCCATTTTGTGATTTAAAGTAAAAAAAGTTGTCTGTCTGTTAAACAGAAAGACTGATCAGAATGATATTAAATGCTAAACCTTTTCGTAATGAAATACATGAACTGTGTCAAACTGTTTTTGTTTTGTGTTTGTGGTAGTGAACCCCCCACACACACATGATCAGACGTACTCAATAAAGCACCTGCTGCTGTTGCTCTTGCACCGATTTCATCATTCCCTCTAGTTCACCCTGTTAAATGTTTAAATTTACATGCAACCTGGGCCAGCCACATGATTCTGGGGGTGTAATGTTCTCCCTTGTTTGTTTCCCAAAATAGCATGAGATTGCCTGCAAAGTTTGAACCCCATCATTCCTAGAACAATCTATGGTAAAGCATATTCAGGTTCAAACAGGAACAGAAACTGTTTTGACATTGTGCAATCAATGCAACTCTTTAAAGGTACACACTATACTACAGATCTCGCTGTGCATCGAGTAATCACAGCACACACATTTTTACCCTTGTATCTTCCATTGAGATTCATGTCCACATGCTAATCTGCTTAAAATAAGCAATTTATCGATACTGATTGTAATCTTCAAACTTGATATACTGTATAAATGAACCAAAATATACATCAATATATTTATCACATTAAATAAGACGTTATAAGACGCAATTTTGTACGGTTTTGAAATATTCTGCATACATGTATGAGCAGTATGTGACATTTTTACATCTGTAAAATCCACACACTTACAGAAGAGACAGTAACTTAACTCTTGCTGATTCATTGCTTCGTGTCTGAGCATGCAGTCATCTGTCTTATACAGTGTGTCACAAGTGAGAGTCACAGATAGAAATATGAGAGAAAGACAGGGCAATAACACACACTTAGGCACACATATCTCTCACGCTTATACATTCATAGGTCTCAAACTTCCTGTGACACTTCATGTGCTATGAATTTAATTGAGTTTAATAGTCTGTGTATAATATAAATTGATCAATAAGATAGTAGAGCTATACAGCACAGTTTATTGGTTGATAAAATTCACTTTATTTAAGATTAAACCTATAATAAAATTAACAGTACAACAAAAGTATATAAAATAATACATTTTATTTTTAATTTCATCACAAAATTATATCCAATCAGAACATCTTAATTTACAAGTGTGGTAATATACATTCATTTCATGAAACATTTCATGGTAAACCTTAAGTCTTTTTTGCTTTCATTATTATTTTACTGCTAATACACTATGTACTCTTGCATCCTTGAAAAATCATGAAAAAATAAACAATTTACAAAAAATAGAGGAATGTGTTAAAATAAAGGTATGCATTTCAAAGCATTTAATAGTGTGCTATGAAAATCTAAACTCGTAAGTGCTTAAAGGCCATACTTCATAAAAAAAACTCACTTCACACACATTTAGGCAGTATGTGCAAATGTATATTAAATCTGCCTCTAAATGCTTTAGACTGAATGTTATTTGTTACAGAGACAAGATTCACTTTGGGGACCGTGCGATATACATTTATGTAGGCAGAGATTTGTCAGAAAGATAGACCATGGGTACTGAGCCATGGTCAAATAACTTAAAAGGTAAAGTTCCCATTGACACCCATGAGTCTGTTTTTGGGTCGTAGCAATCAAAACTGTCTGAGTCTTCCACATTCTCCTGGCTATTAATGAACCGACCCCCTGTGACATAGAGTTTGTTTTTTATAACAGTAGCAGAGTGATGCATCTTCCTTGTCTTCATGCTTTCACATTTTTCAAACCTGTTGCTTTTGACATCATAGGCTACCATTCGTCTTGTATAACCTATCAAAATAAAAGAAAATCCGATCAGTACCTTAATAGATAATACTAAAAAGATAAGACTTCACAACTACATTTTTCTGACCTCCTACAATGTAGATTTTGTCATCAATCACCGCAGCTGGGGCACAAACGTTCTTTACTGTTCTGGTCTCCATCCTACACCATAGATTCCTTCCAATGTGGTATATCTACAATATAAGAACATACTTTAACAACGCATTAAAATCAGACAAAATCATTTAAATAAGATGATATAGCCTGTGATATCAAACCTGGATCATTCGAACTGGTTTCTGCACAGCATCTTCCCCTCCAAACACATATATTCTCTGGTTATGTGCGACCACAGCCGGGTTCAGAACCGCAGTGGGCATAGGGGCCATGGCTTCCCACCGGTTGAACATGGTGTCATATCGCTCTACCTGATTGGACAGCTGACCGTCAGCCGTCAATCCACCCAGAACAAAAATAAAATGCAGGTACGAGATGCTCTGATGTGCATATCGGGGTGTCAGCATAGGTTCTCCAATTCTCCACTGGTTTGTTTTGAGAGAAAGTGTGTACACGGTGTTGCTAGGTGTGCACTTCCCTCCTGCACTCATGGTTAAGCCTCCCAGCACATAAAGGATGCTGTGCATGCTGATGTATGACGGTCGGTAGAGCCGCAAGGGAATTTTTGCCAGCCATTCCCAGCGTCGTGTCTGCTCATCGTAAAGCAAAGCCTCACGAGACGTCCTCTCACCATTCTTGCGGCCTCCCACCACTACGAGTGCTTCCTTACAGTTCTGACGCCGCGGAGCCATCCAGAGAGGCTCCAGGTCACCGGAGCATGAAGTACCAACAGAAAAGAGAAGACGACGAACAGATTCGATTATTTCTATGCACAGTGACGAGGACTGGACAAGAGGGTCGCTGGCGATGAACTGGAAAAGATAGGAAGGGTGGATGTATCTCAGTCTCACACGCCGGAACAAGTCATGAATGGTACCGCGTCTGGAGAACGGTTCGTGGTGGATCCAAGCTAAAAGAGTTTCGAACACCTGCTCCTCCTCAACGCACAGTCTGTCGTCTTCCAAGTAGCTCACCAGTTCAGGCAGCGAGAGTTCACAGAAATCCTCTGAGACCACCACATCCGAGAAGCTCTTCACGGCCATCTCCCTGGCTTTTTCCTGCAGGCTAGGACAGTGTAGGATTTCTGAGAGACGGATCATGCTCAGGCAGTTGTCTGGACTGAGTTGGGTTTGGAGGAACGTTGAGCAGGCCTCAAAAAGTCTTCCGTACTGAAGCATAGAGGCAGCTTGCATCAAAGGGAGAACCAGCTCCATGGAGATGCAGATGGACCCTGTGTAAACATAGTCCACAATACTCACGAGGATGTCATAAGGAACAGATTGCAGGTCTATCTGGGACTTCTGGCTCTCCAGAAAGCTGCTGCAAAACATAGCGAAGAAGTATGGGCTGCTGGATGCCAGAACATTTCGGTGACATGGAATCCCCTTGCCTTCAGAGCAAAGGATGACATCGGTGAGAAGTTGCTCTTTTCTTAAGCTGTTCAGCTGGAGGGGAGGGTGGAGATAAACTCTTTGTCTTTATAGTGCAGAACATCTGATATTGGACCATCTAAGCTATGAAAAGGAGAAAGGAAAAGATTTATTTGGATGGCAGATATTGTTATCCAAAGTGACCTTGCTATTGTTAACAGTTGCTCTGGCAATTCGAGCTACATGAACACAGGCACGCTATCACATTTTTCCAGGATGCTGGACTGTGATTTTAAACGAGGTCGACTTTATCAAAAGGGTTATGTCATCAGTCAGCTGTTTTTATTATGGCATTCTGTCCTTGGCAGATTCAGCAATTAAAATTGAGCTATATTTTCATCACCTGGCTCTAGTCAGCTATTTACATGTTTACAGACAAATAAATCCTAATAACAAACATGCACTTAAAAATGCATAAGATACGTCTGTTATTTATACACCATTATGATGTTTAAAATGCATTACATGCTTTTATACATTCCTAAAAGATACACTGACATGTTTAAGCGTGACTGTGCAGCTCCATCCAGCACAGAAAGAAAACAAATATTCTTATATGCCTCATCAAAAACTGTTTTTATTATTCTTAAGATATCACAAAGGAATGTCATTAGTAAAGAGAATGCAGTTATGAGCATACTAACATTTATAACTAGACAACACATATCACACATCATATTTTAAGTGAAATGTAAATTTACACTACAAATTCCTCAAATATTATGCATTTATTAACAATCTACACAAGTGATGTTGTGTCTACAGCTAAACCATCTGCTTGGAGACTTGATGTGAAATATCAATAAGACAGTTGACTTACCTTGTCTCAGCTGATTTAAGGCACATTGTAAATGGTCCTGAAATTATCTGTGTATCATCAAAATTCAAGCAGAGTCCAAACTCTGCGACGAGCCACTGTTTTCTAAAACACTTCGCTTCTGAAAGTTCTTTACTTTCTGAGTTTGTCAGGTGGATGTTTATAGAGACCAGCACGACCGTGTCATGTTATTTGTTGTTCTGAAATCCTTCGCGAGGCCTCTGTGTACATTCCAGTCTCCCTAAAAATAGATGACTGTTTTCTCTGTCAGGACTGGTACTGTTTCCACTAACACCTATTCGTGGTACACCCTCACCCCTTCTTTTTTTCCACAACACAAGTTTATCACCGTCTGCATAGAGTGTCTGAGTTGCAACACGCTCCACCACGTGTGTATGTTTACCGAGCGTGTAAACACTGCTTGTGCCTGAATGCTATTCTAAGAGTTCCCTTCAATTCCTTAGCTAAGCCCTGTAAAATCCAGCATTGTGTTACTACAGCAGTCGACATTAAACACTGGGTTGATAGAGGTTTTGGGTGAGGATATGTAACAGCTGAAAGCTTGAAAGCCAAGCATACAGAGGTATAAAGCAGACAGTGCTGAGTGATGGGGTTTTGTTTGATGATAACCGAGTGGTCATTGTCATGCTTATTTAATTTCCTTCTGTAGGTGTGTAGAGATCAATGTCACATGGAAGTTGGTGATTTTCAGTGATCAAAGAAATAAAAACAAAATGTAAAGCATCATGTTACTATGTTTTGTCCATCTGTTAAAAGCTGTAAATATTTGTCAAACTCATGACAACGGGTACACACTTTGTAATTTGTGCAGCCAAATAATCATAACATAACCATTTCTTTCTTACCTTTTTATAGTCTGAATTATTTTTTCTACTACAATTTGAACATTTGAAACATTTATTTTTAGTCCAGTGATGTGACATCAATTAAACAGAATTTTACTGATACTGTTATCAATTTTATACACATAGTTTTTATGTTGATTTAAAAATATACATGTATTTGCCATGCACTAGTTTGAACAAATATGCTTTATTTTAAGATAATGTTTACAAATGTAGATTTAGATCTGTAGCTCCATCTAGTGGCGTTTCTCTGTACTGTTGAACTTTGCGTACTAAGAAGCATTACGCAAGTTGCACCTGTGCTGTCATCTGATTCGCATAAGCTACAGTGTTGCTGTTAATGCAAGTGACAAACAGCTTACACATTTGTAACTCAGGCAAACAAATAAATAGAGGACATTGTCATGTCGACATTATATAATAAAAATTAAAGGCTAAAATTTTAATTAAATAACAGCACTTGCTGCAGTCTGAGAGTAAAAAATACTTGTGCCATGGAAACTGATCTGATCTCTTTCAAAAAAACTAAACTAAACATGATCAACCGCAAAACCAGTAAACAGCCTGATGTAATAAGCCACCTGTTTATTCTGCATTAAACCATTTAAACTGGTCCTCTCTCTCTCTCTCTGCCTCCATAACTGGAATCACATAATTTCATTATATCTGCTAATGTGTTTATAGAGTCTTTTACAGTGATTATACAGATGTTAAGATTTCATTGGTTCAAATCTACTCTTCTTCCTGAGATCACACATGTAAGAGATAACGTACAGTCAGCCAGACAGCTGACACATCAATCAGAACCCCACCAAGCACAACAAAAGAGTCTCAGATCACCCTGAAGGGGTTTATTTTGTAACAACAACAATCTGACTGTAAATTATTCTGCTTTCTACATATCAGTCGAACAAGTACATCAATAAATGGATGTTTTATACATTCATTAAAGACTGCAGAGAGACAAAACATGAGTATATACAATATAGCAAATACAAGTTTCTTAGATAAATAGTCAGTTTTACAGTACTGTCATAAAAATCTTGAAATTCCTGAAACGCAATGGTAAAACAAGAATATCAGGTTTAAGTGTACTTGAAGTGTACTTTACCAGTAAAGGGTTAAAAATGTCTGATTTGTTTGAACTTCTAGCACAACACTTTTTACAATCAATATGGCAGGCAATACATATGCAGTTTTTAGTTTAGAGAAAAACTATACACATTAGCTTCGTACTAGAGCATGTGTGCATATTACTGTAAGTGTTTTTGTTAATTATATCCCAAGCTAAGCGCTCACGTAAAGCCTGTCCTCCAGGGAAAGTATTTCTAATGATTAACAAACTGCTTATCACTCCATGAGTAAATGAAGGATAACATTTAGCCTACTGTACATTAAGATGTAAGTGGAGGCCTGTGACCTCCAGACAACCTCCAAATTCTTCTGCTTGTTGTCATTACATTTATTATAATAATGTTTTGAAAGACTAATAGTTGAAAAGCAAGACTTCCAGCTTGGTGTATAATTACTTGTACTGCATTTTTAATTTGCATTGTCTCACATTATTCTTATTCTATAAACATGAGACATAACTTTTTACATTATGGTACAAGACTAAAATTAAGGTAAAAATAGTGTCAAAAAGAATGACATAGTTCGAAATGTCTGTTCTGTATATTAATAAAAGAACAAAAAAGTAGTCATAATAGAATGAAACATGTTTTTGACATATATTAAGGCACTGATGTCTGATGCATTTGAAAAGCAGAAAGTGATGGGACTAAAGCCTGAGATCACACCACTTTCATCTTTTGGTTCCCATAATGGACCTTCTTTGTGATCCTCCTCCAATGGCTTTACAACAGACGGCATTATTTCTAAACAGACCACCAAAACCCAAGAGCCTCTCTCTACAGTACAAAAGAAGGAAATAATATAATAAAATAAAGACATTGAGTGTGCAATATATTCACATTTTCTGTGTGTTACTGGTTAAAATATTCAGGCGGCAAATACTGGTATATGTTGCTCCACAATATCATCACATCAGATGGTCTCACTGAAAAAGTTGCATTGCAAAATGCAATAAGACCATTAGGAATAGGCCGCTGAATGGTCACTGTTCTTTAAAAGGCAGAGGCTGTCCTTATGACAGTGATATATTACATAGCTTGTTTTCCTCATGTGCAAATGTGCAAAAAAAAGGGGACATAACAGCAAATACTGAGATTGCAAATTGGGTCACGTTGTGTCATATCTAAATGACCTACTTCTTCTGGACTTTCTGATATGGTCTGAAGAGCATGTTCCACTTTCAGCGTGGTAGCAAAAAGTTCTGATAGCATCACCACAAAGCAAATGCCAAAGTTTCACCTACAGAGTTAAGCAAACAAACCAGCCGCAGTCAGTATGCAGCATTCACAAATGTAAGAAAGAGATTATGCAAGTGAATCTTGTGTGAAATTAAATGGCTAGACCATGCTATTATTGTCTGCAGAAAGCTGTCAAGTAGATGAGTTTTACAAAAAAGATATATAATTTGGCCAAAATGTCATGGTCCTCTAGAGGTCAGTACAGTATATCCCAAAATATATGTGACATACAGAAAAAGAATCATATCCTGAAATGATTATACTTGATGGCTATTATTGTTAGAAGAATAACCAGTCCTAAATGGTTCACTGCACAAAATAATGTTTATCACTATACTGTATGCCACTGTGTGCCACACTGATCAATTCATGTGTATGTTCCATGTGTAGGAAACAAAAATTTAAGTAATTGGAGGACTGATTGAAGCATATTTTCATTTTTCATCTCAGTCACTTTTTTGTTTGTTATCTGACAACCATCATTTTTCTTTTTTCCGGATTTCTGGTACGCTTCATTGGTACAACACAAACAGACACACGCTATGCACCTTCAGCAATAATACACCTTTGATAGAGCGCAGTTGCCTTTGGAGACCCACAGAGAGAAAGAGGGGTCTTAAGGGGCTTACTATTAGCTGCTTAAAATTCTTCTGATGTAACCAGTACATACCCACTGGAAACAAAACGTCAACTCATTCTCACCAGTGTGCCACTTCCTCCCCATTTTGTTTACTTATGGTGGTCTTGTGATCGTGGAAAGTAAATAATAAATTCTTTCACCGTGTGAGGGCAAGACAGCAGGACTGTCTTTATATCCTGTGATGTGACAGACAGCTTCATACAATGTCACAGGCATACTGACACAAGGTGTCTTGGCATTCACAATGGCCACATCACAGGCTCTAAGAGAGACACAAAGAATAATCTTTGTTGCGTTTGAGGAATTTCTAAACTGAAATGTTCCCGTTTACCCAACAGGATGAAAATGCAGGGGGTGTGAATCAGTCAAAATATCAGCAAATTATTCTAATGAGCACAGATCAAATATTAGGAGTGCAGGTGTGCCTGAACATTTAGTAAAAGGTTTGATGTAGTAGATTTTTTATGCGGCTCAGAGAGATGGACGCTTAGCTTGATAACATGTAGCTGGTGATATGCCCTGCGGCGACATGCAGAAATCCCTGCACATGTCTCTGTGCTGGAGAGAGCAAACACACAGCAGACTCGCTGGACAGCTGTTATGTTAGGTAATTAAGAGCTGAGGCACGCTTCTGGGGTGAGAAGCCCTTGCAGTGGGAATGACAGACTGCGAGGCAGAGGATAGCTGTTTGGAAAAAATCCACAACATAGGACTAAACACTGCAGTGGTTTACAGACCCACATGCCCTGATAGATCACACAACAAGCCAAAATAGATCTCATAGGAGACATGTCTAAAGACGCTACACAACATGATGCGTCTCATACAGACATCAACGATGTGACATCATGAAATTAAGGTATTCAGTAGTGAAAGAGGTTGTAAAGAATTGATTGGGGTAGTTGACCCAAAAATAAAAAAAAGTTTCACCCAAAAATGTCGTTCAAAACGTATGAGTGTTTCTACTGTGGAACACACAATAGACATCAATGGGGACCAATGTTGTTTCGTTATCAAAATATCTTTTCTGTAGAAATCTGGAATGACATGAGGACATGAGGACATGATCATTAAATATTTTTTATTTTGGGGTGAACTATCCATTTAAAGTGTTATACGTTTTGTAAACCAAAATATGAATATGTATTATTAAATATCAGCATGTCGGGATGGTTATCGTTAAACTAAGGTACTCTGAGCAATTATTTAGCAAAAGACCGCTTCAGTTTAAATGTGCACTGTCTCTTTAACTGAGCGTGTCTTGTGTAAACATTACCGTGAGCTCTACTATTACACAGAGCGCTGCAAGTGCCACAACTTCAGAAAGCAGTGGACGCCATCCATGACGGGAAAAGAGAGGAAAGAAGTCATCAAAACTGCAATTCCTCATAGGAGACAGTAATCGCTGGTCGCAGAACTCCCTGTGGATTCGTCACTGTGTCTGATGGGCTTCCTCTGTCTGGAGCCCACACCAGGAAATGGTCAGGTGAGACGCACCTGTTCTGAACGCAGAACACGCAAACTCAGTTGATTGAACGCAACTGTGCAGGGAAACATTTTGGCTTGAATGCACGATAATCAGCATGATATGTGGAAACACACAGCGCGTATTATTATTCGCATAAATCACATTATCATATAAAACAGCTGTTCGTCGATAAAAAAAGAAAAGATATGGATTTATACCTGAACTGGGCTTCAAGGTCGGATTACGTGCTCCATTTTTCCTTGATTTAAACAGGTGGGACGTGAAAGTATTTGCACGAGTTTCGCGGGTTGTTATGGGGAATCAAGTGGAGAAATTTACACATTTGACTTACAATGAATTACCCACGACTGACCCTAATGGATTCGAGCCGGAGGACGACACGCCACGGATCGGAGTGTCTTACATTTTCTCTGCTGATGACGACGAGCAGGAGAACGTCGATGAGACGGAAAGAGATCCCAGTGAAGATGACACGAATTACGACTGCCGCAACGAATTACAATGTGCGGTGTATTATCGAGACGAGTGTATTTACGACAGGAATAGCAGGTTCGTCGAAACGGAAAACTTATCGGTTGAGAACTTGCTAAATAAGTGCACACCTGGTGACCTGCTGGAGTTTGTGTTCGTCGGGCAGTACCCACACTGGGCAGTGTGTGTTGGTAGCTCACAGGTGGTTCATTTGTATAGAAACGAAATCAGACGCGACTTTCTTTACGACGTGTGTCAAGGTAAACGAGGCAGAATTGTGAACGAACTGTATAAATTTCGGTCTCTGAATCCTGATGTTGTGGTGAATAATGCCCTGGAGCAGGTCGGGTTGAAGGACCGGGACGTTTGCTGGAAGAACTCGGAATGTTTCGCTGCGTGGTGCAAGTTTGGCAAACGCGAATTCAAAATTGGAGGTGAAATACGAATTGGGAAGCAGCCGTACAAGATGAAACTGCAGCTGTCAGAGAAGAAAAGTCACGTTTTGGAGTTTCAGAGTTTGGAGGATTTGATTATGGAAAAGAGGAGAAATGACCTAATTGGCAGGGATGCTTTCATCCGGGAGATGGAGAATCATTTAAATTGCACTGAAGACACTAAAAACGACTACAATTGTAACTGATGGATCAAAAAAGGGAGCTTCTTATGTGGACAGACGGTCTTTTTATGAAGGATAGACAATTTGTAATCACCTCAACCACAGCAGTGTTGTAGCCTAATTTCACAAATTTTTGTCACAAAAAGATTTTTTATAAATTGGACACATTTACTAACCTGGAAAGATAATCATTTAAAAAAAGAAAAGTTATACCTTGTCTTTCTAATCCGAACGTGATAATCATTTACTTATGTGTATTCACATCCAAATGAACATTCTGAGAACTTTTCCAATAGTGGTGTCATTAAAAGTGTTGTTTGTTTGTTCTGAGATCTTTTTTCTCATATCACATGTATTGTTGTTGTCGAATATGTATTCATATCTTGTTTCAGTGTCTCAATAAATATGTATTTTTGCTTAAACTGTGTTTGGTTATTTAGCACAATATTATGTTATTTGCTATTGGCATTTCTTTTTCCAATGTATTTGGATCTCTTCGTCTCTTTCGGTAAGTGGTGGAGTGTATGTTTATACTGTATATGATGTTTTCTTAGACTAATAGTGGCTATGGAAGTTTCTGATGGCCTGATATAACTTCTAATGCATCCTGTTTCTTTAAGTTTGTAAAAAAAAATCACCCCAAAGGGAAAAGTAAACATACATTTATATATTTATATAACTAACATTTCTTACAGAATCATCAGCTGTTTTGGGAATTTAGAATTAATTCCACTGATCATATACTGTACTTGGCTAAACTGAAGGCATATTTTACAATTTCTCTCCCCTAAACTTTTTGTTCATAGAATTTCATGATCACAGTCTTTTGGGGACAGGGACTTGGGGACAGGTTTTTGATTTCTACAAATAAGTTTGCGTTGTGTTGTTTTCTATTATGATTACAGTTGCCTGACAGTGACTTGATAGTTTATGATGCTAAGAAACAAAAATTATTTCAACACACTACATTCATGATGTGTCTTTTATGTTGTTTTTGTTATGTTATTTTAGTTCTAACTGAGCTGGAATTAATTAGGGAATTAACAAAAACCTCAGTATAAGGGGAAAAGTGATAATAAAAAAGTATGTAAAAGTATAAGTTTATGACGTATTTTGTTTCATCATTCCAGACTTTAAGATCCTGCATGATGGTAGGATCTCTGAGATAATGTTGCCTAAAGAGGGTTTTGTTTAGCCAAAGGAAAGAGGATTTATATAGATCTGCTGGAGAAGTTGACTACATTCTCAAGATAAGATGCACAGATGCTCAGAAAAGATAACCACTGCTTCTTTAGGAGTGTTTTAAAGTACAGTCTTAATTAGATTTAAGTCTCAATTTAAACTGCAATTTATAATCTAAATTTTTGTAAGATACTTACTGAGATCAAGTCAAGCATGAAATCACAATTTTTTAAATGAACATTAATCAAATAAAGATATGTGGCCAAATAATTAAACTTTGTTCTTATCAGTCTGTATGTTCACTCGGTGTGGCACCATTATTCATTTACATCCGTTTGTGTGAGAACCTCTGCAGGTCACGCACAGAAAACTCAACTATGAAATAGCTATTTTTAAAGAGCTTTTGCAGCAGCTCAGTGATTGACATTCATCCTTAAATCCTTTGCGAAAAGCCACATTAAACTGTCCTCTATATTTTGTTATGCATTATATCAAACTCTCTGTTGGGCCAACTTGCTGTCTTGTGTACAAATAGTTTATGGACCAAGAAAGAAGTACATAGACAACATACAAACAAACAAACTCTGCTGTGTTTTTGTAGACAGAAGACAGAAACAGGTTGTAATAATCGTAAACCATTACCTGTTAGTTAGGGGTTCAAGGCTAAGCCTTTATGTTTTCTCTTTTTACAACTGTTATCTTGCTCATCCATTGGTTTTGCAATGACTACGTGCCAAATTTTCTAACCTGGTGGGCATGTCCTAACAATCATAAAGAGGCAAACATGACCATCAAATGTTTTATCTTTGTTATGGAACTAGTAGGGAAAATCAGGCACTTTTTATTGATAAAACAAAAGCTTTTTTGTTACGTAAAAAACATTTTAATTACTATGACAAACGCTCACAATGTCCTTACCAGTTTGTTTGTCAGATCGGTTAAACACAGCAATGGAAAATTATCTCTGCAGCTCTGGTGTGCGAAGATCCGCTCTCAGTGTGAATGAGATAACTGAAGGTACTTAAGACCACACAGCTGAGCACAATTATTTACAGCTTCCTGATTTGATAACTATCAATTCTCTTTATACTGATCCAGTTTTCATCCTCTGAAGTTCAAATGGATAATGTGAATTTAAATCACTGCATGAAATAGAAAAATGCCTTTCAATAATATTATGCTAATTGGGAAGAAATCTGCTTTAAAGAAAAGGCTAATGAAGGGGAATAATAAGCTGTATTGTCCTGATGATTTTCTGCCATCTATAATTCCATTGCTGATGAGGGCTTGACCTCTCCTTTTGGGATTGGGTTATCTGAGACAACCTGAAGGTTTACCTGACTAAATGCTCTTCTAAGAATTTGTTTAGGATTATATTCCTATAACCTGCTCAATGTCCACTCCATAGCATGTGTAATATGAAAGATCATATTTAAAGCACCCCCCTCCTGCCAATAGATGAAAAACGCAATGATCTATTATCTTACTATCATACACATGCATTCACTTAAAAGTTTTTCAATAACATTTTTTCATGTTAAACCTAGGCAAATATATGCGTATAATAGTTGTAACCCAAGCTGTCAACCTGCAGTGTAATATCTGTTCTGTTATTATAAAGCTTGCGTGAATTAATAAATGCATAAATTTAAATATTGTGATAATCCATCCTGAATAGATATCCCGAGCAGGTGTGCACAGCGGTATAACAAAAATGTGTTGGGCTAACAAGCAAATGGAAATAAACCAACTTTTCTTGGAAATAAAAACCATTGCTGTGGGTTAGGTTTGTTTCCTAAAAATGCAGCATTACATACTGTAGACATGTCACCCTTCATAACCAACATGGCTAATTCTAGATTTTAGACATTTTTATCCACTTTAAATGAGAAAAAATTATAATGTCCTGTAACATAATATTAGTTGTGGTGGTATTTCTAGGCCTGGAAATATTTTTGTGCCACATTTCTGTGCTACGTTACATGAGATCTTTACACCCTGAAACTTGACCTCATAAGTGGCAAAATGTAGATTAGAATATTTATATGGCACTTAAAGAAGAAGCAACATAAAAATAGTTATTCACAGTAGCCAGTGAGCTTCTTTAAATTGATTTCAAACTGGTTCAAAAATGTGAAAGAAATAAAATATATCAAAGGTATGCAATCTTGTCTTTAAACTAACCGAGTCAAAACAAGCGTAGCTTTTCAAAGAAGTAAGAATAGTCAGCCCAGAGAATGGTCTTTTGCTCCTGTAAAGATAAGGATAGTTGACTTTTATCTGCTTTGGTTGGGCACAATAAGAGGAACATGAGGAAGTCCCACACCCTTCCTCATATCCTCATGGGAATACTTCAGACAGTTATGTGGAATAGCTGTCGAAGTTCAGGGACACAGGAGGACCGGAACCATGAAGACTTATGAATCTTAAGAAATGAGATTTATATATATGTAATCAGACCTTAAAATAGAGTTATTTATAAAACATTATTTATAATGGTATTTGGTGATGTTAAAGCAAGCCTTTAATTGTACACATAAGCCACATCAGCCACAAAACCTCAACTCATTCTTTGCGATTGAACAGATCTCCTCTTTAACTGGAATGAGCACAACATTTTGTTTTTGCAAGCATTCTTATCAGAGAGGTTGTACAGCTTCCAGGATTTCCTTGGCTAGAGTTTACTTCAGGCATTTGCTTCGTACCAGTCAGGATCATTCTCCTGAGAACATTTTGCCATAATGTCTCTGGAGTTTTTAAAAAGTCAGAACAGAATAGAAAAAACAATTACAACCACCGTCAAGGTTCTCACGAACATAGAAAGCTTGGAAACGTTCAGTCCTGAAGACTCACAGGACACAAGTACTCCGTGTGTCCGAATGTGTTGTACCAGTGCTTGATGTACTACTGCCTGACTAAACAAGAGATTAAAATCCATTTACATAGCAAAATAACAAAAAATAGAGATACAACACAGACATATGAGGTTGCTATATGCTTTACAATATCTGAGTCACACTTAAACCTCAGCCATTCATTTATGATATGATGTCCACGGCCTGCCGCACAAGCATCAGATGATGTTTTAAATCCATCCATTTTTCCTGCTTCTGACACTCATCCTTCCCTTTTGTGTCATAGCCTGAATCTCCTCTAATCCCATATTTACCACAGCACAGCCACCCATTCAGGTCCATGTGCTTCTTGTCTGGCTAATTTGTGGTCAGATACTGACCAGCTATTGATGTGTCCCCATGATGCAGAGCTGAATGATGCTTATTATGATTAGCTCTTAATACCCCCTATATTCCAGCCGAATAGTCCAAATAGTACACTACAGCAAACATGCAGAATGACAGATCAGGGGCAATACATTTGGCCGTCTTTTTTATAGAACCCTTATATAATTTGGGTGGATGGATGGACATAAATCTGTATATCTATAAATCCACACTTTCTAAAGTTGCACAACACAGATGGAGTTTCCTGATTGGCAAAATAATGCCCCGTTCTATGCCATTTGTAGTAATAAAATGAAGTGGACTCATTTTGAGCAGCATGATTTAAAAACGTATAAAAGAGAGGCAGGAAAATGAGAGTGAGGAATAGTTACGGCTTTGAAAAAGGCCCTTAGGCCCTGTCAGTTCGCACGGCTCCAGTGTTCTAACTAGATAAGAGATTGACCCTGTTATTCATTTCTTTCAGGCCAGAGATCATCAATGTGACACACGTTCGCTCAGTTTGCACTTAAGTCACATGACACACCTTTACAAAACACCTCTGAACAATACAGCGTGATTCACACGTACACATTCATAGACACACCAGAGGAAAGGCTGAAATTTACCAGGGCAAGTCAGAACCAGATTATCCAATTTATTTACCAGCAAAATCAGAAGTGGGTTAGAAGCTTTGAAAGGAGCTGGGAACTATTGCACTTACTTTTCACCCTTTACTTATAATGTATCCTTGTTCTGAAAAATGTATGGAGTACATTTCACTGAAAGAAGTGTTGCTTATTTCCTAACCTTAAGATCACATTTAGCTTTTCTTCAGCAAAATAATAAATACAAATTAAACGACTTCTTGGGCAGCATTGAAGTAACACAGATCTGTGTCAATAAATCAATAAAGACAACAGGAATAAATTAACACTTTTTGCTTGTGTTGGGATGCTCTGAGTCCATGAGATTCTGCCATTAGTGTGACATTTTCTTATCGGCACCAGCCACCCGAGTGCTAACACAGAGAGAGCTTGTTTGATTTGACATGGTGCCCAATCTCCATGTGAGGATCAGGCATCATGCTATAGCAATGAGGAGGGCAAGAAGATAACAAGGCAGAAGCTAATTACAGCACCCAAGCTTTTACTGTGTGCTGCATTCACTTGGATTGACGTGATCAGATTAGTGGAAAATATTTGATATTTTGCTGAGCTGTTTTCTAAACCGTCACAAAAGATGAGTTTTTATGAACAACGTGAGATTAGACCTGACAGTTTCCCAGGTCTTGCTTACTCTGTACACATTAGTAAACAACATTTAGTATAGTAAACAACGCCAAAGCAGAGTTCATACAGTGTAAAACAATGCAGTGCTAGACCATAAAGATCAGTTGTTTAGCAACAGACAGCCAATCATATATGATCTCAGTATTTACGTCATATAAAATGTACTGCAAACATGTTATCTGTTTAGAAATATATGTGTTTGTAGGTTTAAGAAGACTTCAAACACCCAGCGTGAACCAACGTGAGATTATTTCCACAAAAAAAAACATGCTCTTATTAAAACACCTTGTCTACCCATTAAGGGCAATGTTATTGACCTCATTAATATGCAAATAATTACATGACTTGCCTAATCAAAGTTATTAACATTATAAATATGCAAATAAGAACATTAACCCCAGGTTTACAAATGTACAGCGTGAAACCATGCAACATAATAAATAATTAGTGCTGGATGTTGCCATTTTGATGTCCCTATTTGTGCTAACTGTTAAAATAACATTTGTGTTTTACTAATGTTTTCTTCTGTTTGGTGTTTTAATTTTAAAACATTGTTTTCATTTTTCCCAGATATTAATATAACAGAACCATTCACTTAGCCTTTTAATTATATCTCTTTATAATATCCCATCCCAGATGATGTCATTTATAATGACATCATCCTCCTTTGGAAAACAGCAGTACAAACAAATATTATCAATGGATCTGGTAAATAGCTGTGATATTTCAAGTTTTTTGATTATCTCATTCTACATGGCATCATTTGTAGTTGTTTCTAGTTAACACCCTTATGTACAGAAACACTTAAAGCCTCACTTGCTTACATCATATTGGGCAATTTCCATTGCTGTTGTATAAGTAATGCATTATAATTAATAATGTTTTACTGTCTGAATTTAACCAGAGCATGTTTGCGAATGTCTGGCACACACTTTCATTAAAATACCCTGAATGACAACACAAAACACACTGCAAAACAGGAATGATCTACTACTTAAAGCACACAGGTTTTTAAACTGTGCATAGATTACATATGTTAAGGTAACCAGAACATAAATTCAGAGTATGTCTATTCACAGTTCAAGAACTCTAAAACCACATATTTTAAGCTTAACTCCGATTATCATGTTGTCTAGCTCTGAGCTCTAACAGGAGAGATGAATCAACAGCAATGAACTTTGTTAAAGAAAGCCTGTAGGTCTGATGACAACAGAGTGACACATTATAATGACCAACCTGTGGGTGTGTTAAAGTTTTAAGATGTTTTAAAGTTTTAAAAAAGGGGTTAAAAGGCAAAACTATTTTTATTGTGCTTGTGGGTTCACTTAAGGTATTTTGATAAAGCTGCATAAGCTTAAAGCTGATAACTGACTCCCAACGTCAGGAGAAATGCCTCACTCCTCCTGTTCCTTCTCTATTAGTCCTGACCAGTACATACCAACAGCATACACTATGACCTGATGTGAAAGGGAGTATGAAGGCAAACAGTTTGAAGAAACTATGAAGTAATTTTTTATATTTTTGAGGCCTCCTAAATAGCTTCAAGATAAAGACATGTCAAAACAGTAATTTTTTTTTTAAATATGTCAACACAAGGCCTCTGTAAGAAAAATTTCAGGATTGGATAGTGGTGCATAGAATATCAGTAGGCCTTTAATCCTGCATCCAAGAGAAAAGCTAAAGGTTTTTGTTAAGTGTAAGGTATGAGTTTTTCAGTTGTACATACTAGCCTGCAGATGATATTTATGAACAGCATAAAAAAATGCAGCATGAAAATGCTGTCATCCGGATAAATGGTGTAATTCCTCAGCAAATCCAGTCCAAATTCAGAAAATAATTCAGGTTTCTGTCTCTGAATATGTTCCTGCTGTTTCATTCTGTGTAGTTCTTCAAGCATGCTTGGGCTTGGGTAAATAGTGCACAGGAGGCAGAAGAAAGTAAGTGTTTGAAATCCTATTTAAAAAACCTGATGTAAGATTATTAAAAGATTAGCTTAACCTAGTTTCATCTGAACAGTCTCTTTGTTTGTCCCTGTGTCCTGCAAACAAATAGCTTATGGACAAAGTCAAGAAGTATGTGGACATTGTGCAATCGCCCTTAAATTACAAGTGAAAATGTTCAGCTAACAAAGTTTTGTTTGGCCCTAACAGAACTGCAGATTAAATTCCATGTGTATCATATGGAAAACTAAACTTGTTCTAAGATTAACATACTGTTTAGTGTGCAAACAGTATTTATCTTCACAAATTTTGTTAAGGCTTTTAGCTGTACTTGTAAAGGCAGTATCGCTGACATACATTTCCCTAACATTCCTCCTGTTGCTATCTGAAAAACAAAACAAAGCTGGATTTACAGTTCAAAGCATTTGGGTCCATTCATTTTGTTGCTTTTGTTGCTGCTTTGATGCTATGGGGAGGTTTTACTCCACCCTGAAAACTTGTTTTATGAACACAATATTTAATAAACAACCTGAGGGGTTTGCTTCAAGTACATATGATGAATGTTAGCCATGCATGTGGCTTGAAAACACTGCAGTAATAAATATAAAAGTATTATACTGGAAGTGCACAAGATACTAAATCTGATGTAGCAACACAGCATTAATGTAAGTTACAGCTTTAAAATAAGACGAGATGATTAATTGGTCTGATGATTTTATAGTGATATGACGCTACACACTCTGACATTACACTGCTCTCTTGTGGACACTGATGGTAGTTACACTTAAAACAACAGCAACTTCATTTGTGTATTTCTTGAGAGTATAAACATCAAGCACATGCTTTTGTCTATTAAATTATTAAACTCAGGAATTGATTCACTAAAAGATTTTTGCTGTCTATGGCATTTCTGTCCTTCCTTGTTGTGGGAAATGATTCATAAAGCAGTCATGTGATTTATAAATAGATACATCACACAGTCCACTTCCTTAGCTGTTTAAATAAACAATACATGGTGGCTGTGGATTCACTCATCATTCTACACCCTGTGAAAAATTTTAATAAGCTTAACAAAATGTATTTATTTCTATATGAGCAATAATAAAACTGAATACAATAATAATGAATACAATCAAAACTACAAACTAATTTCCATAGATCATAAATATATACATATTTTTATGTCACAATTACATAATGGCTTCAGGACACATTGAAGCACTTGTATAATACATTACAATTTACAATTATTTTGCAATGTCCAAAAATTGTAATTTGAAATTGAAAAATACACAATCCTTTGTTCATATGACTTTTTAGATTATTGCAGTCATTTATAATGTTAACACTGTACATGATTAGAAAATAGTTTTGAGAGATGATCTGTCACTTTGAGATACCTTTTAACATCACTGTTGGTGACTTCATTTGCGATACTGCTGAAGATCACTGTATATATCTGACTGTACTCCATAAAGCTCCTGTCAAACCATATCAGAAAATGCTTATTGTTAACATACTTTACAGACATATTGTGAGATGTAATTAAAATTTTCATTAAATCTCATGAATATGTTTTATTAATACTACTTTATTTGCAGTTTTGCAATAGCAAATCAGATATACTGCATGTTGACAGTGAAAGATGTTGCTTAAAGATGTTTACCTGGTAAGGTGATTCAGCTTCAGGCATCTTCGGTTTCACTGATGACTGGTAAGTTGTAGCTTTGTCTAAACATCAGAAAAGTGTAGATTGAAGCATATGAATCCTGATTCTCTTTAATCTCATTATAAGCATCATATACGTACTTGAACCGCAGCATCTGGCCTGTGCATGTAAACAGCATCTTCTTTTCTGATGGGACACAAAACATAGCACTGAGATAGCAATGAGGAGCGTGAGAAAGATGTCACAGATGATGATCCCAATAACGGCTCCAATGTCCATCTGATAGCAGCTACAATCTGAGATCAGAACATTGACATGCTGTTACATGAAAAAAACAGATTAAACTGTATTACAGAAATCTTTGCAGACAGGAATTATTACCTTGGTTCCCTTCAACAAACTTTGCTGATGAAACTAAAAAGAAAAGAAAAGTATTAGAAACATAAATCAGTCAATGTAAAGAGAATTTCCTCTAACATTATTTGCATGCAAATGTAAAAAAAAATTGATTTTGCCAACATATTACTTTCTTGTATTAAAAAATGAAAAAAATGAATTGATGTTGTTTGAAAGCATGACTTTGAGTTAATAATGAAGAAGTAGTAATTGCATTCCATAAAGTGTTTCTTCAATGGTGTTTAAAAAGGAAGATAATGGTTGACGAAATGCCTCAAGAACATTTTACAAATATTAGGTAAAGGGTGGCGTGTTTAAAAATGCCACATTAAAAAATGAATTTTCCTTAATCACAGCATAATTATTAGTTACATTTGTGTCATTCCATAGTTTTATGAGTTTACTATTTTTCTGCATGTGGAGAAACAAAGAACAGTGTGAACGGTGATATAAATTCTCTCTGAAAGCGGTTAAAGCAGTTATCATTTGTATTCATAGCTGTTATATTTTGGTCTATTATATTATTTTGCAGTGAAAATATGACCAAAATCATAAACGCCTAAAGACAGGAAAGATTAACTTAAATATTAGTGACCCCAGAAAAAATGGATCATTGTAATATTCAGGTTTTGTACCATCAAAAAAACAATTAGGAAAACAGCAAAACTGTTATACCTAAATGTTTTAAAATGTACCCACCAAATAGTCCACTCACAGGTATGAGTGAGCATAAAATCCTTCCCATGATGAATGCACAGTGTCCTGGAACCTGCGTCTTAAATAAAGAGGTAAAACACGCTGAATATCACAGCTTAGCATATAGACATTGCATGTGAGATGCTAATGATTCATCACCATCCAACAAAACCCAAAGATATGAAGGAGGAGTTACTCTATTTGCTGTCCGCAGTAACATCGACCTCTCGCTCTCTCTCTCTGAAAAACATAACCATCTCAAAACCACATCTCACATATCATAATTGTATTTGGCAACATTTCACATTCTTAAAATTATTACACTGAAATGTGTCCTTTTTATTAAAACTATAAAAAAGAGAAACTACCAATATTCTATGTTTACAGGTCAGTTAAGTTACAGTTAAATGAAACCCTGTGCTTGTGTCCTTCTTACCAATATAGCTTCATTTCCTCAAAATGTAGGTGTAAATAAGAGCGAAGAGGCCAGTGAGAGGAACTGTGTTTGGGTGATAATGTGGTTAAAAGCTTCACACAGCAGGATGTGACTACTAAAGCCATTGTCTGGTAACCTTGAACAAACAGAAATCAAAACCTAATGTCTGTCCCTATTTTCCAAAAAGCATTATTTAAACAAGGATGTTGTTATTTACAAAAACTTTTTTTTAAATGTGAAAGAATTTCTGAAAGTGTGATATTCTTTATTGCATTTGCATAAAACTATTCCATATTTTTGTGAGCAAAGGCAACACAGAAGTATTAGTTTACATTTTCATTTCTATTCATTTTTACAGTTTACAAGTCCTAATATATGAATTAATTATATATGAACCACAAATAGCTTTTTAAAACATGTTTCTCTAAAATGTATCTACATTGCTAAAAGCATTATCTGTGAATTTAAGGAATTTTATTTTAAGGAATCTTTGTCATTCTTTTTTTGTGTACCAAGAGTCACAGTCTTGTGCTTGTTTTGGACACAGAAATTACTGGGAAATTCCAGAGCACACTGACTAAACACACTGGGTACAATCATATCATAGCAACATAATAAAACCATGTACAAAGATACATACAGCAAAGAAAAAGGCTAAGTAATGACTTTTGTCCTAGCTGACGTTTTGTCACATAAATACAATACGCACATAAAAGATGAGGCAGATCAGCAGAAATGGCCTCTTTTTGTAATCAGCTTTGAGGAGAACTGCTTATACACATTTGCACTAAACGCATGCAATACACCACACCCAATTTTAAATACATTAAGATAAGAATGATTTATGAACAAGGCACTTAAAACTCAATTAATAGGCTTCCTTATCATCTAATAAATCTATTGCAAACATCTCCTATACAACTATATTATGCCGCCCTGCAGAATGAGAGGTTATAAGGTATCTTACATTAACATCTGCAGACACACAATGCATCACAGCACATCAAAATATGTGGTCCTGGTATAAAAGATAATGAACCTGAATTGCCCACAAGATGGCAGTGTTTTGTTTACTGTTAAGACACATTGCTTATTAATGTGCTAGTTAATTTCCAGATTTTTTAATACTTTTCTCAAGTAACTAAATACATTGTTAAATGTGACCCTGTCTGTAAAAAATCAGGCTGAAGTCTGAAAATGTTATTTTGAATATTACATGCTTTACTGTTCACCTATCAATTTTACTATGATTTTAATCGTTGACATGGCCTTACTCAGTAAATATTAAAGATATCAAGGTTATATTTTTAAGGAATGTTCTTTACATTATGCAGGATGATATTATGTAGAAAACAGTACATCACAAAAAAATGACTTTAGCTTTGTTTTCACAGACTTTTTTGATTTTGTTAGGCTCTTTCTTTTTATGACATTAAAATTGCATGACAAGATGGGTGTGTTTTATTTACATGGCATGAATGATGTAAACATTTTATTATATATCAGAGTCTTATTGAATAAATTGTTCAGTTCAGTCAGTCTCCCAAATATCATGATTTGCAGTTTGCTCTGACATTCATGTAGACTTCATCAGCTAAAAAACATAAACGTTTGCATGTTATTTTTTTCTGGCTATTGTAAAAATGTGAGATAATTGATTGTGTATGCATCATATCTTACCATTTTCTTTCTTTTGTCGGCGTTTGCTGGCATACCAATATGTGGTAGTGACAACTAGGATTGTCAGGGCAACATCAGCAAATATAATACCTGCTATAGTGCCAGGACTTATTCCAAAACATGATCTGCTGTCTATAGGAAAGAATGAACAGTTTAAATATGTGATGTACTATATCCAATCGGTTTTATATTATATGCACATGCCATTTATGCACATACCATTTCTATTAATACATTTTTCAGTACAAACATAACATATATTGTGGAAGAGTCAAATTAACTATGCAGTGATTTGGCAGATTTTATTAACTTAATGTAACTGACTGTACTAAAAAACATTTATCCTGTCAAGACCTTAAATACATAAATTCTTACCTTCTGTAGCACTGGCCACGGCTTACAACACACACATAAAAAGAAAAAATATATGTAATATTACTTTTAACAGCACAATATAACAGCAACATATCATCATAATAAAATAACATGGTCACAGTCAGATAAATGTGACTCCAGAATTAGTAGCATTAAAGTTTAATTTCAATCAATAGTTTTTCTATTGTTATATTTTCACAGAATGTTCTTTACATTATGTTGGATGATTTTATGTAGAAAACAGTAAATCACAACAAAATGACTTTCACATGGATTTTCACATGCAGGGTCACATATATGCATTGGCCTAAAAACATCAGAGACTTTCACAAAAATGTCCCAGGATGAAATTGGTGCACAACCACAAATACATGTTTATACCCACAATAAACTCACAAAAAAAAAACCACAATTGAAAACCACCTTTCCGATCTGTTTGTCTGTAATCGTGCAGCCTCATCAAGTGCACACAATATTAAACAGGATATTGCTGCAAAACATGCATTTGCACAGTGGTCTCAAACAAGCAGAGGGGTGAGGAAATGAAGAGAGATGGAAAAAACATCTCACCTAACAGCAAAATGAACACAACAGCCCAAAGACCTTTGATTGTCATTTCCTGTTTAACACTGGTGTACCCTTTTATTTCACCTAACAGAACAGAAAGAAAGGTGTGTGCATTTATCAGATATACGTATTATATTACAATTGAGCTACATTACATATCTAAAACTTACAGCATTTGCAAGCTGCTAACAATATATAAAAATGTAAAGAATAGCATGTGTTCACAATCAGACTAATACTCAAATAAATCATTAATACTGTATATTATAGTATAATATTGTAAACCTTTATGATAATACAAACACATATTTGTACGTTTTGTTCATCTGGTGAAGGAAACATGAGCTGATATATTTCACCGATTAACAATTCAAGTTAATCAATATATACAACTTTCAATATATACTTTACTGAACATCGAAACAAAAACACTGGTTTAAGTTGATTAATTTAGGCTTGTTTTAGAAGCAAAGTTAAATGACAAAAAAAACAAACAACATTAAAAACTGCACTTACCGATGGAGTGATGTGCAGCGATTCATGTCACTTTTAATGCTGACACCGTTAACGTGTCTCTGCCCACCAGTCTTTCCCCTGTGACTCATTTGAGTTGGTGTAGTTTATACTTTACCTCAGCAGCATCTTCTCCACACCTCCCAAATTGGGTATGAACCAAATGGCGTCACCTGTACAACATTTAAAAAAACCACCGAAACGCTACAAAAAACCTTAAGAATATTTCTGTGTATATACTGAATACATCCTTAATTCACTTTATTTTACTTCTTTCTTTTATCGTGTGGATGTCATTTTTATTGTATCCTAATCTGTCTCACACAGATATAATTAAAATCATTGTTAAAGAACAACAAAAAAAATTCTTTTATTAAAAAAAAGAGAACAGAGAACACAACAAAACAATGAAATGACATACAGTAGAAAGTTATTTACAATATCTCAGATATGAAAGTGCACTAAACATCATTTACATTTTCCTAATATTGCATTTGTATTGATATTAATGTTTTTTTAAATACCCGTAGTGTCGTTGTAATTAGTCTACAGTATTAAGAGTGCTGTTTATCTTTGCTTTTTCATTTCTCATCTTTTATTTTTACTTTTAAGCAGCAGAATCTCATAAGAACAACAAAGTCATGTAGTTTGCATCTGATCCCTTGTCTATTCTTATTACTAGACAACATTTAGTCCTGGCCACCATTCAAACATGTGGCTATAATGAAAGCCCAAAGAGAATGTATAAAGGAAACAGTACACAAAATGTTACTTACTCAGAACCCAACAACCAAACAAAAAACTGCTAACATTAAATAAAAAGGTAGGTAAAAAACATTTAGGTCAAACAAAGTGTGCTATAAAACACAATTTTAAAAATGAAACAAACAAATAATAAAAAAAGTAGTGACTGACCTTTAGAAAAACATCCGTCAACATCTACTGCTATTCTCTTGGTACCCTCATAACAACATAACTGTGTAACATCATTAGTTGTAATAGGAACAAAACAAAAGCTTTTCCAGTGTCTTAATCTACATTTATTGTAGCTTATTGCAGTCATACAGATAATGAAGAAATGTGATAATGAAGAAATGTAATAACATACTGTAAAATCAATGTTAAGAGTCAAACAAATACAAAACCCATTAGGTTTCATACATACTTACATAAAGTGAAAATAAAAGAAAACTCTTCTTAAATGGGTAAATAAAAAAAATGTGAATTCATCCTGATAACTATGAATCGGTCGGACTTCCTCTGCATCATCACAACTCTGAGTCAGATCTTTGTCTTTTCCTTGATGGGCTACATGAAGTTGACTGCTCTGTAGTGTGTGAGGCACATTTATTAGAAGATAGGCAGGGAGTGTCAGAAACAGCTGCATGCTTCATGTAATGTTGAATCATATCTTTTTCAGGAAGAACTTGCCCACAAGTTACACATTCATGAAGCTCACCCTCCAACATATCCACTCCACTGTCTTCATCAGCAATCTCCACTTCCATTTCTTCATCAACTTCCACCTCTACATCACACGTGTTTCCCTCCTGGAGGCTATTATCTGATTTGTCTCCTGTGAGGTCAGACATGGAATTTACACTTGTGCTGCCAGGTGACACAGTTTCTTCACAAAATTTATTTTTACTAGATTTTTTTAGCTCAATTTGTGAGACAAGACTAGAAGATGTCACTGAAGACTCACCTATTATGTTTAAAGATACACCACCATCTGCTGTTACAGATGAAGAGTCACAGTCTTTTAAACTTAAAGACATTTTGTTAACGTTCTCATGTTTTTCATCTTCTATCAGTGCACAACTACTCCGCTTATTCTCTTCTTCCGGTTGTGCAGTAACGGTCTGTCCCTGATGAAGTTTAACTGCATCTTTACCAACCTCTGATTTCTTATTTTCCAAGATGGTCCACTTGGTTTTCGAGGTGCCATTATCAATATTCATCTGTATGAGTATATTTGCAGGAATGTTGGTTCCGCTCTGTCCCGTCATGTCTTTCTCTGACGCTTTGCAAACAACAGGATTGGGTGGGACCACTGGCATAGATATAACACATGGACCAGATGAGGGTGGTTCTAAGACTAGAGACGAAGGTAAAATGTTTTGGGAGATTTTGGCAGGTTTTGAGGTAGATGAGGACTGTGTAGCAGGAACTGGAAAAAGCATGACTAAGGGTACGCCTGGAGGATGATCTTTATTTAAGGAAAACTTCCACACACCATCAGCAGTTGATTTTTGGTCACCCAGTGGGATTGTTTGGATCACCTTGTTTTGTGACAATGTTACGAGGCTCGAGTCCTGAGCGACAGGTTGAAAGAGGACATTAGAAGCAATTGATTTGGTTTTTTTTGGAGAGGGGGGTTTCTTCAGTTTAGGCTTTTTTACTGTGCCCTGTAAACAGAATTGTGGATTACTGTAAGGGAAACCAATGTATTTTTACACTATAAGGAATAGTTCACCCAAATATAAAAATTCTCTTTTAATTTAAGTTGAGAGGAGTAACATATTTGGGTGAACACGCAACAGCAAAAATTTTACGTTTATGAAGAAAATATAAAAAATTTAGAAAAGTATGTGAAGAAAAAAATGATCTTTCTTACCACTGGTGAAGTCTCTAGTCCACATGTTTTAAGGTGGCTGTCATAACCCTGTTGATGTGGGAAGCCCAAGCCACAGTCTTTACAGAGACATGGTCGCTGTGCCGCATGTCCTCCCATGTGTGACATCAGCATCAGTGATGAGCGGAAACCCATCCCACATTCAGCACATTTCAGGACCCTCTGGTGGGTGCTCCCATGCTTCTTTAATTCCTCCACGCTCGCACACACTTGACCACACTCCATGCAACGGATCTCATCAGTCTTTGAAGGTAAGGCCCCTTGATGACCCCAGCATCCTGTGTCCTTCTTATGCTTGTCAAAGTCCTCTTGACTCTGAAAGAAGACCAAACAGGCCATGCACTGGACCTGCTCTGGCTTACATTCGTGATTGCGGTACAGAGAAGGTAAGCGGAAATGACGTTTGCACTTTAAACACGTGTATGGCAAAACACCTAAGTGGGAAAAGCTGTGACGCAATAGGGATCCCTTACTAGAGAAAGTCCGTTCGCAATCTGGGCAGGAGAAGATGCCTCTGCTGTGCCATTGCAAGTGCTGAAGCAGGGAGTTGCGATGACGAAAACTAGAGCCACATTTGAGGCACAAATGTCGTTTTGCCTCTTGCCTGTGTTTATCCACGTGATCCTGGCACCCTTCTAGGTCAGTGAAAATCTGCTTACAGAAATCACATTGATAGAACTCTTTCTCAAAATGGTTGGTGTCCAAATGTTGCTGAAGCAGTTCCTCTGTCTCGAAGACGGTCGAGCAAACCTTACAGTGGATGGAAGCCTTTTGCGAGTGGGAACGGAGGTGTGCACGGTAGTTGACTAATTGGCAGAACTGCTTGTTGCATTCATCACATCGGTAGGGCCTAACACCTGCGTGCATGTTTAAGTGTTCTCGAAGTAAGAACAGAGAGGGAAAGGTAACGTCACACACATGGCAGTAATTCTCTTCATTCTCTCCAGATCCATTCATCTCTGAAAATGAAGAAAGAAAAACTGTTAAACAGGAGTTAAAAAAACATTAAAGCCTTTTACAATCATGCATTTAGGAGTATAAAACATTAAGGTAACGCATAAAATACCTGAATTAGACATATCATCACCATCTTCCACCTCCTCTTCTTCATCTTCCTCCTCATCAGTCAAATCAAATTCTGTATCCTCATCTGTCTTTTTCTTCATCATCATCATCATCATCATCATCATCTATCTGTAGACTGGACGTTTTCTGGCTCATCTCTGAACGTTGGTCCATTTCATCTATACTCTTCTCTTGGCTTTGCTCTTTGTCATCGATTCTCAGTTCTCCCAACTCTTTTCTTTTTCTCTTCCACTTGTTATGGAAAATGACTCTCTCCTTTTCCTCTGTGGGAGTGGTTTCTGAATTGTTTTCAGCATTTTCTGTGATAACTCCAGTGTTTTCTTTGATGGGAGAGGAATATTGATGGTCCTGCAGAAAGCTATTTTCAGCTGATCCACTTGGGACAATGCTGGCATCCTCATTGCTGTATGCAAACGTTTGAGTCTCAGGTAAAGACTTCTCAATGCTGTTCTGTGTTGGCAAAACCGTCTCCTTAACACTCTGGGGTTCACAGATAGGAAAATCCCAGCTTGAAAAACCCAACTCTGTCAGCTGGATATCGAGAGTGAACTCTGAAGACATAGCAGCTTAGAAAACAGAAATACTGTCAGCATGGGCATGAACACATCTATTTAAGAGACAAACAACCTGCTCTGGCCTAACATTTGATTGTAGTATATTAAAATTTATAGTAAATGGCAACTCCAGCAAATGACAACTTCACCATTAAAAAAACAGATCAAGTTGTTGCCAAAGGTTTATCATACTGATGAAATGTCAATATTTGATGGTTTTAATACTCATGTGAGGTCTGTCTCAGTTTTTAAAGCATTTTTTACGTTTAAAGCATTTCCATAGTCAGGTAAAATGCTGTTTTCAGAATTGTCACATCCACAACAGTCTATATTCCTCATTAATGGGCACATGAAAATAAAACACCTATTTCATGTACTTTAAAGAGTCATCCCTTCTTCATTTGTTATGGGGGTATTATTGGTTTGTAATTCTGGTTTGTGCATTTTAATTCACAGAAATCCTACAAAGTATGTTGCCTCTCAACAACGTGTGCCTTTTTTGTTACCTATAAATATCCACAACAGTGTTTTATAGTATTTACTACACTTTGTTAATGTGCAGTACAACAATATTCTATATCTCACAATATTCTCTCTCTATATATATATTAACTAGTTTATTAGTAAACTGTAGTATACTTGAATATTTAATGTGGTAAGGTTCAAAAACTTAATGGTGTTTAGCATAATTACTACAGATTACTATAATTATACTAGGGTATAGTTTAACGTGGTCACTCTCAAACGTCTAACTTGATATGCATGATTTAAAATAGCAGTACCCTTCACAAAGTTTCATTTATTTGATGTAAACACTACATAAAGGGAATAATTTGCTTACCTAGACGCCGTCGAGCATTCCAGCACCTTCTCTCCAGGGTCTACCGTTTACCACAACAATGAGGCTGTTACCATGACGTTATGTTGAACTGATCAATTACCACCTACTGTAATAATGAACTATACGTAAGCGTATTTCTAACTACAATCAATCTGAAAATATTTAATGACAAGTGACTAATTTAAATCTCAACGCATGTTGCACGAGCATACGAAATTAATTGAAATGTGACACTATCCTCGCCGCCTGATCCTTCCGGTATCAAGGTCTGACGAGAACTTAAGACTGTATATACTGCCATCTGTAGGAGGGGAGAGGTTTACTGTCGAGCGAATACTTTCACCAGGGGCATGACATTTTATTGAAACCATATTGAAATTTTAACACCAGTGAAGACACATTAATAAGTTAGACGTTTCTTTTTGTTTTATTAATGCGCTGTGTTTGTCTGTTCTTTGAAGGGACGTATGGATGGTTACTATACTTTTAATTATCTGTACGACACGAGCTATCCCTGTCAAACAAATCATAGGTGTTAGAGTTTGTTTATGTATTTGCATACTCATCTTACATGTAATGAAACGATCGCTGCATACCAGGGCTGCCAGTTCTTCGTAGCAAAAGCCCAAATTCCAAAACTTGCCTCTTCTGTATCTAAAATACATATTTTACAGTCACCGTGATGCCATACACAGGCTTTTCCTGTGAAAACCACTGCACAGAAGTATTAATGAACAAAGTTTGTTTTCACAAATAAAATCATTTTTACCTTAAGACTGATCGCTGAATGAACACAATCGCTCCACCTTCAACCCACGGGAAAAAATCTACCCGCGAAAGTTTTCAAGTAGGCGAATTCCGCGGGAAAACCGCAGCCTTGTTAACAGTGCTGTAGGCGTATACGTGACGTGTATGAATTCTTCTGTGGGGTTCTGGTGTTTCATGTGTATGACGAGCATTTTTTATTTTAAATTTAGTGGATTTTTTATTGGTCGTGAATAATTTTTTTTACAATTTTGAAAAACTATGAAAACTTTCTTGAGACATTAGCCCTTTCCCTACTGTGAGTGGTTAAGTTATTATGGTAACCAGGGACACCCTTTTTCCCTAATGCGTTAAGTCTTGTGTAGATCGAATATATATTCTTAGTAATGCACTTTACATTATTAAATACGTCTTTACTTTTCCAAGAAATTTTTTTATCAGTGCCCCAAAAGAAAAGACAGAAACCTGAATCTCTGATAATCAGCTGTGGTATACTTGCTTGTACCAAGTTAATTCATCTCACATTTAACTTAGTAAAACACAATTTATCGTCATTTATCATGATGGAAATGTTTTGACTTAACTATAAATGAAAATAAATAAAATTAAAATCAGCAAGACATTTAAAACGTTTTGAATTAATTGTTCACATTAAAAACATAAACTCATTAATTTGAGAACAGTCTTAGTTATTGTTAACATCGAAGACAAATATCATTCACACTTAACGCTAATATAGAAAATGGAACATTTTGAATCAAATTTAGTCAGAGTTTATGATTAAACAACCATTTGGTTATTTAAGTTTTATCAACCATTGTACACACTTCTGAAAAATAATGTAAAAACAGTAACACACATTATATTCATTAAAAAAGACTTTAAAATTTTCCAAAAAGAAAGAAAATGACAATGTAAAGCCTTTAACAATTATATATTAAGGCTTTTCTTGGGTTTCTGTTGATGGTAGTAGTAACAACATGGCTATCCTAGAGATGTGAATTTAGGTAAAAATCCCTTTTGCTTACCATGCCAAAGCTATGTACAGAGGTGATGATAAAATGAGGCAGTCAAACATTGCGTATCCAGTTTTCATGACACGTGCATACAGCATAAAACCGTAGCCGCACAAATGTGAACAACACTACTTTATGTTGAAATTTCTACAGCGAAGCCTAACCCCACCTACTCTTCTATACACAAACTTCTTTAAAAAACTTGAATCACTCTTCTACCTCCACAGTTCTACTATTCTAAATTATCTCTTTCCAGCTGGCTTTTCTTCTTTTCCATGGGTCTGTTGATGAGCCTTCAGATTACTCTCTCTACCAAAGCTTTTTCCACATGTGGGGCAGGTGTGTCGGCCAGCGCTGTGGGCTCTAGCCATGTGAGCTTCCAGCTGCTTAGGTCGGTTAAAACTCTCTTCACATTCACCACAAGGATGAGGCTTCTTCTGTGTGTGCTTTTCTTTCTTATGTGCCCGAAGCTGTGCCAAGGCAGGGAAAGTGAGATCACACTCGGTGCAAGGGATCTGCTGAGGTGGCTCTGGAACAGCCTTGGGTTTCTTTTCATCCTTTTCTGCACTGTCATCTTCCTTGGCATCCTGGCCGCTTTTAGGCGGACGTCCTCGCCGCCCTCCCGTCTTTGCCTTTGCCTCAACTGTAGCTGGTGTTGCAGAATTATCTTCTGAATGATTGGTCTCCTCGGATTCCTCTGCATCATCCTCCTTCTTCTTTCGTTTTGGTTTCTTTTCTCCGGCTGCTGCATTATCAGCTTTCGGGGGTCTCCCTCGACGTTTGACAGGGGTGCCACCGTTGCACTGACTATCACCTGCGTGGTTCTCTTGATGTTGCAGTAGCTCTGCCTCTTCCTCAAAACCCTTCCCACATTTGCCACATCGATAGGTCTTGGTAGGATCATCCGTATCCTCTCCCTCCAGGCGCACAAGGTGCTGGGCCAAACGATGGTTGCGCAAAAGTCCAGGACTTCGAAACGTCTCGTTGCAGTCTTTACACACAAACTGACGTTCGGGACATACTTGCCGTCTATGAGTTGTCAACTGGGAATGAAAACAAAATGTGATGCATGTTCAAATGGTATATAACATAGCAAGAATGGCATTTCAGACATTTAAAAATATATATATACAAATTCCAAGAATCTCAAAAACAAAGCATCTTTATGGACTAACATTATCTACCATTTCATAAAATGTGTATATTTAAAACAGAAACATTTCATCTAAATCACGTGCAATTCTTCTCACCTCTGAGAATGTACGGAAGCTTTCCTGGCAGTGTGCACATTTAAAGGGCTTGTCCTCCATGTTGTGGGTTGACTGATGCTGTGTCAGTTCTTCAGAAGAAGGGAACGTGCGATCACACACATAGCAAGTGAACAGAGTATCGCCCTGTTGATGCAAAAGGAAATATCTGAATATGCATCACTTTTAAAACAGTAGTAAAATAACAATAATCTATAGCAAGTTTATGTTAGATTGGGGGCCATCATTTACAGAAGTCTTGGTTTGCCATTACCTTGTTCAAGTACATTTGCAAAAAAGGTTTGCAAAAAAAGTGCACTGTTAGTCATTTTAGAGAATCTAATTGTGTTAACCATTACAAAAAAAACCATTAAAACAATTACTGTGGATTTTAATGTTCATAGCAAAAAAACTGAGAACAGGTAACAGAAAAAACATTGTAAATGCAATCCATAAATATAAGCTGGAGGGCTGCATTCATATTATAAATAGCTTAATGCTAACCTGCTGCAGTTGTTGTTTGTACTCTTCCCGATGACTCTTCTTCATGTGCCTTTCTTTGGCCTTTGAGTTGCAGAAAGTGATAAAACACTGGAAACACTGCAGGCTTTCATGCTGGTCTAAACAGGAAGAAAACAATTTTACAATATCAGTATGGGACTGATATATAAATCGCAATACATATACTTAAAAACTGCATAATGGAAAATGTACAACTAACTCCAAATGATGTATGATATCAGAATACCAGTACAAACAAGACAACCTTACACTATTTATATACTGGCCCATTCTGTGCTACAGGTGTCTATCAGAAACATGTTTTGAACAAAAAATGTCTATTATTGAGGTAAAAAGCTTAATTTGCTGAAACATTTCTAACAGGCTGATTTAACAGTAAGCACACCAAAAATGCACATGGTGAATAAAGTACATTTATTTTTACTTTTCTAAGGAATAAAGGTATATGGGACACTGGGACTTGTTAACAACTATTTGTCCATAATTTGTCCAGTGTGGAAATGAATGATTTTAAGTAACACTCACATGACTGTATGACAGGTGGAGGTTGTGGGTTTTGAATGATGATGGCAGCATATGTGTCCTCAGTCTTCTGAGGGGTCAGATCAGCAGGGGCCGCAGCTTCTCCACCTCCCATGATCATTTCCTCCATCTTCAGTACATCAGCGTCCATTATGAGGTCTTAAGGGTTTAATCCACGCCTGTTCTTTCTACTGTAAATCTTACTGTAACAAAGAGTTGATAGACAGTTAGTACATCTGTTGCGACACAAACTCTTACTCAAAATAGGCAAAATCCCGTCACGTATTTAAAACCGATATATAAACAAAATGATGGTACAAATTAACTCTTTCTACACTCTAAAAAAAAACTTGCTTTCAGAATTTATTATTATGTTTACAAATTGCTAAGTATGCAAAGTGTAAACCTCAGCCATTATATAGCGGACTATCCCAAAAAATGAACTTCTATTGTTAGAAATACTACACCCCAACAGCCCAAAAAAGTCTATAAATAAAAAACAGTGTTAAGAAATGCATTTTCAAACGGGTGTTTTAGAGCCGCCTACCGTTTGTTTGTATTAACTAAGCTAAGCTACATGCTAACAAGGCCTAGCGAGGCCCTGAACTGATACAAACAAAACCAACGATATGTAGCTATCGGGTTAATTTATCCCGTCATTTATTTATCTGTATTAATAAAATTCTGCTAATAACACTGTCGAAACAAACCCTAGAAATGTTTAACAGCTATTACATGTGTCAGCTGGGAGAGCTCGCGGTTAAACTTGCAGCACACTAACAACCAAGTTCGCTGAGCAGAAGCCTCTTTAAACAAAGACGAAAAATTAATGAACGTTAGTGTATTTAAGATCAATTAAAACTACGGTTAAAACAACCCCACTTAGAAGAATTCTTACCTGTGAGAGAATTACCTTTTTTATGGAAGGAAAAAGGCAAATGTCAAGCATACATACAAAAATAAAGGGGGCGCAAACGTTTACTTCTGAGTGATCCGCTTTCAGCCAATACAACTGAAAAAAGCCTGAATCACGTGCCAATGGTCCGCTGTACTTTACATTACTGTTCATATTAGGGAAGCTAGAAAAGGAAGATGCTTTATGTAACACGCACAATTTATTAATACAACAAATATAAAATGATTTGTTTTATTGTAAAGCCTGTATATAAAACAACTGTATATACACTAATTATAAATTAAATTGTATATATTGCATATATAAGTTAAAGGGATAGTTAAACAAAAAATAACTGACTTACTATCACTTACTATTGTAAACTTGTATATGATTTACTTTCTTCTGCAGAACACAAGATATTTTGAAGAATGCTGTGCAAACAACATTGACCCCTATTGACTTCCAACACAAAACCACTGAAGCATTTGTCAAAATGCCTCATTTTGGGTTTTACAAAAAAAGGTTTTGAACAACATGAGGATGAAGAAATGATTACAGAATTTTTATTCTGGTTCAACTATCCATTTGTCAATAATAAGACTTGGACTTACTGTAAAATGTAAAATCTTTTATTTAATACAAATATGAAGGTGCTTTTGCAACACATGTAAGAGATGAATCACATTCTGAACATCAAAAAAAATCTGGAGAATTTAAAATACATAAAATCATTGTGAACAATATTAAAAGAAAACACATTCAATGCACATCCAAATATTTAATGGCTGCAATTCTGCAAACCTACGTAACCTAGACATAAAACAGACATGGATGTCTTAAAATGTTTTAAAAATGCAGTTTGTTTATCTATAAATAAAATGAGAACACTGATGCAGAATGTTAACAATCAATAACTTAATATATCTTATATACACAAATGAGATTTAATTTATCACGTCTACAGTTGATAGGCCTCATGAAGTCCCCCGACTGTGAAACTTAAGAAAGCAATTGTGGTTTCGAGAAATGCAAAGGAACACACAGCATTTGAGACATCGCACACGTGATGTTCGCTCACATCCTCCATATCTACACTTGCCCTCTTCACTCTCTGCTAGCTGCTCTGGCCAGTGCCCAAAGCCATCATAGCGTGTGTCCGCATCAGGCAAAGGGGTCTCAAGAACCGAAGAAGGTCTTGAGTTTGTATCTGGAGCATGCTGTTTTAAAGCAGAAGGGCAGGGGGGTGATGAGTCTTGGGCATTAACACCATTAGAGAGGATCAAAGCTTTAGCCACCTCTAAACGAAATGCCATAAGTGATAACAAATCTGTAACATGACTGTAATATTGTTTATACTGTATCCATGCATTTACCAATACCATATCAATTAAGTCCCAGAGAACAGATTGCGGCCAGGCACTGACTGCTGAATTTGTGCTCGGAGTACGATAAAGACTTCTCAAGTCCCGGTTCAGATTTGCAGCTTTAATTGCTCGCTTAAAGCCGCTGACAAGAGATATTGAGCGTGGCTTCTCCTTTGCCACAGCAGAAAGGATGAAGCCATGATGACATCTGAATAGCTTGAGTTTTCCATCTGAGCTCACAAACTCATCACCAATTTGCCCCCTTGCCCCACCAACCTTGCCAGCGCTTTGCACACCCGCCTCTAAAAGATGCTCCAACATAGAAGGTGTAGAAAGCTCTGGCTTGCAAAGAAACACCATCCTTTCATTTCCGTCCTTACCTCTGGACACCATTTTTTCAACTACTGTTTCCCTATTGGAGTCATCTATGCTCAAATTAAAGTCCACAACCAACCCTTCCCCACTTACCATAACTGTGTGAAGTAATGAATGGGTTGGGTGTCTCTGAAAAGGAAGTGGGTACTGGTCAACCCCAAAACTTCCAATTCGCTTTAGCGCCTGACAACCCTCTTGTACTCGTCTAATCAACATCATTACCTTCCACAAAGGATCTGTCTTTGAGCCTGCAACATCTGAGCAATTATTTGCCTCTTCATTATTGTGTGACATTGTGGACGTGACACTTGACATGGCATGAGCTTTATTACTTGGCTTTGATGGTTCTCCATTCATTTCTTCACATTGATTATTACTATTTGTCTCCACAGAAGGTCCACCAGCGACAGCAAGCTTTAGTATACGAGTGAGCTCGCAGAATCTTGAAGCAGACATGGCATCAGAGATTAGAGGGACTCTGGTAAAATCCTCCCAGTAGAGCTTTATGCTGGGAAACTTTGTGAAAGAGGAAAAAGAGAGGTAAGAGGAAAGTATAAACAAATGTAAAACAGTAATATTCAATGTAAATATGCATTAATGTCACAACTCACCTTGAGAGTTCCCATCGCAATATGGATTCCTACATACTGTGCAACCTCTTTTTCTGTAACAGGGTTTGGGTTTCCAGGGTTCGACATTTCTCCTGTGCAGACCGCAATTTCTCTCCACGTGTTCCAGCTAAAATACTGACTGAAGTAGTTAATGGGCTTCCAGCTAAGCTGTCTCTCTGCTTCTGTGTGGTCTGTTTGAGAGGGACACACATTTCTGAAAAAGACAGAAGAAAAATGCTTAGTGACAATAATTTAGTATAGACTCATAGGCTATCTATATTATGCCAGGAACACTCACTGTCTCTCTACTCCAATTGAAGCATTACTCTGTATACCCTGGTAACAAGACATCACAATAGTTTCAGCTTCCGGCTCAGAATGGACAATATCAGAGTCATAAGCATCTGAATTCTGGGAGAGGAATTCTAAAAAGCCTTGGTTGCCTTGCTGCTCCTCGCTAACATCACCTACAAAAGCAATAAAAGCACATTCTCAGACTGAGGACAAGGGACACATTTTAAAAACATCAACCTTGCTTTTCTGTTATTTACCCTCTTCAGAGCTTGTGTACAGATGGGGCACTTCCATTTGTACCGATCCCATTTCCTCACATTCTTCTATTCCAGATGTCCCTGTGTGTTGTTATATGAACGATTAACGATTACATTCAATATATAACATTTGTTTGTTTTATAATTAATTCAGATTTAAATATTACATTATAGAAATGTATTTCTACCACCTTCAAGACCTTCTGAATCCAAGCACTTGTGATCTACAAGAAGAGGCTCCACCAGATGTTCTCTCTCCTCCTCCTTAACAGGATAAAAAATACACTGCTTGCTGTAGGACAGATGAGGAACTACATAAGACTGAGAAGTGATGCTCTCTCTGTTCTTATCAGTGGTCTTATCTACAAGAGAAATAGAAAAACATTCAATGCAACCCCAACGTTCTTAACAATGTTTACATGTTTTAGACAGTTCACAAAGGCATAAAATCATTCGGATAAAATGTAAAAATATGAATTATGTTAATAATTAATGAAAACCAACCTTGGTGGGTATCAGTGGGCTGGTGAACCTGAAACATCACTGGCTCATTCACAGCCAAATGCTCTTCTGCTTTCACCAAAAACATTTGGACTCCCCGCATCAAACTCTTCTCAGAAGACGTCTGACTGTGGGAAGCCTGATTTGAAGATCGTTCTTCTATTTTGATGTCAGCAGATGTGCAAGCTGAAGTCATTGCCTTTAATGATAATACAGTATAACAGTATAAGTAGTTCCCTTGGTTATTTTAATACTTTATGCAAAAAATTAATCAGCTAACACATTAACACTTTTTTATTGCATGAAAATAAATGAATTAGGGTAAATAAATATTTATTTTTTTACAAAATAATAAAGTAAAGTAATAAGTAAAAAAAAAAAATCATTTAGTGTGCAAAGTGTAAAACATACAAAAGCAGTTACCTGTCTTCTCTGATTCCAGCTATTTGGATCTTCCATATTTCTTTCACAAGCTGTCAAGAATTTTTCCAGTATGATTCCAGGAGACCTGTCATCTCTAACCAGCTCAGTAGATTTCTCAATAAATGAACCGTCTTGAGAATTTACCACCTCTGTTACACTCGTGGTAACAGAGTCTAACTCAAAAACTACCTGATCCTCAGAACTCTCCTCAGATGGTGGTACACAGGTTTCAGAGGCGTTACCTTCATTCTTGTCTGCTTCTTTGTCATTTCCCTCTGCAGTATCATCGAGTACACACAGCTGATAGACAACTTGGCAATCTTGGGGATCTTTTTTTGCTTCTGTGTCCATTTTACTTCTGTTTTCTCTGCTAGACCTTTTCCCAACCACTCTCCTGGCCTGTGCTCTTCCAACACTTTTCTTGCCTCTCACCACAGAACTTCTTCCCATTGCTCTTTTTTGATCATTTACTTTTTGTACAAGTAACTCCTCTTCTTCTTGCTTTATCTCAGGTTCAATAACACAGTGAACAATTTTTTCAGTTGATACATTGGCATCTTTTGCAGTCTGTTCAGGATGAGAATTACTAATTTTAGTCTCACGTACCTGAGGGGCATTAGAAGGACAGTTTATCTGATGACTGTGATTCTCCTCATTTTGTTCTCCAACCATGACTAAATTTACCTCTAAGGGCAATTCTTCTTTAATTTCTTCCTCCACGCCATCTTTGAGTTCAGAACCAGAGGTTTCAGTGATGAGCCCTACTGATTTGCTTGCTTCTGTGTCTAACAGACTGTCACTACTTTCTGTTATTTCTTGGGGAACAATAGTTTCAACTATAGCAGGGGTTGCCACCTCACAAACCTCTTTAAGATTTTTTTCCGGAGGTTGATTAAGTCCAGAAACAGTTTCTTCAAATTTTCCGTCTTCTTTATCCCTTCCTTCAACACAGCCTGCAGCCAGCGTCAAAGAAGGAGATGGACTTAGCACTGGAAATGAAAGTCTGTGCTCCTCTCTATCTCCTAAAATATCTCCTATTTCCCAGTCTGTTGCTACCTGAATTTCAAAGACATTAGGTTGAATATGTGTTTTGTCACTTGCCTTTGTAGCATCAATGGCCTGATCTTGGTAGGCCATCTTTTCAGCACAGTGGAAGGATGCCATGTGTTCCTGTAAAGCAGACACCTCTGAGAAGGTCTTCCCACAGTCTTGACAGCCAAGAGTAAATCGGGAATATGGAGGGCTCAGTGCAATTTCCTGATCTATCTTAGTAGGTGATTTGCGTTTCCGTAAAATCTTAGGCTTTGCCAATGAAGACGCAGAAGAAGTGCTCTCAACAGTGGACATTTCCAAAGACAAAGGTTCTCCACATAACATTTTATAAGCAGTCGATTTGGTTTTCTTTTGTTGTGTTACATTAAAGGATTTATTCTGTGTAATTTCAGGCTCCTTTACATCAGACTTGTTTGGAGGTGATTTTTCTAGTTCAGTAGCATCCAATTTGTGTACCTTCAGCTGAGGCTGCTTGTGGCCTTTCAATAAAAGCAAAACTTGTTGCTCTATTTGAGCTTGATCTAGAGCATCAGGTATACATTTGCTTTTTGCCACCTTATGCTTTGGTCTTTTGGGTGTATTTTTTTGAAGATCATTCTTTGGGGTTTTTCCAACCTTGGTGTGAAAATCATTCTTTGAAGTTTTTCTGACTGTGGATTTTTTGGGAGAATCTTCTTGAGATGCCTTGCTTTGCTTCTTTTTCTTTTGCACAGGTGCCAAGGTTTCATCTTGTTGATCCTCCTGAACAATCTTTGCCTTCTTTATTATATTGTCCTGATTCTTCATTTTTCTTTTCTTTGGTTTTGGTTGTGTTGCTTGTGGAACCACGGAAACTTTGTCTTTGACATCATTTGTTTGACATACTTTTACTTCTACCTCTGATTTACCTTCAGCCCCTTTTCCTTTTTTATCTTTTTGTACTTTCTTTTTAAAATACACTTTTTTGTCACGTTTTGACATAACAGCCACTTTGGCCTGCTCACTCTTTTGCTGATTTTGGTTTTGTTTAGCTTTGTTTGGCTTGGTCATTATCTTCTGTTTTGTGGTTTTTGTCTTATTTCTTGGTTTCAATTGCAAGTCTGTTGATGGATGTTGATGATCATTCTGCAACTTGCTGAGAGGTTGCTGTTCAGTCTGAGATTGTGGTTCCACAATGGATGGTCCTTTTTCTGAATTAACTTGGTCCTTCTGAGTTTGTTTTTGCTTATGAAGATCTTTCTTTGAAATAACTTGGTCCTTCTCAGCTTGTTTTTGCTCTTGAAGCTCTTTCTCTGAATTAACTTGATCCTTCTGAGCTTGATTTTGCTCTTGAAGCTCTTCATCTGAATTAACTTCATCCTTCTGAGCTTGATTTTGCTCTTGAAGTTCCTTCTCTAAATCATCTTGATCCTTCTGAGCTTGGATTTGCTCTTGAAATTCTTGAAAAGTCATCTTGACCATGTCGTTCTGCCCATAGCGCACATGTAAATCTGATTCTAAGTCTGTTGAATCTTGTATTTGTCCAGAACACAATGTGTCTGCTTTAGAAACCTCCTCTGATACTGTAATGGCATTTGTCAGCACTGCATTTTCCTCCTCAACATTATGAGACTTTACTGTTTCAGTTAGTGGAGTTAAAGGTGATTCGGTTGTATCCAAAGCGGCATTGTCTTGTGTAACTTTAAACCGCTGGATGTCTGCTGCGTGTGCCTGCTCAGAAACTGCATCGTTCTGTGACACTTGTTCCTGTAGAGTTGTTTGATCCAACAAAACTAAAGTTTCAGTCTGAATTGGTATAAGTTCAAGGTGAATTTCATCAATTTGTGTCTGTGCCTCAGTTAGTACAACAGGTGTCATTTCAGTGTTGAGTGTTGAGTCTGAATTTTCTGATGAAATAATAGTTTTTTCCTCCTGTGACAAACCCACAATTTCCCCTTCCTGCAAATCGTCCACCTCTGATGATATCGGGTGTTTATTTTGCTCTACTGTCAATAGGTCTCTTTCGATTTGCATGCATTCTGATGACTGAGTAAAGTCTAAATGCAGTGGCTGCAGACTGGTCTGAAAAGGAAGTATTACCAACTGATTGACTTTTTTCACATTTTCAAATTTCTCAATCAATCGTTTAATTTGTTCAGGATCCAGCACATCTGTTTGCTGTGGTATCGGCACAGCTTCTGTGGGCAGAGTCTGTGGTCTTCCAGCTGTTGTTATAATAGGTCCTAGTGGTTTTGGATGTGGCACTGACAAAATGCTGCTTTGGGACTCCATGACTTGAGGGTGTTTGTTTTTCATGTGCAGAAGTTGTGTTTTAGAAGTCTTGAAGACCGCATCACACTGTGAACATTTGAATTTCCATTCATTTGTACCTGTGGAAGGCAAAATCAGAAAAGATAAAGCAAAAAAGGGGCTTATACTGATCTTTCTACTCATGTTTGGTCTTATGAAGCATAACAGTACAATCTAAAAAAAACATGTTTCTATCAAACAAGGTGTATCCAAAAAAGCTGGCCATAATCTTCATTCTAATTATACATAACCATAACCAAAACGTCTGATCACAATATGCTTACCCTTATTCCTCCTTTTCTTTGCAGCGGTTAAAGCCTTTTTCTGGTCAGCGGCACCTTCTGTATCATTCTCCTCATGTTTTTCTAAGTGTTTAAGGAGCAACTTGGACGTGCTAAACCGCTTGGCACAATGTTTCTGTAAGCAAATATAAGGCTTCTCTCCGGTGTGTACACGTTGGTGGTATTTCAGCAGTGTTAGGGTTTTACAAGACTTGTTGCACTCCAAGCAGGTGTATCCCTGTTTGCTAAAGTGGATTTTCTTGTGACTTGTTAGGTCACAAGATCTTCTGAAGGCCTCATTACACAGTGGGCACCTAAATCGGTCTTTCTCTGTGTGCGTGCTTTGATGGGCCCTGAGATCTGCAGAGCAGGTGAAATGCTGATCACACACATAGCAGGCAAAGAGAGAATCGCCCAGCATGTATTGTGCATACTCTGCCGGGTGGCTTATTTTGATGTGGCGTTCCTTGCTTTTGCTGTCCTTGAAGATGATATGACATTCTAAGCATTGCAGTGAGAGCTGAGATGCTGTCAGTCACAATGAAAAACAGAACAATGTAGATTAGAACAAAACAAATCAGCAAAACGAATCAAACCCAGAATAACATTTAATTACCATTTGTAAACATATTAGGGTTGTAATATTGGTTTTACTGTAATACAGATGTACTTTGTATTTTAAAGTATTTTAAAACATAAAACAACTTACAGGTGAGAGGTATTACGTCAATTTTCAATGGGGCAAATTTGTTCTTCTTCGGAGGGATGTTCTTTCTAACACTGTCTTGTGTGCATCCTACAGGCATGTTAGTATTGGTAGTGGCATTTGTTTCACATTGGGGCTGTTTGGAGAGAGCAGGATCAGATGTTATGTCCTGGGTGCCTTGAAGGGCTTCTTTCGTGCCAACACAATCATTTGGCGTTTCATTGGAGTGTGTGGGATCTACAGACACACATACTTGTAATGTAGCACTGCACTCTGATGAGCTCGTAGTGTCGGGTGCAGGTTCATGCCGCTTCTGTGAGAGTATCTGAGTTCTGCTCGACCTGACTTGTTTTAAAAGGAAAGCCTGTGATGTCAGCAGTTTCAGTGTGCTTCTTCTTCAGCAGTTTCAAGTTGTGAACGGGTCTCTTGTGTTGCTATGGGAAATGCACATTGCTCCACATCTGCAGGGGATATGGGTTCGATTAGTGGATGTGCTGGAACATAGAGGTCCAGTTTCAACTCAAGAGCACGGTTTTGTGCTGTACCCTCTGTAACCTCCAGTCTATGTAGAAAAGGATGTATTGGTGGTTCAGAAGGCGATAGATGCTCTGAGAGTGATCCATTGCTTAGATTTGCTTCAGCAGAAGGTGGATCAGTGACTGAGTAATCAGCAAGTTCCATGATGTTCATCTTCTAATGCAAAATAATCTTCTAATGTTCTCAAAGATACCTCCTAAGATGAAAAAAAGAAAACATTACATGTTATAAAAGCATAGACATAATATATTCACACACACACTAGAATAAAGTATGACGGTAGAATGACTATATGTTATAACCTCACTGACTGTCAGAGCAATATTGAATATAAAAAATTATGTTTTAAACAAAGGTTTCCAGCATACTGATAGCACAGATTTCAATATTTGGTGGTTTAAATAACCATATAAAGACTCTCTCAAAGTTTTTTTATGGGTAAAGCATGATTTATCATAGTCAAACAAGTCCCGCTTTCAGAATTGTCATGTCCATAAAGTTTCATATTCCACCTAAATATAGGAAAAAATAAGTTTCACGTTCTTTAAAGAGCCATCCCTTCTTCATTTCTTAATTGCTCTTAATTGTTTCTGGTTAGTGCATTTTATTTACAAAAATCCTGCAAAAACTGTTGCCTTTTAAAACCTGTGTCCATTTTTGTCACATCCATTATGCATGTATATTTCCCTCCTTTTAAATAAAATATATTTGTATAGACTGATTTTTCCAAATTCCAATTTACATAACAATCATACAATCAACAATCATGTTTATTGGCAGGTTTATTAATAGCACTGATTTTAATTCATAACTTTATTGTTATGAGCTCCACATATATTCTTTTCAAAATAGCACTAATCAGACAGCAAAGATAATGCAATGGTCACTTATAGCATAAAACAAAGTAGACTTAATGCAAAAAAATTGACAATAGTGAAGAGAGAATAAATAAATCTTATCTAAACACTAGCTTATTGACATAGAGTAGCCTAACTACACTCAGCGTCAGAGGGCCCGCAACAAACTTCCAAGGGATACTTAATGATCTAATTTATAAAATGTTGTTTACAATGGGAGAGAGTGTTATGAATGTGACATTTTCAGTCAAATTTGAAATATTAATTCTCACAGAATGTTTTATTACAAATATACTGAACCATTTGACTATATTTTACTAAAGCCCTGTTTCAAGAGTCCAGACACAAAAATCTGTCTGTGCATGAGTTATCCTAAAAATGTCAATATACAGGCGTTATAGATGTGACAAGAAAAGAACATAAGTTTTTGAGAGGCAACATTTTGTGTAGGATTTATGTGAATTCAAATGTACAAACCAGAAGCAATAATACTCAACAAACGGAGAGTGGATGCCTCTTCAAAGAACATAAAATTTTCATTTTCATTTGCTCATTTATGAGAAATATGGACGTTATGGATGTGACAATTCTGCACTCAGCATCACAAAATTAGGCTTTAAACATAAGAAATGCCTCACATGGGTATTTACACCACCAAATATTGACACCTGAGCTACCAGTATGTTGAAAACCTTATATTTTCATGGTAAAGTGGACATTTGCTTGAAATTGCCCAACTACAAAATGTAGTTCAACTAGTAGAGCATATATGGCGCTAGAAAAGAAAAGATCATGGGTTCAAACCCAAAGACTACATTAATAAAACGCATTTCTAGTGTGTGTAAAGAACTAGGGTTTAAAGGTATCTTAAAAGACCATGTATCCATGGCTCATCTATGTCTATGCAGGAGTATCTCTTGCTTTTACAGGTCTATATTTTTACAGAATAATTAACAGGCAACAAAGACAATGAAGGTATAATTTAGACCAGGTCAAAAATATGTTTACTTTCGTTTATTCATTTGTAAGATCAGTTTCTTTTTTTGCATGCGAGAGAACATGTAATGACAATCCATTGTGTGCAAATCTGCTCTTTAAATCGTGTGTCTTTGCAAAACCGCGCAAGCAGAGCATTTAAGATGTAAATGTATAGCGTTGCGTTCATAACATAAGTCTCAAACTTACCAATTTTCCATCTCCATCATCTTCTCCTCTCAGCGGTTTCTTAACAATTCATTGCGTCTACATTCGTTTTTCGCTGGATGTAGAACCATAACGCAACATAGGGACGCAGATAGTGTGACGTCACGGGCAGACCGCGGCTTTGTGGGAGATGTTGTCCACTGACACAGATGCTTGTAGTCCCGAAAACGACCTCATAAATTGTTAACGCAAAAATATATTTATGCTAGTGGATCTAAACCTCTTTGACTTCAAGGCTCTCCACTGATCATGACAATATTTAAAGGCCCCTATTTACAATTTTTACATAATAGAATATTGTAGGGCTTGGCATAACTAGAAAAATGTATATTAAGCATACACTAAGAAATGTTGTTTTATTCTTATCTCAATAATTGCATTCATCTTGAGGACCTTGTGGATGTTTTTAAGGACCCATAGTATGCACTGGTGGAGAGACATCTGGTATCATATTATAAATATTATCAAATTTATATTAGACTATTTTATATGATTTAATCATGGTGTATGGAGGGGTTAATCAAAATTGACCCTGTTGCTTAAGAATTGTTTTACTGTGACTGTCATTTTTAATGTATTTTAAAGCAGTATAGCCACAACTGCCACAACTTCCTTTGTTATTAGGGAAATGTTGTCACAAAAGGTTTTTGTTAAATAATTGTATATTTTGAATGACCACTTACAATGGAAATGTTAAATATGCCTTTGTATGGCAAAGTCAATTACATTGTCAACATACCGTCCATATCAGAAAAAAGACATAAGAGCATATATCTGTTCCAGGATTAGTTTAATGATATATATTTCAGAGAAAAAAAATAAAATTCATTTTGAATTAAAAAAGTCCAGACTAAACAAAAAGTTAGTTGCTGGCCATGGTGTTGTTGATCCAGTCAATGTAGCGGCACACCTCAGTATAAACCCCAGGAAAGATTGGTTTAGCACAGCCATACCCCCAGGAAACAATTCCTCGCAGTTCTCCACCGCATACAACAGGGCCACCAGAATCACCCTAAGAAAAACAGAAGTTTTAGTTAGTTAGGATCATAAAATCAGATCAGCAGTCTGTATGAAACAACCAAAGGCATATAAAAAGGATGAGAAAAGCTTGATTGTGCATTTGACTTTTTAGATTGTTAAAAACATAGCCTACCTGACATGAGTCTTTGCCTCCTTCCATGAATCCAGCACAGAACATGTTAATGGTAAATTCAGAGCCATAAGCCATAAAACACTGATCCCTTGGAATGACAGGCAAATTCAAACACTGCAGCTCAGAAGCGTAGTATACTGGAAAAAAGAAATGTATAACAAATGTTACAGCTTTGCTTATTTTACATAACCTATTGTTAACCGTAAATGCTTTTATAACTTATTTTTGTATTTGAAAATTTATATAAAGAACATTTTTATTTATCATCCATCTCACCTCCAGAGCTGAGCTGATTGCCCCATCCAGAAACCAAGCATTCCTCCCCTGCATAAGAGCAGCTGGTCGCCAGAGAGACTGGCTTTACATAGTCGTTGAAGACAGCAGGCTGATCTAGCTTGATCAGCATGATATCGTTGTCATATGTAACTGGATTATACTGTGGATGACGAATCACCTTCTCTGCGACGAATCGCTGCTCTGTGCCCTCATCGTTGAAAATGTGGTGCTCTCCCAGGTGGACAGCAAGACGAGGAGGTCTATTAGCAGACAATTAAATATTACTAATAATACAATAACATTGCCTACCCACATATTTGATCTGTGAACAACTTCCAAACAGGTTTAAGGTAGCATGTGCTTATGTTATTGAAGAGGGCAACTAGAGAAAAGACAATCTTATGTGCAATCGTTTCTTTTGATGGCCTCACTTTCCATGGAAGTGTTCAATATCTGAAAATTAAAAACAACAAAGACAGATGAATACTTACGAAATGTAGCAGTGAGCAGCCGACACAAGCCAATAATCATTAATCACAGATGCTCCACACCAGCGTTCCCCATCATCATAGGTCAGGTACGCCTGCCAGGGCTGGGAGTGAGGTGGACATTCATAACCACCAATAATTTTATCATCTGTGCTGGCAGCTTCATAAAAAATAATTAGATATCAAAACTAGATACTGAGTCTTTTGAGCTGGTCTTCTTTCTTTTAAGTATTGCATTTCCTAATTGGCATTTTAAAGCATGTACCATCTTAGTGTTCAAGACCAAACTTAAGGAACAATACAAGTTAGTGTAAGTAGAAAATGTTCTTACCCACAGCAGCCACCAGCAAAGCAAACACAATAGTCTTCATTTCAGAGATGAAAAACAAAAACCGGACTGCTGTAGTCAGACAAGTTTTTATGGAGCGCTTTTGCAAATAACAGGAGCAGATGAAGGTGTTAAGTAATCAATTTAACACCATTACCTATAGAACAGCCAGTAAAATAATTACACATCATTTGAAGGAAAATTTGCAGCTGTGAAAACACTTCTTATCACAGTTTTCCAAAAACATGACAAATCCAAGGTAGTGTACACTAATGATTAAATGCAGATTAATAAAAAAAACCAAGTTACATTTTAGCATTTTGACTGTGGAGCTTAAGAAAGTTAAGTTGTTTGTCTAATGTTTTTTTTTAACTCTGCGTCAATACATTTTGTGTTGATTATATGTTGACTCACAAATGTTTAAAAACAAACTCCATAAACAAAACCAATAAGTATCACCTTATTCATTACAATTAAAAAACTATAAAATGACTGAATAATAAAATTATTTTTGACAAAAACATTACAGCATTTCACACTATCATCAAGACTAACTTTGAACACTTTTTAAAAGAAAAACAAACAAACTGACAATACACAATATATTACATATAATATATATTGGTCTTAGATGTTTACTTAAACCTTGTGCAATCAAAGAATCTTAAATGAACTGAAAAATGAATTGTCCTGAAATACTGTTGCATGCACACAATGTCAGAAAATGAACACATCAAATGTCTCCATTTGCATGCTTCATATAACGCATGTGAGGATCAGCATCCTCATTGAAATGTGCACTACATTCAAAACACTCACAGTGCTCATCAGCATCCTGAGCCTCATCTTTTATTGTTGACAGTTTGTCTTCTGCTGACTGCATAGAAACACAAGGTTGGATGGTGGGGATCTCTGATGGTTTCATCAGAGCATTCAGTGTTGTGTCAGTTTCATTAATCACAGATTCCATCTAGCCCTCCTTGTTTGGTATCTCAAGCTCAACTATTCCTTCCATGTGTCTCTGAAGATGAATCTAAAAGGCCTTCCAGTAAATTAAATGCAGCCTGCAATCTTTACACGTCATGCTACAGACAGTCACTAGTAAGCAGAATAATATCATATTAAAAAAATGTTAATTACAATATTTTTTTTATTTATTTTACAGTCATCATCAATATGACTATATTATTAATTTCCTACTGTATACTAAAGAGTATTTAGTGCAGTATGCAGCATTAAACATCTCTGTAATATGTCACATGATGTTTAAATGACTAATTTCATTTATTTACACAGGTCACAGTTTAAGATTACTAACTCATTCTTTATTTTTCCACATTTTAGGACAATATCAAACCAATCAAAAATATGGGATGACACAAATGTAATATAGTAATATATGATACTCCAAACATACCTAATAATCTAATAAAGAGAAAATGCAGAGGCGAAATTATTATGCAAACTGTTTTATTAGGCAGCTTAGCTACAAAAACATTTTTATGTACTTATATGTGGATGACGATATCTGTGTCACCATACTGTCTAGGGTTCACTCTGCATCTAATCTACATATTTGTATGAAGAGGCTACAGCTAAATAGACAGGAAATCAATAATCAAGTCATGTCTATAGACATACAGTAGAATGAACATACAGTTTCACTGAAATTATGATCATTTAATTAAAGCCCATTTCTTAGTCCACATATTATTTATACATTTACAGCTTTTAAAATAGATTTATATTTTAACCTGGAAAAAAGCCTAAGAAAGTACCACAACCACATGAGAAAAATAATACAACATGTGACAATGTTTGTCATAAAACATAAGCAGTCTTTAAGGCATTCATTACATAAAGCACTATGGAAAATACTGTTAAAAATATACAATATTTGTGAGTGATTTTCAGGTTTAATGCAAGTCACCGCAAAAAAAAAAAAAAATGCATCCACATTTCTGTCACCAAGTATATTTTTGTGGCTTTACAAAAACCCATTTGTCTGGATACATACACAATTATAATCATATTCAAGCAATATAATGCTTCATCTCTAAGAAAAGAAAAGAACATGTACAAAATCAACCAAAAACCTTTACTTACCACTCACTCTAGCATAAAATGGAATGTGTTTTTGATTTAATATCATGATGTTTTAGTTGTTCAAATAATTATAATTTTAATTTGTGTTTTAACATGCCAGGCCTACATAATCCAATTTGATAAACAGGTTTCAATACAACTTGTGCAAACACTGCCTTTGCCCGCCAAGTCTCTACATCCCTAATATTATCATATAACTTGAATACATATACATAGAAAAATTGATCTCTTAAGAAAAACATTAAGCATATCCTGAACATGTGGAAAGATGAAAAAAAAAAATGCACACATTAAATGTATAAGGACAGCCTATAACAATGCCAGTGTCAACAACAATAAAGGAACAATGTCACAATGTGTCAGATTGTTTGAGTAAAAGAACACAAGCTGTACAATTACAAATCAAAATCTGGGATGAAAAGATTCAAACATATGATTCACATTATTTAATGCTAATGAAAAATGATGTCTACACCTTCAACATTTACATAATTTAACACCTTGGCAGTTTCAAATATTCAAATATTCTTTCAAGGGCCAAGTTGACAAGAAAGTAACAATAAAGAGATTAAACTGCAGGGAAATTTGTGAAAATAGTTTCCTGTTGTATTTATGTGCATCAGTTACACTGCAGACATCTTATAAGATTTAAAGTAACAACACTAGCTTTTAAGAATACAATTACAACATATACATTACAACACAGAGGACACCCACAGCAATGTTTTGAATTCAGGAGCCACAATTCCGTCTCCTTAAAGCAATTTCAGCAAAAATGATATATCTTTTTAAGACAAACAGTTCTTTTAGTGTATACTTTAACACTATTTTAACAAACCAAGGCAAACAGTGTTAAAATAAACCAGTGTAGTAAGCCACGACCAAGAAAAAAGATCAGTAATTTGTATACATTTTTAGAACTCTCCACGTGCATGTGCAATATAATGCTGATGCAGATCTTCCTCCTTGTCAAAGGAAATCCCACACTCAATACATGCCAGGTTTCCAGCATCTTTTTCTGGTGGGATCAACTGACTGTCCTTTCTTTCCCTATCACCCAAGCACTCCTGATGGTGGTCAATAAGATCTCTGATTTTATAAAATGTCTGTGGACACAAAGAACAACAAAATGCCTCCTCAGATTTGGGAAGGGCTTGGTGCTGCTGCAAGGCAAGAGGTGAAGAGAAATGTTTACCACAATGCTTTGCAGGTGGATTTGTAGGTGGCACAGGCTGCTGGACCACAGACGTGGATCTATGTGGTAAAGCCTTGAGTTGGTCTAATGACCCAGGTGCCATGGAAGCGCTGAGTCTGTATCTCAGTTCGGTTGGGAGACGGCGACGTACTTCATCATGCCACGCAAGATGCTGCTGTAGCTGGATTTCAGTCCAGTAACCACGGCAGCAAAGAGCACAAGAGTGCGGTCGACTCTTCGTCAGCTCCTTATGTGCATTTAACTGCTCCTCAGTGGGAAAATCTTTAGCACATTTGTGACATTTGAAAAGACATTTGGTAGTTACCTCTAAGGTCGGTGTGCGCTGAGCAGGTTGCTCTTCTTTAGTTGGTTTCCGGTTTTTCTTATTTGCATTGCAAAACTTTTTGTGATTTTGAAGAGCGTCTTCAGAGGCAAAAGGCAACTCACATGAAGAGCAGGGAAAAAGCCACTCCTCAAGAGATGCAGGGGGCTGCCCTTTAACATTGAGGTGTTTCTGCCATTTGTGTGCACGAAGACCACGTACATTCAAGAAACGTTTAGGACAGAAAGAGCACTTAAAATACTGCGCCTTAGGCTTCTCTTGCTTGGGAATATTCATTTTGGATGTGTACTTTTTTTTGATAGGTGGATCTGATTCCATGTTAATGGGGACCTGCTGTTGGTTGGTCTCAGCAAGCTTGCCATGACTGTCTTCAAAATGACTTGTTAGAAGAGAGCCATTTGAGAATGACATCTGACAGTCTGGACAGTCAAAACGATCCTTTGCTTGAGCAGTATCAACTTGTTCTTGTTGATGTTGAGTCTTTGTGGAAGTATGATGTAAGTGATGTCTGCGAAGAACACAAAGATAGAAGAATCCTTTTCCACATAAATTGCATAAATACGGTCCACCATCCACACTTTTCTTTGAACATTTCCTGTAAGTCTTGGACAGAAATCTGGCGAATTTTTTGTCTTTGTGCCATCGCTTATGTGTCCCAAGAGCTGAATTTGTGCTGAAGTATCGTCCACATTCTGTACAAGTGAATGGAGGTTCTGCTAAACTCCTCTCTATTTTTACTTTGGCAACCTTCAGTTTCTTTGCTGGTTGAGCTTTTAACATAATTTTAGCAGCATAGCCTTTGTCATGAATCCTCTTGTGAAAATTAAGCGCACCAATTACAGAGAAGCTTTTGCTACAATCCTGACATTTGTATTTCAGATGGGATAACACCGTTTTCTGTTCTTTACCAGAATCTGTGTTACATACCAGTACATTTTCAACGTTTTGAGAGGATGCAACTTGCTCCTTTATTCCTGTTTTTTCACATTCTTGTGGATAATCTGCATTGTCTTCTTGTTTTAAACAGCTCTTTTGATGATTTTGTAGCAATGACTCACAAGTAAAAGAAGTGTTGCATATATGACATTGAAGTTTCTCAAGACTTTGTGGCAAATTGTCTGTACATGTCACAGGAAGGTCAACATCAATGCCATGGCTTTTCATATGAAACTGTAGGGCCATGGCACGGGAAAAACCCTTTCCACAGTCAGGACATTGGTATGAGTTCTTCTTCAGTTGTTCAACTTGATAATCAAAGGATTTGAGAGCATGTTGAACACCATCATGGGTAAGCTTGTGTTTAAGAAAACAAGCCAACATGTGGTATGATTTACCACAAACTTCACATTCATATTTCTCTTTTGAATCTCTTTGGTGTTCTCTTTTCTGGCCAGGCCTACGACCGCGGCGCTTTCTCTTGCGTCGAACGTGACAGTTCTCTGTATCAGGCCTTGTTGTCTCACCATCGGCACACTGCATGTGGTTTTGCTTGTGATGATAGAAAGCTCCCAAAGACCAAAAACCTTTCCCACATTTTTTACAGTGATGAACCTTTGGTCCCAAAAGTGACTTGGTTGGATTAAAATGCTTTGTGCTTTCTTTTTTTACATTATTATCGCTATGCGTTTTCTCCCACAGCAAACCTTCTGATGATTACATAGACCACTTGCAGATAAATAGCTTTTGTCACATCGCGAGCATGCAAAAGGCTTTTTTGTTATCCTGTGAGTCTGCTGGTGGGAATGCAATGCAGACAGTCTGGAAAAACTAAGTCCACACTGCTCGCATTTAATGTTGTCCTTCTGCAAATCTTCAAGCTGGCATGTCATAGATTTGTTAGGTACTTTGTCCTCTTGTTTTTCTGTGTGAAAGTAATGAGCATTTTTGGAAGAGCTTTCATGACCAGAAACTTCATGTGTTACAAGTTCCCTCCTAGTTGGTGAGGATAAATGAAATCTCTCTCTGCAATTCCCACTGCTTCCTTTGTGCCAAAGCAAGTGATGATGCAAGGACACAGCATTGACAAACGTTTGATCACAATGTGAACAGTAATATTTCTTAGATTCTTGAGAGGGACTTTGGCTCATTTCATCATTCACTAATGTTTCATCTTTTAAATGTTCATAGTCAATCTGTACAATATTTACATCATTTTCTGAAGACAACTGCAGGGAGGAGGGTGTAGGTTCAGCTGTCTGAATTATAGTCAAGCTGGTGTCATCCTTCTCCTCTTGATCTGATTCACATACTAACTCAAGTTCAGGATTTTGATCCTGACCACTATTGCTCTCAACATAATCTGGGGCTGTGATGCGAACAATTTCATAATCAGTATCTATAGTCTGAGCATTTACAATCTCATCACAGTCTTTATCTGAAACATCAGTGTGAAAAACACCCTGAGAATACACAGTGCGCCCAAAAGTACTGTTGTCAGTGTCGTCGGCCTCGTTCTGGAATAATTTTAATGCGCTTGTTTCAGAGCCCTTCATTAGGATGCCACGGAAGACATCGGTATGACTGAGCTGATGTGACTGCAGAGCTGACGCCCGTGAAAACCGACGGCCACATTCCTGACACTCAAAAGCATTCTTCTTCAGCTGGCAAACTTGATGAAGGAATGATTTTGCTGGCAGCTCTTCACTGTGAGCTAATCTCTGGTGTTTGTTGTAGAAAGTGAGCGAATTGAACTTCTTGCCACACTCTTCACATTTAAATGACTGGCCACTGGAGAAAGTTCGTTTTTTATGCCAATGCTGATGGACTGACAGAGCATTAGGGCTGAAAAAGGACTTCTCACATTCAGAGCATTCAAATGAATGTTTGGGTTTCTCCTTCACCTTACTGTCTCCTTCTGAACAGCCTCTTGAGAATCTCTGATGCGTTCCAAGTCCACACATGGCCCGAAAAGATTTGCCACAGATGCACCGATAAACCTTTCGCTGATTATCTATAGTTTGTTCTGGGTTTGCATCACAACTTTCAGCTTGACCTGGAGCATCAATAAGTGATGAAGGTTTTTCAGTTGTTTCACAGTTTTTGGATTTTACCAGCTTCACCTCATGACAGTGGCGGTGTGCGTCAAGGGCTGAAGCCCGAGAGTAACAGCGCCCACAGGTGGGACATTGGAATGATTTTTTCTTTAAATGGGCGAGCTGATGAAACACAGACTTTGAGGCCTGTTTATGAGAGCGCTGATGGTTGAGACACTGGCCAATACTGGAATAAGCTTTGCCACAATCCTTGCACTTGTAAACTTTTCGCTTTAGCATACCCTCATTGAAGCCAGCACCTATCCCCTGCGGAATCGCTTGATTGCGGTGCATAAGTTGATGGTTAAAAAACCCTTTTGAGCTTGAAAACTGTTGTCCACACAGAGCACAGAACCATGTTCTCTGGCCTCCATCCGTCGAGATAAGCATGTCATCCCATTGCGAATCTGTGTCCAGGCAGACTATGGGACCATCATGGATATGTTTTATACGATGCTCTACGTATGCTTCTTTCTTTCCAAAGACCTCACTGCAATCCACGCAGCGAAATGGCCCATCCCCTAAAAACAGAAAGGGGAGAATGTGAGAAAAACAATGCCAACAAAAATATATTGTGCAAGGAAAGTTACCTGTACCCCAACTTAAACAAACAGAAATAAAAATAATATGGACAAAAACTATTTTATTTGAATATATTTCAACAGCCCTGCAAAACAGAACAAAAATATACATAAACAAAGTGTAACACATCCTATGAAGCCTCTATTTATAGTACATTATAAGGGCATTTCTAATGCATTATAATGCATTATAATGCCTTATAAAAATAATAAACTATAATATGTTATATCACTGTATAAATAATCATAGAATTAGTTACAATGCATTATAATACTTACCTATTAGTGATTATAACTTTTAATATTAGGATGATTTATAACACATGATGAACTCCACCGTTCTTATAGTTTAAATGTATTATAAGTCTTATTTCTTGACAGTACATAATATCTTACTAGATACCTTATAAATGTTTTTTACAGCTTTAATTAGTGACAAACGCAAACCCAAAACACTAAAATATCACATGAAATGTCTAATAACCAGTACATAACATCTTGTGGCAGTTTATAAAGAGACATAGCCTTTACTTTGTTACTTTACTTAAAGCTCACAAAGACCACTTATAAATCAATACGATCACATCATGAAGTCTTTTACATATGTTTATAAAAACGTTTGCATTTGTCACTTCACTTAAAGCAGTAAAAGAACATTTATAATGTATGTAAGTTATTATGCAGGTAGTTGAAAAATATACAGTAAACGAGTCCTGTATTTTGTGACATAGCAAAATGTAAAAACTCATCCTAACTCATCCAACTACATTACATACATCAACTACATTTTTGCTGTCAAACCACAGGACACATTTACATATTTATTTGTCAACTACTTGTAATATATTATAACTATGGTAACTATGTGGAGTTCATCATGTGTTATAATCACCATACTTATTAGGATTGTTGTTTATAAGACATTACACCTGCATTTTAATGCATTACAAATGCTCTTATAATGCACTATAAATAGAAGCTTCATAGAAAGTGTTAGCCAAAAGGACGACTAAATATTAGTCTGCTTTCTGTGACAAATTATTACTTCCCCACCTCTTTTTTGGAATGCTTAAAGTGGACAAGCCAGAAAACAAGAACATAATGGTTGAATTCAAAACAATTTGTATTAAACAATAAAACGTCAACCAAATAATTTACACTTAATATCGTAATTTGGGTGGCAGCTTTGTTGAGGAAACCTGTTGCCAAGTAACAATCCTGAACTCTTGTTCTTGAATTATGAGTGCCACCTTAAATAACATGGACCACATGTCAAACAGGCCACATCCTTATTGTCATGTGACATATTTTTAAAAAATGATTTTGAAATTGTATCACATAATGTTTGCATTTTTAAGTACTTCACAAAGACAGGAAGTTGATCAGTCTAGTAAAGCCTGCCATCTACAGGCAAATCTAGCGAGATGACAGTGTCATTTAAGGTGGAAAGAATTTCTTGAACCGTTGTCTACTAAAATAACTGCACAAAGGGTTATAAAATAATGAATGTTGTTTTTTAGTTAAGTACGAAAACAAAGCCATCGGGGAATTCCTCCATCTCATAGACTCAAACCAAACATCCTCATATTAAGAAACCATATCAAACGGCATCTCAGTGTTTCATATGGAAAATCCACATGGTCATGACTTGCAATGTGATGCTGTTTTGTCATTCTCCATGGCAACGCAAATTCGCTGGCGATGCTGACAGTTTCACAACATAATATACATAATAAATAACACACAAAATGAGTTACGATAAACAGTTACGTTAATTAAATATGTTGGCAGGGGTATCTGTGGGGTCATACAGACACCAGTGTTGTGTTATCGAAGATCAGTGTTACACCCTCAACACTGTTCTGGTTTCTATCTAGTATTACTAGTTAATAACTTGCTATTGGTTAGGTTGCAAAGGTTGTCAACAACAAAAAAGTTGCTTACCATCGGCAGTTTTATCTCCATCCGACGGGTCTTCTTTCTTGGTAGCTTTACCATCCAACCCCTCTTCCCCGGACTCATCCAGATGTACAGCAACAATTTCGTCTTCATCCACTTCTTCTACTTTAATCTTAATTAGTGGAACGGCAGCATTCGTTGCAACAACTTCGGCGTGGTCCTGGGCTTTCAATATTGGGCCATTGGGGCTTAATTCCATTTCTTCGTTGGTGTTTTCAGCATTCAATGTTTTCCTGTTGCTTACTATATCAGTGCTAACTACCGCGTCTTTCTTATATTCAGAGAACGAACTTTCATTATTTGATTGCAAACTACCCTCATTTTCCGAATAAACAGCAGCCATTACGGTTGTGGCCAACCCCTGCTCCCTTCAGTAGGAAAAACACTGCACTTTTCGCGGCAAAGGAGGACAGTGTTTATTGTACTGAGGCGAAATTACGAATCCTACTATGGTGGAAAATTGTCTCATAAATATTCATGACGCTACGAGACGTCTTCGCAGAACGACTCTTTGATTGGCTGAAATGCAGACGTTTGCCCGTTGGTAACAACTGCATACAATAATTAATACTAAAAACAGAAGTAAAATCATGAAATGGAGTATATATATATTCTTTACTTTTATTTTAAACGACATTAACATTTGACATCAGAGTTTTGAGTAATCTTTTTTCCGTTCTTCTACGAAGCGCGTCGACGGTGTGGTCACATCATGGCACTGTTCATTTTAGCCGCGTAGTTCCTTTTAATTTTAGCGATCTGCAACCATTGCATTAGTCTTGTAATAAAGGTTAAAGATTTTATTTTAAACGTTTACATATTTTTAACACAGTGACCCTAATAAACATGCACATATCATTTATTTGCCCTTTTAAAATGTTCAACAAGATACATGTATAGCGTGTGCACATGGTGTTAATAAAAGACAAAGACTTTTGAGGTGACAATGCTGAACCACTGGCTGTATTGGTGGTAAAATAAATTAAGCAATGATTCGCAAACTTTACCGCAGTATGTGTGGTATTTTACTGGTCTGCATGTGTGCAAATACTATATGTGCAAACATGTACAAAACTGTCCTTTTGTGTTGCGTTTTGAGTTAACAATATAAACTTAAGCTTTAAAATATTATTGTTTTTTTTTACAAATATCTTTTCAGACAGCACAGTTTAGTCAAAATACTTTTTTAATACCTTATACATTTACTTGTTATATATTTACCTGTTCTGCATTGTGTTATATAATTACCTTTAAAATATACAAATAAAAACAAAATGCAACTATTAATATAACATATACATAACCTACCATTTAACAAATTAATGGAGCAGAAATACCTGCTAATTAATATAAAATAATATAGATAATTAAACTAAAATAATCAGCAGTCTTTTAGAATATTTCAGCATATTTGCAGACCATCAAGAGAATGAATGATTGTAAGAAAAATATTTCTGCATGGATTTAGCAGGTTAGGATCACAAAGTGACCATTAATTAAAATTTTAGTGCCTTTTTTAAGGTACAAAAATATGAGATAAAGTTCTATTTTTCTTTTGTTAATTTCTAACACAATTTGTCAACACAAAATGTTATTAAATGTTTACACTTCTGTAGAAAACAAAGCACATGACACTAAAATATGTTCAACTGCAAAATTTAATGACTGAGATTAAAAACATTTTTCGGATCTTCAACACACATATTCCTATATCTTAACAGCAATGTACAATTAAACAGCCAAGAAACAGTCTAAACTGAACTATTATTGTACAATGTATGTGACAGGTGTATCAATTCTTTTACATTTACGTCAGACATCTCGCTGTGCATGTTGCATATAATGCATTTGTAATTCTAACTCTCCAGGAAAAGAACAACCACAGATCATGCATTGGAATAGGTGATCTGGAGGAAAAGGCATTTTATTGCCAACTTTGTGTGGCTCAGTTTGTTGGGCTAACTGAGGTAAATTTGTAACTTGTGTCATGAGCGGCATCTCATTTATAGTGCTCTGTGAGGTGAAGAAGATGCCTTGTGGTAACGGACCTGGAAGTTGCCTTCCAACAGAATGTATTGGATGAGGAGCAGATATATTAATGGTTGGTGGAGGAAAAGGTGGCGAGATAAAAGATGAGGGCTGATTTAGAGGAATCTGTCTGCCAGCAATGAGGGCCACATGCTGTGGTGCATGGATGTGGCCTGGTTGAACTGGTCTGTTAAGGGTTTGGGAAACAACTGGAGTAGTTTGAAAGCCCCATAAGGCAGGCCTGTCCCCAAGAGGAAAGCGAGCTGATGTAAATGGAATGTTCACTGGTCCCACCTGGTTTGAAGGTGTTGCACTAACCCAGGTAGGTGGTATTTGAGTCTGATGAAGTTGTTGCTGCAGAAGCTGATGCTGTAGCTGCTGTGGCAAATGTTGGATCAGTCTGTTTTGTTGCTTCTCTAATGCATCCCCAGGTACTTCTTGCAAGCTCACAGGTGTAGACATTTCAAAAGATGCTTTTAATCCCCAGGGATTTGTGTTCTGCAAACTAGAAACACCAGTGGATAGCAATATACCTCCAGTCTGACCCATTTCTGTTAAAGCTACATTAGCCAGACCAGGCGACTTCTGGAAATCCTTCAAATCCTCCTTTCTAACTTGAGTAGGTTTTTCAGATTCATTGGTAGTTGGTGCATCCAAGTCCATGTTTGCTTTGTGCTTCTCTGTTGAGTTATTAAACAGCTCTAGCTTACCTGTTTGTAGAGAATCATCTTGAATATTAAGTAGGTGGTTTGGTGAACTTTGACTCTTGGATCTTGGCGAAGAAGGTCTGTCCATCTTTAATGATGATTCTAGAGAGGTCTTCTGTTGATTTGAGTTTGGTGTATTCACCCAGACAGCAGGATGCTTGTCTTTTTGCTCCTGTTCACCGCCAGACATTTTTATCTCTGCATAATGGTTGGTAGCTAAGCCTGGTTGTGTCTTAAGATGACTTCCCAGCCATTGCATCTGCACATCAGACTGGGCTTCTAAAAAACTTTTCTGGGAGTGAAGCTCTTGTGGTGAGGAAGGAATTTGTACCTGCCATTCTTGTTGCAATGTCTGGGATTGATTATTTGTTTGTAAGTGCTGTGATCCCAGTGATCCCATGCGTTCATGTCTGACTGCGTTCAAGTCATGCATCTGTTGTGGTATTGCATTTGACAACAGTGTTTCCTGTATTCTGTATCTCTGACCAGATAGGGCATCTTGTCGTAGTGACACATTGTCTCTATTTAACCTGGGCCTACCTCTTCTGCCCCTACTTCCAATTTCTTTTATTCTACCTCTTGGAGAATGTATGGACAAAGGATAAGAGTGACCTTGACCTTGTCGCTTACGCGTATGTATTTTTTGATGTACAAGCAGACTGCTAAGCCAAGGGAATGACTTGTGGCACTCTTGGCAACGATGGGGTCTCTCCCCTGTATGGGTATTGAGGTGATCACGGAGCAGGTAGGCTAATGAAAAGCTCTTATCACAGAGATGGCATTTGTAAGGTTTTTCACCAGTATGGGAAAGCACGTGCCGTTGAAGCTGACTCTCGTCACTGTAGCCCTTACGGCACTGCGTGCAGCGGAACGGCTTTTGTTGATGCAGTCTCTGGTGTGTTTTCATGTTGTGAAGAAATGCAAAATCCTTACCACAGTCTGGACATTTGTGTGGCTTTTTCCCTGTGTGAATAATCGAATGCTGTTGCAAATAGCTACTGAATTTAAAAGACTTTTTACACACTGGGCACTGGTAACCCTTGTTATGTATGCGCATGTGGAGCTCCAGCACTGACCGGTAACGAAAAGTTTTCCCACAGTCTCTACACCTAAAAGGTTTCTTCTCTGTCTGGTCTCCCAGTACTCTTCCTGACAGACTGTCAATATCTGCCTTGTCCACATTCACAGCCTCTCGCTTTTCAGGTACCGCATTAACATGATTTGTGGTATGTGATGTGTTGACGCTCAAAATGTTTGTCTGATGCGTTTGCAAGTGGGACTGCAGGGTATATTCTGTTGGGAATTTGAGAGGACAAAAGTGACATGCATACAGATTATCAAACCTTTTACCATTAGCCATTCTTTCATACTCTGCTTCGTGGATTAACATGTGTGCTCTTAAATCGGCTGCTTTATAAAACATTTGAGGGCACAGAGGACAATTGCGCTGCTGCTCGACATCATGGTTTGTGTTCTCTTTACCTACATACTCTACATCTTTCCCATATGATATTTTATTGTTTGTAATTGGTGCCTCAGAAATTGCAGAGTGAGAAATCTTCTTGTGTTGGCGACAGTGGGCTCGCATGTTTTGTGCAAAAGCAAATCTTTTACCACAGTATGTGCACTGGTAAGGCATTCGGCCAGTGTGAAGATAGTTATGCTGTTGCAAAAGACTACTGTATTTAAAGTTCTTTCCACATATTTTGCAGTGGTGTGGTTTCTCTTCTGTGTGCCTGCGTCGATGGTCCTCCATGACGGAGCGATGTCTGAAGACCATGTTACAGTCTGGACACTCATATGGTTTTAGAGCCGCATGGGATCGTTGGTGGATATGCATCATTTCCACACTTTGAAAGCCTTTGTTGCACTCTAGGCATCGATACGGACTGTCCAATGAATGACTCTGCATGTGGGTATTTATGGACACCCTGTACTGGAACTCTTTACGGCACAACGGGCAACGAAAAGGCTTGTCCACATTGAGTTCACAAGCATGAAGTCTTAATCTTAGCATGGTCGAGAAACACATACCACAATGCTCACATTGACACATTCCTTGGCTCTTGCATATTTTGTCTCTTGACCTCCTCCTCTTACGGATGATTTCTGAATGGGTCACATCTGATACAATTTTAGGTTTGCAGTCTTCCTTATGTGTACTGCGGTGTTTGATGAGGTCACTGCGATGCTGAAAAGTGATGCCACATTCCTTACAAGCGAGGGAAGCTTCCTCATCCTGATGCATGTGAAAGTGTCGATGCAGGTTGTATGTTTCCCGACGAGTGAATTGTTTACCACATTCTTTACATTCTAGGCGGCTTTTCCTTTGCTTGATAACTGAAGTAGTCCCAGATACATCCTTTTCTGCCCTCTCTTCTGTGCTGTGCTTATCTTCTCCTGTCTCCTCTTTCTCCTCTTGCGTTGCCTCACCATGAAACTCTTTTTCTTTATTTATATTTGTCAACTCCTTGATGGTATGCTCTGAGCTGAAGTTTTCTGAAGTTTTTTCCACTATTTCCTCGTTGATTTCTTGCCCTGTGGAGTGATAACCAAACCATTAAATACATGGTAGTTTTGACTGTGCAAGCAATGTAAAACCATGACAAGTGCAACATTTAGAACAGTTTTTTTTAATTAATAATCCTCTCATGCATGCTCAAAACCACATAATATATCATGTATAGCTATATATTTTAGTGTTTTAATTTCAATATTCAAATTAATAATATTTTATTGTGCTATAACATACTTGCGTAACTGACAAATATACCATAAATAAGTCCTATGGTGTGACATAACAAAAAATATTGAAAATAAAACCTCTAACATGAAAATGTAATCCCTTTAATCTTATTTCAAACAAAACAACAAAAATTAATCTCTTTTTGTATATTATTAGTTTTATTTCTTTACATTTTTGCTGTCACACCATAGGACACATTTACATATATATTTGTCAACTACCCATATACAAACACAACATAAACTTGTGTTAGACATACTTCATTAAACATAACTTGATAACTGATATTCACAGAAAACATTAACTTGTCAAGTACCAAACGACTTCTGATCTCCAAGCATGAAAGGGTTAAACAAGCAGTTGTGTCTCTGATTGGGTTAGAACAGGCCAATTACAGAGTAATAATTGCTGCATGGCTTCTGCCTTAGCATGGCTTATTTTATATGTGAAAAAACACAATAATATGCTATAACCAGTGAGTTGTTTACCTTTATGCCCTTGAAGCAAAGTTGCGCTTACCTCTGTTTTCATTGTCCGACATGATCACACAATCCTCTCCAGACTCGGTCGAAACAAGTTCACCATTATTACCCTTAACATCCACACCCATCTTCTGTTCGCCCACTGTAGCTGTCGATTTACATGACTTTTCCGATGCATGTTTGTTGTGTAGTGAAAGAGCAGAGCCATGTGGAGATGAATTTTCATTTGCTGGGGAAGACGTAACATCAGTTTCTTCTGTTTCTTGCACGCTGCTGCCGTGCACGCAAACCCCCACATTGCGCCCAACAGTTTTATCAGATGCATGCTGTAGGTCTGCGTTATCCGCTGGGATTGTACAGTTAGCGAGTTCATTATCTAATGGCTGTTCACATTCAGACCGTACAGTAGCCATCTTCACATATTTTTCTTTTCTCCACCCACAAAAACATGGAAGCGAGCGATTGATTGGAAGTGTGTGCTACGTCATATGCGCCCTCTGCAGCTGCATTTAAAGGGACACAGTGAAATGTCACTATTCGTGTATGAAGGTACCGGTTTATTTTCATTTTAGCCGTACATATGGATATTGTTTTACGTAGATAAAAACGATAACGTAGGTACCGTATTTACGTAGGCACGTCAGTCCTTTGTAGATTTACAGAAAGTGCATTAACAGTAACATGTCTGATTTTACAGAATTCTGTCATCTAACAGACACACATGCATCGCAGGTATTGGTACACACAGTAAATACAGAGAACAAGAAGCTTATATAGAAAATATAATTTAGAAAGAAGCTATACAGGATATAACTTAGCATACATACTTTTCAACGTTTAATAACTATATTTGGAACACACGTTATAATTATACTACCATATGTTCCTAATACACATTTATACCCTGCTGTAATAGGAGAAACATAAAAATGCATTGATTGCTTTTATTGAAACTTGTTCATGGTCATTTGGACAATGAATGTTTTATCCAAGACAAGTTATTTTTGTTAACATGGTGAATAGTTCACAAAGTATCTTGCATTGCATGCAGAGTCATTGGGCAATCTTAGATCTTCCCATTAGAAATAAATACCAATAAATTCCACTAAAGAACTTCTATGCACTAAATGTCATTATGCACAAATCTTTAGTGTCCAGACTCCAGACTCAAAAAAAAAAAAAAAAATACAAACTGAAAATGTTCATCATCAATGTCTAGTCTCACCACATGACTGGAGAATTTTGTGTGACTGGAGAATTTTAAACCTGCTAATATATCTTTTCATAAACTCACAAGTATTAAATATGAACTTAAGCAAGCATACTTGTAAAATGTCAGGAATTTACTATCAGCAACAGAAGAGTCAAAAGTCAATTCAGATATAGTTTTGAGCTTTTGGTGTGTGTATATATATTACTTGCGACAGGCATAACAAAATGAGGTTGCAATGACATGGCACAATCTGCAACTGCCTACTTTATAATATAAAACATTGCTTTAAAATAAATAAATTTGCTGTAATCGTTTACAGTCCATCATTCCACGTCATGGCAACATCAACGCCTGCGTCTTCGTCTAAGATCTACAGTTCTGCCACGACGTGGCCGTTGGGTTGTTCCATTTATGTCAGTTGGTGCTTCAGTATGCCTAGTACCATCTAAAATATCCGGAGGTGGTGGAACAGGTGAAACTGTTGCTGGGATTTGCTGCTCAAGCTGTTGATTCTCCTGTGGCAGCTGTTGCTGCAATAACTGCTGCTGATAAGGCTGTTGCTGTAGAGGCTCCTGTTGATGCTGTGTAACTTGCTGCAACTGTTGATGTGGAAGTTGTTGTTGTGGAATTTGTTGCTGTTGAGACTGAGGTTGCTGATGCTGCATCTCAAGTAGTCCCAACAGACGTTGCAAAAGTACATTATTCTGCTGCAAGCTATGTGTAAGGGCCTCCTGTGAAGCCACGAGCGTCCGCAGATCACGTCTGAACCCTTCTCCAAACTCCCGCAGGTTCTGTTCCATGCGATCTCCAAGCTGTATGGCTGCTTCCCCCAGGCCCCGAAGTTCATCTTCCAGCCAGGAACTGCGTAGGGGTGGGGGCTCCAGTGGGCCCTGGTGGGTCCCTAGCGATGGTTCTGGGCTTGGTTGAGGGGTCCCATTAAGGAAGGGGGCACTGTAAAGGGGCGAAGGAGGTAGCCAGCGTTCCGATGTCGGAGGTGGTACTAGTCCCAGGCCTAGGCCTAAACCCAGTTTATCCTCAATGCTGCTGTCCACACCCTCACAATCTCCATCTACATCGTCACCCTCTTGCTCACCAGATTCTTCCTCCTTTTCAAAGCCATCCCTTTCAGAACCATCTCCTACCGTAACTGAAACAGAGAAAAGCTAGTCATTAATATGTATGTTAGTCCCAAATTTTTTCAATATTTACTATTATTAAAAAACTTTAATACTATAAAATGTGTATTGGTCACTTCATCACTAAAAGCTTACCTGGATCAGTGTCTGACAGGTAACTGAAGCTGGATTTTCCTCTAGTGCTTTGCTTTTGACGAGACTGCTGGAGTCTTGGACTAAGTTGAGCAGGCCTTCCCATAATTGAAGCACCCCTGCTGGACGGCAGGTAGCAGGTGCGGTGCCTTGCATCAGCTAGTCTACCACCATTCCTTCTTTTCAGGTCATCCCAGCGTTTCTTTACTTCTCTTAGAGTCCGTGGGACTCTAGACACAGCATTTACACGCTCAAGGATGCCAGCCCAAATGCGCTCTCTTTCACGGCGGCGAAGTCTACCAGCTGGACCAAACAGCTCCCCCTCACACCGCGTCACCTCGGACACGAGCACCTCCAGCTCTGCGCCACTAAAGCGACTCTTCCGTTTTCCTACACCTCCTGCGCCTAATGCTGATGAAACACCCCTGTCTTAATAAAAATACACATTTTATTTTCACATTTACTTTTGTATTTATTTTTGTACTAACTAGTTTTTTGTAATGAAGAAAAATTTACAGATTATACACTAATTTCTCCTGTTATGGTAGCAGACACTTGACATTGAACGCATACAATCACAAAAAAAAAGTTAAACCTTACTTTGCTCAATTGGGATGAGGTCATCTGAAGACATTCCTGGTGCAATGTTGGGATGTACGACCACAACATTGAAGGGCAGGCTGCCAGGCAGCCCTCCATTTTGGTGGTCACAACTGCCCTCCGAGTCATCATCTTCCCTGGGAAAACCATCCTCCGAGACCCCGCCTCCAAAAGGACCCTCTGGAGACTCCACTTTGATGTGCATAGGAGGTGAGTGCTCATACAGCAATCCCCCCTCCTCATAGTATTCAGTCATGGATATGTTGTGGTTTACTGACACACCAAGTGGACTGATGGACAGCATGACATTCACAAACAGGGTGAAAAGCCACCATGCCTTTCCATGGCAGGTCCCTCATTGCTTCATAGTCTAACAAGGATTCGCTTAATAATGGACTCAGTAATAAAGTTGCACAGCAATACCTTAACGTACCATTTTACAGAATAGCTGTGTGCATTCAGAATGATTGTACGCAATTACTTTTGTGTTTTTGCTGTATGTCTCTTAATAATGCAGGTAAACAAGTACCTGTGGCTTCCGCCCACAAGGGAAACTCGGAGACGTTCTTCCGACATTGTATGACATACTGTACACGTTTGATTCACAACATTCAATGTTAAGCTGCCATTTTTGAGAGACGTAAGAGCTTACTTGATCGAAAATATATCTGAAAATGACATGGAAACATTACAGGGTACAGAAGAGATACTGAGATATAAATATAAAGACTGCATGGTCAATATAATTGTCTTTACATATAATCAGTATTTATATTTATGTATTTTTTTAAACGTAAAGGCCAGAATTACCTTTGTCGCAGTAATGCGCATATATGCTGCACGACATCCGCAATGGATGCGCATTCCGCATAAATTACGTTAGCCGATACTAGCTTTTCCTAGACAAATGCTCCGGTTCGCGTAAAAAGATATGACACGTATCACTTTAACGACAGCATGTGGGCTTTAAGAAACTCGCACGGTCGACTCTGATAAGTGGGAAAATAATCTTTAAAAAGTAAATTATTTCATTTAAGAGCATAGGAGCAGAGCTAACCCTAAATGTACACAGACCCCAAATCGTCGCTTGAATGTGACGTCACACCTAGATTTTCTTAAAACATTTCGGATTAATAATAAATATTACCATCAAACAAATTTGTTTTAAACAGCGTGTTTAAACATCGAGCTTGTATGGCCAAAATAATTTTAAAAACCGAAATAAAACGAGTTATGCTGTAATGCTACACTTACACCTGCACAAACTGTCATGAAAATAAAAAACTTTAATATTGTTTTTAATTAAGTTAATAAACTTAAAAAATTAATTACAAATATTATAAATAACAACTGTATAACCGCTGTCCTGAGTTAAAATATCTTACCATTTGTTTACTTTAAACTGATAAATACAGGATGGAAAACGTTTTCTACATTGCATGACCTTTCTCTCCCACCTGCATATTCCCACAAGAGCTAATGTTTTATGTGTAGATTAATCCTAAAATTAGCAAACAATCAACTTCACCTATCAACCACAAGCAGATAACATTTTCCAAACACTTTATATGTAAAATGTTTCATTGTTTATTTATAGAAAGACATTTACAACATCTTGAACTTTAAAAGTTATATAGCTGCCAATTTAAATATTTTCCATGTTGTGTTTCATGTTTTTAAAATTTGGTCATTTAAAAATGACTTAAACAAGATACAAGGTTATTATTACCAAGATTAAGAGCTTTAAAGACATTATTATTATGTACCACTATTTATCATATATGACAAACGTTGGTATTAATATGTAACCAAAAAAATCTCCCACTTTTTGAACATCACTACACTAAATAAAAAATAGAGAAAGAGAAAACACTCAATAATAGATAATAAATAATAATAGATATATCCAAAAGCATTCATCGAATATCATTTTGGCTGTAATAAAAATAATTGGCTGAAAAGTGGTGACAAAATCTTTTGTACATATTAAAGCACATGCTGGATTCACACTCTGGTTGCTATTTAAAAATCAGGTAATGTGCAGAAATGTACAGATGTCCTTGAATTTATCTGCAGCACTGGGGTGGACTCGGTATAAAAGGAGACCTAGAACATTCAGAGCACATCCATCTCAGGTAGCGTGAACATGAAGGCTTTCATTCTTCTGGCTTTGTTTGCTGCGGCCTGTAAGTAAACTGAGCAAGAAAGGTTTAGACAGGAATTGATAAAGACCTCTAAAGGTCTATCTGTAGAATTTACAGAACAATCCATTTCACAAATATGCACTTATGATCAAGCAAATGTTAATTTAAACATTGGTAAATTTTTTATGTGCTGTATATAATCTTTTTACACATCCATTTATGTATAACAATATTTTGTGTTCTGCCAGATGCCGTTCCTCTGAATGAGGATGATAAAATTGTCGGGGGATATGAGTGTGCTAAGAATGGTGTTCCATACCAGGTTTCTCTGAACAGTGGCTATCACTTTTGTGGCGGTTCACTGATCAGCAACCTCTGGGTCGTGTCCGCTGCTCACTGTTACAAATCGTAAGTAAAATTCTTAATTTTTACAGAATTGCATACATTGTGTTTGGAAAAAGTAGGGCTAGTTGTCACAAAGGATATCTCTGTAATGTAAGAATTTTAAATGCAATCACATGTTTTTTTATATTACATACATTGTTTTTTATAAAATATGTCCTAAAAACATACATTCATAATACCATATGCTTGTCTTAAAATGTGTCTAAATTAAACTAAATTAGTGTTGTTAGATATTTTTTAATGTTTAAATTTCACCAAAAATCCAGTGAACATCCTATAGGCTGTATAATGACAAGTTGCATATTGTATAAAGTCACTGTGACCAAAGGTGTGTTAAAAGAGCAGAATTTTATCTCCTGAGATATAAAAATGGATATATGCGTGAAAAGCATATAGTCTTTTACCCATATAAAAATTGACTTTTAAAAATCCACCTATCCTGAGGAAAATGTATCCACTAAAGTTTGCTTTTTATAAACAATGTAATATACAAGGTAGACACTAAAGGTGTAAATAATTATTTAATCATTTGTGGCTACAATATAACATTTAGTTTTTACACTACAGTCCAAAAATATTGTACTGTACTTACCTTTTTTTAATGTCTTTGTGCTCAGCCGTATCCAGGTGCGTCTGGGTGAACACAATATTGATATCAATGAGAACACTGAGCAGTTCATCGACTCTGCCAATGTCATCAGACACCCCAATTACAACAGCTATACCCTGGATAGTGACATCATGCTGATTAAGCTGAACCAGGCTGCCACCCTGAACAACTATGTTCAGACCATTGCTCTTCCTTCAGGTTGTGCCGCAGCTGGCACCACCTGCCTGATCTCCGGATGGGGAAACACTAGCGCAAACGGAAGCAAGTGACATTAAACTCATGCTGAATGAAACTTAATAATTCAGACATAAATCATTAAACCATCTTCAAGTGATCTAAACCTGAAATCAGAGTGTACCTATACAAAATGTTTTCTTTTCAGGTAACTACCCCAGCCGTCTGATGTGCCTGTCAGCTCCTATCTTGAGCTCCAGCAACTGCAACAGCGCCTACCCAGGTGAGATCACCTCCAACATGTTCTGTGCTGGCTTCATGGAGGGAGGCAAGGACTCCTGCCAGGTAAAACATTTGTTTCACATTTTTAAGACATGCTAAAATAAATGTACTTAATACTGGTTTAAGGCACCCACAGCACTAGACAATTTGTATGTCTTTCTTTTTTGAGATGGCCCTGCTAATGAACAGTCTCCAGGACAAGCATGCAAAACCACTTATCTAAAAGAGAAAATGTTGCAATTATTGTAACCTTCATTAAGTCAACAATCACTGACTTATAAAACATTTCTTCATTACAGGGTGACTCTGGTGGCCCTGTGGCTTGCGGCAATCAGCTGCAGGGTATTGTGTCCTGGGGTTACGGTTGTGCCCAAGTCAACAAACCTGGTGTTTATACTAAGGTTTGCAACTTCACCAGCTGGATCAGAAACACCATGAACTCCAACTAGACGTGCATTTATTTATTTTAAAAGCATAAATAAATGTTGTCATTAAAAAATGGCATAAATAAAAGGAAACCATAAAGCTTTCTCATTGTATTATTTACACTAAATTGTATTACAACAAAGATGTTTATCCACATTCCCTTATTTTACATTTTATCTGTCATTTACTGATGGTACTGGGAAGTTTCTGGTATATTTAAAATAATCTATAATAAATAAATATTTACAACTCTGAGATCAGTTTGAACAATATCAGTCAAGGCTTTAATTTGTTACTAGCAACAGCTTCAGATAAAATAAGTCAATTGCAATGAAATACAGTAATCTCTAGTCCCAACATTAGAAGAACTATCTTAACAAAGACGACTGTCTTTTTGTTTATATCCAAAACCTATACTCAACACCAGAAATGAATCACACAGAAATATTAAGTAATGGTATAATCATATTTCTCCCCTGGCATGTTCTAAATAATGTCCATGCAATGCAGCAAGGTCAGAAAAACAAGCACCACATTCTGTGCAAAACAAGTCACCAGTCTCCTCTGTCTTTATTACAGATGATGATCGGCTTGATCCATTTAACTCTTGATTCATTAAAGATCTGTCATTAGCACATACTGGCATTTCATCCATTTCGTCAGTGTCAGAATCAGAAATGGAATTGGCATCTGATGGCAGATGAGGTGATGATGTAGTAGGATATTGGGCATCAGTGTTCATTTTGTGCTGAAGCTGTTGCGTTGGATGTAAACTGTGTGATGAGGAGTGAGGTATTTCTGCACCATTTGAGGGGGAAAATGGGAGAACGATAGCTGCTGTCTGATCATCATTTTGGCTGGAGGAATAGTTACGGTGTTGGTGAGATGGATTTAAGTGGATGCGAGAATGAGAATGATCCTCTTTGTCAAGTTGCTGCTTGCAAAGATCGTTGCCTTTTCTTGCTGTTGCTCCTTTTTCAACAGATGTGTGACTGAACTGGTGATGGAAAAGAGAGTCCAGGTTCTCAAAACTGACACTGCACGTAGCACACTCGTACGGTCGTACAGTGGACTGCAGATCAACGATATAAGATGACTCCATCTGGCTGTTTGTATAGTGAACAACTCCGTGTCGCTTAAGTATGATCGCGCTTGCAAAACCTTTTCCACAGACATCACAAATGTAAGGCATACTTGACTGATGCCATTCCTGCTGGTGATTTCTCAAAAGTTGGGCATTTGAGAATGTGTAAGGACAGAACGGACAGACGTGTGCATTGAGTTCTGGGTGTTTTTGCAAATGCTCATTGTACAAGCCCACAAATCGAAACCCCTGACCACACTTTGGACAAAAAAAGCGTCCTCTCTTTTGTCTATGAAGCCGCTGATGAATCCAAAATTTTCTCCAGTTTTTAAAAGTCCTGTTACAGTCACCACAGGTGAAGCATTGACCCCGTGCATGAGTAAGCATGTGGGCTCTCAGTCTTCCAACATGCCGAAACATTCGGCCACATAGTGGACAGAAGTACTTTCTAGGGTTTGCTTTTAGATCTGTGCCATTAAACTGAGATACAAAATAACTAGATTTGATTGGCTGATAGAAGTTATTCTGAGCGGTATAATCCAAATTAGCCATGAGCTTAGGAGGGCAAGCAAGTAAAGACACATATCTTTTTAGATTTTTTGGCTGAGAAATATCTTTTTGGGTAGTTACAGGAAATTTTACAGAAGACGCTGGAGGTGCAATATGCAAATTTTGTGCTGTTTTTATTGTCCGAGAGGTTTTGGGTTGTAACAGTTTAGCTGAACGAGGGGTGGAGGCCTTTGTTTTTTCGAGACGCATGTAAATACAATGCTTGCTGTGTGTATTTAGCTCGGAGAGGAGACTGAACTTCTGACTGCAACAGTCACACTTATAACGTTGGGTATCTGTATGTCCTTGCAAATGTATTTCATACTCATCTCTGGCGCCAAAGCATTTTTTGCAAAGGTGACACCTGAAGGACACAACACCAGCCAATTCCATATCTTTCACGGTTGCATGTTGTTTTCTTTTACCTTCACAGGTGTGTGCTTTTAATGGGCCGATCTGAGAAAATCCCTTACCGCATTTGGAACAAAGGTAAGGCTTGATGTGCCAATGCACTTTCTCATGGACACGAGCAGTACACGCCTGGGTAAAGGATTTGCCACACACCTTACACGAATACGGTTTTTCTCCACTGTGAATTCGAAGATGGATTTTAAGGACAGATTTGTAGCAAAAGACTTTGTTGCATATTGGACAAGCGTGGGTCTTCCCTCTCCCTTTTCCTCTTCCTCTTCCTCTCCTCCTTTTAAAAGAAATGATTCGATTACCAGAGTCTTTTTCCTCTTTCTCAGTCATACTCACTTGGGTCGTGTTCTCTGTACCGGTTGCGCTTTGAAGTCTGTGTTTCAGATTCCGCTTTTTAGATTTATGTACTCTAGCGTGAGACCGAAGGTTGGAGAGTTGAGCAAAGGCTTTGCCACAGTCCTGGCAAATGAATGGCTTTTCACCTGTGTGGACACGCCGATGAATTACATATGCTGAGGAATGATTGAAATGGCGGCCACAATATTCACACTTGATAATCTGTTTTTCTTTACGTGGCCGTCCCCGAGTTTGACTATGTATAGGTTTACTTTCATTGATTACTGTAGAACTATTCATTGCACTTTCTTCACTTTCCTGGTTGTCCTGCCCAGAATTAGTCCCGTCTGAAGATATAGATACGTTCTTTGAGGATGTTTCTTCAGCTTGTAAAGAATCTACATGGGTACTATCCAACGTTGCATCTTTTTGGTTTAATGCTTGAAAAGGTGCAACATGGGAGGCTCTTTGATTTTCATTGTTGGAAATCTTTTCATCTGCAGTATTGTCATGGATGTTTTTGTCATAATCTTCTTTGCATTGGCTCTCAGTAGATGTATTAGGGCAGGACTTATCACAGACAAAGTCATCTTTCTCTCTTAATGTAGTCATCTGATCCTCCACGGATGTACAAAGTGTTGAAGAGCTTTTGGTACTGTCAGACTCTTTTTCTGATTGATTCATTAATGTTGGCTCATTATCTGTGGTGCTGGAATCAGAATCCCTCTTTGGCTCTTCAAGAACATCACAGTCATCTAAACAGTTCTGAACATCCATGTCACATTCCTTGGCAGATGTAAAATCTGAAGCATTTAACTGCTTTGGCAATGTATCTTCATCTGTTTTACAGGAGCTTTTTTCTTTATCTTCTTCACTGGGTAAACACTCAGGTAGTGCATCAGTGGCTGCAGGTGAAGGTTCATCCGCTTGCCTGTTCTGGGAACTTCTGGACAGACCTTTTGAAATTAAATCCCCCATTGCTCTTTTTTTTAAAACGGGTTTGTTGCTTTCTGCCTTTTTGGAGATGGTTTCGTGGCTTTTAGCATCCTCTTTATGCATGATGTGTGAATTGTCTGCAGGTGTCTGAATTGTTTCCCCACTCAAGCTGAAACCATACAAACATAGAACAGTATAAGCAACAAAGACAGAAAAAAAATTAAACAGTCAATCTATCTTACATCAGCACAAATAACTTTTAATGAAACAACTAAATCAATAATTATTTCAAAGTGAACCAGTCAATGTAATTATTGGTTTCATAAATTTTTAATAAATCAACAATGAAATACTTTTGTAATTTTCCATTAAAACATAGCATTTATTGATTAACAATATAATGTTTACTTAGACCAAACATCCACTGTTTAAATAACCTTTATACTACATATGGATTCTAGTAAGCTAAACTGCACAAGAACTCATATTTTTTATCTTAAAGAAGCTCCTTTAAAAGTGTCCAGCAAGTGGAAATACTGATTATGTCCCAATGCCTTACGTTTAATCCATTCAGCAGGAATATCCCACTTCTTAATTAAATTTCCATTTAAAACACTCTTTTAGAAATTAAATTCGATAAGATTTAAAATACATAATCTATTCTGAATTACTCCTCCGAATTAGGAGGAAAAAAGTATTCTTATTAAAGGAAAAATGATTCAACTTAGTAGTATATTGGTTTAATAAATTACATTGAGATGATGTTTTATTTAGAATACTTTGGTCCTTTATGTACACTAGTCACATGCTTTATCTGTTATCCAAATGAAAGTGGTGAAAAACACATAAGAAAACAGCATAAGAAAAAGTCTAATCAGACAGAAAAGCAGTAAAGAGAACACAGTGAAAATCTATTTATTGTCACATTGAAACTTAACATTGGTTTAAATAACACAGCAACCATTAGCTGTTGTTAATCAGTTCTGCGTAATTATCATACTACACTCTTTCAGATTTGCTTTTCGCATTAAGAATAGTAAGTTTATTTAATCGTAATATTAATTATTAATCGTAAATGTTGATTTATTAACCGCTCTGTCTGATTCATTCTCAAAGCAACATTACTTATATATTACGACATATTACGAAGATCGTCATACGCGTCGTTGAAAGCATTCATTTGATTGCCTTTTGTGTGTCGCCAGAAAGACTACAAAATTTGCGCATTTGAAAAAAACGCATTTGTATGAATATTATCTTTTAATCTCATCGTATCCAACTCACATGGCAAACGCTTTGAATGCTTTTGCATCAACTAAGAGCTGCAGCCGAGTGGCTGATGTTCGGCAGCGACTAGTTTTGCATAACAGAAATGAAAGCATGCAGACTGCATAACAGTCATGAACGCATGCAGACTGCATAACAGACATGAACGCATGCAGACTGCATAACAGTCATGAACGCATGCAGACTGCATAACAGACATGAACGCATGCAGACTGCATAACAGACATGAACGCATGCAGACTGCATAACAGACATGAACGCATGCAGACTGCATAACAGTCATGAACGCATGCAGACTGCATACAGTCATGAACGCATGCAGACTGCATAACAGCATGCAGACTGCATAACAGACATGAACGCATGCAGACTGCATAACAGTCATGAACGCATGCAGACTGCATAACAGACATGAACGCATGCAGACTGCATAACAGACATGAACGCATGCAGACTGCATAACAGACATGAACGCATGCAAGCTCCGTTACACTCATTCCTGGATTCTCCTGTAAAACTGATGCTGCTTCTGTACAAACTTTTCATTTTAAATTAGATTTATTAATGTAAACTAAGTGGGTTAGCTCACATATAATATAACATATCATGACATATAATAGCTCACATATAATATAATATAATATAAATATGACTGGGTTAATTTAACTCCTTACCCGACGCCTTACTTGACAAAGCATCACGTCAAACCTCATATAATTAGCCGGTCTTAAAAACATCCATGTATTATATTAATCTTTGTTTGCCAGATGATCGTGGCAGGGCATCTGCCTAAATATTGCTGAAAATACATGTGAACATGCAAAGCAAGAGCGCGCACACACCAACCTTTATGCTCTTTCTTCACAGGACCAATTACGTTCCAAGACGCAAATATACAAAACAAATGCAGCTTCCGTTTCCGTTTTAATAAAAGCCGCTATGCCGACTGCAGCAGTGTCGTGTAAATACAGCCAAACCTAACAAAAATATAAATTAAAATAGATTTACATTTCTTTCAATCATTTCAGACTTAGACTTGATTTTCACGAGTGCTTTTACACGTGCACATGCACCGTGTATGGCATACTATCAAACGCATAATGCACCGATTTACCTACCTATTTTAGGTATTTAAATTTATTTAAAAGGTGCTTTAATCTCTTTTCAATTTTTATTTCATTTATTTAAGTTTTTAGTTTATGTTTATTGTTATAAAAAAGTAAAAAAAAAAACGTTTTAGACCTTTCCATCAAAATATAGTTTTTCATGATTAGTTTTCAATTTAACTATGAAATAAAGTTTGTGAATCAAATATAAATAAAATATGACCCCTGAAGAGCATTTCAAAACAACATTAACAGGGCCTACTAAAATGTGCACATTATATTGACTAAGCTTCCTTAAGGAGCTTATGAGGAAAACGAAGGAAAATGAGGAAAGACTTTGTGCTAGGTATCCATTTGTAAGATTTCAGGAAGATCATGTGTAAAATAGTTTATTGGAGACTTAGAAAGGTGTCATTGTTGTTTATTGATGCATACAACATAATTACATCAAAATGTATAATTTACAGATCACCAACAATACATGACAACTATCTAAAAAAGGTATCTACAGTACTATTTTACAGTTTATACAGTGAATTCAGCAAAAACTTCTTAGTTTGGAGTCCTTCCCAAGGTTAAAAATTGAAAAACATTTGTAAAAGTAACTTAAAATACAAAGAAAAGAAGCAAATAACATAATAATGATAAACAGATAAGTTGTTTTAACTTCAAAATTTATCAAATTTTATTTTTTATGTACCCACAGGTGCTGATCCTGTATATTGGGAATAACATACAAACAATGTATTTTTTTTAGTATTTGCACCCAAAATAGCATATAGCAATAAAGTGAAGGCAGTAGTTCCATCTTCACTTTGCATCATTAATGCATAAAGCTCTACTAGCTGTATTTACATGTAAGACTGTGAGTCTGACTGACTTTGCTGGAGAACCTGTATGGTGTCATTTGTTGTTGGTATTGTAGTTGTTTCAGGGACTGGCCCTAAAATTCGATGAACTCTTCTCCTGTGATTTTTTAAAGACACTAAATCTGGATAGCTGCGCTGGCAAATATGACACTTGTATAGATCGAGTTGGCTTTGCTGAGTGATTCCCTTCATCAACTCAAGACCTCCAAGGATACGATGAACCCTCCTCCTATGGTTTTGAAGAGAGCTTATATCTGGAAATGTACATGCACAAATCTGACATTGAAACTGACCGGGTGTGCGATTTTGCTCAGTCAGTTTTGCTGGCTGGAACACACCGCCTAGAATACGATGTACTCTTCTTCTATGGTTTTTCAAGGATCTTATGTCAGGATAATTGCGCATGCAGATCTGACACTGAAACTGCCCAGGATGGATTGAGTCTATGTTAGGTAGCTTTACTTCTTTTGGGCGATGAATTTTTCTTAAATGATCCTTCAGTGATTGAAGCTTGGGATAACAACGTAGGCAGATGTGACATTGAAAGTTGGTAGACGGACCGCTTTGCTCACCAGCTGGGCGCAACTCTTCCTGTTTTACATTTGCTGACACAATTCCACTGTTTACTTCATGAACATTTTTCTTATGCTCCTCAAGTGCATGTTCACTTGGACAGTTTTCACCACACAGTTGACATGACAAATTAGTTTGTTTGCTGTGTAAGACCAAGTGTCTCTTTAGCCCATCCAGACAACTGAACCATCGCACACACACTGGACAACGAAGAGGTTTAAATGTTGGTTTACTGGTATTGCTTATGTTAGGCAATTGTTTCCTCTCACCTACAGCATCACCCCTGCAACTTAACCGTAGGTGTCTTAACAACGAACGGCGACCTGCAAAAGTCTTCTTGCATCTGTGGCACGACACTGGTTCTGGATTTGGTTTGTGGTTCAAATTCTGTGGTGGTAGGAATGTAGACGGCTGCACTTTGAATTGAATCTCTGGTGCCTGAAAACCTGGAGCTTGTTGTGGCCCTGTTGGAATATGTGATTGCAGCATCTGGGAAAATGAACGAGGTTGCTGCATAGCTGGAACGTGCGATTGTGTCACCTGGGAAAACGAATAAGAATGCAGCTGTAGTCCTCTCTGCTCACTCCCTTGGCTTTGAGATTGTCCATGCAATTGTTGATGAGCCTCAAAGTCCATCCATGACTGTAAGTTCTCACCACAGTGTGGACAAATGTAGGACTCCTGTGCATGAAGCTGCAGATGTTCAAAGAGAAGTCTAGGACAAGTGAAAAAAACTCCACATTCACAAGTCACTCTTCTAGGAAGCACTGATGGAAGTGACATGATTCCCCAGTTGCTGCTACTATTTCGACTGGTCTCCTGTCTAACAGCCGGTGTTTCTGTAGATGGTGACAACACGAATAAGTTTTCCTGAGCTGCTTGAGACTTGTTCTCCACAATTTTGGGAACCGTTGGGGGATTGGTGTTTTTAGCTTGGCATTTTTTTCTGTGTATATTCATATTGTCTTTACGGCTGAAGAACTTGCCACATTGAGGACATGGAAATCTCTTAATAGGACCAGGAACACCAGATGATTTTTGCTGGTTTTGTTGTTTTAACTTGCTTGCCCCACAAATCCTCAAGTGCTGTATCAGCGTGAAACGACGGGAGTAGCTTCTCTGGCATCCAGCGCACACAAACCGCTTTATACCTTCATCACTCACATGCACCTGAAAGCCACTAGTAGGTAATAGTGACATTTCCTTGTCATCAGGAGGATCTACAATGACAACATCATCTTCATCATCATGGTCTTGTTTAGGCATGTTTGCCAAATTGTCCTCATTATCCAAGTCCTCTTGGTCTGCATCTATTAATACATCAATTTCAGCATCATCCAATGGCATAATCCACTGCTTTTCTTCAAATTTATCTTTGTCCTCTTCTTCCATTTTATCCATGCTGGCTGACAAGTCAACAGTTTTTTCAGCTTTTGATGATTTAGTTGATGTGGAGTTGACGGATGCAAAGGGTTTTGATGAATGTAACTGATCCCCTGGCTTGAGAGATGGAGAATGTATCTTCAGCGCTGCCTGATTGTTCCCCTCTTTAGAAACTTCTATGCCTTGTTCCTCGATCTTTATCGGCTTTGTGCCAACTCCAACATTAACATAGTGTGTTGAGGTTTTATTTATTTTTAAGTCTTGTGGCGCTCTATTGCAATCATTTTTGGAAACAAAGAGTTCGACATTATCCTGCTTGCCGACACTGTCAGAGCTTGAAGCATGAAGTGGTTTACAAGGACCTTTTAAGTTATGCCTTTTGAGGTTGCGCTTCCAGATGTAGCTACGATTGCATGAAGAACACTGGAACAGTCTTTGCGTCCGCGTTGTTGTTGGGCTAATTAATGCCGGAGTTTTATTTTCCACACTAGGAAGACTTTGCCGATTTACACCAAAAGAACAAGTGTGATTCTCTGCAACACAGATTACAAATTGTTGGCAACATAGACAAAATTTAACTCTCTCTTTCTTATGCTGTGCATGATGCATTATCAGGCTGTCAGCATCCTGGAAAACCCTACGACAGACACCGCACTTATGTCTGCCTTCAACGTTATCCTTCCCAAAGAGCTTTTGACGAGTCTCGAGCATCACCACAGGGTAAAGAGTTTGCGTTACCGATATAACTTTCCCCTTCTTTGACAACATCTTACCGGTTTTCACATTTACAGCAGTGCCTGATGAACAGACCACCTTTTCAGGAGATTTTGTCTTAGGCTGATTCTCCGGTGGATTAGACTTTGACACGGTTATAGCTGCTGCAGTCTGCATCGGTGCCCTTGGTGAAACTTTTCTCGGGGGCAGGTTTCTCTTGCTTTGCACTGGTTTTATATAAGATGGCTGTCTATGACTCATGTAGGCAGATGCTAGCATTTTCAGGATTGATTTCCCTTTACATGTAGTTGATTCTTTATGTAAATTTGTGGATTTCTTGCTGTCATGCACAGAATGGTTTGATGTGCTAGAGGGTTCTAATGTATTGCTGTTTTTCTCAAGGACTGGCTCCTGCTCTTCAGTCACAGCGTGGGATAAGGGTGATCCTTGATCCTGCTCATTTATGCTATCTTTTTCTTCAGGAATTGATGTGTCTGTTGTGGTTGCCATCACAATGTCACCTTTTTTTCCAGGAACTGATGTGTCTGTGGTCGTTGCCATCTCAATGTCAACTTTTTCTCCAGGAATCGATGTGTCTGTGGTGGATGCCATCTCAATGTCATCTTTTTCTTCAGGAACTGATGTGTCTGTAGTGAATGTCATCACAATGTCATTATTTTCCACAGGAATTGATGAGTCTGTGGTGGATACCATCTCCTCATCTTCCACAAGTGGTTCTTCATTGGAAATTTGGCCTGATATCGGGTGGCTGGAGTCTGTTTTGCTGTCTGGCTCCAATTCCAAGTGTTCAGGATTACTCTCCAAACTCAAGCTGACCTGTGCATCTGGCTTATGTAACTTTTTGTGTTCTTCAAGAGCAGATAATGCATCAAACTCCTCGCCACAGTCACACGTGTGCATCACTTGAGAAGCTGGAGTGCGCAACACCGTGCAGTGGTGTTTCTCAAGAAGATCTGCGTTTGCAAATAAGCCTCCACAGTTGACACAAGTAGGTAGCGTTGACTCTGGCTGGCTAGAGATTTCATTTGCATGAGAGGCCTGGTGTACCAAGAGAGATGCCAAACTCTGAAAAGTAGCTGAGCATGCAACACAGCTGTACGTTTTGGTGGTAGGACTCCCAGCAGGCCTTGTTTCTTGAAGTCCAAGCATTTTGCTGATATTGTACTTCCTAGAAAAAGAAGCAAATAAACTTCATTAGTCACACAGCATTAGACAAAACCATCACAAGTTATAAAACATTGGAACATAAAATGTGTAAATTGGATTGAGATAAGAGACTGATCTTATTGAAAAAAGATGGTGTGTTCCTTGTGCTTTTTTACTAGCAAAGTGTTGAGTAAGGAAAATGATAAAAAGCCCTTTAAAGAACAGACAAAACAGAAAACCAGAAACCTGCATAATGCTGTAAATCATTCTGTGAATTATAGGAATACAACTACAGTGTTCTTACAGATCCATGTCTGTGATAACCCAGCTAAAGTCATTTCTGTGATTTACTTTTGCACATAAAAGCATTCCATATAATGTTAAGAACATTCTGTAAAAATATAACCTTGATATCTTTAATATTGATCGAATAAGATTACGTTAATGATTGAAATGATAGTGATATTAATAGACAAAATCAAATGCTCGTTATCTCAGAATAACATTTTTAGCCTGTTTTTTACAGACAGGGTCACAAATATGTTTTTAAACAAATTTAATTTTACAAATAAATAAAAACAAGATTACATTCAATAAATAAGGTAAAAATCATTTAGGCTAATATTTTGTTTGGAGTTTTGATTATGGCAAATTATGGTTTCATTTAAAGTACAAGTATAACATTTTAAAAGAACTGATTTTATGATAATATGATGAGTTTGTTAATAGACTAGCAGAGACGAAAATGTGTTTTTTTTGCAATATTCTGTCTTATATTAATTTATTTCTCTTGTAATCTTGTAAGAAATATCCAAGTTAGATTATTGGCTTTGTAAAATAATAATGCAAAATTTGAACACTTGCATAAAAAGCGAAGCATTTTATTTAAATGAAAAAACAACAACAACGTGAACACACAATCACAGAAGTTTACACAACAAAAACTGGCACTAAAAAAACAACATAATCAATCACTGAATAACTACTCATCCTGTTAAACAGTTTCAATACTGTAAATTAATAACAATAAACACGTTAACCGTTTAAATACTGGTGGAAGCTAGTTTCACAGCGAAAAATGGACAAAAACAATATTTCATTCTCTTATTTCTTTAAAAATAGTAACTCAAGCAAATGTTAAAAATATTTAATTTCCTAAAGCAATCAACGTATTCCCCTTCAGTTTTCGCTTATGATTCGCCGTGCTGACTAAACAAATGAATGGAGTGTGTTTACGTTTTTATGTCACTCGTGTTCGAAATTAAGCGTTTTATTAATTCATTTAAAATAACATGTACTGGATGACAGTAAAGAGCAGACTGATCATAGCATGCACCGATTTAAGAAGGCCTGGCCACTTTCTCTGGTACCGTTTTTTCAAGCATGTCCTTCGATAAAGCCCCGCCACAACAACTAAAAATTAATACAAGAACTATACGCGCATTAGTCGTCGTCATTAGGTCGAGGGAACGTAATGCATTTGAAACGCAAAGCGTTAAAAGGTCCCACAAGTATGCTAACGACAATCACTGCATAGACTGCTGCCAAAATAACACGCTTATCAGACAAGACATTTATGAACATGAATTCACCTTCAACATCCGAAGGTAAAAATGTATGTTTAAGATGCTTTGTAGACACGTTTGCATGGAGATAAGGAGCATGCGGCACATGTCACTCGCGTCTTTGCGAGCAACTGCATTACCATTGTATGTATATACCGCTGTTAACGACTGTTTGTACACATTATAGAGGATCCAATCAGGTAGATGAACAGACTATTGCTTAAAACTCACCTCGGATAAGTACGTTTTGCAAACCAGCATGCATTTACTGCAGGAAGTTATTAAAATTCGGCAAAACCATACTAGGTTCTCGTTAGATTCCGTATAGATGTAATTTTCACAGTGCACTACAGAGGGCAGTATGTTTGATCTCTCGCTCGTTTCCTTTCATTCTTTGCTCTAACAAAGGTAGACAATCCAAATAACGCCACCAACTGGTGTGAGGGACCTGGTTTTGTTGGCCAGTTTATAAATCAAACTCTCAAACGTTTTCCTTGTTGCTTATTTAATTGAAACATTGCACTTTGAGGACACCAGTGTCCTTTAAATCTGCAGTAAACACACACAGCAAACATTGCATTTTGAGGACACAAATCATACAACTGCTGCCCTATCTTGCTTGCACTACAATGTAAATATTCTGTACTCTAATTGTGCCATGTCATTACTATACACTGTATTTTTATTTCATTTCATTTTAAGTTTATTTTGTTGTATCTTATTTTTTAAATTTTATACTTTTAATGCTTGTATGTTGATGTCTCACATATAGGTCTGAGGAAACACAATTTCGATCCTCTGTGTGTCCTGTAAATATTGCAGAATTGACAATAAAATACTTTTTTATGTTTTATGGGTCTTTCCATTGACATAATGACTTGCATACTGTACTGTATATTGTATCCCCAACCCTCAAACAAACCTTTCTGCATTTTTACATTTTCAAATTAACATAATTTAGTATGATTTATATTCACAAGTTAGGTGGTTAAGACTTACCATCTCTCTGGGCACACTTGGTCTTTTGTAGTAACTGGATCATAGGGGACTTCATTTGTTTTATAACAAATCATTTCCTTTTCATGATCTTTGTGAATTTGTAAGGTGACCCTTTTGTCAAGTTTGGGTTTCACTGTATTTGTGAGGACATTTTCAAGCTATATTGAGAATGTCCAACAAAAAGAATGGTTTTCATACTAAGGTAATGATTTTAACTAAACCCTACACACTGAACATATCCCTCTTAGAAAACCTGTTGACATTCTCTGATTAAAAGTGCGAGTTAAAACATTTTAAAGAATGTGCTGCAAAGAATCAAAGAATTTTCTCCTACAACATCTTGTTTTAAGCTAATAAGTTGTTGTTAGTAACTTACTAACAATGCTTTAGCACAAACACAAACCTTTTGGAGGTGGAAGTTAGAAAGGAAAAGATCTCATGTTACTGCATTAAAAATAAATTTTGCAGTGAGTTTGCAGTTACATTAACTTACCAACATTAACTAACATGGTTTAACAAAAAAACAAGAAAATACTTTGACAATGGTAAAGTTGCAATTTTAAATATTCTGTTCTATTCATAGCAGAATCAATTATACTATTGCATGTATATGGAAGCATTTACCATAGTCCAACTGCTTTTCTCAATGAATAACACAATTATGATTTGCATTCTTTTCAATCAAATCTTTTCATTAGACCGTATGACATATGAACACATGTAGTGCAACACTTTCAAAATACAAAAATATGATCCAGATACAAAATATGATCCATTATGACATGTTTTTTAATAATACCAAAATGTAAGGAACTGGTCTAATAATAACAGCAAGTCAAAGTTAAGAATTTATTTACTTGTTAAAGAAATCCTCAAAATTGCTTTACAATAGAAAGGTAAAATATACATGAGGTTTTCATAGCCATATATATGCACTAACACTGTTTTAAACTTAAAAGGATTCCTACAGTATTATTTGTCATTTATAAAGGTCTTTGTGAGAAAACCTACTCAAGCAAGACTCTTCTCAATAAAAACATAAATCTGAATTTTTTAACATCACATTTTGAACTCAAAAAGGTATTTATTAAGTGTAATGATAAACCACCCGACCTCAAATGTTTACAAGCAGATATGGCTAATAAAACTTTGAATTATTCCTGAACTTCCTCTTAATGTAAAGTTTTTAAAGGATGTTAAAAAACACACAGCAAGTAAGAGTCAAAAGCTACTTTAACAATGAAAATGGTACATGGATTTATAATAACATCCGTATTGCAGAGCATTTTTGAACTCCATTCATGCAAATATACTATACGTGTTTCATACATCATGTACATTACATAAATTCAATATACACAACTCTGAGTCTGAGTACTGTACAAACAGAACAATTTAGTGAGCAGTTCACAGAACTGTACAACAGAAGAGACTGTGTAAACAAAAACAGACAGATTCAGAGCTAGGGTAAAACACCAATGTCATTTCAAAGTGGATAAAAGCAGCTGGGCCCATGTAAAAGAACAACAAAATGTATGTACAGTTTATCTGCCACAAATAACGTTCAGAAAATTGAATGATTTTGAATAACCTGCATTGCAGGGAATTTCAATAACCCACCCTTTATTAGTTCACTGGGTTTTGATAGGTAAAATGGGTCAGCGGTTGTGGCTGTAGAGATTCTGTAGAAACAGCATGAGACCTCTGATGTTCCTCTAAAAGACTTGGAAAAGCAAAAGCTTTGTCACACTCTGTGCATTCATAGACAACTTGTCCCACATGGGTTTCCTGGTGCTTTGTCAGCTGAGAAAACATGCTGAAAGACTTATAACACATATCACACCGGAAATCATTGTCCCTACTTACACTTTTGTGTTCAACGTGCTTCTGTTTATGTTTGTAAAGGTCTTTAGCTGTAAGGTAGGATTTGTTGCAAATCAAGCAGTGGTGTTTCCTTTTTGTGTCATGCATTTTACCATGAGATAATAAAGCCGTTTCTGTTCTGAAGGACTCTGCACACATTACACTGAAAAGGCCGTTCGCTGTGTGTTTGCTGGTGCTGTGTGAGATACCGTTTCCTTGTAAAGCCTTTCCCACAAACCAAGCATTTGAAAGGACGTTTATCATGTTCAACTTTATGGTGCTCCAGTAAACTGCTACTTGAGGAGAAACGTTTTTGACAGATGCAGCACTTGAAGAAGTCTTCTCCGACGTCAACATCCTCCTCTTCCTCATCACCAATTTCAAATGGTCTTTCAGAACGCTGTTTTTTGTGAGGGGAAGAGAAAGAAGACTCTGATGTGCGCTTTTCTGAAAACGGTATTTTACGACTGCTGCAGTGGTGTTTGCGGAATGCATCGCTACCAAGAAAACTGTTGCCACATTCAGTGCATTCATACTGCGTAGCAGCAGTCAAATGGCATTTTTCATGTTCCTCAAGGTCTTCCTTTGTGGAAAAAGTCATATTACAAACACTGCACATATGGGAATGAACCGAGAGGTGATTTGCTAGATCCAAGGCTTGATAAAAACTCTCGGGACATATCGGGCATTGGTAAATCTTGTCACGCTTTGGATTTTCAGCACAGATCTTTTCATTGCTTGGAATGTTTGTGTCCATACGCGGCTCTTCATCCCTGTGGCTACGTAAATGAGCAAGATAATGATGGTGGTGACTGAAACTCATGCTGCAACGATTACACTGATAAGAATGTCGTCCTGACAGCTGATGACTAAGCTGATGCTTTTTTAAGTGAGAACCATGTAAGAAATACTTGTTACACTCTGGACACGAATATGGTCGCTCTTTTGCTGGATTGCATCCATGTTCAGAGAGCTGTTCTGGATCTGGATATCTCACCTGACAAATTCCACAACGATATCTGTACTGCTCAACGTTACTGGAAAGGCTTTGACTGGGTACAGCTGTAGTCATTTGCGTTGTTTGGGACTCGTTGGGTGGAATCAGAGGAGGAAGGTCATCCTCTTGGGCCGTGTGCACCTTGCGATGTTTGTCCCGGCTTGTTTTGCAGGAAAAGGTTTCATCACACAGATCACATGGAAAATTCTCATCTCGGTGTGTAATCATGTGCTCAGCCAGTTCTGCTGAGCGAGTAAAGCTTAGGTGACACTTTGTGCATCGGTGAGGTGTATTTCTGACGTGCGATTGCTTGTGCTTTCTCAGGGCGAAGAGGGAGACGAACCCTTTCCCGCACATCTGACACTGAAACTCAGATTTGTGGCTTCGCTGATGCTGTTGCAGGTTTACTAACTGAAAAAAGCATTTACCACATTCCTCACATTCAAAAGGTTTTTCACCAAGATGGCATCTTTGATGGTCCTCAAGACTTTCTGGTGTTAAGAATGTTTTACCACAAACATGGCAAGGAAAGTATGGCGCTGAATCAGAATCATTATCACTGTCATCATCTTCAAATTCTCTGCTGGATTCTTCTTTATCTGACTCTTGATTAACAGATGATGGATTATCAAATAATGTTTTGCCCAATTCCTGTTTATGTTTCATTCTGCAGTGCTTCATGTATGACTTTTTCGCTGTATAAACTCTGTCACATTGTTGACACTCATATAGTTCAGGTTCTTTAACATTAGATTCTTTTGAATTAGGTGTCTCTTTGAGAGAATGAACATGCGTTTGGTGAATGCTCATGGCTTTACTAGTCCAAAATCTCAGCGCACACACATCACAGACAAAGGGGCGATTGGGGTCATGAAAGGACTTATGAATGTCCAAGTCAGAGGGACAACGAAAATTTCTCAAACACATTGGACAACTATTTGACTTTTTGTACTCGTGTTGGGTTTTCACATGCCTCTGCAATAAACCTGCTTGAGCAAAAACTCGACTGCAAATGTGGCATCGGTGTACATCACCTGATCTACGCTCTTGATCCTCACGACCATGTTCCTCCAAATGACTTATGAGTCTAAGTCCATCTGTAAAACTCTGATCACACTCAGAACACTGATACTTGTGAACAGCAGCGTCTCCTTTATCCGAGCCATTTTCTTGATCTTTACATGAGAACTTGGTCTGCAGCACTCCAGTTCCTGTTGTATTAGAGCCCTTATTAAAGACAAGCACTGTGTCAGTTAAAGTGCAATCTAATTCTTCTGCACTTTCCATGGAAGCTTTATTGTAGTTGGTGACAATTGCGTGACCGGCACATTTTTTTCGGTGTTTCTCCATTCTCTTTTTGGTCCAAAAACCAACATGACATTTTGTGCAAGCGAGGGGGTAGACTCCGGTATGAATACGCATGTGCATGCCCAGTCCAGCCTTATTGGTAAAGCACATGGTGCAATGTGAGCATTTGAAAGGTTTGTTGAGGTCCTTGTTTGAAATCTCAGGTTGCTCATTTGTAGGGAGCTGACTGCTACTTGGTTGGCTCTGTCCATATCCTTGATCAGTTGGTTCCTGCTTGAGGATTTGCATGGGGCTTAAATCTACTTGCTGTTTATCATTATCTTTATTAGCTCTATGCTTTGCTAAAAAATGTTGCTGCAGCTGTGAGAACAACAAAAAACGATCACTACAGTTAGCACAGGAAAAACCTTTTACCTTGGGAGAGCTTTTACTGTTGACCCCTTTAGAGGATCCAGATGATTTTGAGTTGACGGTGCAGGTGCTTTGGTGTATAAGCAATGCATCCTGGGTAAAGAGGTCACCACACTTGTCACAAAGAACTTTTTCTTGGCCGTCCACTGTCTTTCCACTGCATTTAACCAAGTGTCGTTTCAAGTAGTCTCTTCTGATAAAATGCTCCCCACAGTTGTCACAGCCATAGGGTTTTTCCCCTGTATGAAGACGCAAATGCACTTTGAGTTGTCCGGACATTTTAAAGCGGCGAGGACAATAGTTGCATTGGTATTTGAATTTATTCATGTAGTGCACCTGTATACGTTGCAGGAGTTTAGATGTTTCTCTGCATGGTTGGGCTTGGACATTGGTCTTGGGCGGTTGCACACTTTCCTTTGAAACCTTCTTACATTTGACCTCGAGGTTATGTCTCCTTAAAGATTTAATAGAAGTGTAAGTGTTGCCACATCGTTTGCACGGAAAAGGTTTAACAGTAACGTGCAGCATGGATATATGACGCTTCAAGTCACTCGAGGTGGAAAACTGCTTTGAGCAAATTTTACACTGAAAGTCTTTTTCCTGCACAGGTTGCTTTTGGCTGTCTTTACTCGTGGTTTCTAGACTCATCTTTACAACTCTCACCTCAAGTCTTTGCTTTCCTCTGCAGCGATTTTGGTGCACTTTTAAATGATCATAGCGTGAGAAACAACCTTCGCAGGTCTTGCACCGATATGGCTTGACATCTGTATGAGTGAGGATGTGGCGCCGTAGATTTCTGGCCCTGGCAAATGATTTGGCACAAAATTTACACTTGAATTCCCCGTTGTTTGCTCCTGGGACCACCTTGACCTCTTCTTTGTTTGTTTCTTCATCAAACACGGGCTCAGTTTTTTCCGTTTCATCTGAATGTTCCAATTTATGTTCCTTGGACACACTAGCACAAAGAGCCTCATGCTGTAAACAACACTGCTGACTGTTGTATTTCTGCCCACAGTGCATGCATGCATGGGACTTTTTCTTTGAATGACCAGAAAGATGTCTCAGTAGGTAACTTCTATATCTAAAACATTTAGAGCATTGTGGACACTGCTTAAATCTGTTCAAATTCGTTTTGGTTTCTTTTGATACCTTACCCTGGCAGTGTTTTTCATGAACATCTCTGTAGTTTGGCCTGATAAAGGTTCTCCCACATTTTCGGCAAGCAGAAAACTCTTTGCCTTTGCAGAAATCCTCATGATCTTGAAGTTTTCTTTTTCTGTAAAACTTTCCACACTGTGGACAAGGAAAAATTGTTTTTGCTATGTGGGCTCTTTCATGAGTTTTCAAAGCGTTTGGAAACCGAAATGAATGTGGGCAGTATAAGCATGTATATGCATGTTTGCCGGTTGTGTTTGATGCAGTGTCTGCAGCTGGTACATGTTTGGTGTTTGACTTCTTTAACACAGGCAACTGTTGCGCTCCTGTACATTTCTCCTGATGCACTTTAAGAGCTTCCCGTCTATGGAAGTGCCTTCCACATTTTAGACATGGAAATGGCTTTTCGCCAGTGTGAAGGCGGATATGTCGGACCAGCCCAGTTCGACTTGAAAAATTACGTTTGCAGAACTGACATTTGGATGCACAACGTTCTGGCATGTGGGTTAAACAATGCTTGCTAAGTGCCTCTGAATCAGCAAAGGCTTTTTGGCAGACAGCACATTTGAACTCCTCTTTGTAAATATTTTCCACCTTTTCTGCCACCTTGGGTTGGGCCTGTGTCATCAGTTTGCGTCTGTTCTCATGCACAACCACATGCCGTAGAAAAAACACTGGAAACTTAAACTGCATCGGGCATTCAGGGCACTTAAGCGTTCCTTTTTTTGGATGGGACTGTCTGTGTTTTAACAATTCTCCAATAGACTGCAGAACTTCCTGACAGACCGAACACTGTATTTTCCTCTTATGAACGTTTTTGTGAGCCATCAAGTGTGCACGCCTGGCAAAGTTTTTACCACATTCTAAGCATCGAAAAGGTCTGTTTCCTTTATGAAGTTGTAAGTGCTTTTTCAACAAGAGGGGTGATGTGAAGACTCTTCCACAAAAGCGACAAGTGACAGGAGCGCGTTCATTCTTGTCAGCTGATTCTGTGCTTGAAGTTTTCAAATCTCCAGCGTTATGTTTGGATTTACTTGCTTTTTTGGTATTTGCAGCGAACTTATGCTTTGCTAGATGGCTGTAGAAACCAGACTTGCTACTATACGTAGCTGGACAAAAAGTACATTTGTAACGTGCCACATTTTGTATGGGTTGAGTCTGTGGTTGGTCTTTGTCCTTTTTGATGGCTGTAATTTTCTCCTCAAGTTTTTTTCTTCCAATGATTTTCCCTTTGGCTGTATACAGTTTCAACTTTAGGCAAGTGTTCTTTATGTGCCTATTACGATTACTGGACATGGTGAATTCATCCTTACACAAAGGGCACACATACTTTTGGCCAATTTTTCCTTTGCCTTTTCTCATGTATTCTTTGAGACACTGTTCACGCAAATGCCGTGTCCGATTGTAGAAGTACTTGAACAAATGAAAACATATTGGGCATTTGAACTTGGCTGGAACTTTGCTATTAGTAACTGGGGATTTGTTTAATGAAACATTACTCTGAAGACACACTTCTCTTTTGTGCTTGTTAAGATTCCAGGAATACTTGAAATCTTTTTTACAGTTCTCACACTTGAAGGGCTTTTCATCTGAGTGTGATATGAGGTGTGACTTCAGTTGCGCTCGGAGTTTGAAACTCTTCCCACAGAACTGACATTGAATTTGGTTTGGTGACTGTTTTGTCTTGCACACATCTACAAGTTTCACATAACAATCAGGGAGTTTTATATTGGAGACAACTGTGTCTAATGCAAAATCTGTTGTTTCTGGCCTTTTCAGAGTTGATTCTGAGAGGTCTTCAGTCTCTAGAGAAGGTTCCAGGATCAAAGATGGGCAGTTTGCTTTATGTTTGTGGCTCTGACATTTTTTAAGATTCCGAAAGTATAATCCACAATGTTCACATCTATGTTGTGTGACAGCTCTGTGTCTCTCCTCATGTTCCTCATGATACACTTGTCGAACAAAGGCTTTACTACAGTACCTGCATATGAACTTTGCTTCCCTTTGTGGCCTTTTGGAGTATACAGGTGAAGAGTTGAAGTGATCCATTAGTTTGAATTTTCCACAGAAATGCTCTGCCAATGTGTCACCAGCTAAATAACATTCACAAGTGGTACAGTATTGAACCTTGTGCAAGGAATGTACATAATGGCAGTGCTCAATCAGCTCATCTAAAGTTTGTGTGGACTCTTGGCACTCAAAACAATGGTAATTTTTCCCATCAGAAATCTTCTGTTCAGTTGTAGTAAGAACAACAACCGGCTGCAGTTTTCTCTTTTGTGTCTTGAAAGAGGTCTTGGTTATCTGGCAAGGACTGAGTACTGGTGGCTCTTTTGGTACACTGGTTTCCTTATCCATCTGAACACAATTAGATTCAAAGGCAGCTTTCAGAAGAATCGGTGGTTCATTGTGATTAAACAGACTGCACTTTGGGGCCTGGGTCACATAGCATTCCTCATTAATTGGTTGTGTACTTTTTAAACCAAAACAAGATTCAAGAAATCCAAAACTACTTCGCTCAGCCACTTGTTCGTCATTGGAAGTAAAGCCTTTCTGTCTATCCAACTGAGGAGACTTTTCATAACCAGATAAATCAAACATCTCTTCAAACTCAGGTTTTGAGGATGTGTTCTCAGGATCTGTTTTTTCTTCCAATTGACAGCCACTTGGTAAATCTCTCACATGGCTAGATTTCTCAAAGGTCTCTTCAAATTCAGGTTTTGAGGATGTGTTCTCAGGATCTGTTGTTCCTTCCAATTGACAGCCACTTGGTAAATCTTTCACATGGCTAGATTTCTCAAAGGTCTCTTCAAATTCAGGTTTTGAGGATGTGTTCTCAGGATCTGTTGTTCCTTCCAATTGACAGCCACTTGGTAAATCTTTCACATGGCTAGATTTCTCAAAGGTCTCTTCATATTCAGGTTTTGAGGATGTGTTCTCAGGATCTGTTGTTCCTTCCAATTGACAGCCACTTGGTAAATCTTTCACATGGCTAGATTTCTGTAATGTCTCTTCAAATTCAGGTTTTGAGGATGTGTTCTCAGGATCTGTTTTTTCTTCCAATTGACAGCCACTTGGTGAATCTTTTCCATGGCTAGATTTCTCTAATGTCTCTTCAAATTCAGGTTTGGAGGATGTGTTCTCAGGATCGGTTTTGTCTTGCAAACCACTTGGTGAATCTTTTCCATGGCTAGATTTCTCTAATGTCTCTTCAAATTCAGGGTTGGAGGATGTGTTCTCAGGATCGGTTTTGTCTTGCAAACCACTTGGTGAATCATTTCCATGGCTAGATTTCTCTGATGTCTCTTCAAATTCAGGGTTGGAGGATGTGTTCTCAGGATCTGTTTTGTCTTGCAATTGATAACCACTTGGTGAATCATTTCCATGGCTAGATTTCTCTGATGTCTCTTCAAATTCAGGGTTGGAGGATGTGTTCTCAGGATCTGTTTTGTCTTGCAACTGGCAGCCACCAGGTGAATCTTTTTCATAGCTAGATTTATCAAACGTCTCTTCAAATTCAGATCTTGAAAATACATCCTCAAAACCAGTTTTTTCTTGCAGTTGGCAGCCACCTGTTGAATCTTTTTCATAGCAAGATTTATCAAATGTCTCTTGAAATTCAGGTTTTGAGGATGTGTTTTCAAAATCTAGTTTGTTGTGGTCAGGATGGCAGCCAGCAACTATTTCTACGATTGAACAATTATTTTCATTTCCATTTGAAATAGATAAGGTATCAACATTTGTATTATTCAAGGTAGAAGTGGAACCTTCTTGAGAGGTACTCAGATATTCACAGTTCATCATGGGCTGATCCACAGAACATCCTGATTCATGAACATTAAAGTCACTTTGCTCAATTTGGCCTTCTTCTGACAAAGGTACCACACAATCTAAATCTCCCATGTCTTTAACTTCTGAAAACTGATCCTTCGGATTTGTGAGAAGTACTCCATTTCTCCATTCACCACCCTCTTTGTTTTCATCTCCTCCTTTGCTGTCACCCATGGTTATTGAAGTCTCACTTCCAGCAGTGTTCTGCTGTTGATGTGTTTTATCGATATTTGGCTCTCCAGTACCACTGCAGAAATCAGCGTTGGAAATGTGCATTTTATTTGATTGTTCCTCTTGATCCTCTGACTGATCAGGCTGGTTGCCACCCATGTCAACTTTAACTGAAGAACTTACATTGCAATCAAGATTTGTTTCAGTGTCAGAGCAGCTGCTAATATCAGAATAATCTGCAAGACTGTCATTTGTAGAAAAAGCAGGTTTTAATTTTGCATTGTCTGAATGCACTCCCAACACAGTGTCAACCTCTTCTGCGTTAAGCAAGTGACATGGTGTCATGTTACCATTACATTCTCTCTTATCCCATGTCTTGTCTTGTTTAAGGTCAGCAGAATTTAGTACTCCTTGCCAGGATGACTCATAGCATGTGTCCTGAAGTGAATCTGACTCTGGGCTCAAATCATTAATATCAGATTCAGTTATGTCTTGCAAATCCATAATGCCTGCAAGGTTCTCCTTTTCGATTAACTCTTCTATATCATGAGCAAAGCTCTCTGATTCCATTTCAATTTCATTAGCTTCCATAGTTCCTTTAGACTTGCAGGCTGTAGGTTAGATGAAGTCTGGGCTTGCTAGAGTGCATTCCATCCTTTAGCCATCCTGGTGTTTATTTAGAGGTCCAAGAATTAGTTCTCAACCCTGAAAGTCAAATTTTCATAGGATTATCACAAAAACATAGTTAGATCATTTTAAAATAAAACAGCAAATAACATGCTTACCACGTTCTATCTGCTACATATCAGCTGATTTGCCCAAGACCTGCATAAAGAGGAAAATCCATTTCAAACACATCAGTTACTTTTTATAGTATTACTGAAATGATTTGCTTTCTTTCTTTCTTCTGTTGAACAAATACGTTATTTACATCCTTCTGGTTTTTGTCACTGACTAGTCATTTGACTAAAGTAATAACACAAACAGTGGTGTTCAAATATTTAGTTCAAGACATTCATAGTGCAGGCTGCATCAAAAAAACCCACTGAATTTAAAAAAGGAGAAATTAAAAGACCTAAATTAACAGAAACCACCTTCACATTTAATGTATTGTGTCTCATATACAGCTATAGGAAGACTCAATTTGATCATAACTCACTAGGCATCCATTTTAGTCCATCAATATTTCTGGGCTTGATTGCATTATTTTAGGCATTATTTTAGGCTATACCACAGGATTTTAATTGTACTAATTAGAGCCCGACCGATATATCGTTTTGCCAATTTTATCGGCCGATATGAGCCTGTCGCCGATATATCAATATCGGCGAATCTGCTGCCGATATGCCGCCGATATGAACTTTCTTCTGAACATATGATATAACGCAGATACAATGCTTGAAATGGTGTAATTACTTAGTTTGTCCAGCAGAGCGCGCTCCATTGTTTGCTACTGGCAACCAGCCAAGCTTTTCACTCAGTAAGGAGGTCTCTTGTTCAGGCAGCGGCATTCAAGCGGTGTCTTCACGACTGTCAAGTCTTACGGTAAGTTGCTAACTAGTTTGTTTCTGTAAAGTTAATAAACAATGACCCCATAGGTTTCCCATACGTTGACTTATTTGTGGCCACAATATCCACAAAATAGCCCCCTGCCATCAGCTCCCGTATCTCACACGAGCACGAATTTAGCACTATATTTAGCAACTTTCAGACCATTTTTAACAGTGTTTTTCCATCAAACATACACACTGATAAACCTTAGCTGTCATTCAGCTGGAATATTTACTACCCCAGTACTGCCCTCATGAGCTAAGGTCCGTCTTTCCGGCACAGTGTCACCTCTCTCGGCGTCTATTCTGTGCAGCGGCGGAGAAGCAGCACATTCAGACGCCAGCCAGTAAATGAATACACAACAGCGTTTCCATCTGTCGCTTACTGAGACTGTTTGGACTTATACATATGAACATAGTTCGTCTGTTATGCACATGATTTGTTATTTAGATGCAGGCAGTTCTCTGCATGAGCAAAAAAAAAACACAACTTAAAGCTGGCTTAATAGAGTGATGATGGCGGAGAGAACCAAGCGGTCTAAAGTATGGTTACATTTCACTCGAGTGGATGCACACAATGCTACACGCAATGCAACAAGATTTTAGCTTGTAAGGGCGGAAACACAAGCAATCCGACCAAACAAAGTTCATCATGTAATGCGGACAGAGAATTGCAAAGTTTTCGACTGCCTAGTTAGTTCATCCTCCACCTCCTCAGGTACATATGCTAGCAGTCTTCCCAAATTACAACGACATAAGCATCCTATAAGGTCTCTCTAAATTACTATTTAATCATTTAATAAACGCATCACATTCAGTTAAATTATGAATAACATACGTATGTTTTCTGCAGTAAGCTAAGTAAATCAGACATTAAAAATGCCTTTACAGTACTGCATTTACAAATAGATGAATAAGAATAAACTATGCTTATTAAGAAATGATAAAGTAGAAATGACATAATAATGAATTTGTAGTGATGAAACACATACACTTAAATTATGTAGTGTACATTGTAAGTAGTTACCAAACATGTATAACTTTTAAGCCAGTTCTTTGCAGCCTACCTGCATGCCCCATCTGTGTTGCTTTTAAAGCACTGTACATTCTTTTACAAAATAAATTATTTATTTGATTTATTTTGTTTGTATAATATATATTTGCTCAAACATTGCTGTTTGTTAGGCTATAGATAATTATTTGATTTTACATCTAACACAACACAACCAAATTCTTTGTAGTTAAAGTTTATTTTCATTATTATTATTTATTATTATTTATTCATTTTAGATGTTTACATTTGGAAAAGCTGTGCTTCGTGGAGTTCTATTTGTGTTTTAAAATTATTTATAATAAGTGATGTTTACTGTTTAGTGCACTGATGTCATACTCATTTTGGAAAATAAAGTTTATTGTTAATTGTTAAATACCCTGCCTCAATTACATATATTTGTTACGTCATTATAAGTGTTTGATAACTACAATTGAGTAATCTTTGCAAAAAATGTTTATATATCTATTATGTTTTTGTATATACTGTATTCTATATACAGTACTAGTCAAAAGCTTGGACACACGAATGGGAATGTGTCCTTTTAACTGGTACTGTACTATAACATACACAAAGAATATCGGCCGATATATCGGTATCGGTACTTTTTTACTCCCTGATATCGGTATCGGCATCGGCCCTCAAAAAACCCATATCGGTCGGGCTCTAGTACTAATGACCTGTCATTCCAAAGCACACATTATTTTTCCTGCCAGATGATTTAATTGTGTACCTTAGGTCATTTACTTGTTAGTTTTTGGTGGAATGGTTCTTTCATGAAGATTCTGGACAACTAACTCCAAGGTAGTAACTTTGCAGGACAACCAACTCCAAGGTAGTAAGCAAAATTCCAGAATTTTCTCCATCTATATGACAATCGATCTACTTCATTAGCTCAACTGAAAGTCGATCAAGGTATGGTTCAACCAAGTCTCAGTGCAGACATCATGAGGATACAAAGGGGTCACATTTGCAACTGTATCCAGGCTCTTTTATATAGTTCAATACAAGAGAAACTCCAAAAGATTTAAAAAAAAAAAGAATATAATTGTAGTACACACACTTCGTATATTTTAAAGCTATATTTCAAATCACATGGCTTTAGAAGACAAGCATTCTGTGAAGAAAAGACCAAAATTAAATATATAATTACTAACACCTAAAAAATGAATAAATAAATAAAAATCACCAAAATAAAGATTGCTTTATTCGTCTGTTCCCATGCTAAATCAGTTAAAATCCAAGACCTGTGTGACTGAGATACCTAACCTTCTTGTAGTAACGCCTAATGCAGAAGCTTACCACCTTTCTAAAACAGTGGTTGGTATTGTAGCCTTGTGTTTACAGATAATGGCAGTAGCAAAATCATTTTTATTGTGAAGAACTATCTAAGCCAATCAAATGTAAGCAAATGCCTTAAAACTCTTTGGCTTGACAATGATCTGACATTGATAGCTTAAGCAACAAATTAGTTTAGGCTTAAAAATTCTTCCCCAAGTCAGTCAACTGATCTGAATCCCAATGAGCATGCCTTAAAAATGCTGAAGAATAAAATTTAATGAGACTAGTCCTCGAAAAACAAGCAGGAGGTGGGCGCATTACAGTTCAACAGACCTACAGCAACAGGAGATATGACCTTGACCACTGTAGCTATGCAGCCTGTAAGGTGTATTCAGACACCAAGATCTAACTAACCCATTAGCAACTACAGGCTCCAGCAAAATACCATCCTTTTTAACAAAACCAGACCACTATGTAGTGATTATGCAGAATAATGGAAACATTGGAGTAACTTGGAAAGAGCTTTCACGTGCTGAATAGAGATTGATAGATGACAGCAGCAGCAGAGGATTCCATTTCCATGAATCTTACATTGTTTTTTCCTCACATCAAGCTATCAAATGGCTTAAGAAGACTTGGAATATAAGGCATGAAAACTTTTATGGTGGTTTTATCATATTTAGCCCCTTTTGAAGCTTGAGAGGAACATCCACAGGTAATGCACAGGACCAGAATATCGTATTGGCCCACCCCTAGTTCAATCCCCAGGAATCACGCAAAATGGCAAAGGGTATAGACAGAATGCAATTGAAATAACTTTGAATAAAAGGGTCTGCCAAATGCATAAATGTAAATGTTAGACCTTAATGTTGCTCTGCAGGAGAATGGCCCTAGGGAACACCCCATTTATGCATTAATTTTGTACCACACAAACAGTGAATTAAACATTGTGTAGTTGACAAATTACAAGGTAGTAAACAGCTAGTCTAATGCAAAAACAATTGTTGTGTTATAAGATACTTTATGTGCAAAATGTTAGGGTGCTGAAACACTGATCATCATCTTCCAGGTAAAAACATTGCTCCAACTTTTGACCAAACTGTTTTCCATCTTTATCAGTTTTTTCACAAGGGTGTATTCAGTCTACCTTTTGTACTCACTTGTACAAATGACTCTTTACCAACAACAAGTCTATTTATAGATTAGCAGTAACCCGAACAAGAACAATGTTCTGCCAGCAAATGTGGTGCCAACCACAAACAAGACTTATTCAAAATATTTGGTGCCCATCAGACGATTAAGTGTACAACAATACAATGTACTTGCCAGCAAGTACCATTTCATCAACAATTAGTCAAGGACCTTACCACTTCCCCAACAGTAAAAATGCATGGAATCATTTCAGACTGGGTACCAACTCTGGCACAAGCACATTGTTAAGTGAATAAGTGGCCTCTAAGCCAAAATTCAGTATTAAAATAAAAAAAAAAAAAAAAGATTTAGTCATTTGTCAGACAATACTTAATACACAAATAATACACAAATCAACAAAAGGGCAACAATGCCTATGTGCTGTGACTGGCCCTAGTCAGTGTGGGGTATACGTGCTGGGCCAGGCCGTACTAGCAATATGGCCTGTAAAGCTTTAAATGATTTTCAATCACCACAACAAAATTCTTGGTTGTGCTGGCAGGGGTTCTGGTTTATAAACCTAACTGAATGGAGTGGTTGTGATAGTGTTGGGTTGGCTGAAACCACAAGCAATTCCATAACTCTTTCAAACGGTAAGGGTGAGCTGATGGTGATGGACCATCACCACCTAGAAATGTCAGTCAAATGTCAGTCATAATACCTCTTACCCTAACTGCCCTCTGGAAAAACAATAGCTTAAGGGGCAAAAGGTCTTCTTGTAACTGAACCAATACCAGTTCTAGAGGTGCAAACAAGCCAAAAAGATTGTACCTTCCACCAATAATAATAGGAACTATAAAAACATTCCTATGGTGCAAAGGCCAAAATCTTGTTGGTTCAGTATTATTTAAAGTTGGTACTAACCCAGTAATACCACCCAATATATTTCATTTATTATATTTTTAAAATGCAAAAGGGGGGGCTGGCTAGTAGTACAGAGTTAGGTGGTTACACTAATTATATTCCCTCTTCCACATACATCAACAAAAAATGTTGCTTTATTTGCAAAGAACATAAGATTGACCTTCTTGCACCTTTAAACAGTTGATGCTGGCAATTTTGTACAAATACACAATAGGGTAAAACTGGACTAGATGCCATATTAGAACAAGGGCCACAAAACATCAACTAAGTCAGGGATTTCCAACCATGCCCATGGAGAACTACCACTTCAAGTAACCCTGAGGAACTTGGTATGTTGGTTCAGCTGGGTTTGCTTGGGATTGGAGCCAAATTCTGCAGGACAGTGGCTCTCTAGCAGCAGGGTTGCAGATCCCTACACAAAGGCAATGATTCAAAGCCAAGCAACAGAAGTTGTTGTGCACTGGTAAAGTCCAGTATCACTTTAACAGGGTCTATGAAAAAAATACATGACACCCTATGACAACTAAACTATAATTGCTTTTGCACTGGGTAGTTTTAGTTACTAATTTATAGAAAAGAGGCTGTGCCCCAAGAACAAAACTTTCCCTTGGGCCATTTCCTGGTTGCATTCACAGCAGCAGTAAGACCTCTGAATGCCAAAACAGGGCTCGAAATTTAATTTAAAACTAGGTAGCACTGGTGCTCCCAACTTTAAAGAGTTAGGAGCATCAGCCAAAATTAAGTACAGAAAACAGATATTGAGTCTTTTGCAGCATCTGTAAAAACCAAACTACTAGTAGACAGAAATTAGAGAAGTGCTTTTGTGGATTTTGTGAAAACAGAAATGGAAAGTAGACATATAAATTGCGAGTGAAAGAGCAAAAAATGCCACTTACTTAAAATACCTAAAAATACTGTCCTGTGGCATGTATTGAGCCAATGAACATTCACTTGTCTCACTGCTAGTTCCTATTGGGCTGAGTTAGACTCTATTGGGCTGGGTTACCTATTCCAAAGCAGGAGCTAATTAGGGACTAAATCATAAAAGCATTCTGACAACTAAAATCATTCCTAGTTCCTGGAGTGCAAACAAGCCAAAAATGGTACGTTCACCAACAGTTTTAAGATGTAGCTGCTGTGCCAAATCCAATAAAGCTGTAAAGTACAAACCTGTTAAGCATTTTCTACCTAATCTCTTGAAGAACATAAAAAAGCAAGATGAAAGACTGCTAAAAAAAACTGCTTTCATAAACACATCAACACATTAAAACAGTTGTTTATGAAAATGCAGTGTTAGATGCCATAATTCATTCTCATAATGCTTGGCCTGTTGAAGCAGGATATAAAATGAGAACAATAACTTACATTGATTACCAAACCTTGTCTTTTTGTGCTGTTAGTAGCACTGTTTCTATATAAAATTGTGCTCCAGTTAAACAAATCTTAACCCTTAAACAGAATACTACAAATACTATTCAAATTTCTTTACATGCATGTTGCAACCAAGGACACCTCTCTTCAAACAATTAAGCCAGTAAATCACACATTAACAAGTAAATTGATCAGCCAGAACATTAAAACCACTGAGAGTTGAAGTAAAAAACATTGTTAAGGAGTGGGATATATTAGGCAGCAAGTGAACAGTTAAATTTTCTGTGTGTTTAAAGCCAGTGAAGAGCACAAACAGCAATCACTAGCCAACTGATGTCTGAGCATTTTCAAAACAGCAAGTCTTAAAAGGTGCTTCCAGAATACAGTACTTAACTATACCAAAAGTAGTGCAAGGAAGGACACATTGTGAACCCATCAGGGTCAAGGTTCATTGATTAATGTGGGAAGTGAAGACTAACCAATCTAAGCCATCACAGAGTTATTCATACTGAAGAGTTACCAAGCTTAATCTAAGCTTAAAACTTTATGTTGCTCATGACAGAAGTTTGTTAGAACACACAGTACATCTCAATTGGCTGTGAATGGGGCTATGTAGATGCAGAACACATCTGAACGCATCTGAATGACCCCTTCCACTGCAATAAGCACAGTGGATGTCAGAATTAGACGACAGAACAATAGATGATTCCATTGATTCCAAATTTCAAAGGCATGTTTACAAAAGTTAGTTAAATGTACTAATTTAACCAAGGCCTACTACTTGCCTAATCTAAGCCCTGTCTGTTTGAGCAGTCGGTCTAGGAAGAGCCACAGTAGGCATTGCCAATAGAACTACCTTTTTTAGTGTGTAATATAGCTGTTGGTACTGGTAAACAATCTACAAGTTACAAATCCCAAAGTCCACACTCAAGTGAGTTATCATCTCTACCAGAAATCCTCTTTGTTGGACTACAGCGAACAGCCTATGAGACTATGTTGACAGACAATCTATATGTGAAACCTTAAATGCTGAAACCAGGGGCATTACATTTTCAACACGCGCTCAAAACAGATTGGACCAGCTGGCATATCAGAGTAGACTGGGCATATATGATCAAAATCTCCAACAACAAGCACAAGCCAAATCCAATATACCAGTATACAATGAAGCTGCCTGCTACATCTTTATAAGTCCATACTAAACACTCCTCTATTGACCAACTGGCAACAATAACATTAATTGCATTCATGAAAAATGAAGTATTTGCACAAAAACAGCTTGATAGAAATACGTGTTTCAAAATGAAAAACTGCCACAAAAATCTAATTCTTCACATCTGACATAGATTAGATACTGATGCCCATTGGTGAAGCCCAAAAAAGAGTACTTTTAGTTTTTCGCATTTATGTGCAACTTTCATAAGAGAATTTCAATCAAATACAATTCTGATATGTGAACACAATGACTCTTCAGTGCAAAATAAAGAGCCAGACAACGACAAGGAAATATAAAATAAAAGATTTATATCCACAAAAAAGCATGTTTGCACGTTTAGTCTATTAAGAAAATCTTTATAACATAACATATATGAATTTTGAAGCCCAAATACAATCGCAAAAGATTAAAAGCTAACATGATGCTATAAACATGTTTCTTGATACGTAACTTCTGCCTGGATAAATCTCCATCCACACCATTTTGAAATGTTGCCATGTTACATTATTTTAATGTCCCTGGACTTGTACATGGTTCCATTTAGGATGGGGTTTAGCACATGATAGCAACCACCTTAAGACATATTAAAACTCACTAGAGTGAGGCATTACTGTCATAGTTTATGTCATAGAATACAACATGAATATATTTTGAGTTTGTGTTAACTACAGACCTTATTTCAGGGTTGTAACTAAAAATCCATTCAAAAAACCCACTGACTTTAAGATGATGGAACCGGAAGTGCTAAAATGCTAACTTGCTTCTTTTTATCCTGCAAAATATGCCATACCCGTGGCACTCTATTTAGGGCTTACATGTTCCTACTAGTAGTGTAAAGTTTTATTTTAGCACCACAGCATTTAAATGATTGTTTAGGTGTCTGTGATGTGAACAACCAGATTTACAGGAGGATACAGCAGCGCTTGTTCTCCAACTAGAAATATGTAATGATATCCAGAGGATGGCAGCTTAAACCACACATGATGTTTTTTAGCAAGTCAACATAGAACTGAAGGGCAAATAGTTACCAGAAACTTTGTGCCACATAATATAGTAACGGCTAATATCAGAAACAAGTTCTGTAAATATAAACAGGCAGGACAAAAAAACTATCTGGGTCAAAAAGATGATTAAACTAAAATACAGATTCCAAAATACTCTACTTATATTACATAAAATACTTTAGTACTTGTATCACAGAGTATGTAATGCAAGACTATTTGATGAAGTCATTATTTGGAGTCATATGTGCCCTACTGCAACCCTAATTTTTGGGATTAGAAACTTTTTTCTTCAACACTATACAACAACTAAATCAGCTTTAACATCCTTCATCAGATTCAAACATGCATATATAAATGCACTTGTCATTAGCTAAGGTACTAATACACACTATGACTAAAGACAAAAGAAATTATTGTAACTAATAATGTGGCTTGAATTTATTTGACTAAGCAGACCCAAACAGATATGGGGAAAGTTTATATTATAGCAAATGGCTAGCAAATGTAAATATAACAACACATTTGTAAAGTGTTCAACAATGCAATATTACTTAACTTATAAGGTAACACACTACTACTATAGGGAACATGTTTAAGATATGTGACCTTGTCTGTTAAAACTAGGCAAAAGTCTTCAAATTAAACAAAACAAGCATCAAGTTTGTGATTTTAATGTCATTACTTTTATTACTTTTATTATTATTTTTTTTAGAAAAACGTATATCACAAACATAACTTTAAATGACATTAAATGACTTTAGCTGGGTTGTCACTGGCAGGGTCACATACTATAACCACCAAAAGATAAACGTAAAATAAAACTTACTCTAAAATGCGAGTACACAGTCCTCAACTAATGGTCTTGATACCATGTTCATTGTTCTTCCTTGCAATCTGTAAGGAGACAGACAGGCATCACGATCAAAAACTTGTGACAATATATTTATTTCATAAAAAACTAAGACCTCACATGAAAACAGACACACAACAGAGTTGTTTCGCCACTACAAACGTTTAAAAAAGCAAACTACTATGTTTCCTGTCATACAAAAGACGTGTACAATCTTAAACCTGTAATAAAAACAAAACAATAAAACGGGTGCATCACTGTAAACTCTCATCATCCCTAAACTCCCTCCTGACAGCTGTGGAGTGACGGTCCAGAGGCTCTGTTCAACTGATGCAGTGTCACTAGGCTACCTCAAAAATCAGTGACTCCTTCACAACAACAAAAACATCAGTGTCAAGTTAAGTAAAAGCCTTTGAAACGTCTGTGTTTGTGATTAAAACTTAAATCGCTTTCATGTAGAGTAGATCTGATTGTTTTCACAATGCTTAGATACCAACAGTACGAGATATGCACACGAAGCTAAGCTGGTTGGTTGGTAACATGGAAGTCCAGCGTCACACAACAAAACGGGCTGCATACTGGAGCACAGAGATGCCTAGAGCACAAGCACACAAGCAAGACCTAGCGATCTAACTGTAACTTAATCTCCGTCATAATATGAGGTACACATATACTTATCCAATGCATTTAACGCATGCGCTTATACTACATTATCCTATTAAATTGCGCAGCGAAGCAGTGTCTAGTTCAGCCTGTCCTTCTCCCCTCAGAACGCCTAGTACTCACCGTCGTCGCTTGGCTTCCTGCTGCAGTCTCTTTCCTTTGTACGACTGTAAGTTCCCGTTGTGCAGCGCGCACATAAAGTATTCCTGAAGGGTTAATCCACGTTAAGGATAAATCAACGCGATTAATGTTATTAAAAACCCGCGGATGATTTGCAGTAGCCGACGTACATTTACCCAACAATTTGGCTCAACCCGGGGTATTTTGTGACACTGGAGCACATGGACCAATAAGAACAAAGCGAATGAAAGGAAGATCCGCCTCCAGTTCTACGGGCCTCCATTTCAACGTGTGGAAGCATGGTAGCTGTGAACGTACCTTAAAATGGCCACCGAGTTTGTGGGAGGGGCTTCTTAGTTGCTCCGTCGACCGACCTACGTTATGCCTTGGAGGCTGTTTTAGGTTCCAGTCTTATACTTCACACTTTTTTGTCAAAGACAGAGAGACGCAGATCCACCATACACAGAATCACTGTGTGCTGTTATCTGGTACAAGAAACATGTCAGGCAGGGCAATGTAATCATACGTCTCAAACAAAAACAAAAGATTTTGATGTGGCTCCACTAGATGTTACAGATGTTCCATGTTACAGACCCTTTCCTTAAAACCATCCATTCACTCCTTTGCTTTCAGCAAGTTATAAAAAGCTTGTTTTATTAACCCTAGAGGGGCCCTGGCAAAGATACATGAATGCACAAAATGATGTTAGGCTCTGCTTCTCGGTGCACCCTTGGGAGTATATCTTGATGTTGAGTTTGCCCTGATTCACTACAACATACCACCCATTATCTATAGCTAATGCTCAATTATATGGACTTTCCACATGCCCTCACTTATCACCAGAGTTACCCTTTACAAGAACCATAGATACAGTGCTGTCACTCAAAATGGAAGAAAACAACTGGATAGGGAAAACTAATCAAACTGACAGAAACATATTTGTAAAGTGGAAATAAATAAAAAAAATGTCATGGTATTTTGGAATCTTACTTAAAATCTATTGGATTGAAAAGGTATTTCAAATAACCTAGAACCATCTGTCCTTGAAGTCAAAAGGGGGAACACTCCAAACAAATGTTGCAGATCAGGCTCATTTACAGGTGTAGGTATTGAAAGTCCATTTTTAGATATCCATATTGATTTGTTCGGAGGCCAAGCCATACCATTGGGGTGATGCATTTTATAGTAGTACTTGAAACATGCTTGTTTTCTAATACACATGACTAGACCATATGGGTATGGTTGAAGAATATCTGTGTTCTCTTTTGGTCTCTCAGGGGAACAGGTTGATTAATGGTGCCTTTAACCATTTCTAACCATCATTTAAAAGTGTTTTACCTAAACTCAATTTCTTTGAGTTTTTCTTGAGAAGAATACTTGTTAACAAATGTAAAGGCTTTTTATATTCCAGTAAAGGTACACTAACTAAACCTTACTAATTGATTTAGCCATAAATATTTAGATCATACTATAACATTCATGATGCCCTTTATTTTGGTGTTTTATTTCAGTTAACTTTTTACAGTTATCCAAGTAGACTCTTTAGGGGACATCGGATGCCCATTTTCCACAAGTTGATAAGATTCTTTAGGGCCTTTATGAAAAGTCTGTATTCATATTCCTCAATGGTTGTGTAAAACAATACCCTTTTTACTTTGTCAAAAGCAGTTCCGGTTACAGTGATCTGTTCCATGCCTCTTAAAATGATAATAAGCCACTGCTCACCTCATCCCTTTGTTAGCTAGCTTCGCTACCTGTGTACAAAAGCTGTAGGGAAGGGGGCAGTCTAGAGCCATATAAGGAGCCTTTGTATAAGGCTCTGAGGTGGTCTTATTCAAATAGCTAGCTATCTGTGTTGAAACTGGCTGCAAATTGAAACAGCCCACTGGATGACACAGTTTCAGACTCAGACAGCTCATAACAAACAGGCTGCATTTTCTTTTCAGCTTTTCAGCTTGCAGACATGCCAGAAACCTAACTAGATTTTAAAAAACTAAAATAGTGTACCATTTTTTGTATGTGGGTTTTGTCCGACTCTGAGGCTGACTATGGTTTTTAGGTTTATAAAACAAAACTAAAATATCACAGTTCTAAGTAATTCTTAAACAAACAATATTATTTGCAAAAGAGCCTATGTCAGAGCCTTCTTAGTGGGGCTGTTTAAAGTCACCATGAAATTAAAATTGACAACTGATATTCTTTTATGGAATATTGTAGTAGTTTTTTTTATTAATGACTTATCTGTGCACTTCATTATTTTTTTAACTTCCGCTCTGGCGCAAGGGTGGGGCCATGGGAGACTCCTTTTTGCCAGCTTCCTGTTGCAGAAAACGATCCAATCAGTTTTCAATGTTTGAAATCAAGCCCTGCCCTACATTTCAAAAGCCGCTTCCCTCAGCAATACATCACAATACAGAAAAGAAGACAATCGCTACTTCCATTTCATGCAGACTTTAAGTTGTATGCCGTGTCTGAGACTTAGTTTTAAATGTTGAATCTGGTCATAGAGTGAGCCATTATTACCTCCATTTAACCTGTTGGTTTGGGGAGTAGATGTCAGAGTAGTTTGATGAACCAGTGGTTGCTATGCTAGTTTCTGATGCTGACAATACTACAGTGTTAACATTATTTTTGCCCCCTCCCCACACAGTTTAAAGTAGGATGTTTCATATGGTACTGTCTTTTACATTCATTCATTCATCTCACACTTCATCTCAAAGCAATTTACACTTTACAAATGATGATAATACACAAAGAAGCAATAGTACACAACAGAAGTAAATCATATCAGTTTCAAGTAGGTTTTTAACACTATGACAAAGGTGTAAGTGTTTTTTTGCAACAAAGCTTGTTAGGCTCTATCTCAAAACTGTAATGTTTAACTGCAGTGAAGTTCATAAGACAGTAAGGCAGAGCTATTGCAATCCTCCAGTTGCCTAGAGGCAACTGTCCTTCAGAGTTTTGTGCCAACTGTAATCAAAAACAACCTAAAAAGCCTTCAGCATTGACAAATACAGCATAGGCAGGTTGGGATGGGAGTTTAACCATCCTGCCATATGTTGTCCTGTCTTCCATTTTATGATTCTGATTGCAACCCCAATATGCCCTTTACTCACACTGGTGCAGACGTTGGAGCAGACCACATCCCAAAAGTCTAAATCCATCAAAATATAGATTTGGAAGAGAACCATGATAAAAAAAGATGTCATTTGGGACAAGGCATACTGAAGTCTGCACTGCATTTCGGTGAAAATTGAGCGTTCCACCATTGAGGCACAAAGTGTGTAAATGTTTTAGAAAGTAATCTTACACTATGATGTGATAACACAACCAGGTGCCCTTTACTCACAGATCATGAAACATAAGACTGTTAAGCTAAAAGAGTGTGGACCCAGGGGTTGTCTTCTATGCTAACATTAGGGCCTTAAATTTGATGCAGATGGCTATAGCAAGCTAGTGAAAAAAGACCAAGAGGAGGGTAAAATGGCTTCTTTTCAACTGTATCAACAGTAGCGTTGCAACAATCCGGTTTTGAGATGTCAGTTATTGATCTAGCTCTAATTACAAGGAGCTTTATATTTGGCAAGAGATGCATGCAGAGATCATGGGGTTGTTGGTCTTAAACTAACAGGTATTGCTGGGATCATTGCTATTTACAAACAATGGTCCCAGAGATACCTCAGTGGTGAGTGGAATTGGACAATATTCCCACCCAATAAATCTTAAAGGAGCTGACTATAAAATAGAACTTAAAATAGCAAATATCAGAATCAGTATAATACCCAACTCTGAGGGAGCTCACAAAAGAACAGGTCAAGCAGGATGAGGACAAATGACCTTGAGGTGGTTCTTCAAGCAGGTTGCTCTGTAAGAAGGAACACAAAGTGTATTCTACTCTTTTTAAGGTTGGGACACCAAGGTTGTGAGATAAATTCTCAGGTAACACAAAACCTAATAAAAAAGTAGGTCTGAAAAACAGCATCTAACAAACAAAGACTGTGACAAAAGTGTAGACTTCAGAGTTGTTTTAAATTAGGCCATGGGTATAGGCCAGTGGTTCTCAACTCTTACCCTTGAGGTCCACTATCCTACAAAGTATAGCTCCAACTCTGATCAAACACATCTGAACAAGCTAATCAAGGTCTTTAGGGTTATTAGAAAGTTACAGGCAGGTGTATTTGATCAGGGTTGCAGCTAAACTCTGCAGGAAATTGGAACTTAGGAGCCAGAGTTGAGAATCACTGGTCTAGGGAAGGAGAGCAGATAGTTGTGTGTGACTGTTGTATGTTTTGGTGTGTTTGGAGTGGACAACTGGGTGCTTAGTTTGCCAGGTGTTAGTGTGTAGCAGTACCCTGACTAGGTGTATTCCTTCTAAGGTACATGGAAGGTATGACTCAAATATATTTTTTAACAGACTACTTCCAGTATTCTGGCTCACTACTGATCAATCCTTCTTCCTCCCATGTGTCACATGTCCACCATCAAGTAGTAGTAGTGGTTCTACTACTAGTAGTAGTAGTTCAGTAGTTGTTCTGACTGCTTTGAAAATATATGTCTGTACTTGATAAAATTAAGACCCATTTTAACCTTAAACCTACCTGGTAACAACACCTTAAACGCTCAGTGGACAGTGCCATTTATCTGTCTCTCCATGGATGACCTTTCCTTTAACAAGCTGTTCCAGGAACCAGGACTTATGGATTATATTTACAGTTGTATATGGCACTTCCTTATTATATACCTTGAACATGAGTTTTCAATTCTAACCTGGAGCACCCTTAGTCCTGCACATTGTTTGTCTCCCATATCTGAAGCATCCAATTAACGTCTTGCAGTCTCTACTAATGCACCCAAGACTAGGGGTGCTCCAGGATAGGTATAAATACCCCTGACTTAGAATGAAATACATTTTGCAGGGTTTTGCACCATTCTTTATTAAACCTGAATCATCTAAAGTGGGTGTGTTGGAGTATGGTTGGAATTACAGGTCTGCAGCCTTCCAAAAGCAGTGTTTGATGTCACTGCTCCATATCAGTCCTAAATTCTGGAGGTTCCTTTTCAGTCATTAAATGCCCTGATAGCCTTTTTAATTAATCAAATTAAAGATGGCAACACAAATGGGTTAATCAGCATTTTGATTAAGTTCCATGAAGTGGTGCTCCTCACATGGAACCCATGACCGTTGAATCTTTCTGGATGTCAAGAAAAAACATTATGTGCACTTGATTTTAGAGACTTAGATGATTCAGGTTACTCTGGGCACATATTTACTGACCAGATGTGATCCTACAACACACTAACTTTTCTGAAAAAACAAATGCATGGCAATGCACTTTCCAGTGGGCTCTGAATCAAGTCCTTCTCGTCTTTTGCAAACTGTTCCAAGTCTTTAATATCTACAGAATGTCTTTATATAGATCCCGTTTCAAATCTCAATATTGAACATCAACCGTCAAACATTGCAGTTGTTCTGTGATATTAAGTGTTTTGCTGCCTCATATGACTATGATTACTAAAATGTTTCGGGGCACAACGTTTAACAAAGCTTTACAAAGCAGTTTTGTCAAAGGTTAAGGGACACCAGCAAACACCAAAAGGCACCAGCAGTGCATCCAGATTAAAGTCCCATTCATTCTCAAAGAAGATATCAGAAAAGTAGTTACCACATTGTGGTACCACAAATACCACATTGTTTGTACAAATAGTTTGTATACTATGAGAATAGCTCCATATTCCAGTAATACTTTAAAACAAATAAAAGCATGCAAAAGGTCTCATCACCAAAGATCAGTACCCAATCTCATTTCTTGTAGAATTTTAAAATGTACAGCATGGCAAAAATAACTAATCCTATTTTGCTGCTATAACAGTTTCCATTCTGTTAGGAAAGCTTTCCACTAGATGTTGGAATGTAGATGCAGAGATTCAGAGTATCAGGAAAGCCAGGTACTGGCATTTGACAATGACATCTGTCTTGCAATCATGGTTTCAATTCAAGAAAAGGGAGCAATACAGAAAGTAATACTACATTAACACCCACTTTTTACCTACTTTAAAATTCTTGATTTTAGGCAACCCATCTCAATTTTGAGGCATATCACAAAACCCCTAAACGGGTGCAAAAGAGCTTCTTTCCAGAAAAGGGCTGTTCCTTTACAGCTTGTGAACACACAGCTTCAAGAACATAATGACTTTACTCTAGACTCTCTGTTTGAGATAAACAGTAAAAACCAGGCAGTTTAATGACATACAGAACATTTACATTGTAAATGTAGCAGATACATTTTTATGTTATCTCTAGCTCCTTTAGCAAGGATATAGACATGACGGGCTGTGTGCATTTCACTCAGCACAAGATCTATGCCAATATGGCAGTCTGTCACCAGTTATGGGTGGGGTGTGTTCCACTTGAACATCACAGTGGATAGAAACCTGGAACAATTTTCTGAATTGTTCCAGACACTGTTTCTGATTTATAGGGAATATAAGGAGTGGGAGGATGTTAAACAGTACACGATGGCTGTGTACACACATTTAATAAAATTAAGCTTATGACTTTATAGACCAATAAAGTGTCTAGCGATTAAGGTTTAAAGAGTGGTTTACTTATTTTTTACTTTGCAGAACAACTTTTTTATACTAAATTTTATACCAAAATCATAAAAAAGTTACAATACACTTTTTTTAAGGGTCAGCTAATCAAGATTAAATCTCAACGCAGACAGTAATTACTAGATCTTAGCACAATAAAGTGTGCATGCATTGTACTATATTTTACAGCTTTGGTGCAAGACACAGAAATTAAAAACTTTTAAAAAAGCATTTTTATTTGATCAAACAATATCAGCTACTTGCTGAAGTTTAAAAATAGTCTAAATATTTTTGAGATCATCACAAAAAAATACAATTTATACAAAAAATACTATACAACACAAAGCTTGTTTAGAGACTTTGACTTAAATCTACTGCATTAGTTTGAAACTATAACTGCAGAAGGTACATATTCATATAAACAGGAGTGTGTTCACAGATCGGTAAAGAACCTTCAAATATTAATAATTCTTTAAGCAATAATGTTCTGCTTTGCTGTAAATATTCATTTGACTAATAAAAAAACAAAACCTGGGGAACAAATTAAACTGGGAGAAAAAGATTTTAAGCATGACAAATCCAACATACATAAGTAGTACATAACAGCAGCCAAAAACGTAAAGCTCTTTAAGATTAAGACAAACGCCTTTGGGCATAAAACTGTTGAGAAACTATTTAACTACCACAAGAATTCTGTAAGATGTCTAGGTCTGGGAACATTCACTGGATTCAAACAATACTTCTGATGGCACATTTTCATTAGCAATTGTATTAAGCTCACCAGTATCATTATCCTTGTGCTGATTTTCAGGATCATCCACATTGGTATTAGCAGGTGTCGTCCCACCTTTTTTAAAGCCTTCTTTATGAGTTTCAATATGAAGAGATAAAGCAGAGCGGAACGTAAAGCGGCTTGGACAATAAGGGCATGAAAGCAATTTTTTGGAAGGTGCCCGTCTATGGTAACTCAGATGTCGTTTATAAACACTGAGTAATCCAAACACTATAGAACATTCTTTACATTTGTACTTCATCCTTGGCTTGAGAATTCCCTTTTCTTGAGAATCTATCTCATCATCTACGTATGATGAGTGCTGAATGTCTTCTTGCAGTTCCTTTTGGTCATTACTGTTTTCAGGTGTCTCTGACGACTCGTAAGCCATTGGTTGAAGTGTTGAACTGTGGTACAATGCCACATGCCTTGTGACATCACATCTTTGTGGAAACCGTCGTCCACAATAAACACAGGCATGCATGGTACCCTTATGATATCGCATATGACGAGAGAGACTGCTCGAGTGTAAAAACACCCGGTGGCAATGTTTGCAGGAGTATATTTTACCATGACTGACACTGCTTCTTTTACGCCTTACTCTCAACCTTGGCATTCCTGGATTGACACTCTGCATTTGTTTGTTTGCTGCCATTTGATGCATTTTACCATTGTAGGCAGGTGACTCCCGTTTCATTTTAGAGTAATCCACTTCATTCTCACCTGGATGCCAAGATGCATGATTGTTCTTTACTTGTGACATAGCATTTGTCTTTCTTTCTTCATCTCCTCTAATTTGATGCTGTTGTGTTGCATGGCCGGATGGCTTGTCGACACGAGAATGGCTGTTTTGGTGGATTTGCAAGTCAGATAACCAAAAGAAACGTAAACCACAGATTTTGCAAAAATAAGACTTTTCCAAACTGTTCTCTTGATCCTCCTGTAATCTTATCAAAGCTTTGGAAGAATGCGATCCATGCCACTGTTTTTGGTGTGCCAGTAATGTCTCTTGCCTCAAAAATCGCTTTCCACAGTGTCCACAACTATAAAATCGTTCATGAGCATGGTTTTGAAGGTGGCTCTGCATGCTCTCTCTGTCATTAAAGACTTTGCAGCACAGGGTGCATCTGAACCCCTGCTCGAGGACACGGTATTGCTGATGCAGCTGTAAACTTTTCATGCTTTTAAACAGTTGTCCACATCTTTCACATCTAAACTGAGCACACTCCTTTTCTGCCATCTTAGATGAGGTCAAGGCGGTCTGATTTGGGGTCTTATTGGGGTTCTGACACCATGTCAACTTGGATGAAGGTTTTCCAAATAAGAAAGTAAAGTTAGATAACACAGATCGATCAACCACGGTGAGTGTTCCATTTTCATGGAGAGCAAACTCAATGTGTGTGTTGCTACTAATTCCACCATTATTACTTAAAGCATCAGGAATAAACAAGCCATGAATGGCCATGTGTTCAATTAGCTTTTGGTACAGGCGAAACCCTTCACCACACTCTGTGCAGATAAATACTTCTCCCCCACTTAATTCTCGAGCACTATCTGTTGAAGTGTATGCCATCTTGACAAATCTAGTTAGTTTTGAGTTATAATTCAATGGCTTGGGACACTGGAAATGGTATATCATAAAGTTTAAAACAAAGAATCATCTTAATAGCAAAATGGACTATTTCTGCTTTGTTGCTTAATCTAAACACTTTGCTATATGCATTTAATATGTCCATAAAAAGGTCAAAACTGTGTCTAAAATGGTTAGGATTAAAAGTCTTTGAGTCTTAATTTAATTTTAATCACTTCCCTAATTATTTTGTGAGAAGGTATGCCCTTTGAGCATAATACAATGACGTAAACCTCATTAGGTATGGCCCATGTTGTTCCAGCCTGTGGCCAATCATTTGGATTTCGCCATCTAAAGAGAGAAAAAGAAAAGACAGATTATATTTCATATTGTTTATTATATAAAGACAATCATGGTGATTATCTCAGAAGTTCTCTGTTTAATAATGGTATGGTCTAATATGTAAAGTCAATCAAATCTCTTGCTTGTACTAGTATTCTTTAACAGTGCAACATTTCCCAAGTAATAGCAGAAAAACAGCTAGTGGTTAAACAACAGATCAAAATGTCTCATTTGCCCTTTTCTGAGACGACACTGTAAACTTTCATTATATGGATAAGCATATAGAGATTCTTCTTTTGTGTGTCACATAAAAACAGTTACATTTGGGTTTGAGATGACATGAGTGTAAATAATAGAAAATGACTAAAAGTTTATTTTTGAGTGAGCTAACACAACAACATATGACAGCCCTGAAATGTCTCAGACAACAAGAAATGTAGCAGTTCAATGTTTCTCACCCCAATCCTGATGTTTTATGTCCTGTCACTCCTCCTTGCTAAGGCTAGACCAAACACCACAGATGATCCAGGATTTCTGAAGATTGACAAGAACAAACAAGTTATCCAAGAAGGAATATCACATACAGTTACAATTACATAAAACCAGTCCAGTACTTGACCATTCTATTAAAATGACTTCAATCTCAATATTTAGGCCAACAACATCTAGAAACATTAGTTTAAACAGAACCTTTACGAGTTTACATTTACATTTATCCATTGGCAGACGCTTTTATCAAAAGTGACTTACAGATTATTCAATCTAGACATTCTATGCATCGATGCATGCGGGATTCTTCTCTCTAACGATTCTGAATCGATTCTCATTCAGAATCGATTCTATGTCAGAACTTGTTCATCCTGAATATAACTTTGTTAAAATAAAAGCAATAAAATTAAACTTCAAGATGGGAATACTGTCAAAGAGATTCTAACTATAAAACAAAAGCATAAAAACTCTTTATTTATTTAAAATGCAAATTTATCATATTTGCAAAAATTATATGAAGAATCGTTTTGGAATCGGATCGTGAGTCCCAGAATCGGAATTGGATCGGATCGCGTAGTACCTAAAGATCAGTATGCGTGTTGCCTGGAAATCGAACCCACAACCTTTTGCACTGCTGATGCAATACACTACCAGTTGAGCTACAAGTTGACTAGACAAGTTTTATGCACAGCGTAATAGCCCAAATATCACTGCAAAGAGGCTTAACATATTAAAGGGATAGTTCACCCCCCCAAAAAATAATTTAATCATTTACAAACCTGTAATAAACATTTACAAATCTGAAGCGCAACAATGTATGACTTTCAAGCAGAACACAGAAGAAGATATTTTGCAAAACGCTGGTTTCCGGCACCCATTCACTTTCATAGTATGGACACAAGGTTCAATGGAAGTCATTGGTGCGGGTAACCAGCGTTTTGTAAATATCTTCTTTTGTGTTCCACAAAAGAAAGAATCATATACAGTGTTTGAATGACTTAAGAGTAAAACAATTATGACATCATTTTTATTTTTAGGTGAACTATCCCTTTAAGCCTTATTATTATAAAATGTAGTCGTTATCTATGCATCTCCCATTCTTACAACATCGTTATTACATTTGACAACATCATGCAGGTATGTGCTGTATAACATCAGGAAAATCAGACCTTGACTGTCTTAGCATGCTACACAGCTCCTAGCCTAAACTCTTATCATATCAAGACTGGTCTCCTGTAATGCCCTCCTAGCTGGACTTCCTGACAGTACGACCAAGCCCCTGCAAATGATCCAGAATGAAGCAGCACATCTGGTATTCCATTAACCTAGAAGACCCCACATCATACCCCTCATTATCTATCTACTGGCTGTCTGTAGCCACCCACATCAAACTCAAGTTGCCGACATTGGCCTTCAGATCACTAGCTGAAAATTCTTACCTCAAATCACTTCTCATCCTACTATCTATACCCAGTAAATGAGCAATAGTTGGTTGTTTCATCACAACAAAGCAACAAATTACTTGGATAAGCTGTCAGCCTCCACCAAAGCTGCTAAGTCCATCACAACCATTAACACCTGTTGTGCATTTATCTGACTAACCCCTAACTATGATATTTTTCCACAGTCTAAACCTCTTTATTCATCTTACCCTATAGTTCAGCACTAGTCCTTTAAACATAGCTTTGTAAACCTCACTTATTTTTGGCTTATTGACCAAATGTTAAATGCTTTTTCATGTCACTTCATCAAAATAATCTGCTAAACGAATAAGTAAATGTCCCAACAACAGTTAGGATGTACCAATAAATACATTAATAAAATGTAAAATGTAACCATTGCATTTTCTACACTTTGTTATTTCTAATTCGCTTTGGCTAAAAGTGTCTGCTAAATGCATAAATGTAAATGTCTTAACAACAGTTATGATGTACCAATAAATCAATGTATGCAGAAGTAAATATTGTATCCCCCAATCCTTAAGAAATGGCAGTAAAAAGTGCATTTATGATATTAAAATACAACAATATAGCAAGAGTGTTTGTTGTTATGGTTATAGTTGGAGAACAAGTTTAACCGGCCTCGTGGATCGTGGGGTCTGTCCACCAGGAATTTAATCTCCCTGTCGATTTAGTATTAACGATTCATAATTGCTCACATACAAACAACTGTTGCAAGTAAATAATGCATTTCTTTGCCCCAAATTTGAGAGACACTCTGTATATAAACAACGCCACGTTCCAAACCTAGATCTACAGGATAGCAAAGATGACTAACTGTATATGCAGACTAGTTACAATTGCATGCTATTGTATCACTGTATTTCCAAATAAAATAACCAGCTTCACAATGTATAATAACCAGAATGTACCTTGTTACCTTGCCGAGTTAAAGATGTCTCTACTGAAAACGTCCAAACATGTGTAGGTTGCCTTTTCAAATTAAGTCATAGTTGTAATCCGATTACTCGCGAATTTAATGTTTATAATTCATCCAATCTGGCCAGTAGTTTGTCGAAACAGATGTAGAGAAAAACAAAAGCTCCCACTGCCTTCCCGTTCTCCGCCCTAATTCTTATTCTAAGAATTAAACTAGGCGATAAAGACAGATGGGTAGATTACTGCCATCTACGGGAGATTAGGCGATATGGCGTTTAGCGGTCAGGAAATGGCTGACTGAGACTGTTGAAGGTCTCTAGACAGCCTACAGATTTCACATATACATTTAAGATAGTAATCATTCAGACACACTTTTAAAATATGTAGTTATTGATATACATACTATGCAGTTTGAAGTCTTTCAAATCTGTAAAGCCCCTTATACAAAAATTAATATAAAAAATTAATGAATCTTTAAAAATAAGATGGTTGTATTAACAATCTCATATCATATGATTATGACAAGTATTTTTTATACTTCCTTAATTTACTTAAATTTAAAAAAATGTAATTACTGCTCTGTCAACAGCATGCACGGAATTGGGGTGCCATATAGGCATTGGACAAAAAACTCATCAATTAAAAAGTCATTTGAATTTTTACATATAGCTATCACTGGATTTCATAAATACACACACTAATTGATTTATTTAATGCTGTTGTATGTCCTTTTATGCTTGCAATGTTTTCAAGTGTAAAGCTAAATTACTTTCTGTAAATCCTTCTGCATAAGAGGCTCTGCTAAATGTTAAAGTTGCATAAATGTCTTACGTCAAGATTTTAATTACTAGATAAACTGAGAGTATGTACAATGTTGAATATCCAGTGTAATGATATTGATAAGATTGTACAGATAAATCCACATCTCATATGAACAATGTAATGAGACCAGGGTAATATTAATGAGTTGTTTTATTTAGTATCAGTTTATTATTGACCTTTCAAATACATAGTGCAAACTGATATGTTTTTTTTTAAATAAAATATATTCAGACAGTTAGTTAAATGGTTAAAAAATAGCATAGAAGCTACTTGCATGCACAATACATAAAATACTTTTAGTTTACAATACCAAAATATATTTGTGAAATACTTTAAAGGTATATCATTAACAGCACACACAAATGCATACAATAATTATGCATCACACATAAGCTTTTTTCAAGAAAAAAGGCAGTGGCTTTTTGAGGCAAAGGCTTCAGATTAACTGAAATGTCTTTTTGTCCCGTTTTTCCAGTTAATGGGTCTCTGTTGGCAGTAATGATGAGTCTCTGTAAAGTCCTCTCTTATACAACAGTGCCTCATGTCTCTTTAGTTACACTTCTGCATCAGAGAAGGACTTACTTCCTTGCTCTTTGTTACGAATGGTGTGCATTGAATTTGTGTAGGTGTTTGTGCGTGAAACCTCCTCTGTGAAAGCTGTTTCCAAGACCTTCAGTATTGACTTGCGCACCTTGTCTTTAAAGTCTTGTCCCATGAAAACATACAGCAATGGATTTAAGCAGCTATTCAGGAATGCCAAACTGGTTGCAATGGGAATTCCAACAGTGGTAACATGCTGCAGGGTGGCGCAATATTTAGTAGCCATGTGGTTTACCATCTCAATGAGGACCAAAATATGGTACGGAGCCCAACACAAGAAAAAGGCAGTGATTACAGCAGCAATGATCTTAAAGGTACGTCCAGCCCGGCCAGACATTGATCTGTTCTTTTGAAGACGACAGATGATAACCGCATAACAGGATACAATGATTATAAAAGGCACCACAAAGCCTAGCAAGAAACGTGTAATGATCATGGCACGATGCCGTAATGCACGAAGCGCCACCACTTCCGGCGTTCTATAATCGTCAGAGAATGCAAAGTTATTGAAGCAGTTGATTATGTTTTCGTTGTTGTGGTCCGGTGCAGTATCCTTGAAGACGAAGTAGGGTGAACTTAATGCCAGGGCAAGCAGCCAAACTCCCAAGCTCACAACAGAAGCACGACTTACATTCCGATGGTTTTGTGCCCAGATTGGACACACCACAGACACACAGCGGTCAATGCTGATGACAACCAGGATGTACACACTCGCAAACATATTGAGGAAACTAAGGGTGCTGTTGAATTTACACATGAACTGGCCAAAAGGCCAGTGGAAGCCCATAGCTGTATAAGCCACACTGAGAGGGAGGAAGGCTGTGAAAAGGAAGTCGGCTATGGCGAGGTTCAGAAACCAGACAGTGTTGACTGTTCTTTTCATTTTAAATCCAGTTACCCAAATCACAATGCCATTGCCCACCACTCCAAGAACAAAAGCAAGACTGTAGACTATGAGTGACAAGATGTTAAGATACTTCCCGACCTCCGTTGTCTCCTCATAATCAAAATAATAGTCATACTCTGTTGAGTTGGGAGGACTCTCTGTGGTATTGGCTGAATCCATCATTGTAAATTTTAATCTGGATTGACAGAAAAAAATGTTAGATTAAATAGGGATATTCATAAATAATCATAAACTGTCATACATGACTGTTCCTGGTCAGCAACAGACATGTTGTTCTACTTTAGTCCAGTAGAGGGCAGAATATACGTTTCGCAGTAAAAAAGATCTCTTGAAGCTTTGTCCTTTTGTTTCACAGACGGCATATTTTACAAATAAATTTTACATTTATTAATTTGGTTGCCTTTTTATCGTGATGCTTATATAACACCTGTTTCCTTAATCGCTCTGCATTATTATAAGATTTATAAATCCTTGATGTTTCTGAGTCCGTCAGTTCTTTTCAGTGCAGATTTTAAATGTCGTTTGTATTAGACATATTTTACTTAACAGTACATTACAGTACATACATATAATTACATAAATAATATTATACCAAAAATACAAAATTTCGGAGCTACCAAAACCATCTCCGCACAATCATCACCTCATACGAACAAAATGTAGTTTTATGCAGAGATTTGTCATCATATTACACAGACAAAACAATAAACAGCAAACAGACATAGACCATCCTATTGTTTATTAGGGTTTGTTAACAAAAAATGTGGCTTTTTATCCCCATATTCTAATTGATAAAAAGTTTCCATACTTTAAAAAGGAAATTTATTGATGACAGTAGAATGGCAATAACATTAAAATTAAATGCTTACCCAGAGTTGCTAATAAGTAACTTCCATGCAGTTATAAAGAGATTTGCTCACACCTGTGACTCGCGAGACCAAAACTGCAATAGGCTACTCCGTTTCTTGACAAGACGCACAATCTCCCCGTCTGAGTGACGTCACATCACCACCCTCCTCTTCAGTCTGCTGCTCGGTTGTTGCTCTATGCTTTATCTTAGTTTCATTATATTTTTTCCTGTTAGGTTTGAGCAAAGCGGTGCACTTATGTCCACACATTTAGTTTATGCTTATTATTTCAGTCTTTGGAGGTACGAAAACCTTTTGAGGGTCATAAATGTTTTAGCTTTTTGGAGCCATGGAACAAGACTGCGGTTTTACGAATGCGGTAAAGCAAGCAAGCAGTCCTCGACAAAAACACTGTGTTTAGGGAAAGAGCCGAGGAGAGCACACACATAAAATACTGAATCAGACGAAGATACTGAAGCACTAGTCTGTATAGACCATTTAATATCCAAAAATACTTTAATCTCCAGAAACAGGAGTTTAGTTGTTAACTTGTTATGTTTTCTTGTAAAGCTTTTTAATGTTTGGGGGATTTAGGATTTAGATTCTGTAGGACTTTTATTTAATTCTATAGCGATACTTCTAACTGGCCTAAAAACCATCGTTCTTTGGGAATTCCTTTTCCAGACACCCAAAACCATATGCATTTATGACTCTCTATTTGGTTTTTCCCAATACTTTGTTTTCTTTTTCACTGGGGCAAGCGAACACTTTCATGTGGGTCAAATACAGACTATATAGATTTGACACTTGCCTTACGTTTTGCTAAAAAATCTGTTGGTTATTTATTATTGTCTGAAATGCTGGTATGTCCTAATAACTTGATTTGTTTAATTATAATTAATGCAGAATAATAACCAAAAGCTATTAAATATTTCTTTAGATAGAATTAGTATGGTTCCCTGGTATAGTTGTCTTGTATAGTTAATATATTCTCTGGTTATATAAGTGTCTTGAACCATATTACTTTGCAGAATTCTCAGATAAATTTTTATCTGAGAATCTACGGATCTACATAATCACAATGAAATATTTATGAATTTAAAAGAAAGGCTTTACAAATATCTATTGCTGATACAACTAACAAAAATAGGTCAGTTTGGCCAAGCTAAACACTGGGGTAAGTAGACACAGACAGTTTATGCATTCTGCTTATTTTGGAATAAAAACAGCATGCTTTTTAAATGTGACATCCCAAAGAGTGTGGAGAATGTGTGTAAATATTATGCTTAGCAGAGATATATTTTCCCACAAAAAAAGACTGGCAAGAAATGAATTAAGAAGTTAATGGCACAGCATAATTGTACAGAAAACACACAAAATAGTGGAAAATGTGTAGAGACTACAAAACCTGTGCCCTCGCCAAGCACTCAGCACATACTTACCTGAGAAAGTTTATTTCCGTTTTTTTATGCAATATGCAGCAGACTGTGTGCGGTCCGCAAACATGAAATATATAGATGAGACTAGACTTTAATACCTGGAATATAATATAAATTTGTCTGTGTTCTTTTAATACATTAGAAACTCACAAGATCATATCAGCTTAAGTATTTTTTGCAAAAGATATGTCTGAATTTCACCATTACCACAAATTACTGGGCTTAATTAAAAAAGAAAATCTGATAACTTTACTAAGAGCTTGTTTTGGATTACAGCCCATGTGCATTTGTCAAAGATTTAAAACACAACTAAGACTGTGTAGAACATGGGAAAATCATAATCAGTTCAAGCTGTGGAAGGGCACTGTGTAGGTGGAATACTGCTGTGAGATTTAGGATCCCTTTCCGCCCCCTTCTCTTTTTGGAGGTTAGAGTAACTGGACAGCTTTTCTCAAGACGACACACCCTACCAACAGAGATGAAGTCTGGCTCTGCACCTCACCCCCACCCCCCAGTGCGCCTTCATTTATTACACACCCTCACAGCAGAAACTTGCACAGTTCTGTGTGGGTGTACAGGAAATATATTGGCAGTCAGTATGTGAACCTTTTTCTTAGTACAGATTACAGAGTGCAAAATGAAATGCTATGAGAATGGACAATGTTAAGAAACTATTGTTACTGTTTCTGAATTATTGTTGGATATAATAGTAAATTTTACCTGAAGAAACGTATAGCTTGGAGTATCAATGTGTTCCAAGAGGCATCTCAATCTCAACAACAATCTTTTAAACAGTTGCTATCTGGGTTAAAAAAAAATCATTTGACTTACAGATAACATTACTATATGTTGGGTTAGTCTTGCGTATCATGTAACAGATGTTTCTGTTTCTGTTTCCTTCAGAGCGAGGAAAGAAAATGAGTATTGCAGCAGTTTTGAGTGATACCGTATGCTGTTTTAATGACAGACATGTTTCCTTTTATTAATCATAAAGCACATGTCACATATAATGTCCCAGGGATCTAACTATAGTTTATTTTCTGTCATACCACATAGCTGATCTTTTCTCACAATGTGGTGCATTTGATTAATTTCTTGTTCCCAACACAGTTCCTTAACCCAAACAAAAACATACTTTAAATACTGTAAGGATCATCTCTCCAAGGGTCACTTAAGCCTCCAGCAATTATCGCCATCATCCACTTTCAACAACATCTCCAACAGCACATTCTTTTACAGAAGCTCTATTGAGAACAGCACATTGTCAAATGGACCATGTGAAACCACAACCAAAATTATTATATGAATCTGAGACAGACATTTCGTAAAACTCAACGCTGGTTTGTATTCAAATGTGCAGCAATTCATGCAAAATATAACTATATTGCAGTCATTGCATATAGAACAAATCTTAAAATGCTAAAATTCCCCTGATTTAAGAATAGATTACACATGTCATACTGAATATTGTAGCTGTGCGCCAGAGAGCATAAGCTAACAATCTGAAAGTCCTGTACTCTGCCAATGCAGATGTCCGGAGGAAGACAAAGTCAGACCAAAAAATATGACAGGAAAAGGAGGGAGCAGAGATGAGGAATACGAGGGTGTGAAACTTTGAGCGATTTAATGTATTGTTTTATATAGTAAAAAGGCCCACCCACACACTTGTGAAAGGGAATTTCCTTTATTCCTTTATTCCTTCCTATGGTATTAATGCAGTGTTGTCATTTTGCAGAAGAACTGAATAAGATTTCTTATGACATGAGGATGTGAAATCGAAGGAGAATGCGAAACCGGGTGTTTTTTATATGGCTCTCTAGAACAGTCAGCCATCTTAATAACATTTGATATTATTTATTAATAATAATATTTTTTGTATTCTTTTAGTATTGTAACTTGTTAAAAACTGTTTTGCAATTGTTTGCTATGAGGCTGAAATGTGTTTAGTAATGTTACAAAAATTCCATTTTATACTTCATCTTTTCTTTTTATTTTGCTTTTTAATTGATTTTAACTAAGTTGTCCCATAAAGTTGTTATGAGTCATTCATAATGATGGTGTCTGGAATGGGATATTAATAGATCCTATACTTTGTGGCAATCTAGGTCTCTCCACTGCCTGATTTACCAACCAAACTTGCAATTTGGTTGGCCAATGTAAATACCAATCTGGGTGTGTAAAACAACCATCGGCACTATGGGGCAGTAAGTAGCTTTGTGACTGGGCTGGGGGCTTGGTTGGAGTGGATTCTTTTGTGCAGATGAAACCAGGGTGTGGTCATGAAATAAACAGATCCAAAAAGTTTTAAAATGAACTTGCTCTGCTCTCATTTTGTGGCAGTGAAAAATCTAATGAGGCACAGTACAGACTTCAACCCTGTGTTTATATAGTTGTAAGGGGAAAATCCTCATAACCCATATTACTTGTTCCTTGAAGTTACAGACCTCATTTAAACAGAGCAAAACATGAGTGGCAGAAATTAAAACCCTGGTTTTATTCTGGAAGGTAATGCTGACACTTTTTTCCCTTTTCTAAAACAGTTGCATGCATTTTGCAGCTGCAAACCTTGTTTACTTTATCATTTTTAGGCCCTACTTAGGTCATTTTTCTTTAAACATATCGAATAATTATTAAATTATTATATATTCATTATACTAAATGATAATTATTTTTTATTATTAGAAAATTAATTATTAGAAAATGAAAAGGCTATTTTTGACATTTTAAACTTGAACCACACCATTCCTGTTAACATCATGATGTTTGTGGATGGGAAGGTAAGTGGGAGTTAACCGTGAGGAGGTCAAAAATTTTGTTATTGAGTCAAACATTTTCTCCCCACTTTCGCATTACCAATCTGACCAAAATGCCACAGAGTAAAGATGACTGAGTTCTGCCAGACCCACTTCCTATTACTTGCCTTGGCTTCAAACCACAGTGTTTGCAACCAGCGACACAAATATACTTTACCACAGTGACACCCCTAATGTATAGATACAACATACTGTATAGAAAACAACATATTTGAAAACAACATATCATAAAATACCACACAAAATAGTGCACATATGCAGTTTTGAGTAGGAAAAACCAAACCAGGCAGCTGGCGTATATTTAAAGTCAGCAATACTTGCTGTATACACAAAAGAGAGGACAGTAAATTTTTGTCTTCCCCTTTTTTTTTACTTCCTCCATTGACCACATTGAGCAAACAGTTTCATCATCTAAAAGAGGGAGCATCTGTTGAGCACATGCTGCTTTTTTGTGGGAGCCATGAGCCATATTCCCATTTCAGTTCCACATCTGTGGCCCTATTACTGGATGTTAATACTGTTTCTTTAAAACAGAAAAACTAATTCTCTGACTTATGTGGATATATGACTAGTAAATAAAACCCACGACGCAAACGGAAACTTTATTTTTTCTTATATTCAATACTAGTGTTTGGATGTACATCCAATGACCACTAGAGGTCGCGAGCATTTTATTATGCGTTACATGTTCATTTTACATTCATTTCTTGTGAATGTTCTTTACTTTATACATTTTTGGATTAATAAAACTTCCTTATAATTTTGTTCAATCAGTCCATATGTGCAATATTTGGGCCCTGCTTCCCATTTCTGTCGGTTAGTCATAGCGAGCAATGTTGTTCATTTGGGTTTACCACATCATGCAACAAAACTTTTGTACCCTTTGTGCAGGAAATAGTAGCTGTGAGACAGTAGCTGTGACACAGAAATATATTCCAACACTTTTGTTATAGATTTTGTCCTTTACACATAATACTACTCATAATACTGATCCTTTTTGGAGTTTTTACACAGAGAAGACTAAAAAGGCCATTAAAAAGACAGAAAAAGCATTTATTTTTACCATTATATGAACGCCTAGAACTTCTTGTTCCAGACTTTGAAGTTCAACAAATAAAGGCAAGCCAACTGTGACATAAAGAGCGAGAAACAGAGAACTTGCCCATACTGGATGGGAATGCGTTATATTTAAACCTTAAGTACATATAATCATGGGGTTTGTTAAATGTAGCCTTACATCTGACTATTTTTCTGGCTGCCACTGATAAACACTTTGGCACATGGGTTTATACGGAGTAGTTGACAATCTGATGCCATTACCAAGCACCAGACAAAAAAAGCAGGTTCAGTTTTTAGTTTGCCAGATTCTCTGTTCGGTTTTTTACTCAGAACACTTTTAAGAAATATAAAATAAAAAGATATGAAAAAGTAGATTTCCTATTAATTAAATTCCTACAAAATTTCCTATAAATAGCTTTTAAAAATAACCTAAACTGTTGCAATTGTTGTGCATAAAAGATTTCAGTGGTTCTTTATGGAACCTACAGTAGATCTGACAAAATAACACAAAAAATAATAAAGAAATTGAACGGTGTTAGAAAAAATAACTTCTAACTCTTGAGGACTGAGTTGGGTAACTCAAATGACAACAAATGTTGCACAACCAGCCATAGTGAATTCATTGTCATTTCCACATTTGGTCATTTAAAGCTATATTACTAAGAAAAATACAACATAACAGTGTATGACAAAAATGGCTTTACTTATTTACTTTTTAAGAATTATTACTGTTTTTAACCTTATATCTGGAGGTCAATTCCTTTGATTTCAGATAAAGATCTAGCTGATTAGCTGTGAAAATACCATGTGCCGGTTATCTATTTCCATCATGTGAATGATAAAAATCTATTTGACACTAAAGTGTTTTGCAAACTAAACATGATATTTCCTGCTGGCATTTATGGGTCCACAACATTTCTCACACACTTGCATATTAGATGGTAAAACTTTCCATAGATCATCAGATAGCAGTTCACACATGCAAGTTTTTTTTAGATAATTAAAAAAATCATACTAATCAAACGCTTAATCAATCATGCCAGTATCTTTTCTTAGATTCGTATGTTATGTAATAGTTGTACAATCCAATTTTAACTTCCTTTGCAACTTAACTAATAACCATATTTATTGTATTATATAAAACGCAATATTTTCTACACAGAGTGCTACACAATTAAGCTTAAATGAATGAATTATTAAAACAAGTAACACAAAGCAACACACACAACTAACATGTTAAATACTGAATCAACTTAGCTGACAGACTCGGATCACAAACGTTTCAACAAATTGTCTGTGACTTGACAATGCGGGACAGAAAGATTCGCATATAATACTAATAACAGTACATTTTTAAGGTGAACACCATTTTGTTATGTATTTGGCAATTTTTTTCAAACAGCTCTACAAAGATTTTACAAACACCTTTTGACAGTAAACATTAATCGATAGTGATTACCAAAAGAACAAAGAGAAACATGACAGAAGCACGTCCAGTTAAATTGTGCTATGAGCAGTAAGAAGCAACATAATTTCCTCTTCATATTAATCGACTTTTTGTGAGGCGTCTCTTCCCGATCTGTCCAAAGCCGCAAGAAATTTGCTTAAAGTGGGAAAGCGTTACTCTTGCGGTTGTGCGGTGCTGCCCTCTGCTGGCACAACATGGTAATTCGGGATGTGACGTACTCGAGACAAGAGTTTGTCATCTTTAGGTTACCCCATCTCACCATCGTTGCTGTGAGAAACAACATTACAATAACATGATATAACATTTTCCTAAACAACTTGATTAGCTGGTTCAGGTGTGTTTGTCGGAGCAAAAGTCAACAAGATTGATTGATCAAGTATTGGAGGTACGTCAAGTCATAACACACCTTATTTAAAACATCATCTTATCAGCAGAGTGATGTAACTAGTTACACGCAACTTATTATAGTCAATAAATGGATGTAAAAAATCTAATATTACATAATATTAAATATATTTTTATATAGGCCTGTACATATATATTACATATATGTATGTTGTAGCACATAAAATGAGGTTGTTCCTTGAATATCTAAAATATGTGACTATTAAAACTGCTTGTCTATATTTTTTGTGTTTATAAATAATAATGAAAAAAATTGCGGTTACGAGTAATTTGATTTAATCATTAAAATAATTACACATCAGGGAAAACACTACATTTTGTATATAATACATACTATATGTACAATACAAACTTTATATACAATACATATTAACATTTTTGTATATCGATTTTTGGTGATTTATTTCGATTTTTTAAAGGTAAACTTTTCTAGCGTTCTAGTATCATCTCGTGGCTCATAATATGTTTTATAAATAACTGGGACTTGCTAAACTGACTTGGTGGAATCCCTCAAGCAGAAAATACCGTAGAAGAATTGGTACATTTCTTAAACGTTAGTTTTCCTATATGTACGTCATGCCCTACCTCACCTCTCGCCCTTAATGGTGTCCAGAAGAACTTCCAGACTTTACTGTAATACCTTAATGGTAACCAACCAACAACAATTCTATATGTTAAAAACACCTTTATAAGCAAAAAACAAATAATGTGCCTTTGTGAAAAGTTATGCATTTCACAGAAATAATTTCAAGATTGTGGAACACTGTACATTTACATTTAGGCATTCAGCTGACACTTTTATCCAAAGCGACTTTTATCCAAGGAGACAACGAAGCGACACATCAAAAGAAGGCAACAATAGTATAAAGAAGTGATTTTCTAAGTTTACAATTTTGCACAGTGATAGATAGTACATGTAGAGAAAAGAAATGGTTTGTTTTTCACTGTACCACAAGAGGGCAATATTTTATATTATTGACAAAGGCATTTTCATTCATTCAAAAAGAACTAACCCTTATTATTTTATAGTTAAATTAACACTGATGTTTTTTAAGAGATACTTTTATCTAATGGGCAGAACAGCAGTTCTTTTCTCATACACCCTTCATATTTTCTTGGGTGCAGTGATGGAGGGGTTTTGTGTTTTACTTGATAAGATATTGTAAATGAGCAGTGAGATCACTGACACTCCCAGTAGAAGAATTACAGTGACATATGCAGTATTCAAATTAAGCAAAAAAACGTTTAAAATATGTAGGCAAACAGGTACCTGAGGCCAATTCTTGCATAACATTACATAGCTTAGCTCAGTAATTCTTACACAGTGTTCTCTATCCTTTGATTTCCACAAAGAGAGAACAAAAGAACCCTTACAAAAATCTAGAGGCTTGAGTATACTTTTTTTTTTTGTCCACAAAAAACCCATCGTACATACATTTCAGTACCATCTGTTGATACAATCTTTACATTCATACGTTTCTGTAAGAAAAAGAGAAAAAGCTTTTCTCAAGGTTTAGATAAATGAATAAAAAAAAATTAGGAGTAAGAGTGACCAAAAGAATAAGAAACAAATAAGAGACACAAATCAGTTAAAAGGATTATAAACATAACATTTTATGAAATACCAAAGAAGAGAAGTAAAATTCTTTATCAATAACTGATAACAGGTATATCCAGTCCCTTACATGTTTTTTATAATAAATATATAAAACACACCAATTCTGCCTTTTCAGAATACCTATTACTATTGAAGTAAATGTATTAGTGATTTCATATTTTAAACATCTGTGACATCATGAAAAACAAAGAAAAGGCCAAAAAAAGAATGCAGAAATGAGCGTCATCTAATTATGATGTGGCTTTGTGCCTCACACCTTTAAAACGTGAATATGCACTTTGAGGATACTTTGAACATTGACCAACAAAAAAAACTCTTGGTTACCAAGACTGAAAAAATCAGTTTTACATCCTCAGGTACTGACGCAACAATAACACCCAGTATGTCATGGAGGAAAAGGAGTATTCTTTAGTTTTGATTTAGTGAGTGAGTCAGAGGAGGGAAGACGTGAGAGCAGGGCGTGACCTAAGCCACATCTGGAGCCTATTACATGCTGCTGTAGGGACGTTCCATGAGCTCAGAGCGAGCCTATAAGTTTATAGCTTCTGAACATCAGCACTTAGTTCAAGACGAGACAAGAGGCAAATAGAGCCTTGGTGAAGAATACACAAGTCCTTTTCAATAGGTATGTTTCTAACTTATACATTATTTATGACTAATTTTTAAATCATTTTGAATTTTAATTTTAAAACATTTTGTTTACATATGTGCATATTTACTTTTTTGTGTCTCTGTTTTTACGATTTTAAGATCATAATGTGTGTGTATATATATATATATATATATATATATATATATATATATATATATATATATATATATATATATATATATACCCTATAATATATATTTTAAAATTTTAAAATGATTCAAGTTAAAAGCTAAACAACTTTGCAAATAGTTTTACCTGATGACTATTTAAATCAAAGTACATTTCTAAACAAATCAGTCCTTTGTGTATTTCTTAGATTTCATTATTTCTCATTTTAATTGGATATATTTTCTCTTCATCTTCATCTAGCATTTCAATAATAGAATGGACATCAAGCCAGTATTAAAAAAATGTGGCAGAGTGGCTCGGGCAATACTCACATTTCTGTTTGCTTTACTGGTCCTCGGGGTGATGTTATGGGCGTACATCAAAGGTTTCCAGATAGCCACATCTTCGTTTAACATAATCTCATTAGGTTTCTACGGAGTGCTCCTCAGTCTCCATGTCCTTGTCCAAAGCTTTTTTGCCTTTGTGGAGCATCGGCGGATGCGAGGAAGACAAAATTCGTGCACTTACACCAAGACAATCGGCTTTACCATCTCAGCCTATCAGGAGGACCCGAATTACCTGATGGAGTGCCTTCAGTCGGTACGGGCACTGCAGTACCCAACTGAGAAACTGCGTGTTGTCATGGTGGTGGATGGAAACTCAGATGACGACCGTTACATGATGGAGATGTTCCGTGAGGTCTTTGCAGATCGGGATCCAGGCTGTTATATATGGCAAAACAACTACCACTCCTGGGACCCCAATGCTGGTGAAGGGATTGTTTTTGAGGACCCTCAGCGCTTGGAGGTTGAAGAGCTCATCAACACCAAGAGCTGTGTGTGTATCATGCAAAAATGGGGAGGAAAGAGAGAAGTGATGTATACTGCGTTTAAGGCACTAGGGTCGACTGTGGATTATATACAGGTGAGTGATATTCAGATTTAATCTTTAATTCCTTCACATTTATACACTTGCATATGAAGAATAAACACTCATTTTCTGGCCTTCTTTTTAATCAGGTATGTGACTCGGACACAAAATTAGACCCCATGGCCACAGTGGAGCTATGCAAAGTGCTGGAAAGTAACGAGAAGTACGGTGCTGTGGGAGGCGACGTGATGATCCTCAACCTTAAAGACTCCTATGTCAGTTTCATGAGCAGTCTGCGCTACTGGATGGCGTTTAACATCGAGAGAGCCTGCCAGTCCTACTTTAACTGCGTCTCCTGTATCAGCGGCCCCTTAGGTAACAGAGAACCTCTTACAATCCTGAACTAATCCTAATTCTACTTGTAGAATTGTTAAAAAGAGCTCATAGAGAATTACTCGGCTCTCATTTTTCATTATCTTTGCTGCAGGTCTCTACAGGAATGATCTGCTTCAGCAGTTTCTGGAATCCTGGTACAATCAGAAGTTTCTCGGTACTCACTGCACGTTTGGGGATGACCGCCATCTCACCAATCGAATGCTAAGCATGGGCTATGCTACAAAGTAAGTACTTAATTACCTGCCTGATGTGATTCACAAACGATGATCAAATATACAATATGAAATGACTCTTATTCACTAAGCCATGGCCACTAATTTGCATTTCAAATAATTGACAAAATTACACCACATGCTATTACAATGAATGGATGAATTGAATTTTTAAGCCCAAATCTGTATCTTTACTGAAGTTCAACCTACTACCTGTCAGATCTGTTAAAAGAAAGCCAGTAAAAAGCAATTAATTGTGAACAGTTGTGATTAATTCTTTTAAATATAAGCATCATAATATGCTACTCAGAAGGAATAATGTAATGTAATTAAAAGTTTTAGTTTTGCCTTAAAAACAGCATGATGCACAGCGTGAATCAGTTACATGCATTTCAGTCACATTTTCTCTCAAGTTTGCTCTCACTGTTATGGATTTTAAGGGAAATGTGGAAACTGACCAGTGTTTTAACCTGGATCTTTTCTTGTTTTCTTAAGGTACACTGCACGTTCCAAGTGCTACACAGAAACTCCTGCCCAGTTTCTGCGCTGGTTGAACCAGCAGACCCGCTGGACCAAATCCTACTTTCGTGAGTGGCTCTACAATGCTATGTGGTGGCACAAGCATCACCTGTGGATGACCTACGAATCCATCGTCTCGGGCATCTTTCCTTTCTTTGTCACCGCCACCATTATCAAGCTCTTCTGGACAGGCAGTCTGTGGGACATCTTGTGGGTCTTGTGCTGCATCCAGCTGATCGGTCTGGTGAAGGCAGCGTACGCATGCTTCCTGCGACGAAATTTCGTGATGGTCTTCATGTCTTTATACGCTGCCCTGTATATGACCAGTCTTCTGCCTACCAAATACTTTGCCATTCTCACCATGACCAAAAGCAGCTGGGGAACATCAGGTCGCCGGAAGATGGTTGGCAACTATATGCCCCTGTTACCCCTTTCAGTGTGGGCCGCTGTCTTGTTGGCAGGCCTGACGTACACAATCTACAAAGAAACCAAGTTGGATTGGACGACAGCTGCAAAACAAGAGGAGATCAAATATTTGATATATGGATCCGTAGCGTACGTGTGCTACTGGCTGATAATGATTGGCCTCTATTGGATATGGTTTCGGAGATTACTCAGAAAACGCTCACAGACTTACGATGTGAACGTTTAGGACAGTTATCTGGACACTGAAACTTATTTATTTAAGAATATTTGCACATTTTGTAGATTCATAGTTTACATGTGGTTTTTAAATGATTTTTAATAAGATATTGCTGTATTTAAATAAGTGTAGTGAAATAATTTATTATTGAGATCATGAACTGAGGAAATGGTAAAACGGACACATCCTGTTACAGCACACTTTATACACAGAATTTATAAACACTATGGAGATTCATACCTGACTCAATCTATAGCAACGTTCACGTGCCACAGATGTTTCAATATTTATTATTTAAATGACTACTAATGAAAATATGACAGAGGTATTTAATGACAAATGACAAAAATTTCAAATATGTTTTTGTGATGAGTGTGTGATTAAGTGATTATGATTGTTGGTAATGCTCTGTGTGTAATGTGACCATAATGTGTAATGTGGCCATTGTCTTTTAGCACTTTTAAGTATTTATATTTATTGTGATGTTTGTCAGAGATATTTTTCAAATGTGAACTTTATTTGTTATTTTTAAAGTATTTGTTATTTGTTTGTAGCATAGGAGATTAAATAAATTATTTTTTAAGGAAAAATATGTCTTGATCTACTTTTAATAAAAACAATTGTGTTGGACCTAAAATTGATATACACTCCACACCGATCAGTCACAACTTGTTTGAAATGATATGAGCGATTTCTGATATTTCTTTGCCATTTTATGCAATATTTCACTATAGATTTAAGCTTGAAAATATTTAAAATAATATGTGGAAAACCAAAAGATATATTGCTAAAAACATTTCTACATTAAAGCCAAAATTGTTTCATCATTTACTCATCCCCATGTTATTGCAAACCTCTATGACTTTCTTTCATCTGCAGAACATAAAAGAAGAAAAACGTTTGTAATCAAATCAAACAATATTGGCCTCCACTGATTTCCACTGTATGGATACAAAAGCACTAAGATATTTCCTCTTTTGTGTTCTGCAGGAGATTACAGGTTTAAAACGACTTGAGAGTGAATAAATGATGACAGAATATTTATTTTTGGGTGAACTAGCCCTTCAAGGCAAAATGTGAAGGCAAAGATTTACAGTATATCTACATTAAGGCAAAATGTTGAACGCTCCATCATTTGTAGGTTGACTTGAATAAAAGCATCTGCTAAATGAATAAATGTACATTTGTGATTTAGCACTGTTAAATTGACCTGACATTTGCTGGAGAAACTAAAGTTACTCATTTAAATATATTTATAAACTTTATTTAAAAAATGAAATACTACAGAAACACTAAAAAGAGAAAAAAATGATTTGGATTTAAGTTTGTTTTTGATAATTCTAAATAAAAAGGTTCTGTGGATGTTAAAGGTTGTTTAGAAGACTATACATTCAAAAATGTTCTTCTATAGCATCATGTAGCACCATTATTTTTAATAGCGTAAGGGTCAACAGCACTATATTGCAATGACGAAACATGAACAGGAGGATTCCCTGACATTTGTACTATCTAAACCAGCACTGACATAAATCAGTACTTCACCCGTCTTCTACAGCAAAATCAATAATACTGTAGGATAACAGCAGACAATTAAGTTATGATCATCATTGACCTTTGGCATAAGACATCAAGCACCAATGCAAAGTAAATGATTTACTTTTGTGACTTACTTCGTATGATTAAAAGTATGGGTCAGGTGTGAACACAGACTGAATCACAGGGTGGTGGATGCTGTTTGGGGCTAATTGCTCCATAGTTTATGAAGAATGTTTGGGTGTTGTACCCGTGTGTACACTTGTTACCAGGTGGAAACCAATTATTGGGGGTTAATTATTGAAAAGCATTCAGTAAAAAGAGAAATGTGTTTTTGTTGAAAAGTTAGAAGGTAAAATGGGCCACTTTTAGGTAAATCATTGAGGGCATTAAAATGTTTATACACATTTTTTAGCCAGAAAATGTCTAAAGTCCTCCTTCATTCCAACACACTTTGAGCAAAAGTGAAACCATATTTGTGATGAAAGCAGCAAATGCTCTTTTTAATCATGCATCGCTTGTAATTTGGCAAAAAAAAAAACATGGCAATACAATTAATGTTAAAATATATATTGGGGAAGTTGCCTTTGACAAACATTGAACTAGTTTTGTGGGCATTAGAAAAAGAACAATACTTCAATTTTAAAGTTTAGCAATTCTTTGCACTAGTTGCTTTGGATAAAAGAAACTCCTTAATGCCTAAATATAAATGCAAACAATACATTAACGTGCATATAACATTAAAAAGGAGCTTTAAAACAGTTCCTTAAATAACAGTACACTGACTCAATAAACGCAGTAGATCTCAAGTTAACTCAAGTTAAGAATCAACAGCTTACTGTACATTATTCCTCATATCATTCATTACTGAATCATTTACGCCTCCAAGAGAACTACAAATGAATAATTGCTCATTTAAAACAATTACTAATGATTCATCACCACAACAGTTTTTTAAAAATCAAATTGTGAAATGTAAACAATTACAGGAGTTGACAGATTTAGATTACTAATAAATGGTGCTTTGTGTTCCTCCTTAAGAGCTAATCATTATCTAAAACAGTATTGTAAAAAAACTTACTACTGTTTTCCTCACTTTACAATACTATTCCTGATAATTATTAACTACTAAGGGAGTTCATAAACACCATATATTGGTAACACAATCACATTCAATTTATAGAAAGGTACATGGCTGTTGCAGTGACTGCAATTCTTGCAAAGTAAATGATGCTGGCACAACACTTCTTAAAAATGACTATTCTATCATTTATTATTTAATGTTGTATTGCTATGCAACACAAGAAGTATTAATCAAATTGTTGTCTATGTGATATAGCATTGCATCTGTATCAAAGATATCTACAAGACTTTGACTTCTGATTGAAGAGTTTCAATGCAAGGCTCAGTGGTAACAGCATATGTGTTTTAAAATAGCGAAAAAATTGTACCAATATTGGTAGAACACCACAAAATTACAAAGAAATTATTCAATTTTAAAGTTAGACTCTACAGTTAAAACCATTGATGACATCAGTAACTGTTTGCTTTGATGTGGGTGGAGCTACTAAACCAAGTTACAACACAATAAGAAATGATATAATTGGTGACCCCCTTCTTAATTGACAAAGGAAGGTTTGGTAAATGATTCTAAAAGAGTTTGATAAACCATTCATTAGACATGACCTGCAAATACACGTGTCAACTATGTGTGTTTTAGGTTATACAGTAGGTATATTTAAACATTTGGGACCAAAGAGCAGGTTCAAACTGTTCTTCTGTAATCTACAATGTGTTTTAAATAGCCTATAGAATTGATTTTTTTAGCAAGACCGATAAACAAATGGTCTTAAATGCTGTATGTTGTACAGCATTTTATCTATGACGTTGCTAAGTTTTTGTCCACGTAGAATGTCTTTTCAACTGGATGAATACATATCTTTGTCTGGAATTTAAACATCAGAGCTTTTAATCTCACCATAAATCTCTTGTTTATCAAAGTCACTGCTCGTGAGTTATGGGACAGAAGATTCATCAAACGATTATAGCCTTATATAATGTATTACTACAGCATCAAAATTTTATTTCTTTAATTGGAATGTGTTAAAATTATTTAATGTTTAGTGTTCTTAATTTGGACACATCAACAGTAATGTAATTATGAGATATTATCTATCACAAGGTGTTATATTATAAGTCATTATCTGTATTAGCAAATTATATTTAAGCAATCTTTGTGAATAGGAACACACCCTATTTTATTTGGTTGTTAGTCTGGTTGTTTTTGTTGATGCATGATGTAGTTCTATATTAATTGAATTTAATTCATGAACAAATGAGAATGCATTTCTTGAAAAGTCCAAACATTTCAGTAATGTTTTATCAAATTAAATCATTTAAAAGGTAAGACCATAAAAGTTCCTATTAATTACTTAAATTTAATTCACTCCCCACCATAAAATGCAAAAAACAAAAGCACTTAATATTGGTTCATTTTTTAATTACAATACTGAAAAAAGTTTGTAAGGAAAAGCATTATGTGTTTTATGTATATAAAATCCTAACATCCTTTCATATCCCTCCCATACAATTAGTCCACTTCAGTGGACTTCACTTCAGCCCACATACCAGATGACCAATTCATGCTTTTGAGCAGTCTAATGCATTTCTTCGGTTTGCCAAAACTTTAATTTTTTTTAAGTGAATTTCCAGGAATAGACCAGCCCATTTCATTTAACACTAAGATGTTATACAGTGGTCACAACTAACATCATCCAGAGATTTTCCAACAGACTTTGGTTTTGTTTAGTCATTGGTTTTTTTCTTTGATGCATATCAGTACTCACATAATGATGCCGTAACCCACACATTCACCGTGATAAAACTTGACAGAAATGTGGAAACCTCTTTCCGTTACTCGCAGTTAATGAATGGGAAAAGTGATGTTTTACTCTCAACAAATGTTTGCAATTATTGAGATCCAGACCGTCTCTTTTTCACTCCTTGCGTCAGAGACAGACCTAGACAGACTCGCACATCTGGGAATGATTAAAACAGGAAACAGAATTCTCTGACTAAGATGTCCAATGTGTAGACCTCATACTTCTGTCATTTCTGCTTTATGTTTCCCACACTGCCCTAGCTCACTTTGCCACAATAATGCAAACACACTACACTAGCAACCAGAACCTCCTGCTTATGCCAATAAATATGAGTCATGCACATTGATTATTGCTATCACTACTGTAACTATCTCTAGTCACGAAGCTGATATTCATAAAGGGGGGACTGAGCATTGTTTTAATGCTACTTTAATTTCTTTAAAAAAAATCTATTTTGAAATAGACAAATACCTGGTAATAAAAATGTATCAATTTCCTCTATTTTTGCCAAAAAAGGCCTTTAGGGTAGGCCAACAAATACGGGAACTATATGGGTAAGCTGTCATAATGGCACATGCAACTTTTACAGGATTTTTTAAATACCATTTAAAAATTAAAAAATTATAAAAGACTCAAAAGTCTTCGTGACAACTTCTTAGTGATAAATAATTCTGCTCATCCCTAAATCATGATAAAAACAACCGAAACAAATAGTAGCAGTCTAAAAAGATATTGATCTTGTTTACAGTTTGTTGTAAGAGGTTGTCAATGCCATAAAATGTTTTTACAGCTTTATTTAGTTTGCTATACAGCTATAGTAAGAGGCTAAATAACCAACTGTCTATCAGTTTTATAATTACTGTCTTTACTACTAAAGAATGAACATCACTTAGGCACATACTTTTAATGGCATCTTGTAGTGCCAGTGAAGTTTAGAGACTATTTGTGTAAAGGACATTTATGAGCTGTGTAACAGTTTTAGCTCTTATAAAATTTACATTGTAGATCTGTATAAAACCTTCCTCGCTTTTGTCTTATTTTCATAAATGTCACTAAATGTTGAGACATGACATTTTATTGTAGAACTGATTGTAAGTTACGATTTGTTTTACAACCAGTAAATGAAGTATTTTATTTGAAGTATGTTTAATATTCAGATGCAGGCTGATTTTCCACTTGTCTTTACTTTGGGTGTTTCCTTAAGTTTCTTCAAGATTTCTGACCTCAGAACTGTCTCAGGAATAAAAAAAGTTAAAGAGATGAAAAGCAGAAACTTTTGGCAAGTTTTGTTATATTTGCTTGTGGTAACCGTTCCAAATATATATCACTCAATTACAGCTATCATGATTTTTTATTTAATTTAAAATATCTGTAATGTAAGGGTATGTGTACCCAAATATTTGTAAATATCAGCATACCCTGGCTATTTTGTGAGAGCACATTATCTAATAAGCAGTCAGATCTGAACATCCAGGGCTCTTAAAACGTCAACTATTGCAAAAGGTGGGATGGTGTTACCTGAACTGATAAATAACCATAGTGATTTTAAACCCCAAATATAAGTGACAATAAAAGCTGATGCATAACCAGGGGTGTTTCCAGTTCAATGACATTACTGGATAACAAAACTATAACATGACAGATGTCCACTGCGTCAATGGTCGTGACTAACTAGAACATTTCTTCAAGGATGCATTGTATTAAAAGTAATGTTTTGGTTACGTAATCTTCAGAGGACATCTAAAAGCGAAGAACTGCATATCGTTTTCTTACTTTACATTACTACTATTTAGGTGTGTCTGTCTTTTATTGTTTTTTATGCAAATAAGCCTTTGGTTTCTACTTTGGGTGTTTTCTTTTTCAGAGTCATGACATCGGTATTAAACTATGTATTTGATAAGGTAAGAAGGTGCACAACGCGAAACGGAAGTATGACCGTTTGTGATGATCAAGGGATTTACATTAACATTTAGAAGACGCTTTTACCCAAAGCAACAAATACCAGGAAACAAAATGATCACCCAAGAACTTTGTTTATACGCATAATTAAAGGAAAAAATGCCTACCCAGATCTAAGACCTTATTACTTATATACACATGAGCTGTATGTAAACACATCAACAACAATGCGTCTGTACCTGTAAATCAAGAAAATTCAAGAAAACATTGCTGCGCGGATGCAAAAATCCAATAATTAATAAACCAGCAACATTTTAGTCATGGGACCTTAAGGAATTAAAAACCAGAAACGTGATCGCAGCTATTAAGGTATCTTTTGCAATTAAAATGTAAATTTCTATATTACTCATGTCACGCGCAAAACCTACGTCACTAGTCACGAGTACCTTTTTCTCACATACTGTACTAGTTTCAAACACATTATTTTAGCAAATTATAACTGTGACTTAATGACACCCGGCAGGGGATGACGTCGAAATAATAATCGAACAGCTCATTTACATGGAAAAAGCTTCAGTTTAAGTCAAGTGTTTATATAGATTATATAGATTATAAGTTTATATAGAATAAAACACATATATTGAATAAAATGTCTAATTAAAATTGTGCTAATTAAAACCATAGTCAACATAGATCATATATATATATAGATATAGTTATATAGACATCACTGATATTTTGGTTTATTAAGTTCAATTATGGGTCAAAAGTTTAGGGTCACTTATTCATGCTTTATATTTTAAATACACCAAACTTGCTATGGAAAAATACAAAATTATACACCATTAACAGTAAATGCATTAAAATAACTATAAATAAATAACTTTTTATCTTAAGTAGCCATTCTTTGCCTAGAATTTGTAAAAATGTATTTTTGGCATTTTATTGTTCCCATCTATGTGCTCTTATTTGCCGTATTATAATTATTTGGCCATCTTTGTCCATTTCAGAAACATTTAAAAAATAATTATTTAATTTTTTAAAAACTTTGTACTGAGAGGTTAATTAACTTTGTAACTCGTCTACAAAACACTTACGCTAACATACGCTTTCAGATATTCTTAAGTACATTCAATTAAATTAACACAGGCTACAATGAATTTGTGACCCTGTCTATGAAAACCTGTCTAGCAAAAATCTCAAAAACAGATAAAAAGCATCAAAATTTGATTTCACCTATAAATATCACTATGATTTTAATCTTAGACATGTCATTACTCAGTCAATATTTAAGATATCAAGGTTATATGTTCACAGAATGTTTCATCTTTACATTATGTAGGATGATTATATGCAGAAAACAGTAAATAAACAATAAAATGACTTTAGCTGGGTTTACACAGGCAGGGTCACATTTCAATATCGTCATACAGCACACCAAATTGAGGACAAAACTGTTTATTATTTAAAAATTAGGATAAATTGTTACAGGCCAGTTATTTACGTTATATTTTACACATGGAAGCAGCTGCATGCGATAACTCGCCAGTTTGTTCTAAATACAATTACGGTGGAAAAAACGAATACAGTTGAGTATTATGTTGACGTATAGAGAGAAATCTGGAAGTAATTGAAGAGTAATTCCAGATTGTTAGTATGTCTCGCTCACACGCAAGCATTTAACAGCTAGCCTACTTCCTGAAGCTCTTTCCGTCAGATATTCACTCAAAGATGAATTCAGATTCGTTTAATCACTGTATGTTATTTTCCACTGCAAACGCTCACATTTGTATAATTATTTAGACGACGGAGTTAACACATCAACAAAACTTCGAACTTAAAAAAAAAAACAAAGACAAACAAATATCACGAGATAAATAATAATGAAATTATTCAATTTAGTAGCTAACTTTCACATCTATTACTGCCAGTTATTATTAGACTATTTTTCACTGAGTAATTTCTATTAATATTTATGTAAATATTTTTTTTAAATGTATATATCTTTGTGCTTCTTAAAGCATATGTTTGGGTATATCACAATTTATTAAAAGTAGCTTATAGTCAGCTTATGGTCTCGGTTTTCAGGTAAAAAAAATCCAGCTACCAGCAAAAGATTAATTTGAATAATCTATCCAGCTACCGAAATAATCTAAATCAACGCTTGAGCTGGTGTAGCTGGTTTATCCAGTAGGGTGGAGCGCTTACGCTTGTAAGTTTGGAACATACAGTTTCAGGAAATACAATTAAAATACTTTAACAATGACGTAAATTATGATTACAGTTAAGTCATCCCTTCGGGACATGCATATCAGGTCAATGGCGTGCTTATTTATGTAGCCGAATTTGAGTTGTCTATTGTGTTTTGTTGAAATATGAAGTAGCCTACATCAAATTAAGTTACTGTATGCGTTCCTGTTTTCAATTCAGTTTGGAAAAAATCAACAGTTGGCAAGAAATCATTTATTACATCAATGCGAGTGCGTAATCTAACCCAATATTAAAGCTTTGTCAATCATTTCGCGAGTGATGTCTGATTCATTTGCTTTGACACCTCCCCCCCTATTTCATTTGAAAAAAAAAAAAAACACCACAAGATGCGCTTGTACATCATGTTTTCACATTAACATTGCACAGTTACCTTGGTTTGCAGGTATAACACACAAACCTTTCTTAAACCAGGGCCAATGTCATGTTCAACAATAAAGAAATTGAAGTGCTGTACAATAAAATAATTCCCCGCCCCAAATTTTAACAAAACACTGAGTAAAGACTATAAGGAGTTACACACTGAGTCATGTCTGGCTATATTTAGTAAGATAATAAAGCTTTATAACGTGAGCTAATAGCCCAGTTTTACTCATGAACGCGCGACTGCGGACCACTCCCGTGTTCTCTCATAAAGAATAAAACAAATATTCTTTAAAACATCTGAAGTTCGTTACTAATGAAGTCAAACATGTTAAAAAACACAACGAATTCAAGTGGGATTTTTTTGCCTTAAAATATTTTATTTTTCATGCGGATTTTTCTCACGTTTAGCAGTGAATCAAATATATCTTCCTTCCTGTGTGTGTTTTTCCTCTCTCTTACAGGACAACCAACACAGCACCCTACCGGCAGAGAAACAATCAATAAACACAAAAATTGGCAGCCTCCATTTACAATGAATTAAGTTCCTGAGCTAAAACAAAGTAAAAACAAACACTGAATTTGGTATTAGATATATTCTCATTCAGAGGCAATGACGAACTACGACCATTACAACCTGATTCACACTGGTGAAATTTGATTATAAAACAGAGTATTATTACCCTAAACTAAGAAAGATCAGCAGTAGCACAGCAGTAAAACAGGCGGTGAGAAGTTCAGGGCTGGGCAGAAACAAGGTGAACAGATCTGTAGAGGGCAGGTGAGGAAACTGGCCTCCTGGAAGAAGAGCCTGGTCAAAGACCTCCTGTAGTTCTGTATGACCCAACTGTGCCAAAGGGACAACTGAGGTGAAGACAAGAGACAGAGAGATTTGATAAAGGAATTCTTCTATGCTTACAAATAACCTGTTTGTACCAAGTAATAGAGATGTGTGATCACCTGTGAGGTAGTAATAGATGCGCACAAGAGAATGCTCCTGAGAGAATATTTCACACTGGTAGGTGCCCGAGTGCTCCAGACGGGCGGAGGGGATGAAATAAAGAGGATCAACACCAATCGTGACCTCTTTGAAATGATCCATTATTACAGTTTTCTCCTGTTTAGTTCAGCATGTGATGTACAGTAAATAAAGATATTAGACTTAGAATAAACCTAGTATTTAATAGAGTTTATTTTTCAGGTCAATTTATATTGCTTGTTTACTGGTCATTTCACCTTTATCATGTCAACAACTTATGTGACGTGAGTTTTTAAATAATGCATAAACTAGCGTCTTTTACACGTGTGCATACCAATTTCATTTCAATGATATGTACTAATGATTAAACATTTTTTGCAAATAAAGAGCAATTTTCAGGAGTGACAACCAATAGGAGTAAATAAAGTGATTTGTTTCTATGACAAACAGAACTGGAAATCCCCCCTAACGGCATCATGGAGAGAGACGAGTGACACACAGCGGTGTGCACTGTATCTATTTCTCGATTTACATTTGCTTTACACAAATCCAATAGATTTCGCTTACCATTGCATATCTCCAGACTATCTCCGTGTCTGTGGGCAAGAGGAATGGAACCCTACACCACATCTGGGTCCTGTTGTTCTCCTCTATTTTGACTTCCTTCACTGAAAAAGCACACACATCACACACTCGGCAATACACTAGGCACAGATCTGTAACACTTCACCTTGCAATTGAATGCCTTTTGTCCACAGAAGAACGGGGCAGAACATTCAGCCTACCGTTCCTTTAATTATAATATTTAAACAGATACTCTAGGGAGAGCAGTAAAGGAAGCGATATGCTGAGCAGTAATTGTAGCTGTGCTGCGTGAAAATGAATACCACAGTGTGTGGGAGAGGACCTGCCATCTTAGGTGACCCAAAGGGCTATTTGTGCAAAATGATATTATGTGTGAACGTGTGTGAAGGCCTTAGGTTTCGTTTAACAACTCTGTCTTGCTCTTAAGTACATTTTACAGAGTTAAAAGCTACAGATAGATGTTTGTGCTGTGTAAATGCTGTTACATAATTATAGAGACGCTTTTGTCAGGTTGAGCTATAACATATCCATCATGTCAAGAGTGGAGGGGGTGATATGAAATTGCATGCGTGGAAAGAAGGCCATCAACTCACCGGGGCAGTCGAGCGGGAACTCACAGGAATCATACTGACAGGTCACGCAGTTATAAACTGCACCTTGCTCCTGAAAACCTAAACAAAAGATTTAAAGTAATTTATGTTATACTATGATTTTTTTTTTACTTTGAAACAGCATAACTGTATGTAAAAACTGTAGCGCTGAGGTCACACTTGACTTGTTCCATTGACTTCCGTTCATATGCACCCAGACCGGAAACTGAAGCTCATGTGAAACATTTCGTATCTCAACGGTCGAGTTTGGTGAACTCTAACCTGCAAATTGGTATCACGTTATAAAGCACAGAGGTCTGCCAAAAATTTTAGCAGTTTGAAAGTCTAGTGTGACCGTAGCATAAAAAATAAGGCAAGGTTTTAAAAAAGGACGATAGGATATCTAAAGGAACTTCAACAGGGGATGGAACCCATTGCATGAGTATCATTTTTACAGTTCATCAGGAGGGCAATATGAGAGCAATGACGAAGGAACGAGTCACTCACCGCAGGGAGGGAAACATCCAAAGGCTGGAAGAAACACAGGAAAAATTGTTAGAACCTGGAGTGATGTCCATGTGCAACAGTTATGTCATTGCAGTGTGTGCGCTTGTGTTAAAGATGAAGGATCAAGACCAGTGTTTCATGCTATACAAACAAAAGTACTAACAGTGAAAATGTGAGCCTTACCTCTAGGCAGCTTTAATGCCGCATCGATAAAATTGTTTGCTGCTGCCTGTAATCTGATCTCATATACAGTGTCTGAAAATAAAGAACGGAGGAGAGGAGGATAGAGTCATTTATCTCAATTGCACTCAAGGTGTACATCCTAAAGATTACGTGTCTGTTTCAATGATCTTTTCTTGATGTTTCACATCAAACTCATTCTGTGCCTTCCACATTCCCAATCATTTTGTTATAAAAGATTCGGTTACAATACCACACATCTGGTACTTGGTTGTTGATGATTAGTGATAAGATTACCTTCATTTGTCATCTGGTCAAATTCTTCCACTATAGGCATAATTTCAGCCAGCAAGATATCCTTTAGCATCAAGTCAAAGCCTCTCCCTATGCCACAAAATAAAAAGTGACATTTTTATACTTATAAAATGAAATATAATTATAATGCATGTTGAAGGTATTACTCACCGACCTTCCCAGCCTCAATCACTCTGGGTTCATTGTTGAATATTCGATCCAGCATTTTGAAACAAGAATCTACATTTCTTGTATTGTATTGGGTAAGAATGTGGCCCCAACACAAACGAAGACTGTCGTCGACATCAATGAAACACTGGTAACAACTTAAAACTGTACTGATTGCACAGCTAAAAAATACCAGTTTCAACATGGTTTCAAATCTTTTACATTTCTGGATGCGTAACTAAAATGTAACGGTTACTGTAACTGTAAACCCAGCAGAAGAAATTTAAAACATGACATAATGACATGGTTCAAATCAAAACAACACATCAATACAAAGAATAAGAATGCAGACATGTAGCATTTACATTATAACTAGAGACATAAACAACCTGAATTGTAGTGTGCGTACAGCTATCATGGATGGAATGAAAATTCTTAACATGGCTTGGTTCTGATTCCTGACTGCCATTACTGATTCCTCTTCTCCCTCATTGTCTCTTCAACCTTATTCTTTCTCCCAATATACGCCTTTTTCCTGCAAAGAGGTGCGAGTGCATGTGTGAGAGAGAGAAACAGAGACTGGGGCAAATGAGAGTGATAGAAATGTGTGTGAATGCGTGTGCCTGTTGATGGTGGGGTACTGTGATATTGCAAATGATCTAAATTGACCAGAACAAAGAGAAAGGAAAAGCCATTCTGTGCTCAGTAAAGAAGGAAATAAAGACAAAATGCAAAAACAAAACAATAGGTGCAATAATTTAACACGAGAACAAGCATAATTGCCTCTTAAACTGTTAAATGTAAGGATGGAAAAACACAATGCGTTGTGTGTGTGTGTGAAATAGAAGGACTACCAATCAAGCTCATTGCATCCCATATCCCACACCCCTCCCCCATTCCATCACCCCAAAACCCCCTTCTCCTGCCTCCACCTCCCTTCCCCGTCTTTTCGAAGTGTCGCCATGGTAACGAGACAGGGTGCCTAATACATGAAGTTAATATATTTCCAGTGGCAGGAACGACTTGGGTACTAATGCATTCATCTGTCTCTGCAGAGACAAGCCAATCAATAGTGAGTAGGAGCCACACCGCGAGTCTGCCAGAGAACGGCGAGGGCAGTCAGTCAACTGGCCTATCAAAGCAACGATCAGAAGACAGGTAGCATTGCACCGCAATGTCCTAAGATGTTAATTCTACAGATGGCTCTGCGACAGAAGAGTTCATCCTGATAATTCAATTCCTTTATTTGTGATTTTCAGCGTTATGTTGCATTTTCGAGTTGCAATTTTCTCTAACATGTTCTGTCTATGCTTTGTGGGACCTTTTGTTTATTTTTAAAAGTATGAACAAATTATACTCCTACAAGATTTGGAAACGTGGAAATAAAACTAACATAAAACATGCTTAAGGATTTAAAATAAAGATGTTGACAGAGATAAGAATGTGACTTCATTGCGTACAACAGTACATAGGAGCATCACATACAAATCAAAATGAGACATTTATAGAGCAACACTTAATGTCTAGCCTCTGTTTGTTCATAACAAGACTCAATCCTGCCCCAAATGACAGTGATGATTATATTATGGGGTCACGACCCTTAGCTGCCCTCTTATTGGATCATTTCTTTGTCTAGAACACAAAGCCAGCCAATAGGGTGTGTCCCCGACAGTCCCTATAGGGGGCAGAGTAAAGTCTTTAGCCACTAATCTAATCAAAACTATATATATGAAACATGTTTTATCAACAGAAAAATGCTCAATCGTTCTCCTTCGCTTGACTTTTACAGATGACAGCGCATGCAGCCCTGTTCCTGAGGACCTCACCTGTGACCTAGTTTGACCTCACAGGTTAAGGGTCTCAGGGACAAAGAGACATACTTCTACAATAAAGACAATGCTGCTGGAAATAAAAATACAGAATTACATGTCATGCTTTTAGAGACGTGCAGTTTCTTTTTGTAATCGGCATCATAATTTCAGATTCCAAGCATTCTATCCACCTGAAAAAAATGGGCTCAGACTGCAATGCGCTGTTTAAATTCAGTCAAATTTTCACACCCCCTTCATTGAGGCTGTCAAGTGCACAGAGAGCAGCAAACACAATGTTTGCAGCAAACTGTGTTGTGTCAGTCATAATAAACCAGTTGGGTGTTGTTGATGGGTACTTTTACTGCAATATCTTTCACCGCAGAGGTTGTAAGCCATCACATGCAGTCATGCATGATCCACTGCATGACGGTACCAGCAGCCTTAGTAAAACATCATCTGCTTAAAAAGCTTTACTTTGGAAAATAAGACGACATATGCCGACCGCTGAAATATTCTCCATAATTTGAAAAACTATAGTCAAAGAGAGTAAAATATAAAAATTAAAAAGCTACAAAGGAAAAAAACCAGCAAGATGTTACAAATGCAAAAATCTGGAATTTCAAATTACATGAACAGCGGTTTCCACCATCACTGGGTAAGATGAGGACATGGCAAAATGGAATACAGGCAACACTGCATCTGAAATAATCCAAATTTCGCCAAAATGCCCAGACTTATGGTTGAAACCTGTGAAGATAAAATAAAGATAAAATATTAATGTATACAATGCTAAACATTATTAGAGGTTAAATTTGTTTATGTGGGTTAAACACTTAGATGTGTAATAGATGGAACACTTCTAAAAAGGGAACTTAAGGTGGTGAAATGGTGCAATAGTGCCCCTTCTTGGCAGACACCTGCTACAACTGACACAGTGACTGACTGAGACAGAAAACTGTTCAAATGCTTCACACTGACTACCACCAGAAGACAACCTATAGATTTTTACCACTAAAAAATAATCTACAATTGAACACAAAAACAAAAATCAAAGCGCTGACGAACTGTGATAGATATGTTATCGACTGGTTGGTGGTGTTAGACGTAATATTGCAGACTGGTTATGGATTGTAGAAATACTACGATGATGATGAAATAATTCTCAAACATCACAGTGTTAGGAATTACAAAAACAACCGCAGCGGTTATTAAACCCACACCTCTATTGTCTCTTAAAATTTACGTAAAACAATTTAAACACAGAAATTTGCTTTACATAATACAATAGTGCATTTCGAAGCATCCCACCATCTAACATACAACACACACACACAGATGCATGTGCACAGGTGTGCACACATACAAACACAAAAGCACTACAATAAACTATGAGAAATATATAGCTATGAGAACGATTTACAAGTCTTGCTCGGACACAAAGCACACGATCCTGTTGCAAATGTGAATGTGCGAAAATGCAAAAAGGAGATGCAGAGAGAGTACTACCTTACTGAGGGTCTTGCATCTGGAAAACGCAGGCTTGGATGATGTTAACCATTGGGTGATAATAAGTACATGCTGATGTATGAAGTCTCTTGAAAACTAAATGTGTACAATGCAATAATGACAGAAGGCACGAGGCATGTGGAAATACAATGAAGTTAAACCCTATCAGACAAAGACACGATTGAAACGATGAAACGGCACTCGAAACCATTGCCTTCCTCTCTGTAATTCTCATCTAAGTGTCTGGCCATCCTTCCTGACCAGTCAGACAGCCAGACAGACACAATGAGTCCAGTGGCAGGTAGACAATTACACTGATCCAATAGATAGCACACAAGCATCCCCACACACACACACACACACACATTTTTTCTGTCTTTTTTCCCCTCTCGCTGACCAGTACAGACCGCCTCTTCCGTCTCTTCTGTCTCCTCTCAGCATCTCTAGCATTCACATCCCTTGTACCCAATCTCAACCACTCTTTCTCAATCTCCCAATCCCTCCCCAGCCTATGACATCCCTATTCTCTTCCACCTCTCTCTCTCTCTCTATCCCTCACTCACGTTTTTTCAGGCATCGTGTCTCCGTTACTCCCCCTGCCCCCCTTCTTTTGCGGTCTGTGCGTTCGCACGCCCGTGTGTATGAGGGAGAGAAAAAGTGTGTGCGAGACAGCGGGAGCAGGGAGGGGGCAAAGGGGAAAGGAGACGCGAGCGTAGACTTGAAACGAGCGCAAGGCGAAGGGGGAGGGTCAGAATCTCAAACAGGGTGAGAAGCCAGAGAGCATCAGGCTAGCGAAAAGATAAAGTGAGGGAAAATATTACTCCCCGTGTTTGCCGCAATCTTCTTTTAATCAATCTGCGGGTACGCCTCATCAGATTGCTCTCTCCCAGCGTGCCACGCTGCTCGCCTGGTGCAGCATATCAGCATTATTTGTACGTCTAACATGTTGGTGCAGTTACTACAGTTGATATTTTTCAACTGGGTACAGTAGCATTCTGCAGCGTGTTAAAATGCATAGTAACACAAAGGACAAAACTGTCAGGCATACGGTGGGCGAAAATGATATTGTTATGGTCATGCAATATGTATGCTTTATGTGTAACATCCTCTGGGAAATAACTGTACTGCACATTCAATTCATTGGTTCACGAGAGCCTGCAAAGTAGACACATTATACCACATCAACAGTTTGTTAGACTAAATCTAAAGTAGGAAGCATTTCAGCCGTGGAATACGATCAGTGTCTCATTTCTAACATTCGGATTTGAACTAAATCCTTAACAATGCTGCATTGTCCTCGCACGGCCTCTTTAGCGAGCCACACCGCGGTCCCCAAGCCTCGGCGGAGATGTAGTCGTTTAAATATGATTAATGACATGCTGGTACAGTGAGTGGGGGTGGCTACTCGTTTTACTTTGAAAGGAAACTGTAAAAAAGACAAAGATAGGCACAAGAGCAGGGTGCACTTGTTGTTATACCCCATGTAATGGCTTGGAGGGAATGGCCACTGCAGTCACTAGCACCGTGTGAAAGACACTTGTTCTCGTGCCAAAATGTCGGCTGCAGACAGCATTATTTGTACAGTCTGGGACAAAGCCGTTCAGCCGCTGATGCGAGGAGAACATGAAAGAGCCACTTAAACAAGGACACATGAGTATAAATCAGAGATACATTAGCTTTATAGCAGATTACTCATGAATGCAAAGGGAATGCATAATACAGTCCTCCAACAGTGAGCGATGGCAACAACTGTTAATAGTGGTACTGTCTATTCTGACTGGAGGGAGGGTTATTTTCTAAAACCTCTGTCTTTAACCACCTCTCACTGTCCCTCTTGTTCCTTTTTTTACTAATGAACCATCTTTTCCAAGATTTTTCTATGGCCATGTGTACTACTGTCACTTTTCCACAACATGAAAAAATGGGCTTCATTATGTAATTTGTGCAAATATATTTGGTTCAATATAATTACTGTGCTGAGTCAATCTCTTTCATTCAGCAAAACTTGTACTGTGCATAACATGGGTCAAGCAACAGTGGAAATGAACATGCTCAAGAGAAAAGAACATGGCAAAGATTTTTACACATTCACTGAAACTGAACCTATAAGTAAAATCACAGATGAGATCTCTTTAAATCTTGAGTATTTCTCTTAGACAACGATATTAAACTGATTTAAAATGGAAACTTTTGTATCCGAGACTAAGTTGATAATAAAATAAATCAACTGAGATAATCCTCTGAGCTTTGAAATGGAAACCTCTGAACAACAAAACACATACAATACGAAAAAATTACTTTGCATTAGCTCGACTGGTAGATCATGTCATAAATAAATAAACAAATATGAATAAATTTGAAAAATACAAATATGAATTTCTATTTCAGCCTTCATAATACTATTGTCACCACAACTCAAAATCCTTTACAGAGCTTGTACAGTGTATTTTTCCTGTCTGACGCTGTTCAGCTGGTAGGGTTGTGTAAATCTGCATGGAGAAAGCACAATGAGACAAAGCACTGAGGTTCTCACTGAAGCGATGACGTCACCATACTTGGTGCAGGTCTCCCCATTCTGGAACTTGGCTAACCATACCTCAGTTACTTCCAATATATCTGCTTGTCACACAGCAAGACATCTGTTTCCTTGAGTCACCACACAAATGTCACGAAAACCTTCACTCTGAACAATGATGGCAATGTTCTTTCTCCTAAAAATTCACCTAGCCACACACGCACAAAAGTTTGCAAGCGCATACACATCCCATCTTAGTGTAACTGAGGTTCAGAGATCAGAAATGAGTGATGGGTATGATAACTAAACAAATAATTAATTTAAAAAAAAGTCATTATTTATTCACATTCATGTGATTCCAGTGAACCAGTCTTTTATCAATGGAACAGAAAAAATGTTCAATAACATCCAGCCAGATTTTTTCCAAACAATGAATGTGAGACAGCAGTAGTTACCATTTACTTTCATTGTATAGAAAAAGATAAGCTTGGACATTCTGCAGATTATAGGTCATAGATGTTTGGAACAGGTGACAGAATTATTTTATAGCACTGGAGCATTGTGGAAAAGATCATTTTAAAACCATTCTGACAATCATCGTCTGAAACTAACATACATGTACAACAGAAACTATCAATATCTGACCACAGAAGAACCTCCCAGCACACCTCCAACAGAATATATGCTGTGTCCCTTTCCCACCCTATAGAGGTTAATGAAGAAGAAAGAGACTGAGTGAGAGAGCAAGAGACAGAAAGAAAGAAAGAGGGGGAGTAAGGGAGAGCAGCAACGCAATGCGGATGCTGGCTGTCTGAGCCACCAGCCAGACACACAGGGGGAGATGGGGAGGTGGAGGATGGGGGGTGACTTGGATGGTGATGCAGAGATAGAAGGTACAAACAAACAAATATACTCGCACACACAAACACACACACACACACACACACACACACACACACTCATGTTAAAAGACAGACGTTTTGCCTGGCTTTAAGGTTTTCACTATTTGAAACGGAGAAGGAGTTTAAACTGTTAAATGCACAAGCGCATAATGCACAAAACTTTACATTTCTAATAGGATGCAATTTCTAATAATATATTGCATATCTAAAAAACAGCTGAAAACCATTCATCTTGATGAACTTCAATAGCTTTTAATCTTATAACCAACAGCTTCTATGCAATTATCCACTAACCACAAAAAATACTTCATAAATTATATATTGCCTTGAACTATCTGCTGATGCCAACTATGTGACTTTCAAAGTGTTGAGAGGTGTGACAGTGATGAGCAAAACTGACATTTCAACATAGCTAATTTAATATATTAGTATAATATCTAAAACACACTTTCATCTATTTAGGTTTTACAGTTACTTTGTTTTAATATAATCATTGCTCCCAGCTGTCCACTTAACCTCATCCCTATTCTGCTCCAGGCGTTACAGTGGGTGCTGATAGCCGTAAGCGTGCAGCCGCAGGGAAAGCTAGAAGGTTGTACAGTTATCTCCGGGCTGTTTATTATGCGAAACCATACAACCAACTACCTCACACTGCAACGCACATGCAGGACCACGTACTTCTCCATGAAAAGCCCATTAGTTTTCTGAGGACCTTATTATGCTGTTGCCAGATAAACTGATGCATTTCTTTCTGTTACCATCTGTGGGACTGGTCTTCTGTATCTAGCCTGACATACTCTATGATTGACTGTTGTCTCTCTAAATTTGAGTCTGTCTCTAGCATGTTTACTATGATAAAGACTGGATGATAAAATCTGATAAATTTGCTATACAAGTCTTTTTGTTAGGGGGAAGTTCACCAAAAAATTTAAACTCTTTCCCATTTTTTTTTACTCGCATGTAATTAAAAACCTGTATGACTTTCTTTCTTCTGCAAAACACAAAAGAAGATATTTTAAAAAATGTTGGTAAGGAAACAACATTGGCCTACACTGACTTCCATTTTATGGACATTTCTCAAAATATGTTTCACAAAAAAAGAATCATAATTTTGAATTACATAAGGGAGAATAAATTACATAATTTTGGTAAACTCTCTCTTCAAGTCTTTAATTCTTTTTAATTTCCACCTTTTGCATGTGGTTAAGGCTTTTAGAAGCATGAAAACATTTTCCTAATATGTGCTGTATTGATGTTGGAAACCATGATGGCCACACCTTACAGCAGCCACATTCATAGACTTAGTGTATTCATGTGTATTCAAATTCTATACACATAAATGTATGTAATGTGCATAAACAAACACCCTTAAATCACAGAAAGACAAGCACCATCTGCATATAATATTTAGCAATGATATCCAAACACAAAAGCCTCTTGTGAAAAATCCTCTCTGATCATTGTTGTGACATTGTTGCCCTCTGCTGGTGATACCCTGTACTGAATCCTCTCAGCCCTGCCTCTTACATACTCCTGCTGCTCATCACTGGCTTCACATGATAATAATATAATAACATAATGACAGCACATGATACAGACCCACACACGTGCAGTTACACATGTACACGCACAGACACACACAAGAGTCAGCCTGACCTCTTTCGTTGGGGAAACCGCCTACTCTGTGCAACTACTAAAATATTCATGCTGCCCTAATAATATGATTTCTTTTATCATCATGCATCTCATCTTATATCTATACACAGAAAATACACTCCAGATTTCTCTTTATTTATTCTCTAAAAATTTACTATATATATATATATATATATACATGTGTAAAACACAGCTGTGAGGTTGTATTGCATCAGTCTAGACTGACTCTGCAGGTCTGGCAATATTGAGGATGGAGTCTGCCTGCTAACAGAAAAGCTTGTGCTAGATCAGCAGGAAAGAAGCGGTACAGCACTCCTCAGAGACCTCTCATTTCCACACACATAGACATCAAACAACAAACGCCATAGGTTAAAGTATCGCTTTTCATGCCTACAACACGCACACACCCGCACGTCTCGTGCGCGTTTCGCAGATGGCACACATGCAAAGGAATGCAAATGATCCACACTTGCATAAGCCGCTCTGTCTACAGTCTACCTGTTTTGTTTGTGTTTGTTCTCTGTGTTTGTTTATAATGATGAAAATTCTTCCGAGAGGTTTTGTGCTTAATGTGTTTATACTAGATGGAGCTAATATGTTAATGATTGTAATGCCTAAATCAGTATAAATAAGAAAGGTGTAGTTTACTGACTGTACGTCAGGGTCAGCCAGTTTGCCCTCCGCTCTCACCTAATTCTGTCTGTTCCCTTTTCTCTCATTTGAGTTAAACCACGAGTCGTCTAGATCTCATACGGCTGAGTACAAAGGTACTTACTTATAAAGATGGTAAACAATAATGTGCACAGGCTTGTTAAAGCTACGAGTGTCTTAATGCTGTATCAATATTGATCTGTTTGACAGTAAATACAGGCTTTTACACTCCTGCATGTACTGTTAGACTAAATGTAAGCCGGAAATAGGACCTCCATCTTTCAGATAAGGGCAGATTTGGATTTTATTAAACCTACACTATTAAACAACAAAAATCGAATACTATATTACAGTTTTAGGCCCTAGAAATTGAACTAGCAAAAAAATGTGTTAAACATATAATAAATAAATACATTCCTAAATGAATCAAATAAAATGAAATGAAGTGAAACGAAAATGAAATGAAGAGAATCATATCACATTTTCACACATTTTTCCTCCAAATTTCACCAGTAATCCCTTTCTGCCTCTTTGCAAAACCTTTGCTACATCTCAAGGTGGCAAATTAAAGTGGTTAAGCGTGTTGCTATGGTAACACATTCCCTGGCAACCCTTGGCAGCCCGGCAACGTGCCAAGCTGTTGCTAGGGCAGAGCTGTCAATCACGTCAGAGGGGTTAGTGTGTGTGCCAGGCATGTTGCTGGGACTGAGCTCTGCTGGTGACAAAACAGAGATACACACGTTGGTTTGTTAAGCTTTAAAATCCGAAGGTCGGTGGGCAATGTATGTGCACAATAAAGTGTCAAGGATATTCAGGAAAGCCTGAATATGCACATATTCAAAAATATTCTAAAAGGTAAAATTACGTTCTGTGCAATTCTGTGCTTCCATCAGCATAAGAAAGAAATACATGCATGAGAGGTGGTAAAAAACCTTTTCTATGTTGAATGCTGACGCACAAGCAGTCCCACAAACAGGCTGGTACATGAAGGACTATATCTGTGATGCTGTATTTTCTATTAAAATAGTAAAGCTTGGGCAAGCAGGTCAAGAGATTTTTAATTCCTCATTACATCATAGCTGCAAACCATGACTTGTTATTTTTGGGGATGGGACATTCTTGTTCTAAAGTGTATTTGATGATGGGTATGTCATCTTTAATAATGAGGGAGGAACAGAGAAGTGTCAGAGGAAAAATTTGAGAAGATAACATTTTCAATTTGAAGGTACTGTGAGTTGTCGGCTCTGGTGCACACGCTTTGCAGGTACAGAAGACGATGAAAGCAAAACAAGACGGGGGAAGAAAAGCAGGGTTACCTGATCACTGACCAGCTGGTTAGCCTATAAGTTTTGTGTCCTATGAGAAGAGTAAACACCTGTAATCCCTGAGGAGGACCACAGATGATCTCAGGTGATGCAGTTGTGTCTCAGCATCTGAAAAGACAAAACCAAGGACATTTTTCATTATATGGTTACAAAATCATATGGTAAGTTCTGTCTTGTGTAATAACTGATGCATCGTCTTACACCGATAACTGTGACATAATGCCAAGAATGCACAGAAGTGTTTTAATATAAACAAACTCCAGCCTCATATCTAGTATATTATTCATATTTTACGTTTGTTTAGACAGGCTGCAAGAATAACATTCCACCTTCTGCCTGGCTGTAATCTCATATGCACCCACTATATTGAACGGGTCATATTCAGGTCACTGCTGATGACAGAACTAAAACCGACATTAAAAGAGACTTCAGTTATTTCAGTTTATCACCAATTATGCGGCTAGAGAAGTAAAAACCAGCCCAATTTCATATACTGGAGCATAACGCATCTAACGGCATTATACAGTGCATCATAAATTCCCATGAGCTGTTATTCTGTTCCACATACTTTGCGTCCTGGGGTGAGAACAGAGCCCACGCTAATCTTATCAGTACTGATGAGGACCCACAGCGATTCACAACAGTCTTCAGAAGCATGCAGACGTTCTCGGCACAGAGGATTACTTTCAAAGGCTTGTCAGACTTTACTGAAGTCGAGTGTAAATAGGACTTATGCTTGATCGTCTTTTGACTCTCCGTATAACAGCAAAAGCGGTTCATCTTTAGGGCATATGTATATTATTATTCTAATAGGTTTATTTATATCTTTCAAGATCGGACGATAAAAGGCAGGAATGGCAGCACTCTGTAAAAGAAAAGAGTCCGTACACACTTCTTTCTGAATATTGATCAGGGTTATATGCAGGTGAAATGTATATTCAGCCAGTCAATGAACCATAATACTGAAGTCATCTGCATTCTTATCAAGCCTTGTTTATTTTATGATAATGGCCATTTGACTGTACATTATCCTACTTACGGTGCGTGTTAATAAGTATATAAATGGTCATACAATATTGATTTGAGTTTAAGGATTTTATTAGCTGTTATGTCAACATGGATTTGTCAAGATAACACGTTGATTACACATCAATTAGAAACATTTGACCGTGGAATGACCAATCATAATCAAGTATACAATATAATATTTTAACTATGCAAATAACACTAAGAATCAATCTTTATATTCAATCATGTAATACAATTAATTTTATTTCTAACTGACTAGTCTGCAAATCACATTTATTTTTGTCTTTTTATGAAATGTTTGTCTGAAAACCTTCCCAACGCTAGTAGCTGTTGTTATTATGAGCCCAAGCCTCCTCCACCCAAGGGACTTCAGAGATTCTTTCATTTATTCCAATGCAGAGCTATACCACGGACACATTCATCTGTGTCTTTGTTGCTGTGTATGTGCCTGTGTCAACCCATAACTGTGCCAGTACCCCTGCACACAACGGATGTATAGAGAAACCTTTTGTACCTCATTTTTAGAGAGGAAATGCCGCCCCATGTTTCCCCCTTTCAGTCGGCCCCTCACGGGTAATGCCTGATTGACCAAAGCACCTCTTAAAGGGGTCAAAGGGCAGACAAAACAGTCTGGTGTCATGGCAACCTGACTCTCAGCAACAAGAATGATAGGGGAGGCAGGGAGGGCTATGAGCAGGCTGTCCATCAAATTATTGTCAAATCCCTCAGCTGGTTTTTGAGTGTCTCAAGAACATACTTGCACATGCACAAACACCAACGCACAAACTGCCAAATGTGATGATTGACAGGAATGTTTTAAAACTATTGAAAGTTAAATAAGAAAAAACATTGCATATGTCATACATAACAAATGACATCACAATGTTTCTCCAATCACAGATTTATGTTTATCTGCTCATTCCACATTCCAGCAAAACATTCACGGCTTTAGCTGCAGTGTGTGCGACTGTAAAATGCCATATTTTCAGGATTAAATATGACCTGAGTGTGTGAAAAGCTTCTTTCACTTAAATCAAAAATTCACAATTAAATCAGTTTTTTCTCACATACTTGACATACTGTAATATATGGTTTCCCATTTCCTGAATATCAACGTGCAATACTGAACATTTCTTTCTAATTTACGCTTTTCCATTCGTATAAAGTAATACGTAGTTTTGTGCCGCACTGCCAATGTGGTCCATGACACATGATCAATGGTATGTGAGATGTCAAATAATTCAGATGAAAACAACAAGCTAAAACTGTTTGCCAAGTAGGTTTTCATTGACTAACGTTTACTCTAAACCTATTTATGTGTGTCTATGGTAGAGTGATCTCTCTCTGGATGGATTTTGGCACAGTACTGGGTGAGTTCACGGTTCTTTGTGTTCACTGGATAAATGGAAGGCAAATGCATTCAGATCAATACCGTGCAATGAGAGGGGCCCAAAGTGTGTGAGAGGAGGGGGACCGGTGGAATTGGACAATGGAGCAACTGATTAATCATTGCAGTGCTGTTATTGACTTTCTGTTAAAGGGGTGAGTCAGACCCTAATTTATATGTGTGTGCGTGTGTGTGTGTTAGTCCTACCAGGTGGCATCACTTGTAAGACAAACAAACTGGACATTGGGCGCAGCCTAAATTTGAGTTTTTGAATTCTTTAATGTTGCTTGTGGTTGCATTTGTCATTCAAGGTGAGCTAGATTCATCGTTACCAGTACTATTAGCAACATGTAACACATTTTCCTTTGTTATATGTGATTTTAGAAGTATGGATATCCTTTTAAACAGGATGAAGAACTTGCCTATGTGTTAACAAGGCCTGATAATAGGGTAGGGACATCCCACGGGGGGATAAATACAGACACATCAGCCTACCAGACACAACACAGGAGGAAGTTGGACAAGATTTAGGGGGGAAGGGAAGTGTCACATTTCCCCGGCTTTGACATCTGACCTTCCGACTGTGACCTTTTACATTGTCTGAGAGGGCAGACGGGGCACAGCTGAGCACAAATCACCTCCGACTCACAAACGGATGATGCTGTACGATCACTCGTGCGTCCGACTATTCAGTGACTACCTTTTCATTTAGTTCTCATACTTGTTCTCTTTGTGTGTTTTTTTCAGAACTCCTGAAGAACATTTGCAAAGTCAACTGGTTAACTGGTCAACTTTCATTATAGCTTCATAAGTTATCATTATAACTTTCATTATTCAACTGCAGTTGAATCAAAGCTGTACTGAAATACAACCATAACGCACTCTTGTGCACTTCATGATCAAATGACTATTTAATTATGTTAAATTATATTATGTTTCTTTATCCAAAACACAGATAAGCCAACAGCAGATCTTTTGAAAAGCATCATTAAACTTCACCTTGAACTTGAACAAGTAAGCGTTTGCGCTCGGCCCATTTCCTGACCTCTCTATGCTCTAAACAAATGTCTTGATGAGCGAAACCATGGTTACGTCTTTTATCTTAAAGCGTAGCTCCCCCACACTGCATGCACCCAAAAGCCACAGCTGCTATTCAACCAACCATTTTGTCACTTTTGTAGCTATTGGGGCAGTCAACAATACAGCCGGTTTCACACCCCTCACGCATTCCACCATCATAAAGGCGAATGTGCTCCAATGTTCCATGAATGTCACTGAAAGGCTATGAGAAGCCAAAGCATACACTTCTTATAAACCTTATGGGTGAGTCTGATGTCTTTAAGGATGAATGATTGACTGCAGTACTTTGCTGGGAGATGCTGAACAGAGTCTACAATGAAACGTCTGCGAGACGTGTCTGAGGCCTAGCATATGAATAATCGCTATCACTTAACCAGGACGTTACTCTTTAAATGTCTCATACTTTAAGATCCTCTCGTTTTAGTTCTCTTCAGAAGTAAAAAAAAACAAAGGCTACCAGTCGGATGGCAATTCAAATTGAAAGCAAGAAGTTTACTGCTTAGTGACCCTGTAAGGAGAGAGAGGAGAGCACACATGGTTTCACTGGCGTAAAATTGGAAAGAGTAGTATGAAGGGTTATCTTTCTTAGTTTGGACTTCATCCATATAAGATGTCAATCATAGGTGTTAGAAAGCTGCTCAGGTTTGCAGGGCCTTTTTCAAACCATGACTTAGAAGTCTTTGCTGTCTGGAACAGATTGTTACTCTGACAAGAAACACCTGGCGAAAGCTAATCTGCCAATAATGACATGGTGATATTGCTGTCAGAACTGATGTGATGCTGTGGAATGTATAATAATAGCTGTAATGTCAACATTCTATTGTGAAAGAATGAGGACAGAATAAATTTAAATAGAGTCCTGAGCCATATAGCAAGATCTCAAATAATTTTTTATAAATATTAGCAGTAGTATGATTACTAATATAGCTGATAATAAACTGATAATATAAACTGATGATAAACAAAAGTCAAAGCCACTTATCATTAAGTTCAGATTTGAAAATATGCTTTAGATTTCCTGTAAGACTCTGCTTCTCTTTTACCTGACTGCCAGACACACATGAAGACGTGAAGCTTTAGGGACAGACTGTGACACAAACATAGACAACACATACACAGTAACAACAAAGAACAGGATGACAGAGCCTGGACAGTGTAGGATTAGAGGATAAGATAGCAGGGACAGGCAGGAGATGTAGACACAAACATGGAAATGGGCACAGATGGGAAAGCGAAAGGCAAGAACAGGAAAGGTATCTCCACGAGAAAGACAGGGATACAACAGAAAAAAGAGGACTGAAGACACTGGAACAAAGGTATAATTGAAAACAGGGCCCACCCTGAAGCTGGAGGCCATATGTTGAATTGAATTTCTGAAGTTAAAACCGAATATCGCCTTGCTTTGGGTGGCAAATGTACACATAATACCCCAGTTTGTGTATCAGCATGTTTTGAATCTGTGCTAGAAATGGGTCAATGGGTGCACATGGCATATGTTGTTGAAGTCTGTGCTTTATTTCCATATAAAGCGAGTAATACTTTCACACATATTTGTAAACTTCTTTAAAAACAATCATTATTTATAAAGTTTTCATGCTAAAAATAATACTTACATTTTTACATTTTACATCCAAACATTTCGCACATGCTTGCATCCAAAGCACTGAAGGAATTCAAGTTTTAGCAAAAGTGACTGAAGCAGGCTGTGTCTAGTAAAAAGAAAGATCCTCAACTTATATCTATACAAAGCAACATAAATCACACACAAACAGAGGCACCAGACAGCAGGGGTGAACAGTGCATAGAGCTACATTTTATTTAACACACAAACACAGACTTTTCTCCTTTTTACCCAACCCCCAACTCCACACGTTTTAGTTGTCTTAGTAGGAGACACGGGAAACAAAGAAAGATTGGGAGAATTTCATATTGGACAAAATGAGACACAGCAAAAGAAAAGGGTGTGTGTGAAGATGTGTGAAAATAAAAAAGGATATTGCCAGCAAGGGAGTTTGCTGAGGCAAGCAGCAAAGCTGTGACCTACTAATGCAGAACTGAGGAATTCTCATTGCTGACCCGAAACGCATTCCTCTAGACTGCAGATATTAACCCCCACACGACCACTGTATGCACACCTACACATGATCGCAGGCACCGTACACACACAGACCTCTATTTGCACAATGTCCTGACCGCACTGTAAAAGCATTTTCAACCTGTGCAACCACAGGCACAGTAATCCACAGATCATGGCACAATATATGTTATAAATTCAATGTATTATTCTCACTTGGTCACATAAACTAATACTTCAATGCCTCCATTAACCAGAACACTAATGACACCTGCAGTACATGGTCTTATCCAATAATTCATAAACTAACCCACATTGTATCTGACAGCCCAGAACTACACAGAATGGAACACAACTTTTATAAAATGGTGTGCTGCACTTATGAAATGCTGTATATTTATTTAGAGCTTTCCACTACGCAAAGTTTAGTACTATCAGAACCATTTACCACATTTGTGACCTTGTCTGTGAAAACCAGGCTAAAGTCTCAAAGTCTCTTAACCTAGAAATATCACTATTTTCAATCTTCTCAGTCAACGTTAAAGATATCAAGGTTAAATTTTTACAGAATGTTCTTTACGTTATGTAGGATGATTTAAAAAATAGTAAATAAAAAAAAAATTTGATGGGTTTTCACAGGGTCACAATTTTGCAATGACTAAACCACTCCACTGGATTTTCCCAAAGAATTGGTGCAGAAAATGTAAAGAAAAAATATCTGAGCTGTAAGTCAGCAATCCAGTTACACATACAGCACTACAGCAGTCAGGCAACTGTTAATTACCCCCATACTGTCAGCACGTCTGCAGTATGCAGGTGCAAGGTATCAGCTTAAAAATATCACCACCACTACAGCTCAACAGGAAACACCACCATTCAATAAAAGTACTTATTATATTTAAATAAGTATGAATAGATTTTACAGGATAGAATTACTTAATGCTTTAAATGGACAAATATATTATCCACAATTAAGGTTTAGAATCTTAAGAAGAATGTAATTAAGTCAATGAAAGTAAATATATTTCATAGATTCTTCTGTCCATTCAAGAAAAAAAATGAGTTTATAGAGGAAAGAAATGTTCTAAAATTGTAAACGACAGAATCAACTCTCGACCAGATCATTTTAGACCCTTGTTCTTACTTTATAATGCACTGCACATTCACTTTTTTGTTAATGGCTTCGGCACACCAACAGTACTCATTTATCCCAATCACAACTTCACTGGAGACTGAGACTTGTTGGAAGAGCATTTTAGATGCAAGTCAACACTAAAGTAAGCCATAAATGTGTACAAATAACACAATCCACATTATACCACAATAAAATCACTGAAATAATTTGGAAAAAAATTAGGCATCTTCATTGACACATTCAATGCACATTCAATGCAATGAGTTGTAGCTTTATATGTTTTTTCAAACTATTCATAGCGAGTTCATAGAAATATTTTTTCTATGATACCTAAAGAAATCAAGTTCACAAGGTTATATATTTTCCATGAATAGAAAAGCTCAAGGTTGTTTTATTTTACAATACATGTATACTGACCATTTACCTTGACTATAGTGATTATTATTAACCCAAGGATAAATGAGGTATTATAGACTATGGCACGACAAGATCATAATAGTCAAGATACAATGTGTCTCACTATCTTACATGTTTTATACGCTTTCTTTCTACATTTTACCTATAGCTTTCTGGGAAATTGTGAGAGAAAGAGCATCACTAATGTCAAGCCTATTGATTATTTAGACAATTCAAAAAGGGCTTAAGCAATATGAGACACTTGAGCATATGGCGTGTCAATGGACCTTGTACTGTTTTATACTAGTGAGATTTTTAAGCCTTCTTTAAGTCACTCAAAGTAATTTATTAAGAAAACATAACGTCAAAAAGTACACTGGAAATGGATCTAAGAATCAGTGATTAAACTTCTTTTTTAATTCGTCTCGTTAAAGAACCCCTACAGTTTATAATGAAAGCATACATTATTTTAGCGGTTTCTGACAGCTAGACTGCTATTATGCTTTTATAAATTGGCAGGACAGCAAAGAACCTGGGGTTAAGGGCAGTAGCAAATTACTTTGAAAGACAGGTTTGCAGAAAGATATGAAGCAAACTGATATATAAATCCAGAGAGGTAATGTAAATAAAGAGAAAGGGCAAAGCACATTATAAGAGTACAACTTAGATTAAACACTGAAACGTGGGGAAAATATACACAGCAAGAGGTGCTGAAAAACTGTGGTAGATACTAATAGTAGATATGTGTAGATTGTAATATTTGGTTTGAAAAGCACAGGCGTTTCAACAGAAACCTTTTCCAAAACGCACAGACGGATGAAGACAGACAGCGATATTAAGGGATGATGGGAGGAGTGTGATACTGGAAGAAAAGAGAGGACACCCCAATAAAGAAACTATGCTATGTTTCAAAATGAATCAAGGGGAACAAACTGAAAAATCAAGGAATTACTTCTTATAAAGATCGAACAACTCTACAAGTATATCAGTGCAATAAAAATTAAACTGATGTGCATGTTAAGCACTAAACCTTTCATACGCCTAGACTTTATCCTCTTGACTGGGCCCCATTTTGCCATTTGGAGTCACGAATATTAGTGCACAGTGTAACAATAAAGTGTGAAACAATACATTACCAACACGAATATGCATTGCACAAAAAATGCAGAGAAGACAGAAAAACAAGATGAATGCAGAAGAAAAATATAACGGAAGAAAAGTCCATAGACTGATTGTCACTTTTTAACATACTGTAAGAAGCAGTAAACAAACGACGAGTTCTAACAACACCCAGAAAAAAATATTGAAACACACGGGCACAAAAAAAACATAAAAAGAAAGATTAAAAATGGATGCACAGAGAGGATAATAAAAGAAAGGAATAGCAGAAACATAAAAAAGTAAAGAGCTACTGTAAATACCCGCAAATGTTGCAATGGAACGGTGGTTTCCTTTTCCGTGATTTTGCCCACTTCCATCTCAGTCATCCCTCGTTGCTTCTCTTACGGTTTCCTCTCCTACTTTACTCTTCTTGCTCTCATATTTCACGTTTATGCCAGCGTACTCTCCTCAGTCCTTCTCTCTTTTCCTCCTCCTTCCTTCTCTCTCATCGCTCCTCACAGACAACTCTCCTCTCTCTTTTGCTTCCTTCCTTTCTTTACGGATAAGTGTAGAGAAGAAGGGGAGGGGGAGGGAAACCTGCAAAAAAGGAGCGACTTGTGTGTTACAAGTATAAAAGGGCCTCTCAATGAGAAACAGGCTATCCCAGTGTGTGACACACCGCTGAGAGCGAGCGAGAGGGAGTGCAGAATTCAGCCGGCTTCTCCACACGCCAGGAGAAATAGCAGAGGATCTTAAAGCAGTGAGAATGTGCTAAAATACGACCTGAGGAAAGACAACAGTTAAAAGGATGAAGAAGTGTTTAATAGCATGTGCATGTGTGGAAGAAAATGTAGGATAGAAAACAGACTGAAGTGGAGAGAGAGAGAGAGAGAGAGAGAGAGAGAGAGAGAGAGAGAGAGAGAGAGAGAGAGAGAGAGAGAAAAGGGGAGTGGCTTCAGACAGAAAATCTTACTGGGAGAGAAAGAGGAGGAGTTTAGCAGTGAACAGAAAACAGAGGGGTGCATTTTCCCCTTTCTTCCCTTGTTCACTTTTATTTTTTAAATGGCCTTAAGATTACAGTGGTGTACAGACGTTTTCTTTAAGATTACTTAATCTTTTATCTCAGGTCTTACTTGTTCTTTAAGTTCTTTCTCTTGGTCAGGAGAGGTCATGCTGTCATCTTGCACTGAACTTGAAACCCTTTCACTGGTCCGCAACCCCATCCTGGCCTCTCTCTGCCCGGGAACCTCCTGCAGGAGAGTGAACCGAGTCTGGGGGGACAGAAAGGGAAAGACGGCATTGATATGCAGAGTGGAAAGGACTAGGTCTTGATAGATAGTTGGTAAAAAGTGTATCACATCTGACACAATACAGTCAAATGAGCCTGAAGGGATTTATTTTGTGCAAATGACTAAAAAATATTGCTCTTTTTATTAAATTGAGTTCAAATTAATGTAATTACTTTATTAGCGGATTAGCTCAAAGCTTAAGATCAAATATCATGACAGAGAAAACATTTAACTTGTTGCCAGAAACCACAGTAAAATATTTAGATTAGGTCTTTACACAAATAAATGTTTTAATATAACGTGCTATTTACACTACTTACACTATAAACACAATGTGGTGGCGTCACATGAGATTAAAGTTTACATTTCTGTAAATCTAATGTAAATATGACTTAATACGTGACGTATAGTAATATTAAGCAAACAAGCACATTTTTTTCGCATTCCTAGTCAACTTTTGTGCGTACCTTTAGCAGTCATGAAGTAAACACAGCAGGTGAGGTCTTGTCGCAAGCGCATGTGTGCATTTTTAATCTAACTGAAATAAGAGGTCGTCAAAATCAGCTAATCACTCATTATTTCACATTTGTTTTTTATTCGGACACGACCGCAGGTGACGAGGTGAACCATAGATGTTATACGACTTCATACGGTGCTGCGCAAACCAATCTACGTAAAGTACGTTACATGACAGTCGCAAGGTAAAGGCTCCACGGTCATTCGGAATATACATTTAAAATCTGTTTGTTTGTTTGGTTGTTGTGTTTTTAATTGTTTAATTTACAAGATAGTTGCCATGATTGATCTCCCGCTAGGAAGACGAGAGGATTTTCGAAGCTTCGAATTAATCAGTTGCTTCGCTAAAGGATTTGTTTTGAAGCGAACACGCTAGCGACATCCGCTGGTCAATATCGTGTAAATGCAACAAAATGGGAGATGTTAAACAATATTCTACGTATATTTTTATTCTACGTTATTTTGAATAAGAATAACAATAAATATTAAATGTAGTTTTAAATTTATTTGTAGCATTTAAAGATATTAAGAAAATATATTCTTAGCATTTTCTTTAGGAAATACTAATAAACTAACACATTTTGCATTTACAAGATGAAGGCTGTTCAAATATTTTTCTAATGGTCATGTCAGATCTTCCCTCAAATGCATGGTGTCTCCTCAGAAAAAAAAACACTGCTGCTGAACAACAATGACACTGCTTATTTCGTGCTTTTATATAACAACCTCAAAAACAATAGACAATTTTGTGTTACTTTATGCAAGTTTTTTTTGTTTTGTTTTATGAAGTGTCTAATGTTCTGTAGATGTATATAGTCTCTAAATGTTTTCAATAGAATCAGAATATAGTTCTGCATCACTTTAATCCAAAAACAATCATTATTGAAACATACTTACCAAAATAATAACATTTTAGACACATATTTTTCAGATACAGTTCATTAGTAATACTCAGTACATCCAATACACAGTAACACCAATGTAAAGTGTCTTTAATATACCTTTATTCTGTGTTGATGACATTGAGCAAACTTCAAGAATAATCAAAATCAGAGTCTCACCTCTTTGACTGTCAAAAGTTACAAGGACAAATCCCATCATACATTATCTCCACATAACCAAAGACACAGATCTTTGTGCACACTGCAAACATAAACAACTATTGATCTGTTTCAAAATTGGTGAGACCTGAGGAGGAATGAAATGGGGAGACAAAAGAGGGGGAAGATAACAAAGGTCAAAACAGAAGCGTGCTGTAATCTCTTTCACCTTCATTAGAGAATCAAACTGGCCCTCCATACGTAACACCATTACAGAGTGGGAGAACAATCCCATTAGGAACACTTCACTCCTAATGCAGACAAACTGTTCTTTTGCCCAAGGACAATCATTACCTGGGGGTGTGAGGGGGTACAATGGGAACGTGTGTGTGTGTCTCTGAAAAGAGGTAAGCATGCATAAGAGGATGGTTTGCTTATACTAGCGCTGATCTTGAAAGGCCATCGCTATCGATTGCATTAAGCTTGCTAGAAGCCTAGGAAATCAATACATTTTTAAAGGCGAAGCAACTAGCATATGGCATTTTGGAAGGTGAGCTTTACTAATACAAAGTGGATTCTATAGTAATAATTATTTAAAGATTAAAAATACATTTTTTTAAATGAATTACCAAAAGTTGTTAAATATGATTAAAATACTACAGTGAGGCCCATTCTTATCAGGTTTAAAAAACATAATATATAAACCAATTGTTATATGATCAAATCATACAAAAATTCACAAACATTTTGGATTTTGTAATAGCTTTTTCATTTCATAATTCCATAATTTCTGAGAAGTTACAAAATGCTTTTAAATAGACTTCTCTTACTCCCGATAAAAGAAAAACACATGCCATATAATATGCCAACTCAAATGTCTTTATCTATGACTTTCATATGTATTTACAATTTTCTAAGCTGTTCTATCTGAATTACTTAGATATATAAAATGTTAATTCCAGAAGTTAGTTTAAATTATGTGGAAAAAAATAGCACACCTCACCTTTGATTTTAATGCATATTTCTGTAGTTTAACTTTCTGAAACAAATTAAACAAGTAGACAAGCTTTCATTAAATCGTTTCCCATAACACCACCAACTTCACATGAATGGAGGTGTAAGGTCAAAGAAATACTTCACTCTCCATAAGAATTTAAATGGTGGGCCAAATCACTCACAGCTCCTTGACCAAATTAATTGCTTGTTCAAACGCATGCAGAAAAAATCCAATCAGTCTACCAGCTGAGGACCGGAATTACTCACTGACAAGGAATCTGGAGCCAAGAATGTATACAGGCAGTTAGGTAAACCAAAGATGGCGAAACAGAAAACAATTACACAGTTTTCCCATTTTGTTCCTGAGTTCCTCTTCATTTACAGAACAGATTCAGATTGATTACCCACTGAAACATCCATACTGTATGACTTGACTTCCAGTAAGGAAACTTATTGAATATTGGTCTTCTGGCCTTCTGATCCTCTCTCTCTCTCTCTCTCTCTCTCTCGTAAATCTATATCCAACCCCTTTGTTCCTCTCTTCTTTAGATTAAGAATGTGGGACATGCTCTACTACTGTATGATCAGACTGTGGCTTAGTCTGAAGGTGACTGACAGCACCTGTGATAAGACGATGCACTATAGAAAATAATAGATAGAAATAATAGAATAATAGAAAAGCTCTCATCATACTGTACTCCAGTAGAAATCATACCACACCAAGACGTTTCTAATACAAGCAAGATGATCTAACGCACAGGTATGTAACAGGCTCTCACATCAGATCCTTAGGCAAATACGCAGACAGACAGAGTGAGAACGAAGCATGAATCACAGATTAAATGGACAAAGAAGATCAGTTATGCCATCTGCTGCACGTAAGAGGGAATTCAGAATCAAGCCATACAGTTTATGTAATTCTAATTCAAGCCACAAATGCAAGATAATATTGCTCAGTTTTAGCTAAACTTTTTATACTGTTGTTACACATCCAAACATTTTAAATTATACATTTCATTTATAAATATTCAATTCTAATCCAATTTATTTCTATAGGACTTTTTACACTGTTCCAAAGCAGCTTTACAAAAATACATCTTAGCAGTAAAGACGACAAAAGCAGTATAAAAATAAAGAAAAGGAATTATATGGAAACAAGTCAAGACATCTTATTAAGATACATGGATTTATATATTTAAATATAAATAAATACAAATTTGCTTCTTACTGTACGTTTCATTTTATTTTGGTGCTACTTCCTAAGAACTCACTGCTGCCCATATTTGGGTAAAGAGTAAATCACCGTCATAACACTTGTCTCTGGTAGAAAGGGCCACTGTACTGTACGAGCGAGGAAGTGAGTCATGATGCGCTGATCGTTGACGGTAATGTGTGACGTGTTTGTGGCTCGACAGAGCCCAACAGGAATGAAGAAACGTGGAGCAGTCTGAGCGTGTACTACAACAAGGAAGCAACGTGCTTACTCAGGTTAACAACCTGTTTGAACAAAACAGTTTTAAGGAAGTAGAAGACAAGAAAACATATCCAGTAAATTGTGGACTGGAATAACATCCATTATATTACATTTCCGACGACTTACTTAGGTAAGAACTGTCTTTTGTCGTGTACAGAATTTGTGTATTTTTCAGTATTACATTACAGTATTTTCTAATGATTATTATGTTTACGTTGTCTTAAATCAAAACAGATTTTTATATCGATAAATAATCAAAACAGATTTTACTAGGGCTAAATAACTGTACTTCTAACTTTACGTTATGGTAAAATTACACTGTTCACGAAAAAAGTCACAATAGCGTTGGAATGTTATATTAGCTGGCAAATACTTTCTGATTACAATAAAGTACGACGACGACTGTCATGATTATTGTGTGATGTTGGGGTTTCTGTTTGGGAATTTCCAACCCTGTGTTTATTTGCAACAGTTTCATTTTTAGTATGAGAGGTTCATGATAACAGTAAGTAAATAGCCGTATAATCGTTTCAGAATTTTAACGAAAATGAAAATGAACCAAACAAGATTTTGTGAGATCTTCTCAATTCATGTATTTACCAGTATTTTGCCTAAAACCGTGAACGTGTTTCCATGTGGCGCGCGTCTACCACGTGACCAAACAACAATACTGTTTTATAAAAGTCCTCTATCTTTACGGTGTGGACAGATAACCTGACTTTTTAATTTGCTTTAAAAGACTTTAAAAAAAATGGAAAATAAATTTTGAGGATTGTAAATATTGTCTGGTTTGTAGCACTTAAAATGACAGATTTTCTATACAGCGTTAGGTTGTTGGGTATATTCAGTTTGTAACATTCCTAACATTGACTAATGTAATAATGGAGAATAAAGCAATCCAGTTCATTAGCAGAAAAGGGTGGTTTATTTTTATAATAATCTATATAGTTTACCAAACTTGACAAAATCAGACTTTTAATCTGTAGTAATTTAAACACCTAGTAGTGTTTCAACCTCTCCTCCTTAAAAGTAATGTATTACTGTTACATAGCAAATGACAAGAAGTTTGTGTGGTTAAATTAGGCCACAGATCAGACATAGCAAGGACAAAAGCCATCTACACCTGTTAACCTGCTCACATTATGCACATGTGAGTGAGAATGCCTTCAATGCAGAGCAGCTGTTTTGCAAACCAACTGAAACCATTTACAATTTACATGCATAAAGCTTTCTGCTGGTGCTGTCACAAGTAGCCCAACAGTCTGAAATTTTGGTGGAAAATTGAATGACTTGATTATAGTGTCACTCAGATTATTATTCTGACTAAGGCATGAGTGTACTCTCTATGTGTTACTTAAAGGTTGCATAATTACAACCTCGGGCAGCTGTTAGCAGAACTGTCACAGTTTATAGTAGTCATTATTTTTTTAATTGTAGAAATATTTTTGGCATAGATGTTATCTCACATGTTTCATTAATGTTAATATTTAATGTAAAAAAAATAGGCATTTTAGCTAAAATATTTATAGAATTACAAAATCATTCTAAATCATTTTTTTTGCTTAGGTGAAAGTTTAGATTAAAAAAATATCAGGAGCTTGTGATTCATAATTATTAAGCTGTCTTATTTATTAGGTGGTAAAAGACAGGAGGTTTATTCAACACAAACACTGAGTGTTCCTAGACAAGGACATCGTGTCCACATTCTTTCTGTTTTCTCTTAAACTGGTAATGCCTGACGTCAGCTGTCTTAGTCAGGAGTACTATAGCACAACAACATTATTAACATATTTGCATTGTTTCAACCTTTACTGCAGGCCATGATGTTCAAGGGATGCACACTTATTTGCATGACTTGATTTGCAACAATACGCTTTAATTTGAAGTATGATGTTCTAAAATGGCAACTAATTTTGTTATTTGCATCTTATTTGCTATGAATTGAAAATGTGACTGTGGTGTGATATCGCTTCAGAAAAGCCTTTCTGTGGTAGAGCTTAATAATAGCTGACATTTTAGCTGACCTGTTTCAACAGGTATAGAAACTGTGTTCATGGAAGTTCCTCTATCAGCAGAAAGAAAAGTGAATGCTGACCCATAATAAAGGATGACAATGATATGCTAAAGGTCACAACTTTGTAGGTGTTATAAGTTGTGGTATAGCTTTAAGTTAAACTTAACCTAGCTTAAAATACAGCTGCATTAAAAAAAAATACAATGTCAACATTCAATAAGAAAGCCAGAACCTTTTAATTTTACATGAAGCTTTTCTCATATCCTGATTTCTCATATCCCGTTTATTTTCCAATTTTGTGGTTTGTGTGTATGTTAAAACCTAACGGGTTTCAATTTTCTTTATTTTATTTATATGCAGTGGAGAAAATGAAAAGAGAAGTAAAAGCTGGAGTAAACTTTCTGAAAGGCTTGGCAGTGGAACGTGGAGGTGTAGATACAATCAAAGCCAAAAAGTTTGCCGCTAAACTACAAGAGCTTCTGCTTGAAAAGTTCACAGGCCACTGGTATCCCGACAACCCCAGCAAGGGACAGGCATTCAGGTAATCAAAGAAAAAAGTAAAAAACAGAAGCTCATGAAAGGAAAATCTACTAAAAGGTTTGTGTGTTTATGTAGATTATGTATGTGATAAATCTAGATGTTAAAAACACGGCATACACAACATGACTTAACACTTTACCTTATTTCTGTGATTGCTCAGATGCATCAGAATAAATGAAGGCAATCCCTGCGATGCATCAGTGTTACAGGCATGCACAGAGAGCGGTTTAAAACCTTGTGATTTGGGCTTTCCTCGTCAGATCACAGTATGGATCGATCCGCTGGAGGTCTGTGTGCGGTAAGTCACTTTACGAGTCTACAATGTGTACAACAAATCTGCTGATAACCATCAAAAATCTATGTATTATAAAACAAACATATCTACTCAATATAAAAACAAGACAATGCAGGAAAGTTACATGAAGTTTTAAATTTCCAGGTTTGACAGTAAAATAGAGGCTTGTACAGTACACTGAATAGAAACAGGATAATGTTGGTTTTGTTGGATCATAACATTTATAAGCATTGTCTTGTTCTGGACAGTCAGACTTTGGGACATTTTTGCAAATGATTGTACTAGATATGTTCAATAAAATGAGAGCTGGATACTGATAGTTACTAAAACTTCAGTACAATAATCTATCATCTTCCTGTTTCTGCAGATCTGGGGAGAACTGCAGATATTTTACAGTGGCTCAGTTTACAAAAGAGGACAAGGATGAGAAGGAACAAGAGATTCACTTGAATGAGGATGATACTTTGAGTCTAGTGGAGTCTGTGAATCTGGATACCTCTGATTACCATTCAGCGACCTCCTCTGACTGCGGCTCGACTGTCTCAAGTGACACAGAAGAGGAGATAAAGGAGGAAGAAACAAAGAAAGTAATAGAGAAAATAGTGAAGAACACGGCTAATACAAAAAGATTCAAGACAAGGGAGCCAAAGGGCCCATACAAGTTGGCTCAGGTAAATACACTTTCAGCTGTGATTATTTTCTCTATAGCTCATATATTTAGAACCTCCAATAATAGATTGATCTATTTTAAATATTATGCCTTTTATTAACAGATCCCTGCCCCACATTACTTCTATCACCCTGCACCGGTGTGGCCTCAGAACAAGAAAAAGAGAGGCATGTTCCTTACAACCGTATGCGCACCAGCACCTTCTCCTTTGTTTGCTTACTACGTTTTTTCCAAACCCACTCCTCAGTTCTTTGTGCCTCATGCTACCTTGCAAACCTGGGGGGCAGTACAAGGATAAAATCACTCAAACTCAGGAGTATGAAGTATTAGGAGGAGTAGTAGGAGTATTGCTTTTTATACATTTTATAAAGCCATGGCCATCTCAAGCATGCCAACTTTTTATAATTTATCACTGATATTAGCTTTCAACTAAATTTAACTATTTAATCTAATTAACTTTCACTGTATTCACTGTAATTTTGTACACTCTCTGTGGGTTGTTTCTTTACTAAATATAGAGTTAGTCACCAAATAATATCTTAAAACTTCTTTTTCATAAATCACTGGGTTTGTGGGTTATGACTTTTAGGCAAAATGTTAGAAGGATATTTCCTACTGTACCAAAGTTGAATATATGCAAGACGTATCAACACCCAGCACATTCCCAAATATCAAATAGCCTAACCAGCAGTTCATCTCAGGTTGTGTAATAGTCTATAAATCAGCAATACCTCTGAAAATACCAGGTAAGATATACCTTTTCAATACAGTGCTGCACATGAAAACTCAATGAAAACACTGATGAAAACTGTGAATTCACCCGTTCACAGTTGCTTAAGAATAATTATATCTACTTACGTTAAAAGGGAAATGCTTTAATATAAAATGTTATTAATTATACTTGACTGACCGCACAGTGATGCTGTAGCGCTTGCACAGTAGCTTTGTACGTTGGTAATCGTGTTGTAATTTATTTCAAGAACCACTAGGTGGTAGTGTACGTCGCCTTAAACAAAAATTCATTTCAGTAATGTTTTGTTTGTACATGCATTTACTTGTGGTCCTATAAAGACCTGCTGCCGTTTGATTTGAATTCAGTTGCATGTAAACTGTACAGTGTTCTTATGTCACAGAATTATTTAAATGAGTAATTTGTTTATTTATATATGCTTAACACAATCATAATTGAAGCTTTTAATTTTGGGGTACTTTCAGTGATTCAATGTCACCTTTGTTTTCACTTTTATTGTTATTATTTAACGTAATCACGTGATGTTTTACTACTTTAAAAGACTTGTTTTTTTGCTTACACTTTAAATGTATATTTATTTGTGCCTTTTTTTTTTAAATAATGTTTTGCGATTATGTAATCTCTGTAAATACTGCTTTTGCTTTAGCAAAAGATTGATGCAATTTACTGTCCAATCTTTTATTACAAATATATTTTATTACTGAAACAGTATTGATGTTTTACTGTTTGTTTATTAAAAATATATTATAATTAAGCAGACATATTACTTGATTAATGTTCAAGGATTCTAATACTCAAAGTATTCGTTTTAATAATGCTGTTCTAATAAACAATCATGCTAATGTTAAGATAACATTTAAACACTTAAGTATACTACAGTATATTGCATACTTGCAGTACAAATATGCCAACTGACCTCTCTAAACATAACCCAATATAATGTACAGTTAGATGGTAAAAACTGACTCTTAAAAAGTTTGTTTTGTGTTAAACACTTATTGGGATGTTTAAAATTTAAGTTTCGTTGTTGTAAGTTCATTGGTTACAGGATGCTTGGCGGAAGGATCCACATGGGACGTGTGCGTCACATGGTCCAAGGTCATAACGTCATTCCAAAAGGAAGACGGACAAGGTTTAGTGCATAGAAATAGACTCCGTTTCAGTTCATTGGGTTTGAAAGTGGGAGTTTATTAATGAAGAGTGAACAGCAACAAACATTTTGGCTAAGTCTGTATAATATATACTTGCTTATTATCCTTTGTAAACTTGTACCAGTTGAATGTCAATTTCCCAATGGCCTGTTGCCCCATTCAGTCAGGATGAGTTTTTTATTTATTTTATTTATTTACATGCTCATTTACATGTAAAACGACCACTAATGCAGCTGACATGGGCAGTGCTTTTCCGATTGACCTCTACCTGTTACGAGTAAACCTAACCCCTAAAACACAGTTTTTCCTCTCCCAATAGCAATAGTAACTGGGACACAAATGTTAGATATTATAAAACTCACTTCTAACATTTGACAAGTGATTATTTACAAGTGAAATGATTATTTGTTCAGAACTTTATTTGTTCAGTGCTGTAATTCCTTCTTAACGTTCAAAACTTTTTAAATGCGGTTTTTAAAAGAAACGTTACAATGGCAGCGAATGAAGAAAACATTTTTGATATGAGTCATAGTAATTATATTAGGTGGCAGCGTTGATAGGAGAAGTTACTGCAGTCCATCCACGGCATTTTGCCTTCGGCATACGTAGAGCGCAAACTCAAAACAGTGTCGGTGCGCGTCTCCAGTCAGAGCTTGAAGCGCAGTGTGTGAGGAAGAGCTCAGGTGGGGGCGCGCAATTCGGTATTTACTCCGCTTTACTACTTGACTTCACTGTGCAATGTCATCCTCTAATCTATGAGACATTTCGGTTGGAGTACAGGAAAGGCAGGATGGAGGACAAGGCGACTGAAAGCGGCGATCAGGTCTGCGTGGACTGAAAACAAGAGCGCGCTATGGAGATGACTTCTCGCTTCTCGCATTTCGACTCGAAGGTGGACGGCAGAAACTGCGATGGACTCGTCAACCACAACGGCGAGACGACGGAGATCAGAGTGCCGCTGTCAGGCAAGAGGCTCAGCCCGATCGAGGGGGGAAATCTCTATAGGCTGCGGGACAGAAAGTTTCTCTTGGAGGACAAGAAATGCATCTGTGCGTGGGCTCTGGGAATCGCGTTGTTAGGAATAATGCTGATGATATTACATGCTGAACTTTGCCCGGTAGTGTACCAACCAGTAAGTACATCTACGGCTTATAACATCCTATAATGAAATCCAGGTAATGATGGTGCACCTGAGACCAGATGTGAGGGATAATTCAGATAAGCAGCTGTCTGGCTTCATTTTCCTGGTGAAGGATGGATGCAGAATGAGCTTTGAACTTTGGAGGGAAAAGTTAATTTAACGAAAGTCTGTCACTTAGAATTAATAGAAAAGTCATTTCATTTTGCACAAATTCTAAGTCATTTACACAAAAGAGCAGTTATTTTTAATCTAGGAAATTTCTGTTGGTCTAAAAATGCAAATTATGCGTGGCTAAAACTACATGATGCCTCAATTAATCAACAATTTTATTTGATGAACTTTTTTTAACAAGTTGATCTACTTCAGAAACATAGTGAAAACATTGCAAATTATGAGTACAGCAGGCTTTTATTTTCAGTTTTCTTTTGTGAAAATAGCAGAACACAGCTAGAAAAGCTGTAATGTATACCCCTCATCCCACCAAATTCAATTCAATGTTGATGTCATAAAGCTACAAACTCCAATCTCCAGCATCTCAACCTAAAATACATCAAATGTTCTGCTGTCTACAGAGATAATTCACAGAATACCAGTTAAGACAGGAAAGCAGATACCATGTGCACTGCGATAACTAATGTCTTCCAGAGTCGTAATCCCGTATTTTGATTTGGGACTTGACTGGTGATGATACCAATGCGTTGTACACAACAAAGACAAATACATGTAGAAAAATTGGGACAAGGGGTTGAAGAAATTACAGGCATGTTTAAGTTTGAAATAATTTGGCTGTGTGGGATGACAAGATTGTCTTGCATTTTACACTTATATATCTTTATGTCGCAGTATGAAAATGATTAGTTAAAAACCATTTACAAAATCATTGTAAACAACCTTCAGAAGTATATATTAGGGTATATTCTCTTGATGGTTTAGTGTTTCAGGAATAGATGGGTGGTTTCTTAAAATGACAGATTACATTATATAATTTCTTTGGTTAATTTGAATATGAGGTATTGACAGATGTCTAAAGAATCCTGTTGAACTTCAATGACAGGTAACACAGAAAATATGTACACTATGTTAAGTGACTAACCAAAAGAAAGTAAAAGTATTTTACATCGTTTTCATTTGGAAGTACTTTAGATGATTTTAGCTTCATTTATTCTTTATTCTACATATGTACCTGAAAGACAGGTAATCACTGTACTGTTCTTTTAGTAGAAGCTCATACTTCTTCGAACGTGTCTAGCAATTTAGAGAAAGAGTTCATTTGAAAGTCTGAACGCATTGGCTACTTCTGTAAGTGCGGCGCATATTTAAGCTCACCAAGCTGCTGGAAACCAAATTATACAGGAAAAGCAGCTATTTATGCAAGTTTTTCCACATTTTGCCCACCCCCCGCCCCTCTTGTGTTGCTCCAAATGCCTATGGTCATGTTGCATCTTTCCACATCATTTAGTGCATAATTAGCGCCTGTTTGAATAATGGATTCGGGTGTTGACCTCTAATGGGACATAAGCACTGTGCTGAATTTCACATGTTATTCTCTCCACATACCATGGTGATTGGAGTGGGGAAAAAACTTACTGTTTCATTAATTTTCATTAAACATACAAGTAAGCAGTTTCTTGTTTTTTGTTTAAAGAGGATTTACTTAAATCTTTTCTTGACAGTAGAACGAACGCTTAATTATTACATTTATCCTGTTGGAAAAAACATCTTTGTAACATGTATAATATTGTAATCTATACGTCATCAGGTATAGTTAAAGAGCCACCTGCTTGTCTTTAAAATCTCAAGCACATGTTTTTATCCACCTAACCTGACAACACAAGCTAAGTCTGATCAACATTCCTTCAGGGTAATTTTGTTGTATTGTATTATTTATGAAGCCTATGGCAGGTTTAGAGGAAAGGCTTTCCAAAGAAATCATTGTTTAGTTTTACATGTAATTCCTATTAAACTACATATGATCTTATATGAGTTAATAAGGTTGGAATTTTTACTGTTTTCTTCTTTAAGAGTAGTTTATTAATGACTTTTTTACTTTTTTATTGTATGCTTACCATTCATCATTAGAAAATGTATTGCTTTTCTGATTACATATGTTTTCCATCTCAGCAACTCAAAACATTGGAGAGGAAATAAATGGCAAAAAGCAAATAAATTAATATATGATATGCTTTTATATAGTTAATGATCGCAAGGTGTTGCTGTATTCATTAACATTTTTTCTAAGGTCATTATTACCTCATGAGCAGGCTTTTCTTAAAACAGTTAAAATATTTAAGAATTTAAGACATTTTTAGTCATTGTGTTTGTTTTAAGAATATTTTCGTCAATCTGGCCCCTTGTTATACAGGAAAATTGGATATTGCAAGTGCAAGTTTTTCCACATTTTGTCTTCCTGCACTGCCTACGGTTATATTGCATCTTTCCACATCATTTAGTGCATAATTAGCACCTTCTTGAATAATGGATTGGAGTTTTGACCTTTTAATGGCATATATATTTATGATGCTTGAAAAGCGAAGATTAATGTTTGATACTGTGACTTTAGTCTAGTATACTGTTAGATGTTTTTGAGTTCTATTTAAGCAGTTTTCTTCAGTTCTTCATGGAAAATTCTTGGTACCTCATTATAAGCTTTCATTACATAATTAACTCTTATTTTTTTGTTTTGTTTCTTCTCCATAGGGATCTGTATATGCACTCGCCATAAACGGTCTCATCAGCTTCTCCACTGGGTGTCTGCTCATTCTCATCATCGCCTTTCATTATAAAGACATCAGAGTGAGTGTTTTTGTTCAGTCTAAATTGATTCATTTGGCTTCACTTAGTTCCTTACAATTTTCAGAGTCTGAGGAAATTGCCGCTTTTTGCAGCAGGGTCTTATTTGACAAAAATGTATTTACTATGATCTGTTTTATGCTAAGTAATAAGTGATTAAACATTGCCACAAAACTTTTCCTAGAAGTAAGATACTAATGAGACTCCACACATGTGTGATTTGTTTGTCTCAAGATGTATGCTGTAATTTCATGTCCCAGGTTCAAAGCATAGCATCAATGGTGTGCAAAATTTTATGGAGGATTAAATGTTATGTACAGTGTCAGATTCAGAAGATGTCAGAACAGGGGGATCTGCAAGTGCAGTGTAGTGATAAGACACATGAACTGTTAAAGCCGGTGGGCCTTATCTAAACTGCTCATGCTGGGTCAATGATATGGGGGTTCCAGAGGGCTCTTGTGTGTTTTCTAAATGCCTGAAATACACCTAAAAGCATAAAAACACTATATAGTTCAGACTGAGACAAATTGTCAGTTACACCTCCTACCACTTTAACTCTTAGGCCAAAAAACAAACCCTGCATTAGGCCAAAGAGAAAACACAGCAGTAAAATGAACAATATTCTTAAACAGTTGTAATGAAAAACTTGTATAATGTTGTAATCTATACTGTATGTCATCAGGTATAATGAAAGATCTGCCTGCTTGTCTTTAAAAAACGTCTATTCATCATTCCTTCAGGGTAATTTTATTGTATTATATTAATGATAAAGCCTATAACAGTTTCCAATACATAAAAAGATTCAGAAAAAGTGTTGTTTTGTTTCAGTTGTAATTCCTTTTAAAGCAGGAAATTATGCAACTACATGCTGTGTGTGTAAGTGTTAGCATGACTTGTGTTTTTGTCTATGATGTGGCATAAAACCGAATGAGCCGCATGAAACTCATGTATACATTGTTAATATAAAATATATTTAATGGCCTAAAATTTAATGATTGCTCATCAGCTTTAATTCTACAGAAGATGTGTGTACAGACAACAGGTGTGGCAGGAAAATTCCAGACCACATACAAGTGTGAGATGTAACCTTACGTATTACCTCTGTGTGGTTTAGTACAGTGTTATTCTTTTTTGCTCTAACTCATGCTTAAGATTGTGAGTGGCATACAATTAATGAGGCATTCATTTGAGATTTATGATTTCGAGTAATGTCACACATTTGTCCTTCACAAGAAACACAGTCTATTGCCGGGAGCCCTATCAGAGAGGGCAGGACTGGGTTTATTTTGGCTCTGCTCTTAGACTGAATCAAGAATGTCTTGCTCACTCTCATGCTTTGTTAATCATTGCTTCCTTGTGAGATCAATCAAGTGATTCTCTTGTTGATACACATCCTGCCTGTTTTTCTTTCCTTTCTTCAAGCTTTTCATCATTGACCACAACCAGGTGGACTGGCGCATTGCCATGACCAGTAACCGAGTGCTTGGCATCTCTCTGGAGCTCATTGTATGTGCTATCCATCCTGTGGCCACCTACCTGAGGCCAGATATGGGGAGCAGACTGGAGGTAAAATCAGAGGGAAATTCTTCTACTCCCCTCTGTTTGTCCTCCAGTCACAAAGAAGTGATGCTGGATGTGGAGTTGCTGCTGTCGGCCCTTATGTTCCTGAGGCTTTATCTGGTGCACAGGACCGTCCTGTTGCACAGCAAAGTTCTCCTCAGCGCTTCCTACAGGAGCATCGGCTCGCTCAACAACATCAATTTCACCTTCCGCTTTGTGCTCAAGCTGTTAATGAACCAGTATCCCGCCCGCACGCTGCTGGTCGTCATCATATTCTTCTGGCTGTCAGCATCCTGGATGCTGCGACTGTGCGAGAGGTACGGAAACATGTGTGAACACAGTCCAAACAGAGAGACACACAAACACATAGCTGTCTGTCCAAAATGAACTTGCTCAAGAAACAACAAAAAGGTATTATTAGCAGATGCTTGTATATCAGATTATTATTCTTGCACTTAAATTTAAACCATGCAATCATGCAGGTTCTAATAAAGTTATCAGCTGAGGTTATTTACTCACCAAAGCCAGTTTTGACTGGTATTTGGTGCTCACCGAATGTTTACCGAATTGATCCTGTGTATACATGTCCACATAGAATCTTTAGAAACTGCTGATCAATTCATTTATTCTATCTCTTCAGTTTGAATTGTAGATTTCCTACAAATGGATCAATTTTAGAAATAGACAAATTGTTCTTCACAACATTTTACTAACCACATCCTTGTTCTCAGAACTATTCTTGCCAGGGCGTAGATTGTAAATACTTTTATTGTCATTTAACTAATTATCGGCATTGTCTTGCAACAAGATTTTCAGGTTACAGTTCATTCAGGCTAAGTTTGGGTTCGGAGCCCCATAACATTCATACTGTAAATATCATGCATAGTTTCTAAATATTCATAAACAATATACAGCAAGCACTCACAAACACATTCATTTACTCTCTGTCTCCACCTATAGGCAGGATCAGGTCGAGACAGGTGGTATGGACACAGCACTGTGGCTAATAGCCATCACCTTCCTCACAGTGGGCTATGGAGATGTGTCTCCTCATACCAGCTGTGGCAAGTTGGTTTGTCTCTTCACAGGCGTCATGGTAAATATAAGACTGTAACTATATACTTTGTTAGTTGTGTTACTGCCAAATTGTGTGTATGCTGTGATAATCACAATCACATTAAGATCAAAACAAATCAAAGAAAAAGAAGATTTATTTACATGCAATATTTAAACAACTTATTTATACTGAAACACACTAATGTTCTGATGTTGTATTAAGTTTCATAGATCTGGTATTGTAAGCGATAAAATAAGTTTAGTAATCTTTTTTTTCTCTTCTGTAGATAACTGTAATTAAAATAACATAAGAAAATAGCTTTAATAACTAATGTAAAACAAAGAGAAAGCACACAGAATCCACCAGGGACATTGCATATGAAATTGGTAATTGGGGAAAATGAACACTATTTACAATTAAACAATTATTATAAAATATTGCTGTATGACAGAATTTTCAGTGAGTTATGAGGTCCTATTCAATCTGGAGGCATTTTCTGTCTCCCACCCTGCTTTACAAAAAAATCACGGTCTGTGATGTTTTATACCGATGAGGCCTTGTTGTACAGTCCAAAAAATTAGAACGTTTAACATACTGTACATGACAGTATTGAGAGGTATTTTTAGCCACGAAAAACAACAAAATCTGTCATGTGTGTGAAAATGTGATATATGAATAATTCAGTGAGGTTTTAATATGACTGTGCATTTGATTCTCAGGGTTTGTGTGTGTTTGTCTGGGTGTATCTGAGTTTAGTAAGTAAAGTAGGGAGGGAAGGATTTGACAATATGATGCACAGAGTGTTTCGTGTTTAAACCAGATACTTTGGTTACACCCATACAAGATGGATTTAGATAAAAAATAATAAACAAAAAGAATAAATGAAATCAGAAAACTGAACCAATGCAGTGACAATATGATATATATGAATATAACATCTGTGTAAACATTTGCTTTGTTGTGTTGAATGCTTGTGGGTGTTTGGTTTTTTACACTTGCTTACGCTGACTCACGCAGCTACATGTACATTGGACTGCATGTCCACCCTCCTCTTTTCTCCATCCCTCATTTCCGATCCGAGCAGATAAGCAGGCAGGATAGAAGCATGGGGCTCACCCGACAGGAGCGTGGGGCTAAAGCCAAACTCAGACACCTCCCTGACACAGTGGAAAATAATCCATCACTCCTCTTTTCCTCTCTTGCTCAGTGTTTTTATAAGCTTTCCCCTTTTTTTAGGGAAAACTTTCCACCATTGCCATTTTTAGGTGGTTTATAGCATTTGGCGCCGCTAGATCGGGAGGGTGTGCCAACCTGTGCCTAAGCCTTGGAAAACCAGAAAATCTTTCCTTATCCAGCTGGAACAGAATACTGGGTGCTTGTAAGTGGGGGAAAGCCCTCTCACCTGTAGCTGATTCAGCAAAAGGGTTCAACATCACTGGAAAGGCCTTTTTTACATCAAGCACGAGAACTATAAAGATAATAGTATTAGAGTCTACAGCAACTGATGATAGATTTGTGTTTAATTAAAATGTGTGCCCTGCAGTTTTTCATTTAATGTGTGAGTCCTGCATGAGTTGTGGTGTGGATATTTTTCCAATTTTTTTTTTTGTTGAAAATTTTAGTTTGGTAGATGAATGTGTGTCTAAATGTATTTGATTATAACACAGAAGAATGTAAATCATTTTAGCATTTAGGTAGGTAGTTTTAAAGATTTTGTCCTCAATTTACATATTCTGGCAGACTAATGATTGACTAATGAAAATTCTGTGATTTCTGTACACCAATTGCACCAGTTGCCGTGAATAATTGTGTAAAATTATAGTGTGTTTTCAATCTCTCTTTATCTCTCATTCCTTTAATGCAACAAATGAAGGAGATCAGGTAAATGCACTTTAGCAGTCTTAAAGATACTTACACAGCACTTTGACGTGGTATTCTGTGTATTGTCTGAATATTGTTAACTGTAAATAGTTGATGCTTGAGTGGATGTTTGGGATAATGAGAAAGTTGGTAACCATGCTTATGTGTGTGTGTTTGTTGTTAGGGTGTGGCATGTACAGCTATGTTGGTAGCAGTCATGACTAAGAAGTTGGCGCTCAACAAAGGAGAAAAACATGTGCATTTCTTCATGATGGACATACAGATCTCCAAGCGGGTGAGCACATGGACCACCATATGAACTTGTTTTGATGTATTGGTGTTTTTAAGAGCCCATTGTCTTTCCATCCCCAAGTTAATGATAATCAGGCTTAGCTTAGGCATTCAGGAATGCTTAACTATCCTTAAATAACAGCTCTCTGTTTGGCATGAGAAAAAAAAGCAGTGACCCAGAGGATGAACAGACATGGGTGGAAGCAACGTTATTTTCCATACAGCACGCGTGTTATGATTTCTGAGGCTTTTTCTAATATTATTTTTTCCTTAAATAGGGAATTCCGAATAGCAGCACAGTGTGGGAAAATGCTTAGGTTGGCCAGGCAGAGAAAGCAACTCAGCTCTAATAGACGATAAAAGGCGTCAAAGGGAGGAAACAATCAGGTCCCTGTCAGGAAAAGAACTTGTATCGGTCCATAAGAGGCTTAACTAGAGGCAGGAAATAAGATTCACTAGAGTTTGTGTCCTGTGTTGTACAGAAGTAGAGGAGAGAGGGCGTTTAGTGGGTGGGTCTGTGTCTTAGACACAGGTGGGCAGGCGGTCTGGGTGGTGAGAACTGTGTTACGCTTCTCTAACAGGATCCATCTGTTTGCTTATCAGAAGGAAGGTGAAGAGACCCTAAAGTATATATAGAGAGGAAGATGGTTAGTTTCCACAAACGGAAAGGGAGTGAGAGGGAATCAGGTATTTCGGCATCTGTTGACAGGTGTTTCTTACACTGTATCGCTGAGTTTTTGCTAATGGGATCATAATCGGATAACACTTGATATTGTAAACGGCAAGTGTAAAAGAATGACAAAAAACATTAACGGAGGTGGTCAGGAATGTATTTTGACAAACATTCATCTTATGTGTGAATACAACTACACAGGGTACAGGGCTCCCATATTGTTTGATTGATTGAAAAATATTGAGAATTAAAGTAAATATTTATATTTCATCAGATAGAAATAGCTTTTTCTGAGTGCTTTGTCTATAACACTATTTTGAAAATGCTTTAACCATAAATGACGGACGAGTCATAGAAATTCATTGGTCTGTGATGCTCATCATGTAAAAATGTGTTGTATATCCATCATTGGAATGCAATGTCTAAACATAATTCAGCTTAATAATTTCCAAATACAACCTAGATACATGTTGTATCAGATGTACAGGAGACCCTTGGGTACATTTGATCCTTTTCCACCACTAAAACGCTGGGGTTGTTAACTTTATCATGTACGCCTGGATCCTGTGCTTTCAGCTTGGCAAAAGTCATATCCTGTCGCTGTGTGTGTAAGTGTGCAACAGATCTAACTCATCAGATCCTACAGTGATTTACCCTGATGATACTTAAAGGAAGACATCTGGACACAGTCCCTCCTGGAAACTCTAATAATAACTACAAACACAAGCTCGTGACACCATTATGAGTAACCAGGTTTTTCTGCAGGAAGACACTGAGACAATAATAGAATCAAAGAGGTGAAGGAATGTGTTGGATAAAAAAGAAAAAGTTCTCATATAACGTTATGATGCCTATTCTCAACACAAATCATCCTCAAAATAACCGTTGTCTTTCCGTTTTTGTCTTTCCGTTTTCATCAAGACCTCCCCACACAGATTTCCTTTCATGAATTTTTCTTTCAGCAACATTCAGTTTTTAATTTTAGTATTTACCACACAATTTAAAGATATCATTACAATATTACAGTTACAGAGTGTAATTTAATTGAAATTACAGTACCATTTATTTTCAGTATTTTATCAATTGTCTGGTGAACAATTTAAACATTTACTTGGCAGGTCATAAGTGGACAATCATGAAGCAGTTATGATGAATTGATCACCTATTAATCATATCCTTTGTGGTGTAGATCCGGCATGCGGCAGCCAACGTGTTAAGAGAGTGTTGGCTGCTACATCGAACCACCCACGAAAAGGACAACAGCGGAGAACATCGACATCATCAGAGATGCCTGCTGGAGGCCATTCGTGTGTGAGTGATCAATTCATCTGATAATGTGCATTCAATAATTTAAATAAAAAATAAACACAATTATTTTTTATTTAACCATAAATGCATCTTTTAAACAAAATAAATTATATATTTAGAAAACATTAAAAAAGTATTTTTATTTGAAGTATTATAAAAAATAACATTTTTTATCATTTTTTTAGTTTATGTTTATTGTTATGATTAGATTAGAATTCAGCTATGAAATATTTAAGTGAATAGTGAAATAAACTGTGGAACGGTGACAGATTTCAGAGAATATATCTTGAATTAAATGAAAATGTATAGACCAAAGAAACATTTCACCAGAACATAAGACAAAAATGCTAATTAAAATTAGTACTCTATCAATGTTCTTTTATGGTTTAAGCATCCTTGGCAAATCCCCAAGCATGGCTACAAAACCCTTAATTGTTATTCCTCTTTCTTTTTTATTTTCTATAAAATCATATCTGACAGATCAGTGTCAAAGGTCAAATTATACACAACAAATAATCCTAACAGATCAGAGCAAATGAAACTAGTCCTGTGGTTGTTGATCTCATGATCGCTGCAGAAACAGCAGTCAGTGTTCTCTCAGCATCTGGAAGTGACTCGTTTCACCATCACTCAGCATTGTTTACAACAGTTCCAGTTTTTTGCAGATAAGGGTCTTAGCTTAAAAAGAGATGCTCAGCCATCTTTGCTTTGAGTTTCTTCATGAAGGGATATAACGAGCTGAGATGCGTGAGTTTTTACAGCAGTATTTCATATTATTAATGACCCCAGGAATCTGGCACTTCGAATGTTCCATGTGTGTTTGTGAGAGGGAGTAACAGGGCTTGGGTGGAGGGATTTTATGCCTTCCTGTTTTACAGTTAGCAGAAGCACCAAAAATATGCTGGAATGAAAGTGCTAAATGACAACTAAAACAGCAGTTCAGTGGACAGACTGAGCAGCCAAAGTCAGAAGGTCATTCTGGTTTCTGGTTTTTTGCTCGGTTCCCATTTTGCTTTTAGTCTGTATGTCACATGAACTGGTGGTTCCTCTGCAATGACAGGTTTCCATAAGCGGTTTGCTTTTTTGGGACACAGAATGTTCGAGAAACCGACGAGCAAACCTTCATATCAAGAAATATCAAGAGATGAATTCCACTAAAGGTCCAGCAAAAATGTTCTTTAATAATCTTTGTCAAGAACACAAATAAGTAAAATATGTATTTAATAGAGAATTGACATCTCCAAAACATTTATATATATATATATATATATATATATATATATATATATATATGGACTTTTATCCAAAGTGACTCACAATACATTTAAGGTATACAACAAAGAATTCCTTTAAAACCCTTAAAAAAAACCCTTTAAAACTTCAATGTACGTATGTGAACATAACACCTGCTAACTGTAATGAAAACACTTCTCTCACCTCTTTTTTTTTAGTTTTCGTCATCTGCGGCTGAAGCGGAGGAAGCTGAGGGATTATGCCAGTGAGATGGTGGATCTCTCGAAGGTGAGCCAGACATTCGTCATTGTGGTTTAGAGAGACGCAAGTAAGCCAGTTCCTTGTGATTATGCTACATGCGCAATCAGTGTTACGTTAGACTGGCTCGTGTTCTTCATTACTAGGAGTTTAGACTTATAAATTTTCTCTGAAACTCCCATAAAAATCTCTTTAAAAAGTGAGGTCTGACAGAACCCTGTGCATGTGTGCGTAGGAAGAAAAGGCTGGACGAGAACAAGACATCTTCCAGTGTTTCCACTGAGATCATATCTAATCAAATTAAGAATATAAACTTTGACATTTTACAATAAGGTTGTATTTGTTAACTTTAGGTAATGCATTACCTAATATAAACTAACAATGAGGAATATATATTTTTTAGATTTTAGTAATCTGTGTCAGTGTTACTAATGCATTAACTGATGTTAAAAGTTTTTTTTATTTAAAAAATGTATTAGAAATGCTAAAAATAGCAGCCTAAAAATGCTAACTCAGCATTAACCAATGTTAACAAATACAACCTTATTGTAAAGTGCAAGGGCAATGGGGATAAATACAACTTTATTGTTACAACCTTGCTTATTATGGAATAAAATGTAAATTGTCAATTTTGATAAAAAATAACGCTTCATTTTTCTAATTAATTTTTTCAAAGTCTCAATTCATAGGTTTATATTCCCACATAAGGCCATACTGCCTACAGCCAAAAGCTATTATATAGAATTTCATCAGTATGTGCTACAAAATGTGTCAACAGATGCAGATGATAATGTGTGATCTAAGTGCAAACTGGAACAGCTCTTATCATGAGCTTGAGCAGAGGATCATCTCTATGGAGCAGAAGCTTGATGAACTCAGTCGCACCTTCCAGAGCACCTCCGAGCTGCTAACACAGGCTCTACATCGCCGCAGACTGGACCACAGGTGATGCTCTTCATCTGCTTAGCCTAAACTCTAAAATATATTATATGTAGATATATGTACAGTATTTGTAATTTCACTATTTGTTCAAGACATGCTAAAAATTATACAGAGCAGACAACATAGTTTTTCACATACACATCTAAAATATGCATTATATTCATATTTGTGGCATAGAAAATCATGTTGTTATCAAGGATATATGTGACATGTATTTGTAAGATCTATAAAAACAGTCAATATCTAGTGTTTTGTGTATTGGTGAAAGAGGTCAAATCTGACTCTTGTCTCTAAACAGGTGACTTGGGACAACTTTTCAAAACGTCTAATGGCGGCCACTAAACTCTGAACATTCTCTGAGCAATCTCCAGACAAGCCACATGTGTGTTGAGCTTATGGAGGAATTCAATTGGATGAACCATTTTAGTGCAGCAACCATCACAGACTCTGTAAATATTGATTATAAGTGAAGACATTTGTATTTATGATGGTGATGTTTGTTTATGTAACTAATGTTTCCTTAATTTTTCGAACATGTTCACAGACTTTACCTTTGTTCTCATTTTTAACTGAGTTTTAGTTCATTAGCGATACCAAAACTATGATAACTGGGAATGTCTGGTTTTACACCAACAGAAGATTTTACAAGAGGGCTCCTGATAATGGGCCTGTATAAAGGCCTCAAGTTTGTGAAGTCACTAAAAGGATGTGAAACTTTTTCTTTGTTTTTTTAACAAACTTGCAGTCCCTTTTCAGATAGTTTTAATGTGATATTTAGGAAGGTTTTCATCTCTAAAACATCTTTGCCTCAGTTGCTCTTATCAGATATTAGAAGAAGAAATTATGCTTGATCATAATTTGTGTCACTTCCTTTGTCTCTAATCTGATACACTATGTTTCCTGTTGCACAAGGACATTTAAATATGTGCTTGGGTATGTTATTTTCTTGCTGGCAACTTTTTCGGTTAAGCCACTTTTTCTCACACAGAGCCCAACTAATGATTTAATTTCCATCAGTTTTTTGCATGAAAAGACATCTGTTGAATGACAGGTGTGACAGGAAAAATGTTTATTACCTGATGCTGTATTTAAGTACATTAAGACATGTGCTGTCAGTTCTTTCTTCAGAAAGTGGTTTATTGTTTTGTTGTTGTATCACCCCCAGGTGGACAACAATATATATTGCACATGTAAAATCCTTTATTGGTAGAATATAGTTATACCAAATTCCAAAGTATGTGTGCAACATAATAAATATATGAGAATATTCAGTCATTTCGAACAGGAGATCGAAAGCTTTTGTACAAGCTAAATACAAGCTTTTGTATTTATCAAATAGGTTTTTCTTTTCCAACAGGAACTTTAGCTGTCAGTTTTACGGCTGTTTTCACCCATTTAAAACATGCTGGCCATTAGTGGAACATATGAATAGCACCTGACTCATTATTTCACCAATCATTAACTGTTGTTGCTTAGAAAAGAACTTAACAGCGAACATAGTGAAACAAAACATGTTATTGCTTTCGATTAAAGACAAGTTGCATGTTGTATTGTGAAATCTACATAAAAAGTTGGGAGAAAATGAATGAAAACGTTTACAGCATTATTTTTGCACATTTTAATAAAGACATCTCATTTTAATAGAACTCTGTGTTATATGAAAAATTATTAAAGCCAAAAATTACAAGAGTTGATTTTTTAAATTATATTTATGTATTTTTGTTACAAAATAATTATCAAACAGATATGTACTGTAGGACACAAACCCCTTTAATTGAACTATTATAGTTCATAATTCAGAACTCTGAACACACTGTGTTACGTTTGCTCTTTGGTCATCAATAACATAACGTATCTGTGCAAACCAAGTGAATTATACATTCTGCACAACTGCTAGCTAAAGTTAGTGGTAACATTTATATAAAGTTCCGGTGTTTCAATGAAACCTAACAGTGGGGTTAATGTGTCACTACTCAGTCCATTATAAATTTCACTTATTCTGCAGTCAACAAAAAAAAAAAATCCACCACCATAATAGTAACATGAACATTTTACAAAAGTCAAGAAAGAAAAACATACAACATAAGAACCTTTCAGAATGTCTCATTCACACATCTACTATTCACACAAAACAGCAGCGACAGATTCATTTAATCCATTGTGTTTTTGTGTGTGGGAGTGTGTTTTTTTACATGTTTTGTATTTTTAAGCATATGCCACAGTAGAGCCGAGGGCCTTGCAAACACCTGACCACAGGTACAATCAAAGGCTTCTGTGCATTTTGTCTTAGCATATCGTCCATGTTTTAGCCACGACTCTTGTTTGTGCCTGGACAGTTTATGTGCTCCTTCGAACGTTCTTCCACAACGTGCACAAAGAAATCGAACAGACTCTGCGTGTTGTACCTGATGCCTCAGCAAATGAATCAGCCTTTGAAATGACCTTCCACACTGACACCTATATAACCGTGACCCCCGGTGTAAGTAGCGATGACGTACCCTTAGTGAGGGTTGCCTTGAGATAGCACCACAGTGACGACAGGGGAAGATGGTCTTGGAGCGCCAGGTTTGTTTCAGTTGCTTCTGCACAGCTAAATGATTGCTTTTGTTCTCAAACATGGCCACTATTTTAAGTGGATCTGATGTTGGAACCTGAAGCTGGACAGGAGATACGTGTGGAGAAACTTGAGGCTGGTTCTGGAGAATAGCGCTTACCAGGTTGGGACAGGACGTTGAGGACACGGGGGTATTTCCAGATAAATTAATAGGTCTGACATTCTTGGGTAACAGAACGGGTCTGACATCCTTAGGTAACAGAAGAGGTCTAATATTTGCAGCATGAAAATGTAAATGTCTCACATTCCCAGGTAACGGAAAAGGTCCCACATTTCCCGCTAGCTGAAAAGGTCTAATATTAGCATTTCCAGCTAATTGAATAGATCTAATATTAACATTTCCAGCTATCTGAATAGGTCTAATATTAGCTGCAAATGTCGGCCTCGGAGCAGGTATTGACTTATTACTATTGGCTGGTACTAGAACGGGGGCAGAGAAGTTTACAGTGGGCGAAAAGGACACGAAAACGCTGTTTGTCTGAGTTTGAAGAGGTGTAGGAATACGAAGGGTCATCCTGGTTTGGTTGGGCAAGGAGGGACGCTGTATGGAGGGTGAACAAACAGGAACATTAGGGCAAGCAAGCGAAACAGGGCATTGGGGCCTGACAAGAGTTTGTGGTACGGTCACAGCTTGTGGTTGTGAATCTGTCAACTTAGCAGGACCCAAAGGAGAAATGTTCCCCACCAGCTTGGCCTGTGTTTGAACAGCCGTTTGCGGAAGTGTCATTACAGTTTGAGTAACGTTTGGCACAGTCGAGACAAATGTTTTCTGAGAGTCGGTTGATTTCAGAGAGACTTCTGCAGGAGTTATAGATTGAGGAGGCAGTTGAGGAATCATTTTGATTTCAACAGGTTTAAGGCCCAGGACAGGGGCAGGACTTATTCTCTGTCCGTCACTGTGAGATAAATTCACAACAGGTACCTGTGGTACTGTGGTGGCTAGCAAAACGTTCATTTGGCCTGTAATTTTGTTCCAGCAGATGTGATTTTTGAAAGCGTCCTGTTTGGGGAATGCATTGAGACAGCATGCGCAGATATAAACAGCTCTGGGATGTTTTTCAGCTATGTGTTTCAGCAGTGAATTTTTATTTTCGCATATCTCCTTGCACAAACAACAAACAAAAGCGGGCTTGTTCTCACAGCTGTTCCCATTCATTTCCTTTTTCACAAACGTGCTTTTGGAAGAATCAGTCTGAAGCTCAATTATTTCTCTACTGGACTCCACAGCATTTATACTTGTACTTATACTATTTGCAAAAGGTGTTTTTTCTTTTTCAGAACCACTTTCTTCGCTTCTCTGTGTCTTGCGATGACTGCTGTGCGAGCTTCTCTCCGAGTCATTGCTGTCAACACCTGCAGAACATCGCGAATCTGAGCTCAAGTTTTCATCAGGGAAGTATTCTGTGTCTCCGGCAGGCAGATCGTCTTCCTCAGCAAAATCAGTACTTTCATTTTCTCCTGGTAACTTGCATTTTTCCTCGTACGGTGGCTCCGATTGATATTGGGGACATGAGGAGCTGGGGATGTCGCTTGGTTCTTCTTTAATAATAACATTCTTAATATCCTGACTCATTATTATGGAGCTGTTCTTATCTTCTGTCTGAATTTCAGAGGCTACTGTAGACGACCTGAGATCTACAGGAACACAATATGAATGATCTTGCAAAAATCTACTGTCACAACTATTGCTGATTATTGACTGGTTAAAGATATCTCCCTTTGCTTTTTTGTTATAGCCTGTTGAACATTGTGATTCTAAGCTCAGGTCTTCATCAGAGAAGTATTCTGTGTCTCCAGCGGGCAGATCGTCTTCCTCAGCAGAATCACTCCTTTCATTTTCTCCTGGTATCTTGTATTTTTCCTCGTACTGTGGCTCTGATTGATATGAGGAGTTGGGGATGTCGTCTTGTTCTTCTTTAATAATAACAGGTATTATATCCTGACTCATCATTATGAAGCTGTTTTTTTCTTCTGTCTGAATTTCAGAGGCTACTGCATACAACCTGAGATCTACAGGAGCACAATATGAATGATCATCCAAAAATCCACTGTGCCTACTATTGCTGATTATAGGCTGTTTAAAGACATCTCCCATCTTTTTTTTCCTAATGTAAGCTTTACTGTTCTTCATTTTCTTTACTTTCTTTAGTGCTGTTACTTTCCGCTGATGCTTCTCCAGATGTTCATTCAGATGCCACGTGCCCCTAAAAGGGACTCGACAGACTTTACAGAAGGGCTGATACTTTGGATGTGCGCACTTCAGGTGTATCGCCAGTGAAACAGCGCGGTTGAAATTCGCCATACATAAGTGACAACACAGCGTGTCTCTGTGCGTCTTCAAGTGTTCCATCAGGTGATCCAGAAACGGGAAATGCTGTCCACACACGCAGCACGAGTCATCCTCTTTTTCATCGTGAACATTGCAATCGTCCTCGTCGCTGGATTCTTCTGAAATGCCGTAATGTGCAGAGATCATGTTGTTGCCACACTCCTAAAGACAGGAATTAGCAAATTAATGAAAACTGAAACATTTACTTTTGAAAAAACAGCATCAATAGTGAAGTCAATGGTTGTTAAATTCAAAATCAAAACAGGTCAGAAATTATGTCATGCTGTCAGTTTTGATTAAGAAAGGAGCAAACATGCTATAATTTGTCTTAAGTCCAACAAAAACGTTTGAAATTGTAAAATTCAGAGTCAAAATGAAAATGTAAAGGTTTGGAGCTGTTGAAGTAAAAGTGTAAACTTTTCCACTTGCTTGTTTCATAATTTGTGTGTACCTATTTTACAACAGATCCCTAACCTTTTCAAAATAATACATCTAAATAAAATTTGAAACCTCTTTGACTCAAAATTTTTATTGACTTCCATCTACATTTTTCAGTTGGCACAATTGTCAATTATTAATTGTGGCAAGAGTCTGTTCCTTAAATACACAAAACTTTCATTGAGCCAATGAAAAATGTAGATGCAACTACACACAAAGAAGTCAATGTATAATTTTGAGTTACAGTACACCTCTAAAAAAACCTGTCATGCCACCAACATGTGCAAAACCAAAACCTATTCTGCAAGTTTTATTTTAATGTTTGTGACTGTCATGGTTAACAGATTGACAGCATTCAATTCAGACTGCAATTCGGTTATTTGCTAGGACAGCACCACCTATAAAGCAACTAGCTACAAAATAATCAACTAACAACCTACACACCTTTTAAGTCAACATACAGTTAATGAAAAGGTCAACACAGGATGTGTGCATGTGTATTACAGTTCACTGGAAAAGGCGACACTGCTGCACCATTTGAAAGGAATTTGAACATCTAATACACTTACAAAGTGCTGAATGTCAGACTCAACAGCTCGATCCATCTCTGCTCCAGCAGCACCACACAGCTCCTCACGTGGAAGGATTTCCATGGCAACTGTTTCGCATCTACTTTAGAAACAGTAGAAAAAAAACGTAAACACATTAATGCCCTGCAGGAGACATTCTAGATACTCGCTTTAACTATCCTTTGTTCAGATTACAGAAGGACATTATGTGATTTAATCAAAATAGTTTTTTGCGGTTTATGTAGAAAACTTTTCATACATTATTAAACCAGTTCAAATCAACGAGAATGTTTAAGCCCCAGGTGTTCATAGACGCACTGTCAAATCATAACACTGATTGTTTCATATACGGCTGACATCACACTTGTTAAATATATTGATAAACTCATGCAGTAAACCCCGCATAACGTGCAAAATACAAGTTAACTTCAAAACCTTTCAATGTACCGTCTTCTCACCTCTTTAGTGTATGTAAAAGATCACAAAAATGTCGGAGAAACGCGCATACCTACAAAATAATGTTTTTATTAATAGTTTACGTGTTTTAAGACTGACTCCTCCCCCAGATATCTGCGCATGCTCGAGTCCGTCTTTAAAATCATTCCGGGCAACAAATCTATGCTGCGCATGCGCATTTACCTTCATCACATTTACAAACATTAATATTTAACCCAACAAAGGTTTCACTTACATTTACATTACTGTAAATATTTTACACTTGACATCATGACTGTTAATTGCCTACTACCTTGTAATTATGTAGCTTGAGTTGTGAACTAATATATGAATCCAAAACAGTAATGTTACTCTGCAGTTTGCATAAACTTGTTTTGTATCCTTTCCTTATTATCTGACCTCTGACCCGTCACTCCATATTTATTCTCATTTGCATTTAAAAGTATTTATGTGTCTAGCCCCCCATGCTTTTGCCTTATTGGTTAAATTATATTTTAGTCTATTTTGTATCTAAATGCTGACATTGAATTGTGCTAGTATCACTCAAAAATGTGGATCTGTATTGAGTATTTTAGTAGGAAACTGGCTAGGTTTTCTGGGTTTTAAAAGTGCCATAATGGTATACTGGTTAATAATGAATCAGATGAGACTTAATAAACACAGCATTAATAAAACCATCAAACTCTCAAAGTAAATAACAGAAACAACATTTTTTCACACAACAAAATTGTAATGTTTACACCAGTGCAGTACAACTGAAAGCCTCTCCTTTACATTTCATTGTTCATTTCTGAATCTTTGTACACAATCTCTTACAATACAAATATGTTTATTCTTAAACACATGACAGTTTGGTTTATGACCTTTACAGGTGCTGGCTAATTCTCACTGAACAAACAACTCATCTCAAACTGCAATTACTTTGTTAACCAGACACAAGACGAGCTGTCAAATAAAACTGCCAACTCCAGAGAAGTTAGGTTACACCTAACCCAGTGCAACTTCTTACTGAGAACTGCCACCTTTCTGACATCGTCTAAGGGTGGCCAGTTCTCTTTAACAGTATCTTCACCATTCCTTATTCAGGATTTCATGACATCATCACTATGACAGCAGCCGACTATACTCCGACAGGGCAGATGACTTTTTAACACCGTCCCAAATTCTAGCCGCATAATGAAACCTGTAAAAACACATGTGGTCATTGATTGTTCAAATATTTAAATGTTGATTAGTAAAATAAAATTAAGTACTATTGTTGTACTTAAAATTTTTAATTCAAACATTTTATATAAGAAAACCGGTCATTATGCCTTTTGTGTGTGCCTTACCAGTTTTTCTCTGTCAGGATTGTGTGTGAGAGCTGACTTCGGGACATAGCCAGGATTTGACTGCGGAATTTAGAAACCATAGAAGAAAAACTGGGATGGCCTCTATAACCAGGAAGCAGAGAGAAAAGGGGAGGACCTGAACCTGGTAAACAAGAAATAAAGAAATATCTTTGTTAACCCCCCAAATCAAGTAAAATATGCATCTGTTATCCATCTACAAAGGCAAAATGTAAGTTAGCGTAAGTCATACAGGTCTGGAATGACATAAAGTGAAGTAAATAAGGAAAGAATGTTCTTACCTGCTCTTGTCAAAGCATCATCCCCATCATTCTCCATCATAGGTAATAGAAAAAGATTGACTTCTGTTTCCAAGTAGTCTCGACTCAATCCTGGGAATATGTTACAATCCAACATGGACAATGTACCTACAACACAAAGCCAAACACATCACCACACAACAGACAATGAGCCAAACAATCAATCTCCAAATCGCCAGATGTCTATTAAAGAGTTGTGGACTAGATAGTTGCACCAACTGATGAATCATGTTGAACTGTCACGTGGGGCAGACTAACCTTTATATTTTAGATGTGAATGGGCCATTAGCTTATCAACTGCCATATGCATCATCTTAAGGTTTCGTGGACAGAACTCCTCCCGTCTTGCTTTGTTCTGTAAGAAAACTATGAAAATAGACAAACATTTACACAACTGAATCCAGTGGCAACACTGAACGTACAAACCATCACAGGTCAGTAAATGCTAATTTTGCTTCTTAAATATTGATGGAAATATTAAAGGCTATCTCACCTATGTGAGGATAATACTCAGAGGCATCATCAGCTCCAGAGGAGCCAGTGCTGTCGTGACTGGCTGATGGAGTTGAAGGTTTCAGCATCTCAGCAGTCTGCAGAAACCTGGATAAGGGCACAACTGCTTGTAGTTGCTTGCATGTTAAAATCAAATGCTAATTAAAATTAAAACTTATATTACTTATAGTTAATTATCAGTGAAATAGGCATAATTTAAAATGACATACCTATACAGGTTGATATCAGTGAACCAGTCCTGAATCACTATCACAACATGACACACGGTAAAGAGGAAGGCAGTGATCTGCAAAGACTAAACCCAAGAGTTGGAAACAGAAATAAGAAAAACTAAACACACAAAATTATTATTTTTAGATAACAGTGCATGATATACAGCACCCTGCATCAACGACTAACCTGCATTTCCACATACGTATGTGGGAGGCTGTATTCAGGAGGAAGCTTGCGGTCATTGTTGATGAGATGGTCTAAAATAGAAGGGCTCAAAATCGGCTGCAGATAGAAAAAACACCATTAGCATATAAATCAGCTGTCAGGATGTTAAAGTTATGGCCTGGCCCTACAGTCTGACCTGTGTATCCAGAAAGATGACTCTCTCCTGAGTGATGTAGAAATCAATTCCACTGCTCTGATTGCCAGCTCTCTCCTTGATCTCCTGCGTCTGAGCTCTGAATACATACGCCCTGCTTAACAGACAATCAGTTTTATAAGGACAATACAAAGCAAATAAACTGCTGGCAAACAACTCTTCTCTTCTTACCGTTGGTCTTCCTCAGGGCTGTTAGCCGACAGAAGAGACATGACAGTGGATTTGCCTGTGCCTTGTAGGCCGATAACTCCCACTACTAACATGTCTGTCTGGTCACGCAGGTACTGAGATAAACAGATCAACACAATCATTCATATTGATTCAGGAAAGTAAGACCTTAAACATTACTTGCTTTTCTGTCACAACTTTTTACAACAGGACCAATTATGTCCTTGCCTCCATAGCGCTGTCACACCAATTCATTTGGTCATCCACTAGCTTTATGCTGTGCTTCATCTTCTCAGGTGGGAGGAGCTTAGTCTGGCCAATCCCAGCTAAATCACAAGACGATTCATTTAAAAAATGAAAAACTACAAAACAGGAAATCCTCAAAATAATTCTAATCGTGGTGAATTAAATTACTCACGATCAACAGCTCCACCAGATGCAGCTGAGCCCATTCCTCTGTTCTGGATTTGATACACAGGTTGAGTCGGGCGCTGTCCTTCCCTCTCCAGTTTGGCCGTTCCTGCACCTGAAGTTGATGGGACGACATCAGGGGTAGTTCCAGGTTTCCCTCCCTCCTCTCTGGTCTTAATAAGCATGATCGGCTTTTCCAAAGCTGGAGTACCACTCACAGGAGCACTTGGTTTGGACTGAAAGAATGTAAATTCGCACTCTGCACTATGACAGTTACATACAGAACACAAACATCAAAACTAATTATTCACTGTTGTTTGTTTGTCAAGGACATAAACGTATACTTACTCTTTCTCCAGGAGGTTTGGCAAGAATAATGGGGGTCTTCTGTAAAAGAGGACCTGTAGGCTCTTCGCTGCCATCCTGAGAATATCATGACATTTCTTGTTTAACTTAAAGTGAATACGTTTAATTAAATGGCCAGGCCTTAAACAAGATACAGATGTCTGATGTCTACCTACAACATCATGCATACGCAATAAAAAGTTGTGTAGTTTTGCAGCATCTCACCCTGCGCTCGCGAGGAACGTAGTCTCGATCACGACTAGGACCGGACAGGTTTTGACCCGGCGGTCCTGCATCTCGGTCTCGTCGTCGCCGTCTCCTCCTTCCCTGTCCGTACATCCCGGGCTGGCTGTGACCGGATTCGGACATCCTTGTGTGCTTGATACTACTTGTAAGTGCTGGACTACTGAATATTATTAGACTAATCTTCACAACTTAAACAACAGTATCGTAACGCTTAAAACTTGATCATTACGTACAATCTGACAGGCGAACATAGTTCAACATAAATATAACTTTACCACGTCTATTTGCGTTATGTTCCTACACAGCAAATGTTTCTTTGTCATCGTCACATTCTGATGATGCTCAACTGCAGCTGTATTTTCTATCGGACGCCATGGCAGTAGGTGTACGGAAGTAGAACGAGAAACCAAAGTGTACAACTACGAAAATATGCCGATAAGGAAACACAGCATTGGTTTTATTGGTTCCGGTGTTACACCAATTTCAGTGACCATCGCATTCTGTGCTGTAGTGAGCGCTGTTGTCACTGTGCAACTCCATCACACGAGTTCCCCCAAGTTCGGTACGTAAACAGTTTAGGTTGAAACTGTGTTGTGACTTATGTGTGTTGACGCAGCTGTTCGCATTGGAACGCCTAAATGTTTTTTAGACACACTAGTTTATCAAACTGTGTTGGAATTGGACCTTATTTTGGATATTTTGAGTTCCTTGACAGTATAGAGACCGTTTGGTGACGAGCTGTAGATTTTCTGGAGTAGAAGTTGGTTGGACACTTCTCAGTAAAACCCATTCTAGTTCTTTTGTATTCTCCAACTGACTTGTATCAGTCATTGTACATTGTGGTGGTCCATATATTACATGGATTGTTGTTTTTAATCTGTCGATCTGACACAAAAGCTAATCAGTGTTTAAATCTGAAAACGTATTTAGCTCAATTAGTCTATCATGATTAAGATTGGTTCTGTCTATTATATATGATATTATAATATATATGTATATGTATATGTATATGTATATGTATATGTATATATATATACATATATACATATATACATATATACATATACATATACATATATATATATACATATATACATATACATATACATATATACACTGCTGCTCAAAAGTTTGGGATCAGTAAGACTTGTAATGATTTTTAAAGAAGTCTCTAACGCTCATCAAGGCTGCGTTTCTTTGATCAAAAATATAGAAAAACACTAATATTGCAAGATTTTATTAAATATAAAATAAAGGTTTTTATATTAATATACTTCAAAATATAATTTATTCCTGTGATGCAAAGCTGAAGTTTCATCAGCTGTCTGTCCAGTCTTAAGTGTCACATGATCCTTCAAAAATCATTGTAATATTATGATTTATTCTTAGTATTATCAATGCTGGAAACAAGTTAAAAGGAACTGCATTTATTTAAAATATAGATCTTTTCTATCAATGTAAATCTATGCTATCACTTTTCATTAATTGAACACATCCCTGATGAATAAAAGTAAATTAGAATAAAAGAAAGAATTTTGTACTGACCCCAAACTTTTGAATAGTAGTGTATATTGTTAGAACACCTTTCTATTTTAAATAAATGCTGTTCTTTTTAACCTTTTATTGATCAAAGAATCCTGAAAAAAGTATCACAGGTCCCAAATAATATTAAGCAGCACAACTGTTTTATACTGATAATAACATTAGAATATTAGAATGATTTTTGAAGGATCTTGTGACACTTAAGAGTGGAGTGACAGCTGATGAAACTTCAGCTTTGCACCACAGAAATAAATTTTACCTTAACGTATATTAATATAAAACCATTATTTTATACTGTAATAACATTTTGCAATATTATGTTTTTTCTGTATTTTTGACCAAAGAAATGCAGCCTTATTAAGATATTTAAACATCACAAGTCTTACTGATCCCAAACTTTTGAGCGGGGTATTTATATTTATATATTAGATCAAAGTCACAGACACTTTAAAAGCTTAATGTTTATAAATGATAGAAAAATAGAGGCCTGAGCATTTGTGTAGTAAGCAACAATGAAGAATTTTTTTAATGATTTCAAACACTGTTTTCAAACTGTTGACATACTCACATGCATGACAAACGCCATGCATGCTGTCTAAACAAGAGACAGGCATCTGCTTTCCAAATTATACACTTTTTTTTGTGAACTCATCCAATTCAAAGAGGACAGAAAGTTTAATTGTGTTCTGACAGTGACAAATGTCTTTAAGAGGCTATAGGAGACTCATTCTGGACACGACACCTGCTCATGTATGTAAACATGAAATTTGCATTCATTTGTTAAAGCATTGTCAACTGATGACTGATCTAGCCATGGTAATGTGTTTGTGAAAGAAATTCTATCTATTTAAAAAAATGAATTGGATTGTTTGTCCTGAGTTATCTTTCAGAAAAGAAAAGAAAAATACAATAATAGATGAACTGAGATAACCTGTGAGCCTTTTTATTTCATTTAATATCATTAAATATATTATAAATATGGTCAATATCTCAGAAAAATGCAAACATAGAAAAGACTGTTTGACTAGTGGTTGGACTACTTATTACCCAAATGCCTGAAATAAGATGTTGTAACCTTTGTGTAAGACTAACCTTTACTATGAATTATCACCTTTCATGACAGTCAAATTTAAAATGGAAACTTGACTATGATTTGCTTGTATGTCACCACATCTTTCTTTTTGCCTAAATGTGACACACTGTAACATACATCACACTGATCATAAGCACTATAAACAATGATCGTTTTATTACAGTTATTCAGAGATAACAAGAACAGCTCATAAATTAGAATATAAATATTATAGAATATTTTAAATTCAACATTTTAAGTGGCAGGAGGGCTAAAAATAAAATATAAATAATAAAAAAAATAAAAAATTATTTAAAAAAAGATGTAAAACAGTATACCATATACCTTCTTTGTATGTCCAAGTAATTTCTAGCATACATATACATCACAATACAAAAGTTTAGGGTCATTACACTAAAAACCTTCTTATCATCAAGTGGTACACTTGAATGTTTGATCTTATTTTGGCAGACAAGCACATGCATATTGCAAACATATTAATTTTTTTCATCAGAAAAGTAAAATTTTATTTAAAAAAATGCTTTTGAAATGCTTTTTTGGCTTGGACTGAATAATTAAGAAAATTAAAAGATAAATGTGATAAATACTAAACTTGGCTGTGGTCTAACATAATACATCTGTACAGACATAATTCTCTCACTGTTCTGACGTAATGTATCTATAGAGAGCTTAAAAAATACACCACATTTGGTCACATGTAAACATGAAATTTGCATTTGTTTAAAAATGCATTGTTACACATGTAGCCATTGTGATGTGTTTGTAAAAGGCATTTGTGAAAGGCTGTCTGTGAAAACCAGAGATCTGAGATAACGAGCATCAAAGTTTGATTTCATCTATTAATTTTAGTATTGATTTCAATCTGTGACATGTCATTACTCAGTCAATATTAAAGATATCAAGGTTATATTTTTTTTCTTTACATTATGTAGAATGATTTTTTTGTAGTAAACAGATCAAAAAACGACTTTAGCTGGGTTTTCACAGGCAGGGTCACATTTATTCCACATTAAGAAATTATCATATCAAATTATAATAGATACACAAATCATGACAATTTTAATTTGTAATACAAATATGGATGGAAACACCACTTACTTTTAAAGTAAAATGATGAAGGTGTTAAATTGACTGATATTTAAAAAAAATTGACACCTGCATTTCATGACACATTTTCTGTAAAAGAAAGTGTAATAAAAATGTATTTTCTGTTCAAAAACACAACAGGCTGTTTTAAAAGTAGCTCAAGTACACCAGGTTCCTTTAAGTACAATATTTATAACAACTGATTATAATCATGATTTTAATAAGATGGCATATTTCAAAAGTGAAAATGTTATTTTGGTTCTGTTTGGGGTAAATTTTGCTAGATGATATTGTAAGCATTTTCTGCTTAAGAAATGAAATGAAGCTGCATGTTAATTAGGCAGCTTCTTTCCATGTTAAATGTAAACTGCAAATAGGATGCAAACCACACCTTTGGAAATGTCTACAAGACCTCACAATAACCAACCATCATTTTCTTGTCTGGACCAACAATGGCACTGCAACGCACTATTCTGCTGTTCATCGTCAGTGTGTTTTTCTCTAAAGGTACAGTGTGCTGCAATAATTTGTATTGTTTTTATGGTAAATTTCTTTTATTAACACTTTAAATTAAATGTTATAAATCAGTTAAAGTTTTAATTTTATTATTTTGCCAGACAGGGCTTAGATTAAGCCAGATGTATGTATTAGTTAAATTAAAACATTTAAGTGGCTTTTTTAAACATTTCTTAGAAAAACATTCCTGATGTGCATCTTGAGAACAAATAATCACACTGTATTATATTTTTAGATATGTTAGTGCAAGTTGTTTTCAGACTAGGCTTAAGCCCTGTGTGTGAAACCAGGCCATGATGTATTTATATGTTGCTTTTTTTAATAAAACAAAAACGTTAAACATTCTAAATAAAGCAAATTTTCTCTCAGCACTGGCTATCAGATGTTATGGATGTGTACCAGATACAACATCTGGATCATGCACACAAACTTCCATTACCTGTAATACTCAGTGTGGTGCCATGACTACAACTGTATACATGGGTAAGAATAACATGATAAAATAAAATGTCAATAACATGTAGCTGAAAAATTATGTGATGACAGTCTACTAAACGTTTTGTTAACTAGTCCTTCAGTGAATCTTTACATATAATGTGTCATATAATCTTTATAGGTGATATTAAACAAAGTCAGAGCATGAGGACTTGTGCGGATTCATATCCATGTCTCACTGGGAGCATAAATAATGGACAAAGCAGAATAGCCTTCAACTTCCCATGTTGTAATACAGATCTCTGCAACAATCAGAATGCAGCAGGTACTATCAGCACATGTGTTTCTCCAAATACCTTTGTTCTAAAGGTCTATTTCATACATTGCTTTTCTTTTATTATCAATCAGTACGTTGAAAAAATGCTATTTTACTTAATTTCTGCTAGTTGCATTTCAGTATACCATACTCAAGGTGTTATATAAGAGGATTAGGGGAAGACTTTTATTACTTGTTCATTACTTGTATAGAGTTGCCACGCCACCCCCCTAGTGGCAAGGTTTGTTACACCTGCGAAAAGTCAGACTGCTCAAAGGTTTTGGCTTGTGAAGGTGATGAGACCCAATGCTTCACTTCAACAGGTGATTTTATGCCCAATTTACAGTATGTTTATGTATGTTATAGTATGTCTGTGTACTATATAAACTTATTTATTGTCTTTAGTTTCACACAAGATTTATTTTTCTTTCAGTGGAGATTGAAGGCAAGAAGGAGACTCAGAAAGGATGTTCAAGCAAGATCTTCTGTGGGAGCAATACATCACGTGCCAGTAATGATTCACATATATTGGTGGCTAATGAGATGAAATGTTGTGAGGGAAACCTGTGTAACAGTGCCCAGAGCATAGGAGCTTTCTTCTTGCCACTTGTTTCACTAATCTCCATACTTTTCTTCTGAAATGTAGTAGCAAGTAAAAATTGACTTATGAGAAAAGAAAGAGCGTTACAATATGCCAATTCTATTTATTAAACCTCACAGGGTAGATATAGATGCTCTGTTAAGCATTAAAACAGAGCCTGAAATGCATCTAAAACCTGCATTTATTCAATATAAATATTAAAAAGTATATTTGAACAGATATTGCATAATTATTAATGCAAATATAAAGCATCATAGTTTTTAAAATATCACATTTTTATATTCTTTATTTTTTGGGTAAACACTGTCTTAAGGTATAGGCAACACAGTTTTGCTTAAATGCATGAGCCCATTTTGCTTATAATATGTCAATTTTCATTTTCATGCACAATTTATGTTATACAAGAAATCAGTCTGTGTCTTTTCAACAACCACACACTTTTACAAGTCTAACATATATGAATTAAGTCAACATAGATAGGTGCTGTTGTCATGCTAATGTCAACAGTACACACATTATGGTTGGTCTAATTTGTTTAGTTGTATAATTGCACTTCTTGACCAAACAAAGACTGTCTAAAACTAAATCAGAATAAACTAATGCCTATTTAATGTCAATGTTTAATACCATGATATAATGCCTTTCAAATGTATTCATTAGTAATTGTTTGTTCACATACACAAACTAAACTAATACATTGTTATCTATTTATATAAATATGTAGGTGGGCAACACACACATATTTATGTAAAGAGGATATAACACCTGGGCACACACATAAAATTTGCATTTGTTTGAAAAAGCATTGTTATAAGAAATGCTCTGACATTATCTGAACAAAATAATAATATAAAAATACACACACAGATCTAGACAATTTCAAGTAAATATGGATGATAATACATCTGATACTTTTCAAATTTTAAGATAAATAAGGCATTTAATTGATTATAATTATTTTACTACACTGTCTGTACATCTGCATTCACTCACTGACTAATTTTCTGTAATGTAATAAAAATAAATTATGTTCCAAAACGTTGTTTTTAGTAATTCCTGTATATCAGATTTCTACATAATTGTCAAGAAATATCTATATGAGCACTGATTATATGAATTTTATATTTCAAAAGTGAAAAATGTTACTCTGCTACTGTTTGGGGTATATTTTGATGATATTGTAAGAAATCTCAGCTCAACAGATTAAATAAAGCTGTATGTTAATCAGGCAGATTCCTTACATGCTAAATGTTCTACACTGCATATAATATGCAAACCACACCTGTCACAAATGCCTTTATAAGATCTCGCATGAACCAACCATCACTCTTTAGTCTGGACCAGCGATGGCACCGCAACACTCTATTCTGCTGCTGATCATCAGTGTGTTTTTGTCCCAAAGATACATGTCACTGCTCAACATTTCACCATTTTTATATTTTTGTTATCACTTTAAATTAGCTAGTATAAGAAAAATAAATATTTATAAATTCATGTTATGTATTTTTTCCTTTTGCTTCTTTTCTTATTTTTTTCTGTCTTTTATATATTTAATATATTGCCTGTTTTAACAATGTTTTGTTCAGCTGCCTTAAATCGTAAAAAGCGCTATACAAATAAACTTCAATTAAGAGTCGAGAATTCTATTAGCTTGAACATCAATTTTATTTCTCATTATCTTACAGGATTGATACTGAAATGTTATGTATGTATACCAAACCAATCAACTGGAACATGCACAGTTAATACAACCACTTGTCAGACTCAGTGTAGCTCTGTGACCACAACTATATAAATGGGTAAGAATAACAGGATAGAATAAAGTAACATCTTTAACATGTAAAGATGTTACTCACAGATAACAGTCCTCAGAGGGTTTTGGTTTTATTAGTAACTCCAATGTTGGCCTTTATAGGTGTCAATATGATGTCAAACAAAGTCAGAGCATGAGGAATTGTGCAGATCCCTATTCGTGTCTCAATGGGAGCATAAATTATGGAAAAAGCAGAGTGACCGTCAACTCCCAATGCTGGAATACAGATCTCTGCAACAGTCTCATCTCAGTCAGAGGTCTGTTACATTACCTTCATACATTTTTGCATTTTAAAGATTTTGCCTTCTAATGGAAAGGTGACCTGTGAGACCTGTTTAAAATGCTTTGATGAGACCCAATGCTTTACTTCAACAGGTGATTTTATGCCCAATACATATGAAAAACTAGAAAAGTAATTTCTACTTTCTTATGCAAATAATGGTAATGTGCCTGTGTACTATTTATATTTATTTGTGTCTTAAAGATTCAGTCTTTAAAGCTTCCTTTCTCTTTCAGTTGAGATTGATGGCAAGACAGAGACTCAGAAAGGATGTTCAAGCAAGGCCTTGTGTGGGACATCAAGTAGTTTGAAGGGTAATAATATACAATGAACTAAACACGAAACGAAAATAACGATTGTCTTCTTTATCATATCCTGACGTACATCCGAGTAAAAGGGCTTCTAAATGTAAGGCGGGGACACGTGAATAAAATTTCTTTTAAGACTGTTAACTATCAGTCATTGCTGATGTTGACAATATTATTAAATATTATTAGTGTTTTATTTAATTTGACGTTCTAACGTCAAAACGTTCTAATTCATAGACAGATTCCCATCTGTCAATCAGCAGGAAATGGTGACCTCTAGTGGTGATTATTGGTTATTGGGTCCTTAACCCCAATAACCCAATGATCTTTAACTTGGCCATCCGGAAATTCGTGTAGCGTGTGGATATTTTTAAATAAACCTTCAAAACATTCATTAAGTTCAAGTATGCAATCTGCAGAAAAGGGTCATTGATTGTGTTTTAATATTATATGTTTTTTTATTATTTTTATTTCTAACTTTGATTAATTTGAATACTGTTACGCTTAATCCACAGAAATTTTGCGTATATGAATTTGTAGCTTGTATTAGCATGTGTTAGCTTTTCTGTGAATCGACTTCAGCTTGCTGTGACTATAGCTTGAATGTTATTATCAAAGTTGGTCTGTACAAGGAATTCAAACCTTGATATTGCCTGTGTCTGTATAATTTTATTAAAGTATGTCTAAAATGCGTTTTTCATTATAAGACGTTAAAAAGACGTTTACATATAAGACTTAATAATGTTTTGACTCCTCAGTTGATGTTTTACACATATGACTAATAAGCGAAAAATACATATTTGGATATATCTTTGCTCCGTGGGCATTTGTATTAATGTTTTGGAGATGGAAGCTCTTACAGGATTTTGGTTTAGGGTATTTTGATGATCGGACAGTGTTTCAATTATTAGCTCTTAATTCTACAGCTTGAACATAATGGCTATGCAACAATACTGACAATGTTTAAAATAAGTCATAGGTTTGAATCATGCTGTGTCAGGATATTATAGAGTAAGAGCAATAAGATTAAGCTACAGCAGGGAACATCTGACAACTTTGCAGTTCAGTTTATGTCCATTTCTTGCACCTGTCTTGCACTTCCACAGAAATCCCAAAAGTCCTATAGCCAGATATTTAAATATCTACATCAAAGAGGCCAGATACATGATTTGCACGTTCTGCATTACCCAACGCCGCTTGATAGGTGTTGTATTTGCTGGGTGTGCATTAGAACAAGTTTTGGTTAAGGAAACGTCAAAATGTTCCAGAATGTGTGCCTCGACTTACCCTCATTTGATTTTGTTCCTTCATTTGAATTTGATTTCAATATGCGTAAATTGCAATATGCACTGCACATTTTAAAGCTGTTTATTTTTTTATAAATCCGCATATGTGTGCATGTAAATTCGCATATACCTATTTGCTGCATTTGCAATGTTTATACGCTGGTCTAGAAACAAAACTCTTCTATAGGCAGAAGGTTTTATTTTTAGTTGTACTGTTCTTTTGTCAGCTGTTATTTAAATAAATTACATCATTTACATATGGAAACATTGGATTGCACAATGTGCACAAATCAGCACATTGTAATGCACAAAAGAAACTGCAACATCCTCAAACTAATAAAATATAATAATAATAATAATAATAATAATAATAATTTTGATGAGGACATTGTTTTACACTTTGAATAAAATAGAAATCAAATTATATGTAACATAATATGACATATTATGACATATGATAATAAAATATTTACTAATGCACTTTATACTGTTTAATGCGTCATAGAGAGGCTAAAACGACCTCATTGAGAACAGCACAGCTGGTCAAACATATATATATGTAATCCATTGTTAAACGACAGAAGGTTAAGCACGAGAAGGTTTAAGGTACAAGAGGCTGCGATTTATCGTGAATATCGTGAATAAGTCACGTGAAAGGCCTTTTGCTTTTATACAACGGTTACCACACAATACAAACGTTCTTTATATAATCTTATACATGTGAATAATTAGATATATTTCTCTGTCATTCATTCCTAAATAAATGATTTTTGTTGACTAACAGTGCCTGGATGATCCTGTGTTATTAGCTTTTTTCCATGTTAAAAGATACTTTCTGCAAATAGGATGCAAACCACACCTGCACAAATGTCTTTATAAGATTTTGCATGAACCAACCACCATCCTTTAGTCTGGACCGACAATGGCACCGCAACACACTGTTCTGCTGCTCATCAGTTTGTTTTTCCCCAAAGGTACAGTATGATCCAATTATTTGTTTTGTGTCTTTCTAACTGCTTAACATTTCATCATTTAGATATTTTTTACTAACACTAAGTTAGATAACATACAATTATAGAAAGATTTGTATATTCTTTAGACAGGTAAAAAAATAATTTTAACATTTAAAGCCTTTAGAAATAATAATGAAATATGTGTTCACATAATGTATTGTTAACTTACCTTTTTTAAGTAAGTTAAATAAAAATGTAAGCAGATAAAACTAAATAAATAAAGGAAAAGTTTTGCATCAGAATTCCATTTTGCCCAAAAACATACATTTTTAAACATAAGTTTTAATTTTATATTATATTTTTCATCATCTCTCAGGACTGGCACTGAACTGTTATAGCTGTATACCAGACTCATCAACTAAAACATGCACAGATCAAAGAACTACCTGTCAGTCTCAGTGTAGCTCTGTGACCACAACTGTATACGTAGGTAAGAACAACATGATTAAATAAATACATTTTTTTAAATGTGAAGTGAAGAACACACACGATGACAGCCATTTAAAGTTTTTGTTAAAAGCTTTGTCAATGAATTTTAACATTTAATGTTGGTTTTTACAGGTGATATTAAACAAAGTCAGAGCATGAAGACTTGTGGAGATCCCAATTTGTGCCTCACTGGGAGCATGAATATGGGAAAAAGCAGAGTGACCCTCAATTCCCAATGTTGTAATACAGATCTCTGCAACAGTCAAAATGCACCAGGTACTATCAGCATATGCGTTTTTCCGTCATCTCTATCTATCACAACATCATTAAGTGCACTCTTATTTTAGTGCTGTTTTAATACTGTAATATTTTGCATTAATTGGATGCTATATTACTTTTCTTTTGTGTGTTACATTTCAGTAGATGTAAACAAGAGCTTTAATAATAATTCTATTATACATTTCTTTATTTTTGCCCTCATTACTGTATAGATTTGCCACGGAAGGCTCCTAATGGAAAGAGTTGTTACACCTGTGAAACGTCAGACTGCTCAAAGATTTTGTCTTGTGAAGGTGATGAGACCCAATGCTTCACTTCAACAGGTGATTATATTTCCATTATCCAGTATCTTTAAAAATTAAGATGTTTCCTTTTTCCTTATAATGATAGTAATGCAAATAATGATCGTTATCATTGTCACATGAGTATTGCATTTGCATGTAAATTAAAGGCACTGTGCCTGTGTGCGGTTTAAACTAAAAAGGTCTTAAAATTTCACACGAGAATTTTTTTCTTTTAGTTGAAATAGGTAGCGAGAAGGAGACTCTGAAAGGATGTTTAAGCAAACTCTTCTGTGGGGACATTGCAACACGTGCCAATGCATCACGTATATTGGACCGTAATTTGGGTTATAAGATGAATTGTTGTGAGGGACACCTGTGTAACAGTGCTCAGAACATGACAGCTTTCTTCTTGCTGTATCTCCTATCTCTATCTATTTTCCTGCTTTTCGTCTAAGATGTTGGAACAAGTGGAAATTGGGTTTTGCTCAAGAGCTAACTTGTGGTTACACATGACATTTATTCTTCTTATATGTTCCTCTATAAATGAGCGATACAATGTGCTTTCTTTGATTTGACAATTTGCTGTGCTTAGTAAATAAACTAGATAATGGAAACAAATGTAAAGCTTGCTTTTTAATTAACTACATACTAATGTACTTTTCCCATAATATTTGTACTATAATCATTTAAAATAAAAATCATTTTGAGACGTACTTGTTCTTATTTTCCTTTTACTGGATGAGCTGACATTTGTTTTGCTTACATTTAATTTTATTGCTGGTCAAATGCCAACCTTACCTTGTTATTGGTCTTATAGCTTATACAATACATCAGTGTTCGCACACACACGCACATAGCATCATAAACCTGCACTGGTAAAACCATGTTGTCTGGTTAGCCACATTCTAATTCAGAGGCTGATTCACATGGTGAAAAATTGTGACCCCTGGTGATGAGGATACAGTAAGAAATAATACATATGACATCATCACAGATATATGTGACATCATAATTCAGGTGTGCCATCAATTGCAAATTAGCTGTTGTTTGTGTGTGATTGATTTGTCCAGAAGTTGATTTGTTGATAAATACACTTTTTTAAATGACCACAATGAACATGCAACTATTACAATGTTCACACATAGTTCTGTAATATGTTGGCAACACCTTATTAAGGTATCAGTTTCAGCACGTTTCATATTTCAGTGCATTGATTTGTTACAGACTGGGGGATGTAGGGTTTTGTCCACACGTACTCATCTCAGTCTTGAGTACAAATCAAAATGGCACAGAGTCTTCTGTTTATTCTGATGAGTACAGTTTTCTACAAAGGTAATTGCTTTTTCTTTACATGTGATCTGGCATTGAGTGTTTACTATGTTTATGTGATATCTTTATAAGTGCTCAGCTACTGAGAGAAATAAGGCGAAAAAAGCTGTATGGATTAAATGGATGATTACAGAGCGATTTTTTTAGTGCCAAATAAGTGTTAACTTTTTTGAATATATTAGAATATCAAAATATAATACAATATTTTCTTGTTCTCCTATACATACTTTGCATTGTTTGTTCTACACTGTGATCAGACATTTGTTAAACATCTGGTTTTCAATTAAATAATAAGAAAAACTGTCACAGAATTCTTTTTTAAATTTCAGTCAATTCCCTGACCTGCTATCAATGCATACCTGAGACATCAGTAAAATGCACTGAAACTAAAGTGGAGTGTCCTGTCGGTCAGTGTGGGACCATGAAAACCACATCTTACATGGGTGAGAACTGGAACAGAGTAATATTGTAGTATGCGCTGGAAGTTTACGTTACTTGCATAATCCATGTATAATGTACATCTGTGTTTTTTCTGTGTAAACTTCCACTGTAGGTAACAACAAGTTGACTGACATGATCATGAAGAACTGCTCTTTAACTCAACAATGTGTGACTGCGTCTGTGAACTTAGGAGTTACAAAAACAGTCATCAGCAACCAGTGCTGTGAAACTAATCTGTGCAATAACCAGAGTGAGCCAGGTAAATACATTCTACTGTAGGACAATAAAATAAAAATGTTAATGTCATTTTGTTATTTTCATTGTGCATGTTTCATAGAATCACCCAAAAATGAACCCAATGGCATAATGTGTTACACCTGCAATGGGGGGGATTGCTCTTCAACTTTAGCTTGTGTTGATGGTGAAGATCATTGTATTAAAGCCACAGGTACTGTAACACACAAACACAACAAGAGACACATTTTATACTAAAAGAAATTCACAAGTTATAAAGATTCATAAGAAGGGTTTTACGAGAAGTATTTTAAAGTTTTCCATTTGGTTTAGTTAAGCAAGGTGGTAGTTTAAGCGTTCAGGTTTAGAAATTACAGCCCATTAAAGTTAAAATATAAGTGCTGTCAACATTTCACTTAATTAATGTAGTGTTCTAAACTTTACCTGAGTCATGTTTGTGTTGAACAATTTTCATAACATACTATAACTACAACACATTTCTTTAGATCAAAGCCTGCATGATGTCTTTCTGACATCATTACCGTGTTATCCGAGTCTTGTCTGCACATGACCCTGCAGGCAATGAAACGGTTTTATATTACTAAGGGTTGATGCCCCAAATAAGATTTTTTTGCCTTTTGTGTAAAGGTAATATAATACATCTGTCAATGTCCTCTCGAAGCATCCGAATGACCTAATGATCTATTTATCAACAGTTGATGCTGATGGACAGATGATGATGATGAGAGGATGCGCTACCAGAAGTTTCTGTAGAGGTGACCTGTCCACACAGATTGGCCAGTCCAGTATAACCATGGGTCTGACCTGCTGTAGAGGAAATCTTTGTAACAGCGCTATAACTGTCTGTCAGAGCTATCTGTTTCAAACAGGACTGTTGCTCTATGCTGTTGGACAGGCATTGTTTTGAACATTGGGTTTGTCATGGTCCTTATATTCATATTCATTATATTCTTATATTCATGGTACAGATATTCATATATCAGTGTGGTTGCATATGAAAATATGTATATAATATGAATATATGTTAGACTACTCTCTCTTAATAAATTTATTGGATTTGACTTGATCATTATGTATTTAAGTAAAAATCCCCTGAAAGTCAGAGCAACTAGATTGTCCGAAACTGGTCTGTAACAGTATACGAATGTTTACTGATATTTCCCTTTCAAAATGGTGAGTAGTTTCCACATGGAATTTGGTTTCCAGACACTAATATGGTTTCATAAATCCTTTAAGCCTTGGGCCTCCGATTTGTCTTGAAAAAGATACTGAACTCTCTTGACAAGTATCTCATTTTCGATCCTAAAGCTGTTTATGCTGGTTAGCTTCAATAAATCTTTAAACATGTATTTGTCTACTTTGATATGTTATACTGTATCTACTTTGTTTGCCCTAAAAGAAAAAGCAAATAAATAAAGAATTATTCAGTTGCTTGATGCAGAATTTTTATTAAAGTATTAAATTCTTTCATTACAAGATATGATGCAGCAATGAAACCAGACACAAAATGCAATGATGGTTATCAGCCCTAATAGCATATAAAAAGAGACACTTATTGCTAACAATATTAATCATTTGACACTACAAAAAACATAATTTCTGTTTTTGGTTGAGTTGCTGGAAATTGCTTATTATTAACTAAGTTTTGTAAATTTTCATGACTTATTATACTTAGTTTTTTTTGGTTAAAAGTAAACTTTGGCATGCCAGGAGCACATTGGCATAATTTACAATTCTATGCATTCTAGTATAATCAGACACTACCCAAAACTGTATATCCGAACAAAAACCACAGCAAAACCATTGTGTTAAATTATTTTTATTCCACTTACATGAAATTACATATTTTCCCTCCAAATAACATTTATGCTTGGGTGTTCTGTATGAAAATTCCAGAGACATGACACAAAGCTAGCCAGCCCAACAGTACCCCATTTCCTCCCCATATTAACTACTTCATAGCCACATGCAATTTAGGCAAGTATCAAAAGAAATAAGGAAACATTGAAAAAAATTTAAACAAATAATTACTGGAAAAAGTTAGAACTGAATCACACTGATATTTCCTACTGCTCTGCTTGTACAGTCATACGGTAACGGTAACAAGCTTATGTGCTCTTTGTTCTTAGGGTCCACTATACCTCGTAATTAACAGGGAATAAGTAAATGCCATCTGCAGGGCACCAAATGCCTAGAATAAGAAAACGAGAAAGTGACAATAATGGAATGTATTTTCTGCCTGTGATTTTACAAAACGTGCAAGCCAACAGTTCACCATACATTGGTTTTGAATCTTTCCAAGCTATAGCCTAGCACTGCTATCCCCACATATGCTTGAAGACGAGGTCTGTTTATAAAACACAAATGCTAAATTGCAGGCGTATATCATGACAATGGCAAACGACTCCTTGACAGATTTACATACAGTATACAAATAACAAAGGATTAAACTCGCAACTTTGCATGAGCTGAGAACTTTCCCTCACTTGATTTTTATCACGCTAATGCTAGCACTTCAACCTAGCACTTCCCCTGGAGAAAACAAGGTTAACAGCAGACAAGCCTTAGGCCCTTCCCATGCCTAGCCCTTAAGGCCCTCCCACCCACTATATAACCCCTCCCACCCACCTCCCATTACACAAATCCTTAGAAAAAACCCACAATGACGGGGAGGAAGAAAGCAAGGAAGGCGCAAGAGTAAAAGAACTAAAAGAGACAGAAGTTGACGATGAGGTGGTCTCAGTGTTGACGGTGAGCTGGAACAATGGCAGGTGAATAACAGGGGAAGGACGGACAGAGCGAGACTCAGTTTTCCCGCCCCTCCTCGGTGTCCTCGCCGTCGCCCTGGTTATCTGAAGTCCACAGCTGCAAAATAGAGGAAGACTTGTAAATGAATGTTTAGTTATTATGTCAATTGATCTTAATAAGATCTGAACAATCCAAGCACTGCATTGACAAAGTCGTACATTTGTGATTGGACCACCCAAAACACCAAAGAGATAACTCACTGTCAAGTTGTCCCGCAGTAGCTGCATGATCAATGTGCTGTCTTTGTATGACTCTTCATTCAGTGAATCAAGCTCTGCAATGGCTTCATCAAATGCCTACAGGAAACAGATCGTGATCAATGTGATGTGTTATATGAGGGGAATATGAGGGTATGCAGCGTGTATAGTGTAAGTGTGAGTAAAACTCACCGTTTTGGCAAGCTTACAGGCCTGATCAGGCGAGTTGAGAATCTCGTAGTAGAACACGGAGAAGTTGAGGGCCAGGCCCAGACGAATGGGATGTGTGGGCTGCATCTCTGCCTTACTGATTTCAAAGGCATCTTTGTAGGCCTCCTGTGAATTGCCGATGATAGCTGAAGACACAAATAATAACAACTATGCCAGTTAGTTTCAGTCCACTAATTTCATTGGAAAAACAACATTTTTATATTACATATATACAAGCACTAGGACACTTTAATGCTGCTAGCTGACAATTGTGTCCTGTATGGTGGCATTTCATTATAGTCGGCCACATAAATGAAATAGTTGCCGTACTTTGTCTGAAAGGGTTGGGTCTGGTTAACTGTACTGTATAAAAACCACATCACACACATTATCTCTGCACAACTTAGTCACAACACTAGCATTATTTATTTAGAAAACATCACATTTACAATAAGAGAGCAATATTCAACAACAGCTAAAAGCTGTATTCTACTTTTAGGTGAGCTGCCATGAATAAAGCATTCACTGCGGTAAATGTGTGATTTTTAACACTAGGGGGCGTTAAAGCACAAACGTTGCAATAGTATGTCTTTCTGAAGGCGCTGCTACAACATGTGAATGAGAAACTATCAAACTCTTCCACTCCAGGAGAACACACAATAATTTATCCTAACTGTCAGCATTTAGCTATGTCATTTAACCAAATGCAGTTTAATCCATTTTAAGGATGCATTTGAAAATGAATTTTTATGTATAGTAAATATAATTTTATAGCCAGATGTCCTACCAACCTCAAGGGGAATAGAAATTTCACTGGATGATGTAGGAAAATTGAGTTTATATCAATCAAAGCTGAGTAATATTAGTCAGCACTAACCAAGAACTGGAGAAACATTCAAACAACCAAATAAATTTTTTGTATGTTTCCTTCCAAACAAGACAGAACAGAAATCTGGCGGATGTGAAACAGAATTTAAGCTCCACCCACACGCGGTCTCTCATTCATTCGTAAGGTGGGCGGACTCACATGTCTGCACCTGTTCCAATGAAGGAAGGAAATCAGACTGCTAACCGTTTCCTCTACAGACCTAAAGACTCTTTTTCTTTCTCTCTTTCCCACAGCAGAATCCCACAGCCACGCCCTTAAAGCTTGTCAACCTCCTGGCACAGGAAGTGAGACGCATGATTCTTCCTGTTATGCACACTCTGACCCTCTTCCTTTCTGACTCCATCATGACAGAGACAATAGAGAACAAACCATGTTAAGGTTTGTGAAGTGTCTTTCTCAAACATAATTAATTAGCCATGTCGTAAAGCCCTGTGAACATCAAGCCGACACATGGTCTATTGTACCGCACAGGATTTGGATTACTACACGCAAAAATGCAATTTTAGTCTGTGAGATTTTTATGAATGGGCCTGTAGGATCCTCTTTAGAGATTTTCACCCCCTACTTCCTCTCCAGTTTGGCTTCATGTCAACAGTTTGCGGAAATGGTTACATTTTTAGCAGAGTGTGTGTGTGTGTGTGTGTGTGTGTGCTCAAGGGCAGGTGACGGAGATATTGCTATTCACTACTACTGTACACATGTGAAAGCACAAACCTGCCCAAATGCCAACATAATTATCCAGCTAACATAAGCCTACATTGCTGATCAGATTTGAGTCAATAAGCAGCTAAAAGTGACCATTACAGCCAACAACCCCCTTTATATTATGTAGAGATTTAATAAAATAGCTTACAGGCTTTCTCCTCTCCCACAGCCACCTCTGCTAGGTAGCGATAGTAGTCGCCTTTCATTTTCAGATAGAAGACTTTACTTTCAGCTGGAGTCGCCTTGGGGATGAGGTACTTGTCCAGGAGGACCTGTAACAAAACACACACAAAAACAACAGATATTAACAGTTTGCATCCTGGTTTGATTGAAAAAGTGGAGGGAAAAGGGAAGTAGTTCTGAACAAACAGAAAGTCAATAGTCGAGATGGAGAGATAAGATACAAAGTTCAGTAAAACTTGTTTGGCTACATGCTGTTGCAGATGAAACAGTCGCAGTGAAGTATCTCCAGTACCGGGGTGTCATTTACCAAAAAGCTGCTTCATTTATTCTAGAAATTTCACATTAAAGGCGTTTTTGGATAACAACCTTGGGTTGCAGTTAAGGGTGACAGAGGCCTGACAGCTTGTGGCAGGACTGCAGCTCTACAGATGCTTTCGAGACCATCTTTAGCAGGGAGGGGGAAGGGGAGGACAGGAAAATGGACTACGCCATATGGGCTAGAGCTTGTGGAACTAGGTCATTGAGCTTGCTGGGCTCGGCCTGATTGTCGCCCCGCAGAACAGAACCACAGGGTTGTCAATCCCTTAACTCTCCAAAAGTGCTCTCACATTTAACTTGGATGTCCAAAGATGAAAAACTAAAGTCTAAACTAAAGAACTAAAGATCAAATCGATTAATGTTGTCAAGGTCACTTTCATCGGTTAAGAGATGCAAATGTTTTGTAATTTCACTGGTCGATGACCGAAGGTTAAACTGACTTTTTAAATGTTTTGCATCACCATAACTGAAAGAACAGTTTAGGCATTCCTTTGTGCTTAAATCTAAAGTCACATGTCAGTGATAAACCAATGACCTACTTGTGTTTGGAACAGTGGGGGGCAATGCACAACATGGGATAATTTCAAAAACACTTAGCTGACAGATATAGACAGTTATAGTTTTGCATAACCATCAGCCTCCTCATCCTTTCTAAAACAAGTCAAGACTTGTAGATGGGAGATCACAGCGGCTTGTGTCAGGCGAGCAGTTTCTTTTTTTATTTCATGTGCGATGATAAAGTGCGACTTTGCCACCAACTGCAACGTGTTTCCTCCTTTAAAGCAATGGAAAACAACACGATATAAAATAATGCACAGCACAAGCAAATCACGTCTTAAATGAAGAGTAGAACAGAACAGACAAAGCTTTCTAAAAGGTGAGAACAGTAGAGCAATTAACATCTTTTTAAACACAAATATGAATATTATCTTAATTGAAATGGCCAAGACCTCTGGTAATGTAACATTACATTTACATTTGGGTAGATGCTTTCATCTAAAGTGACTTACAATGCATCCAAGGTATACATATTATATCCATAATCCTTGGGAATCAAATTTATGACTTTTCAACTGCCAACCAATTGCGCTATAGAAACTACATTAACTTTAACATCATTACACAGCTAAACCACAACTTTAAGAGCTGTACAGACATCTGAACATTAGGTTACATAATACACAGGAATTCACCCCATGACATCACACTCTCACTGCATTCCTGTTAAAGTGCTGAGGGTAAACTTTTCTGGTTCTTTGGCTTAAACACGGAGAGCTGCACAATACTGGCCCAAAAAACAAGAGCTCAGCTGCTGTCATTATGGGATTAGAGAGGTGAGTCAACCTGTGCCGTATCACAGAGCCCAACAACCCCTTTCACGCTATAAGCACAAAGTGAATTTATTCCCTCCCCTCAAAACCCCTGTTAATCTGACTCAGGTTGCTGTGGCCACAGCCTCATTCTCTTTGGTTTGAGATCATCCATTCAGAACCCAGTGACGAAGATAGATAAGAAAACAAATACGGTTCAGATAAATAGGTCTGACAGCACCTACAGTGGAATTGCAGTGAGATACGGTAAAGGTCTTCATTTTGGCCATTAGTTTGGTTTTCAAATGCAGGTAATAGCCTAGCAATATTCAAGAGCCCTTGAATCAATGTTGGGTTGAGTGGCTTATTCAAGTGTACAACAGGCTCAGAAAGAGATGAGTGGGCTTCTCCTGGGCCCACTCATACACAAAGACTCCACTGGGTCATCATCATAAACAAATAGGTTATAGTAAGGGACACTACGGGTTGAATTCTCAACCAGCTTATGTCCACTGTGGAGTTCAGGCTCTCTCATGTTCTCTGGAGGACTCTTCACTTCCCACACCTCATTACATACTCTCTACTCTCCCACCCAAGCAGCTGCTAAAAGCTAATGAGCGCCCATGATCTCTTACTCTGGCTTTGGGAGGTTACTCGGGACGCATGATATTTTGATTTATGGCTTATAGTGTATTTAAAACCCCTGGTCAGTGGTGTAACACTGTTACAAACAGCTGCTGAAAAGGATATCATGTAAAATGCACAAAACATTGGTGTGATATTTCAAAAAGTACATGGGTGTGATGACACAATATATCATGATACAAAACAATCATGAGCTATGGCAATTTTTTTTACAATGTAATGTAATACAATAATGTCTGTTAAATACTTTATTGAATATTGTTAATGTTTTGAAAATTAATATTTTATAATTTTGCTGGGTTACAGTTAGTGAATCCTACATATATCGTTACACACCCAGCATAAAATAAAATGTGAGAGAAAAAAACGAGAAAAGGCCTCTGTTAAACATTTTAACAGACAAAAAAATAGTTTGAGATTAAATTTTAGACTAAGGTTTTACTATAAATTCAAATAACACAACTACTGCTAATTCAAACAGGGATCTATCTGTAAGACAAACACAGAGTAAAACACCTTTAGTGCAGTCTGTAATGTCGAATCTATATAATAAGGCTATTTTTAAATATGGAGATGACGACTGAAACAAAGGTTAAATACCCCTTAAATCTGTCATCATCAAGGAAAGCTCTCGTGCACAATAACTGTCTCGAGGAGAGGACACCTGTGCCTGCGTTGGAACAAATGAGATCAGGCCTGGACTAATAGGCTTGGCTGAAAGAGGTCCTTACTCATGATGAGTAATTAACACAAGCAAGATTACTGACCTACGTTACACACCAACACTTGGAAAAAAGAAACACGAATGAGAAACGTTGGAAAAGAACATAGACTGACCTTCAAAGACATAAAGATATATCTCTGCATCAGAGGACAGGATACAAAAAATTATTTATTCAGTTTTGAAGCATGTAACTGAGATTCTTACCAAGACATCATTGCAGATATCTTTTAACTCCTTCTCGATCTTTTCCCGATATTCCTTGACCATCTGCTGCTTCTTATCACTGCCCTCTGTCTTCTGCTCTATGCTGGAGACCACTCTCCAGGAGGAGCGGCGGGCTCCCACCACATTCTTGTAAGCCACAGAGAGCAGGTTGCGTTCTTCATTAGACAGTTCAATGTCACCCTCGGTGACGGCCTTCATAGCGGCTGCCATATCATCATAACGCTCTGCCTGCTCGGCCAGCTTGGCTTTCTGCACTAGCTCGCTCTTGTCCATGGCTGCTCAGTGCTAAGAAGAAGAGTCAGATTTTAGGGTCACTCAGTTAATTCAGAAACAGACTCTAAAGACATAAGCAAAAAAGCAACATGATCGTTTTTGGCTTTTTGTTAATGTGTGTTTTCTTTGAGGCTATATATACTATTGTACCCCTGACTAAATTCTCGCATTTAAAACTCCTGCACAACTGACAAAAATATTGATGACTCATCCTGCACTACACATATTTTTGTTCCTTGAGCAAACAAAACTTCAAAACCTTAAGGAAATAAGTTGAATGTTTTCAACTTATTTCCTTAAGGTTTTGAAGTTTTGTCCGATCACCAACATTTATGGTCAAAATTAGCATAGTGCACTGAAATATTACTGTAAATGTATTGCAATCAGTTTGTCGGATCAGACTAGCTCTGAATGTTCATGTTGTGTCACATGTCAGAGCCTATTGATTTAATTCAGGCCCCCTACTGAGAGGCAAAATTATATATAAACTGAACAATCATCTTTGCAGAAGACCTAAAAACACACATAACAATGAATCAGTTAATTGTCATCACAATGTATTACTTTAATATATCTCAACATGACTTAACAATTCAGAAGATGAACTGTTAAATAAATTATGAAAGGCATTTAGGATTTAAAAAAAAAAGTAAAAGCCAAAAGAAAAGAACAAAAATTAATCCTTTAAAATACTTAATCAGTGTTGTCATGTATCAGTATTACACACAGAAAATCTGAGTTGTGCCAGTATTTGCCCTCCTGGGTGGCATTACAGTGCGAGGAAATATGCGGATGTGCTTTTCTCTCCAGCCACGCCCAGTTCCTATAGTTACCCATTTACACGCTTTTCATATCACGTCTTCAAGTGAAGTTTTTATTCGCTAGGACAGAAAAATACACCAAGATCATTAAATATCGCTTAATCGCAGGATCACTGAAGCGCACTTGGTATGTGCTGACTACACAAAGCTTAACCAGTAACACCAGAATATGAGCGTGTGACTCTTATATTCGCTTTCATTACAATACATAAAATTAGCAATGGTGCCAATTAAATGGGACTATGTAGGGCAGTATGACAAATCTTTTACACACTGCACCACAACATAACGTCGTGGTAAAGGAATAAACGCGGATTTCAGGACAAACCGAGTTAGCTTGTCGGCTAACCCATATGAACTCGGGTCTGCCCTGCCCATCGTCATGGTCGACTGACCTCACAGTCAAAAAACCTGCGGCTAATCTGTATTGTCAAGAAACCACCAACTCGATTTTATATGATTCACATACGTTTTGTCCGGTCATAAGACTGGATGATAAACAAATACATTGCGTTAAATGTCAGGCGGTCAATCGATTGCAAGATGCATGACATGTTGAGAGAAAGGAAAGCTCGCCTATATCGCCAACCCAAATGACCCGAAACAATCTAGTGTAAATAAAGTTTATTTAGAAAGGTAATAACGCCGATTAGACTACATAAATATGACTAAATTGGCATTAGTGTTAAGGACTAAACGTCGGCTTGTTTCAGCACCTTTAACAAAAACACACAAAAATGTTCACTAACAACACGAGGACGAGCACCAACGAATTCAATTCATATTAAACGAAATCATATCCAGAGACGAAGCTTTATAAGTATTTTATTTAATTTCAAGTGATGCCTTTCCATTGTACGATCGCTCACACCAGACAACCCACCAACAGCAGGAAACAAAAAGGGGCGGCCTAGATATGCCAAGCAAAAGCTTATTGTTCATTTTCAACATGTTAGCATCATCAGCTACTCAGTCTCTCACCGCGAATCGGTCATCGCCATTTCAATTTCGCTTTCTATTTTAGAGAATAAAACACGATTCTTCTCAGACTGAACGAACACAACTGGCATTTATTCCGATCTGGTGTATTATCTTACCTGAGTGTCGGGGAAAACGATGGTCCTGTCGGAGCTAAGCTAACCACGGCTCACAGCTGATTCTCACGGGCTGTCGGGCTAATCCACGGGGTTTCCCTCCAATCAGACCAGCCCCAGGAGCCGAGACAAGGCTGGGCCATGTGACGTCAAAGGTAACCAAGGCGACGGCTGACTTCACGTTGTCTGTGATTGCACGAGAGCCAGTGTGAGATTCTGTGGTGCACCATTTTCCCTCCACTTTTCCTTCCATCACACGGATACATTTACACAACACTGCAAAACAGACATTCACCTGAACAAGACGTTTCATTAGAATAAAACGTGTGAAAACTTTAGAAAATCTGCATTTTTAATATTTTGTAACAAAGGCCCTAATCTAAATCTATGCTATTAATTTTATGTCCTATTAAATTTATATCTACTCTATCTTATATCTATGTTTGCCCTCTTTTGCTAAAATATAACTACTTTCATTTACAAACTAAACATGGTCTGGTTACGAAAAACATGCTTAACAGTATCAGGATGAGTTTTTAATAAGCAAAATTAGAACGCAGGACACACAGAGCTTTCTTGGTAGAAGATGAGCTATTTCTGTACTACTCCAGTTTGTTTCCATGGGGAATCGAGTCTATTTTCTACATTGTCACATGTCTTCCCATCAGATATAAATTCTGTAACCTATTTCACAACTCTATATTCATGGTACACATGTTTAGTCCACCATGAGAGCAGTACACATGTGCAAATACTAAAACATGCAGCAGCTGTTTTACATTTAAATACTTTAAATGTGAGCAGTGATTAGAGTTTGCTTTATGACCAGTAGGGCAGGTTTTTTGTCTTACTTAAAGCCACACCCTAGAACAGCACTTGGAGCATGGTGAGAGTCACCCGCTTACATTTTCTAGAACTACATTCAGCACTATGGTTCACACACTCCCAGTATGGTTATGTCACTGAGCATTCAGAAAAAACTATGCGGTGAGGAATGACAAAATGTCATGGTTTTTGCAAAGGGTGGGTAGACATGCCTCTCTTTCTTTTATTTACAAGAGACATACTCTTGACTTTTCAAACACGTCAATCCATGCTCATGATTTAACTTGATGACTTGAAGAGTCCTTTTCAAATAAAACCACTGTATACGCCAGAACAACACTTTAAAGTATGCTGATTTACATGTTAGTATTCACCTCTGTTTCACCAATGAAGAGTCACTTAGCTTGTGAAGACAAATGTTTTAAGTGTTCCCTTAGGGGATGTTGTAAGTCAAGTTGTCATTTACCAATAAAGAGAATGAGGTGGAGTAACACTACTAGTTTCTCTACGAAAGATCACTGTTCCCAGACAGCTATTGTAAATTCAGTGGGACAAATTATTTACTCAACATTTATGTTTTAGTGACATAAAAGTAAGATTCAGTTTCTTAATGTTAATTAAGTGTTGTGTCTACAAAAAGAGGAAGTAGAACGATGATTCATCCCTTAGAAAAATTGTCAAATGGAATATGGTGCTGTTTGGCAGTAAACAGCAATGTTGAAGACCCATGTTAAGTTACTTAATGTACAATATATCTGAAATGCCATATACACTTTTTTAGAAAAGAATGACTCGTTTAAAAATTATTCATTCATTTATGATTTTTTCATGCCTGACTCACCTAGGATTTTTGCAATTATGTATTTCTAGGTTTCTAAGTCTATGTATTTCTAAGTCACAATTTGTTATAAATAGGTCAGAATATTTTTGTAATTTTTTCAATAGACACATAGAAAAAAGCTTTTAAATGAGTTTACATATTTAATTCAATCAAACCCTTTTGCCTTTCATAAGTGTATCCTGCTTTTGAGATTCTGTCATAACCTCACATTGCTTATGCCTATAAAACGTTAAAATATTATTACACAGAATCACTCATCACATAAATAAATGCAAAACCTAATGTATGTTAATATGTGGGCTATTTTAATTAAAATCAAAATAAGCAGTAATTGTGCCGACTGCTGGTCAATAAACAGTACTACAAATGGTTTGCTAATTATTACAAAAAACACTACTGGAGGACCCTTCAAACACTGCAGTTCTTTGTTCTACTGTAGACATAATTGAGGAAGATTTATTCATGTATTATAATATATACACAAAGTGCTGTTCTTGAACAGATTCACAAAAGCCCTTTGATTATAAAGAGCAGTTTTCACTGGTACTAAGTGGGTCTGTTGTGTAAAATTTTATGTGATGTAAATTACATTTTTGCAATGCAAGCCTTCTTTCAGGTGACTACAGAAGGTTTGATGCCTCTACAACCGCCTACCCTACAAATATATTAGTCTGATAATAAAAGCCTTTGTAATGCACTAAAGTTAAGTAGACTTTAGTCCCAATTTTCTTTTGATATTTGCATACATACTTTAAACAATAAAGTAAAGATAGAAGAACATGAACATGTGCGTGTATTTGTAATACACATGTGACGTAAAACTAAACGCGGTCATGTCACATGACACATTTACATTTAGGCATTTAGCTGACAAATATTAGGGAGACAACGTTTAAGCTAATAGCTTACGCTTTGCAGAATATTTAAATTATAGAATTATTATAGAATTATAGAAATTACAAATAAGACTAAGTTATTATTTTTAGAGCATTGAATTTGCGTCTTAGGTTCAATTGGTCATTGCAAATAGTGTTTGACAAAACAAACTTCTTTGAACAGCCCCGCTTTAAAGGGTTAATATTGCGCATGCGCACTAGAGGCTTTGAAGCCAGTTAGTTTACAATATGGGGAAGTTAACAGTTTGCATACTCTCCATTTTTGTTCTAGCTGTTTCAGTTTTGATCGGAGAAAGGCTCATAACATTAAGGTTTGTCTATTTGACAACTCGAATATTTTTTCTAAATATGTGAAGAATAACACTCTTGTATTATACATATACAATTGCAATAAATATCAACAATTATTTGACTAAAAGCTGCATCCGAGGTAAACATGTTTATTAACAGTGTGGTCATAAGCGAAAGCAGTTGCTGTTTTTATGTATAGTCTGTAATGCTCTTTACAGGCATGTAACACTTTCATCTAGAGAAGCAACTCAGAACCACCTTCCAAACTGCCACCTAATAAAGGGCATAGGTAAGTTATAGTTCAACACAAGTTTCATTGCAGAAGTAATGTCACGTGTTACTGATCTAAACTGTTATGTACATTTCTGACGCTTTGTAAACAAAGTGTTTCAAAGCACGTGTACGTTCGTGTTTTGCGACAAAATTAACAAAATGTACAGTCGATGAATGTTTAGTGCTCTTTTAAAAAGAGCAAATGTTACCTAGATGTTTTTGACAGTCCAAATTCATTGAGATGTTGTTATCATTTTTTTTACAGAGTTTGGGGCTGAAGATATTACCATAATTGAAAATGGATTGGCCTTTCTGAGCACTGTATGTAATATTACGAATATCTCCATAAAACCACTAGAATTTCATGTTAATATTGAACTTATATGTTCTATATATCTAATAGGGCACAATAAGGTTAAGGCGTAATGGTAACATACAAAATCGCCAATATTAATGACCAAAGTCTGATTTTGATAAAGGTGATTAAATCAGTAGTTTTTCAGTAACTGTCATAAAAGTAATATCAAAGGCCACCTAAAACAATTGTGGGTTGGCAGAATGTCCTGTCCTGCATCCAGGGTCTGACCAAATATTCCCACAAAGATAGTAATACCAGTCATTTTTAACCTTGTGGGGACAGCTTATAAAGAAAAATGTAGATCAAAATAAAAATGTTCCCATTAAACGTGAAATCCCAACATGTGTGTGTTTACAGTACAAGAAAATTATATCAGGACTTACTACTACAATCACATTTCTATCTCCAAAACGATGCTTATTTAATAAAGATAAGGAACAGGAAACATTTACATTTAGGCATTTAGCTGACGCTTTTATCCAAAGCGACTTACAAATATTAGGAGACAAGGAAACCATTATAAAACATAAATTCATTTAAATTCTTTAACAAGAGCAGTGAAACTTTATACTGTAAATATAGTATGTAACTCATAGAGTATAATTTACAAACATATCAGTCATATTAAATATGTTCCAATGATTAAACAGGGATTGAAGTATCCAGGCTTTCCATCCTATTCAGATGACCCTGGAAAGATCTTTACTCTAGATCTGTTGGATTCTGGATGGAACATTCAAGCGTTGAGCATCAAAGGAGATTTTGACAAAGATTCTTTTAATCCACATGGACTCAGCGTGTACACAGATGAGAAAGGTTTAGTGATATTTTATGATGTAATGTTTTTTGGCAATATATAATAGCAGTGTATTTAAATGAATTTCTCATTTATTTAAGTGCTCTTCATTTATAGCCCTTTGCTGGAATTTCTTATGTACTGGATGATCAGTTCAGTTGTTTTAGTTAAATGTGAAAAATGACTAAATGTACACCTAATACTGATTGCAAATCTGTTTCTTCATTTTTTGTAATGAAATAGTAAAAATGTATAATGCATAATACCTACACACATAGAAATAGTTATTCAATGTGAAATGTTAACATTATATACAAATTAGCCCCCGAGTTGTTAAACAGCAATTTTGTGTAAGGTGTGATCTTCACTGTACCCAGTAAATGCTGTAAATTCTTTCTCTCTCTAGATGGTTCCAGATATGTTTTTGTTGTTAATCATCCACAAGGCAAAAGTCAGGTGGAGATTTTCAGATTTATTGAAGAGGAAAACTCTCTTCAGTACATCAAAACCATCAGACATGATCTCCTGAACAAGTATGTTTCATTAAACCACAATATTGCTGTTATGTGTCCTACACCTATTTGAACCTAGTATTTTCCAGTTTACATATGTGCCTTTTGTTAGTGTGAATGACATAGTTGCCGTGGGTACCGAGAGCTTTTATGCCACCAATGATCATTACTTCACAAATGGAATTCTCAAGTTTCTGGAGCCTTTACTGACTTTGGCCTGGTGTGATGTCATCTACTACAGTCCTGACACAGTCCAGGCTGTGGCAGGGGGCTTCTTTTCTGCCAACGGCATAAATATCTCCCCGGACAAAAGGCAGGTTTCAGAAGAAAAGTCATGGTTTGCATTACAATATGCAAGATATTTTTATTAAAAAACCATTTGGAAAAATGTTCATATGTTTGTATGTAAGTGCAAATCATTTTGTTTATTTGATCAATGTCTCTGTTTCAGGCATCTCTATGTGTCAGATATTTTAAACCATAAAATTGTCATCATGGAGATACAGAAAAATACTCTATTGACTCATTTAAAGGTAAACACAAAAAAGTAATCGTTACATTTTAAATCTTTACATTTGTTTAGTATGACCTGTAAGTATGTTTTTGGGATAAACAGTTTTACTACGATTTGCTGTAATAAAAGTATGTTATTTCTTATTCCTCAGGAAGTTGATGTAGGATCATTATGTGACAACATTGAGGTCGACCATGAAACTGGAGATCTATGGCTGGGCTGCCACCCGAATGGTCTTAAATGTTTGCTTTCAGATCCAAATGATCCACCTGGCTCTGAGGTGTGTGTGACAAAAATATTTATAGTATTTAATTATATTTTGACAAAATATTATTTTGTCAGTTTGTGTTACTTGTTCTGTAAATATATTCTTTCACCTGTTCTCCTTCAGGTCATCAAGATTGAGAACATTCTCTCTGACAAGCCACAGGTGACTCAGGTGTATGAAGATGATGGCAGTGTGATCATTGCTTCTTCTGTGGCAGCTCGGTATGGAGAAAAACTACTTATTGGAACAGTCTATCAAAAAGCTCTGATATGTGATCTCAAGTAAGGCATGAACCTTAGGGATTTAGGGAAGATTGAATAAAGCTGGATGTTTTGTGTTTAAAATAACTTGTTTGGGTATTGTGTATCATTTCATAAACTGATATTTGACAAATCGAAGATGAGATTAGATCATATATTTTTGGGTAGTATGCCAAATGTTAAGCAGTATTAGCAATGTGACATGCTAAATTTAACCTAAAATGTTTATTTTTTTATTCATTTTATGGCCTAATGTTAATTGCATTGATATACTGTATAGTAATTGTACTATATAAATATACAGATAAGTGCAAATATACACTTTCTGTTATACATTCATATACATAACCAGGTAAAATGTTCATGTAATGTAATTTTTATCAGTATATGATGCCATTGAAAACAAATGGCTTGTCATTTAGTGAGTGAATTTTTTGAGCCACAGTTCAGCTTGTTATTTTGAATTACTTTAATGTATATGCTTTTGTCTATGAATGACATGCACATTCCATTTGTAACAGCTTTGCAGTGATTTATTGATTGCGTCTCTGTGTATTCTTTCAAAGCAGCTTTCAAAACTTAAGGAGGAAATATGGTTTAAAAAGAAATCATACTCAGCATTTTGTGCAGATGTACTTTACTTACACAACATTTTGTTCATGGCACCAAGTTGAGTGGTCATTAAAATAAAATGACTGAAATATTACTGTACACCAGTGAGTTTTTTTCTAGCAATCATGAGACACTTTTCAAAGGATATAGAAAACTAAAACATCACATTAAAGTCACGATCTAGAAGAATGTTTAAGATGTAAAACATGGTTTTGTCTATACGTAAGGAATAGTAAAAAAAGCTTAACACTACTTACTTACAGCCAATCATAAGCATCAGTAAGGACAAGTCTCAAGTGTGTTGTTGGGTAAAGTCGTAAACAAAGTTGTAAGTGCTGGGCTCTTTGGGAACAGGAGGAGGGACCTCAGGAATTTGAATGTTTTCAAGGTCCAACAGGCGAAGTTTTAACTCCATAGTAATTAAAGTGTCCGTATCTGATTTCGTTAGTTCACTCGTCATCTCTTTTCCTAGGAGAGCATTTAGACCGTCGGTCCAAATGCAGTACTAGTGAAAAACATGAGGATTATTATAAATGATAAAAAAATTGCTATTTGGAAATAGATATGACGTGAAGATATGAAATGAAAAATATGCTTAATGTCTGTAATCATCAAGACAAGGATGATATGGTGCTGTGATATTTTTTTACTGACTAGGGGTTCTATATTTTTAATGCACGTGAAATGTCTCATAGGTTTTGGACCTTCTCACCTGATGCTTGTCAGGTGCAATAAAATTCAGATATTCAGAGTTATGGAGAATGGAAAATGTCAGCTCCATCAGCTCCTGAAAAGTAGAAGAAGAATGATCATACTCTGTACCTGACCTCACCTTTTCTCCCATGATTCCCATTTAAACTTTTCTACAGGTGCCTGTGTACACCTGTACAGATGGCATCTGTCACTATTGCACCTGCCTCCCGAAGTCATCTATAACCAGACTGCCAAGTTTCCTACAAGGTCAATTTAGAATTGTAAAGGCTTCTGAAAATGTTGTCAATGAGATTTATTTATCTAATTTATCCTCTTGGTTTCTGTAGGTCTGTCTGATTTAGTCTGAGATTGTCAAGTATAAGTCACTTTATTACTTTAATGCCCTGCAAATGACATCCACAGCACATGTTTTAATCATCAGTTATGTGGCAATAATGCAATTTGTTGTGTGTCCAGTAATTGGGCCTTAGAATGAGGTATAATGTATAAATCATAATGTATAATGACATTACTTCCTTCAACCACTAGATGGTGCCATTTGAACTAGAAGTTGACGGTCGCGGCATCTGGTTTAATTGATCATCGCCTTCACCTGCCATTCGTGTATTCTCTCATTGCTAAGATTTGACTTTGTTTAAATTAGAGTTTACATTATAGAATTAAGTGGAAGTCTGTAATCTGGTAACGCAAAAATCTTCAAGTAGCCCTAAAGTCTTTGAACTGGGATTGAGAGTCTAGTCCCGCCTGGTCGTCGGAGGTTAGTTTCCAAAGTTTCTCATTATGGGATTCAGTTTCCTAAACATCAAACTTCTGTGATCTGATTCTTACCTTATGCTGCTTAAGAGCTCCTTTCTCCTTCATATGTGGACAGTCTTTTCCTGTTATCACGGCTTTTATATCTGCTACTGTCACTGAATGAAACAACGAGTCAAACAATCTGAAAACATGTTGATATGGGATTACGGTGGTAAATAATATAACGGATGTAACTCATAAAAAAGTAAAAACGTAACCAAATATTTATTCTTAATTTGTGCACAGAGAAAGGGGCCGATGAGCTCGCTCACCTTTCTCCTGGAGAGAGTCGTGTGGTATTTGTCCTTGGGAAAGTTCCTCTATATCGCCATAATGTAACACTTTGTGGTTTGGAGATAGACGACAGTACCAGAACTTGTCTAGGAGAGAGGAAGGAATTGTTTTAGTAGCTAATGTATTCAGTTGGAGTCTTTTACTGTTATGAAAATTATCCATGGTTTTATTATGGTAAAACTGTAGCGATCATGATTTTTAGCAGATGAATCACCATTTGTATTACAATAGTTTCCTTATATCATTGAACTGTGTCAATTTGTGGTTGCTATATGATTTTAATACAGATAATGCCCAAACACTATGATTATGTTATTTAACCATGGATACTTTTCATAAAGGGGTTTTCATTTATAGAAAGCAACTGTTTAGATATTTTATAGACCATCGTTGTTTTGCTGCTCATTTAAATTCAGTGTTACAGTTTTTCCAATACAGCGACAGACCTAACTTCTTGACTTTTAAGCCCAGACATAATTAAGGGCCTCTCGATAGGGCTTGAGATGAAGAGAACAAAGAAACATGACTTTGAGATGTACAGTGAAGTTTACAAGTGGTTGAATAATGTAGAATATATGTATGTTATCCTTTTTGGGATGGTTTTATTTTCACATATTTTGTCACATGAATGTTTGCGGTGAGCGACTGTTGTAGTTTTGAGCAGTTAACTGACCTTGTCTGCGGCGAGCGCTGATCTTTCTGAAGCAGGTTCCCTCACACAGGCGGTTCAATCTCTGCTGTTTTATCAGCTCTGTCACCTCTGGCAGGAGCTTCTCTCGAAGTTCGCTGAGCACACACATATAATTACTGTCATGAATAATCTCTAATGAAGTCTAAATCTAGGATTTACTTACAGCATTGGGTGTGACTTGGGGTCATCCTGACTCATCATCTTGGACTTCAGTATGGATCTGCGATGCTTGTTAATGTCCACTGTGTTAAACTGCAATGCAATACTTTGGATAGTGTGCTGCCTCTGCCTTTTTCCCACCTGCAGAAATACAGACATGGATTTCTTACTATAATAACCGTGATGCTCTTTGCTTTGATGTTGGTGACATGAGCATCCTCGGCTCGATGGCCTGGAGGCTTCAAAACGGCAACTGTCAGTATTGTTTGGTGTTAGAGAGTCATTGCTGTCGGCAGCCCTGCAATTGTTTTGTCTGTGGGTCTTTGTTACTTACTGTTTATATCTGTGTGGCTTAATGGAGTTCTCCTTTATCTCAGATGTTGTGTCCCTTTATGTGTGGACATTGGATAACAGAGGGCATGGTCACGCTGGGCACGGGGCAGAAAGAGCTAAAGAGTTCCGTGGGACTAAGCTATTGTCAATCTAATCTCCAACAGTGTTGTGAGAGTCGAAGCCTGGGGAGAAACATGCTGACACGGTGTGCTAAAGAGAGTGGGCTGTTTAATATCTGTAGAGGATACATTGGTTACGGTTGGATTCTTGGTTGACTTGTGCTTTGTTTTATAGCACTGAATTTATCTTTGGGTAAGATTAATGATTTAAAAATGTCAATCTAGCAATCTGATTTAAGATTTTCTTCAGCAATGGACAACTGAACCAAATGCCATTTCTTTTTGTATTCTGTACATGCTAATGTATGGTATTTTGGCAGAGCGTGTTCTTTTTGTTGCATAAAATGATACAGTACTATAATTGTAATATATCTAATGTATAGTATACACTCACTATATTAGAATACTGTAGATAAGACACCCCTGGCTGAAGCATTGTTTTAAAATGAGTACGATCAATCAATACTTGGCAACACAGTCAGGATGCCCCAGGAATTCTCTCTTGGATTATAAAGCTATTTGTAACGGCTAGTAGTGCTCCTTCTTGTTCCACACTAAGATATGTCTGAAAAGTGACCTTCCAAAACTGGATCAGCATCACTTCTACTCTGCATTTACAAAAAATGTTATTGTTATATATATGGTAATGGTAAACTACTGTTTTTATAGTCATTTATCTTTATCATACATTATCATAATAAGAATCCTATCACTTAAAAACTGTTTTACTATTAATTTATATTTATGATTATAACACATTTTATAAAAATATTTATATTTATGTCTTTTTTGTAGAATATATCAGACTGAGAATTGTGGTATACTGTGCAATGAGCAATAATGCTTTTCATTGCCTGTGACGAACATAATATAAATAATGTATGTCCTAAAAACGTGATGTCTTTGAGTTCCAGTGTGTTTGTAATTCACAACATAAGTTCAAATTTTAGGATTTTGTATACCAAATTATATTGTATTTTCATATAATAAACATCCCTGCCCTGTGTAGCATTATAAATTGATGCTTAAAATTAAAATTGTTTGAATTCAAATATAATTTGAACTACATTTTTCAACTTGGTTTAACTCGATTTAACATGGTTACAATCACACCATGTTTACAAAACAAAACCTCACGTGAACGATCAGTTCTTGTTTCTTGTATTGCTGCGAGTAGAGTCGGTTTAGGCACTATCAATCAGAAGATCGCTGTACTTACATGTCACAGCTTTGTCGGCTGTGTCAGGGCTGAGCGTGTGTGTGTGTTGAGGAGGAGACCGTAAACACACTGTCAGCTGTTCACAATGGCAATGAGGTGAGATCAAAACAATGCAGGCGGCAGCAGATGATCCTTCTGTAGAGCAAGAATAATTCCATTAAAAAGAGGAAATCTCCTCTGATTTACTGGTGCAGTGAAACGTATGAAAACCCAATGTAGTATTTCCCATTGACTCTTCGCTGAAAGAAAGGCTCAGTTCTGAATCATAAGAATGCTGCTTTGCTTATGTTTATATGAGTGAACGGCACCGATTGGGCAGATGCCTTTGTGGTGCCAGCCAATGAACAGCTGGCTATGGTCACATGAGTAGATCACAGAGGGAGAGCATAAGCAGGTTGGATGGGGGATGGGGCAAGAGAGGACCAGAAAGATAATGACTTAAGAGGTCATGTGTCTAGTTAAATCACGGTTGCACAGCTATGTATCAGGACCCCGGAGTTTTCAACTCGAAGGTATATGTACTGAAAGGTGTGTCAAAGTGTGGGACCATCGAGATACGGTAGCATTATTGTGTGGTTGTCAAAGCAAAAGCCAGGGGTGTAGTCATTAGAATTCTGTTGTCATGGAAACCGATTCAGTGTGGCCTGTCGGGCTGGTGGCGGGACTCAATGTCTACCCCAACATTAGAGCATCAAAGACTATTCCTCTTACCCGCTCTTTAACTCCACTGTCATGCTCTCGGCTCTTGATATGCAATGTGTAAGAAGAGATGCTATGATTCATGATCTGCTCTCAGGAAGATGTTTGTATGGGGACAGACTAGCATTTGATGCTGATGTTTTAGAGTAATGATGGTGAGGTAAAGAAAGGTTGATTTAAATATACCTGTGCCATACTGGGAAAATGTGCATATAATGTAAAATGACTATAAAAAGGAATAACAAAATATTTATTATTAAACAAAAAACTGGAAGCATAATGCATCCAGCTTGTGAATATGGATGGAGCCACTGAAACTTGGGACTTTTTGTAGAAACCAGGGAAGACATCAATGGATCTTTCTGGTGGTCACCATGTGGTGATTGAGAGCTTGGATTGCACCCAGATTGTTGGATTATTCCTTCTTGTCATGGGTTAAACGTTTTCACTGCTGAAGATCGCTGCTTACCGCCATGGATCATACTTAAATGTCAAATTATGTCCTCCTCCCACAAACATATTTTGTTAAATATTTGCAAAATGTCCTAACCAGGTGCCACTATAGAGGCTGTTATAACTTGTGCACTTCATCCCAAGTGTATTTTAATAAATGCAAATTTGAGAGGTTATCAGTGAAAGTTTGGAGCCATTCCTCAAACAGACCTACTCTGAGGCATCAGATTTGAAATGTACTGTAGTGCATGAGTCATAAAGACAACTTTTTCTGGTGCTTTATAGCCATTTAACATTTTTAGTTTTTCAATCAAAACTCTATTCTTAACAGAGGTACTGACCACAGTTGGTGTGAATATGTTGTGGGGAATATTTCCTCAGTTTGCTGAATGAAACGGAGAAAAAGGGAACTGAACACAGTGAGTTTTTCTTTTCAAAACTGTATGAACTTCAGTGGTTACACTGAAACTACATTAAGTTATTATATTATAAACTACATACTCCCAGCTTTTTTTTCTTTCCTACTATTGCTTTAAAATAAATTTAACAGAACTGACCCAATGGAAGTATGTGTGTTTTAAGTGAATTCAGTTTCTTAGACTATGTATCAGTAGCTGTACCATTAATTTTAATAGCTAGATGTCCAACAACCTCAAGAGTCCTTAAATATATCTAAAATCAATATCCTAGTCTTATGTGCTTTAAAAGATATCAATTTGATTTATCCAGAATGCAGAGAAAACATTGCAAGAATCATTAACATTCCCTTCTAATGACTTTTATTCTCAAGGTGCATAATAAAAAAAATACTGAGGATTTAAATGAGGTGTGTTATACAAGATAATGCTGACATGTACCAAAGAGAGCCCACCTGACCATCTCCATCTTCTAACTAATTTACAGCTGTTGTTTTTTTGTGCTTAGTTGCAGTAAGCCACTAAGCATGAGCATCTTTGCTTTAGATTACTAAATCACACCTGAGCTATATGGATTTTCATACATTGTGGATCTCTAAAGCGAGAGCGAGTTTACACATCGGGTGGCAGGATTCTTTGTTGACACAGTGGTAATTGGATTGACTCAGTGATTTCAGAGCTCAGTGAAATAATCATTCCATACTTTGGCCTTTCTGCTACCTCTGGGCCTGAATGTCTCCCGTCGCTTTAAGGTCTTGTAGCATTATGTTCAATTATTCAGACATTTTTGCTGGAAGGCAGGCAGTTTTTCCAGTTGAGGCTTTAAAAATTCTTTAAGGATTTAGGTATTAAGCCACAGTGCAATAATGAATCAAAAATGTGAATGAAACAGTGGTATATATAGTATATATGTTTTTGACAATACAAGTAATTTTTTCAATATTCACGTGGGGCGCTTTAACAAAAAGTCATAAAAGAAATCGCTGTGTACCTTAATGAAATATGCTTAACATGAATTATCTAACATGGCTATCTGTGGCCATTCAGTTAAAAATGTGAAATAACAGCACAGATTGTTTTGCTGTTGAAAGAGTTTTTTGCAGTGTTCATATATTTGTGTAAACGCCGATTCATCACTGTTTGCTCAGTTGCTTGGAAAACAGAAAAGGTCTAGAGGGAATTTCTTCATGGAAAAGTAATGTGTCTGTTCTGCATTTTAGAGTCGAGTTACATAAGTCCCATTACTTCTGGTCACTGCATATATGTATCTCATCCCTCTGCTTCTCATCCCTAAACTGAAACATCACTCTTTTAGTTTTTAGTGATAAAATTAAAAATCTGTTTTAGTGATTTACTATAGTGATAATTTACCTTGGTTTCTGTTTTGATCAAAAGTCGCTGTAGCTACGGTAAAATAATCGTTTTTTTTTCATTTGTTCCTTTGCGGTTTTTTTGCGTTGTTTTTTTTTTAAATGCTAATAAATTTGCTATTTTTTGCCATTGGGATGAGATGGAGAGTCATTTCCAGTAGCATCACCTGTGACACACACACAGGAGGCTGTTACAACAATGACCCATCATCTGACAAGGGCACACCTGCTTGCTTCCTGACGTCATAGCCTATTTCTGGAGCGTAGTTGCTGTCGACACTGATCTCCTCCTGCATTCAGGAAACAACATATATTAGAACATCAAGTTCCCACTCCTGTTATAAGAGCTTTAAAATGTGTGTATTTGCTGTAATGGAACCAGAGAGCAGTCTAATACTAAAAATACTACACAAAAACTGTAAAAAAATGTAATGCATGATATAAATTTAACAGCATGATTATTTTTTCATTTACACTTCAATTAATATAAAGATTCTAATACCTTCTGGTAAATACAGTGTGTTCATATATGAATTATTAAAATAAAATGCATTTTACATTAGTTCTGTCTTGCACTAATTTGTAACCTGTGAAAACAAAAGCAATAAAGATAATTGTAAATGTCATAGAGATGGAAAACAAAATTAAGAGTTTTACATTTTTAAAAGCATGTTAGGTAAGGAGTGTGCTTGTTTGTTTAGGGTTTCTTAAATATTTAAAATCTTCATGAAGGAAACAATATGGTGAGATCTGCTGCACCCTAGTGTTGAAAGAGTGTAACTACATTCTATTGCTTGATGCATTCTTTTACTAACTCGCAGTAATTAAGGAGCGACACCATGAACACTAAATACATAAATATCACAATTAGTTAATCTGGTTAGTGAAACTGACTAGTTTATTCGTTTCATCGTTGTGCAGAATAAAATGTAATCTAGAGCGTCTTTTTAACAGTGGTAAGATTATCTTGGTGTGTTAAAGAAATGCAGTGTTTTCAGTACTCGAAAAGGGCACTTACGTAGTGGGATGCAATATAATTCGCAAGCTAAAATAAGCTGAAAGTCGGTGTAATATCCCCCTGAGTGTTGTGCACAAATACTATCTCTGGAATTTGTGGAATTTCGGGAGAGGTTTGTAAACAGCTAACAAGGAATCATTATCGTTGTTATTTACCCAGACCCCAGTGTGGACTTATCTACGGCGTACCAAATGCACGATAAGTCTAACCTAAACCCTAATACATCATATTAACGTTACACCCGGAACCACTGTACATCGTAATGCTAAGAAATCAAGAATAAATATAATGGATAAGAAACCTAGCTAAAGTGGGAGTCAGCTTGCTATCTAGATTATGAAGCAATACGACTCTTTAAGATATGATGGGCGTGGTCAACAAGGGGAGGAGGAGTTTCTTTCCGTTACACAGGCGCGCTTTACGACATTATAAATATACGTGTGTGTGATGTATGCAGCGATGACGGCATGCTGAAGCATTTTTAAAGATTTGCTCATTTAATTTTAAGGTATCTGACTTGACAAATTATTTAATAAATAGCGGATTCACCCCAAACAACGTGTGTCTAGGATTGCCTGTTTTGCACCAGGAATTTAAGAAAACCACATTGTCTTGACGTTCAGCTTTAACGAACTGGTAAGACACTTCTTACGCTTTGTTTTTAATGCAGCTAGCATGTTTTATTATACCTTTTATTACGCTTAAGATTTATTACATAACTAAGCACATGGTTTGCTTCATAAATTGTTTCTGCAAGTGATACCTGGTGTTAATCGATCTGTACATCAATCAGTTGATTACTGCTATCACTGATGTTAAAACGTCAATGCATTTAACGCATTTTTATTGATCTGCTCGCGTCTTTGTTCATCACTTGAAGAATGCAGACTTGATTATATTGGCAGCTGTGGCACGTGACCGTCTGTATCATATTACAGTTGTTTTTCAGAGCAGATTTTTTATTTTAATCGCATAGTCGTACGTATGTTGGCTGCAATGTGGGATTAGTTGTGTTTTTAAGGGAGAAATATGTTTCCTTACGACCACCGAACCCTGGAAATTTGGCTGTGGGGGAGGGGCATTGGGTGTGTGTGTGTTTCTCCGAATTTCAAAGGTGATATAGACGTGATGTATATCTGTGAATGGTCCAGACTTATCATATGGAAAGATATTAAGGATGACACAGCTGTGTGAAAGACTTCAACAATGCTTTTTATGCAAACAAATGTGAAATTTAGAACTAAGGCTGCATTAGGTTTAACCTAAAATGTTGCTTGGGGACCATCTGGTTTCTTCAATCTCTGATCAGTCCATTAGGTTTATAACGGATTTTTCTTTTTCCCCCAAAATGGATTGTTGTCTGTGAATTAGACATAAGCCAATTTATTAAAATTTTATTAAAATTTATTAAAAGACATGTTTTTGCATCTGTGGTGGTGTATTGAATACAGGACGTTACCTTAAATGCTCCCATATGTTTGTAAACTATAGACCAAATGCTATCTGAGACATCACAACCCATTTGCCCTGGGCTCCATATCCTACCGTTTTTAGGTGCTTCTCCAAAAATAGAGTCCTTTTGCCATTACAAGCAACAGGAGACTGAAACATGCTGAGGGATATGAAAGTGATCTATTGTGCTGGTTGTTTTGAGCTTGAAACAGCGTGTGAATGCTGAGAAATAAAGGTGATTTAATTATAAGGTTTCATTATTGACATTGCATATGTACACAAGGAAGTACATTGCATGTATAATACAAAAAGTCACTCCCAGCTGCCAGGATTTGTGATTGAATTGTGGAATAGTAGTGATAGCGCAAATAAATTCCTTTAATGGTCAACTCCAAACTTATTTCTTTCACCAAAACTTTTCAGGCAAAACGGTTTATAAGTCAGGGTTACCAAACGTCCCAAAGGATCTGAAGTATGTGTGTGAAATTCTGCAGGGCTTTAAGACTGCCCAGTGTCTCTCTCACAGTCTGTTTTCTGTTGTTTTTCCAGACGAGATGGAAGCTTCTGTCGCCGTTGTGCTTTTGTCCTACTTTGCTCCAGCTCTGGGTGAGTGCTTTTGTTTTGTCTTTTATTTGCGCTACTAATTTTATTCAATTGGATGGTGTTTAGAGTTGCATTTAGAGAACTGCGAATCAAAAATCTCTGAAACCGTTTCCAACTCTGCACTTTTTCCCTGTGTTATTTTACTAATAAGAAATTTATCAATTTTGTGTACAAAAGGTAGGAACCTTCCTATAATGCATTTACTGTCCTATAGACATTTAATAGTATTTAGTGAATTGGCCTGTGTGTGTGTCTGTGTATGTAAACAGGGTCAGCTTTTGGCAGGGAAATGCCAGGTAAGTGTGTAGATGGTTAGATACACTTTGTGTGAGCGCTAGAAAACGTTTTTCTGTGCTTTCGTCTTTGACTGGCTATAGGTTGTGTAATTGTTTGGGTTGAGAATGGAGAGCAGTTTGGCATGTTTTAACACATTTTTTAAGTGGTACCACTGTGTCTTTTTGCGTGCGATTCCACCTTTCCCTGAAGGGTTTTGTGAGAAGTTCATGAAGTAACACTACTCTCACACCACGAGGCTGGAGTCTGTGTCTTGTGTGTGCCAGTGCAGCTCGTGTTGTACCAACCTTGAGTGCAAGCAGTTCTGCAGCTCCGTTAAAATGAAGTTTTGACACTGAGATTTTATTTAGGTTCATTGACCTTGGACCGTTAAAACAAAGTTACAATGCTTCTGCAATGTTTTCTAACGAGATTTGTGCACATGCACAATCAGTTTAGCTGATCCTTTGGATTTCTGTGAGATTTGCTGCATTCTCAGACTCTTTTGTTTGTGTTGGCACGACTGCACTTTTATGAGCTCCGACATGTAAATACAGAGACAAGCAATTGTGCACTCACAGAAATGCACATACAACATGCAATAAATAATGTTTTTAAACACAGGAATCTTTTATAAATATTAGTATTAGGCATTGTTCAGAAAAGAGAGAGAGAGAGAGAGAGAGAGAGAGAGAGCGAAAGGGAAAGAGAGATCATTACAGATAACCAAAGTCCTACAGTCAGACCATTCATGATGTCTAATGGGAAATTTGGAGCAATGCCTTCAACATTCTTGTTTTCAGAGAGCAGCCCCCTTAACATCAGCTATGAAGGTCTATTATTACTTCACTAGTCTCTTTTTGTGACAAAAAACAGCAATACAGAATGTGATGTAACATTTTCTGCTAAAAGTCTGTTTAATACCAATGGCCATAAAAAAATCTTTGGCTTCGGGTTATTGTAAAACATGTCATCACAAACATTTTTTATTGGTTGGTACTTCAAAAATGTGTTTGTCTTGTTTCATACTGTATGAGTATAGTGATGTATTTTATTGTAAATGATTTTTATAATTTGATAGAAATCTAAAGTGTTTGTATGGAAGAATCAAGATAAGATATTGAGATTGGCTGTCAAAGTGTTTATAGTGTCTTATATGCTTGTGCACATAGTTCAAGCTATCATGTTTTTTGTGCACACACTGTTTAGTGGCTATGTGTCCAAACGTATTTGGTATGTAGCATTTATTAACACACAGAACATGTTCTAATGCTGCTTTGTTTTGTAAACGTTCAACTGACACAAACTTTCCAATTTGCATGTTTGTACCCTTACAATATTTGAATTGTAAATCTTGTTTTTTTTTTCTCTCTTAGCTTCCACAATGGGTGAAATTCACGGTAAGAAACTTTATGGAATCATATGATCATTACATTAACTAAATGTCCTATAGTGGCTTATTAACCAAGTGTCAGACGAGACCACAATCAGTGGTTTAGTCTTGTGTGCTTGGAAACAGCATGTGTTTGACACTATAAGCTTTTACTTCACAGTGGGTGTAGGAAAATGTTTATAAGAGTTACCCAACAGTGAGCTTTTTATCCTCTTAGCATACATTCTGTGAGGTAGCACTTTTTTCAGAAAAATGCCTATAGGTTTGTTCAGATATTTAGGTTTTTGTTGTTGTGAGTACCACATATATATGTATATGTATATATGTATAATATAATACAACATAATACAAATATAGTGTGTGATTGGCATTTTTAGACATTTTTCTTCTTTTCCCTCCTACCAGAGTACGACAAGCCATTTCATTATGGTGAGTATAGATTTACTTTAGCAGAAACTATGTACTGTACTCTTCATGGATTAAGAAAATCTTCATAGAGCTGAAAAATAAGCTTTGACGGCTCCTATTTTGATGTGTTTTTAGTTTGTGTACAGTATTACACACTTTGAGTCCTCATGTGTTAAGAATGAATGTGCTCTGATGATTCCCACAGTGGGTTAAGAGATGTATTAGTGAAGGCACTTTAAGGGCAGAGTGCATCACCCTGCTCAGGAAACATCTGGGAAGTTTGCGTTTCCCCTCCTGTTTTTCTTAAATGGATGGAAAACGCTCACCCCAGGGCTAAGAATCTGCAAAGAACATCATTTGATATTTGAGATAAACACACCAAAATATCTGAAAATTACATTAAATTTAGTCATTTCAGTTTTTTTAATTGTGTGTGCTCTATAACATTATAAGCAAGCAACATGACCCTGCCATAAGCACACTACAAGCATGATGGTTATAGACTTCTTGAGCAAGTGCCTTAGATTGTTATTGTTCGAGCATTTTGTCTTGGCTTTAACACACAGGCTTATTTGTGTACCTATCTAAACGTATGCATTCTTCATATAAATTGCAACACAGTTTATTTTCACAGCTGTTACTCTAACACAAGATATGCATTGTTTGTAGGCTCTGCAGTATTTTTTAATCTTGTCAATCCTACTTTTAGATTATGAATCTCTGAGGATTGGTGGTATGATCTTCGCTGTGATACTGTTTCTGATGGGGATCTTCCTCATCATCAGTGAGTCCTGTATACCGATGTCTATATACTGTTCTGAGAGTTATATATACTGTACTGATGTTATCTGGAGCTCAGGGCATTTAATGGCTTTTTAATATTTATTTTTTCGACAGGGAATATGGTTTATACATGCCGTTAAGTAGCTAAAAAAAGTAAACTATTGGCTTGATCAAATGTTAATATATAAATTCACTAGATATTCATCTAGGAATGTCACACACCATAGTAAACAAGCTAAAGATCATTAAGTAGTTCAGGGAAAGCTGATGGCAGGCCTGCGTGTCTTTCATAACCTCTAAGTTTAAACCTCTCTGCGATATCCAACACCGCACTATGACTTATGGTGTTCTTCTCATGCAGGGACAGGCAGCCAGCCGAACCTTTGACACTCTTCTTACCCTGAACCCCCCACCAGCCACCTTAAATTATTATTGAGGATTCCAGTTGGAGATGTTGTCCCAGCCAAAATGCACACGTTTTTAATTTGATCACAGCAGGGGTTTTCAAGGACTGTTTTTTATCTTTAATTTCATGTTGCAGCAATATATAGAGAAAGAATGGCATATTTCGAACATGGCATTTATTTCAAACAATACCTTCATCATCATCATCATGTGCATGTCAATGCATCTCACTCGTATATGATGAACTTACAATGTTTTGTCTGACTTCTGCTTTCTTGTCTGCTGTAGGTCGGAAATGCCGCTGCAAAGGGAGTAAGCCGAGGTAATTACCTTAAACATATTCAAGCAATATTCAGACCTACAGTTTAAATGTGTGTTACATTAGACATAAACTACTTGCTTGTTGTTTTAAAAGCTACTAACTTTTAATTTCTTTTTTAAATTTTCTTCAGGCCAGTGGGACTTGACCCAGAGTCAGCCAGAGGTGAAATTTCTGTTTGTCTTTTCTGTTCAGTTTAGGTGTCATAACATTTATAAGAAACAGACATTTACTGTATTTTTATTGCAGGTGCAAAGTAAACAGAGGGAAAAGGTAAAAGAGTGTTACTACTATATTTGAATTATGATATTTTATAGTCATAGAATAAATGGAAGGTTATTTTTAATGTTATGTCCCTGTTATTTCTGGGTTTTCTTTAACAGAAAGCATGACCACCTGAAGAAAGTGTCAAATCTTTTGGAGCCTTTTAGCCATTTGGAATAAGAAAAGGTCAAATGATGATTTGTTCGTACTATAGTGTTTCCCACAGTTCTTTTTTTTTTTTAATAAAAACAATTTTGTCTTTGCTAGATACTGTTTTTAAAAATGTTTTAATTCAGAATCTTTGCTAATTTATCAGATGATCTTTGACACAGTTTTTGACACAGTTTATACACAATTTCATGTATTTTCAGCTCTTTGTGAAGTTTTTAAAACGCATAGTAATTGCTCAGTAATTTAAAGAAACTAGTAGGCGTTTTATATATTTTGTAAATTGTTCATTCAGTTTTGTTACTGTGCAGACTTAACAAATCAGACTAACTGCAGTGGAAATAAACTGATTTCTAAACTAATGTCTGTCTGAATGTTATTAAGTTTCATCCTGAACATGATGTAACTGCTCGTGCACCTGTCCCAGTCTGTCTCTCATATTTAGCCGGTCGCATAAATAGTTGACACAGTGATATTACAAGTTTTCATTGAATATTGATATTATCTAACTGCTGTAAATAAACTTGTACTGTATTTAACCCTTAACTAAGCAGAATATGTGTGTACATGGTAAACTTAAATGGATACTTCATGACAAATGTGGCGTATAGCATAAACACTACTGCGAGAAAACCATTATGCCTGGTCTACGATGCATTTTCCTCAACAACAAAAATTTGACGGGCTTTTATAAACAAATGCATGGATATGTCCAGTGTCCATAATAAAACCAAAGCTTTGTAAAGGTTTATGCAGTATTGAAGTGACACTTATGCTGCATTAGGTGCGGTTCTGCGCATTAAAGCTTTCGTCGGCATTATTCACTGGGAGGTTGTTGCTTGGCTCGGGTTCCCCACCGCAATATCCAGCAAGCTTTATATTTTTTGTACCAATCGCTTGGAGCTACCCGTGGGAAAACCCTGGCAGACCTGCACCGCTAGATGGCGCAAGCGTGCAGTCTGTAAAGCGCAACATCGCCGCAGTCTTCCTCCAGCGCGTTCTCTTCATTCACTGCTGAATTACTGTCTATAGCGATATCAACCCTGCCTCGGTAAAACACAAAACTGCAGCAATGGACGCTTCTGAAGGTTTGTCTTTTAATTGCATGTATTTATATGAATAATTATGCAATATTAATGCAGTTATCCAATGAGATCATACAAAGTAATTCCGTGTAATTTGTTTAAAGAAATGCATTGTAGTGCACGAGCACCGTGTTGAACTGGGAGATTGCATTTTTGTTTGGCGTAAAAATGGGCTAAAGCATGCAAATTAAAAACGTTTACTCTATCTTGCAGTCCGGGAAGAGACTAAATAAATGTATTGTTCCAGTGTTTTTACACATTCATTTCTTGCATTGTTTGCTATAGGTCCTTTTGTAAAATGTTTTTTTTAACAATATGATGACTTTTAAATTTGCCACGAGATGCAGGAGTATTGCATGAACATTGAGTGCGCTATAGGGCGTCGCTACAGCATCCTCATGACAGAATGGACTGCTGAATAGCGCATACTAATGTTTTGCAAAACACCGACGTTTTGCAAACATCAGAGACCATTGCACTGTATAAAACAACTTTATAACAGAGTTACGATTTACGTCTGGTTACCAAATCTGCTCTATACAAAAACAGTTATGAAGTTGTCCGAGATTTGGCTTATGTCAGCGTTTTTATTCTAGTGTGTTTCGTTCATGTTACTTGAAAATTAGTTTTACAATCGAATAGGCAATACTTTGACAGACAGCATTTTAAAAAAGTCATTTTTATTGATTATTACTAGAGGAAAGTCCACTCCCCGTGTAACTGTGGTGACTGCAGTTTTTCACACATGCACATTCGCTGAGCTCGCAGCTCTACTCGATTTTCAGCTAATCGATATTTTGACTGAAGTCCAAACACTGGAGTTTGCAGAATTTATTACGTCGTGTGCACGCACAGTAGCTAATGAAAATGACAATATATTATGTAATTACTAAACTAATTTCAGTCAGATTACATACAGTCCCTGTATGTACAGCATAATGTTACACATTTGTTCTGTTATCTGGTGTAGTATTAACTCTATACTGTATTTAAGTTGAGAAAATCGGTGTCTGTCCATGGTGCTGAAAACAACCCCTTGCATTGTCTTCCAAACATCAATCTAGTCTTGTGTATATAGATGTGTCTTTAGTTTCAAGGGTGTTAAACTGTGTGTTGTAATGCAATGCATATGTGTTTACAGAGTCACACCAGTATTTGGACCAGAGTGCCTTTAACTATGGTAGGTGGAAAAATATTGCATTGAAATATTAAGTTCAAACATTTAAATATTATGATAAATTAATCGACATGTGTGATTGAGTACAGATTACGAGACACTGAGCACCACGGGTGTCATCTTGGCTGTGATTATGTTTGTGAGTGGGATTCTCATTGCTCTAAGTAAGTCAATTAAACTATAATCGGTTTTATATAATGTAACCTTATGTCAGTTTTTACATAGTGCATGTTAAATACTACCTGATGGTCACTTTTATATGTGATATCTAGATTTACTAGAGTGACAAATATCTTTTTTATTTGGTGTGTGCTATTATTGCACTGTGTATTGCACAAGTTTACATATTACATTGCACCTTTAAATCCAAAAATTACATTGCAAATTACATCCAAACTAATTTGGATTTGCTTAAAGTCCCACAATAATCCTTAATTACATTTCTCATAATGTCTCTCTTAAAATGTTTTTACTCCTGACAGGTAAAAAGTGCAAATGCTCAAAAAAGTAAGAGTTTTAAAGCAAATGTGCAGCCTTGACTGTGCATGTGGAATGAGTCCAAATAAAGAACGAGGGAACGTCTTGGAAAAACTAGATGTACATCAAAACTATGGTGCTATGCCTGTACATTGGAAAGCTTCTTTTCTGTTTGAATGCAGCCCCTGGTTTCTACAGTAAATGGAGCGATATCTAAACCGACCAGGTTATTCTTTCAGCCTCAAACACTGTCTATCCACTCAAACAACATCCTATTTTATACACCTATGTTAAGAAACACCCGAAGTAAACCCAAACAGTTTAAATTACACTGAAATAAAAAAACAGCACAATGTTGGTTTTCACACTTCACAAATGAATAGAATGATTTGAAAGTGGTCTCTGTGTTCTTTGTGTGAATAGGCAATGTGTTTCAATCAGAGGCTCGGCATGTCATCTTTGAAAGTTGAACTGGCGAGTGAACCCAAACCTGTGAGATTTATGGCATCCGGGAGAACACTTGATAACTGCGGACAAGCATGCTTGCCAAATGTTTCAGGATTCTCAGGCTTAGCAGGATAACTTCTTTTTATTGCCTATTCACAGTTCAAGTCCAGTGGAAGGCCATCAGGCACCAAAGACAGAAGGTAAAACTAACCCTAACACTAGTTAAGGCAGTCATATTTCATTTAATCTTTTGTAATTGTCACATTTGTTTCTATAGTTCCCTCTCAGACAGTGTAAAGAAGATGCACGTGTGCGATTGGGTGGCCCATTTCGGAGAGGAAATGTTCAGACGCACAAGGTTACTTACAGGAATGTGGAGGAGAGTAGAGTTTACTTGACCTCTTTTTGTAACCTCAGATTAAATGCTGATCTATTGCTGTATTTTTAGGTCTCCCTCTCTCTCTCTCTCTCTCTCTCTCTCTCTCTCTATCTCTTTCTCTCTCTCTCTCTCTCTCTCTCTCTCTCTCTCTCTCTCTCTCTCTCCCTCTCCCTCTCTCTGTCTCTCTCTCTCTCCCTCCCTCCCTCTCTCTCTAGCATTCTACATTTTGTCCAAGTCTCTCGCCATTATTGTATATAATGGAATGACACTATGAAAATCCTAAAACATTGTGAAGACCATTTTACAATGTTGCAAGGTTTAGAGAGATGCACCTTATCTGGCCCTGATTGTTTTGCGTATGCATGAAAAATAGCTTTATAGACGGTGGTTGGATATAACGGATATTTTTACAGCATGAATATTGTAACACTACATTCTGTAGTAAACAGCACTGTTAATTCCCAAATGAATGTTATTAATTGGTTAATTGTTTTAATGGCAACTGAATGTACTGTCTGAATGTGTGTCGATGCAACTTATATATAATTATAAAAGGAAAGTAGAAATATAAAGAATGTATTCTGAACCCCATTATTCTGTCCGCATGTTCCAGAAGGGTTTTTTGTTGTGGTTTGCATTAATGGGACTTTATATTAATTTGACAAAGAGCACAGTCATAGTTGAAGAACGGGAAACAATAACAATATGAAAGGCCATTTTTATTATTTATGAAAGTATGTTGTGTTGCAAAAACATTCGAGTCAATAAAAGATGAAGTAACAGAGGTCTTTCTAGGTCTTAGCCAGCCATGACATATAATGCAAAACATACATTCATTAAACATTCAAAAACATTTGCAGCAAGACATGGATACGTTTTATGACTTTTTTATATGATTTTTATTATTATAAAATGTAATTATCAAATTACTCATACCACTCTCAAAAAAAATTACATTTTATTATAATTTCATAATGCTGTACATGTACAGCAAATTATAATGCTAGGTTACAAAGATTTTGGTTTTGTCACAATGGTTTTGTTTATTCATGCTGTCAAACTGCTGTCACAATATTTACTAAAACAGTGACCAATGTTTCACCAGTTATGTCACTTTAGGTTCATGTACAATTGTCTGTTTCAAAGTGAATCAATTCTTATAAATCTACAGTCTTCTGTGTTTTACAAGAAAGAGACATTAGCGTGTTTTCCCTTATTTGAATTTCCTGAGGTACTCTGGGTACTTTAACATAGTGAATCATGCATGTGATTAATTGTCTGGGTTTTCTTACATCTGATTCAACCTCCAGCATTTAAAGTCTTGATACAAGATGAATATTATTCCCACACTGAAAAATCATACAATTCATATGGTCATATTATACCACTTTATATTAAACTACTTGTTTCTGATGATTATGACATTTTGATACTAGAAGGTCTTGAAGACAACAGACATGTGGTTGAGTAATTTCACCTCAAGACCCCTCTGACATTTCACCCTCCTCAAATGACTCATCATAACACATTCACACACATAGTAAGCTGACACATCTCCTGTAAGAATTTATATAATTTCAAGTGTGCTACTGAGTAATACATATTACATGAAGAAATAATGTCATTCGCATCATACAATGAAATAAATACTGTAACTGGTCTTTCCCCTGAGAGAAAGTAACATACATTCTTAAAGAATGTAAATGTTCCAGTTGGAACCAATGAGGTTTTTACAGTGTGACATCACAAGAGAACCATTTTTCTTTTATCCTCAAAAAACATTAAGCATAAAAAAACACCTGAGGAACTTTTTAAATCTCCAAAGAACAATATAGCACCTCAAGAACCAAATGATTCTCAACAGGGTTTTGATGTGAAATCTTGAACCCTCATGTTTATGTTAATGTAAAGCACAATATAATAATATGTAACATACAGAAACCAAAGCCAATATAAATATGTCAGAAAAAAACAATTTCACACTAATATAGTGAGAGTTCAGCTACTCATATAAACAAACCAATATGGTTCATAATTAAAGGTGGAAACTGGACTGGAAGTGTCCGTTCCTCATGACGATTTCATGGAAATCATTATTAATGAACATAGTCATTGATGATTACTTCATGCTACATGAATACACTCAAACGCTGAGTGAGCATTTGCATTAACTGTGAATCAATTTTATGATGCAGAATCTGATCTGTGTTAAACTGTCATACTAAAATGATGCAATACTTGAAAGTCCTCATAAGAGGTTACTGTAGGTAAAACCCATTCTTCTTCCACTTTAGATAGGCATATTGTAATTTTTCTAATTAAAATATTTTTTTGATATTAGATATAATATTTTTGATGATATTTTTCTTGTACATACTATTGTTGATTTCAAAAGACTGTATCTGTTGTTGTTGTGGAAGGTTGGGTACGTTGGGACTGTAAAAATAGTCCTGGTCACTCTTGGTCCTGTAAGGATGTAAAACGCCGTCTAGAGGCACTTTTCTTCTTCAATATGAGTTTGAGCTAAATGTTTTGAGGGGAGACAAAGAAAAAACAGCAAACGTCAGCTGATGTATATTTTCCTCTTGAAATAACATTTTTTAATGAATCATTTCATTTTTAACCCCTACAAAGCTCACATATCGCCCAACCAGACCTTTTTAAGTGCTTTGTGAATAAAGAACAGCCTCTTACTCTCTCTCCCTTGTCTCCGCTCTGCAGTAGATGAGCTGGTTGGTCGTTTTCCAGGTTGCGGATGCTGGCATCAGCTCCACGACTCAGCAGCAATCTGATCAGTTCCTCCTGACAGGGGTTTCCATGCAGCCCTGCAGCCATGTGTAGAGCAGTGTGCCCGTGAGCCTATGATATATATTTGATATGCGTTTATTTACATATTATTAAATAAGGATCTTTGCAATATAAGACAGAAGTAGCTTGTGATATGCATATAGTTCAAATATAATCTTTATCACTCATAATGGCATGACCAAAAGAAACAAGCACTCTCTGAACACAACTCAAAGGCAACAAACACAAGAAGGTAAGTACCCAATAATGCAATAAACAGTAAAACTGAGGCAGTAATTGCAAGATATAATTCAAGCCATGTTGTTCAGTGAAAAACAAATCAAGATCAAAAACATTGCTGACTCCCATCCTAAAGTAAACTAGAGTACATGATAAATATAGTGCTGAAGTATGCCTACATGAAACCACTTCAATATAATATCTGCTATAATCATGCGTCTCTTACTTTCAGGTTGATCATGGCCTGTATATCAGCAAGCGGCAGGTTCAGGAGAAAGCGCACGAGGTGGATATTCCCCTCCTTCACAGCCAGGTGAAGAATAGTCTTGTTGCTTTTGATTTCCTGAAAAAGGGTGAAGTAATACTAGTAAACAAAGTGAAACCATAGCAAGATCAAAGCCGCCGTGGCATGAATGAGATTTCCTCTTTGTGCGGCACTCTCAAAATGAAACTACTGCATGTGGAACAATCAATTGTTTGTCTTTCTCACAGAAAGGAACATATGGGAAATATAGTTTCTTTTCCCATACCATGGAAATATCTATCATATCCTTTTTTAAATGCCAATACTAGTGATTTGTTATGTTTGTTTACTGTAGCTAACTGAGCAAGTGTTAGACAACCAGAAAGTGAAATAAAAAGTAGAATTGATAAACAAAATTGTGATATTAAAGAACCAAAAACATATTTGTATGTGACAGTACCTCGCTGCGTACCAAGGCCCCTGTGTTTATAAGAAGCCGCAAACACATAAGTTTGTCTTCTGCTTGAGAATGTAGACTGCCATCAGCGAGCCATGTTGAAGATGAGGTGAAAGCATTTATAGCCTTTATCGTGTCACAGTGAGAGATCACAGCACAGTGCAGAGGAGTCAGGCCTTAAAAGAGAAAGACATTTATATTATTATCATTATTCTTTTTTATTATTATTATTACATTACATGACACAACCTGACTGTAATATTGAGCCTGATGATCCTCAATAACTGTCAAGTTTTACCTTCAAAATTACGAGCTTCCAGATCCACCCGGAGTCCAGCAGAGAGAATAATCTATAAATTCATCAAATTAGAGGCATGATTTTGTGATCTGAATTGCATACACATGAGATGAAATCTTAGATCGCTAACCTGCATGACTCGGGGGAAACCATAAGTGGCAGCCAGATGAAGAGCGGTTTGACCATTGACATCACATGTATTGATGTCTGCACCAAGAGAGAGTAAATCCTGGACTATGTCTGGTTGATTGGCTGTTACAGCCACCAGCAAAGCAGTCTGGGAAATAAGAAACAGCATTTTAATTTGCAGTCGGTATGTAACTTAATAAAGTCCTTAATTTAATACTATTGTGTTATGATATATACCTTGCCCTTGTGCTCCTTGGAGTCCAACTTCCCCAGATCTCTAAGTTTCTCCGCAGCAGCAAAAGCATATTCCCTCAAACCTTTTGCAGTGTAGATATGTAAAATTCTAAAAAAGACAGAGAAAAATTAGGTTTCAGTTTTCATTGACAGTAAAAAGACACTCAACAAGGAGTCACTTTTCAAAGGACTTGGTGGTGGTTTCATAAGATGAGAAACTTACAAGACCTCAAAAGAGAACTTTTCTGGTGAAACACCTAATAATGTGGTCTGGTGTAGCCACAGCCACATCAGCGATGATACATTAAGGGGAACTAGCTACAACTATAGAACTTCAGAATAGGCATCATAATTTTCTTTCACTGACTTACGTGTCCCCATCATCATCCTGCCAGGTGGTTCTACTGTAATCCATGTTCTGCAGGAAGAGTCGAGCCTCCTGTAGCTTCATCATATCCATCTGTGTTCTGAACTCCTGAACAATATATGGGCTTGCGAGATCCTCTGCTTTGGATTCAGATGGCCAACACAGGCCAGAGCTCTGAACGGGGACAGTCCCAGTCATATCAGTGCCAGATGCAGTTACAGGACACTCGGTTATAGGCTGTGAGAGTAGAGAGAGAGAAGTGTGAGCTTTTGACCTGTTTCATCTATTATGAATGGATGTTTTGTTTATCATTTGGCCTCAGAATTTCCAAACGCATTCAGTTACCATGTTGCTTCAAATGTACAGTATATATTTGAGATGTTCTCTCATGATCATAATTTTTTTGTCTACAAAAGTTTATGATGACAAATATATTTTTAAAATTTTTTTATCTTTAAATTTATTTTAAAAACAATATTAACATTATTTATTTTTCTTCTTCTGAAAATTTGTAAAATATTTGTTCTTGAGACTTTTCTATCAATAGATAGTTTGTTATGATTATATTAGAATTCAACTATGAAATATTAAAGTGAATAGTGAAATAACCTAAGTGTTCTTCCTGTGTTTAACTAATATAGGATATTATTTAGCGTATTGGATTATGATCATTAATGTAATTGAAATAGCCATTGTTACCACTGTTACCTTTAAAACACATTAAAAAACTATACAAGTATCCCTTGGGAGACATGTAACCCTGGTTGGGATTTACTACTATAGAGCTGTGTTTACTCTTACATATTGTTGTGTAGTTTGGACATCGTGGCAGTCCTGCATCTGCTGAGAGCTGTAGGCAGAGGCAAGACTCTGTCCAGTCTGGGAAAAGTTGGACATGAATGGGAATGGGTTGCACTGCTGTAGGGATGAATGGGGCTGATGAATGCTGGGAACTTCCCAACGATCATATCTAACCGCTCCCATATCTGGGTAGCTCACACTGGCCCCTGTGAGGAATAAGAGATTCTTTAGAAAATCAAAACATTATGTTAATTATTTAAAGTCTAGCTTTGTTTAACTGAGTCGGTCAGACTTACCGGCCGTAGGAGATTGCACCTGTTGGAGGCATTTGAAAGGACAATTAAAATCTTTGTAATTGTCTGAAGGCAATCATGTTAATTTGTCAGTGTATTACTCACTGGGACAGATGAAGGACCACCAGTGGTGTAAGTTACTGTAGAGCAGGATGGGGGTGCTGAGGAGGTTTCCCTCTTTCTCTTCTGCTCCAGGAGTTTCTTCACTGTGGGCAGAGGGTAACACGCCTTTTCCTTCGGTGCTGTTGGCAAGTATAAAATGATGTTTGATATCTTTCAGTCATTCATTGTCAAATATATCATTCTCTTTATATAATATTCTTTGTAATTCAGTGCCAGTATCTACATGTACTACTGAAGAAAATCTCTGTTTAGTGTGTGATTAATAAATCCTAATGAAAATAAATGCTTTTAAATTGACAAATAAACATTTCCTCTTAAAATAAAGGTGCTTTCTAAAGTTATTTCTTACAATGCAGATTTTAACTTTTTTATAGTCTATAAAAGCTTTTGTGAAACAGAAAGGTTCTTCGGTTGTTGAAGGTTTTTTATAAAACCTCTTTATGGCATCATAAGGCACCTTTATTTTCAAGAGTGTTGATAATAAGAGAAAGTAAAATGATATTTCAGATGCAAGCAAACATTTCTGTTTAATTCAAATGACCAAAGCATTTCTAACCTCAACATTTTAATCAAATGCTTTGCTACATTTTGCTGGACACGTAATTCTTTATCATTTGTTGTTGTTGTTTTTGAGTAATACTGACTGATTTCTTCAGTATGAATGTGATTTCCCCAGAGCCCATCTTTACTAGTAGGTGTTGGTATGACATAAAAATGTATTTTCTTTGTGTTAGTCACCAAAAGAAACTGAAAAGAAAAGAATGCAAATACGGGAGGTTTCCACTGGGCATCAGTTACGTATTTTAGAGCAAAAGCAAGAAAAGTTTCTTCAAACTCTCGACCCTAAACGTGAGATAAGAAAGAAATTTCCACCAAAGGAGCATAATGTTCATCCTCTCGCCCCTGAGGAAGGTATTCCATTTGGAAAGGTTGTGATGAGCTCACGTCTGGCTGTCTTTTTAACTAGAAACCCTGTGTCTATGGAGAGTGTTCTTACAGCACATTTTCTGTAACTATTTCCTTTACTCCGTTACGCTCTCGTGGCAAACCACATCTTCTTCCTGCATTGGTGACGTACATCCTTTGAAGGGGCCCTATCAGGTTGTGAACTACTTAGGTACTGATCCAGAGTCAGATTTGATGTCTGGTACAGTATCAGACAGCAAGATTGCACTGAGCTGAAATCAGCTATATAAATCAAATGACACAAAAGTGCTGCAATACTTTTTTAAGACACTAGGTATAAGGTCTGCAATCATAAATTAATAATAATCTAATTATTTCTAGACTCACAGATATTTCTTTCCCACAATTAAGTGTTAGTGTAACACTATTATCTTTCTAAGGGCAAGTCTAATAACCATAAATCCACTACCTTTACAAGGGCATGCCACAGTATACTATGTAGCATCATTATATGTTGTTACAATTTCGCCTGTTCTAAAAAAAGTTACTTAATTGTAACTGTAAATTTTCATAGGCTGTCATTTTCAATATCGGTTTCACCAAAACTTGCTGAAGTATGCAATTCTTATTGCAAAGGGGATTCAAAACAGGAAGACAAATCAAGTTCCACATACATGGAAATTCCACCAGGGGGATCTCAATAATAGCCTTTCTTATCTATATTTTTGGTTTTTCTTCTTCATCTGTTCAAGATATCTGTGATGACAACATCACAGCCAGTCATTCTGTAATGGTCAACATAGCCCTTTAAAGAACACACCACTAGAAAGGCAATATATCTTTGTGTACCTAAAGTATTTACAGTATAACTCAATTTAGCCTAACTAATATGATTAAGTCGAATAAAAAGCATCGGCCATAATTATATATAAAAAGCATCATATATATATTAGTATGTATATATATATGTAATGTCCGAGAGGCTGTGCTTTAGTGGCCGGGATACCCTTTAGTCTCTATCTCGTAATTTCATACACGGAAATCCCTGGCGAATGAGTCACGCGCGTGGGTGCCCTAGCGGGGATTCCGCACGTCTCGCTCCATCTATGTCCATTTGTATTTACATCTACAAAAGGTTATTAGCTGTGGCTAACACTCTGAGGGTCTTGCTCCTTGACATTTATTATACTATAGCAGACCTGACTCTTTTAACCTTCTTTTCGTTATTATTTCCCCTAGTTTATTTATTTTTCATTTATTTACGTATTTAATAGAAAATTACAAGATTCACACCCATCAAAACGGGAACTGAAAGCACAGCAGGAAGGAGTAATATATTAAGGGGTTTCTCCAGATAGCTATAGAAATGAACTCAGTGAGTGATAGTACATTATGTTGTTGAAGTTGCTTTATTCAAATGAGTGTGTCTATTTTTAAATCGTCATACATCACCGAATCTGCGTTAGTGCTTAGGTAATGAAAACACACAATAATCATCTAAACAGGTTGAAATAATATACAGTTTCTTATTTACAGTGTGAAGTGGTTCTTACTATACTTATTGTGTAGCCTAATAATTTAGTAAGGTTTCTGTTTATATCTTATTATAGATATTAAAAAAACATAAAGTACTAGTATTAGTAATAGTCCAGCAGTATAACACTCTTTAAAGCTATTGTGAATAAATACATTTTAAAAATTTTATGTAGTACTTACATTTCTGAAAGTGCATGTCAGTCTCCCTTTTGCTGTCTTTAAATTTCGGCTCCCACGCCAGGTGAAATGAATGATGTCAGTCACAAGCCAGACTGTTAAATGTCAACTCCTCGATGATGATCACTTACTCCTCTCTGCTGTCTGACAGTACGTGTTATCAACATATTCCGGCACGTTCCACTATGTATACAGAGAGCACGCTGTCTCCAGCCCGGAAGCCCCGCCCACAATTGCCCATCGGAAGCTCCGCCCTTCTGAAAGTAAAGCACTTGAGCACATTACAGACGCGTCTTGCTTTGTGACTTAAATAAATTAGTTTTATGTAAAAGCATACAGTATATTTGTGTCTTAAATGTCCTTACTTTATTTATTTATTACCTTTTTTATTCTTTCTTTCTTTTCAAAGGACAATTCATTATGAATGTGGTTTTATTTATTGAAAGACAATTTATAAAGTTCACAGGGCATGTAAATGATCTACATTTGTTTAATAATACACCTATAATGTCTATTGTATTGTTTAATTTCCAGGGAATACACTTATGATAATAATTAATAATTAACTAAAAAAATAGATTTTAAACTAAATTAGCTAAAAATTAAAGCCTAAATGTAGTGTAAAAGTTGCTCTGGATGAATGTATAGACGTAAAATATAATGTGAACAAAAAGTCAAAATATTGATGAAACCAAATAGTTATTGAATATCTTTCAGCTAATCCAGAAAAATAAATATTGTTCTCTGTTTCCCTCTTATACATTTTTAGTTAAATACTATTACTGTTATTACTTAGATTCATTAAAAAGGAGCTTAAGAGAAATTAAGAAATTGAAGAAATTTGTACTGGCAAATAAAAATGTTAATTTAGCCTTGGTTTGGTTAAAGTCATGCCATAACCACAGTCAAGTGAAAGAGAAATGAAAACAATGGTGGGAATATCCTGATTCTCAAACCATGTACTGTTTCTCATCTCCCTCTTCCTTGGGAATGCCCAAACTTCTCTCTTTGTGAGCTCATCCTCTAATAATTCCTTATGTCTATTCTAAAAAAAAGATGGCTCTTAAACTGTCTTTTGAGTGCCTTTTCATGCTGAGCTCTTTTAGCACTTTTTGTTTTCCTCTTATTCTTCACAAGCATGTCTCCTGTACATCTTTTACCCAACAAAATCAACTTATCTGCTAAACTGCCTTAGAGAAATTAAGCACCTTGTCCATTTCCTCTCCATCTTTCCACAACACCCACATCCTTTTCTGATCTTGCCTCCTCCACACACCAATCCTCTCCCAGCTGAAAAAAGTTATACAGTAGTTTGCATGTGTCCATCTTTCCTGATTTGTAACTTATTTATGTTATATAATATTGTATGTAACTTTTTGTTTTCAAAAGTTGAAATTTAAGTAGGTTATATTGACAGATTTGAGGCATTGCCAACAGCATGTTTGGAATATTATACAATATTTCAGCAGTAGTATTTATGTAGTTGACAAATAAATATGTGATTGTGTCCTATGGTGTAACATGCAAAAAATGTCGAAAAAAACTCAATTAAGATAAATCTTTCTCATCGTATTTGTAACTCCAGCGATAAATATAAATCTCTCATGCTATTTGTATATTTTTAAGTTTTTCTACATTTTTGCTGTCACACCATAGGACACAGTCACATATTTAGTTGTCAACTACCCATGTACATTGTGTTTAATATGCAAATTACCTGCATGCATGCGAAATCCAGATGGAAAGTTTTGGCAATGTAGAATACTACAAATATCACAAACTAGAGTTTTTAATTTGAAGGAAATAGTTTATAATTTACAGTAGCCTATTTACCGTGCAGTTCCATTCCAAATACAGCCGTAGTTATTTGGGAGATGAGTGGAGCAAGTAGCTTCTGTCTTTATGAAAAAATTGCCCCATCTAGTGTCCAAAAGTGTTACAAGCATACAATGTCATTTCATCAACAAAGCGTTTTGCCATAATAAACGAAAAAGGTTTCTGTCAAATAGATCTGCATTATGTTGATCCACTGCTTAATTTGTATAACTGAAATGTGTTACATTTATATACATTATAATGTATCATTTGTAGACTACGTCATAAATACATTTGTAGTGTTAAAGTGTTTAAAAGATGCAAGCACTGACAAAAAATACGTGTTTAAATGGCGATGATATTGCATATGTTATTATGATGGAAAATATGGAAGGTGTAAAATCTAGGACATAGGAAATAATGTGAATGATTATTGCATTTTAATGAATCTGAAATGCGATATTGTTTTGGCCTGGCATTGGACTAAACCTTTCTCTATAATAAATACAAATCATTTTGAGGTCTACAGATTTTTTTTAATGACTTTTTAAAACGTCAAAACAGACAAAAATGTCTTAATAGTGTTAATTACTGAAAAAAACCTCGTATGTTGTCATGTTGCCATACATATACATTTCTGTAAAGTAAAGAAACTCGGAATGTAGTCACATGATCTACATCCCGGAAATAAACTGTTGGATAAAATGGCGATATGAGCTGCTCCGGTGTGACAAAATGTGGCAGTAGAATAAACAGACAACAATTATTAATCGGCCATTCAGCGCATGACTTGAAACCCCGGTCCGATATTACCAATTATGTAAAGCATTTCAGGGTTCTCCAGAAATGGACAAAGACAGAGTGCCCGTGAGTACATGCAGAAATAAACCCGAGGAAGTAGTCATAAGGGGGTGTAACGCATTGCCTTGCTATATATACACACATCGAAATATAAAGCGTGAAAAACGTGAACGCAAGCATTTGAGTAGTTTACGTGCGCAGTACATCGCTGTGGATGAATAATAATGTTTTGATATTTAGTATGATGTGTCGCTTGATATCGTACGCGTGGGAGCGCTTGTATCACATTATTTTAAGCGAATCCAAACGTGTCCTTTTCACATGCTGCATGAGAACAACTTACTATTACTTTATCATTTATATTTGTTATTACTTTGTGAAATGCCTAAAATAAGCACACGCAGTATATTCTTTAAAGTTTATCATTCAAAGTAAAGAAGATTTTCTGTCTTTCAGCAGCCTCCTCCGTGCTCTTGGCTGGAGGTGCATAACTTTATTGGTGACCTTATGGCAGCAAGCGCTTCAGTGTCTGCTCCACTGAGAGATCCACTGAGAGATCAGAGGATTGATGAAACACTGAGTTCTGTCTGGGACATGACAAGACCCAAAGCCTCACATCTGCCCCTGTCTAACCTATCTAGACCGGGCCAGGTGAATAACACAGTAGGGCTTGACACAGGTATGCATTCAGAGGAAAGGGGAGATTGTGAAAGCCTAGGTAAGTAAAAATAAATACAGTCAACCATAATATTTGTTAATTAATAATTCTAATGTTTAGTAAACTTTGTTTATTTTTCAATTGCGTTTATATTCCCTGCATCCAAATTCACATGCTATTCATCCGGAATAGTATTGAAAATCAGAATTACTACGTCCCAAATCGTAGTATCCTAAAATGAGTTTTCTTCAATACCTGGTCTACTATTTGCTAAATGCACATCTATGCACGCTCTCTAATGCTACACTAAATTGATCAAATTAATAAATCAAATTAATGATTCTTTATTGAATAAAATATTTTTCTTCTTTATAGTTCAGCATCGCACCTGCACATGTCCTGGCTGCCCACTTTCCTCATCACCTTCTACTTCCTCACTCCAAACCTTAAAACCTAGAAGTACCCCTGCCTCACAGATTCAACCACCCTCACCCACCCAATCCACCCCACCGCAGCAGGTTAAAGAGCCCAGTTCTGCTCCAGTTGGCATGGGTTTGTGTCTAGGTTTGGGCCTGTCTTTAGAAGAGGAGACCAGTGAGCCCAGTAGCACATCTAACACTGAGTCTGGTCATCCTCAACAGCAGGACAAAGGCACTAGCACCCACAGCCCGATCCCACGCGCAAACCCTGAAGCCCCAGGGGTCCCACCTCTTCAAGCTTTTGCCTGTCTGTGCTGTCATGGTGGGTTTCAAACCTGTGCTCAACTTCTGCGGCACCAAAAAGACACAGAGGTGCAGTCTGCACACTCACACCACCACTATCATCATCACCACCACCATTGCCCTCTGACCTCTTGCATGCCTTGCACACAGTCGCTTTCCTCCTTCCCGTGTCTGTCCTGCCAGCGCACGTTCCCCACCTGTGCCCAGCTGTTGCGCCATCAGCAAGGCCACGCGCAGCAGGAGAGCCTGCAGCAGCTGCCGTGCATGCACTGCAGCGCCTCCTTTCCCCGGCCTTCGCAACTGCTGCAGCATCAGCGTACCCAGCACGCGTCCAAAACGGGCGGCTTCCTGTGTGCCGAATGCGGCCGCTCGTTCAACTCTCACAGCAACCTGCGCATCCACCTCAACGTGCACACCGGTGCCCGGCCCTACAGCTGCGCGGACTGCGGGAAGAGCTTTAGCCAATCAGGGGCGCTCAAGATTCACCGCAGAATACACACCGGAGAGAGGCCGTATACCTGTTCTTATTGCGGGAGGGGTTTCCCTCACCTGGCTGGGGTTAGGGCCCATCAACGCACACACACAGGGGAGAAACCCTACCGGTGTGCGCAATGTGGGAAGTGTTTTACTCAGTCTGGAGCACTAAAGATTCACACCCGCATCCACACCGGTGAGAGGCCTTTCATTTGCAGCCTCTGCGGGAAGAGCTTTTCTAACCGGTCTGGCATTCGCTTTCATCACCGCACAGTTCATGGGATTGTGACAGAGCCCAACTCCGTCGGCAGGCCCAGCCTGGCTGCCACCGCAGCAGGATCAGACGTCCAGACGATACAAGCCTCCGGTCAAGAGCCTCTTAGCCTGATCCATCTGCGGCAACTGGAGGGGAGGAATCTGCCCAGCAAACAGTTAAGTGAGGATGGTGACAAAACAGCCCTTCCATATGCCTGTGAGGACTGTGGCCAGCGCTTCCCAGATGCTCCTTCTAGAAACAGACACCAGACACTGGAACATTACTCTACAGAGGAGAGAGAGAGGGAAGAGAGAGGTACAGATAACAACAAAGATTAGACAAATGTCTATAGACTGAAAGAGCAGACAGTCAAACATTGCTGGCTCTTGAATACGCACTAAACTACAGGTATTTAAAGAAATCTAGATCACTCAAAATCATTTGCTCATGCCTTCTGGACTTGTATGATTTATTTCTTCTGCAGAAACAGTAGAAGTTATTTAAAGAGCATTTTAGCTGTTTTTTCCATAAATTAAAAGTCAATACGGTCCAGAAATTTCAAGCTCTAAAAAAGCTGTAAATGTGTTGTAAAAGTAATACACACAAATACAGATGTAGTACAAATTTAGGTAAAATATATGTTCTTCATATGATCACTTTGTATAGAAAACATATTTTTTAGGCCATTATTTAGTCCCAAATCAAATATAGATACAAGTTGATGACATCAGATCTTATTGGTCTTGCATGTATCATGACTAAACGTCATGACACAAGAACCAATGTGATTTCATTTTATCTACTTGTTGCCATAGCTGATGTCAGTTTATCAATTGTTGTTTTTGATCATAATTTTTTTTGCATGTGACTTGTGCCTCAAATTCTGCTATCGTGAATTGCACCTTATTCATAATTATAAATCAGCAACTTTGCTTATAAAGCTGTTTGTGCTAGCTTTGTTTTGCTTTTGTGTCAATTAAGCATCAGTCAATGTTGATTTTTAGCACACTGAGTCTTCCTTATCTACTTATGTGAAAAGTATTTATAAGTAGGCATTTCTTTTCAGTGTTTAAAGAAACCTTAATATAATGTTTTGAAGATAAACTGTGTTGTTTGAAGTAATAGTGCCTTTCATAATGGAAATATTGCAAAGAAAATCTATACTAAGATGGCATCAAAAGGCAAGATATGGCCATTAACCATTTGGTTAAGATTATTACAAAACATTTTGAAAAGTTTTTTTTTTACTGCTATAATCAGTAATTGTAAAATGAATACTTATTCAAAATCAGTTCATGCTTCTACCAGAAAAAGCACTTAAGATATGTGGAGATCAATGTTATGACATCATTAGGATGTGTAATGGGCCCTGTGCAGGAACTGACTGTATACACAGGTGAAGCTGTCTTTTCACAAGTCTTTTAGGTAAGTAAAACTGTATAATAACAGTAATTAATGTTTGGCAAACTATCTGGGAGTAGTTTTGGTTATTGTTGTATTAAGTATATTCAGCATTACACTATTGATATGTTGCACATGTTGTGAATGTGTATGGCCAAAGCTAATGATTGTCACCCGTCACCATCACATTTCTTTCTGTACGTTTGTCAGCGTGAACACCTATCAGTCTAAAAAACATATGACATATGTTGATCTGCCTTATATAAAAATGTATTGTTCGGTTTTTTTTATAAGCCTGCCACAAGAATAAACATGTTATAGTTATTGTATGTTCCACCTGTTCAGTAATGAATAAAGCTTTGTATATTAAATGTCCTTTTATATATTGTATGTTTTGAATAAGCAGTAGGCACATAGAGCTCTAAAATACATTGCTGAAATACTTTTACTTATTTACATTTAGGCATTTAGCTGATGCTTTTATCCAAAGTGACTTAGGAGACAATGAAACTTACAGGCAACTTACAGCAAATTGCTTAACTTTTCACAGCCTTATTAACTCACCTATTGTTCTTCACCATGATTAATAAAAGGAAGTGTTAGAATATTAAAATGACCCTTTGAAAGTGTAATTTGAAATGTTTACTCATATGGGCTGCAGACACAGATTAAGCTGAAACACACGTATTATTTTGCATGTATTTGTTATTTACCCACTTTGTCTAGCAAATAATGTATTTGCAGAAAAGGACAGGGCAATGTCTGAATAGACTGAAAACGATTAGGCTTTGTGTACACGTATACTACAGGCAAAAAACGAATTGTAGCTGACGTGTGAACTTTCTTTTAGAGTTTAGAGTCACCTACAGTCAGCTGGAATCAGAGACTGTAAGGTCTATGAACTCCGTATTAGGGGATTTCCACTGGTTTTAGGCAGATCTGTGGTAGATACCTATCTGGTTATTATATTCAATACAGCTACATTCAAACATTAATGCTTCTCATGCAACTTCGTGGCATCGACCTGAATCTGTTTTATGTGTGTGAAAGAAGTTTAAATAACATGCGCCACGGATCCATTTCATATATCGAGTCGCAACAGCAAACAAGCATTTTGCGCTTCAGTTAAATCAGGAACAGCGTTTCTTTCCAAATGCGTCTGAAACAAAGCGGAGATTTTATTTCAACTTTACATAACCTGCTTCAGTGTTTTTACAAATGTTTACATTTTATAATATTTTTTCCTATCAGTATATACTCTAAAAACTCAATTGCAGGTTGCAGTTCCGCATAATAAAAAGCGGGTCTGTTTGTTTTGAAATGTTTTTTTTTATATTGCGAGGGACTTTTGGTGCGTCTTCACATGTGACAAGCAATAGAAAAGAGATCACTATCTATTCTGACATTCACTCACACCCTACGCAGACAGCTTATGCTGGATACAAGTGACGCACCAGACCGATTTGCATAAGGGGTTGATATTAGTTTTGAAACGCAAAATAAGTGTGTTATTAATACAGCAATTACTTACCTTGCAATACTCTTTAGGCTATTATTGCACTTTGTAATAGCGCATGTTTATTTCATTTTATTATTTCATTGTGTAACAAAAAATAAGGATGTGCGCAACTTGTATGTCAAACCCCGCCTTCTTCCTTGCTCATAAATTGTGTTTACAAAGCTTAATTTCAGCAGAAGTTTGATGTGAAGTACAGTAGAGAAAGATCAGAGGTATCAGTCACGCAGCCATTAAAATGAGAGTCTACATTACCCTCGCAGTGCTCTCGCTCATCTGTCTTCAAAACTCTATTGGTAAATATATTTTTGCTTTCCTTTACGATATATCATTGTGAAGCCTTTTACATTTAGTTAAACACACAACTTTGTTATGTAAACAGAAACTTATTCTACACAACCTGTCAATATATAGGCATACAGTATAAAAAACCTAAAGAGATCAGACAAGAAAATAAATATAATATCAATATTCTGCATAATATCAATCATGCTGGGTTATTTTTTATTGTAGTCCATTTTTAACCATTATATTTCATCGTCTATATGTTCTGTTGTTACTGGTTTTCAAGATAAAGTTTTAAAATCTTCATAATTGCACATTTGAAATTTTTGTTAAATGTAAATGACAAATTCCCTCCCCTGAGCTAAAATCCTGTGGGGATGTTTGGACAAAAGTGAAAATAAAAGTGTTGCTGTTTGCTGCCTGTTTAAATAATATAGTCCATCTGTAAAATCCCCGAGAAAGCATTATGCACAAAGTCTTTCTGTAGAACAACAAAGAGAACTGGTAACCCTACCCACAGTAATTGTGGCCGCAACCAGTTAAACAACATTTTAAGGAAATAGCATTACACCATGCATTCATGATCTTACATTCAGCACATGATATACATTTGTTCTAAGCATAATTTGCTTTGTTTAAGATTATAAGACGCAAAATTAAAAACATAATTTTTATATTCATAGCATCAGATGGTTTTGCATTTTTCACATTTTCTTGCTTCTCATGACAATGTTGTTGATGTGGGTGGTGTGCTATCTGTACAAGTAATACAGACAAAAAATATATTATCTGTGTACATGTTAAGATCAGGTGGGTGATATTATAAAAGTCCATTTTTTTAAAAGATATTTGTCAGGTGTTTTTATCTTGAGCAACTTACCTAAGTGCATCTGTATACTGGTGACGGAACAAACAGGAAGCTGTGTTATCAGATGCTAATTCGATATTGTTTTGCTTTTGTATGTTCTTTAGCCTATCTGATGGTTAAAGGTCCATCAGAGCCTGTTCTGGAAGGACAAGATGTGACGCTGGAGTGTGTGTCCACAGACTCTGAGCTGAATATGAGCTCAGTGCACTTTGAGAGATTATCTAAGGTAAATTTATTTATGCAAAATATGCCTGTAAGACAGTGTGCTTAGACCTACATTTGTCTGTGAGTACAGTAGTTTGATATGGAAATTACATCTTTCTTTATTATGAGAAATGAGCAGGGTTCAGGTGCAAGTCTGATTACAGAAAAACAGAGATCTTACATTACAGACATATTTGATAGGGAATTTGCTTGTAACTTATTTTGTCAAGACAAGTTAAAAAAAAAATAAAGAACAGTAACATTTGAATGTATTTGTCTGGAGATCAGGGCTAAAACTAGTATTTACACAGCAGAATGCAGTATGTGTTTTTGCAGGCTTCTGAGTGCTGTTATTCTGGCTTTAATTAGTATCTGGCACTGAGGTGCCTTTCGAGGATTCACAACATCTGCTGCTTCTGTCGAATGCGTTGTCTGTTTGTCACCTTTTCCTGGCATCTAAATGCGTTTGTGCCAAGCCAAAAAAAGTTTCTATACAACCAATCACAAAAACAGATTTTGTTTTGCAAACTTTAATTAGCCTGTGTCAGTGAGACCCAAGTGCCAATATCTCCTACAGGTATAACATATTTAAGCTATTTAAGCTATCTAAGTTAATTTTCTCATTGCCTTTCTTCCCAACAGTACATGAGGAGGTGGTATCGTCTCGAGTCAGAAGATATTTATTTATACCGAAGATGCTTTATGTATGATGTGGATGTGAGAAGGGAGAAAGGCAGACTTCGTGTCCTGATTTCCAGCATCCAGTCGTGGTCTGAAGGTCCATACCGCTGTGTGTCTGAGAACTCATCTGCACCAGATAACTCCTCTGAGTCCCTCACCATCCCCATCCACTGTGAGTAAGAGTCAGACCTCTGCCAACATCTCACATCATGATCTATGAAACTGTATAAGACTCTTTATGTAATTGAGCAGTGATGCAAATCCCTATTGATTGTTATGAACACAAATCGATTCGTGTATGTCTAGATGCTTAACACCATAATCTTTGCATCATTGTGTGTGAATCAAGTTGGCAATGACATTTTGTCACAAAGAAAGTTTTCTATTTTGGACCTAAAGATTAAAAGAGAAATACAACTGTTTATCTCATGAGATAAGAAAATCAATATTGATATTGAATGGTGGATTTGGTGTGCCTGGGTTGACAGTGCTGCCTTATTGGAAAAAATAGATGAGTTTATACAGAGAAGTTCAACGCACATAACAGATGGAGACAAGATCAGACTTAATACATTATAATCTTAAATAATGATCACCGCCTTCGACTTCGCCTTCCTATGTAAATGCTAAATGTAACTTCCTTGTTTTCATGTAGAATTTGTTCTCTCTTTGCTACTCTCCTTTGTTTCTCATGTATCCAGTCTCTCTCTCTCTCTCTCTCTCTCTCTCTCTCTCTCTCTCTCTCTCTCTCTCTCTCTCTCTCTCTCTCTCTCTCTCTCTCTCTCTCTCTCTCTCAGATATGCGAGAGGTATCAGTACACCGGTCTGGCTTAGGCTCCCTAACCCGCTATTTCAACTCAGTTCAGGATCTCAAAGTTCGATTAGGTGATGATGTAGAGCTGGAATGTTCCACTTCTGCTTCTGAGAAACCTGATTACTACTGGTCCAAAGAGGTGACAGATCAAATGCTTTTTCACCTAACATATCTTGACCCACACATTGTTTATTATTCTGTCTGCAACATAACTGTTTTAATAGGATTTCAGTTGCCTGTTCTACATAAATGGTTTCTTATACATATGAGAGTAAGGCCTTGAAATCTAAAACTTTTTTCTCAGTTCTGAGGAAAGTTGTGAATGTTATCATATTTAGTTGGAAAAGGGAACTCATACAGTATGCGTGCATAAACACATGGTTTGTGTGAAAAAGTCCCTGGTTTGTTTGGTCAGGATAGACAGCAGGGCCAGTATTTTGTAACATCCAGTAGGCTTAAACTGTGCTTCATGTGGACAGCAGGGCCAGTATTTTGTAACATAAAGTAGGCTTAAACTGTGCATAAATGAAATGGTTTTGTGGAAGCCAAGTATATTACTGACTAAAACAACCTGAAACATTCATTTTAAATCCAGAGAATATGATTATTTCAGGTAGAATTAGATATTTAAAATATCAAATATGCATATCCAGTTTTTGCAGTGCATTATAATTCTCTAGCTAGAAATTGATGACTTTATTTTATAGATTACATGAAATAGACATTCTTTAATGCACACAGAACACTCTATAGAAAGCACCTTGCAAGTTCTTCTTCTCAGGCCCAAAAGTCCCTTTAAATGTCAATGTGTGGGTTAATAGATGTCCAGAGAATTACGTGTGATGTTATGTGGTTTGAACTGTACAGTACCTTGGACGGTAATTTCAGAATGACTCAGTTCAGTCTGTACTCTACATTTTACAACCATATAGTTATTCTCTGCCAGCTAACTTCTTCAGCGTTAGTGGTGTTTGGAGTACTAATATATATAATGCAGATATTTTTATCTAGATATTTTTATTATCAATTTTGCTTCAGAAAAAGGTATAATTAAATAGTTGCAGATTTCTATAAATAACGTAAAGCAGTATAAGAGTATATTGGAGTATAGCAGGCACTGGTTTGTTATGCTCTGTGTCTGCTCTCTGAAAGAGGAAACAGGAAGGTGCTGGAAGCCAGTGGATTAGCTTAAACAATGGTGCTTCAGCCAGAATTTGGCTTGACTGAGAATCCTCTTAATTCACTTTCATTTAAATTGAAATGGACTTTGTGGGCAGTCTGCAGAAACCCATCCGGAGCCAAAGGCATTTGTGAGGTTATGACATGCTCTGACCAGTTTTTGCACAGGCGTTTGTTTCCCTGTATTACACAGTTTAAAAAGTGCTAACATGCAATTACTGTAAGGCTGTGTTTCTGCTACACCTAATCCTTCGGTATTTTTAGTGATCTAACTTAATGTAGTAAAGCTGATTCATATTTAATAATATTTTCAACAAAGCCAAATAATGTAGACATGCGACACATTTTTAGGTTACCTGACATGAGACTTTAAAGTTTTTAAAGTGTATGCAGGGGTAATTTTTGTATTACTCTCACTATAGTATAGATCCATTGCAACAATGCAGAATTTTTGTTTGTAGCTAAAATAAGGTAATTGACATATCCTTTAAATCAGTTTCAATAATACTTTTTTGGCTTCCCCCTTATGCATGGTTCCTTTAATAAGAATTAAGCAATTCTTCCTTTCTTTGAACTTTTTTTTTGTTTCTGCTTTAGTTTCACCTCTCTTTAATGTCCTGTCTATGTTTATTTTCCACCAAGGGAGAGGACTGGGTTTTGTCTGCCACTAAGCTGAAGTTAAAGAAAATTACAAGTCAGGATGGAGGAAGCTACACCTGTACAGCTCAGTCTCCAACTGTGCAATCCCTCATGAAGAAACGAACGATCAGCATCACTGTCCTGCCAGGTCAGAGCTACCAGCAGGGGGCTGTTGTGTGCTGCTGTTATAGTTAATAGCACAAGTTTAATGATTTGTTTATAAAGCAGTGGTTTGTGGTGGGTTGTTTGTTGATCATCCAAACAACTGCATAAATAAAATTAAGAAAAGCTCATTATATTTATAATATGTTGAAAATGCATCATCATAATTTTAGTTTTACTAAAGTAAAGGTTATATCATTCAAATTACTGGAAACTTTTAACTATTCAACAGCAGAAGATCAAAGAGAATTTAAACAAAGTATCATGTTTATTTCAGTAAATGCACATTATATTAACAAAGAGTAAAACTCAAACTGTACCACATCACTGACTGCTCTTGCGATTCTCTTCAGCACAGGCACAAACCGCAGCAAATCATCCTATGCTTATACAGAGCTTCAATAGCGCACTCAATTTTATTTAGAAATTGATTTCAATGTACTTACACTGATGTCTTTTATTAGTAAAATGTCAGAGAAAGACAGACATCCATCTGCACTGAAAGCAACCCGAGGCGACAAAGCCAGAACGCTTCCATTCTAATCAACGGAGCTGTCGGTACAGCAGGCGCATGTTTAGACAGCTTCATTGATCATCACGGGAACATTCAAGCTTTGCCGTGTCATTTGCTTGTGTTGTAGACACAGTGTAAGACAAAAATAGCTGCCATTCGAATATTGAATTACAGTGCTGAATATTAATAATAGAAAATAGTTGACATGCATTATTATAGTAATGAGAAATCATCAGGAAGAATAAGGGACATTTGTCTTCTGTGAGGTCAGAGGGGAAGCGGCAGAAATGACGGAGGGTATATAAGAAGGATCTATGAGTGAGGAAGAAGAAATGAGAAAATTCAAGAAAATGTGAAGAGATAATGAGAGGAGTGTGTTATTTTTAGCTGAATGAGTAGCAGTCATTTATTTTAACAATACAGCACATACAAAATAGGTAGCTGATCTAAATAGAGGTAATAATAAATAAGACATGTTTTAGTAATGTAAAAGCAAAAATACAAATTGTACTAATGAACTAATGCTGTTGTTTGTTATAATTTACCATTCAGAATTCCTTTTTAATCTGCTATTACAGTTTTAGAGTTTCTGCTTATTCAGACAATACTGTCCTGTATTAACCTTAATCTTTTTCCAATGACAACAATGAAGCGATCCAGAAAATTAAGACTACAGTTAAACAAAATTACGACAAAATTAAGACAATTAAGACATAATTAACTACAAATAGCTTACCTGCCTAGGGCTGAACTAGTAATTTAAAGTGTTTGTCTGGTGTCTTTTCAGTCTTCATAGACTTTTTGCAACTAAACTTTTTAGTGCAGCTGAACTAAGTTTGAAGGCAAAGTAAGTGACTGTATTCCTATTTGTGTTTTTACAGAGAACGCAGCATGGTATGAGTCTACTACTGGTCGCGTCACTCTCGCTGTATCATGTACAGGATTCTTCATTTTGGTGATTTTGATATCCATGATAACATACCTCTACCGTCGGGCCAGCCAGAAGAAGTGCAAGGGACCCATGTAAGTTCTCTTACCCTGGAAAAAGACTGGGAGGTGTGGATGGCCATACACCAGTACAGTACTAGCAGTATCAGTAGACAGTGATGAGCACTTTTCAATCCCGTTCACTTCTCACTCCCTTAGAACTGAAAAGTTAATGTGCAAATAACTGTCTCTCCCTGAGCCCCATGTATTGTCTTATTCTGTCTGATAAAACACTCACTCTTCTATCTTAATCATTTGCTTTCTCCTTCTTCAGTGATGACCACTCCCAGAAGAAACCCATCTACAGAACCAGCGTGGAGTCTCTGACATCCACCAGTTCTGACAAGCGGCCACTGGTGTAAAGAATGAGATTGATGGAGGACTGAAGAAGAAAGAGAGAAATTAAGACAAGTGGAAAAAAGATTTGAGAATATTGAGTGGAGAAGAATTTTTGTTCATATAGCGTTTTATGTTCTGGGGTCTTTAATCAGATATGTGATTAAGAGAATATCTGTCTATATAGTGAATAGAAAAGTATAACAAGGTAGTGTACTTGGAAAAAGTGCTCTTTAACAAAAGGTGTGCAATTTTCTCTGTATTGATTCAACAACCTTGCAAAATTGAGAAATGCTGAAAAGATGTTTTTGAGAGTTGACCTTGAATGATGATTTTTTTCCTCATCCATCTTGGGTGGAAAGGCAGATTTCATTTCTTGCAAACTTATTAACATTACTTTTTAGCAAACTCGCTGTCTGCAGGCTATCAGATTATTTAGTCAGATGTCGAAAGTTTTAGATATTGCCTTAAGTAAATATATAATGTTCTGTTTCACTTGAAAGGACAGTAGATAAGATCTCAAATAATACTCAACCAATTACTCTTTGCACTTTGACTCTGTTGCACTTTTGCACAAGTTTGATTTTATCCTGCATATCTTTAAAGCTATTAAACTGTTTTTTAAATTATACGACATGTTCACCCTCCAGTGTTGTTACTGATCCAATTAAGATTGAAGACATTCATGTATGCTCATTAATTCCATGCAATAATCTAAAACTAGCAGCAGACTTTCATCTGGCATGGCATCAGCACAGTCTGGAAATTCCTTAAATATCTTTACATTTATCATAAACAACACATTTTGGCTGATTATTTGTTTAGTCAACATTACAGACAGCAGAGAATAGACAAACCGGTCTCTTAATGTGCCAACTATTGCCCTAGCCAATGCCAAATATATCACATGACATATTTATATTTTCTCTCAACCTGCATTTTACCTCTTTAACTTTCAATACCAATCATTAACTGAAACCTAAAAAGTTGCAGTCTGAAATGTGTCGGACAACTCCTGAGGTATTCTTTCAGAAAATAACACCTAATCTGTACATGATGCTACAGGCCTGAAACTTGGTTTGACATCCATAGTTATTCACAAACAACATGAACAAGAATTGCCTGTACTCTGACCAGTCAACACAACAACTCAATTTCTTAATTTTACCCTCCAATGCTTTCATTTTACTGGAATCCAGCAATAGATCACTGTAGGCATTATCTCAATTACTCATTTTATTAGTTTGTTTGCAACAGTTGTGTTTCATGTTGTTGACCAGAGCTCTACGTTAATAACTGGGGTTTCTGTGGTTTAACAATGACATTTCATTAATGAAGGCACGTGCCATGGAATACAATTCAATGAAAACAGTATGATTGAACAGATTATTTAAAATCTCTCTTGCTCTCTCATCATATGAGAGGATTTGATGACAAGGTCAACTCTCTGGAACAAATGAAAGCTGAAATAGCAATGGACCTCAAGAAAACCTCTCAAGTAAAAGATCTTCTTTTGCACATCAGCGAGTTTAAACGCACCTAACACATACAGTGTTACACTAAACATTTTTCAGAAATGGTAAAAAAACATCAACACCAGATTATTTGCTGCATAATTATTTTGGATCAAAATGCCATGAACTGCAATTTGAAATTAGAAACACTGAGGTGTGAAAATAATATTTCACATCTCAGTGTTTTCAAAGGTAGCAGGTGCTTGTCAACAGTCATGGTTATTTTCTCATTTAAATGGCTTGCAGTTTGCTTTGTATAAATGCCTCCTCTTGCAAATTATTTATGCTGTGACCAAAACATTTCCAACCATTCTGATGTTTGCAGAGTAAACAAATGTTCTTTTCCCATAAATGTTTCACATGCCATAAAAAAGTAAATACATTAACAGTTTCTATAGACTACAAAGACAACTATACACAAACCTTTGTAACAAACCCTTTTTTAAATTTCATTCTCCCTTGTTATTCCACTATTTATCGGATGGTGTCGCTAAATACAAACAATAATCTGCCAATTATTATCAAAGTGTTTGCGGTTTAATTACGCCTGTGAACTGAGCTTGAGAGAAAGATATTGAAGTTGTGCAATGAGCGCTTTCATGCTAGCTTCAGTGTCAAATAGTTGAACGAATCACATTATAATGTCTTTGTATAAACTGATCTGATTACAGATCAGTCATTTACTGCTGTCGAGCTCCACAATCACATTACAAGCTTAAATAAATGTAACAAAAAGTAATTCTTTAAGTAAAAGCGTTTTATTTATTTACAGTACAGACAAAAGACGCTCAAAACTTTATTAATATTGTAATTAATTGAGCAGTTCGTTCACGATTTATCTCAATTTAAAACCACAGTCTGTTGCTTAGATGTTGTTCTAGCGCTATTATTATAATATATAATTTTGTCATAATTACAAACGCTTATTTGTTTCACAAATGTATTCAAACCCCGCCTCCTTTTGGGTGTGCACCGGCCATTGTCAACTCCGATTGGTTGTGCTTGAGCCCAAGATAAACCGGCCCTTCTACGTTTCACCTTTCATTCAGAGTGCTGTCAGGTTGAGCGTGTGTTTGTGTGTGTGAGTGTTAGTATGTAACACAAAACGATTTCAGCTAACAGTGGAGTTGAGAAAAGCCTCGTAGGTGCGAGCCTGCGCGCTCATGTTTTTCTAATTCCCATCAAAGGAAGAGGAATTAACATAGAGAAGGGAATTACACCCAACGATGGCATTTTCTTCTTTTTGGAAGTATTGCGCTCCTCTTTCCCTCCTGCTGCTCCTGTCCGGTTCGCATACAGGTAAGATCAATGTTTATTTTGTGTACTTTTGAAGTTAACCTGCCTCTAAGAATGTAGAGTTCTCTATTTACTGTTGTTTTCCAGTGCAGTAGGTAACGCTATAGGGTAAATACATCGGAGTGAACGCAGGCAAACGCAAATGCATCATATGCATTCAGCACATTTGACAGTCTAACGTGTTCATGTACACATCCTTATCTTCATCAGTTAATGTTGCAGAAATCGCGTTTCCGTGTTCAGCAATTGTATTGTTCATGAAGTGCGTATACAAAAGTGAAATCGCTTGCGCAATTCATTTGTTTGGGAAGTTCTTCCTGTTTGCGTTTGTAAGATTACCCTCAAGTATTTATGCTCTTTGACGGCTACTTACCGTTATTGCCTTTTATTATTGGGAGTAGTTTGCATCAGGCACCTGCACCTCTGCTGACTCCCTATAGGCTTTAGTAATAAAGCGAGTTCGCTTAATAACTGGATGGAATAGCGCTATACACGTACACATATATGCACGTATTACTCCATCGACACGCGCGCGGTTTATTGTTTAGATGTTGCATTTTCTTTGTGCATACGTAACGTAGCCTAACTAAATATTGCGATGTCGTTGGGCTTTAGTGCGACGCAGAGAGTTCCCGAGGTGTACGTGTACGGCCAATGCGACAGGCAATAGCGAAGTGCATTTAGTTCAATGTGTCTAGTGGACTTGCGAAATGCAGGACTGTCCTGTCCCATAACAGCATCCCACTGCTGTCTACAGCAAATCCCAACACGGGACGCGTATTTCATGCTTGCCATCGCATGTTAAGTGCATCTGCTGTGGTTTTGGGATTTGGATGACAAGAATGTCTTAGAGATACTAGCTAGCCGTTTAATTCTTCTGTTCAAGCTGTGCCATCTGTTTGTGAAATGAGACCCAAATTAATAATTATTAATCAGCAAAAAGTCTGGAAAAAATGCACAGTGATAGTGTATCATTTCACTTATACTCCATATTTATTTGACTTCTATTCAAACTGACAATATTAGCATATACATCTAGTTGAAATTCTAAAGGCATTCATCCATTGAAATTCAATAGCTGTTTGTGGTCTGAGCTAGATCCAGGTTTGTGCGACTGTTTGTTTGACACTGTCTAATAAGTGGGTTTGTAATGTTTGTTTAAGCATCTGTAATTGAAGAATTTATTCAATACTACTTTTTACGGCTGCATATTGTGACTGTGTTTGTGGGAAATCTGTGAAATTTCGTGAATGGTGTGCGTATGTAGGTACGTGTATGTATGTACACATTGTTCAAATGGCAGAACTGGCTGTTCATTTGGATCTTCGAGGTCAAGGGGGAGCTACGGAGATGACTGTCATTAATCTCTCCAGTGACAAGAGGTGAGAGAGGAGGAGAGATGGGGGTGAGAGGGGGGAGGAGGGAGATGGAGAGGAGGAAGACAATTGAACTGATTATCACACCACTTCGTCATGTAAATCAATAGAGACTTTTGATTCCAGAACCATGTCTATTTATTCTCGTTACCAAAAAGAACAAATATACCAGAGAGGTGGCAGGAGAAAAAGGGAGAAGTGGTTAAGGAGAGATGATCTGTGTATACCATATGAAGCAGACTAGAACAAGACAGGAAGGAGAAATGGAGGATAAAAAATGAATAGGGACTGGGGATACGGGTTATAGGGATAACGATAATAAGATGAGGCATAGTGAAACTACAGGATCTCTCACAGGGATGGGAAAGATATGGAATAGAAGATGTGTTTTTGTGTGCATTGGGTTTTGCCTACAAAATGACATAAGAAAGATACAAAAAATTCATCTAAATATTCAGAAAGGTTTTAGAGTAGGTACAGTGTGCAGTGCATGGAGATAATATAGAGGATAGAAAATACTGTTTGCCTGATAGTGGCGTAAGTCTATAAAATGTCCCACTAATACAGTAAAACAAACCTGTGTGTGTGTGTGTGTGTGTGTGTGTTCCCCACCACAACAAATTCAGAATCCACTGGGAACAGTGACTGTGTGTGTGTGTGTCCCTTGGGCATAAGCCTGCAGTCTCATGATGTGTGTTCCATCTGAGCCCCTCTTCCTCGGTTTGTTGCTCTCTCATTGTTTCTCTCTCCCTCTTTCTGCACAACCTTTTTTGCAGTGCTTTGTGACTGACACACATGAACACACACACCCACAGTAAAGGGCTGCAACTGCTCCAGTCGCATTCTGCGTGCCGCATTCTGCGCCCATCCTCTCCCATCACTACTGCTCTCATTGGGCCTGCACAGTTAATCATCTCTATTTGTTTATTCGATGGCAAGCAATATGAGAGTCATTCGTTTGAATCTGTTTTCATCATTTGTTGGGACTCTGTCAATGTTGCTTCTGCTGGAGGGCCAAATTGCCTCCTAATTGGAACAACAGTACAAAAATGGCAGTGCAGTTTAAGAAAATGTGTATGGATCTTTCCTTTTATTCAAATAGAAAGCAAGTTTCCATTACGGTTGGAGTCGTTGCCTTATTATACAGCTTTTCATGGTTAAAGGTTAAGAAACAGCAATTGTTAAAACTATACAGGACACATAGATTGTTTGATTTATTTGTCTTATTTGTAAAACAAGAAAAGCAATAGAGCAGCTTCTGTAAAATTACACACAACCTTGGTCAAGGGATTCACCCAAACGTATATTTTAATGCACAAACAGAAGAGCCTGTCTGCATTTTAATGTGTTTGTTTACCAGCGCTTGCATCATGTAGATAGAAGCTATAGGATTAACCTTTTTCTGCATACCAAAATTTGTATTTTTACTCGACACTTTATTCTGTAAAACCACAAGGAAGCCTTTATCTTAAGCCAAGGTTTATCCTTTGATTCCAGCCTATGGTTGTGTAATTCCCTCAGTAAAATAAAAACGTTGACATTTAATTTAAGCAGAAGCACCTCCTACCATGCAGCATGCTAAATAAAAGACGTGTGGCAAAGCCTTCGGGTTGCTTCCTATTTTTACATTAATTTCACAGTGTACACCGAATCCACAGGCTCACACATTTGTAAATACACAAGGAGGCAGAACTAGTAGCAAAGTGTTACATAGCTACCTGGCTTTCTCTTATCACTTCAATGCACTGCATATTGTACAGCACTATATAAACAGATGTTCCTTTAGAGACGTAGAACCTTCAGTACTGTTACAAAACATCACAGCAGATCTGTGATGATCTCCGATCTTAATATTACCTCGCCCTCTCCTACTTGGAGAGTCATCCCGAAACACCTTGTGCAGACTTCTGAGAAAAAGCTAAGTGCAGGGATAAATATGCCTATTCAAAAGGGTTTCAATGGATTCATCATAGTGTTTTTTGGAGTTGTCATGCAGGCTGGGTATGTCACAGGTGGCGTGCCTCGCTAACTGTATTTCACCGTAATTATCTCCAATCTGATTCAACTGATTAGACACTCCTTTAATTTTCTCGTTGAGTTTCATTGCATGCCCGCGGTCACCCGCATTAGATGCGATTCTTTATGTTTCATTTCAGAGCTTAAGTGCTTTAGCGAGAGACGGCGTGTGCAAGCCGTTTTAAATGACAGAAAAGATGAATCAGGCACTGGCTGGTCATGTCACATACAGACGTTTTTAAGTCCAGCGGTGCTATAATTAAACTCTTTCATGTCTCCCAAAAGAATGTCTAGACCATTATTTTAATGAAACGCTCTCAGAGAGATGCATCTATTACATAACCTTATTTTTCAGGGTTATCATTCTGAAGCTGTTTCTGCTGTTTGCTTTGATTGAACTGAGCCTCATTTATTGTGGGATTTTAAGTGCTTGCATTCTGATAAGTATGTGAATTATTGAAAAGCGCCTATTTATATTGGACCCGATTCCATTTGTGTCGCCCGTAAGATGAAGCAACCTTGCTAGATGCAAGCTGTCATATTCAGCCTCATGGTTGTGAAGTGCAGACTGATTCAGATCTAATTTTTCTTCCTCCTCTTCTGTGACATGTCTGAGTGGCAGATTTGCCGTCTGGGACTCGACTACATCTTTCTCAGCGTGGAGAATAAGACTTCAGAATGGCACAGCGTTATATCTCAGCGTCTTTTTCCTCACAGCTTGAATGAGCCAAGTAGAAGTTGTCATCAATCTGCAATTTGCCTCTTTTTTCCTAATGAATACTGAGATAAATGGTAGTTTAATAGTTCCCCAGCAATATTCCTAAATCATAAGGAAACTTTCTATTCGTCCGTCTTGTCTGATAATGTTTCAGCGCCCTGAGCTATGAATCCAGAAAAATCAACATTTGAAACACTTATGAGAAAGAGTCAATGTAGAGGGAGAAATAAATGAGACACTGAGCTCTAGGAGACGAAAAGAGAGGCAGAGAATGCCACAGAGGTGAACATTCCTCTGTATAGTGGACAGTGTTGCCATGACTTTGCAATATTTTCACCTTGTTTAACAACCCTTTTATTCAAGTCTGCTGTCCCTCTCTCTTTATCATTTAACTCGCCCCCCACAAGTCTCCCATCGAGTCTCTGTTCCATGCCCACATGCGGTAAAGGTCTCAGGTTATTGTGGAAATTACATGACTTTGAGTGGCACTAAAGCCCTCACCAGGTTTGATTGGATGAAGGGCCCATTAAAACTAAAATGGGCCCCGGCTCCAGATGGAGTGTGTGTGAAAGGCTTTGTGGCTTCTTGAGAGGGCGACTAATGCCGCCTGCACCGATTACATTATGTGAAGAGCGTGGAGGTGATAATGAGGCTCTGGACGAGCGGAGAGGACAGGAGGGAACAGCTCTACTCAGGACAGGTGTGTGTGACATGTGTTAGGATGCCCTGAGCAAATCCTCATGCGAGGACAGAAAGACAGTCGATGTGTGCATTTAGTTTTTGTTTAGAAATGTTAAAGCTGAAGTTTTATCGTTATTACAAGTAACCATGGTAACCTCAGTTTTTGCCTTAATAACAGTTCGTTGTTTCATTTTATTTATTTATAGGACCAAATGTGTTTGTCTGTGTCAGTGTGTCTGACTGAACATGGTGACTTACACCTCTTAACCTGTTTACTGTCACCGTTCCATAAGTCATACACTTTTATTTCACTATTCACTTTAATATTTCATGGATGAATTTTAATCTGATCATGCCAAACTCTATATTGATGAAAATACTCAAGTCTTTTCATCAACAAGATGATTAAGACTCAAGTAAAGATAAATCACAAAATATTCATAATAATAAACATGAACAAAAAATTATACAAAATATTTATATTTATTAAAATACGTAAAAAAAACATGAAAAAATATAATAGTTCAGTGCATTTTCATGTGTATGCTTAATATGTGGAGTGACAGTTATCAGGTTAACGTAATCAGTTCATTTAGTTCCTATTAATTATAATTGCATAGGAAAAAGTCTGCAGAAAAAGTCGTATATGAGAGTTTGAAATCACGACAGATTTATATTTTTGTGCGAACTGTCTATTTAAAAGAGGACAGCGTGAAGATCAGCACCTACACTACACAGTTCAATGGGCTGTAAAAAAGAGTCGAATGGCAAGTGTAAGAGGCAGGGCTGAACCGGACCCTATTTAGAAGAGTGAAGAGAGACTGACGGAGGGAGGAATAACAAATAAAGGAGCGTTTGAAGGATCTGAGGGAAAAAAGAGCAACAGCAGAATCCAGGTTAAAAGAATCTGTATCCAGTGAGAAGATTAAAGACAGCACTGGGATAAAGATGCTAGAACAAAGTGAAGGAGAAAGGGAGAGAGCGAGGGAAGGAGGAGGACAAACTAAGTGGAATGCAGGAGTTCTGTACTGTATTTGAGAGCCACAAACAAAAACACCACGGGAAAGTGGGAACAAATGATCAATGAGGACATTTTACGGCAAGCCACCCACCCGTCTGGAGCTGAATGGCAGGTCAAGAGGGGAAACACACACACACACACAATCACATTTCCTTCCCAGTCTTCTGCTCTCACTGATATAGCCACTACGGTACTCAACATCGTGCTGCTAAATGAGAAGTGCCACTTTGATATCATGAGAGGACCTGATTGAAAACCATCAGATAAAAGGCATCTTGGAAGGAACAGAACAACAAATTACTTTTTCATTCGCTCGCTCTTACCGCCATCCGCACCATGTCATGGGTCACATTCGTAGAAACATAAACAGTCAGTTTATAGAATGTCCACAGAGGAAACAGCAATAATTAAAAAATTATAGATGCACTTAGTGCTAATAACTATCTGGGTTGTTTGAGAAATGTAAGTTTGATAAGCAATTAAGCCCTGGAGCAGAGTCAAAAACACAGCAGCAGGAGTTTAACATGTAGCCGCTGGCATTATCCAACACAGCAAAATCAACCCTACAGCGACCCCTTCCCAAATTCAGAACAATGAATCCCGGCTTACGCATGAGCCTTTGATCTTGATTAATTAGTAAGTGGTAAATAAATCTTCATTAGCCATAATGAATTTACACCATGAAACGACAAACATCAAAAAGTTGCCGTTAATTCCGCAAATAAAATCTCAAAGCACGTCTGGATGACGGGACAGGGTTCCCGATTACACGCCCGTCGTGTTGTTTAGACTTCGTATTGTTCTGTAGAAATCACAGAAGAGACCGCGAGGTCATCTTGTTGTTCCGGCGGCGCGGAGAGTTTGTCCTTCCAGGGCTGGCAGGCAGAATTGGCCCCGGGCTTCAATAGCAGGAGATTACTCTTTCTAACAATGGATTACTTTTCTGAGATTGTCTCGGTTCGAGGGGCTGTGCGAGACATGCCGGACCACCGACCTTGAGGATTGGTGATTGCGGGAAGTCGACTCCGAGGAGCTCTTATGAGAATGAGAAAAAGGAGACACGTAATAAGTAGCGCTAGATGTTTTGGAAGACGTGTTTTTTGAGTCACCCTGAGACCAAACCTGGAGCACTCGATAATCTTGCAGCTCATGCGAAAGAGAAATAATGTTGTCGTCTCTCGCACGCCAGTAGGATGAGTCAGGTCCCCATTGCCCAGCCGGTAATCACATTTCTGTTCTTGCTGTTATATTAGCAGTCATTTTTCATTGCAAACACCAAAATTTGTGAGACTCATCTTTCAGTGAATCTCAGAGACTGTAACACCTCAGGGAACAGAGAGAAATCAGTCAGTATATACCACTTTAATTACCCATGATTCTCCTTCACCTTATCTGTGTGTTTAACTAATGAAGCTCTGAGGAACACAACACCCCGCTACAGGAAATTGTCTAATTAAAAAAAAGATTGCTTATACCATGCTCGAAGATAGATGTGAGCAGGAGATTTATGTGCAAGGATATTAAGAATATTAGATTTAACAGAAGCTTTTGTGATTAAGGGTCTAGCTGATGGCCCGCGGGACGGTCGTGTTAATCTTCACTTGTACACCCATAAACCGACACGGTCACACAGTCGGGAGGTCAATCACGGGACCTCGTTTTCAGGCATTTCTATAAATCTTTGTGAGCTTGAAATGGCAGTTTAAAATGCTTCTTGCTTCTCGCCCTGGAGGAAAACTATGGCTGCACATCTGACATCTGTATAGATTTTTTTTTATAAAGTATTTCTACAATATTCACTCCCTCTTTCTCACTCTATCTCTCTTTTGGCTTCTGCCCTCTAATGTTTTTTCCCTAACAGACATATACACCTACACACACCCATGCATATTCATGTCAGCGGTCATTCATTTTTCCCTCGTGGGAGGTTATGATGTGGTATGAGTAGGGTAAGAGAAGGTGATTTTATAGTAGCGGCCGTAGGCTATGCTTTGTAGGAGAACTTGTGTATGTGTGTGTGTTCGACAGGTGCTCTGTTGCAGGGCACCCCGTCCAGGTGTCCAGATTTGATGCCTGTGGCTGTTCTTTGCTGATTTACATACAGAAAATCTGTTGTGCTTTAATTCCCGCACCTTTTTTTCTGTTTAAAAGACTTTGTATATTTACAATAGGAGTTTTTGTTTAGCAGAAAAGCTATTTGACATGATTAAAGAATATGGACTAAACATATTCTGGACTACCCATATTTTAGTCCAATAAAAGGCTCTAGAAAAGGAATATCTTTTATGCTAATGTCACCTGCACTTACAAATACTGTAGCAGCTGCAAATACAAATAGCATGGTTCATGGTTGTTACATTTGTTAACTTTGGCTATTTAAAAAAAGGGCAAAGCTTCACCCAAACCTAATAGAAAATACATGCTCTTTTTTTGCTTCTGTCCTTCACAGACTTTCTCTCTTTGGGACTTTTCTCACTTAGATCTTTTTCTCTGTCTCTCAGCTTGCTGAAATGTGCAGTTTCCGTCTGTGCAGGACTGCATTTTTCATCTTTTACGTTTCTATTTTAGCCCATTGACATTTTCTGTTCCATTTAATCCTCTCATCATACTGTCCTGTTTTTATACTCTGTACTATCTTTCTCCATCACTTGCTGTACCGCAAAATGTCTTTATTTTCCAAAGTTTCACTTCTCTGCTTTTCTTCCTGTTTTCTGTCCTCCGGATTTGAAGTCACCACACAGTTTGGCTGATGTCCACCGGGAGCTCTTCAAGCACAGCAGTGGGACGTTTAAACCTATTTACTCGCATGAATGTTTAATTTTCTCATCTCTCTGCATTATCGTGATGCTGAGGAAAGTAAAGTAGACATATCTCTCCTTATCACCTGCAACCATTCTCTTTTCCTGTGAATTGATTTCTTTTCCTGCAAATGTAGTTTATATCTCCATCTATTATATATTGCTCTCTTTTTCTATCTATCCAGTTTATGTGCATATCTGGGTATAGCAGAGTGGTTATATATGGGTCTGTGGGTGATACATGTATGTGCTTATGCGGTTGTGTGCATCTCATGTGTCATTATAATTCCAAATGCATCTGCCAGCATGGTCCAGTCATTCGTGCGTGCCTATAGACCCATTTACGCTCATTCACACACTCGCAACTTCTACTGCACTGAACACACGCTGCACCACGGGATGAATATATTAAAGATATTTGCATCTGTCACTCTTGTGAAGCAATGTTGACTAAAGGTGCTGCAGTTTGTCGAGGATTTACCCGAAGGCAGCAACTTTAATTTATTTAAACACATTTTGCTGGGTTAGATCAGTCATGCTCTGTGGAACCCGGTGAAGTTTTTAATGTCTTTGAAATCAGGATCAGAAACTAACCATTGAATTTAAAATTAACTGCTATTATTATTTAGATTTGAAGTGATGGGTTTCAATGCAAGTATTTAACATTAATAAACAGCAAGAGATGTGATTTAAAAGTAAATGTGCATCTGGAAATCAGTTCTAGAGGTAAATGTTGCTCAACCGAATCAGAATCTGACACTGTTTAAGATATATGTACATATATATTTACAAGGGGATAAAAGGAACAATATAAACCTCAGTCCTCCAGTAAAACTGTTTGCAATCTAAAACTAAGAGCTAGCTAAACATCCACTTGTAAAACATCCCAACCAAGCTGAACTCCCAGTCATCTAGAGACGTCCTGATCTAACCCAGAGTTATTTTTACTGGACGTTTCTAAAGCACACAGGGGTATCGTCAATGCAGGCTGTAGATTCGACTCTCTTGTGGTATATAAAGTTTTATGAAGTCATTCGCTTGTTTAAATAGACTGTCACACATACACACACAAAACTTTTCTACCTTATGGCAGAAAAGTTATGGCAAAAGGCCTGTAGAACATCACACACTCCCACAGCCCACATGCCCTGCAAACACACACACTGCCATGCTGTTATACTCTTGGCTATGGTAAGTCATGGTTGCACCAGGATGTTTATCACTAGCCAGAGGGTTTTTTCAGCTTTTTAGTCAGTCCCACCCCCATCTTTAATTCAGCATCTCTCCCTTCACCTCCCACTATCAACCCTATGCATTCTTTCTTTCTCTGTCTCAGGACTAAATCACATCCTTTGGTACTTTTCCAGCCCATTCTATCAAATGGCAGCGACTGAAAGCTGTAGGAAAAGCAGTCTAATGTGTATCTACAAAAAGTAGGCGGCAACACACGTCTTTTGGCTTTGAATTAATCCTATTGATTATACTGTTGAAATCTGGATTGTGACACAGTTGTTATTGCTCAGCGATATTAATAAAAGACTGAGATGAGAAGAGGAGGCTGAAAAGATGGAGAAGAAGGATCAATGCAGAGGCTCATGAGGTAATTAAAAGCAGCGATGGACAGCCATTGAAGGCTTTATTAGTGGCTCTCTGTAAAATTACTATGATTACACAAACAGCTCCACCAACACAGGGCTTTGTGTTTAGGGAGTAATTGCCCCTGCAATGGATTCAGATTCTGAACAATGTTGTTTTTCGTGAGCGATGGGCAAGAAATGGAATGGGGGGTGGGAGGACTGAACGGAACTGAAAGGGCAACTCCTCTCAATGCCGTGCTGTCAATATCAGAATTAATCGCTTAATCATTTTACGCAGAGCAAATGTACTTTCATGTTCTCAATTACTCCTTGTTTTCTGGTGTGCTGTTTTCATAAAGATGCATAGGAAGATCGAGCCGGAGCCCAACCATTGGCATGAAGCTTTTACAGAAAAGATATGACCCTACCTGTGAAAACAGCAAAATTTTTAGTGATTTACTGTCTTCTACATAATATCATCCTACATAATGTAGAGAACATTCTAACATTGAATGTTGTATTGAATGTTGTATTGTTGTATCTAACATTGAATGTAATGACATGTCAAAAATGTATAGGTGAAAATCAAAATTTAATTTTGAGACTTTGTCCTGGTTTTCACAGACAAAGAAACAAATAAACAATGTCCGTGTACTATACAAATATGACCTTTATGTCATTGACTATAAGTCTAAAATAAAACAAGACCAAACCCAAGACTCCAACAGATCTGATAACAGACATTTTGACACTTTAAAAAAGCAGCCTGCGTGTGAAATGAGCCAGGTCTAATCATATCTAATATAAACGCGCTGGCTCATGATGATATCTTGTCGGAAAGGAGCTTGTGTGTTCAGTTGATGAGACGAGACGCGCGCACTCGCTCAGTGATGACGTGCATGCAAAGATAGACAACAATATCGACTGCACATCAGGCTGCCGTCTAGAGAAACATATTCCGGTCAGAGTGATTAAAATGTGGCTGCAAATACACAATTAAATACATAATTACAATACTTGAAAACATAACACATTTGCGTCTGCATTATGAAATGTACTCTTCTTGGAAACTGGTTATAATTAAGTGCGTCTTGAACAGATAACACTTACGTAACTGTCTACTGCATGCATTAATGTGGGAGACTGACACATTTCATTTAATACACTGGAGAGTGCTTGTATACTGTCTTATAAAAAACTGTTTAAGAGGTATTTCAGGTCATTGTATTTTATGTAAATTGGCTTTATTTTGTAATTGTAACTGATACATGAATAACTGGATTACTTTTCACATTTTTTAATAGCTGGAACTACATGTTGTGATAAAATAACGTTTATAAACAGTGCAGAAAATATTATAACATTTATAGAATTGATAATTATTCAAAATAAAATTATTTAAATATATAAAAACATTTTAGCCAATTTGTATTACTTGCACAAATTCTGTACAAATTCTTTTAATTTTGGCAGTAGCAGAGAATGTTAATCATGGAAGCGAGTAAAATTCAAGTTGCATTTTTTAACCAACTGCTTAAAAAAGTTTTTCATAATTTTACCCAGTCACCTGTCCATAGTGTTTTTCTGCCTCAGCCCTTTATATCTAGCATAGGCTCCAACACTCTCCACAACCAGTGTTATAAAGAATGGATGGGTTTTACATTTTTGATATGCATATTCTGATTAGTGATGCAAATGAGCACATTACAAAGCTGACTATTACAGCTAAATGGGTTTTATTATGCCTCTGCAAAGTTTATGAAGTTCAGATTACTTGCATGTAAATGGGTTTTTACTGCTGTAATCACAAGCATTTACTATGATTTAATGGGTTATGGTGTGCCTACAGTCAGAAGCGGTTTCATTTAGGTGTCCATATGGCCATCATTATGGTTTAATGAGTGTATTATTGCTTTGTGGTATGGGTAGTTATTAACTGTTTCAACTATTAGAGAACTGTTTTATTTTATTTGTTATTTCCTTTTATTTGCAGCTACATACCACACACAGGTGTGTTTAATATGGAAACAGAACTAAATCGGTAGTATTAGCTTTAAATGCCCTACCAGAGCGAGTGCCCGTCTCATTAAATGGGAATAATAGACTTTCACAGTCCAGATTAGAGTTTATCCCAACAAAAAGAAAATTAATTATGGAAATTATTCGTTTATTTTAGATAAGAATGTTGGGTTGATATAGCTGTTATATTATTGCACCTGGTAGTCTTTCTCTTATAGTGGTCCCCAAACAGTTTACTATAATGAAAGTGATTTTAGTTTAATAAAGTTGAAGAACCCCTGGCAACAGCGGACGTCAGCAGGCTTCCTTTATCACTTGTCACTCTTCACTATTTCACATCCTCTCTCGACTTTTGCTGTCAGTGAGCGAGTTGACAAAAATGGCAAAAAACTGAAGTGGCTCAGTTCTGGTTCTGTGTCGCTACACTTTAATGTGAACTACCCTTGAGAAGGACAGAGAGGCTTTTATCCATGAAAGAAGAATCATTTCAAGGCCATTCAACACCACTGGTTGTTTTTTCACATATGGGCAACTTTATATGAGGCAGTTTTGTGGAATACTTTTCTTTTGGGAAAAGCAGACAGTGACAGACCCACGGCACAATGGTGGACACAACACAGTTAGGGCATATACAGACAGCATCACCGGTGACATTATAATACACCTGTGGATACTCTGCTTGGACACAGTATAGTACATGTAAAAGATGTCTATACATGTAACACTGTGGTCCTGAGAGACAGAAGGTTTTTATTTCACTGTATATTCCCACATGTTGCAGAATAATAAAGCTCACTTGAACTTGTGTGGACTGAATTCATGCAACTACAAGTCATACAAGTCAAAAATAGTTAAGAAAAGTAAAGTTTAGTATTAAGAAATAGTCAAGCATGGTTTGATGTTTTGAATGAATTGACAATTCATTTTCAACCATTTTGCACCATTTGCAACGGTGATATAATTCTTTAAAAGTGTCCAGATTCTTTTGGGATCAAGTGAAGCCAGCGAGGCCATTTTTAAAGTTCAGCCAATAATGCATTAGCAACCACCAAACAATTCCCACTTTGAATAATGTATACAGGCTGTATTTTACAATATCAATAAGTACTGACTATTGATTACTGCAATACATATCTTTCCTGTCCCTATAGTAGCAGATAACACACTTAGGCTGGTGAATGTATGACTCTAAACTGTGACTGGAATTGATGTTCTTGTACAGCATGCCTCATTTCCTGGTTCCATATTTTTTGTTACCCTTCATTGTCCTGTCCAATCAAGGTATAAAGAGCCAGACAAAAGCAAAAATAACAAAAAATCTTAATGAGACAACTAAAAAATAGGCCAGAATTACTGTATACGAGTGAGTCATCAGCACTTCCTGTTTCCATCTGAGTTCCACGCTATCGCAAATGTACTCATTTGCACCCGTACACACGCGCTTCAAATGGTAGAAACTAGCACACACACTTCACCAGTCTCGTTAAGTAAAACAGAGAGAGGCTAATGCATTTGGATTTGGCACTGTGCAAATTCATTGCCGCTTCTCAGACATGACCCACTTTATCTGAAGTGGAGTCCCATCCGTTCTGCTGAGAATCTATCACCATTAGAGCACAGCTCTCCAGTCCCAATGCCTCGTGGTGTTATAGAGAGACACATATACACAAATGCACACAGTGTGTGTCGACCCAGGGGGGAACGATCATGTTCCTCTACAGGGGATAGAAAAGTGACAGAAAGTGTGTGTTTCTGCATGTTTTGCCAGCCAGCGAGCAGGTTTAGGGCCTGGAGTTTCCTTGATGAATGAAGTATGTGCTGAAATACTCTGTGCAGAAGGGGTTTGTTTAGATGAAGAATGTGTGTATGAGCAGAAGAAGCAGTTTATCCCGGTTCTGTGTGCCTGTATGTTTAGCTCTATGAGGCGTTAAGGAGCTGGATTATGCCGTATATGAGAGGACAGGATAAACAGATTTAGGAGATGGAAAAACATGAGTGGAAGATCAGAAGATTTTGGATGAAGGAAACTTAGGAAAGAGAGCAAAAGTTAAAAAAGGAAATGCTAAGCTGTGAGTGGGGTATAGCTGCTTTGCCACGGATTAAAATGACTACTTAATAATTAGAGATTACTACTGAGAGAAGGAGAAAGAGAGCGAGAGAAGGCAACACGCTGAGGCAACGGGTGCTAGAGGACATGTGTGTGCTTAAAAAAAATGGGATGCAGTGGAAATGAAAAAGATGGAAAAAAAGAGGTTTGTGAGAAAATGAAAAGAACAAAAGGCAAAACAGAAGGTAGGTGATATATATATATATATATATAGAAAAAGAGTGAAGAAAGAGAGGGAGATTAATGAAGTTTAAACCAGGTGGTAATATCAGCAGTATAATTCTGCAGGTGAGAGAGAGAATGGTGTATATCAGAATAATAATGGTTTTTATATAAAACTTGCGTTCACAATGATAACAAGACCCATGCAGAATCCATAAATTCACAGATTCTCTGATTATATTCATCCTTAGAATCACATTTCAAAGAGTATATTGCATTAAGCCGTGGCTCTAAACTGGTGGGATGTTCTGATCAGGTCAGGCACAGCAGGAGAAAAAAGACACAGATGTAAAAAATATACAACAAACCAAATAGTCATTCATATTTAGGATAGAAAACTTGTGTTTTTATGTTTTTAATGTTTAATTTTCAAGAACATATTTGATGCGATGAACAGTTTCAGCATTGAGTTTGGTTTTGAACCCCTGCTTTAAACTGCTGATAAGAGTTTAATACTTACAGATTTGTTTTTACACATTTTCAAACCCATTCCCCTATATTCTTCATACAGTATATCCCCCTATAATCTGCACTGAAAGTGTTGAAAAACTGCAGATTTCACACGGGTCTAGCCAACATAACTCTCCTGTTCTTTTAATGATTTTATAGTGAGGCGAAATAAAGATGCAGAGAGGATGTGGGAGGTGAACGATTAGAGAGGGAACAGCAGGTGTTACGGAGCTCGGAGATTAGAGATCTGATTATTATGATCGTGTTGATGACCGCGCTGATGAGCGAGAAAATTCAGACAGGAAGAGAGAGAAAAGACTGATTAGAATTTGAAAGGCGATTTGATGGCCACTTCTTTTCCACATAGGAATGAAGCCTCGTCGACCTTTTTTTACACACACAGGTGTTTACTAAACCTGTACCTGTGTGCTGGACATCAAATGCAAGCCTCTCTGCGACCTTTCGCTGTTGTGTCTCAGACTGTGAAATAGATACATGTCTGCACAGGAAATGGTTCATGAATGCTGATGGACACGCAACACACAAACCCGCAGCCGTATTCAGAATCTCACAGGCTCACTGTGTTTATTCAGAATCTGTATGCTTGTGCATAGTAAGACAGTGATGCTCTGGAGATATATGTCATTATAAAACAGAAATAACAGGGTGTGTATGAGTGTGTTTGTGTGTGTGTAGTTTGTTTGTTATCTGTTTGAGATTCAGAGTTTGATTCCGGATCTGAGATGCAATAAATACACATAGGCACATTTGGGATTTTTAATATAGCAGAATTCAGATTTAATTAGGTATTTATTCTCAGGGGGACGTGTTGAATGACAGTCACGCTAGCCAATTAGTGTTTGATCATTTATCAAGAATATGTGCGTGCAATAAATATATATAAAGAATATATTTTTGTTGACTGACAGCTTTGGGACCACCTGTGGGTTTATATACTAAGATAATGATATGTACTATAACGTACTCTTAACCCAGTGGTGTGCTTTGCATTAATTGGATAACTTTAAAAAAGTCTTCTGTAGACTTTTACAAAGCTATCTGTGATCACTACAGAGTAAATCTTACACTGATCTTAAAACTGGAATACCCATAAAATCCAAGAAGTTTTGTGATTTCGGTCTTATTTATGGACGTTTTTGTCCCCACTGAAATACACATCCACTCTGCATTAGTATGATGATATATTGGGCCCTATATTAATAGTTCTGATCTATTTACTTTCTCCTTTCTTCCCTGTGGACAGCAGATCATTTTCCCTTTTACTTGTTCTCTCTGCACTTGACAACTTTATAGTATCTGTCTAACACTGAATTAAGCTTGAGTTGTGAATCACTATACAGTGGAATTGCTGAGGGATAGTGTGCAAGCACTGTATATGGTCAAGGGAATTTTCTAAGAGAAAATGTACAACAAAAAGCCTTGCTTTTTAATAAACCTTTATTTAAGTGCAGTGTGACTGATTTGTCATGCATCCTGACAGGCAAAATGCCGCCTCACCACATAATTTAATGTCAGAGCTCTTATTGAAGTTCTTGTGTACTCTACAGTAGTAAATGGCACATATAAAAAAAAATCATTTTTTTTCACAGTGTTTAATAGAAGAATGGCATGTTGGACATGTATAATAGTGTATCATATAAAATGCTGCCTTTCACTTTCTTAAAAAAAAAAACCCTTTAAAATCCCCTGTTCATACTTTGCTTTCTCTTTCTTTCTGTGTGTCTAGCTCTAATGACATCAATCCAGCCCCTCCTCTTTCAAATTCATTTTCATTCTCTTCATCTCTTTAAAGTCTCGGCTGGAGAAATGGTCGTGTCCTGAGAGATATGAATGGGAAAGCATGTGATGGCTCATACCGGAACAGGTGTTTCCTGTGTAGGAGGCAGCGGAAAGTCCTGTGAAATTCTGAAAAATGAATGTCAGAATGTTCAGGCCTGCTATTGGCACGTTTTAAAAAGACACCACTTTCACTTTTAGTGTGATACGGAAAGTCCCCGTCAACTCCCTTACCACCCTCCTGACACTGACCAAAACAAACTGAATGAGAAATGCGAAAATGAGACTATGACTATGAAAGGAATGACGTTTTATCTTCTTTCATCTGTCCTTCTGTTTTCGATGGCTTTCATGATGCAAGTATGTGAAATGTTTGGCAGAATCGTTGTGTGATTTATCAGAAGCTGGTACCTTTAGGACAACTCGCATGTTTGTGTGTCATCTGTTTGGCATTCCTGTAGATAAGGCTTCAGAAATCAACAACAGAACATGTACTGCCCAGGGCTTTACAAAAAAGATATGTTTATTTTAGACTAGTTTTTTTTTCTCAATTTAAAGTACATCAAGCCTTGTAGGTGACTGATTGAGATTTAGAGTCCTGTTTTAATCTTCCCAGAATTCCCTTAATATTGATGGGGGCCAATAAACCAAAGTCTTTTCACTTAGTGGATCGTTTTGTCCGAATGCTGATCTTAAAGTAATCACATCAGTGTAGTATGAAACTGACCCCCAGTCAGTGAGTTTTGGTCTATTTGCTGTACTGTTTACCTTTTATCCTCACAGTTTAGATCAAAACACATGCATAATACAGCCAAAATTAGTTATCCTAGATGTTTCTAAGGGCAAACAAATGTGTAAAACAATGTGTTATTTTTTTGTGTTGGAATTAAAATATCAATATTTTATCATATATTACAAATATTTATTTAAGAAAATAAAATTGCTCAGAAACATAAAATATTTACAGAAAAAAAACTTTAATATCATATAACACTTGCTTTGTCTATATATTGATGCCTTGTTCTGATTATGCAATAAAGTAATTATGCAATACAGGTCATATTTAAAGTGTGATTAAATGTGATTTAAAAAGGTCAATAAATGCCTAAAAATGTTTAATAAGATCTGTTATCCAGTAAAAGATATACAATTCCAGTGGTAGAAATGGCCAGGATTCCCACTTTTATGTATGTATAAAATTTGCATAGCCTGAAGGCTATTACATGGACAAAAGACGGAAATCCTCTAGAATCGCTAGAACTCTGTTGGCCCTTAAATTTCTCTCTTTGTTCCTTGAGTCCCCCATTTCTAGGCCTGTATACAGAGTTTTGCAGATTCCTGAACATAAGCGTTAAACGGTAGAGGAATTACTCTGGGCAAGAATATATTTCACTCCCTTTGAAACAGATGAATCTTCAGGCATGTGAGGAAGAAAAGACTTTAACTGTGATCACTTTGAATTTAAATAAGGTGTGTGCACCGTAATGATCTCAAATGACTCTGAGGCTAACCACAGACTCCCACATAGATAACTGCTTTTCACTTGGCCTCGCTTTTCCTCAGCTAATCGCTTAACAACATCACAGAACACGCACACACGAGTAGTTGTGGATCAAGAAATTGCATTTCTTTTGTTCTGAGGTGCTGGTAGTGAAGTGTTTAGCTGATGAAGCGTGCCTGTCTTAGCTCAGCTTTTCACTAAAACCATCTGTCATGTTTCACAATTAAACCACATGTCAAGAACAACAGCAAGTGTGAGGATGTTTCGATTTGTAGTGCTGTGGAATTAGCAATCAAACTCTATAGCCATCTGAGTTTCCTATCACACGAGTTGTCTGCATTCTCTGTTTTTGTACTTTTACTTTTATTGTACAATAGGGATGAGAAAGGAAAGAAAATAATGAATTAATAAGTGCACAGTGGGATTTAAAAAAGGATGCGAGCTGGACTCAAACTCATGTCACCCGCGAGCACATGCGCACACCACTAGGCCACAGCTCTGACCTACAACTATTTTCCAAATAATGCATATTGTAAACTGCATGTACGCTCGCAACCTTCAACAAGTACTGTATTGTCATTTGGAAAATTCAGTGTGATCTCTATTCATACAGTTGCCATAATGAGCATTCCACTTCATTTTTTTCATGAACGGTCCGTCTCTTACGGCCTCTGACTGTGTTGATGAGCAGATCAATCTAATAGTGGTGTCTCACGACTTCTTTTCACACCCTTCGACTGCCTCTCTTAAGATGACACATGTTTTACCTCTTCTCTCCAGCCCTCTTCCATGGCTTTCTCTCTCTCTCTCTCTGATTCGTTTTTTCACTCGGGTTGTTCATCCGTTACACAATCTCTCTTTCTCTGGCTGTGCTGTAGCTTGTGTGGTTGAGGAGAGATAAATCCTGATGGCCAGCAGTGCTGATCACTGGGGCTGATAGTTCGGGCGGATTGGCCCGTTAATTGCTGCTCTGAGCCGGATCTCCGCTGGGAGGGGTTGGAATCCTGATCACTCTTTCTTTTGTCCGTGCTGTGATCGGATAAAGTCAGGGTGGTCTGATCCGGGAGAAACCTCACCGTCACTGCCTTCATGGGATTACATAGGCAGATGATTCTTTATGTTCCTGTTTATGTACAGTACGCTGTACCATGTCACTGAACTGCAAACGATTAATGTTAAGAGAAGAAAGAAAGGCAGTCAATTATGGAGGGACTATAAGACTGACAAACATTTGTACTGAGAATCATTACACTCACACATTACATTATGCATCCACTTATCTGTTTATTGAGCACATGACTGTATTTATATTTCTTACAGAATGAATCATTGAGACATTTTTGTAAAGCTGCATTGTGCATTGTTAACATGTGATAGCTCTATATACAAATAATCATACCTTTGAAATATTGACGAAATGTAATATATGCCATTACAGTATATATTAAAATGTATTGTACGCATAACTTTGTATTACAAATATTTAATATGCTGTAGTCATATTCAGTTCATTATAATTATAAAATCAAAGCAAAAGGTCTTTATTGAAGCATTGCACTATTTATGGTAAGACGTTACATTTTTGATTCTCAAGAAATACACATAACTGATTAAATGTATATCTGAAATGTATTAGAAATTATACATACCTGTATTAGGGTTGCATGGTATTGGAAAAAAATGTGATTACAATTACTTGCTAAATAATGTAATAAATGATATGCAAAACAATGTTTAAAGTTTATAAAATCATTTTAAGTTATATTAAAATATAAACTGACAATTATATAACCAACATTCTTTCCATTCTTTTTGCGTGTAACCTTATTATATTTACGTTATTAAATTATTGCAAACCATTGCAATACACATATTCTGATATTCACATTTGACTTATTTTGATAAATTAAATATATCTTGCAGCCCTAATACATCAAAAACCATTCGGCCTTAAAACATCACACCAAATAAATGATTAAGCTCACTAGAAATCTTAGATGTAACCTGTCTCTATGCATTTTTTCACTTTTTCATCTCAGTTTTTGCAGTGTTTTTGTTTTTTTGAAGCACTGGGAGAGAGATGTTTGTCTGGGTGTATAAGTTGTCTTCTTTTAGTACAAAAACAAGAGCAGGCTGCTCAGTTGAAGCCTCGGGTCTCTGAGGGTACTGTGATTGGCTCAGCAGGGTGGCATGAGAGAGAGGCCAATGAGGTGGAAATGAACTACACTCAACCTCCCATCTGAACATATACTCTTTCACTCACACATTCACACACATACAAACACAGTACCCTTGAAACTCATTCGTAACTGAACCTGTTCAGATCACCGAATCGCTGAAAATATGAGGTGATGTCGCTTGCTGGTTTGAGCTGGAAGCTAAAAGGGTGTAGATTCAAAAGCCTGCAGGGTGGTTCGGAGTCAGCCCCAGACCTCCTCAGGTTATTCCTACAGACCATCTAATGGATGTTGCGTGCTAAAGGTTGCTGTAAGTCGCTAGTTCAATTCACTGTGTGGCTGCTACCCATCGTTTGTGAGTCAGGGTCTGCAGGTGCTTTAGCTTTTAGACCGTTTGAATGATAAAACCCTAGGAAAACTTAAATCTAAAAATTGAAATCTTAATTTTTGCATGGCAAATTTATCTCAAAATCTTGACACATTTTTTATTATTCAACTTTTTTTTATCTTTTGTAATATTACAGGTTCACACACAGTCCTGGGGGTCTTTATAAAGAACCAGTTTAGTGTGGCTTCCTGAAAGTTTGAACCCAATTCACCGAAGCTCCCTCTGGCAGCAGTCAAATAGTGTGTGCTTCCCCTCAGAAGCAGAATCTTTAAACTCAGTCACCTTCAATCAATTGCAGACTGTATTGGACTTCTCCTCCTTAGGGGGCATTTAGACAGGAGGGGAGAGAAGTAAGGGAGAAAAAATTCACCCTCTGTGAATTGCTTTTTAACCCCTGCTAAGGTTAAAAATAAACGGTTCATGTCTTTTGTAATGCTTTTGATGCCTTTGATTGATCTCCTTGCTGAAACAAAAACACAGCTTGGAAAGTATAAACTGGTTTGCTGGTCTTAACTGGTTTTATGTGGTCTGGTTGGTCTTCCAGAATAGCAAGACTGTTTTTCAATTTGGCCAAACCGTTTTTTTAGCAGGTTTAGCTACTAAATGGTATTTTAAACTTAGCGAAAAGACCAGGGAACAAGCGAAGCAGAATGCCAATGATAAAGCCCTGACATCATGACATAATTTATTTGTTATTAATAAAAAGGTTTGGAGCAGATAAGCAGTTAAGTCCGCTGAGATTGAGGATAAAGTTTCAGACCACATTAAGTTGCAGAAGCCCTTTGTGAGATGGATGAATGACAGCAGTGTGTATAGGAGATTTGAAACTCTGAGACTTTAATAATCGCTCAGCATTAGTGCAGGACGTCATAGGCGACATCTACTACTCACGCCTGCTGCGTTTCATTGACGTCTTCCCGCTGAGCAGCACAGAGAGATGATGTAATGCTTATTCTGTCTATAAATATCGCCTTATTAAATTGATTTTAGGTGCCGTTCTAATGGCATGATAGTGTATGGGTTTGTGTGCAGCTGCTTGGTGCGTGATACATTTGACTTGCAGTAAATTAACTTATGGCAGGTAATCACTACATACACACAGATCCATTCGAGTACTTTGTTTAAATCTTCTCCACGATTTCTGGTGTGTATTAACCAAAAGGTGTGTAAAACTGTAAGCATGCGTGTTAGTGTGAGCTGTGAGCGAACTCTCGTAAATCATGTTGAATCGTGACTCACACCTAGAGATAATTACCGTAAAGATGTCTAATCATTCATACGCATGTAATAATTATTTTTGATTATGACAACATCACCCGGGTGCAAAAAAGATTTTTTTGGAAGCAGTGAGATGGATGAACTAGTAATTGTATAATTGGCAAGTAGTTGAACATCGTGACCCATCCCTCATTTGGACATTCATAAAGAGTTTGGGTAGTTTATACATTAAAAGGTTTTGTAGACATATTGTGTCCATATATGGAAATGGTAGGGGCGGGATTGTGCGTTGACAATCATGAAGAGTGGCTGCAGCAACAGCCAATCAATAACAGCCCACAGCACGGCCGTGACAGACAGCTGGTAAATTGAAGACTTGCGTGACTGCAAGACAAATTGACACAATCAAATCTGCTGTAGAAGAATGCCTGTTAGGAATGAATGTGCACACACACGGTTTCAAAGAAGATGAGCCCAGGATAAATAATGTAATTTATTTTATGGCAGAGAAATGGAAAGCGACACATAAGCCGTGACGGGAAAGTGAGTGAGAAAGTCATTATGGCGGGAGATGGGGGTTGAGATACAGTCAATATTAAAACTATAGTTTTACTTGTGCTTGGATCACACTTTTCCCTCAATCTATCTCCCCAGCGATCGCTGCCATTAATTTTTCAGAGCCAATCTGCCTCATGGTCCTGAAACTTCTGTCACGGTAACTCTGTGCCTTTCTGTGTCATTTTTCTGCGTTCTTTAGTCTAAAGTCCTTCTGTTCTTTCTTCTGCTACAGTGGCGTTGTTTATTGTGCATTGTGGCTTCCATCTGGAGTGTTTGGATGTATGTGAGTATGTGTGAAGCTGTATGTTTGATCACAGTTTAGGCGAGGTTTTTCTCACTATTCTGCTGAAATACCAACCTTTTGTTCAAGCCATCAACAGTATACATTGCAGACCAAGTCTAGGTCATGTGCACAGGTCGGTGTGTTGGGGAAAATATTATTGGCAGTCACAGTGTTTCTTGTTTCCTTGAAACTGATGCAAAGTAATTGAAATCCCACATTGGAAACATGCAAATGTATTGAAACATGAATCTGTACTACTAGTTTTGCCTTATTTGTGTTGTCTGTTAAGGTGGATGTAGTGTAAAAATAAAAAAATACTGTATAAAAAAACTACTGGGGTAATTTTTCTATTGCAAATATGTCAGGCTTGAAAATACGTAGACCGTAATTGTAAACCGTCGTACATTTTGTGTTTTAAAATCATGGTTGTCCCTACTGCTTCAGGAAAAGAGGAAGAATTAGACAAATGAAAAACATGTCTGTCTCCTGCCCTTCCTCTGTGTCCTTTGTTGAATCTTCTGGGCTTCTCCATCCATCATTCACCCTTTGCCCTCTCTCTCCTCTCTTATTTTTCTGCTGCATGTTCCTCTAGACATTTCTCATTTGTGGAGTGAACATTGCTGGTTGAATAATCATGTTTGTACTGCTTAATGGTAGGCCCTCGCTTTTATTCGCCGATTGAGCCAAGAGAGCTTATCTTTTATGAACACTCTTACCCTGCTCGTCTCCCTGTGTACCCCACCAAAACACACACACACTCTTTCTTTACTCAGTCCCCATACTTGATTTATGTTGACCCCTCAAGCTAATGAAAAATACAGAAAAACAACCACAGCAAGCATTAAATCAGCCCAGACTTTAGCTGTCATTGTAAGAGCACTGCACTTGTTTGATTTCTTGTGTCTCAAGCAGTTGATGTTAATGACAATCCTCAAGTGCTTCACGGCTCCTCTGCTATTATATTCATCCTTGTCTGTCATCTATGTGGAAATTGCCTTGACTCCTGAAATATGTTACTCGCAGACCTAAGAGACTTTGATGTGGCACGATAATACAGGTTCACAGAAAACAATTCAGCCCGACCGGTTGGTGTGGCGTGTGTGTTTTAGAGCTGTCGTCGTAGGGTCAGTCCACAGGGGTTGAGAAACAGCTTTGACAAATGAACATTTCGGGGTCGCAGCTCGCTTAGTGTGCCGGGTGCTGACATCAGAGCGGCACGAGGGGCTTCATATTCCCCCGTGCAGATGAATCAGACACGCTTTGAATTAAAGCAGCAGAAAGAGGGAGGGGCGCAATCTAAAATGCTTGAAATGGGATCGCAATGCTCCCTTCAAGCAAGCAAAATTAAATGAAAGAGGGAGATTTTGTCATTATAGAATCTTGGAAGCTATGAAAGTATAGTGCAGACTGCTGGGATTTTATTTTTCTCACATTCCCGTCGGGCCCTCTCCCACATGTTTGTTATCGTTTAACACAAACAGTGTTTCCTGTAATTAAAATTGAAGGAAACAGTCAAGACTGGTTACATTCTGCTAGCAGAATGCCTATGTATGTGTGGTGTTGTGCCATCTTGCAGGTCAGGTAAACTGAAAACGAACTGTACGTTCTATAGAGTTTATAGAAAATCTAACAGAATCTGTTTGCTCTACCAGTGTATGGTTGGTAAAATTGATGTACTGTAACGCACAAACTTGACTGGCTTATTGCTTGTATAAAATTTTGGTAATAGGCACCATTGTTTAATTAGCCAGTTTAAGCCTATTATTAATAATTATTAGAATGGATCATTTTTTGCCAAATTATGTGCTATGCTAACTGTAGGCTGTTTGTTGCAAAGCAGTGTGTCACAGGTAACTGTTAACTGATTCAAACACAGCTCATCTTGTCAGAATTTAGATCAAAATAATCCATTTTATAGTTGTTTTATAGAATGACATGCCCACATTTGTTGCATGTCACCCTCTGTATATATATATATATATATATTTTTCTGCTGTTATAAAATCACTTAATGCCAACAACATTCCTTTGAAAATAATAACCTTGATATATTGAACATTTACTGAGTAAGGCCATGTCAAATATTAAAGTCATAGTGAAATTATTAGGTGAAATCATTTGTGTGTGTTTGGAAGATGACATTATTTTGCCAGTGGCCCTGACCCTGGGTGTGTTTATGCGTGTGAGTATTGTTTATTTGTGTCTTGATGCAAGTCACCGATGACATTTATGAACTGGACTTTCCTGGTGTTTCACCTTTATATAAGCCACTGTTGTTCGTTTGTTTGTCCATGAGGACACACATGTACAGTACGTGTACATGGTGTGCAGACACACCTGTGGCTTTGTTTGTGTTCTTTTGAGCACAAGAAGAAAAGATTGAAACATACCATGGCAAGTGGATAATTTTGTCTGTCTTTAGATAAAACCCCCTGTTTACTGGATTCACAGCTGAGAGCGACAGAGTCCTTACTCACTTTCAGAGCGTTGCCTGTTGGAAAACCAAAGCTGAGGGCAAATTATCCCCCGCTTCCGTTTTTCCTCTCAGCAGGGGTAGGCTGGTCTTAACGCTCCGTACAAAGCACTGCTGGAGGACGTTCAAACGCATTAGCCATGTGCATCAGTTCTTCTCTTAATATTTAATGTAAGCGTGCGTTCTGATAGCCCGCTGTAATTACCGCTCTGCCTCGCGCTATAACTCAGACATCTCTCTAAGTGCCAGTGTTATTTTTAGATGTTATTAATGATAATTTTCCTCAGACATAAACAGTGCCCTTTCTCCACCTCATTTCCTCTACTCCTCCTCCTCGCTATCTAACTCTTCGCTTTAAAGAGAAACGGTGACAAGATGTGTCTGCTTCTTTCTCTGGCTCTGTTGCGTTTTTTAGGGAAATAGGAAAATTGAAGAGCTTCTTAGCACCGCTATTCTGAGATACACAGACGTGTGGAGAAAAGATTGTAACTGTGTGTTAGTCTTTTTTCTTTTACTCACTCACTCATACATACACATATACACATCATCAGTGACTGACAGCAACCACAGGGGAGCATTATTGGCATGACATTTATGCCACTAAGGCCTTTATCTCTATTTGGTCTAGTGCATAACTCTTTTAGGGTTATTTCTTTCCCTTTTATTTCTTGTTTTCTTTCATTATATTTTCATAGGAGAGAAAATCTCCCCTTTACTGTTTCAATTTTTTCCTATTAGATTAGATTAAATCGAGAGCAAATTTAGACCTTTGTTGAAATCGCCTACTTCTTGACTGTTTCTCCAGTAATAAAGACTAGTAAAATGTTTCCACGTTGTACTGGTAATCTCAATAAGGTCTGAAATGTGCCAAAATAGCACATACATACACACAAGTCTAAAATATCAATATGAATTTACAAATCATCCAGTTCTTGTAAGACCTAATATTTGGTATTTCAGACATTATATTATTCTGATAACTGCACATATTGGCCATATGAAAATGCACTGAATTACATCCTTTTTAAATTGATATTTAAATTTTTTAAACCTTTTTTATTTTAAATATTTTTTTAAATAACATGAACATTTTTACATATTTTTTTGTTTATGTTTATAGTTTAAAATTTTCTTAAGTTAATATCTTTTTGCTCTTATTTCTTTTATTTCCTCATGTAAGAAGATTTAAGAGAAATATCTAAAGAAGTTGTTGCTTCAATAAATCGTAACTGAGAGCTCTCTTACATCTCCTGAGCTATGAACCAGCAGCCTCTGAGAGATATTACTATGGATCTCATAATGTGTTGTCGGCATATTAAATTATTTAGTCGTTTGTCTGTAGTAATGAACACATGATTTCCATGAGGTGTTATGCATATTATGTCAGTTACATTTGGCATATGTACATTTATTGTAATCTATGCCTTCCGGGAGTAGTCTGACTCCTCCCAAGGCTGTTCTCACTATCTCACCATTTTATTTGGCACAGTTTGGCTTGCTCACAAATTTTCAGTGAAAGCTGCTTTGAAATGGTAAAATATCCCATACAAATAAACATGACTCAAGTTCTTCAATTGTGTCGCTTTTTTGTGTCTTTGTGCTTTTCTATACTTTTGTTTCCTCTTCTTTTTTTCATCTCGCTCTTTATTTTGCTTTTCCCATGTGATGGAGTGCTCAAGTGACAATGACAACAATATTTAAATAAAGATTGACCGTGAGAGCCCGAGTGAAAGGAGGGAGGAGGACAGAGATAGAAAAGCAAAGATAAAGGACTGAAATAAATGTGTGTAACTAGAGGAGAGTGAGAGTATCTTTTAATTCTTCCTGTATTTCTCTCTCTTTCTCTCTGGAGACGAAGCTTTAGAACTGGGTGAAAATCAATCACTTTACTCCGTCAGTCTGCTCTTGTTTCTTCTCATTCATCTGATCTGTCTCATTCACTTTACTGTTTGATGTGTGTCTTGCTTTTCAGTACTTACCTTTAACACGTCTATTTCTGTATAAAGTATTTATAAAGAAAGCGCCATACAAAACGTTATAAATAAACACTAGCTTCTCTTAGCTGTGGATATACACTGTTTTGGCATCATCCAGTGTTTGGTCAAAAGTTCAATCTTTCAGTGGTTGATTTAATCCGTCACCGTATATGTAATCATGTGTTTGATTTTACGGGTTAGTTTAACCCCAGGCTTTGTTCGTCAAAGAGCCTGTTGCCTGAGGGAAGTGTAGTCTCAGTCAAAAACAATTAGTGGAGAAAATGAGATTCTTAAACTGTATAGCGTGTAGGGCAATGCTTCATGCTTGAGCAACTGCGAATGACATTCTTTAATGATGCCATTTTTTATTCAATAAATATTTTACTTTGTGCCTGTTGTTGTTGTGTATATACCTTTAAGCTTTTACTGAGCTGTGTTTTACCGTCCATGGTTTCTATTCTCAAAAGCCTTTTGTGGATGATTTATGTAATACAGTAAGCATCCATATGGAGAAGTACGCGCTATGTTGTTGTGCTTTGATCTTTGTCATGTTGCATATCCTGCATTTTTGTTATCAGCATTGCGGTCTAAATATTTTAGTTTTTTCTCTCCTCAGCTCTCGCCCTCAGAAATCATTGTTTTTCTCTAGCTCAGCACACCTGCCGTTCCTACCATCTCAGCTCTTTTATCACTCTCCCTCTTATTCCCTCCATCATTTTTTCCTCCACATGATGATGTTCTTCACCTCATCTCATCATCATAAACTCTCTTCTGTTCTGTATGTGTTCTCTCTCTCGTCCATCCACCTTTTGTGTTTCTTCTTTGATCATTTTTCTCTCACCATCCTCTGGCATTCTCTCTCTGTTACTCCTCTCTTTTGCTGTCTTTTCTATTCTTCCTGACCCTCTCTCTATATATCACAATATGTCCCAGTTCTTATAGGGGACCCCTAAGGGCCAGTTCCTTAATGAATATGAGTGCAACATGAATATTTCATGTGCCTTGTTCCTGTTTACTTAATGATAGCGCTAATTCAAAGGCCTTTCGATTAAAATTTCATTTGATTTTGTTAGATGTTTTCTTGTTTGTTTTATTTGCTCAAGACAGGGTTTGTTTGTCTGTGTAAGCAGCATGTTTATGTTAAAACGAGATACTGGATTTTAACTTTGATTTACACAGTACGGTGTATGTATGTGTGTGTGCGTATGTCTGCATCAATGTTTGTGGTACTTTAGTTACAGTTTGTCGTACAGTAGTTCAGCTTGTCCTCATTTTGTCTTTTTGTCTGTTCTCTCCAGGGATGCAAATAATACACAGTCAAAACCTTTCCTTTATTAAATATCTTGGAAGAATCCCTCAGATACACTCTTCATTCTCCCTTAACATCTATCATTCTTCGGCTTGTCTCTTGTAGTTTGAGCCATCTGTCTGTTTTCGATTTTCTTTCTGTTTTGTAGGAAGTCGCTGTAGTTCTGTCTGTCTGGCCTCATCGGAAAGGTTCTAAAGGTTTGCGCATGTGTGTGCTCAGACGAATAAGATCTGCGGCCCACTGTGTCTTTGTTTGGCTTTGATTTCAAGTCTCTTTTTTCCATCTCTCCTCCACTGATCTCTGAATCCGTGTTTTTCGTCCTCTGTGATCCCATTCTCCCTGTATCATTTACAACATCCATCTCTCTTGCCCTTACATCTCCTACCTGAATTCCTTCAAAAATTCTCTTATTTCTCACTCCATCCCAGCTTTGTGTCCCTTGATAAGCTCGGCATGTAAAAATGAAAGCGAGATGGGGCAAGAAGAAGAAAATTCAACCCACTCCACTATCGTTTCTTCCATTTTTTGCGTTCTGCATAGCAGAAAGGGCAATTTTGTCATATTGCTTATGGAAGAGAAGGGAGTAAGAAAATAATGGGGAGAGAAAGTGAAAGAAAGAGATTAGGAGTCAGCCTCAGTCAGCTTTGCCTACAGTACACATACACCACACTTTTGAGATTCTGCCAAACAGTGTCAGACTCATTTTACTTAGGGAATATGCAGACACCTGTGTTCTACCAGCACAATATGTGTTCACATGTCACAACATGAGGGAAAGTGATCACACACACCATCACAATCCTGCTATAGTTTTTTTATAATCCCTTCTATTTTTGTGCCTATTTCTGCATTGTGTTTCTCTACCTTTTCAAGATCATTGGAACAACCTGGAAAATATTGATGCGGCATCTAATGTGCTAATATACTTTTGCATGTACTGTAGGATATTTGTATGTAAATGCTTTGGAAAAACAAATGTAAAGTGTTTGTCATGCCAATGAAACACATTAAAATTAAATTTGCGAGCGTGAGTGGGTGAGCAAGAGAGAGAGAGAGAGAAAGGGAGGTGATATGAAGACTTGTCAGGCTTTGCTGTTGGAGCTGTGAGATAAGAGGATGTCGGACTCACTTCACTCAGAAGAAATTGATGGTGCTTTAAGGCTGAATTACACTACATGACCTGTGATTTAATTTGCCAAGTCACATTAAGTCGCATTGTTAGTCTGCCAAACAATGCAAAACTCCTCTTTTTACTATAGACTGCTGTGTTCTTGCAGCACAATATCTGTCGGCCCATCTGCAAGACTTTGAACACTAAAGCTAGCTGCAGTAAGTTTGTGCAAGTCTTCAGATGTTGGTAAGGAAATAATGTAGTTTATGGCTATAAATGTACTTTTGTTCATCTATTTTAAGGAGGATATTAAACATTTTAATCATTTATGTTCATTTCAGAGTGTAAAATCTTCTCAAAATCTGACTCTAATCAAGTGATAAGCTGAAAATGAAGTGTGCTGAGTCATTAAGCTCATAAAGAAGTGTAAATAGCACTGAAAGCTGGTTGTGTTTGGAGTAACTTGACTGTAACATACTACAGGTCTGATCTTCACATGTGTTTGGTGCCATGTTTTTACAAGTAGCCATTTACTGTACAAAGCTGGCACATGTGTGATGTTTAATATTGTAAAATCAGTTTAAGTTAAATGTTAATGTAACATACATTTTAAGGTCATGTTGGTTTTGTAATAGCCTAGTTTGTATTTTAATTTATTGATTGGATTTATGCTTTTTGAAAACATACTATGTAGTTAGTTTCCTGAAAATCAATTCCAGGTGAAATGTTGAACACATTTGTGACACTGACTTCCCCTCAAGATTGAAGTTGGTCTTTCTGGTATTGTATTATTTGTCCATCTCCCCACAGTTTGCTGCATCTCTCTGTCAGAACTCGTGCTTTATTTACTTTCATTCTTATTTTTTGATCTTGCGTTTTATTGACTCTAAATTGAATTCTTTTCATTCGGCCTATCCTAGATCTGTCTGCAACCTTTTGATGTGTTTTTATGTTGTCACAGCTTTTGCTTTAAAACACCTTGCCACTGAAAGTAACACAATAGTGTGTGTGCAAATACTGACACACCTAGTTACATTAAGGTGCCCAAGTATCAGTCTCTCTCTCTCTCTCTCTCTCTCTCTCTCTCTCTCTCTCTCTCTCTCTCTCTCTCTCTCTCTCTCTCTCTCTCTCTCTCTCTCTCTCTCTCTCTCTCTCTCTCTCTCTCTCTCTCTCTCTCTCTCTCTCTCTCTCTCTCTCTCTCTCTCTCTCTGCCTGTACAGACTTAAGTATAACTCACTGTTGTATATACGCTGGCTAAAAGGGCCAGCTTCGACTAGTCTTACCCTGTGGAGTGTTCAGACATTATCTGATGCATTCATCACACAAAACTGGCATGAGCTTTCATGAAATGGTAGGCTCCAATCTGATTGTCTGGTTTTATCCAATTTCTGGGAGTCAGTCTCACAACAGTTTTTATCAGCCTGCCAGAAAACTGTCATGTTTGCAAGTTTCCACATTGCAACAGTAATGACTTCCAAGGAAAAACTACAGTAGTCAATATCAAATCTAATCACTTTAGACTTTACTTTGTACACCAGTATAATGATGGTTTTTGCTATTTAGTTATAGTTTTTTTTTAGGATAAATTCTGATACACTAAATTCACACGTGTGCACAGTGTTGGTCGGTTTATTCCCTTTGGATCGCAGACACACACAAACATACACCCAAACACAGAAAAACAAGATTGATGTTTTTATAAAAAATATTTCCTCACAGACAGAGAGAGAGAGAGAGAGAGAGAGAGAAACAGACTGCAGATGTAATTGGGCTTGTTGCTGGTGTGCGTGTGTTGCAGGATCACATGAAGCTGAAATCCAGGACTATTAGAGCTCATTCTAAGCTTCTTAATCCATCCCGTTCCACCACTGCTCATCTATTAGCACTCCAAGCCTTATAATTACAGCTGCTCATTGGGCCTGGATGTGTGGACATGCGTCTTGCTCTTTACCAGCACGCTCACATCACACACACACACAATCCACAGTTTATCCCTTAGAGTCTCAAGTTCTCTCGTAGTGTGATCGTACAACAGAAATGTTTTCATCCTGTCACATTCAATTTAACTTTGTGCAAAACGCTTGGAACGTTTATATCAACGTTAACATAACATATGCAAAAGGAAAGCATAGGCAGTCAGTTGTATATCATCATCCGTAATGATGTACAAGATGTTGATGGTGTTGTTGTACCGCATTTTAAAATACTCATTTAAAGTATGTTTCAGGATAACCTTGATAAAACCCTCATGAAAGTCCCAGAAGCAATATCTGCTGCGCTCCCATAAATGCGAAGTCGCCGGTCTCTAGAAAGAATGAATATTCTTTTGTGTTCCTGAAGACACAGCAGTCATTGTCAGAGTTATTGCTTGGCGACACGAGAGCGCTTTGTGCTCTGCTGAGCAACAAAAAAATCAATGTGCTTTACTGGCAAAGAAGCAAAGTGTAATAATATTTTCACAATATAAAAGGTAAAACCTTCCATCTCTTTGATGCAAACCAAAGTAATAGCATTACATGTTTTACATTAGAAACACATTATCTAACAGAGCCAAGACCATCGGGGTATTTAGAATGATGAGTCTCTCGCACCTGCAGTAACTCATTTCTCTTTGGCACAGTGCAAATTACAAAAGCAGATTTGGCCCCTGCGGCGGAAAACGCTAAATATCGATACACTGTCTCTCCTAAACCTCATTGCGATCTGTTAAATAGGAGAACAGACATGTGATTCAACTTGGTGATTTATTTTTTAGACCTCGCTGGAGCTCTTTTTAAAGGTTGCTTTTGGTTAGGCTAAATTCTGCAGCTGCTCTGGATTAAACTTGTATTTGAGAGCTCGATTGATGCCTGTGATGCTGCAGTACACGGGAGCTCTGGTCTGTTCAGCCCACCCAACTCGTCTACAGATGGGATAACTGCTTTGGACGGCAGAGGTTTCCAGGGAGGTCCTGCTTTGATGTGCTTTCCTGGGTTTTTGATTTTAGGCCAGGCGAATCTGAACTACCTGGCACCAACGTCAGCCCTGAGATCTCCTGGATCTTTTGTTCGACTGTTATTATCATCAGTGTGTGTTTTGTGTGATCATAAACTAAATGCTTCTAATGATGATGGTCTGTAGCACTGGCATTTCAATTGAGCCTTGTCTAATCTTTTCACTAAACTTCTGCCCCTTGATATACTGTGAAGCAATCTGAGGTCCATTCCCTGAATGCTCCCGTGACAATCTGAGCGAAAAATGCAGAAAAGCAATGTGGAAAAACGTAGAGGATTTCAAGTTCTAACCGAATTCACATAATGAATACTATATCAGCAGATGTTCTGGCACAGAAAGTTAAGCGCTTGCAGAATATGAACTAATTTCATGCCAGTGAGTAATTTAACATGCTATTTAAGAGCTGGTTTTAGAACAGCTTTAAGTCCACACTGGACTGCATTCTTCAAATTGGTTGTAGCGAATGTAGAGTTATTACCTTATAAAATTACAACAGTGGGCTGAGTTAACAAAACAAGCAAATAAATTTAACATGCTTGTTTGAATGAAAACAATTACGTTAATTTAATAGATAAAAAGCCTCTTCTTTTGGAGCTGGACCGTGTAACTGCAGGGATTGTGTGACTTTTTACGGATCGTTCTGGCTCCTAAACCTGATTGGATGAGCCTTATAGGACAGTAACCCGAACAAGCAACGTTAGCTAAAACAGGGCCAAGTTGCTTGGCATAAATGGTCTATAGTTTTTCTAATGGACTAGATTATATATTATATGAACTATATTATATATACTATAATATATGTTTCTTGTTTCTTGGCACAGTCCTATAGAGTTTCAATAATACACTTTTTATGCAATATAGTATCTAGACTCAAGATTCAAGATTTAAAAGCTTTATTGGCATGATAAAAGTGTTTAAATTGCCAAAGCACAAACATTACATTTGTAATATTTTTAACACAGATACACGTTTAAACAACATTGAACATTGATGTCTTTTATCATATCGGTTTGCCACAAAACCCCCTAATCGTAGTAAAATCACTCTAATGCAAAACAATTTAGATGGTCAGTTTATGAGTTCATATCAGTAATGATTACAGATGTTAGTCTTCTCTGGCAACGAAGGGGATGAATCTCTCCGGTCTCTTTCATAGACGAACAATCGCAAGCAATCCCATAGATCATCAGCTCGCCTTTCAATCCTAATGTATACCAAGATGCCCGTGGCAACCCCGGATATTTTTTCTTCTTTCATCACAGCATACTGAGGGGTAAACAGAGTGCCAAAGGCCTCTATACTTCATCTCCATCTATCTATGAATCTCTTTATCACTGTCTGGTCCTTTATGTATCACTTCTGATAAAAATCTTTAATTAATCAATGTTGGCACTAGCACAGACCTCCTGTGACTCCCTCTGCTCTTATGTTTCAGCTTTTCATTACACCATTCTCAAGACGTCATTACCGTCGCTCGTGGCGAACAGCGTTTCTTCTGTCCGGCCAAGCGTAATGGTCTTTGTATGCTGAGATTGTCCACTCCAGACAGTGACAACAGTAGTGACCTCACTTAAAAGCTCACGATGTCTCGGCCTTTCCCCGCTGGGATTGTTCCCTCTTTCTTTCTTTCTTTCTTGTTCGATTCTCACCCACTCACCTCCTTTCCCTGTCTTTTCTCATCTGCCTTTATCTGTGTGAAGTGCATTCATGTGTGGTCATTACAGTTTAGTGGCTATAGAAGAGTGGGGGCCGTGTGTGGGTGTGTGATGTAAAGATGAATGCGTTTCTGTGCTGTGGTCAGTGTCTTCAGCCCAACAGTACCAGCTAACGGCAGTCAAGCGCACTCTAAATGAAACAAGCTTGTTTTACCCTCTGGAGAGAGAAAAGAATTGGGGAGGGACGTGTTTGTGTGTGTGTGTGTTTGTGTGTGTTTGTGTATCACCAGCAGGTCTGGCAGCAGTATAAGAGTGGAAATGGCAGAGAGAGCAAAAGCAAGTGAGTCAGTACGTTGAAGGGTCTGAGTGTTTGTTTGCTGGACTGTGACAGGCTTTCTTGCTCTCTACACTTACCCAAAGTGACTGTATCCAGAGGGAGTCACAGTTATGAGGGTTTTTATTTTTTGGTTAAAGAAACCCTCAGATGGGAAATGTAAGCAATTTACTTGTGATGGTTGTGAATGTGTTAGGCCTGAAACATGCAGTGCATTTTACTCGACACATGGCATCTGGCCATCATCTTGACTTGTAACTTTAACATTACATTTCGCCTACATATTGCAAGAAGTAGTTGAATGTTGGAAAGAATGATACAAAATTATTAATCTCATACTATAAATATTATTAAATACTATATACTATTATTATTATTAAAGTTTTTTACATAGTTTTTTAATATTTAGAAAGTCTAAATAATCAAAAATACATTCCTAATTTGGCTCTAACAAATGTTATATAGGGTGTAGATGCCCTCACTCACATATAGTAGAGAGAAAGAGAGAGGGAGAGAGTCTATGACAGAGCTTGACATCATGTGTGTGCATAGGCTTGAAAAATGTGAAAATCATTAGAGCATTGAAAGAGAGCAATAAAAAAGCTAATTACTTTATGTCAGCTGTTTTATGTTGGAAGAAAAAAAGAGAGAGAGAGATCGGTCTTATGTTGGAGGTAAGGAGAGAGAGATCTGCCATAAAATAGGGGATGAGAGAGAGAGAGAGAGAGAGAGAGAGAGAGAGGGAGAGAGTCAAACTGCACATTTAATCTCCTCCACTCTCTGGCACACTGTAAATCAACCACAAAACACAGTTACTAGAGCTTGACCATCCACGCACACACACACAGTCATGCCTGAGAAATACTGCACTAACACACACACACACCCACAGCTTTAATGTACAGTGGACACTTCTAAAAATGTAAAGTGGTGTGTTGTGAACATGGAAACATTGTGAAACCATGTTTTACATCCTTATAAAATGCTTTTGTATATAAAATTGGTAATTATTAAGAAACGTGGTATAAAGGCTAAGCACCCAATGATATTGTACTGTACCATTACACTGTAGGGTGGTTAACACAGATACAGCAGGATTGGCTGCTTTTTTAATCACAGAGGAGCTATGACAAAATATTTGATTGGTATCAAAAAAGTTTTGGCACCACCAGGGTTCTGTGATGATTTTGGTTGGTAAATATGTGCAGATCCAATTATCATGTTAAAAAAGATTCAGTGCTGTGCATTCTGATGGTAATACCATGGTGCTTATTTTAGAAAGATGTTCACAAAAATGTGGTCTGGTAAGAGTGAAGAAAGGGGCCGGCACCAGGTGGTCATTGATTAAGTGGCTGTCTGTCTGTGTTGTGTACTTCCTGACCTCAAAGACACCTCGTGCACGCACAAGGGAAGCCAGTTCGGCATAGGTGAGACAAGATAGAAGAGTCCGTTGACAAAGCGGGAATTATTCATTCCCTTCCCTGTTGTGAGCCTGGACATTGACTGCTGCTTGGAACTGGTGAGACCGTGAGTGTAATCGCAATGAAACTCTGTTGGAACCTCTGCATCACACATGCAGCCATCGCATTAGGCTACGTTAAAATGAAAATCACACATACATGACTTACTAATAAAGATCAGATCCAGTAACAAACCACAGTTTTAAATGCTGGCTTTAACACTAATACAGTTACACACACACAGATACTCGGTGTGCTCCGTTGGCTGGCCGCCCCTCTGCGGCAGTGCTTTCTGTCCCGAGGCAAAGAGAAGCAGACGTCGTACTGTAACAGCGGGATTGAAGTTGTGTGTGTGGGAGGCTAGTGGTAATTAAATGGACAGTTTATGCGAGTGTGTGTGTCTATGTGTGTAATTTTGCTGTATGTTGCTGATGGGGATGAGCTGCGTTTTAAATGGGTTGGAAATGAGGCAATTTGCTCCACAGAGAATAATACTTTCATCCGTGTGAGCTGGAACACATGTGCTTGATAATTTACTACCTCCTGTCCGCGCACACACATACACAGGCGTTCTGCAGTGCCATACAATTACTGTGTCCTTCTGTTGCCCCTTTAAATGTCACCATGTGTGCGCTTGTGCAAAGCTGCGCGAGTGGAAGAAGAGTGTTATTTCTGTGAGTTAACACGCACCTGTTTAAATGATGTTTTTCCTTCTTTTAATAGTTAAGTCTATGCAAATGTGTTTGTTTGTGTTTATCTCAGGGTAGGTGCAAAACTCCACACCCCCGATATCATTGAGCAACTGATTAAGAATTACATCTTAGGAAGCTTATTAAATCTTAGTATCACATTGAATTGTTTGAGAACTTCCTCTGTGTCGATTTTAATTTCAGGTTGAATAAGTCCATCGAGCCTGCGGCCTGTAATTGTGTTGCATAAATAAGATGCTTAAAAGACCCATAAAATCAAAATTGGAGTTTTGTGGCTTTTAGTCCATGTCGATTAGCTTTGATGTCATCTGTATGCGAGCACGTTCCTAAAAATTGACTAAATTAACCTTTAGCAGAAAGAAGCATTTCAGATGTGGCGTCTCATTTTTGTCCAAGCCATTCTAGAAATGCTCTGTCAAATAAGAATGTTTCTCCCCTATGCTGGAGCTTTGGAGAGAGTGTTTACTTTTATTTTGAGCTTGGCTGCTGTTAACGCAAACTCGTTTGTGTAGGACGGTCCTTTGTGATTATGAGAGGGACACTGCCACACTTGAAAAGATACAATTTCAAAGTTTTGATGCATCAACACACACACCATCCCTTATGGTGTGTGCGTAAAAAGTTAACTTTTTCTTAACTTTTGGAGCGTCGCTTTTGCTTTAAAACTATTTGCGTACAGTTCTGTACTGTCCTTATCTAAATCAATAGATTCACAGCTTTCTGTAGTTTGCAGGTGCCATACTGTATGCAATGCCGTCTTTGCTCCTGTTTGAATAAAAAGGTCAGTCTTTCAAGAAAATTGAGAGTATGGAGCGCACGTATAGATGGAAGAGCGAGAGAAACAGAGAGAGGTTTGGTAAGTTTATGTGTTTACCTTGAGGTGAGCACAGCGAACCGTATTGATTTTGTGTGTATTGTGTAGTCTATGAAAAGCAGCAACACAAAACAGGCCCACCAGTGTGTGTGTGTAGCTGGTGACAGCATTACTTAGGGTTGATTAAAGCGGCGAGAAAAAAGGGTGAGGAGAGAAAGACAGAGAGAGGGAAAGATGTTTTAGACGGCAAGTGATGGACAGCAACATCAGGGACAGAAATGAATGACAGCGAAGTGTGGATGGCAACGAACAAAACACAGCCAAGACCTAGTTAATGAAGACGAATCGAGGTCCGAGTCCGATGGTGATTGCGATGGATCGCGTGGTAACGGGGCAGAGAATGCATAAGGTTAGAATATCTCCCCTAAGAGCAACAATAGCCCCTCGAGTCTGAGGTAACCGGGCCATGACATCACCGCCTTGCATTGCATCGCTACGACAACTACTCTCCTCCAGTTGTTGCCAGGCACCGGTCACCATGGAGATGCAATACAGGCTAGGGTTAAGAGTTAGGGTAACAGCAGTGTGGGGGTAGGGCTCTTGAGTGTTGAAGGTTGTGTATGTTTACAGTACGTGTGCGAGTTGCTAGGGTGTTAGCATTTCAAGGTCAGGTTGCTACAAAGGTAATGTTAATATGCGTAAGAGAGTGTTAATGGAGAACAATGATAGGAATGAGAACAAAATAATACTTCAGCCTTTACCCGACTAGCATAATAAAAAAGAAAATGTGTGAAATATAAGAAAGGGATAATGACCAAGATGGACAGTAAATGTGGAGTGAGAGAAACTGAGCGAGAAAGATACAAGAGTGACCCTCTCTGACACTAATGGCTAGTCTGCAGTAGATTGACATGTCTTTTTCCGCCCAGCTCTCTAATGATGTACCAGTCATGTGACAAAGATGACACACGCGTAATCTGTCGAACCAGAGATGACATGTTCTGCCGTACCTTTTGTGCTTTAGAAAATGAATACGCTCATGTTGTAATTTTAAAGTATTTTTATAAAAGGGCACATTGACTTTCAAACCTACTTTAATGTCAGGCTCAGTTTATTATTTATGAATTATTTTTGATTATTTGCACAATGGCAAGAAGATTAGCTGGGTGCCTAACAGGATGGAAATTGAGAGCTAAAGTTACACTTTAATAACATCATTCTGTTTCTGTAGTTTTATCTTAGCAGGGTGGATGTTTTTGAGTGAGACAAACGACTAATTCCATGAAGAACGCTTGGGGGAGGTTTCTCGGACTGGGCTTAAGCCTAGTCCCAGATGAAAATGCATGTTTAAGATGTTAAAATGCATGTCAAGTAAAACAACTTGCACTGATATAACTTAAAATATATCAGTGCCAATATTTTGTTGCAAGATGCACACCAGTAATGTTTTTTTTAAAGGCATGTTTGTAAAAACTACTTAAATGTCCTTATTTGACTAATGCGTAGTGCAGCATACATATGAAAATATATGTACAGTATGTATATGTATATATTTTTAATTTTTAGGTTTTTTAATTTTTTTTAATTTGGGGTATTTTTATAAAATAACATTTACATTTTTTTTTTGTTTATTCTTGAGTCTTGAGAACTTTCTAATAATAGTTTGTCATGATTATATTAGATTTCAAATTTGAAATTTTAAAGTGAATACTGAAATAAGTGTCCACCTGTGAAAGGTTGACAGTTAACACAGGTTAAATTTCATGTTAAGTTAAAGTCAATACATATATAAAAATTCATTAAAAAATTTACATACTAGAAAAAAAACATTTCCCATTTTGTCTTACGCCCTTTATACCTAAACACTCCTTAGTAGACACAATCTTCTGCCTAATAACATTATACAATACTAATGGAAGACTATTCAATAATTACAGTATCTACTAACCTGTGTATTAGCCCAGCCATTCAATCTCTCTCTCCATCTCCATCGCCCTGGACTTATTGAGTAATGAAGCACTTTGTCTCACTGTTAAACTCCCACAGCTCATCTGCGTAAGCGTAACATTCATTAAGCAACGCTGCAAATCTTCGACAGTGCCGCTAAGCAACCTTTCCTCATTCCGCATCCCTAGCTTAGCAATTCTGAAGCGCTGCCCCTGCTGTGCCCACACACCTGCCTCAGAGTGAGAATTTATAAACGCATCTTCACGCTGTTTTATTAAAGTCCATTACAGATAAATGCCGCTAGATCTACTGGGGTCATTTACCGTAGCTGTCTGCACTTTGTTAGTCTGGCCATTATTAAAAATCGCTCCGAGCCGAGTTCAGAGCTGCCCGTGGCATTAATATCCTTCTAGGTCTAGTTCACTGATGCAAAGTCATGAATATCAAAATGGCCGCCGGTGAAGCGGCCCATTCTCCAGGTCATTGTTTTCCTGCTGATGAGACAACCTTTAGATCGATTCCAGGCTTGGTTATTATAAGTGACAATGCAAACGTTTAGTGCAATAAGTCCCTTGCTGTTAGCATTTGCGCCGTGAGTTATGCACATGTGTCAATTTTGCTCTCTTCTTTTATTCATAGTGGAAGTGCTAATGGCTCCCAGCGCTTGTTTCCTCATAATTACCGTCCTTCCTCAGCCCAGATTACATTAACAGCTAATGTACAGCAAACACAGACCTGTTAGTATAGTGTTAGCTTGTAGCTTGTTTGTTTAGCGCTGTTTCAGCATTTGCCGTTAGCGGCATTTAACTCCCTGCACCATATCAGTCTAGCGTTTATTAAAAGCCTTTTCTCCTAACGCACATTTGTTTTCCTGCACAAGCTTTAATACAAGTGTTTAAATGGGCCGTTTGTTCCCTTGGGAAGAGAGAGACGTTGTTCACAGGTTACACAGCACAGGTGTAGTGATTTACTATAGACTCCCACTATGCAACAACATCACCCTGCCGCTGTGTGTGTGTGTTTGCGTTCACTTGTATTTTTGCTATTGTACCATCCCTCTGTTCGTGTACACAAGCACTGCGCCACGGATTAGCATCTATTTACCTCCTTTCTCTCATTTATTTATTTATTCTTTCATCCGTGGGAGTTTTTTAATCCAATTAGTTTGCAACCAAGGGAAAACTGTAATTGTGTCCTGGGGGACAATGGGATGCCGGATGGGGGGACACAAGAGACGAAAGAGAGCGAGGAGGCTAAGGAACAAAATAGAGAGATTTATTAATAGAGATCGAGATAACGTCGGTGTAGACAGGGCAAGATGAGATGATGTTGAGGCTTTACAGTGACGGTTCAGGAGTGTTTTAGGTGATTCGGTTTCTCACTGTGCTTCTGAGAGTCGCTTGCGTTAAGATTGAAATGTTTGTCAGGTGAGCTGCCAACCTGCACTGTGAGTTTAGCTAACATCGTGTTTTCACAGACAGCATTTTTACATCATTTACTTTCACATTTGCGTTTACATAACCACACTGGAGAGAGAGAGAGACTGAGAGAGAGTGGCAGTGGAGTGATGGAGAGCTTTGGCAGTCACAGATAGGGGAGAATTACAGTGAGATAGAACTGAATAGTGTGAGGGGTGATGAAAATTATTCCTCCTCTGGGGAGTTTTTTCCTCCTGTCAATCACTGTATTAATCTCAATCCTTCTTCCTCTCTCGCTTCTTGCACTCACTGTTTTGTCCATCACTCAAAATATCACTTTCTGTCCTCAATTTTCTATCCTCAAATATCTATCCAACACCAGCAAACCATAAGAGACTGGGCAGATCTCATTTCTGCTGCTATTTTCAAATGCCTTTTCTAAAAAAAACTGGAAGTTGTGACTCTAAAATCTGATTGGATGGGCATTTTAAATCATTTCAGAATAGCAAATATCCTTACCCGGTAAAACATTAACTGAATTTTCTATTATGATGGCAAGTTACATGGTTGTCAACCGCAAACGGCATATAGTCTAGTTTGTGTAATAAACACAATAACACGTGTGCTGTCTATACCGAACTTATTCAAACATCAGAATGAGCAGAAAATATTTCTCAAAACAGAACTGAATAGTTTGAATTGATTGGCCTTGATCATGATCAGTTTCCATACAGAGAAGGCTGTGTGTTATGTTGAAGTGTGGCAAACACACTGAAATAAAGCGCTATGTAGAGTGGGTATAATATTGATTTTTAGCTGTTCCACTGTGGCTTTTCTAATACTGTGCCTACAAGGGCAGTTTTCTCAGCTAGAAAGATTTATATTCATTTGTGTTTTTATGAAATCCCACTGTCCACTTTTATTTCATCTGTCTTCATGCAGTATCAATACACAAAAACTTAAGCCCATTTGACAGTGATTAAATTGATGGAGGTCATGCCCAGTTCGCACTGGCAACAAAGTAACCCGGAAATCATTTATTTTCAGTGAAGGCTGGCAATGTGGTCATGTCGAGTCCAGAACTTCATGCAAATGGGGGCTATGAATAGGGGGAAACAGAGGAATATAATGAAAAATGAAGCATGAGAAACACCATTTGAGTTTATACATTATACATTGATATTAATGTGTATAATGTATATTCACGCTGTGATGTATTACGCACTGCTAGTTTATACACAAACACTTTCTCATGCAGAATGTAAATTTTTAGGAGCAAGAGAAATGATTGCTTTCCGAAATACATAAAAAATGACCTTATTTTTACTGACAGTTAAACTTATTTTTGCTTGGAATTTTCAAAGCCAAAAATACAGTGTCCTGCTGACCTCCAGCGAGAACACTTACACCTCTCGGATGGCAGTCTTACTTAAACACAGGTGGCGGATCTTTGTATGCACTTTGATCATCACATCATGTCAATCATGACCACTCATTTGCATGAAGTTGAACCCAATTTTGTTTTATGTCCCTCATGTCACCAGAAATCACTGTTATTGAAAGTGAATGACTCTCTCTCTCTCTCTCTCTCTCTCTCTCTCTCTCTCTCTCTCTCTCTCTCTCTCTCTCTCTCTCTCTCTCTCTCTCTCTCTCTCTCTCTCTCTCTCTCTCTCTCTCTCTCTCTCTCTCTCTCTCTCTCTCTCTCTCTCTCTCTCTCTCTCTCATAAAGCTCTCTCTGTATTCAGTTACTCTGGGTCTCTCTCTGTCACTCTTTCTCAATATTTCCTCTCTCAATCACCCTCTCTTTCCCTCTCTCTCCAGCTTTCAAATGTCAAATGGGATTCAGAATGTGGTCATTTTGTGCTGATGCAAACAATGTGTCACATACACTTAAATACCTACAAGCACCTTCTGAACTAAAAACATGCGTACACTCACACCCAAGCACACACTTCAGCATAATAAATAAGCAGTTGCAGGCTGAGTATAAACTACTTTACATTCTACTTGTGTCGTTCATTTCAATAGTGCTCGTTGTGGGTCTGTTCCGTAGTGCACACGCCGAACGAAACTCCCAAGATAAAGATAACTCGGCCTCCCTGAGCCATCCAGTTTACGAGGCCGGCGTCCTGGTGTTAACATTGGAGTGGCCCACGACTCAACAGCGTAGTTGCTTACTGTTGGTAAACACTTTGAAGACCAAACGCATTAGTCCCCTAACGCATTAGTCACCCCTCTCACGCGTTCGCTCGCATTTATCAGAAGGGGGCTTAACCGAAATCCTTGTCTTAAAAAAACAGGCGGAATTTCATTAGTCGACTAAATGCACACAAAAATATTTCAGAGTGACAAATTCGAAATGTGCAACTAATTTCACAGCTGCTTGAGGTAGTCTCCTGAGTGATATGCCAGTGTGTGTGTGTATGTGTGTGTCTCTGTGGAGCTGAAATGCAAATGACGGAAGTATTGGCTGTATCTCCTGCAGATGGGAAGTAAGTCATTTTGTAGCAGCTGTGTTCAGAGCTGCTGGGCAAAAGGGATGGGGAACCACCTCTGTCCCAGGACAAACAGTGAAGGTGTGTGTGTAGGTTTTGCCTATACATTGTGGGAGCAAATGTCCCCAAAAGGACAGTGAAACTATAAATCACATTAATTAAGGGGAACTGCAAATGGTCCCCCAGAGAAAAACGGCTGAATCAAGATACTAAATAATGCCTTAATGAACATCTTAAAATGCAAAAATGGGAAGCAAATGTGTGGTTACATTATGCATTTGGCCTCAGATTGTAGGAAAGTCTTTGGTATACTGTGTGAACAACCCAATTGTCATTGTAAATAATGGCTTAATGAACATATTAAACAATTGTATGTACAGTACAGAGCTTATTTTTTTACTGCTAATCTTTAGCTTCACAGAAACGTTTTTGCATTTTTACATTTTCATCAATAAGTCAATGATACATTTAGTCTTTGTTATGAAGAGTGCCTGTGCTGTTTCTGTAAGTGTTAAGTGAAAGAGAGAAATTAAGTGATACTTAATACATAACAGATTTGTGTTGAGATATGATTTGACAAGAAATAAACGATTCTGTCAACTTAATTGTTTTTTAATGAGTTAAATTCTTTCATAAGTCAAAACTGAAAAAGAAAATAAAGCGAGAGGGTTTCAGAAATGGGCAGAACTGAAAGAAAGCGTGTATGACAGGAATTAAATAAATAGTGTGTCATGCTGGGTGAGAGAATAAAAAAAGCTAGGGGTCAGGGTAGAGAGCGATGGCAGGGGTTATACGAACCCCTTTATTGTCAAAGTCAAATGCGTCTGGTTGCTGTGACAACATGCAAATGAGATGCAAACGAGTGGAACATTTGGGAGGAGGGTTGGTTGGCAGGGTAATGTTGTCATGGCGACCCCCAGTGATGCACAGCGGAAGAACACAAACAGACGAGAGGACTGCGCAGGGGACAAGCAGAGTGATATTAAAAGAGAGAGACGTGTTTGGAGATGAAGAGATTATGGAGCAAAGCACTGGACAAGGAGCATATTGAGCAGTGGGATGTTGGTGGGATAGAGAATAGAACTTATCCTTTATGGATTTGAAGGGGGTAAAAGCACAAAAAGAAAAAGCAGCAGAGATATTTAAGTGAAAATGGAATTATGGGGAAAAGGATGAGGTTGAATTTCAGTAGTTTCTCTCTTTTGTTCTTTCCTACAATTTCTGTTCTCATAAGATTTAACTGCTTTTAGTCTGTGTGGGATGGTGGACATCTAACAAATTGATAAGGCAAAGGAAAGATGAGTGGCTGGAGAGAGTGAAGAGGGTTTTACTTTGCTGGGACTGAGAAATTGTGTTGTGAAATGAATGTGATGCAGCAGACAGGGAAAACTGATGAAAGAAGTAATGTCCTCTAAGGGTTGTCCAAAAGTTCGGTTGTCACAATATATAAATCTTTTTATTACGTTAAACAAAAAAATTAATTTTGAAGACTTTAGTTAACAAGTTTTACTGATACAAATATGAAAAGAAAACAATTGCTCTCCCGTATTTTGACACCCCCCACCACACCTGTCTGAATCTGTGTCTCTCTTTCTCATTTCTGTTTACAAAATAGAAATCTGAATTTCAAATATTGGGTTTATATATTAGCATTATTAATAGTGATAAAGTCATGATCTGCATAGCTGCAGATGCTGTTAATACTGAGCAGTTATGTGATGGGAGCACACATCGACACTTAATGCAGAGAGTCATTGTAGGACAGGGGAGAAGCGAGTAAAGGGCCATGTTTTACAGATCCCACCTAAAACAATGCTGAAGAGGTGAGCGAGCGACATTGAATGAAACTGACAAATTATGAAAGAGAGAGAGGGAAAGAGATGAACAGACTACAGATTGCTCACAGCGAGAGATTGTTCTCATTGCTATCCAGATCGCAAATACGGCTGTGCAGCTACCTCTCAGGCGGGCGTCCCGCTGCCCGGTCCCTCCCCGATGCCACGCGTTTTATCACCAGCGCGCACACACTCGTCTAGTCTCAGCTTGCTGCTAGTTTTAGTCCAGCACCCCTGCAATCTCTCTGTGACAATACCAGCCATCAGTACAGGCTGTACGCGTTTCTGTTCATTTAACGAAACAACCCAGATGTGGGGAGAGGAAATGAATCAGGCCAACCACAGAGAGAGGTGAGAAATCACACTGTAAAGCGAGCATGCAAGCGCACCTGCCGGTCGGCTCCGTGTCGCACACGGACTGAAGCCCCGCTGTGGTATGTGACAGGTCACGGGGGCCAAACATCAGCAGGTTAAACACAAACACGCCAGCACTGGCCTAGTTAAACAACTGTAGAGGTTTCCAGCCAGCTCCTGACAACATGAAAGCACGCTGCCAATATCTCCTGCGCTGCGTGTGCTGTTTCTTCTTCTTTTCTGTCACCAGCTTTTTTGTCCTCAGTGTCTGTTTCTTGGCTTTCTTTTCTTCGCCGCTGCTTTGTTGCTCCCCAGCAGAAGAGTTCTGGAGAGCTGACCGGGAGGGAGATTGGCAAAACAGCAGAGGGAAAACGCTCTAAACGCTCTTCTCACTCGCTGAGATTAGAAGGTTAATAAGGCAAGACTCTCTCAGGCACCTGCGAGGCCGCTGCAGTAGATTGGGTTGTTGTTGTTAGTTAGCGCCACATTAGGAGAGTTAACTGCAATTACATGCTCCTGCCTCCGGGGGTCAGCTGGGTTACTCCTCATTAACTTCTTTCAGTTTTGTTTTTTCCTCTTTTGTTTCTTTCTTGTTTCTTCTGCCTTTCTAGGTCACATCTGAGTCAACAATTAGGTGGGAAAGAATAGGAGAGGGAGATGGTGAGATTGGCCTTAGAAACGTCTTTTGTGCAGAGCGTTTCAGTGGAGCACAATGGCATCAGTGTGCTCAGGACCCGAGAACGACAGAACTGAACGGTTTTCACGGCACAGCAGCCACCCAAATGCAGCGCTTTTCATCAGCGCCCAACTGGGTGAAAAGATTTGGACATTTGGAGAGAGTGGGTGTGCGGTTATGACGAAGAAATATGTCAAACATTTCAAGCATTATTTCCATGTGTGTCCGTGCCTGCTTGTCTAGGGATGTGGGAGTATGTATAATTGTATGTGTGAATGCCTGGCAGGACAGAGAACAATGTGAACAATTTAAAGTTGACATCATCAGCAAGCTGCTTGTCAGAATAATAGCGACGCTTCAGCCTCCTTTTGATGCATGGAGTCTATCAGCCAACAAACGCGCACACACAGACATAAATGTCATTGATCACGGAGACAAGGAAAGAAACTTGAAGTAGCAACACAAACACGCCACACAAACTCGATTATTCATCTCCATCACTGGATGGTGAGTAAATAATAATTCATTGGTGTGACACAAAATGTTAATGTGTACTGTAATCTGTTCCCTTCTCTTATCATCTCATTTTTCTCTTTGCTAATACAGATGGTGGCCATCTGAAATAAATCGTTAAACAAAATCTAATTGGTTTTCACTTACTTTAGGTAACGAGTCATCTTTCATGTTTATTTTATATGGTACCAGCTTAGCTACTCTGGCCAACCTCGAACAATAACAAGCCATCAAAGCTGAAATGCCTCTATTTTCTGTGTTGTCTTTCTCTCAGTCAGCTGTGAGCACTCGTGATGACATGATAAATGAAACGCACACAGTTCAGCAACTCTTCAAAGAGCTGAGTGTTGACTGTGGAGCTCATTGCATTGCTGGTCATCAAAATATGTTGTCTTTTAGATACGAGTCCTTAGTGTGGGATGCTGGTTTGAGATGGACTGATTAATCTGTCAATATTTGGCATTTTTAAGATGCCCAGTTGGCCGTGGATTAACATAAGTGGTCATTCTGCTGAGTGCAATGTGCCAACAGCCTTGCCTGTAGTTTGGTGTACATTTTCATTTTTTAGTTTTGTTCAGTAAAATAAGTATAATTTTATATATAGATAAAGTTTATACCAGCTTACTGGCAGACCAGCCATAACCAGAATGTCAGTTCGTGCTGGTTTAAGGAGGTCAGCAGCAGGTTGAGAGTAAGTGTTTGGCTGTATTGATTGTGTACGGAAAGGAGTGAGCATATTCTTCATCCTGCTGTGATTTCCCAGGCCTGTGGTTCTTTGTGTCATAGATATATGATGCTTTAAAGTAGTTTAGTGTAGCCCTTGACTAAACAGCAAAAAATCTTTCACATGTAGTACATAGATAGCTTGTGTAATATTATATTAGATATTATTAATATAATAAGCTGGTGTAAAAGTTCAAGCTTGAACCTTTTAATCGAGTTTTGCATGCACATTTTAGATTTTGTGTGGCGCTTTGTAGGCCATCATCTGTTCAGGAAATACTGTGTATATATATATATATATATATATATATATATATATATATCTTGTCCGGGTCAAGAGATAAAAGTTTGTGCGGGTGAGCCTGCGCTCGTTTGTGTTTCTACCTTGTCACCTCCTACCAGCTGCTGTCGTTCCATTTTTCTCTTGCTGTCCTCTCCCTGAACTCTGGAGCTCAGCATCGCCAATGCCTGACACTTCAGCCATACTAATGACAGCAAAGTGATCGAGAGAGAGATATAACTGACAGAGAGAAGAGCACTTTAATGGGAAATAGAGATGAGCTGCAACTGAATATATCATTTATACCCCATAAATATAAAATGATATGAAACCGTTACACAATATAATATTTATAGTTACGTGATGTAGTTTATATAGTTAATCATTTTAATATATATCACCTTGAATAGTAAGTGTATCTGTATTATAACGAGACGTTGTGGTACTGTGTATATGTGTGGGGACCAAATCATTTCTGACCTTGACATTGTTTTGAAAAGCAGAAAATTAAATATGACACTAAATGATGTTTATTTTAAAATGTAACGATGCAAAAAGGTTTGTGTGAGGGTTGGGTTTAGTGGTAGGGTGAGAGGATACAATATACAGTTTGTATGGTATAAAAGTCATTATGTCCATGAAAAGACCCCATAAAACCCAATGTGTGTATGTATTATATATATAAAATAGTCCCATAAAATATTTAAAAGGTCTCTTTTGCCTTTTATTTCCAGCTTGAGGGGAAAAAAGAGCAAGGAATAAATGAGAAGAATAGGGAATGAAATGTCTTTTAGATTATGCCCAGACTCCTTGTATTTTCTGATCACAGTGGAACGACTCAGGGGAACAACTCACCTGATTGGCCAAGCATTTTGGTGTGTGGCCGGAGCACGCGCTGTGTGTGTCTGCTGATAGGCAGTTGCTTGGCGACTGTGTGCTTTATGCTGAATAACATTACAGGCAGTGATTGATGCATCCAGGGCCCAGCTGTGCATGGAAAAACAGGTAGAGAGGGAGAAAAATGAAAAGACAAATGAGAAGAGAGAGAGAGGACATGTTTGCCTGGCTCATGTTAGTGGGGAAGAGGTTTAATAACTGTAATTACAGGACAATCAGCACAATGTAATGCATTTAACAAAGAGATTCATGCGACACCCATGGACAGGGGTTTGGCCTAAATCTGTGAGTGATAACGTATGTGTTTGTGTGTAATAATAAAAGCAGCTAAAAATAAGAGATTTTGTGTACGTATATAAAGCAAAACACAACAAGTAGAGCTGAAAGTTAGAGCTGCTGTGCAGTTTACATGCCCATGATGCAAAAAAGCCGTTGACCATGTTTGAGTCCGACCCGGTCACGTCTTGTCTACCTTCCTGTCTGCACTTTGCTGTTCTAAAAGAGAGACAAACAAATTAAAGTGTGCTTTAGTGTGTTTGTGTGTGTAGTATTAAAAAGTGTCTGGAGCTCTGTCTGTAAAAACAAGCAAATGAGGCTTGTGATTAATCTGCGCAAATGCATTGCAGACACACAAAAATAGCAAGCTTTGGTAAAAGGAGATGCATGCAGCAGAGAATGAGAAAATGTGTGTGTGTGTGTAGGTAGGAGATAATAATGTTTTGAACGGCCAAGATGTTCTGTTTTCTTGGCTGCTGACTATCTGATAGCAACAGCTTGAGTTCGACGTGAAGCAATGTAGTAAAATGTGAGTGCATTATTTATCAAAGAGCACCTGTAAGGTCACCTTTCCCAGAAACCGTCCAGTACCTTTAAGATGAGCTGAAGGAGGGGAATGATGGAGGAAGAGAGGGTTTATTCATCTGGAGAAGAGTGCCGGATGCAAGAGCTGGTGACACATGTGAACGGAAGAGTGCATATATTACAGAAATATATATGAAATTGCTTGACAAGCAAAGCTTCCTTTCTTGTGTTAATATATTTCCTTTCAAAACAGTAAGTTTGTGTCCTTAAAAAGCCAGCAGGCTTTTATGATGTTACAGCTGTTTTTATTATGATTTACTGCATCTGTGGCAGATGGTATTAGTGAAAGCGGTATTTCCATACATTTCCATTTGGCTTGATAAAAATATGTCCAAGATCTTTTTGCTCCATTTTCTCAGAGTGTAATTTCAATGTGGATGACTGGCCAATGGTTCATTATTTATATTGTTAGGTATGAAATGGCTGTTCGTGAAACCTGTGTGAAAACTGTAATTATTTTTGCAGTAATAATTGATACCATCACTGACACAGAAATGACACCTGGACAGATTTTCTCTTTTTGTGGTCACTCTCTTGGTCTGTAGTCTTCACCTCACACAAACAGGGTAAACATAACCACACCTTACACTCATTAGCTTTTTACATCCAAATATGTCTCACCCGAATGCTCACTCTTCTGGCTTTTTAAAACAATGATTCAGGCGCAACTATTTCAGCTATATCTTATCAGACGCTTACCGACTCTCTCTCTTTATCTTTGTCATACACACACACATCTATGCCCATGGGCAGTACAGAATCACGGTAATTGAACTGACATACCTACAGTGTATTAATGCAAGTTTAATATGGAGTGAATGAGAGATGCTGAGAGAGAGAAAGGAGAAAAGAGGAGTGTCAGAAATAGGAGCAGCCGAGCAAATCAAAGCCAAATTAAATGGATTTGCATATTTGAATGAACGCCGCAGGTATGCCTTCTAATTATTTCATCTTCCCTCAGCTCTCATTTCCTCAGTTGTTCCTCTCAGTCAACAGACAGCCTGTTGGTTTGGTGTGCATGTGTTCAGAAGCTCTCGACTCTTTTTTTCCCCTTTCCAAACCATTTAAGCGTCTTTACCGTTCTTTTATTTCAAATGATACATTTATCAGTGTTCCTGTCTAGTTTGTAGTCACATCAGCCAAATTTACCTCTTTCTTTTCATTTCAGGGTTGTTTTTGGCTCTGCTGCTGTCCACCTTTCCTGATCTGCTAATTCATTATTGGAAACGCTCCTTTTCATTTAAACTCTCCCTTTAGAGCCCCACCTCCCATTCATTTCCCATAATTCAATTTAATTTAGTTTTTGCTCTGTTGCGTGACAGTTCACACTGTTGGCGAATCAATGAAGTATCGGTTATGTAACCTAGTATTAGGCAAAGAAACAGCAGAAAATGGTTTGGTGCATCTATCACAGGCATGATTGAATGAATAGTTAAAGCACATGCACACACATGTACACATTTTCTTTCATTTGTGAGGCAGAATGGATCATTAATGGGTTTTAGGTAGGCTGGACACACTGTGAAATTTTAATGCAGGGCAGACATAAATATATAAGCACACATTTTGTAAAAGCTCATTACTGGAACACTTTTTTGGCAGTGAAGGCCAAAATCTCAAGATTAGTTGGTGCCAAGCTCCAAAAATTAACACCTGCTAAGTGGCAAAAGTAAGAAGTTGGCATAGAATGTAAATAATAAGCAATTGCAACATAATATATAGTTTCATTGCCATGTTAAAAGGTCACCCCAGAGTTAATATTATTATTAATAGCCTAATAATTTTAAACATTTTCTGATATCATAATCCATATAGTCAGAAGAGTTTGACCATCAGAACAAATCAAACCGATACAAGCCATGCATTGAGAAAAGCTATTACATGGCTTTTGTCCTCAGTTTTACAGTTCTGTCTCTATTTCTGTAGCTCTGAAAATGGTCTTATATTCTGTGCATCGTTCTTGCACGGTGCATTAGGTGAATCTGTATTCAGTTCTTAGACAGTGACGACATATTCTGCCATTTCATAATCTGATTTTGATGCTTAATGGCATTATAACTTGTATCATGGTTTGATTTTATAGTTTCAGCATTCCAAGGCCATTTATATTTTGTTTTGTAATTTGATTTGTTTTTATTTGGATTGGGTCAGAGGAGATGTTTTGTTTTTGATGTGCTTTAGCTGTGATGGATGGATTTCAGAATCCACCAGAAGAAATTGGATTTAGAACACATCTCGGTCTCCAACAGAATATATCACAATATTTGCATTCACATCCTGTACCTTTGTTTTGTGTTGTACACACCAAAAAAATATGTTTTTTTATGTTTTCAAGAATTTGGATTTGTTTGACTGGATGTTGTTTGGATAATGTCCAGTTAGCAAGTTAAGTAAAACCTGACAGGATAATCAATACAATATGTTTATGTTATTGAGTACATAAAACATAAAACTTCTTACCTTACTTCAAATCACAACAGTAAGGATTTATAAGTTGTGCTCTGGGGTATGTTTTTTGGGAAATGTCAGTTTGACATCATTGGACTTCAATCTACATAAAGTACCAAAAAAACCCTGCAATTTTGTTTTAAATGGAGGTGGTGATACAGGGGCATATAAGTTAGTGCAGTGTAAAGATGTATGTAGTATGCCCCATCACATGATTGACCAATCAAAATTTCGTATTCAGAGAGGCGTGTAATAAACTTTACACATTCACAAAGGCAATAAGCTCCCTTTCAATTATTTTTTTCCTTCAGAATTTAATAGGGATTGGAATTTAATTATGTGTGTTGAATAATGAACTCCTTTGTAATCACTTTAATACTCTCAACTGGTTAGGTCTAAAAGCACAACTCCTGATTAATTGTGATTACAGTAACTTCGCACCATTTCTCATCACGCTGTGTCCAAACTCATCACCCGTCCTCAATGTCTTTTTAACACGATCATGCGCGCCATCTCTTACTATTTTCTCCTAGACACCTCCGTCACTTCCATCATCGACGTGTAAATGTCACATTAACCAGCTTTCACTGCGTCTACCACCCTATCCACACACTCTCTCTCTCTCTCCCCGGCCCTCGCGCTTTCTTTTCCCAGCCTGCTGGCTTGTATAAAAGGTTGTTATGTGAGTTAGGCATTAATTGGTTGCTGGTCCATTAATATTCTCCTTGCGACTTTGTTCGTCAAGAGCCGAGCAGGGAAAACTGATGAGTGTGTGATTTCCCTCTAGAGAGAGAGAGGGAGAGAGAGAATGAGAGAATGATGAAGAGGGACGAAAAAAGAGCAAAGGTTTAAAGCCCTGCTGTAAGGTCACTGACGGAGAAAAAAGAGGGGGGAGTTATTTAGAAGTAAGTGACAGAGAAAGACAGCTCAGGAGAGAGAAAGAGAAACAGTGTTGATAAAGAGCTACTAAAGGGCACTATTCAAAAAGGGAAGATTATGTTATCATATGGAAAGAAATGGTTCCTTTGTGAGCCGGGAGATAACTGGCAGAATGGGGACAGAAGGAGAAAGATTCAAAAGAGTGTGCCGATCACGTTCCCTGTCTCCTGTTCCTTTTAATAAACAACATACAGCTCCACACAAAAGCCTCTGATCCTCGTAGGAAGCAACACACAACAGCGCTCTCAAAGCCTGAGAGAACGCAGTTCCTGTTGACCAGATATGTTTGAGTTTGTTTGTTTGTTTGTTTGTTTGTTTTTTTGTTTGTTTTTGTGCAAGCGGATTGTATGATGGCAAAGTCTTTGGTTAAAGCAATGGCAGAGTACTATTTATGTCTCCGACATTTTGGTCACATTTGGCAGCACTGACTGTGCGGTTTACATCATCAATCTCGTCACATCACTAACATTCTCATTGACTTGTGAAATTGAAATGGTAGAGCACAAACCCAAGCAAGCCCTTGCAGTAATGTCAGGTATGTTTTGCATGAAAAAGAAAAAAGACAGAGAAGAATCTGTTGTATTGTCATTGGGTGGATGAATATACTTGTTGATTTTTATAGTACATCCCTATTTGAAAATGATCATTTATTAACAAACCATTTTTGTTTTAATATCAACATTTTTAACTGAATGTGTTTTTACACACATGCACACTGACATCATCAATTGCTTTGCTGTGATTGGTTTATCATCTAACGATGGTAGAAGCATTACATGTTTCTCATTGCCAAAACTTCCTCAGCGGTCTCAGGCTGTTGAATAATAGTCAGTATTGTTTGGTGTGAAACATATATTACATATATTATAGGAGAATAGTGCTGTGAACAGTCTTTGTATGTGATTGTGGAAAAGGTTAGTCCATCTCTAAATTAGGTGTTTAATGGTGTCCCGTCAACCGAGACTGAAGCAGGACATGGATTTCTGTTCCACCCGTGTTCTTCACGCGCACCTTCCTGTTTGTGTTTTGTGATTGTGTGTACAGGGTGATAATTGTGCTGGTAGGTTTAGAGTTTGCATCAGGATTTAATGAGAAGAGCTTGCAGGAAGCTGTCTGATTGAGTAATGGTTGCCGGCTTGGCATAAAAGCCTGGCAGTAACAAACAACGAGTCTCAGAGAGAAAGAAAGAGAGAGAGAGCATTGCCAAGACAGTTGCACACGCACCCAGGGCCACACACACGTGCTTCTCTCTCTTTTACGCCCTGCTCTTCCAAGAGGCGTAAATTTACTTCTCCCTCCACCCACAAGCATTATTACATAGCCTCAAGGACAAAGCACAAATTTAATCTTTGATAAGCAGAACACAGGATCAGTGCATCAGAAGTATCCTCCACCTTTTCTGCTGATGCATCAGGATTTCAGCATCCACAGACACCCACCTCCAGCCTTGGGCCTTCCTGGACCAAACCATAAATGCTGGATTAAGAGTTAAAGAGCTTTAATGTTTACAGTATCAGCAGAGCAGGTCAGAGAGTGTATGAAGTATGCGGGACTTTATAACATTACAGTCACGCAGCTGGTAATTCAGGCCCCTTTGGCAGCATGTGTTCCAGTGTGGCCCAGATTAAGCCAAAATGAAAACGATTTGAATTCAAATCTGGATAGAAGAAGGTGGACTAGAGACAGAGATTCACGCTGATGACAGCTGTGGGACACAGTCACATTAGCGGCAATAGAGCATAATAAGGACAAAAGGATACAATTAAATGAAAAAACATCTGCGCATTAGAAAATTTGATGGTGTCTGTCAGATAAACATGGCAGTGCATGCTCAATTTGATCTAGCGGACAGCTCTCAAAAACACAACCACCTATGGACCCATTTGCAACGTTACTGTTTGAGAAAATTATTTTTGCTGTAATAATAATTTGTCTTGTTTTTCAGTAAAATATCTAAGCAAAAGCTGGAATTACTTGAACCAAAATTGCTTCAGATATTAAGACTTGTGTTTAGAGAATAGGTCTTGAATTAAGTTTGTTTACCTGACCCCATTGGCAAATTTACTGAAAATTATGCTAAACAAGAAAAGTATTTTCAAGCAGCTAAGAAAAATAAAGCTAAATTAAAAAAAATAAATAAATAAAGTTTCACAGCGGTACTTTATGTATCTTGTTTTGATGGCAAAACAAAACACTGATTAAGAAAGTGATTTATATATTTTCGAATTGTAATTAGAAAAGATTAGCAAGTCAGTGTTTGCCTTATGTAAACTGATTACAATATGCTGTGTCACTTTAGTGGCCTGCTGGTTCTGTCCAATCCAGCATTAACAGAAGGTGTGAATGGAAGGAATGTTCACGCAGCTGAAATGATGCGGGTGAGAAACGAAAGCGCGCATATCTCTATTGCCAGATTCATGCTGTGTGCATTATCATAAATGCTGCAGAAACACTCACGTCACGCTCGCTTACAGTTTCTGTCAGCCTTTTGGAGACTTGATTAGTTCCGGGTTGGTTTGCAAGACTTTTGCTTGTTTGTGAACTCTCCAGTTTCATATAGACCGTTTTAAATCTCTGCAGGTCCAAGAATGGAGTCTTCCTTCTGAATGACATCATGTGTAGAACAATCTCAAGTTATGTGACCCATGTATTGAAGCAGACCTAATGCATCAGAATTGACGTGATAATTGACTCTTATGTGTACATACATGTAATCTTATTTTTTCAACCATAGTTTGAAAAAAATAAGATTGCTCATACACACAAACACACACACACCCAGTTCATACATGAACATACACACACACACAAGATACTGTTTATATACACACATATTAGAATTCTGTTCATATACTACATGACACACACTTCACAAACTTAAATGAATAGGCACTTTCACACAAAGGCTACTGCATTCACACATACATGCATGCACAAGTAATGTAGCAGTATTGTACATAATGTACTACATGTCGTGAAATAAAGAACATTCATATAAAACGGCCCTCGTGACCCTATAAACACTCTCTGTGTGGCAGACAGATAAAGACTAATCAGAAAGAAGCTAATGACCCACAGAGCTTTGGCAAAACGCACCCCACTGTAGAAGTAAGGGTGAAACAGACAGACACTTTCTGACTGACTGACTGTTTTGGGTTCTGAATGAGTGCTATTGTGGCCTTACACCCTCCCTTGCCCTTTAGAAAAATAACTGATATGTCGAGTATGCATCTGCAGGCACACACACACACACACAAGAGTATATATGAGGACGCAACACCCAAATCATGTTTGTGCAGTATTAAGAAGGGTTAGTAAAGTAGATTAATCAGGACTATCAAAAAACACTGGTTGGGAAAACGGAACAAAAGCAAAACACAGAAGAGGAAAAAGAGAAGAGGAAAACAGCCACTTTGTGACCCTCTACGGATGGACAGATCAGCAAAAAGGGAGAAAGAGGAAAGGAGAGAAGAGATGGATTAACGTTGACCCAACCTTGAAAGTCGGACGTGTGAATGTGGTTTGGGGAGAATCGATTTGCCCACTGCAGTTACCTAAGGCACAGATCTGGGTTTTGATCCCTACACTGTTGCTGTGACATAGTGCCAATCAGTCTGTGTGTGTGTGTGACTGTGTTCAGTATCAGGTTTTGCTTGAAGACTGTCGTGAATTGCTGTTTTGGGCTTTAGGAGACCTGGACAGAGGCTCAGGGTGCTGTGGAAAGGCTCACGGCTCTCTAATTATTAGGGATCAGGCTGCACTTTCTTGAGCATTTCTGCACGTTCTGCAGGTTTTGTTTCTATAGTTCGCTTTTTGAAATTTCATACGTTTTATGCAATCTCAGCTTAACTTGTGTTCGACCCTGAATTTGCCTTTCTGAAGTTGATTGAATGTTGTTTGACTTCTCACAATTTAAATACAGTTTAACTCACTTAAAAGCAGTTGGCAGACTAGATAGCGTATTGATTAATGGTTGTTTCCGTAAGCCAAACTATGTTTGTGGTATCACAGCTCCGTGCTGGCACAGAGGTGCGTGTTACAGCGAGGTGAAAATCAGTGGGATCTGCCTCATCACAGAAGGGAAAAACAAATCGAGCTCGCAAAAACAGATGAGCGAAGGTGTGGAAAACAAGAATTTGAGAACGGTAAGCTTTTTTAGGGATTGAAATTGGTTATGTGGCCTCAGATAGCATTCTTAAATGGCTACATTTTATAATATAAAAAATTATTTTGCATATAGAGTGCAATATTATTTAAAAGCAGCTACTTTGTAACAGTTGAGCTTGTACTTATTGTAGCGCTAATAAGTGGTTAGGCAGCATTAATCAGAAAGTTAAGTGTGGAAATTGCCTTGCGAGGTGCATTTTGTTTTTTCTTCACTTATGAAATGTATAGATTGGATAATTTTAATTAGTTGCGTTCGGTTGGCTATTACTGCATATGATATTAGAAGCTCAAGAAATCAAAGATTGGCACTTAAGTGATTTAGTTAACCCTTCACTTTAGTGTTTAGTGTAGTCATTTTGTAGCATTTTCAGCTGTCTGGTTGTGTGAGCCTGTACTGTGTGTATGTGGTGAATTGTGCAGTCTTCGACCACAGAGACCTCATTGATCAGCTACTGAGCCTCAATACACAATGAGACCAGGCCAGCGATCTCTCCTCTCCTCCACTCCGTCCCTTCTACTGCGATCTCTCGTTCTGCTCTCCCTCAGCCGTGAGTGTCACATTTCCACTGTTTCTTCTCCCTCTTCCTCTAGTTTTCCATCTGCACGTCTCTCTCTGTAGATATCCTCTCAATAATTTCTCAACACACCTCGGAATGAATCTTTACTTTTCTGTCTGGAACCTTATGAAACCTTTCTCTACATTCATTTCTCATCTCCCGCTCGGCTCTCGACGTCAGCCTCTGTCTGTCTTTAGTTTCAGCAGTCATTGTCTCCTCAGAAACTTTTCTCTGTCCTTCTCTCTCACTCTGCCTTAGATAATTTATGGTGAGTGAGTGAGTGAGTGAGAGTTGAGAGAGAGAGCATGAAAGGATACAGTGAGGAAAGAATAAAGACTAAGCCAGCTGGCAGATTTATCAGAAAATGAGTGTGGACCGGAGACAAAAAAGGACAGAAAGCAGGCGTGTCATGCACCTATTTTTTATGTTTTTGCGTGAGATGAGACATGACCAAAAAACAAGCTTTTCTTATAAAATCCAGAAATCAGGGCATTGCCAAGGTCGTGTGTTTGAGATTCAAACACATGACCTTGGCAATGCCCTGATAATGATAATGTTTACAGCTTGTGGTAAAAATGATTGCTAAATGTGAAAATGCAGATTACAGTCAAACCTTGTGATTATCCAAGATTTGTTGAATTAAAACGCCTCTTTGCTTTAAAATGTGAGTGGGCAGGAGTGTGTTAACAAGAGGTTTTAGCTGAGAGGGAATTGTTAATACAACTATTAAAATAAGCAGAACTCTGTAGAGAATGGAAACTGGCATACAACAGCAGCGAGACCGAGAACTAGAACGGGCTCAGAAGGGACACAGAGGCGGTAACATGAAAAAGAAGATATGACAGTAGCTTTATGGAGGATAACCTCAAACTCACTCAGGGATTTTTCGAGTTAAAGAGAACAAGTATTCGGAGAAACCTCAAAGCACTCGAGGAAAACTTTGATCAGGCATTTTGTGGCGTAATTGCTGTCTTTCCCCAAGTATTTTCATGAATAACACTGCCAGACCATTGTTGTTTCTTTCTCTGTGACTCACTATCACGATATGACAGGCTTTCTTTTCTTGTTGTCTTTGGACTTCTTGCTGTTTGCCTCTGAATTTTAATGACATTTTGGTATGCTAGGCCTTGTCAGCAGGTGAAAAAGTGAATATACAAAAGTCCAAAAGTTTGAGTCGACATTGAAAATATGGGATTCAGATTCTAAATTAAACCTGAAAAAAACATATAGGATTTAGAACATATTTGATATATTGAATATTTAGGGACATGGTGCTATTTCTTGGTCATTAATTAAGCAAATTTGACCATGTTGCTTCTATTGGAGCAGACAAGGTGCTCTTTGGAACAATCTCAAATCATGCTGTGATAACACCGATCATCAGGTTTAGCACATAAAATCAATGCCAGCTCGAGTGCATGCTGTGTGCAAAAGTATAAAAAAATACCAAATACTACATTGTAACATAAGGAAATAATTTTTTTATCCAAACAGTTATGCTGATAATAAAATAAATCTTGTGTGAATGACAAAAACTGAAACATTACTAGTGATAAAAATGACTGTATATTCATAATATCCTTCATGGCAACTCTGCACAAGAGTGTCTGTGTGTGTGAAAGAGAGAAGGATAAAGAATGGTCTTTAGCTTTGGCAGCATTTGCTGTTATGTAATTCCCATCAATAAAGCATTTTTTCTGTTGTGGTTTAGATGTGAGAGGCTGGTAGGGATGTGAGCCAGGTTGGCTAGATGAGTGTGTGCGTAGGGCAGTATTGTGATGGTCTGAATGTCTGTGCTGGCCGTAGGCTAACTCTCGCAGGCTGGCCTTGTGTAATTGCCCTGTAAATTTCCCGTAAGCCCCCTTTGTTATGCCCGACTGTAAATGTCTCTGCAGCGCCTCGATACAACTCCGAAACAGCATGTCGATAAAAACACACACATACACGTGCACAAAGAAAGAAGCCACAGATTTCAGGGACCTGATGGAGTGAGAGAAGCTATGTAGAGGAATGAAGAGATGGAAAGAGAGAGCGAGGGATGAAATGGAGTGAAGAGAGGATATGAGTGAAATATGGTGATAGGACAGGCAGACATAAAACATGAAGGTCAAAAGAAAGAGAGAGTGCAGCGGTTGTAGTGTGGAGAAGAGATAAGCGGAACAGCAGACAGAAATCACAGATGAGCAGCAGATGGAACGATGGAACTGGAAATGAAAGAATAAACATCATAAATAGAAAATGAAACACTCAAAGAAAAGATGTTTGGGTAGAGCTTTGGAAAAAAGATAAGAAAAAATGGATGCAAATTACAGGTGGGTGTGTTGGGGGTGTTTCTGACTTCAATTCATGGCTTAACCTCTCCAAGTAAATCACTAAACAGAAACTTAAGTCTAATCACCATGTACGTTTTTGCTTGCCATTAAATAAACGCTACATATAGTATAACAGAATTGCTGGAGGAGGTAACCATAGCAACAGTAGACCGCACTTTGATCATTATTGGACGGTACATCAATAAGACATGACAAGTAATTTCACATATGAGTGTGTTTTGTGTTTTGTTTAAAGTCTAAGATGCTAACGTTTAGCCTTTTGGGCAGTTTGGGCCGAGTAAAATGAATTTCAGCTAGGGCTGACTATGGCTATGGCTGATAAACTACCAATACAATTTATTTCAAAAATGTTCACCGCCCCACACTGTACTATATTCTCACACTGTAAGACTGCATGAATGAGAAAAAGAATGGAACAAAATGAGCATCAACTAGATCTAATTAAAGGAGTGGAACACAGAGACACGAGATGGATGTTTGGTCCATTTTCCTCTCTCTTGGCTTTTAAGTTTTCTGCATGTCCCTATCGCCCTCCTATTTCCCACTCCCTCTCTCTCTCTTGGACAAAAGGGGATGATTATACCGCCTGAGCTGCAGAACAAATCACATTTCTGAAGGAGAGAGATGGAAATAAACAGGGTCCTCGCTGGAGAGATAGTAGAGAGCGAGAGACCAGAGAGATGATGAGCAATTCATGGCAGGAAGATAAAGAGGAGAAAAGTTAAGAAAATGTAAAGAAGGGGGAGACACATAGGCAGGGCAAGGTTATATGCCTTGAAGGGAGAGGAGAGATCCGGAGAATGAAAGCCAGGGAATGATGAGGAAGCTTAACGTGAGGGTTAAAGAGGCTGAAGAGGAGAAAAAAGGGAACGATGAAGAAAAAGAGGGGGCTTGATGTAGAAGAGGATGCAGGGGAGCGTGTGTAGGTGTGAAAGAGGGAGAAGGAATGAGATTAGTGGGGAAAAGCGGGCGGTAGGAGAGGGAATTATGAGTTTTAGAGCAGAGCGGAAAGCCAGGAAACGAAGGGCAGGGGATAGAAATGTGCAAGACTGGAGAAGAGTCGCAGAGCCGGAAGAAAAAGATCTGGAATGAGACGGTGACATATTGGCATGAACAGGAAGAGAGGGGATTTGCTAGGGATTATGAATTATTTGTAGTGTGAATTTTTTTTTAGACTGGAAATTATTGGTGGAGTGTTAGATTATTGGCTGAGATAACTTTGATTTGGACGTCTGTATTATCTTGAGAGATGTCCATTGCTTGACTGGAATGGAAGGGTTTGTGTCACCACAAAATGCATTTTCCTTTTGTTGGACAGAAGTATTTTAGATTTTAGATATGTCACTCAAAAATAAATATTTGAGATTGATATGTTGCTTTTATTTTTGAATTTTTACTACACATACACAGCTTTTGTTGAATGACCTTCAATAAAGAAAGATACAGCCAGATATAGTGTAGTCAACCTGAGCTCCTGTACAGAACACAGAGAGAAAGACAGGTATGTGAGTAAAATATGAAAGCAAGAAATCACAGCCTGTCAGCTTTTCCACCAACAACTCCATTACTGATTACCTGAAACACAAGAAAACACAATGAAATCTTCAGATGTTACATTGTCTGATTTACAGTATCATCCAAAAATGATCCTACATGACTCTGGCTCTGTACAAGTACAGCCAAACTTAGACACACGGTATACTAGAGGATTCATGACATGAACAGATGATCCTGGGAGCTTTGTTTTATGGAGAGTCATGGTTAAAAGAATAAAACAGGAGAAAGAAAGATCAAGTGTCTCACGAGTTATGAAGACATCAGGCTTACAGAGCGAAACAGAAAAACGGAAGTGAAATTGGATTAGATGATTGAATTAAAAGAGGTCTCAATGTCTTGATGGCGCTAGTATTGTTAAACTTTGACGTAAATCTCATGGGAGCTCCTGATCCTCGCTCTGGATATGTGCTAATTCATTTGAGGCTCATAAAAGTTAATACATGACCTGTGTGTGTGTGTGTGTGTGTGTGTGTGTGTGTGTGTGTGTGTGTGTGTGTGTGTGTGTGTGTTCTCTTTCTTTTTGTGTGTGTCTTGTGGCTTCAGCGCTATAATTCAGCTAGTTAATCTTGGGCAGCGTACTTGCTCATATGCCAACTTTATATCTGGCTTTCCACCAACTCTCTAAATTGAACTCACCTACATCTAGAATAACTCAAGCAGCTTCCTCAGGACCATTACACTGCCATGATATGGCCTTGTTTATTTATTCACTTATATTATTTATTTATTTTCTCATTCATTCAGAAATAATACCCCTTTTTCTTCACTGTAAGGGCACTGTAAATTAAAAACTCGTTTTCTATATTCCAGAAGGACATTTGTGTGAGTGCCTGCCAACACTTGCTGTGTGTATCGCCCTCACCTGGTCAACATCTGAACTTCCACACCCCAAACAACCCACCAATGTTCTTTATTTATTCGCTCTTCATAGCGTCTGCATGTCGGCCTGGTATCGATTGCTCGACTTCCTTACTTAATCCAATTCAGAGCAAGTTGAGTATTTTATTACGGCTTGATTTTAAAAGGGTCAAGATTAATCCATCTCCAGCTTGTCCCTTCTTGTGTTGACCTACCTGCTTGTACTCATAAACCTCTGTACCCACAATGCAGATATGACCATAAACAACTCCCACACAAGTTATCTCACGATCAAACTTGTACCGGGTTCAACTGATCTCTCACAGCTGTGAATGTGTCCAAACCGTGGCTATATTTTCCTCACCACCCTTCCCCTTGTCTATCTTACCCTCTTTTTAATTCTTTTTCTCCCCCATCAGTGAGTTGGCAGATTTCTCAAATGGCATATTGGCATCACATCTCCCCTCCATTCGCGCCATCTATCTTCCTGTTTGCGTGCTCTCCTTTCGGCCATTTACATGAAGAGGAGACAGCTGGCGCATGGCAAAGTGCATTTAACGGATGCTCAATTAGCCGTGTTTTGTTTGACTTCTCAATCAAACACATTCAGCTACTTTTGTTGAGAATTTGGCCACACTTGTTTGAGTTCTGTTAGGTTGGAATGAGGTTTTTAATTGCCTTCCTTACATTCACATGCTTTCTCTTGATGTATAGTGCTGTTGGAACAATTAGGAGCCATTAAAACAATATCGGCCAAGTCCGCGGATGCCCGAGTGCTGAGTAATAACAGTCATTAGAATAATAATTGGGATGGCAATGGCTGTGCCGATTGTCGTGATATGAATCACAATATTGATGCGGTGCACAGAAATAATAATGGCTGCAATTACAATAACAATTGTGCAAAATTTCAGGGTGTTCTCAGTCAATGTCTTTCATTTTCAGTTTCTTGCCTCTTTATTTCAGCTCAGTACCTCACCTGTCAATGTTTTATTAACCGTCTGCTCTGAATTTAAGATAAGGGTGCTTTGAGATGGGTAGACACCCCGATAGGATTCAATTTAAATGAAACCAGACGCATGGACCAATGGATGACAGAGGATTCAGTCTCGCACCTTGATACAATGTTCTTTATTTCCTTCTTGAACTTCTTGTCTCGTCTTCTTTTTCTGTCATCACATTGGCACAAACTCTGTATTATTTCTCTCAGAAACGGACTATAGCCTAGCAGCTACTGATGAGAGGTTTGGAGACAGTCTTCACATTATGCTTTTGTGTGAAATGAGTCATGCACACAATATACCCTTTTAACTGTTGGTTCGGTGAGGTTCAGAAGGCTGTGTCCATGTTGAAAAGTGAGATTTTAAAATCTAATTTAAAGCAAATTGTGACATTATCCATGTCAACTCCTTCCGTACAAAAATACAAATTTTCTTGCTTTGACTGGACACGTACAGGATGCTTTTTTTGAAAATGTTGAAGTCATGATGGGATGCAAAATCTAATTTAAACTGTTCTGCACGAGAAGTTAGATTTGACTGAAACATTAATTTTTAAGACAAACTTTTGCATTAAATAATAGTCTGAATTGACTGCAAGCTGTCATAATTTCATACCATATTTATAACTTTTTACTAAAACAGTTGCTTATAATATAATTCATCATGAAAAAAACTGTTCTAACTAGTAGTAGACTTTGCACTCCCATACAGTATATACAGCAACACTCCTGTTCACTTAATAATAGAAGAATGCAGCAGATGTAGACAGGAGACGTGGGTGATGATCATTACAGGCCTGACATCCCGCAACCATACTGGATTTCTCTAACATGTCAGGTGTCATGCCAAACAGTCACTCTGAGCATGTCAGCCAGCAAGTCTAAGCCATTGTATATGATTGCAGAGCTGGACGAAACACGTTTTGACCAATGTGACAATTTTACCCTAGTGATCTGTCACGGTGATGTCATCAGATTGAGTCACTGTACCTCTGAAGAACTCGTGTCAGGGAAGCGAATAATTACTGCGTGCCAGAGACAGACTCTCTGCGAAGATCATGGCTAATGATGTGCCGTAGGTTTCCGCAACATGCTCTCTCAATCCAGCGGTGATGACCTAATTTTCAGCCTTTCGAATAAATACGACGCAAAGCGTCAGCCGCAACACATGCCGCAGCGACACTCCACAAGTGCTGTTGCGCTCAACTGGCCATTAAGATGTTGTAAACAGACTTAGCATCGAAAATGCCATTAGTGATGTTTCCTGTTCTCTGCGTGAGAGGGATCGGAGTTCGTTTCCAGAAAGAGCCATCATTACCACAGCTCTCATGAGCTGAGTGTCAGGCCGAGCAGATGGAAGAGCGAAGTGTAGCAGTCCCACAGTAATGGATAAAGATAATAATGCTATTGGTCTTACCGTGCCTTAATTAGGACCCTTTTCGTTTTGTCCTTTTCACTGCGTCTGTCATTCTCTCATTATTTCTCTCTTTTTCACTCTCCTGCATAGTTCACGCTTCTAAGCGCAAGGTAGTTACGTGAGTTATGTGTTAATTGGTCACTGAGGTATTTCTATCTTTTGAATCGCTCTTTTGTGCCATCTTTTCTATTCCTGTCGGTCAAAATGAATTTTTAAATGATTTATTTATATGACCGAGAGGTCTCCATGAACTCTCTCTGTCTCTTTCTCTCTCAGCAGCGGGGACAGGCTGTGGAAGCCGAGAATGTGACAGTGCTTGAGGGGGGGACGGCACATATCTCGTGTCGGCTCCAGAACTACGACGGTTCAATCGTGGTCATCCAGAACCCACGCAGACAAACGCTGTTCTTCAATGGGACGCGAGGTGAGCTGCACCTTTCACAGACTCCATTAGCAGCAAGTCTACGTAAAAGCTTTAATCATGGAATAGATGTCATCACTAACATTTTCTGGAAAAGTTTTGTGGTTATAATGGTGTGACTGTGTCTACGCAAGAATATTGGTTTAGCTTGAAGATTGATTATAATGGGATACACAGGTCCAATTAGTCTGATCATTTTAACAGTAAGAGACAAGAACAATGAGTCATTTAAATTAATTCATTTATTGTAACATTTATCTGCTATTTATAAAACAAAACAGATTAGATAATGTCTGAAAATAATGATGTTTATTAATAATACTAATCTTCTTTAAACTTAACAGATCGCTAGTCTATCTCAGTTATCAGTTATCAACTCTATTTTTGAATGTATATAATGTAATATATTAGACATATGTTATGTATAAATATGATTATGCATGTTGTCAGTGAGTTGTTCATGGTAGTTCTTAAAAGAATATCACCAACTCTTTTGCTACATCAGATGCTGCATTTTATGGCAAGTACCAAAAGTAACTTATTAAGCACTCACTCCTTGACATTCAGTCATTCTGACGCATTCCTTATCCATTTACGGTTTCTGGCAGCGCTGGTAAGTGTTAAATATGTTAAACAGAACCTTGAAGTCTATGCTACCAGTCTCTTTTCATCCTGGTGAGCTTTTATCATCTACTGGTGCCATCAGTCTTTCGGAAATCCTTTTTAACTGATTACACCTTATTTCAATTCCTTTTTAAAGTCTCGTTCATGTAATAACACTTGTTTTTTCCCTTCCAGCCGTCACTATCACTCAACTTCGAAATGCCTTTAAGTGATGGCTCTCTGTCGCTCCCGTTTAACGTGATATGCAATGTGTTTTCATCTGTCTCTTTGTAACCCTTGACTCAGAAGAGAACTCAGAAAGCATACCTAATACAGTGAAAAGAAACAGAAAGAACTACAAAAGCTGTAAGCTAAAATAGTGGCCGTGATCTCTGCTGTTATAAGTAAATGTAATTGGGCTATTTTGTAGGTGTTAAATCACAGCTCTTCTGAGGCATTTACTCCACTATATCCAGAAACGCTTTTTGCTAATAATCTTTGACTTTTTAATATCTGTGGATTTTACGCTGTGCGCGTGACAGCTCCTGGCTGCTCTTAATGCTTGAGTGCTCTGAATGCACAGAAAAAACACTAAATGAAATCCTCTTCTGGCTAACTAATGAATCCAGATAACAGTCTTTTAGTGGGCGGCGGGGTGTAAATACAGTATTTCTCAGCGGTCACGGACACAATAGCCTCTCAGCACACGTCCCTTCCGTAAGATTCATTCAGATTGGCTAGATCTTTGAGGTATGTAAATGAGGCGTGACTAAAGGTGACACCAGCCTGGACAATGCATTGACATTTCCCTGCCATTTAACACAAGCAAAGGCATTTATCTCCTTTAGGGGGTCTTTTATTCCCCTCGTTGAAACGGGGATAGAGCGACTAGATACACATGTCATGGAGAAGTATTCACCTATTCACACATGCTCACTTATTCATTTACTTGTTCACTCTCATTCTGTGTCTCTCTCTCTCTCTCTCTCTCTCTCTCTCACTCTCACTCTCTAACTCACTCACTCGTTCACATTTTTCAACATGAAAGTCAGATAAATGCAGCCAAAGCCCAGGTGTTGAAAAAGCCCTCGGCCTATTGAGAGCAGTAATCATCTTATGGATCCAGCGCATAGGGCTGCTGTCTGTGAGTGGGCTGATGGCAAAGGGTCATATCTCCATAGCACAGTCAGTCACAGCCAAACAGCTTTAAAAGGAAGTAGGAAGAAAAGCAGTATTTAGCACCAGTCGATACAAAATGAGCATGTGTGATTTTATCCCAAAAAGCCCCGTTCAGGCCCTGCAACTGGCATCATTATTTGTTATTATTATCATTTTCTGACAATTGATTTTTCTTTCACCTTGCTTTCAAAGCCTGAATCATTTTCTCCACTAGTCCTCAATCATTGTTTTGTGCTTCCTCTCAGTGTTTCTGTGACGAACAATAGTTAAACCTCTCACTTCTTTCTGTTTTCTTCTCTTTTTATCATGTCCTTTTTGTTTTCTATTTCTTTGGTTGTTTATTGTGTCATTCTCTAACAGAGTTGGAGTTGTGTAACTCAACAGTTTATACTTCTAAAATGTATAGTGAAAACTGTAAAAATTGTCTAAAAAAAATAGTTTTGCTAAAATTAGTCTAGCTGTTCTCTTGACAACATAGCACTCCTGCACTGTTAAAAAAAAAGCAGTACGATTTTATCTGAGAGCACGTGTATACTGTGTTTATGTAAAATGAAAATGTGACAATTTTATATAAAAGAGGCAATATGTTATTTTATCACTTTACAGCTGAACTTGTTAATAGCTAAAAAAGCTACACTATCCAGACACTTTCATGCTTAACACATTTTGCAGACTCTTATCTCTAAAAATGTAACATTTAATCTATATTCTTACCTCTCTGTTTCTCTTTCTCCCAGCACTGAAAGATGACCGTTTTCAGATGGTTCTTTTTTCCCCGCGGCTGGTGCGGATCACGTTGACTAATGTTAGCGTGTCTGATGAGGGCGGCTACTTCTGCCAGCTCTACACCGATGCCACGCACCACCAGGTGGCCACGCTGTCAGTGGTGGTGCCCCCGGAGGTGCCCACAGTGGAGGTGAAGACGGAGGCGGTGGAGGGTGGAGAGGTGGAACTCACATGTGTGTCTCCCCGGAGCAAACCACCTGCCACGCTGCGGTGGGTTCGAGATCGCAGAGAGATCCCTGGTGAGTGTGTGTGTGTTGAACCAATTTGGCCGAAATTATTGTAAGAATTGTAAAATCTGAAATGGCCCCTACAAGTAGTATGGTTTACTAAAAAGTGTCAAAATTATGAAATTGAAAGCTGAGGGTTGGAGAAAATATCATTAGCTCAATATGTGTGTGTGGACATATGTGTCTAAAAAAAAATTCTCTTATCCTATACAAAAACATTCAGATACTATACATGCAAATGACTTAGAAGCAGTATATACCTCATATTTATACAGACATAAAATATCACACACACAAATTCCATGTAACATATGTGCATATTTGCTTTGTCTCTCCATCAGACTTTCTCTCTTCATGGTAAATGTCATACTTTTCTACTAATTTCTCTGCCAGACTGAAAGATACGCATTGCCCTCTTCCCATGTGTTTGCTCATTGGCACATTTTCCCCTCTATTGCTTTATGTCACGCTGTTGAATTTCAAATGCATCTATCCATCTGTGTCCCTTCGCATGTGTGCCGAAAAGCGTTTGTCAAACACACGCACCACTGTATCTGGATCCAGGTGCAGCCCAATCTGTGCCTTCCTTTTTTTTCTTTCCCCCTCCATCTCTCGCTTTGATTTCCCACTGCCAATAAATTTGTTCTGTGTTTTTGGGCTCTACAAAGAAAGAGAAAAGGGGAGAAAAAGAAAGAGAAAAACTGAGACGGGGAAAGTGCAGAGTCAGATTTTAGACTTGGTGTGCTATCAGGGTTGTTAGAATATAAAGATTGATTGCAAGCGTAAGATAGATGCTCTTTTCCAAACCTAGTGAGCTGCCCGGAGGCAGCATTTTAAAGACCTCATGAAATTGAAATTAGGGTTTTGTGGCTCAATGTGCTTTAGCTTTGAATTCATCTATATGCTAGTGTACTCCTTTACAGTGGCAAATTTTACTTTTGGTAGATATATGCATTTAAAATGCATATAGAGAATTTACAGGATTTGGACTTTTAAGAAAAGGAGGCAAAAATATTGATCACTCATCCTGCCCTACACTAATTTAAGTACTTAGTGGAATGAAAATGTTACTCATCTAAATCACTAGCAAGTAGCAAATAATTGTTAATGGCTGTGGGGAAGGCAACATACTAATGTCAAACTTCATTAAAATCCTGTGCTGCCTGTGTATGTATGTTCCAGATCGATCACTTACAAGGTTTTTAGAGATTACGTAAGATAAAACAGATCAAGTGTGTTGTTGCATCTTCCTGCCCACAATAGATTATATCAGTCTCAGATAGAGTTTAAACCTTTCTACTTGAGTAAAAATAATATAAATGTCCATCTTATTACCAAATATCACTCATAAATCTGTAAACTCTTTTAGTTTGGCCTGCTGCTCTATCCGCCTACACTCTTTCATCACCTCTCTTTTTCTCACTTTCAGTTTTTGTCCTTCATGTTCCACTTGTCACTTCTTTATTCATGATCAAATTAAAACATAATAGTCTCACAATGAAAATGCAGCCCTGTTCTGTGCAATGGATGAAATTCATGCTGTCTCAAATAATCAGGACAATTACGCAATCTTTTTAAAAGTATGCAAATACTGTCTGGATTTGAAATGTTAAACAGTTTCGAGAAAACAGACTTCTTTAACGCTACTTTGCCTTCTTCTGTCTCTTTCTGTTCTCTTTCTTTTTTTCAGGTGTGATCTCTCAACAGGAGAACGGGAAGACTGTGAGCGTGTCCAACACTATCCGTATCCCCGTGGAGAGGAAAGATAATGGAGCGGCGCTGAGTTGCGAGGCGTCTCACCCGGTGCTCGTGGGACAGAAGCGAGTTCGTCACTACAGCCTGGATGTACACTGTGAGAGCCAACTATGCAGTCACGTTTCCATGACTACTGCCATATTAGACTGATTAGCGGTTGTTATTAGCTCGCTAAAGCCCCATCTGTTTAAACATGTTCACTTGGCAAGTCTCTAACAAGGTTTGTTTGTTTGTGTTACATCTTGCCTGCTATGATAAAGAATGAAAAGATGACAGTATATCCCTTTACACATCACAAAGTGTTAAAAAAAATTATTATGGAAAGTAATTCACGAGTTGACATTTTCTCATAATCCTTAAATGAGATGAAGATGTCCCTGATGGAGGGTTCAAGCATGACAATCAACCTTAACTATAAATTCCCCTCTTGAACTACAAAGTTAATTAAGATAATATTATTATTAAGACATGTGAAGTGAAATAGAGGTGGCAAGTTGGTGGTGGTGAGATACCGTAAGGAATTTTCATGGGGGTAAATATATTATTATATATTTGTTATGTTATGTTATGTTATGTTATGTTATGTTATGTTATGTTATGTTATGTTATGTTATGTTATGTTATGTTATGTTATGTTATGTTATGTTATGTTATGTTATGTTATGTTATGTTATGTTATGTTATGTTATGTTATGTTATGTTATGTTTATGTTTATGTTTATGTTTATGTTTATGTTATGTTTATGTTTATTATATATATTAATTAATTTATTTATTTATTCTCAAAGTTTAGTTTACTTCTTTATTAATATGGAAATAATTTGACTATTATCAATACTAACTTTACTCAAATCCCCCGTTAATAAAATAGGCAATAATGGACTTCTGTAGAAGTACTGTACTTTACTGTATATAACGTCACCTTAACGTCACCTGTATATAACGCCACGTTTTAAGACAGTGTTTATTGCTGTCTTAACCCACAGCGAGTTTGTAACAGGCACCTGTTGACAACATGCCTAGATACTTCCCGTCTAATCTTTCCTTTTTTTTCCCTCTCTCCATCTTTGTCTTTATCTCTGCAGTTGCTCCAACAGTGAAAATCATCCCCCCTCATGGCATCCTCAGAGAAGGAGACTCCCTCAGTCTCACCTGCTCCGTTACTGGAAACCCACTGTGAGTGCACACCAATGTGTTTGTTTCTCTTTTGCTGTGGTTACGGGTTGAGCGTTGGAGATTTTGATGGATGTGAACGCTTGTGTGAAGTTCTGTTTCTACATGTACTTAAAAAACGAATCATCTGAACCGGTCCCACAAGAGCAGCTTTTATCATCTCACAATCCTAAGCGCTTACAATGGATCATCTCAATCCAAAGTATAACAGCTGGGAAAAAGAGTCCCGCATCTGGACGTGAGGGAGAACGTTCGTAACTGTCTCCTCTCCCCATAACTCCCTTTCTTTTTTCACTCTTTGTAATTATCTGTCCTTCTCCCTCTGTGGCTGTGAGCATCAAGCCATTAAACCTCTCTGGAGTCTCGTAAGACGTCGCCACTGAAATAAAAAATGGACGAATGAAGAGATAGAGTGGATGGATGAACTGCCAGTGACACTCATTTTATGCTGGAACAAAGAATTGAAGAAGAGTTGAGAGGAAAAGAAGCTCAGAAGACCCTTGCATTATTCTATAAAACAGTGTTCCTGTAGCTAAATTGATAGAGGATTGCATTAGGAGGGCAAAGGTCATGGGTTCGATCGCCAGATAACACACATACTGATGAAAAATGTATACCTCGAAAGCACCGCAAGTCACTTTGAATAAAAGCATGTGCCAGATGCATAAATGTAAATGTAAAACAGGTGCCTCTTCTCAAGCGACATAAATTAATTTTAATGTATGTTGAGTATTGCACTTTAAGAAAAGTAACATAGGTGACAATAACAGGATTGACAGGTTAACAGGGTTGAAGTTAACATTATCCAGATTACTTTCTTGAAGATTCGTCTACATTAGAAAAATGGTACAATGGTAAAAACTACAGTAAGCTGTTCATTGTTTAAGAAATTTGTTTGCAATGTCACCCATTGTGCAGTATGACCCTGACAGACTGTGTGATTTATATGATGGTGGAATGAGAGAGAAAAGAGCGTGTGAAACGTGTAAATGTTTAATTGTAGGGACATGTTTGACGATTACGGGATGCAGTGATGAGAAATGAGAATAGACTGCCCACCCGCGGAGAGCGTGTGTCTCTGGATGGGTGGAGATAAACGAGTGCAGTGATAGCAGAATGAGGGATGAGTCCAGATGCTTCTCTATGGTAGCTGAACTCATGCTACACTGTTTCGTGCTGCTTGGTTATAAAGCCATTACGATCCTGTTCGTCCAACATTAATCACCAATTAAACACTGTCTGCTTTTGTTGAAGGGGTGGGTTTATTATCCCGCAGTGCTTTGGCGGGCTCATCCTTTGTGTTTGTGGTCATGTGTGTGGGTGTGTATGTGAGAGTGTGTGCTGTAATTAAAAGTGCCCGGTGGGATTACGGTGGGTGAAGATGGAGGGATTGTGTTCCAGTCAGGGTGGATGAGAGATGAGACGTTTTGCAGGGCTCAGAACAGAAGCCTTAGGCTTTTGCCCTACAGCTTCCTTGTATCTCCCGCTGCTACAGCTCACCTCACAGCTGCTTGTGTGCGCGTGTGTTTGGTAATCTCCTCCTTTCAAGCTCTTTGTCTCCGTCTGCCTGGTATTATCTGCTTGGACCATCCTGGATCTATCTCTCCTCTTAGTTTTTTGTGTTTCACCCATTTTTAACCTGTGGTGCATTTACAGTTTCATTATTTGCAGAAGGTTTTTATCAAGCATTCCATCCCTTTCATGTCTTTTCTTTTTCTCTTTTGTTCAGGCCTTTTCTGTCTTTTTCACTCTTTTATTTTACCTGTATTGTATTCACTTTTGTTTCTAGTGCCTCCTTTGAAACCATTCTTGTAAAGCCCGTTGGGATAGCTTTATGATGCAAATAAAACAATGTTACCCGTTTCTTCTGTCTTCATTTTGAATTTGTCTTCTCTTCTAGACCACGTGACATCCAGTGGTCACGAGTAAACGACACTCTTCCGGAGAGGGCGGAGAAAACTGGCAACATTCTCCTTATGTCTCGCCTCAGCCAATCACACAACGGCACATACCTCTGTCAGGCGCATAATAATTATGGCCGTGCAGCTGACCACTACACACCCTGCTGGTGTACGGTAAGAGACAAAGAAGGTGTCCCTGGTGACAGGACATTAATTTTGCCGTAACTAAATTATTCATAGCAGCCTACATCAGAAACCATCTTCCATTTCTTTATTAAAGGCTTTTGTCCCAAATCTTTGTTTCCACATGGTTTAACATGACAAAACAGTTTTGTTCATACATACACTCTTATGAAAATTACCCATGGTTTTATTATATTAAAAGTGTAGTACCTGTGATTTTGGCACATGGATAACCTTTTGTATATCCACAATTTTATTACAAATAGAATAGTTAAACTATGGTTAGTGTAGAAAAATCATGGTTAATTTGTTGTCACCATGGTTTAACTATTTTAAATAATTTTTTGGGATTTATTTGTAATAATTTGTGGTTAATATATAATATATTGTGGTTAATATATGCACACACATGCACCTACACATTTAACTCTCTTTGGTCCTCATCAGTAAAGGTTCATCATTGGTACAAACGTTTTTTTTTTTTTTTCTTTGGCTCCATCAAATGCCCCCAAACCTCCCCTGTGGCCCAGGTTTGCCCCCGGTGGCCGTGCAGGGAACAGCAGATTTCAGCTCTCTCTGTAGACCTGGAGGTGTGATGTATTTTGAAAGAGTGTAAGAAATTAGATCCCCAGAGGTTTCCCTCCTTTCTTTCTCTTTTTTCTCGTCTTTTTTCCACACGACATCGACAGCCATCAAACACGCTTGTTAACGAGAGAGCTTGGAGAGAGCAGGTGGGTGGGAATGACATCTTTCATCCCTCACTCCCTCTCTCTTCTGCTCCTTCTCTTCCTCTTAGCTTTGAAACTCCTCTGCACTTTAGAGAATGGCCCTTTCTCTACATATTCCTTGCTTTGTTTCTTTCCTCTTGTGTCCTTTCTCATACACAGAACACAGACGGTACTGTATGCGGATTTGAGCTCACAACAAACCTGAACTCTCTAAAGCAGCAGACAGACCAGGCAGGAGAAGATGAGACACAAACTCTCAGTATTAGCATAAACACAGACATCACCTCCTGAAGGTCTCGTGCTCGATGATAGTGCAGCTGTAGTAAAATGGTTGACTGCTGAAGGCTGATTAAAGATGATGAGTCAGCGATCACCGTGACAGCGAGGGTGTCGAGGGTGGAGGAGGGCTGTTCTCAATATCTCACTTGTTTCGCACTGACAAACATTTTCCCACCGATTTATTGTCTGGCTAAAGTGACCACGAAGTGCGAAATGAGGAGCAAACAGCCACTTTCGGGAAAGTGGTCTGGGTTTTGAACAGAATGATGTTTAGAAAGTTGAAGAAGAGTAGGAGAGATAACACACACACACACACAACAGCACTCTTTTAATGTGGAAATTTTGACAGCACAGTTCCTATTTCAACAGGATATATGCTGAAAATTCATTCTTAGTTTTTTACTATCACCTAAAATTCATTAAATAAATGTATTTAGCCAAACTAAACATTTAAAGTAGTAGTATTATTTGAGTATACAGACATTTTCTATGTGAGCTGAAGTAACAATACAAACAATACAATGGGAATTAAATGATAAAATAAACACCTTAAGCCCACTTTGGACCTGCAGTGTACTTGTAAAATCATCATAGGTGATTACATTAATTAGGCTTTAATAGTACTGTTCACATTCTCAAAGGACATTGACAGCAGGGAGGACAACAGGAGAAAAAGCTCAGGAGAAAGCCAAGTAAAAAAGCAGATTTAAAGAGCTCCCCGGTCCTGTTTATGCAGTGTCTATGCTCTTGAATTTACCCTTGGGAAGAGCAAAGGACATGCTGACTATGCTGTGTTTGTCTTTAAGAATGCGTCTATTTGGCATATAGGTCAACAGGTACACCTTTCTGTGTTTTTGATCTAGTTGTGAGGTTGGGAAAGTTGGTCAGGCTGTAGCAAAAGAAAAGTACCTACAAGGATATCCAACCAGCCAACCGTTTCTGTCCATAAGAGATCTTTACCAGTATAGATTTTAGTTTGTGTGTGTGCTGTTAACCTTCACATATGCAGCCTGTTCAGACCTTGGAGCTTCCAGAGATGTGCTTATGTAAAACAGCAGCAGCACTTTGCCATGATTGACCTCGCTGCCAATAAAAGCCATTACAATCAAACTGCCTCAGAGAGCCGGCGAAATTGAAATGAATGGAGAGGAAAGTGGGATGGAAGGAGAGATAGAGGCAGAACCGGCGTTGCTCTGAGGAGAAATGCAGACAGTAATGAGCTGAAGCTCTAATTGGGAGAAACAACACAGGCGATTAATTAATGAAGTGAAACTCAGTAAAAAGCGTGAGAATGGAAAAAGTAAGTGAGTAAAGAAACAGTTCAATCATTTTCGGAAGTCATGATAGGAATAATAAGTGTCTGTTGAATCTCAGAGCGATGGTAAGGACGTGACCTTTGAGCACAAAGGGAGAGGTGAGAGATCGAAGGGATGGAGTCTATTGTCTCTATAGATGCTGGATTAGACACAGCTTGAACATCTTCTCCTGTCTTTGGTTGTATAACGTTGTCTCAAAACCCAAAGTCCCCAAAACTCAGTGAACAACATCTCTGACATCTGTGTGATGAAATGTTTATTAGGTTTCAGCCTGAGCTGTAATGATGCACAGGAAGGAAGAAACGACATTTAAATGGCAGTTATGGGAAATGTGAATGAATATGAATGAAAAGTGAGAGTTGAAAAGAGAGGAGCAGAAAACAGCGGATGTGATATAATGAAAGAATCTGAATGATTAAGGCTGTTTGGAAGTCTGTGACTTTGGCATACGTATGGTTTCAGTTGTGTATTTTAAATTTAGAATGAATTTAAATGAGTGTGTAGATGTGCGTGTTGTTTTACACAAAAATGTGTGTTTCCATGTATGACACCCATTGAGAAGAAGGGAAGAGAGATGATTAGTTTCCATCCTCTGTCTGAACATACAGGGTGGTCTCAGGATATTGATCCATTCCCACGTATTGATTGCTGTTCTGAAGGCCACACACAAACACACACACAGCCAAAAAAGTAGTTAATACTCTGGGTTATATATAAAGGTGGTAGACTCATATGCAGATGAAAAAAAGAGTAGCTGTGAGCCTGTGAGAGGAACGAGACGGAGCGAGAAAGAGTGATGAGGCTAGTGCTTATATTAGAGGTGTGGAGGATGGTGAGCACAGCAGAAAGATTGATGATCTTGGGGATGGAGGGATTGAAGATTACAGCGAGAGGGAGAACACAACCCCGGGTGCATCGTAACTGCAGTATTTTTCAGCGGTGAGGAATAGAAGGGCGTAACAGGAAGTTGCTGCACCCTGCTGGCTGGAAATGTAACCCACAGAGAGACCCCTGACCTCCAGCCCTCTTTACCTCTCACACACTCATACAGACTAACATGTCTCATTTTGCATGTGTTTGCCGCTGCATGAGCTTGGATTAGTTGCATAGTTTGTAAATAACCCTGTATCACTGCCCTTCCCTTGTAGTGTCTGTCTCACCCACCCCTCATGCTGCCATTGCTCCACCCACCCCTCCATCCTTCAGCCTTACAGAGGAATATAAAGGTAACCCTTCCTCCATCACCTCTCCTCCACTGCTTTATTTGCCATCTCTTTCCCAATTTATTATGTTTTTGACATGATTATTTTCCACCTCCTCTCTTACCTTTGAAATAAACAGGCTATTGTACCTGTTATGATTTAAAGTAAGTAACCTCTTCCTATGCTGTTTCATCTTTTTCTCCATGATTTGTGCAATGTTTAAATATCTCTCATCAGCATGCATTAAAAAAACATCAAACAGACAGTGATGTATATTTTTCCTACATTTTTGGGTATTTTGAATCGTGATTGATGATTTCTTACTTCAGTCATATTTGAACTGCACAGACGGCACAGTGGATTCTTTACACATCCATCTATATTGCATATTACTGTCAATATCTGTCTGGCACCGATATACATTTGGATTTACAAGCTGTACTAAGCTTTTTCATTTCACCTTGAATGTTAACACTACTGTTTTGCCGCCTTGCAAACACTGATATCTCCTTTAGGATTTGCAAATCTTGTTTTTTATTTGTTTCCAACTTGTAAGTAAATACTTGTGAATTCCTCCCTGACTTCTCTGCTTTGATGCTTACCTTCAAACCAGCGCTCTTCCATATGCTTTCTTTTGCAAAAAACCTTCTTGTTTTCTTATTCATGTGTTTCTGTATTTTTAGTTTTTAAAGATGCATGTGCACATACTTCTATTGTCTTCTAAGTGCCCTTGTCATCTGAAGCACCGGATCTGCTCTTTGGAGTATGTGCTAAGCTGCTATTTTTTTTTTTAGCATTTAAGAGCCTATGAAAAGATGAAGAGACATACAGTATACTAAAAAGGAGAGCAAAACCAACAAGCCCTTACATTCATAATGTTGTGGGAAGTGGGGTTGTGACAGCGGAGAGCCCTTAAACCTCTCACCCCGCAGAGCTACTGACAGTCTTGACTTTACTCCATAGCAACACCGCACAACCCTCACGCACATCACGTACGCACAGTTGGGTTTTTCGCATTTGATGCTTGTTTTACACTTGCCATACTTTAGCCAGGTTTCTAAATTTATCCTGGATAATTACATTTCAAGAGTTCCTCCTGTATATTTGTGAATTCCGGCTTAATGTTATTATTTGCATATTTATGAGGTCAAATGGAACGGGCACACAACATGTTTTAATAACTGCTTTTCCATCTGTAAAATTTTCATTTCAATTTCTCAAAACATACAAACACGGAAAACGAATAATACGCTCTCAATTCTTCAGCCCATATATGTGTTTGCAATTGCTGTTTAACATTTCATTTCACTTTCGTAAGCTAACACCAAACACACGGCGTGAATTTCTCTCTGATTGTTGTTGTTGTTGTTAAACAACTGTAACATTCTGGCACCTTTTCACAGACAAAAAATAGCAGATAAGATTTGATATTTGAATTTTTGTTTTTCTTAGATGTATTGAGATTTGACGGACAGCTAATGATGTCAGAAATCTCAATTTTGTCAATTTTCTACTTCTCAGATTTTTCTCCTGAGAAATAGAGCCAAGTAATTTCATATTTGTCTCCTAAATTGAATAAATTATCGAATTAAACATAACAGAGAGCTATGAGAGAGCAATATCTGAGCAATAAACTTTCTTTCTGAGAAAGATTTCACACTGGACACCTTTGGAATCGCAATTTGAAAAAAGAGTGATCAAAAGAAGGGTTCCTAACCCAGGGTTAAGCACAGTGTGAAAAGTCCTATTCTGTCTGTCTGACCTGCAGAAGATTATATCACATCCATTTCTAACATTTTCATTTCATGCACTTCACAGTGCAGAGTCACTGAATCTATCACCTTTTGCTCTCTTTTCTTCATAGCCTTATTTCCCAGCCCGTTCCTTATGGTCACTCTCATTCTCTCGCTTTCTTCAATCTGTGCAATTTTTTCTCTAATTTCTGAATTGCTGTTCTTCGCATTTTTTCCCTTTTTCCCCAGTAGCCAGTGTGAACTGAAGGATAAAAACTATGTTTTCTTGAACAGATGGAGAGAGAAAGACAACAGCAGGCCCAGTACATAGAGACTGTGTTCTTTCTTTAATGTCACTTTCTAGGTGCCGGGTGACTGGTTCCCTGAAAAGCGCCGTCTCAGAGAGCGCTGTTAATTTTCATTGTCTCTAAATAAAGCTTCTAATTTTTTTGACATTTTTAGAGGTTAAAGTGTTTACCTTTTTTGCGGTAAAATACTCCTATTTCATGTTAATGAAATGCAATTGTTTTGTTTTCCAGGCACATTTCTTATAAATGTTCTTGACTATTTTGCTGCAAGCAAGCATGCTTTTGTCTTCATTTCATTTATCATGACATCATTATTTTTTGTCTTGCTGTCTGGAAGACACCCTCTCTATTTATCTGTCTCTACCATTTCCATCCATTCTGTACCCACCGCTGTGTGTGTGTAAACACGTTGTTAAATATTTAAGCGTGTTGTCCAGGCTTATAGGATGATGGTTCTGAGTCAGCCTCTGTTTGCCTCTTACTGTTTCCTATCTGTCAGTGTGGAAAAAACTTTACAGAGTACTTAACAAAACGCACACATACACGGATTGATTGATTGATTGATTGATTGCTTTCATCCATCATCTGCAATCTTTCTCTGTTATTCACTGTGTTGACATGCACAAGAATATTTTGATAATGAAGCATCATGTAAATGCGTTAACCTGTCTTCCTTGTTTTGCTCTCATTATAATGTAATTGCTAAATCTTTGTTCTTTGTTTGTGTGACTCAGATCCCGGGGCAGTGGTGGAGACCCACAGTGCAGTTCCGTATGCAGTGATAGGGGGCATTCTGGCTCTGCTGGTCTTTACTGTTATCTGTGTGCTCATCGTCACCATCTGGTGCTCCGTCCGACAGAAAGGTGACCTCCTCTGTCCACACGCACTTAACCGGTCGTGACACACTGACATGCTACACCTTGCTCTCTGAGGAGAGAAATGCACAAATAAATATCTAATGACGGAGAGAGAGAGTAGAGGAATATTAAAGGACATGGAAACAGAACAGTGGTGTGTGGTGATGCAGAGTAAAATAAAATTGTAGAAATGTTAATGTTTTTTTCTAGATTACTAATTGTAGGCTATGTTAACTCTTTGTACAAAAGGTCAAATTTATGCTTCCATTGAAGCATAGAAGATGCTGATTGAAACATTTTCATTTCATGCTGAGATAATTTCCACATTGTTATGTTAATTTTTTAATTCAACTCAAATTGTTATGATAATGTAGTTCCTGATCATGCTCCTAATAAAAAGGATCAACGGGTTTAAACTTGCCATATTAATATTACATATTTTGTTAAGTTTTTAAGTTTTAAAAGTGTTCACTGAATAGCTATTTTACAATAGCTTCAAAATGTTTGTACTTCAGTCAGAATTCCAGAATTTATTTTGCTAGTTTTCTTTGTCGAGACTTTCAGTTTTAGGTGTTAAATGTAACAATATGCAGATGTTGTTGCACTGATGCAAGCCTTCATTAGTTTTTTTTTAGTTTGCAACCATCAATTTCCCAAAACAAAGAAGGTAAAATCAAATGAGATAAAGTGAGCTACAATGCTTTGTACATTTAATTAACTGGATTTTCCAGTGGTTGCTTATTTATTAGGTGATTATGTGCAGGAGGTTGATCTAGACTGGACTGGAGCCCATCCCAGCATCCCCGACCACAGGCTGTACATTATAATATATACAAATTATTTTTAAATGATTCAGACCGTGATATAACATTTTGGTTGCACTGCCCACCTTCACTGTGAGAGAATGATGGATGAGTGAAGACCCAGCGGGAGAAAATGGTTGGTGTAGAGACATCTTGTGTTCCTGAGGAAAAATTGCTTGTGTGTTAGTATGAGAGAAGAGAGGCTGTGGCAGAACCGTGATATAGAGATCTAGCCCAGGGAAACATGGCAAACAAAGCCCTCATGTTTAATTGCCTTCATTCGCCGAGCGTAACGCGGCACATCTATAAAGAAAACTTAATTACCTTGTCCCTGCGCTGCTTTAAGAACTTCTGGTGGTCTCAGTATGTCACAATTTCCAATAAAGATCACAGCACCCGCAAATTGGGGCGGTGGCTGGGAAGGGAGGGACCAGAGCCCACCTGCCAATCAAAGTCAGAAGCAGTTAGTTCACCCATCAGCGTAGAGACAGAGAGCATTAGGGTTGATCCTGTCTAACCTTGAGCCGGCAGGAAACGAAGAATGGAAGTGATTAATCAGATGCTTCGTATAGGGGATGAGGAACATTAAAGCCCTTGATGCATTGTCCTGTACTCACAAGGCCTGTGACACCAGTGTTTTTGTAATGACCCCGTCAGCCTCAGCTTCACACTTAAAAATAAAACCGCACGTACATAAGATCGATTTTTTTTAATTAAACACTGTTGTGCCAGTTCCATGGTTATTAGAGTTATTTGTCCCTGTGCCACAAAGACAAAACTATTGGCTCATATAATGATGTGAATAAAAAGCTCATATTTGACTGGGTTGCTGACTATGCAGTTACATTTTAGGGACGATTATACCGACAAATTTTGTAATTAATTGAAAGTTGGTTCCAAGTTACAGTAAATGACATTTGCTGGTCCTGCAGAAGAAGCCTGAATGTTTTTTCTGCTTGGCAGAAACATGCCACACAGGTAATGAAGATTTAGACGTGCATGTGAGGTAGATACAATTCAACATCGCTTCATCAATCCCCAGGGCCCAATTAGTTTCCAGCAGACAAATGCATGCTCTTAGGTATAGGTGAAGACACAAGAGATATGCATAAAATATGCAAAAATGGGCATACATTGAGTAAAAATACAAAGTAATATAAAAAATTGTATACAGTGGAAAATAAAGAAGAAAAATATACCCTACATTGTTATATAAGTCAAACGGGTCATTAATCAAATAATGTAAATTGGTAGTCAATGGTTAAATTAATAGTTACGTTTCTTTTATTTCTACAAAAATGTACAATAAAAAGAAAAAAATATTTCAATATCTCTCTCTTTCTCTCTTATAGGTTCATATTTGACTCATGAGGCCAGTGGGTTAGATGAACATGGTGAGGTACAGGAGGCGTTCCTCAACGGTAACGATGCCAGCCAGGGCAAGAAAGAGTACCTGCTGTAGCGCCGCTCTGCTGGATCACTTCAGAAACACTGGACCACGTCAGACTGCACACCACAACCACACACAACGCTCCCAAACAGACACACCACATGACAACCAGAGGAAAGCATCACAATCGTGCCATATGAAGATGGAGTGGGAAGGAGAGGACGGAAATTTTAATGAAATAGGGCGGAAAGAGAGAACGAGAGAGAGAGAGAGTTAGTAGGAGCCAAGACAAGAGGATAATTATTATGATCGAAAGAGATGTGAGGAACCACAAAGACCATCTCATCTCTCACACACACTGTTTTAGTTGTGTGTAAGATTGAGACAACTAGCTGTAATTATAGGGCCAGAAGAGAAAAGTGTCTATTCAAAATGGATCGATCCATAACTGGCTGGAACAGCATCGCTGCGGGAAGCCGCAAGGGCTTATGAGCTATTGAATGTCCCAACGTGAGCAAATTGAAATACAGTGCATTGCCAAAGCATCTGGGCTTCAGAGACTGAACTAGTAGATAATACATCCACCAATAGCAGCGCTGTGAGCTCAGAGCCGCCCTCATAAAGTATTCATACCGGGCTATCACCGTGTTTCATCCGGTGACTCCATTATCTGCTCATGTTGGTCAAAACTCACCTCACATAATCGCTTCCTGACGATTTAGTGGTCCTGCTGAAAGACTCATTTTGATCCTCTCTCTGTGATTCTCTGTTTCCCCCTCATCGATGTTCCTTCCTCTCCGTCCTTTATCTCTCCACTTCTGTTTGTTAATAATTAAGGCGTTCGACATGTTCTCTTTTATGAGTAGAATGAATTGGAGCGGACGACTCGCTCTGAAACTGTAAAAAGGGGCTTAATTATCTCAAAGCGTCAATGGGAACGTCGAAGCTTGACTTCTGTAAAAGAAAAGTGGGGGTTGGTAGAGAACGTGCCAGAAATTATTAAAAAAAAACTTTGATTGCTACTACACAAAACACTTACACAATGAAACATATCTCTGAAGTCATTATTTGTATAAAAAAGTAAAATTTCTCTTTTAAGAAATCAATACAAAAGAAGACTTTCTTTTGCGCGCATTACCGAGCGATGCTATCGTACTAACACAGAATATTAGCTTAGAGGTGCAAAACTGAACAAACTACTGTTACATCATCTTTGAAAAAAACTGAGAAAACTACAAAAAAATATATATATTTCGTTTGTCTTTAAAAGATATCTGGGGTCTTAATTGTTTTTATTAATTATTATTTTGGACTATTATGATCGTTGTTATTGTTATTATTATTCTTACTGTTATTATAATTGTAAATGTTACAAATTGTATACTTTCCACGCTTTAGTTTGACCTGTAGAAACAGCTGTATACCTACTTTTCTCTCCTCTCTTTCATCTTTCTAGACCTTTCTATCCTCTTCGTGTCTTTCTCCAGATTTGTCCGTCTCCTCTTTGTCTTTCACTTCCTGTTTATTTTATAGTCTTTGCGTCGCTGTTGATATAGCTAACTGTACATCTTTATAGGGGAAAGATACCGAGCACGACAAAATAAAAAATACTTAAAGAATCTCATGTGAAAGCCTGTTTTTACCGTTATTGATTTAAAGTTTCCTGTAATGTTTTAATTAAAAACAGAAAGACACATTGATGGACTTTTACCAGTGGCAATAAAAAAGCAGGGGGAGGTGAGCAGAAACTGAGCAAAGATGGAAAGCTGTGTGACTGAGATGATGGATCATGGGAATAAAGGAAAAGACAAAATAGGTACATTAAAATATGAAGCCTCCATTATTTCAGAGCAATCAATATACTGTTGTGTCAGAAGTCACTTGCTGAGCGCTGAGGGGGGTACGGGTGCGTTTAGATTTAAAAGCAGAGGGGAGGATGAGAGATCGATGTGTTTGTCCTTTATTGATGGAGAGGCACTGCAGAAGCCAGTCGTAAACAGTAGGTGTCACATGACAATCAAAGCGCACACTCTGATCCCTGCTGTTCTGCTCACTTTGAGCTATTGCGTGGCCTTCTTAGAAGGGCATATGCTAGCAATAATTTTATAACTGCCTCACCGAGCACGATTTAATACAGCAAATAGATATAGACAGCAAGAAGTGACTTCTCAAGCAAACTCCAAATGGAGAATTCAAATGAAAAACGACAGCAGTAGACATCTGAAGTTATCATCAATCTCATATAAATTTTGTTTATAGGACACAACTTAGTTAATCTGTGATGTAAGTCACAGGCTGATCCACGGGTTGTTGGTCAAATACCACATCAAAGTTTCTTTCGGCTTTATCCAGGCAAGGACAATGAACATTGCATTCTCTGCATGACAGATTTGAAGCTTCCGTGCTCCTGGTAATGACCCCATTCAAGGAGATGTGGATTAGAGCAGGTGTGATAAATTGACTGAAGCTGTTTTGGTGATGGAAAATTGTCATATTGGCAGGAAGCTAAAGGCTCTCAAGCGAAAAGAACAACTGAATGAGCTCTCAGTCACAGAAAGGTTTTACTTGTTTTTTCCTTTTGACAGCATGTCTTCACTCAATACTTCACCTTAGCATTTGAGGTTAGTGCACACTGCAATGAGAAAGAGAGAGAACGAGAGAGAGACATTTTCAAAATGTGAAAGTCGGTAATCAAGAAATTAAGGAAAAGCACCAGACAAATTACAGTCTCAAAATTCGGCCTGTGGAGTGTTTTAGGAGACAACTGGGTAAAAAGCGACATTAGATTGAGGAATTCATGCTTGAAACAGATGGATAATGGGTGGTTTGAGAGAGAGAGGGAGATCAACACAAATATACAGATACAAAAGGAGTCATTTCTCACATCGGCATTGACTCAAGTTGACGAAAAGAATAATCCAATTAGTGTAAAACGGGGCTTTTATTCAAGCTGCATGTAAGAAGTGTGCATTTAATCCAAACAGCTATGGAATCCTGTTTTCTCTGGGAGTTATTGAGTGGTTCATTATCTCAATGCATTCATACAGTCTTTTCCACCTGATATGCTATTGTTATTGTTTTAATTAAACATTTAGATCCAAACCAAAAGCTTACAGCGCGCTGGGTTTGAATGTTGATGGGATACATTTTAATCTTTTACTGTAATTAATTATGCACAAGTAACATATTCATGGCATTCATATTATAGTATACTTTAAGACCGGTGGGTACGTGGCCCTAAGGATCCAATTTCTGTATTATTCACTTTGACCATTAATCCAGAAGTATCACTATTAGACATGACAGCACTGGAATATTTATTGCGAGGTTTTTGCAACATGACAAGAATCTCAATAAGTTTAACATTGTTTATAATGCAAATATACTACAGAAAGCCTGACATCTGAGATGAGCTTATACTGTGTTTGTTTTACTCAACTACTGATTAGATTTACATATAACCCAGAGGAAATGTTTTATTACTCAAAGTTTGCTGCTTATATTTAGTTACAATAAAATTTTTACAAATCTATAAAAAAACATTTGCTCTTAATGAGACATGTTCATAATAAAATTTTGATTAGAAACTCTTGAGCAAATGTGACATTGTTAAAACCTCTTGAGACGACACATAACAAAAAATTTATGGGATGTAGGCAAAAGTCTCCATTTAATCTCATTACTGAAAATGATTGAGATGATAAGAAATCTCATTGTGTTTTTCTTTCCTACGAGTGTACTCTACAGATATTATCTGGTTAAGTGCCTGATTCACATTCCAGGGCATTACACCCCTGCGGATACGTTGTCTTAAAAAGCCAGACCACATTAACAATAGTTGTCCACTGAACAGTTGAGAGGAGGTGGTCAGGTTGGGCATGAATAACAACCACAAGCAGGACTCTTTTCCTACCTGCTGGGAGGTGGTGATGGGGGGGAGAAGGGGCACAATGCTATAGATCTGGAGAGTATAGAGGCCATTAGAGAATTACAAGTGGTGCAAAGTGTGGGTGATATGGAGGTGAAAAACATTTAGATCATGATGAAATCCAGATACACAACCAACAAAACCAGGATAGAAATGGCAAACACAGTAATGTGCATACGCATAGACCTTAAAGACTGGACTGATTCTTCCAGGTGTCTTTACTGTGTCCTCCACTATATAGGAACCTTCTGTAAGTCAAGAACTTCCTGATTACAGAGCAATCCTGGGGTTAGGGTCATTTGACAGGTGTGGTATCCAACTTAGGTCCAGTTTAAACTTCTTTTCTAAGCAGCTCTGCAGGTGTCGAAGAGCATGAACTGTCCAAAGGCAGCGATTACAGAGATTAGCCAGCAGAGCAGCACTCAGCAGAAACCTCGCCTAGGAGGCAGTAAGCCTTCATATCTAAAAGAAATACAGCCACCATCTGGATTTTACCATTAAGTGAATCATAGAAATCCTATACTCTGATTTTATAGTCAGCACAAATGTCTTTAGGGTTGTTTCAGATATATTTAATGCAAAAATGCAATGTTGTTGCGTGTGCTAAACATAAGCAAGGTGCTTGAAGTTTTTCTGTTGAACCATTCCACACATTCTCTCCCTAGATAAAAGTTTCTGCCCATGAATGCAGAAGAAGTGGGGTTCACTGATTTCAAAAGCATCAAACCTTCACATTTGCTCCCTGCTTCTTATTTTCTCTGTAACATGCAGGTCAGTGATGTGTTCCTGGTTGTCAGCACTCCAGGTGGGATTAAAATGATAGCTGGCAACAGGAGAACAAAGCGCGATTCCTCATGGCATTTGTGGTTTACACTTGGTTGAAAAGGTTAGCAGAGTCTTGCTGTGACAGGGTATCCACATGGCGTATGTGAGCGTAATGCGAATTCACAGAGTGGAACGGCCTGAGAAATTACTGCTGCTGTGACAAACTAATCACGTACTTGCCACAGCCCCTGCTTTGACAGACAGGTTATTTCATTTTATGGTTAGACAATACACAGTACATATTGGGATGAAAAAAGCTGTTAAAATATCCCTGGAAACGCTACAATATGCCACCTGTCTCCTTATCATAATGAGTTTGACCTCTTCAACAGCTACTGACAGTAATCAGTTCCAGAATGCCCATGAGTGCTTTATAGTAATGAACAATGATTGCGCAATCTCCTAATCCTTTGCTCCTCGCAAGCATGGGCTGGGCCATTGGGTCTGCTCTTCTCTTATTGTTTCTCCCACTCACACAAATTGATTAGCTCAAATAATTAATGGTGTAAAAGTTAGAAGTCGTCTCATTGTTCTGCTTTCATTGTAATTCTTTTGCGCTTCACTCGGCGCACAATTAATTTCTCCTGCTAATCAACTATGAGCCCAGATATACAACAAACACATGGAGATAAATAGTCCACTTGGGACTAAAAGAACAGGAAATGTGCTAATTAAAAAGCAAAACATTGACAATTGAACAAAACAAGTTATTAAAATTACCTCAATTGTGCAAGATAAATGTAATTTTTTTTGGCTAAAGTAATCCTTCACCATTTATCCCAGTGCTAATTCCATCTGTTTCTCACATGCTCATGAACAGAGTGAACATATTCATATATCCATTTTATATCCACAACTCCCCTAACTAGGTAGTGTGTACATTTATCAATTTGGTCAAGTGCTTTAGCAGAACTGCCCTTTCCATTAGACAAGTACAAAGGACAGCACTGCTGCAGCATTGCACTCCATAAATAACATCCATTTCATCCAGGAACACATAAAGATGCCATATTACATTTAATCAAGGAAACATGCACACTTTTACATATACGGTCTGACACGCACACCCCATCTAAAATTTGTGTAAACTTTATCTCTAGTGAACGGATATGGCAGAAATGGTTGGAAGAAAAAAGGATGAGGAAGATGCGCTTATCTGTTTGAGAGTTTAGTTGTCAATGCACATGAAGTAATTCAGATCTTAGCATGAAATTAAATGATATTTCTTACATGGTTCAATAATGATGCTACATTGCAAAACACTAATTCCATTTTAAAGTAAAAGATACTAATAATACTAATACTAATGCAAATACTAATACTACCACTACCACTACTAATAATAATAATTAAAATATTAAATTAAAATAATAATAATAATAATAATAATATATAATTGCTGTCTATTTGTCACAAAAGGAATGTATGAATGTATGTATGGATAGGTAGAATATAAAATATTTTCCATAATTCCATCCAATTGTACTTTTGTTGACCACAAGCATTAAACCATTTCCTCACTTTCTTCTGTTAGAACATTAGGATGTTGGATTAACAGTACTTAAATAAAATGTTAATTGTAAAAGTTTAAGAGACTGAACCTGTAGTTTATAGGTCATGTTTAAATTTTAAGCTTACCACTCACTCGGGTTACTACGGTATTGTCAAATCTCGCGATAACGAGCGTGATTCGCCCCTGTTAACACGCATAGGAAACCCTGCACGGCCCTCTTCCTTTTGCTGTCCACAAGCAAGGTAAAGCGTTCTCCGCGTTTTTCTGTAGTATAAAGTGGAATTTAAGCGTTGTTTGACTCTAGTTCGATCCTAGAAACTCGCGATTTAGTAAAACAAATCATTTATACACCAGGCCGTTAATAAAATGTAACAGAATACCTTACATTTAAAAGCAAATTAAAAAATCAGATCGCATGCTAGGAAGCCCCGATGTTTAATGGCTGCGCCCGTGCGTGCACTGGGCCCTGGTCTGCTCAACATGTATTAGTTGAAACGTCAGTTGCGATGAAAGATCATCAATTAAAAATTCCTAGCAAATGTTATGGTCTAAGCGATGGCAGTGTAGTTTGTTCATTGGTGTGTTTTGTTGGTACGTTGTTGTGTGTTGTCCACGCTGGTATAAACGTGGACGGTAGCTAATGGCTAACGCGCCGGTTAGATGAGCGGAGTCTGTTTTAAAACGTGTTGTTTAGTAATAGTACAGAGGCCGCCAACATATTTCTTTATTAGTAACGTTTGTTGTTATCGCTAAAGAAAATAAAAAATCTTTGACGTGTTTGATTGTGGTTTGCAGATGCCAGGCGGTGGTGTAACAGTGAAAGACGTCAACCAGCAGGAGTTTGTCCGTGCGCTGGCAGCCTTCCTCAAGAAGTCAGTGCTGCTCATGGAAAATTATAGACTTTATAGTAAAATACTTTGGTTGTTTGGCTCATTATGAATTTTAATATTTTTACAGGTCGGGGAAGCTGAAGGTACCAGACTGGGTTGACATTGTTAAACTGGGCAAGCATAAAGAGCTGGCTCCCTGCGATGACAACTGGTTCTACATCAGAGCTGGTGAGTGTTCATCTTTTACAAGAATGCATGGAATAAATGATGTCAGTGCCTGGTTTTGGTACCCATAACACTTGAGAGTAAGGATGCTGGTGGTTAATTGATATACTACACAGGGGTTTACAATATATTGTTGCTGGTCAATATCTTAATCAGTCAAACACTTGGTCGGAAGCCAGTAATTAATGCTGATAAGCTTTAACTTGAAAAATGTAGAATTTGTTACAATATAATATTTTGGATAAATTGTTCTCTTATACCATGCAGTTTGACGTGTGCTATAATTCTTGATTGTGAAACTGTCAGATTTACATTGGTCTGGCAGGAACTGTGTATTTTATATACAAATTTGTGTGCAAAAGAAGCATAATGGAAAGGGTTTCAAAACATGCTTAAATATAGCCTATAATTTGCCCATAGTTGCTAAAATGTTCCTTAGAATTGAGCTCAAAGTAATATGTTGAATGCAAGCAGATGTGGCAGGCTTATGTCTTATTGTTGTATTTGTCCTGTTCATGTATATGAGCAGTTATTGGTGTATGCTGGAAAACTACATCTGCTTCAATAAGATATTAAAGAAGGTAAAAAGTAAGAGCTAAGTTTGACTGTAGATACTAATGTTACAGACTATCAATGTGAGCTGTTTTTTATGAATTGGTTCAGAATTGCATCACTACTTGTTGCCTGATATGTTCTTCAGCTGACCTGAAAATCCGCTTTACTGACTTCCTCCCTCCTCTCTCTCTCTCAGCCTCCACGGTGCGTCACCTGTACCTGCGTGGTGGTGTTGGCGTTGGCTCTATGATCAAAATCTATGGAGGGCGTAAGAGGAACGGCGTGTGCCCTTCTCACTTTAGCGTGGGCTCCAAGAACGTTGCCCGCAAAGTGCTCCAGGCCCTTGAGGGCCTTAAGATGGTGGAGAAAGACCCCAATGGGTGGGTGCCTTCAAGTAACATTAGTCTGGCTTGCTTGACTTGATGAATTTATGTATGCTACTACCTGCATCATTTGCTTTTGGCTATATCCTTGTGATTTCTTACTGTACAATGATGCATGATTGTTTTTTTTTCAACTAATTTTCAATTGTTTTGTCTCCCAGTGGACGTAGGCTGACCCCTCAGGGGACCAGAGATCTGGACAGAATTGCTGGCCAGGTAAGGACTGTAATCTCAGTACTAATTTAAAGACTTGATGCTAATTATTTCTACAGTTGGCTGGCACACTTATCAGGCTTCTGATTGAATGGATCGAGTTGAATACCATATAGCTTCTCAGAATTAAAAAAAAATGCTGATTGCTTTTGGCTCTATAATAACCATTAAGTAAAATTAAGGTGAATGTTTCTCTGCATGAATAGACTGATCCATGCATTAAATCTGCAGAACCTATTCTCACTTACGATTTAAAGAAGCACTTCAAGTTAAGTTGAACATGGTAGCTTCGATATTTTATATTGTTGGGGTAAAATCTTTAAGAAAGAAATGCTTCCCCAAAGCCATTGCTTGTTTTTTGGCCATTTGTGGCTCTTCCACTCTCCTGTGAGCTACTGCTGTGCGCCAATCCAGTGCTGGAGGAAGTAAACAAGCCGATTTAATTTCATGCTCGCTGGGCTGCCGTATGGCACCGTTTTATTCTGCCTGATCCTCTTAATGAGCTGAATTCAGATGAGTTAACATGGTTTTCTTGTTGTGCTTGCCTTGGCTGTATCATGTGCATTCTGACATCTTCCAGAGCACTGTTGCTTCTCATTGATGGTTTGAGAAGAAAAAATGTTAGTGTTCAGCCGCATGTTAACCATAATCTTCTGGCTGTTATGAGGTCCAGAACTGGATAGGCTGCTAAATATCATCAGCATTTGGTTAACTTTTTGGAGGACAATGCAGAGAATGCTGATTGTTTTTGTTAATGTTTGTTAATTCTTGTCTCTTTCTTTCTGTTTTTTGCAGGTTTCAGCTGCAAGCAAGAAATTGTGAAATGTAAAATAAAACCTTTGTGAGAAACCCAACCTAGTGTCTCTGTGTTTTTTTTATTATATAAGATGCTCTCTGTTACATTAACCATGTGCCAATAAACCCTAATCTCATTACTTAATGTTCTGTAAAAATGAATTTGTCATTTTTAGCAAATGTCTGATGCTTTCTGAGTTTGTGAACTATGTTGTGCATTAAGTGTTTGATCATGCAAATTGATTGCATTCTCTTGTTCCAAGTGTCTGAATAACAATACTGTCTGTTTTTGTAACATCACTTCTTGGCACATTTGCTGATTGGTTTACACATTAAGACAAGTCTGTCCTTCCCTGCTGCTAGTTTTGGCTGACAAATTTGGAGAAGTTATTGTAACTGCTATTTGGCTGCTGTATTTTTACTGTAACAGTGCCATCATGTGGCCTTTTAGTCTATGACCAGTTTATTTTTCGATTAAAGTTACATTGAATATCTCGAAGCATCCCATAGAGTACAATTATGGGGATGTGTGAATTCTTCTTGCTAAACTGGCAATAAGGTTCATAGAAGTATATTCCTACTTGATCACGTCACGTTATTATAAGTGACAGGCAGGTAGATGAAAGTTTATTAACCTATAATTTTTCATTTTTATAACTTAATGTGTGGGTTTTTATTAATTACGTGTCATTATCTGTGATGTGTTAGAGAATATCTAGATACACTTAGGGAGATGTGAATAGCGTACTGTGACGGAAGCTGACGTGATGAAATGTATTACAGATCTTATAATGGCTACAAGCAAGTGTAAACAAGACCTTTCTAAATTGAGAAATGCAACAGTGAGTCTTTGCTGTAAACATGTTGTAATGTTACATGAGCCCTTTTAGCAAGTCAATGACAATCTAAAGGCATTTGTCAAAATTTCCCTTATTGTTTACCATCATGATTTTAACCAAAACTAATGAGTCATCCCACAATTAGCGTCTTAATAAGATCCCACTTCAGTGGTCAATGCGAATATGAGGGGTCGGCTATGTTGAGACTGATGTCTTAAACATTTTAAAAGTACACTGGGCGGTATATTCGCACCGAAAATGTCCTTTACCGGAAATGCGTCATATTATTTGAGGCCGCACTGCACGAGCCAGATTAACAAACAACACGACCCTCCTAAAGTATATAATTGTACTTCAACATAGCTATACATGCACAGGTGGGTAAAGACAGGAAACGCAATCTAGTAATAAGGACTTCAAGAGCACAAGAGGGACCATACGAGGTAAATTAATGTTTTTATTGGATACAACAAAGCCACAAATGTAGCCTCGATTTAGAAAACTACAAAGTCTAGATCTCAAACGAAACTTCTTTGTGTTTATAGGCCGGTTTGTGTCATCTGTGTGTGATTCCACTACTGTTATTGAACACCAGAGGGAAGCAGAGATTATGATGTATGTCAACCACTACTCAGAAGCCGGGCTGTATCTAACTAAAACGTACGTCACTGCAACTTGGGGTAGGTATTTCCAAATGTAAATTTTACATTAACATAATTTTTGTTACATAAAAACTCATTTGTGTTCAGAGAGGGTATTTGTTCTGTGTGAATGTGTTATTTAGCGTTGCTCTGTAACCTACACAGAATGTATGTTTATATATGATCCCTGAAAAAACAAAGCGGCAGCATCTGTGTCATTCACACTGCCCAGCTCTCTGCCAATGTGTATGTGACCGTTTGTACACAAAATTGTCTGTGTACAAAATCAGTCAGCATAGTTTCTTAATTTATTCTCTCTCTCTCTCTCTCTCTCTCTCTCTCTCTCTCTCTCTCTCTCTCCCCTAGTACCAGCTGTTGCAGAACACCTGAGCCCCTCCTCCCTCACCTGCCCCTTCTCTCTTTCTCTACCATGTAATTTGAATGCAAGGGAGAAAGATAAACATGTCTTTGAATGATAGTGGAGAATGTAAAGAATTCTGGCTGAGGAGGTGTTGCTGTTTGTTCACTTGCTACTGTTGGGGAGATTTAGTCTGGCCTCCAGTCGCTGACGACTCCGAGCCCTGGAGCCTTGATGTTTCATCTGTTAACCTTTCCAGGGCATTGTTTCCACAGTGGAGCATGTGAGTGTATATAGACTAGATTAAAGATGAAAAGATAGAAGTACTGTAAAAAAATTAGATAATTAGGTGACTGTGCTCTAGAATAATACTTTAAATCTGTTTAATGGCAACGAAACACACTCCATCACGTAAGCTTCCTGTGTGCATTAAACCTGTCAGGTGTCTGTAATTTTCCACTGCAGATGTGTTGATTTGAGGATTTCTGGGCTATGCGGCTGCTTCTTCTAAAATAGTGGTATTATCAGGGATGTCTCAAACCACTCATCACCCTCCATATCCTTACATACCAGTCTTCTACACCTACTGTCTGTTTCTTTCCTGGAGAATAGACAGATCTGTGAGACCCGAACGATCAGAACGACAGTGTGACTGAATGCAGTGATGGAATGTGTAATAAGATTAAGGTTAATGTTCCTGTTAAACAAAGCTTTTATTTAACCTTCCCCCTCTTTAAAACTGTGTATGTGTGTGAGCCACCCTTAAGATCAGTTTTTCCAATAATCTATTCATAAAGAGGTCTTCCTTTTCACACACTGGTCAAGGGTGTGTAAATATTTTTTTTTTCTCCGTTCTCGCCGTGCTTGTTCTAATCTCACTGTCCACTATCTGAATTGAGCACAGTGTCGTTGATGTTGGTTTTGTTAGTTTGTTGTGTAAAGAGAAAAGTAAACGCACCGAGTAGAAACACTCACAGAATTCATTATCTAAACAAAGACTTGCAGTACACAGTGTTTCATCATCTGCTGGCCACGTCTGACCCTCTGTCCATTTCATAGTGTCTTTCTCTTTAGTTGTCTTGCTGGCTCTTCTTTCTCTGTCAGACCGTCCCTGACACTTACAGCTTCTCCGTGGCGTCATTACTAATCTACCCATCATGCTCTGTTTTTGTTTGAGGCAGGTGGTGTGGTAAGTCCTGTTGCTTTGGTGCATTAATCTTGTCCGTGTGTGCGAATGTGGCTGTGATACTTCCTTGTGTGTGTGTGGCAAGGCCTAGAGGCGGACAAGCCCGTGTTGTCTTTACTTAACAGGCGCATGGCACGGTCTGCTCTTGAGAACATAACACCTGTTTTGAGGGCAAAAGGCGAACAGAGAACAGATGCAGGTTAGAAAGACTGTATTTGTCTGGCATATGATCTGGGTTCTTACATTTGCCAAACACCTGTCGGAAGAAAATCATTTTCTTAATCAGTGTTTTGCTTTTTTCCAGTAAAATATCTAGACATTTCTCAAAACAGGATCATTGTAGGAGCATGACTGTACAAGATATAGTGAGCAGTGTTACCAGAAAATATGCCTTGAATTTTTCTTACCTTATTGGCAAATAGCTTTTCTTTACAAATGAGATTTGTTTAAAAAAGATTTAGACAATTTTCTTGAGAAAAATCTCTTTTGCAACAATCCATGAAGTTCTGCTTGTTAAATGGATTGAACTTTGTGTTTAGATGTTATTACTGGAAAACATGACAAAATACAGATTGTTATTCATGATTTGCATTGGATGGAGCAAACCAAATTTATGAGATTGATAGATAAACTGTTAAACACCTGGTAAATCCAGAGGATTAATCCAATGCAAAGTAAATCATGGCAAGATGCGAGATTATGACACCCCCTATATGTTGTAACACAGCTATATCAGAAACATCTATAGTACGAGGGATATTCTGTCATGCCCACCTCCATTTTGGTACCCTGAATAACATTCACACGCAAGCTTGTTTGGGGTTATTAAGGGGGCTGTCTCTGTCTTTCCTCATAAACAAGTCCTTCTGATCTAATCGCACGAACTGATAACCAGACATTTCTTCCTTTTCTGCAGTATTTATCTCACCTGCGTCTCACCATCAGCTCTGCTTCATTCGGTGGAAGTGAACTCTATATGCAGTTACATCACCTCTCTCAAGTCAAACCACTGTTCACTATAAGCTCTCAGTTCTGTTGTCTTATCTCAACAGTATCCCACTATCAGCCCATTCCTCCTTCTGTCTGTTTTCTGCAGACAATACACATCCACCTCCATTCCTATGAAATATGAATTTTTCAACATCCTGGTATTAAATATTTACTCGAACTGTGTCCAGAAGAATGTGAACACAAGCCATGCACATACCTGTAGTTATATATTAAGTCTCATGTGACAGTCCGTATCCTTGTAGTTAGTAAAGACAGCCAGAACAGGCACGCATGAGTAGAGATTACCAGAACAAGTGTATTCTCTAAAAAGGCAGGAATGATGGGTTATTTATGACAGCTGTAATGGTTAGTGGTAATGATAGTCTTGAAGGCATCCTCTGACTTTAGCATTAGGTTGAATGCAGCAGTCCATTTCTTTGACTTGGTATAGTTTTCCCACTTTTCTGTTTTAGCCTCTCCCCTTGTGTCCATGAGAGTTCAATCATGCTGTTTGTAAGGTAGGAATGCTCCAGGGATGTGTGATTCGACAAGGCAGAGAGAGTGAGTGTGTGTTTAAAAGGGGTGTTTTTTGTATTTCACTCTAACTTTTCCACATTCTCTCACTACCCCCAAACTTTTAAACTTTCTCCAAGTGTAATACTTGAGAAATTTACTTTACAAAGTTCTTTTAAAATGTTTTTTGTGAACATTTTTAATAATAAAAATAATTTTAACAAATGAGATGTATACAATTTGAGATATGTGCTGAAGGTAAATGATTTTATTTAAAAACATTGTTTCATCAACCCACACCTGGCTATGATTTACTTTGCATTAGATTATTCCTTTGCAAATCTGTCTCTATGCTTCATCCACTGCAAAAAATATATTGTTTAATAATATGTATTTTGCCATGTTTTTCCATAAGAACATCTAACCATCCTCAAACCAAGTTTAATCAATATAGACTTTAGAGACATTATTTCAAATGTAGTTTTAAGAATATACCTCATTAAATGTAAGAAAAAACATTTGCCAAAGGGGTATCTATTCACAAGGTTGTTTTGAGGCAAGTGGCCATTTTTAAAAGAAATGGTCTTTCTGATGAATCTGTCTGACCATCCTGTCCTGAGGACCAGCATCCATAACATTGCTTGTCTTTTTCTGTCCTTTCATCCTTTTCTCATCCCATTTTCTTACCATCATTAGATTGCATGACCATGCTGAACTGACTGAACAGAGGTGGCCAGAGTGGGACTGGGTATTTCAGGTTCTGATTTGAAGCTTGTCTATCATGTAGTGCAGAGCTCCAGAGCCACACTGGGACATGGAGCAGCTGTCTGAATTCAGCACAGTTACTGTCCCCTGCTTTTGAAGAACACTCAGGCGGGAACCCGCATAGAATGCTAATGCTGAAAGTCAGGACAGTGTTCCAGAAAGGAGACATTGCTCATTGCTCTAATGTCCATGCCAAGTTGTTTCAGATACCCTATCCTTGTCTTTTCAAAGGAAGAAGAGAGACTCTAAAAGTCTTCAAAATGCAAATTAAGGTATCTACTGCATTACAGGTTAGTTAGAACAAGTAACTTGCGTTTGAATTTAGGGGACTGTATTGTAGCCTGTAAATTAGTATCTCTTGGAAAAATCATCTGCATACTCTTGTCATCAGACACAGATGAAAGGTTTGAACCAGCATCAGTAATGCTCAACTATAACAGACAGATATTTAGTGTTACATTATGCGTTTGCCTAAGGCTCTTCTGCACTACATTAATGGGGATTCTTGCTTTCCTGCCTTCTGATATATGAATGACCTTCTTTTTCATTTTTCATCACAGCGATGTTGCTTTTTGTACAGCTGTCTCATGTTCAACCATGTTTTAAATCTGTAGCTCCACACACACAGCATTTCATGAATAACAATGCACCAATACTATTCATTGCCCTATGGGAGTAATGGTTGGGTGGGTACAAAGAACCCTGCCCATTAAAGTGTCTTGCAACCTGCAAGCATAACTGCCACTCAGCTCCTGCACACTCTTTCTATCCCTGCTTTTCTCTTTGCCGTAGCATGTTTTATTCCTTTTGTTGTCCTGTTGTGTCTTTCCAGGCCAGGGTATGGAGCAGGTTGGATTTAAATGTATATTCTGTCAGATAAATTAAAGGTGCAGTGCATATATGTATTTTTAGATGTCAGTATATACTTATATGTGTTTTAATAGTTTGTATCACTGTTGTTTTATTCATACATTTTTAGAATACTTTTGATAAGATAATAATTGTGGTGTATTGTAAGTGAGTGACAGGCTTAGAGTGACTAGATAATACACACGCCCAAGGCCACAAAATAATATTTACACTTGTTCTATACCTCTAATAAGCTTTAATACTTCTTAAAGACATTCCCAATTACCTTTGAATGACCATTATAAAAGAACTGAATGCTTTCCATCCTTATTACTTACCATGTGCAGCTATGAATTGTATTGGCATAGTGCCCTTGTTAGTGCCCTTTTAACCTTAAAACACTTGCACTAGACCCTGCATTGTACCAGCCTATATAGTCCTGTTCTGACCTTAACTAAATACCCTTTCTCTCCCAACAACTTTCCCATTAACCCCTCTCCCTAATTTCTGGAGGAGCTTAATTTGTTCTTTCTCTCTTTTCTATTTCCATTTCAATCTCCTGCTCACAGCTGGAGCTCAGCCACTTTGCATGCTGATGAAGAGTGGATCAAGCCATGGTAGGAAAAAGTGCAAACAGACAGGATGAGGAGTGTGAGAGTGCAACAAGAGCTTAAGGGCAGGAGTAAAATAGAAGAGAGGTAAAAAAAGAGAGCGTGCGATTGTATGCTTTTAAAAGCACTCAGAGAAAATCTATTATTTCTTCTTGTAAACAGATCGATTGTTCTTGCATTTTCCCCACTTTCTCTAATAATCCTGCCAACAGTAGAGATTGTTCTGTAGACTGCAGTGTGAAGTCATCTCAATCCAGCACGAGTCAGAGATGCTGAGTCAGATCGCTCATAACCTCAGGGCATCGAACCGCATCCTTCTACCAGGAAATGCTGAGCAGTGGGTCACCATGACAGAAGAACTAAACTGTTGTTGATAACATCAGAGCATGGCTGATGATGTGGCCAATAATGAACGTGAGTCAGATTTTTGGTGGTTTTGAGATGAACTGGATGTGAAAAGGGGTTAAATTGGGAATCTGGTGTCATAAGCAATGCGAATATGTCTTGGTCCAGGGTTATGATGCGTGCTTGTGATGATAACTGTCCTAGGTTCAAAACACCTCTGCATGTTGTCTTTACATGTTTAAACAAGCTATCCAAATTGCAAGTGCATGTCAGTGAATGCACATTATAATTCTGTGATTATAAATGGGTTGGTGGGTAGCACTGCTGTCTCACAGGCTCAACCTGATTTTGCCAAGTGAGAGATTTTCTTCAATATGGTTTGTTGTAGTTTCTGTAGAAAAACCCTATCCTTATCCCAAAACCTAACCCTAAATTTTGCCTAAAATCAAAGGAATTAATAAGCGAATAACAATGGTGTATAGAAGCCTAAACTTCACATGAACTGTTTGTTGATTAGAATGTTGTCCTAGGGTCAACAATGATGTTGACCCAAGAACATTTCTCACTTAACAAAATCAGGAAAGCTTCACAGTATGTTTTCAGGTTAAATTCCTCTGGGTACTCTAATATCCCCCCAGAGTCCACAGACATGCAAGATCAGATCAGTTGGGTAAGTTACAATTAAATGACCATAGCCATAGAAGCTGGTGTGGCACTAAATAAGACAAAATATGTAATTCTGGCCCTGACATATAGTCTTCAAACTAGCCTAAAGTTAATGCTTTACTGAATGTTAGCCCCTACACAAGTATAATATAGTGGCATATATAAACATATATAATCAAATCTACAAAATAATTTTTTATTATATGTTGCATGTATTTGTGAAATCCAAATATTCCTCAATTTTCTTGAAATTTTCAGTATGCTCAATTAAATTTCTGTACATTTAAAAAACAAACTGTTGCCACAATTAATAATTGAGAGTTGTGCCAATTTTAAAAATTTAGATGAAGTCACTACATTTTTTTGTTGAAGAGGTTTCCAATTTATCCATAAAGGGACGGCTAGTGCTTAATATGTGCACATCTTTACTGTATAATCTTTCCAAAGTATTTGAATCCTGAAATATTTGAATGATCTGATTTTTATTTTAAATTCAGAAAGAGAAATTAAATTGCGTGTGTGTGAGAGAGGGAGACACTGTAAGTGGGTGTTAGTTCTGCACAGGGGGCTCACACAGAAGCTTGGATTGTCCCTGGGACCTGCTTGCTTGATCAAAGAGACAGAAACAAAGCTCAAACCAACCGAGCCAGATGATCACGCCCACAATCACACACACGCAGTCTCCTCTGGGACACTGCGCCTCACCATATGCTGAATATTGATTATGATTCTTATTGATTTATGCTTCCATGCCTTAGCACTAAATTAAGTCTGAAGCCTTTTCAAGAAATTACTGCAGTGAATTTACATTATGCCGTCCTTGGCTTATAAAGGCAGCAAAGATTTTGCGTTATACTTGAATAATATCATGTTTTTGCAGATCTGTGCAACACATTTGATCTATTTCTCCTGGCAGCTCGGGTAAATCAGCTGGTAAGTTGATTAAAAGAACACGTGGGCATTCCTCTGCCCCGCTACGCTTGTGCTGATTAGCGGGCATGCTGGGAGCTCAGGAGCCCAGATCACCGTGTTAAATCACGCCAGTGAGTGTGCTCGGCACTATCCCAGATGACTGCAGCAGGATTTCTGATAGTTTCTCTTTTTCTTTGTTCGTTCTTGTTTCAAACACAGGCTTCCATTTACACTAACTATTCGTCATTTTGTCTGACCCGTGTGTCATAGTTTCTCTTCCCTGAATGCACTGTCATTCGGGGCTAATACGATAATGACCATCATCATGAGTAATAGAGGGTGAGAGAGATGGGCAGGATTTGGTTGATATAGAAAAGGCCCTTCAGGGTGATGTAAAGGAGATGAGATTTAGGGGAATTAAAGGTTTGGAAAAGGTAAGAAAGTAGATTAGGTCAAGATGGCATAAGCAGACCGAAATAAGAATATATTAATTTGAGAGTTCAGACAAAAATTTTCATAATTTATTCACCCTCATGCCATATAAAATCTGTATATGACTTTTTTTGTGAACACAAAAGAAATTTTGAGAAATGTGTCTCTGAAAAGTGGTTGTGTGTTTATACAACGGAAGTCAATCTGCACCAATGTTGTTTGGTGTTCTACAAATTTCTTTTGTAACCACCTTGGAATGACAGGAAGGTGAGTAAACAATAAATAAATTTATATTTTTGAGAATTATTCCTTTAAATATACGTTTGTTTCAATGACTTTTTTTTACTTTGCTTGTTCTATTTCTCTTTTATTTTATATATATACTCTATCAATTATGTCAGTTAAAAATACATTACTAGTGCCTGTCTGCATTATTCAGTTCGATTTCATCTTAACCTTTCCACTCTTACACTGTGCTAGGCTAAAGAGACTAATGGGTAAAGTGGCTTTAGTCCAGTTTCTGAGGGTGAAAGGAACCAAACATCTAAGGGGGGTGGATTATCCCTGGTTGAATCGATACAGAGCAGAAGTTGTATGATGACTAAATGTGTGGATGGTGGATTGGGGGTGAGTCTGATGGTCCCCCTTAAGAGCTGAGGCCCCACTGGGGGAGGTGACATCACTGAAGTTTGGCATTGAAACAGGCCTCACTGCACACAGATGGGGCCCCACTATGAACCAACTAACACGCACAGACAGCAACACTGCCTAATGGACACACAGGTGGACAAACACTGTCATGATCTGGCTCTAGAGAGATGGAAATCTGAGCCCAGAGATCTCTCAACAAAAAATACACTCTTATTTCTGCTGTATGCTGCAATCATTATTTGGAATTGCGGGAACAGTAGCTGTAGGTTGTGATATTGAATATTTATGAAAAAATGTCCACAGATCAGACCGCAGTCTTCCTGGTTTTCTTTGTGTTAGGATTTTGAGCTCTGTTGTGGCCAGCACGAACATGTTGATGCACATATTGGTTGCCTCATTAACATACTTTCTAGATAAACAGTCACGCTTTATCTCATTCATAATTACCTCTATGTTTATTCTGTGGAACTGTGTTATTTCTCTTTAAAGTGAGTTATAATTCTCTTTTATATAACACTGAATATATTTCACAGAATTTGCCTTAAAGCTCTAACACCCCCATCTACTTTACCACACATACTGACTCAATGTTGAATTGTACCTCCGGCGTGTTGCAGGCGTATGTGTGTAAAAAGAGAGTGCTAAAAATGGATAAAAGTTTAAATTCTCAAGGCATTTAAAGTATGAATTTTCTAGTGTAGTTTTCAGAGAAAGGTGTTTTATGAAATTAGATGTAAGCCTGAATGTTTACGGTACAGTTTTCAAAGCAAAGGGCAGATTTGGTGTGATGTGTTACTTTTAATGGAAATATTTATAATGTAAATAGATTTTTAGGTGTTATTATTTGACCACATTCAAATAACTTAATAGTGCATACTTGTTACATAGTTCAAACAATAACATTACAAAATACTGTACAACAGAAAGACATAAACAGTATGTTTAAACAGTATCTTTTAAACAGTATCTTCGGTTTAATGTAATTACTGCTGTTAAATTGATTCTGCTGAAATCACTTAACTTTTAAATATCATCCACCACGTTAGCTGAGCAAGTTCTTAGAGGAAACGGATATGCTGCTTTCCTCCTTCCTTGGAAAATCTGTCCACTTGTAGCAAAAAGATGCTTTTATTTTCACTTTACTCAGATACAAATTTCTAAAAAAATTCTAAAAAGAATATTAGCAGACATTGAATATTTTGATGCATTTACAGTAAACACTGTCTGATAAATGATAATGTATTACGTGTTCCATTATGCAGTCTATAGATTGATTGATGGAACAATACTTTGCCAAGCATTTTACATTAGGTAGACTGAACTGTAAGCAGTGGTAACTGAACCTGAAAATCGTTGTCAGTTTCTGCCAATTACTGTACAGTATAAAAAGCATTCAATTAAAAAGATGCTGGCATATTCACAATAGAATTCACTTTTTGCTACTACAAACAAAGTACTGTGTGTTTCATAGGAACTAGCAGTTCAACTGTGTGAGTCATCATATTTGGGTTTACAGTAAACTTGTAATGTGTGAAGGAAGGGGTCATACAGCGTTGCTTTGTACACACTCACTGCTTTAATGACAATGTGTCCATGATGAATTAATCTGCAGTGTTTACTGATCATTTCATGTCTTCTTTTGTGTTCTCTGACCAACACATTAAGCACTGATCTGTGTGGTCTTTGGTTTATGATAATCAGCTCTGTGTGCAGAGATGTTAAGACGGGCTGTGGGCAAAAGAACGATAGGCTCCATTGTTTCTCTAAAAGCCCCCGTGAGGAAGAACCCTGGAGCTGAAATGTCAGCACGTCCACCCACGTGCCATCCTGCCATGACTGGCATGGTAAAAGACAACTTTTTGGGTTAAATCCAGATGCTTTGCCACCATGATTAGAGACTGTTATGGCTAGATCTGAAAGCTGGTTGTGTGCAGCTTGTGGGCTTAGTGTGGGGACAGTCACTCCTGGAAGGAGAAGAGAATATGGATCTGTCCCATCTGTACTTGGGTTCTACACTCAGCCATGGGCACCTTGTGTCACACATCCCTGCACAATGTGGTTGGTAAAAAGGAATAGCATTTTTTTATTATTGTGTTTTCTAAGAATTTTATGGGAAATGTCTGAAAATAGATGATGATTTAAAAAATATTCAATTCAATTATATTTTATTTGTATAGCGCTTTTTCACAAAGGTCATTGTATCAAAGCAGCTTTACATGTATTGACAGATAGCAGTCAGTGGTCAGGGATTCAAAAAAAACTCTTTAAGAGAGAAAAAACGTGACATGACGTGTTATAGTTGCAATCCGTAGCATGTGCAATCCGAAATAGAGGACACAAATTGCCATTGATCAATTGCCAAACTCGCTATGCAGTTTACAGGATACAGATACAGACATTATAAGATACAGAAATTCACTTTAAGAGAGTGAATAAAAATTTTATATGTTAAGTATAATGTGGTAGATTTGATTTTAATTTAACAGGGTGCAAGACTTTATCCTCTGCTGTTGCTCTCAAACATAATATGTGGTCAGATTTGTCAGTAGTGTGAGAAACATTTTTATTTTTGAGTGAAATATTTCTTTTATATCAGCATGTTGGAGGGCTCACCAGGAGACTGCTGTTAATAGACTAGCTTAGGGTTATGTAGTTTCTTTAAATTTTGACTTATTTTTTAATTTTACTTTCTCTTCCCTCAACTGTTTTTTGTCTTCTCTGTAAAGCTGCTTTGAGTGCAACATTGTGAAAAGCGCTATACAAATAAACCTGAATTGAATATGTTAGTTGTGGTTATATAACATAGCATAATTTCTATGATAAAAGAATCATTTTGAGCCAACTGTTACCACTCCCTGTACCATTTTGGCTTTTACTGAAAATACTATATTTTTCCTGTTTCTATGCCAGACGCAAGGCATTTTTAAAAAGCATGTTTTCCATCTGTCTTCAGTCTCCAAAAATGACAGTAAAATCCTGTATGATAAAATTGATGGGCAAGGTAAAACTGGGTACATGGGGTGTATGAAAGAGTAGGTTATATAAGTGCATTTGTATGCGCAACAACCTATAATATGCAGAAAAGTGTAGCAGATCAATTGGATATAACTATTCTGTCTATTATGCCTTTTGTCTGTCAGTACTCATTCACTGCTGATCTTTATGCCTAGAGTCCTGCTTTTTCTCCCCTAAGCCCCAATTTATCATTCTGTTTCTCTCTTCTCCGCTCGTCTGTTCTTATATCCCTGTTGTTCCCTGAGGCTTCATGCTAGTCACACCCTAACACAAGAATCAAAGAGTTGTTCTGACCTCTTCTCTCCCCTTGTCATCATTTTATCATTACATCCCTTTATCATCCTGCCATCTGAGTGTAGTTTTGATGATCCTGAAAATGGCACAGAGCACAACACTTTGAGGGAAATCACACACAGTTTAGAGCACTTCTACACTCATGGGTCAAGCTAAGGCTCTGATGTTTTCAAAGAGCAAAGTTTGGACCATGGAAAGGTCACAGAGTGGGTTATCGTTACTAAAATGTTCTCCTGTTCTGGCTCTGTGTCCAATGGTAAAAGTAGACCTTGCAACTCTATACCACAACGGAAGCTTCATGGCGTAGTAAGTTCATATCAGTCTAGCTTATTTTTAATGTTGTGGCTAGCAGATCATATACTATGTTCTGAAGCAATTTCATTCAAACCCATCTGCACTTAAACTTCGATCTTAACAGTTTTTTAGTTCCTGTTTTTCAGGAAAGAAATGTTGGTGCATAGCTCAGTCAGTGTCTATGCGGACTTTGAAGTGCAAAGAGCCACAGCTAGTGTTATGAGATGAGCATTTTAATGCTTTGCTGTGCTGTCATGACCCAGGAATAGCTCAAAGCAACAGTAATGAACATCACGCTGTATGTCCTATGCCATACTCTTTCGGTAAGCCCTGCCCCCCGTCCTCTCTCTCTTTCTTTCATCACTTCTTTGCTCTACTTCATTTCCCATAGCCTCCCTCTTATCCGGTTCGATAACATACACTTTTTCTGTAGTGCACCCCAGCCTTGCTTTGAAGAAAGCTCTGGCCATCCTAAGAATGTCTGTTTGTAACCCTGTGTGCATTGAGAAAATATTATTACCAAAGGGACTCAGAGATGCATGATCTGAACTGGTGGCAGCAGGTTGAGATTATACTATCACAGAGTAAGAAACACCTCTCTGAGAGAGAAAACTGTTGAGGTTTTACATCAACAACACTTAACATTTTTTTTACTATTATCAATCTTAAGCTAGTTTTGTTCTGCATTTGTGAGCGTTTATTGCAGATTTAGAACTCGTACAAAGATAACAATGTTAATTCAGTGCCCCGAAACGCTGTTAGAATATATTTTAAGGTTTGATCCTGTAATGAAAACAAAATAAAAATCAGTGATTTAAAGTAACGTGAAAAAGTCGTTTGCATTCGCTCCAGCAGCAGGTTTGGGAAGGGAAGGGAAGGGAGAGGGGAGGGGCGGACGGTCACCTTTTGTGCAAATATATCAGCCAAGTCACTGCCAAACGCATCAGATTTCTTGCAGTAAGAAGGACAGTCTGTGTGTGAGTGAGTGTGTGAGGCAGTTTGAGAGCAGAGAGTGAAGGAGTTGTATCGACCTGACGAGACATCGCAAAGAAATCAAAGCTACGCTGCTCAAAAGCCACCGAGTTGAGACGCAACTATGGAAAGAGAGATGTTGGGACGCTTCGGGGTTTGCACCTTACTTGCTTTAACACTGCAGGGTAAGTTCAAAGGATTAAATTTGGTTTAATTGTTGATCATTTTTGTTTAAAATAGAAATCCATATTGATTCACGAATGTACTGTAATTCCGAATCTGCATTTTTTAAAGTAGAGTAAAATTTCTAGGTTGGATGAATTACTTATTTCTCCTTTTTCTGACGTTGTCGCAACAACCTGTTCCTTAAAATCACTGTCCACCGTGCGTAGAATAAAAGAGTGCGATTTGTTTTTCAATAAATGAATGGACTTCACGTCTCTTTAACTTCGTCAAAGCAACGATCGCTTTGTGGCTGTTGGTGGTCTTTAAAGGTTTGGCTTATGTTTAAATCTGGGAATGGTTCAAGGGTTAACAACCCGGACAAATCTTAGTCTTTAAGGAAGGGAGAGACACTCCGCTACACTTGAGAGCGGCTGTATGTCGCCGGACAGACGCGCTTTCTTTCATCTCACTTCAAATGCGCGACAAACCTGCTGCAGGATTCTGACTGAACGCTTTTACTAGTTGCCACCTCTGCCTTATAAGAGTGCATGTGTTTTATTAGCACTTTAAAAACGGAAGCCGCTTTGCTATATGACTTACGTCGCCTAAATATAAAGTTAATGAACTTGCTAAGATATAGATAATTTTAATAGTTAAAATAGTTTTTCAAATCACCGCACTGTTTTAAAATATTAACTTGCAACTAATTATAACTGTAATTTCGTCAATAAAAGTGATGCATGTGCATCTCTCCCCCTGCACAAATCCACCTTCTTATAACCCCCCCCCTCTAAATAAATCCGAAAACCCCTCCCGGGCAAGCATTCCTCCCTCCATCCCTGAGGTACCTGCTTTTTATCTTATCTACTTTTGAGGCTCTTTCACTCCCCTCTACTATCAAGTGTATCTGCCTTTTCTGGCATTCTCACCTTCTTTATTTTAGTGCAGCTATCTTTTTATGTATCTTATCCCTCTGCGCCATAGTTTTTTTCTTTTCTTTGAGAGATACACGCAGACAGTCTCTACTCATGTCCAGACTGTAAATACTGTACGTATGAAGCAACAGAGTGATTAAATATTTTTTTGTGGTTAGATAGTTGTCTCCAGGGTGCTGTGTGGGGATTTATCAGTGTGATGCCTCTGTTGCTCTTAAAACGTCTCATGAGTCTCATTTTTTTAAGTTTATATTTTTTCTTTCACTCTGTAGAATACAGATGTACTCATTTTGTAGTGCTTTATATCGAGAGAGTTTTAAGTTTTTGGAGCTTTTCTTTCTTTGAGATCAGAATGCATCAGCAGGAAATCCTATTTTAACATCTTTATCATCTTTATGGGCAAACATTTCAATTACTCTATAGTGTTTAACTGCCAAATGGATGCTTTTGGACCTCTGCCCGTTCATTTTATTTTGTTGCCTACTTTTGCCAAAAGGACACCAGCTTCTCCTCCCGCTTTCTTATAATTTGTCCTATCTGTTCCATAATGGAAGGCTCAATGATTAGCATATTAAAAGGTTCCTGGCCAGTCACATATTAGTTTACATGACCTTGTTACTTTAACCACCTCACAGTCAGTCACAGTGCAGTACCCTTTTCAGGTGGCATTTAGACAGTATTATGTATGTATGCTTTATGACAGTATGCTTTATGACAGTATGCTTTTTCAGGTCCCAAGTGTGCATCCTTAGGTGGTATCATCACACAACCTGAGTGAGGTGTGTGTGGCTGCGTGCGTTTGATCACCGTAGGATGTTAGAAAGTGGCGGAAAGAATCGTAGAGACAGCTTGTCAACCGAGTTTAAGGAGCTGCATAGAAACAATGCGCTTTCCTCCTTTGTCTATCACGAGCTTATTTCCCCCGCTCATTTCCTCGCCTAAATTTCTCCCCAACCACAGCAAAATCAAACGGCAGCACACACACACATCACCTCCTGCTGCCAGCTGTAATTATTATGGTATTAGGAGGCATCAAATTAAAACCTGCTCTTTGTGCTGGGCCAGCAGATAAAAGCCCAACTTGTGTCTCTGAGGTGGCTTCCCCGAGCTCAAAGCTCATGTTGATATCCATCTCGCACACGTACACATTTCTTTATGGCAGCATGCGCACCTGCACATGCAGATAAACACGCACACACATTTAAAGTGACACGCATACCTGCGTGTGCATGTGGCCCACCCCAATGCAACTCACTTTACACACTGTGCAACTGTATGGACCCAAGGTGCTAATTTGGTTGTTGATGATGGTGGGTAGAGCCGGCAGTGTGTGATTCAGCTTACTGTTGTGGGCCCCAGACTCACATAAGCCTTGTGATTCATGCCTGTGGGGGGAGTCACTGCTTGGAATGAGAGGCATTCAGCAGGGGACAGGTTACATCTCGCCCCCTGACTCTTCAGCCCCCTCCCAGGTTTCTCTCCCTCTTTCCTTTTTGTCTCTCTCTCTCGTTCGGCACAGATGGACACACAGGTTGCCAGTAAAACTGGTCACGCAACCATAACATTCTGGTTTTGATCCAAGACCACAATGTGACACTTTGGTGTTAGACCATAAAACACTTTTTTATGTAGAGGTCACATTTTAGTGGTTTTGCAATTTGTAAATGTAGCTGTAGCATGTGGGACTTCTGTAAAAACCAGGCTGAAGTCTCAAAATTAAATCATGAGATTATGAGCATCAAAGTTTGATTTCACCTATAAATATTATTATAATTTAAATCTTTGACATGTCATTACTCAGTTAATCTTAAAGATATTGCAAGGTTATATTTTCACAGAATGCTCATTATTATGTAGGATGACTTTAGCTGGATTTTCACAGGCAGGGAAACATTTTATATGTTTGTAATTTATCAGCAAATGATGATATAACCAATACATCATACAGGTAAACCAGAACCAGCTAAAATACAGCTGAGTGATTCTTTAAACACCCAAAATAATGATAAAGAAGTGTATGGGCTTGTTTTAATTGTGTTGAAAGCCCATCATGAAAGCTTGTTTTTGGAAGCTTAGAACCAATGGCGTCTGTCTTGTTGGCAGAGAGCTCGCTGGCAACAACAAGGCGACAACAATCACATGCCGCATTTCAGCTTGATGTGAGCTCAGAAAGTGAGATACAAAGTAGCTTGCCTTTTCATCATGTAAGCTAGTGTTTTCCAAACCTTTTCATCTTATATACGCCTGTTGCTTTCTTTTTTGAGCATAAAAGCAAGATTCTCTTAAACTTGCATGTATATTATATGGCATTTTATTGTCATTAATTTTATTGAAGTAACTGTATTGAAGCCTTTATTACTATCATTCACATATAAATACTGTGGGTGAAGAATAGTCTTTCCAAGCAGCTTCCAAGTAACAGTTCTGGCAATCAAAGAAAATTTTCTTAAGAAGACTTAACAGTGACGTTATTTAGAAATGAAATCCATTTACATCATCATTTCTGTTTTATCTGTTTAACAAATTCAAAATATTTCAAAGGACCTGCTTAGTTAGGGTTGGATTTCCTGGTTGGGAATTACAGATCTAAACTCCAACGGTTCAAAAAACGCTGCAGATGTTACAAACCCAGACACAAACACGCATCAAGTTGTAATGCAGTAGCTCTGTCTTGTCCTTTCATTGCCTTTGTCATTATTAATATCGCTCTTTGTTTTCAGTAGTGATGGAGCTGTTTGAAGATCTGTGGGTGACCATTGATGTTTTTGGTGATTTACGGTTGTCTCCATTGTGTGGCTATTGTGCGTGTTCTAGCATAGATATCTAGCTTTCGTACACACAGAGAGGTTGACAGGGAGGGCAGTCATGTTTGTATATGGACTGGGGGCGGCAGTAAATTCGTGCAGTCTCAGTGAGTTTTTTCATGTAGAATCACCACTACTGCTGATACAGTCGTGACTTGAGAAAAGAAACCCCCTCCATCTCTCCTCCACTTTTCTTTTCAGTCTGCACGTAAACCCCCCACCAACCCTCCAGTCTTTCATGAAATCTGGACCCTGCCCTGTCCTCCAGCCTTCAAACGCTCTGCCCACACTACAAAGCATCCGGGCAGGGCAGATAGAGATGGAGGAAGCAGGTAGCCCCACTGCCCTTTGATTTCTCCAAGGCTGTAACTTCAAGGCTGTTATTAGTGGCATACAGGAAACACAGACGCAAAAGTGTGTGTGAGGAAGCTGTGTGTGTGTTGGCTGTTTTCTGTAAAGGATGTTGAAGTGGTTTGATACTGAAGCGGGTACAGGAGGATACAAGGGACATTAAAAAGCTACATTTGTGTGTGTGTTGGGTTGTAGTGCTTTTCAAGCACAGCCTTGAATGTGGGGCTGATGCTAGTGAGAATGGAAGTTTCATGGGCTCTTTGGGGAGACAGGGTTAAGTGCGCCTGATCCATTTAGCTGTAGAGATCGGCAGGGTGATTGGCCAACGTGAATCCTGAAGCCTCTCTTAGGCATTCCTAATGGATTCGGTGCTGATGGGTTTCCTTTTGGGGAAAATATCCCTTTTTAGCGGAGAACGGTCGGCCATCTTGTAGTACATTGCAGCATCTATTAGACCCTTATCGATCTGGAGATGGACATTAGTAGTACTGAATTGATTTGTTTATCCTAACAGTGTTTGGGGATTTGGCTTACAAGAAATACTGTGTAGTTTAACATCTTCTTTTCTGTTGTACACTAGGTAGTTTGTTTTGTTGCTCAAGTATATTTAGGACTGGGTGATGGGGCATGTTAAAATTGTTGTATTTGCATTAAATGACTGATTTTTTTTCATAAAGAACCACCATAGTGCCAGTCAATACCATTGTTGCAGAGCATTATTAAAATGTTTAATGTATGACATAAAATACTGTAATAATATAAGTTGCCACACATTCAGTGTTCCCACACTGTATTTTATTAAATGAACACAGGTGACAGTTCTAGGTAATAATCTACATTCATATGAATCAGTATAAAGGTGTTTTTTCTGGTGGTGATCAGCGTTGGTGATCTTTTCAGCAGGGTTATCAGCAGTGTCACTCATTTGCCTCATCTCGCAGTTAGACTTCCACAGAATCTGGTTTACCTGAAACACACAGAGTGGTGTTGAAACACTGCTTGTTTAAGAACTCTTCAAACATCCTCTTGCTCACACAGACTCTGCCCATTGTCCTCATGCTATCAGCTGGCAAACATTCCCTGGAGAACAGGGGAGAGACGCATGGAGAGAAAAGCTTTTATAGCCCTCAGCTTACAGCGGTTTGGTTGGTGGAACACACCCCCGGGCTCAGGTATTCACTGCCCCGCACTCCAGAGACCTTTCAAGATCTTCAAGATGTGCTCTCGCTGGGGATTACAAACACACACACACATAATTGTAACCCTGATCTTTTGATGTTTTACACTTGAAATGTTTTACACTTTTGCACTACGTGAAAAATATGAAAAACCTATTATGTGCACACATGACTGACAAATACCGCAATTGTAATGAAAAAGTTATTTTCTTGTGAAAGTTTGGTTATTGTTTACCATTCTTATAGCGTACACAGATATATCCTCACAAATTTTATCACATATATTTTGTGTAGGACATCTGACTCTAACTAGGAATTATAGTTCAGTAGGAGAAACTGGAAATGTACATTTACATTTACATTTACATTTAGGCAAAGCTGACGCTTTTATCCAAAGTGACTTACAAATATTAGGAGACAATGAAGCGATACATCAAAAGCGGCAGCAATAGTACAAAGAAGTGCTTTCCTAAGTTTACAATGTTATGCAGTGCTAGATAAATACCTGTAGAGGAAGGAAAAGTTTTTTTTATTTGTTTATTTTTTTATTTTTTTATTTTGTTAGGTTATGCTGTTAGGTGTTCGTGGATGTACAGTGTGTGTGTGTGTGTGTGTGTGTGTGTGTCTCAGTTTCTGGCTGTGATTTATCATATGAAATCTGCTTTTCAATCTTTTATGCTCTGTTTGCATAGCGTGTGCCATGAAGGACACATTTTTTTCTTTCTGGACTATGTTGCCGTTTTTTAATGTGGTTAATGGTTAGCCGAGCATTGTTAACCTCTTCAGCGAAAACGGTCACTGTTTGACGAGCCGCATTGTTGCTTTAACAGCGCTTGACCCAGGGTCCGCTGGTGATTTAAAATATCCTCATAGGGAGGAAAGCAATGAGCGAGTTCTGCTGAGCAGAGGGAAATATAAATTAAAAGAGTCCATTAGTGAGTGTGTGTGTGGGACTGGAGTGCATTACATCAAGTCATGGCAAAGAGAATGATACTGCAAAAGAACATGGCCAAATCTGTTTATAAAAAAACACATTTGTTGGACGGTACATTACATCACCAGAGGGCTTGTGTGTATGTGTCTGATGGACGTTTTGAGTCGCTAAGATTGGGGGTTCCCCTTTCTCAGGCTGGTATTGAGTGACAGATCTCATTTCACTCAGGATGCACATGTTTACCTGCGGGAGAAAAGCACCTTTCATTTTTTTCTATCGTCATCCCACGCAACCTGTCTCTGTAACATACACTGTGCTTTCACATGATCTGTTAAACCTGTATGAACATGACTTTAAATTGACCAGTGCAAGTGTAAATCACAGAACAGATTTCTGTCTCTCTCTCTCTCACATCTGAAACCCTTCATTCCTGTGATTTAGATTAGCTGGCGTAGTGTTTCTGGTTAATGAGTGTCCCAGGCTGAGAGTATAAGGAAGGTGGTCTGACGGACCCTGAGGACTTCGTGCCAACTCTAATTCTGTTAGCCTCCTGATTGACACTCAGCTTGATAATAATATTCAGGCCTGCGGGGCTAAAGCTCACACTGGTTTACCTCCAGTATAATCTTAACCAATCAGTGATTTCCCTGTACAGTACACCAGCATGTGACTGACAGCTGTGGCTAAATTTTCTGTCGTGTTTCAGGTTTCATACCATGCCATTTCTTATACACTGTAACATTTACATTAAACATCTGCTCCATTAGGACAATATTTTATCAGAGCTAGGATCTAAGAATATCATAATATTCAAGTTTATTGAGTAAAATGCAGCCAAAGATGTTATGTATTATCAAAGGAAATCCGATTTGTGCGATCAAATAAAGCTTTCGCAAAGAGCCGTAATTTCTTGTTTGCTTTCTTTTCCTTCCAGAATCCAGAATCTATTAAAAGACAATTATGCAGACAACTGTGGCATTTGGCTTACAGTGGATTAGTTTAGTTTGTTAGAAAGACACAAGCTTATAAAATGGTTCTACACTAAAACACACAGGGCTTTAAGACCATCTTAATTAGACAGTCATTTTGGGAAGAGAGAGATGCACATTGGTAGATTGAATCTGTTAGGCATATGTTTGTTGTAGTTGTTTGTGTCTTTGGGCCTCCTGGCCTGCCGTATGGGGTGTGGAACGCCCGTTGGGTGAGGGCAGTGGCGGCTGTCGCTCCCCACATTGAATGAAAATTTTTGAGATGGAGGTCAGTCTAACCCCCGTTCCCTTCCAAGTAACCATAGCGACAGGCGCGTGGAATTCCCTAGTCAATTAACAGGCGGAGTGGGAGTAGTAGAGGGCGTGTGGGCGCATATTGGATGGTGCAGTAGGGAGGGCTGGTGGAGAGAGAACAGAAGACACATGTTCATTAAAATTATCCACTCTGGATCTCTAGAGTTTCTTTTTTGTGAGTGTGATACTGTACCTTACTGGGATAAAAGCAACTTTCTCACACTGGCCTCTTTCCTTTGCCTTTTATTTATTCTCGCTTTTTAATGCCTCGTTTTTTTGGGGGGGACCACCTTCCTTCCTTCTTTTCTCATCTCTTTCCTATGTTTATCTCTAGACAGTGACATCATACAATATTAGAAATAAATCTTTGCAACAGCTTTCTGGAATATTTCATTCTGTTCAGCCAATCCTAGGTCTCTATATTTTCTTGATACAGACTGCTATTAATATATGTTGCATATTCATATTATGTGGAGCATACACATTAAAATGCACTATCAAAACTACAGTTTCTTAAATTTTAGATATTTAAATAATTTTTTTAAATATAAACATATTTTTTTTAATTATTTTTAATTATGTTTATTGTTATACAAATCTGTCAAATATTTGCTCTTGAGTCATTCCATCAATAGATAGTTTGTCATGATTAGAAGATGAGAGTAGAATTCAACAGGTTAATTATTTTTCATTGCATACTACAATAAATTAAACCCCATTAAATTGTAGTTAACGTCAGTTTACTTATTTGGTAAGTTTAGTCTTAGTTTTTATCTAGTCCTTTCAAACCCAACCAATTATTGAGCTTCTCTCTGTCTTACGCACACACAGACTTACAAACATGCGGCCGCACACGTGCACACACACATGCTTTTGTACCTGTACAGCAGTTAAAGGACAGGGCTACATTGTTAAGACATTCCTCAGCCTGCTGGAATGCAGGTATTAATGCAGAGTGATTAGACACAGCAAGACAGGGAACACAGAGGTGGGGCGAGAGTAAGAAAAGAGAGACTGGATTGAGAGAAAATGAGGGGAGAGTGATGGAGTGGGACAGATTGAGGTTTGTAAAAGGAACATATTGCAGGAAGAGTAGGAGGCATTGTAAAACAGAACAGAACTGAGAGCAGGAGAGGATTCTGGGTAAATGCATGCGTTAGGGGTCATTTAAATTTTTTAGGTTTAAGGTAGTGTGTGCCAGGAATGTGTTTATTATTGACAGAACTAACATTACAGTGTGTTTATATGAAAGATGCAGATCTTCGAGTAAGTATCTGTGGGCATTACTGTCAAACAGGGTCATGTGAAATGATCCTTTTTTTCTCATCCCATAGAAGAATTTAGTATTAACTGTATTTAAAAATAAGAAGCGGAATGCCTGGGAGGTCCCAGCATAGCGATAACAGTACCAGCTGGTGATCGGATCTGCTGTGGATCACAGTGTGTGAATAAGACGGAATTGGTGAGGGCGGGGAAAAGCGGGGGTTGCCTGTTGGTGCTTCCATGGTGAGGGCCACATTGCCAACTAATGTCAGCCGTGCCATCCCTGCTACAAGACCAGGTGGCATCAACCAGCATTGTGTCCTGGCACTTGGTACGCCACAGAGCTTCCAACACACAGGGCGGTGTAATCAATGTCAAAGTCAACCTCCTCTACCCCATGATCTGCTCTCACCCTCCCTAGAATTCACGCCCATCTCTCCATCTGCTTCCTGCAAGTGCTGGGCAACTGGCTTGAGGTTACTTGAAACATTTGTCAGAGAACAGGGTTTCTTATGCAGAAATTTGACTGTTTATGAATTCATATGTTGAATTCTGTTCAGAAGCATGTGACTAGTGCAGAAAGCCTATTGACTCTTAAAAAAATATGTTGTTTGGTTACCAAAATTCTTCAAAATATCTTCATTTGTGTTCTGCTGAAGAAATAAAGTCAAACAGGTCTGGAATGACATGAGAGTGAGTAAATGATAAATGAATTTTCATCTTTTTAGTCTTGCAAGACTTGAAGACTGAATGTCACAAACATGTATTGTTTAAGTCAATGCTAAAGTTCTAGTTATGAGGCTAAAATGGACTGTTCCAGCGAGTATATGTTTCAAGATTATATTTTGCTTGAGGTTTGTGCCTTAATCAAAAGTAATCAACAAGAGTTTGCAGGTTTAATGTTTACATATATTTAGTCACTTTTAAATACATTTAATATATTATAATTAAAAATGTTCAGCTCTTTCTCCATTCATTTCTGACTCCCCCTCTGTCTGTTTCTTGATCTCTCTGGGAATGATAGTTCACACTGTTGCACTGGATGAAGTGACAGAGAGGCAGAGAGACAGCTGGACGCGCTGCCCCAAAGATCAGCTTACACATGCTCACTGGCATGTCTGGCTGCAGTCTTCCTCTTTCTATCTCTAATTCGCTTTCGTTCCACTTCTCTTATTCTGCACATTGCTCTGTTTCTGTCAGCTTCCTACTGTACACACACACACAGGACTATGTGTTACAGTAAAGTTGCTGTCTTGTTCATTTTTGTGGAGTGAAGCTTAAGCCTCAAGCCCACAACTACCAATATGAAAACAGAAACTGCTCTGGGGCAGTAACCATAAGCCCCTCACCGCACACACGCATTCAGATGGAAACACGCTTTAAAGGCTTGACTCTACAAACCCCTGTGGTGTCATTCATTTGTAAAGCACGGAACGGTTCACTCATGGAAAACTGTAGAGGGTTCAGATTGAGTGACAGACATGCAGATACTGCACCCCACCCCCTCCGCTTTCCCCATACCCCCATTTTAGATGACAGATGGATGTTTTCTACCCTCTTTCTTTTGTCACTCTGTTCTCTCTCCTTCATACCTGCCTGGACGTGGACCCTATCCCCCAGCTTTGCAGAACCTTTAGCAAACACACTAAAATACACACTTTACCTAAGAGGTAGGACACAGCCTGAGGGTCTGAATACTTCTCCAGGTGTGTTTAAGTACCAAAGCTCTTTAAAGATTAACAGGCCTGTAAGAGCAAAGAACAACTACCTTAAACTGTGGACAGCTGGTGTGTGTGTGTATGCAGGTTTTTGTGGGGTCCAAATGTCCCCACAATAATAGTAAAAGTCTTAGTCACCAACATTGTGGTGGTCTTCCTGATTCAAACTGATTATAGATTATACTAAATTATGTTTATTTAAAAATGTAAAAAAAATTTGAGTAAAGGTTAGGGGTAGGATGAGGGTTACAGGATAGGATAGAATATGTGTGTGTGTATATTTGCATAATGTTCAGCGGATATGCTCTGTCATGTCTTTTCATGTCAGTCGCACACGTGCGCATCGCATATTTCCCAGAGCAGACAATAAATCACAACACAGAAGAAAAGGCCCAGGTTACATCATCGTTCTTTAATGTTTCTTTTTATCATGTTTGTCGAATAGTTCTCATATTTGAGCCCTGTATCATCTTCGAAATGTTAGCACTACATGTGTGGTTCCCATTGAAGGTTATACTGCAAAGATTCATTTTTATAATCAGTGTTTTTGTCCTGTATTCACATATATTTAAATATAGTCTTCAAATAATCAAAACAATTGCAATTTTGGTTAAAATTTTGGTCTTTATGTTGTATGTAAATGCATCTTGTTTTTAAGATTTTACTTTTTAATAAGCGAAATTGTTTTCATCTATTGTCTCTGCCTTTCTGTCTTTTTCAGAATTAAAAAGTATAATGGGACACAGTAGCCTCTGCCCTTATCATTCTTTCAAAGTTTCAGCTCACTGCACTACTCGATGTCTCTCTCTCTCTCTCTCTCTCTCTCTCTCTCTCTCTCTCTCTCTCTCTCTCTCTCTCTCTCTCTCTCTCTCTCTCTCTCTCTCTCTCTCTCTCTCTCTCTCTCTCTCTCTCTCTCTCTCTCTCTCTCTCTCTCTCTCTCTCTCTCTCTCTCTCTCTCTCTCTCTCTCTCTCTTGTCATCTCTCCTCTTATCTCCACATACACAAGCTTCTGTCCATCCTGCCAGAACAGTTGAAGAGGAGGATGTTGTGCCAGGGGCATCAGAGCAGCCTGTGTTCAATTTCATCTGTTTTTTCACTTCTTTCTCATTTTCTCTCTCCCTTCCTCTGTTACTCACTAAGCCTTAGTTTTAACTCTCATGATAATCAAACCTGCCCTCTCTGTCTTTCTCCGTCCAGCCGTTCTGATTAAAATGATAATTTGTCACCTGCCTGCCCTAATATTGATAAACATCTATTTTTTGATCATGCAATGCTGGTTCCACCTCCTTCTTGTCTTTGTTCCAGCTACGCTCTTTGTCTTTATACTTATCTGCTTCTCAGCAGACCATGAACTCTCTGGCCTGTCTCCACCCCTCCGCCCTCTTCAAGTTCGTCTTGGCTCGTGCTTGCTAACTGTATATCTAAAGTTCATCTGTATGATGGTGGTGGTGTATCTGTTTGTTCGTGTCTTCATTGAAGCAGTCGTGAATTAGTTTTCCAGCCGGGTGCCAAGCTGCCTGCTGTATACTTCAGTAAACTCTATCCCATATGCAGTAGACATGGCATGGCAGCTCAGTTTTGGAACAGAGCTACTGTATTGTGTTTGAAGGTGGGGCTAGTGAATGTCCGAGTCACGTCTGATGGCTTAGATCAGACACCGAGATAAATGTGTTTACTGATAACAACATTACTGAAGGGCAGCTTGTGCCTCAAATTGTTTCCAACATGTCATATTTTATACTAACATCTTGGTCTGAGGTGGTTCCTAGATATCATGTGTGGTCCTGTCTGTATCCTCAGCAGGATGTTTTACACCCCCTCCAGTTATGTATGATGTTCTCCTGTTTGTGTTTATAGACTTTTCTGTCTCTACTCATTAATTATACAGCTCTGTATCTCTGACACAGTCTACCTTCCCCCTGTATCTTATTTATTTCTGCTTCCTGGCTCCTACAGGTTGAGACGTGTTATGTCTGTAATGCAGATAAAACTGATTATTCAGTTCACACTGCAGATCTTAATCTGTCTGGCTGTGCTTCGTTGTTTAATTTCTGCAATATATTTACCATTCCATTTTAATATTTACTATAGCTATTAGTATATCTTTAATTCTCTTTTATAAATCATTGTTGGTCGTTGGTGACATCAGTAATGGAAAATAAGTGGCTTATTGTACAAAACACGGAGTGTGATCTGTGTTTTTAATGTCTTAACTCTGTTCTCTGCTATAACCTCCAGCAGTGTTAGCTTGAATCAATGAAGCTATATGGTTGGGATTCTGTCGTCCCTGACCTGACCTCGCCCTGAGACCCTGCCGCCCCTATCAAAGAAGACACATCCTCCCCTAGTTATCCCTGTCCCTTTAGTGGCTGTCCTGCAAAGACAATTACCCCCTTCTCATAACCTTGTTGACATTGCATTGTTGTCCTCTCCGCCCTTCAAATTTAGAGCTTTTCCCAGTGGATCCGAAGCAGGATGCTATTTTTAATATCTTTATGTAACTGTTTTTGGAAAGCGATGGGGACATAAAGGGCAAGTGGAAGTGTTGCTTTTGTGCTTGTGTGTAAACAGAGTGATAGAGGGAAGGTCATTAAACAGATTAGGTTACACTTTGAAACTTTGTTAAAATTACGTTTGAAACACTTGAGACATTTGAGATTAATAAAGCTTTTTTCTCAGGAAATTTAAACAAAAAGTATCATTTTAATCTCATTGTTGTCTAGGAGAAAAAACTGTCTGTTAACATCAATTTGCATGGAATTCAAAGAATCATGCATGTACACGTGTGTGTCTGCAGTGCTTGATCAATGTCTCACATACTTAAGTGTGTACAGTATGATATGCTAAAGTTCATATGACGCAGTAGAACGCAGAACAGACTGTGATAACGCACACACTGTCCCAACACAGATATTGCAGAACCTCTCTATACAGTAATGTGATTACGTGCATGTGATGCATGAGTTTTTTATCTGTGTCATTACAGATACTGGTGATAATTTGCATGGACAAACAAACAAACGCAAACCAAATATGGCTCTAGTTGTTGTGTTGTATCATCCATATGTAGTGTTATTAAAAGATTAGCTCAGCCAAAATTAATTCTGTCATCTTTTATTCGCTCTCATATCATTCCAAACATGTTTGGCTTTATTTATTCACCTTCAATATCACTCTATCCTTTTCAAGCTTGAAGGTTCCAGTTCCTATTTACTATCATTTAAAAACTTCAAATGTATTCTTTTGTGTTTCATGGATAAAAGAATGTCATACAGATTTGGAACCACATGATGGCGAGTAAATAAAGACAGAATTTTTATTTAGGTTCAACTATGCCTTTAAGCTTAACATGGTTATTTTGGATCATGGGATAGTAAATAAAGCTTCTCGGCTTGTCCAGATATAATGTCCTGAATGTAAATGAACATCTGCGTGCTTATCAGTGTATTGTGTGTTTGACGGGTGTGTGGTTTAATGATGGCATGTCCGAGCGTCCTCTGTGCTAGGTGACCCTCTGTTTTAATCAATCAAAGTGGATCACAAGACCCTGGCAGCTAGACAAGAGGAATACAGTGATGGAGACAGAGAATACAGTAGAAAACACAAGGGGGGGGATACAGACCAGAGAGTGGGAATCATTAAAGGTAGAGTGCACTGCGCTAACTGGGATAAGATGGATTAGCCGGCTATGAGCTGCATCGATCCTCTGTCAAACTCTCTGACTTGTTTACACGGTGGATGCTCTGAGCTACAGAGCTGGAGACACAGACCCCAAACGCCCGTGAGACTGTGACTCACTGCCTTCCACTGACTCATGGTCATTCAAGCATTATAAAGCTAATCCCCCCTAATAGGGAAAGGAGGGGAGAAATATGGGGCTTGGTATTGCAGTGTAGGAGAGCAAGTAAAATAGAGGGATAAAATGGAACAGTGGGTTCATACTTTAAGCTTTCGCTGTGTTTTTGTTCCAGAAACTGATAACTTGTACAGACAGTCCCAGATGATGAGGTCATGCTTTGTGCCACTAGTCTAAACCCAGCCATAATCATACTTTATAAATTGCTTGGGGAAAGAAAAGAAATCTCGCCAAACAGTGCCATGTTTTTAGGATATAGTGGTATGATAGTAATGCCATGCTATTATAAATACCATAGTATAGGACTATACCTGGAAAATTTCTGATTCAAGGTACATTTACCTGAGAAGCAAAAGACGTATTATTACTTTTGATACTTTTGTAACCTGCACCAAAAAAGCATATCTGAATGCAAAAATATTCTGATATTATGTGTTTAAATATTACTGATAAAAATGTAAAAAAAAAAACTGTTAATATTACAGATACGGATATGATTGCATCATACGTTCCTATTGAAGTAGCATCTGATAGCATCACTGAATCATAAAATTGCCAGTAGCCTACTGCATTCTCTGGCATAGAGAATATTAAAGAAAAAACTCCTCAAATAAGCAGCAAAGTGAATGAAACAGTGGCGAGGCAGGATGAAAGGGTGTCTGTGTGTATGTGTGTGACCTTTAGCCTTCAGTCTACTGTTAGTACTGTCAACATTGTAAACAAACTCACTTTATGCTGGAGACAGACTCAGAGAAACAAAAGAATAAGAGAGAGCGAGAAGCAGCGGGGGAAGAAGAAACCTGGAGGGAGAGACATCAGGCGAGAAGCAGAGGAAAAGAGGAAAGAAAGCTTTGAGGAGAAGGAGGTTATGGGGAGGCAGGTGCTGACTGTGATAGAAACAGCAGGATATTTACATTAATGTATTTATCCAGAGCGACTTACAGTGCATTCAGACTATACGTTTATTAGTTTTTGCATTCCCTGGGAATTCAACTCATGACCTTGGCATTGTGAGCACCATGCTGTTCCAGTCAGGAGCAAACCCTCACGTTTTAAAGGAAAGTATGCCTCCATAACATCTTGTCCATCCCTCTCTCCCACCCGTACAATCTTTAAATTCAGCTTTACTCCATCAGAGCTAAGATTTAAACGGTCCGGTGGCCCTCGCTATCTTTTCCTGACACACACCCGCACAGACTAAGGACACAATGATGAGGCCTCTTGTAAGCGGACCTCATGAGATCGCCAGCGGTGTTCGTTTCCCCTGTTTTCACGGGACCGGTTTGACAAGACTCCTCTTATTGTATTTTACCATGGAGACGTGAAACGCTAAAATAACGTCCTCTTTTAATCCTATCGGATTAACAGCATATCATTTGATTAAATTTTCGGCACGACTCGCTCATGGGTGAAGCTGTTAATATACGCATTGCAGATGTAATTATGCACAGTCATTTAACGTTTATCACTCCACCCACAATAACCTAATTTCCATGCAAATTTTTTATATCCTTCTCTCATTTCCTGCTTTTCCTGTTCTCACTAACCTGGGAATGGGAAAACTATACTCGATGGCTTAACTCTACAGCGGTTGACAGGAAAGCAGACTCTGAGATGTGCAGTCAAACATCAGTAGCCTCAGGGATCGACAACACTTTCCTCCCTCTCTGTTTCTCTCTCCGTCTCCACTGCCAAACTGAAGCTCATTAGAGGAAAAGAGATTCCTGACTAAATAGAATGGAGCTGCTGCCAGACGGGGTGAGAGATGAGGGCGAGAGAAGGAGAGAGAGAGAAAAAGTATGTTAAAGGGAGAAAAAGTAATTTTATTTTAGCTATGGTTTGGATATAAATCATCTGAAGAGGTCTTTAAAGTATAACACTTGAAATTTTTAACCTAGGATCATTTTTAATCCTGGATTAACATAATCTTGGGTCCTGCTTCTCTGACTATTTATATTTCTTGAGTAAATAATCCTGGGCAGTAAGATTTTTAGATTTTGCATTGTATGTTTGAATAATTTACATAAAACATGGTTTATTATTCTTATGTGCTTATTTGTAAGTAACAGAATAAAACAAACATACAAATACCTCCTTCTCTATCTGTGAATATACGCAGTCATGTTGTTCAGTGTATTTAAACGTTTTCTCAGGCAGTGATTAAAAACTAACCACAGCACATGCCAGTTTCAAGCTCATGAATATTTAATGAGGTAAACATTGTTTAGTTTTGAGTGTCTGTCTGTTGTCAAACAACTAGAAGTAACATATCAACATTACATTGCTCCTTTGAGCAAATGTTAAATATGGCGATAACCAACTCTCTTCTCTCTAAATTACAAATCTGAAATGTTGCTTAACTTACTGTTAAAAATGGCCTTTACCCTATTATTAATAAAGATTATTATTATTATCAATAACTTTCAATGTGGGGCAATGACATTTTGTTTGAATTAACAGATAAACTGTAATTTAAAGAGCTTAGCTGTAAACTAAACAAAATGTCATTGAGTCACCTTTATAATCATTGATTTATATTTATATTAACATAATTTTTTTCATAATGCAGATTAAATGTTAATGTATTCTCCTCTGTTGTGAAGGCTAAATGAAATGGTTTGTGGGTGTAAAGTTTGCAGTTTGTTATTCAGTCCTGTTTCCACAATTTAAAGCTTTTTCCTTTTTTAACAAAAGCTCGTGTTTACTTAGTCTGTTGTGTATGGAGCTTGTCTGCCGGCCATCCCACCAATCCTTCCATTAGTCAACCACACTATTGTCCAGCTAATAAAGCACCTGAGTGTGAAAAATGTGGAGCTTAAGAAGGGGAGGAGAAAGAAAGAGAAGTAAGGGACAGTAAAAAAGAGAAGTGTTGATACTATGAACTAAAGTCAGGAGACTCGTATTAAGACTGACACGGGCACTTGAGGACTGGGGACAGGAAATGTTTTTGTGTGTGGCCTGCCTGGTTAGAAACAGACCTTTATATGAACTTGAGCTAAACTTCATAATGATCATATAAGACGTGAAGACAGAAAAGGAAAACAGACAGCCACGGATTCTACTTACATTTGTACTTATCTGTCTCTTTCTGAAATATCATAAGAAATCTCAACAAATGTCTCAAAGTTGCCTGATTGCCTACTAAAGGTTAGTGTATGTCAGCAACTATACAATGACTTTCCATTTTATTTCTCCAAATGGATTTCAAAAAACTATCTAAGATAAACCTAAAAAAGACAGAATTGATACTTTAATGATAAAGCAAGTGAGCAACGTGTACTATAACTGACAAATGGTTTATGGTTATTAACATTGCTTAGAAATATACTGTATTTCTTGCAGAAACAAAGCTTTGTTGATTTAGTCTCATTTCAGGCAAGAAAACCCATTTTCCGTCTGGTTATCTACACCCAAAACACACAACTGTGTCTGCTCAATATTTATAAATACTACTTATCATTGTCCCTCAGAGCAACCTATGTGGCAAAGAGAGATGGGGTGCATGAGTAAAAGGGATCTGGAGGAAGAGAGAGAAATGGGATGCAAGAGTGAAGTGGCTCTGGAGAGAGAGAGAGAGAGAGAGAGGGCAGCGCTCACCGTCCTAACCCTTTTAGCAAGATTAATTTGAGCCATAATGTCTCTCTCTCGCACGGCCGTACTATTTATCTTCTGACTCAGCTTTCTCTCCCTTTTTCCTTATCCTTCTATCTCAGTAATGAGCTTGAGTGGCACAGCAGAGGTGCCCGTGTGTCGTCTCGACCGTCCTCGGCATTGTGTGTAGAGCAGCTGCAGTGTTAAAACACACAAACAGTGTGAGAGCTCCCCTACAGAAACTGTCAGCGCCAATACACCCCCCACAACCCCTTCATCCACTCCCCCCTATTGCTGCCATTCATTTTTTTTGTTTTGCTGCCTGCCTTCATTTTGAGTTTTTTTTCCCCCATCTCTCTCTCTCTCTCTCTCTCTCTCTCTCTCTCTCTCTCTCTCTCTCTCTCTCTCTCTCTCTCTCTCTCTCTCTCTCTCTCTCTCTCCAAGTCCTTTATGTAATTCACTTCATTTTAGAAGTCCATTACTGGCTGTTGCACCATTAGCTGTCCTCTACTGAGACTGATTGCTCTGGCAAACAATGCATATATCTAGCTCCTGTTATAGTCGCTCATTTTTGCTAAAGTAAACGAGTGGAAATGCAGACGGGCAATAAATTGCAGCATTTAGACTCTCCGTCTATTTAGACATCTCTGCCTCTTTCAGCCATCCATCTTTTGGTTTCAGACCATCTCTCCGCTCTCTGATTTAACCGCCCAACCCCCCACGTACCTCATCTCTCTCTCCCCAAAATTCATTTTTACATTCAGCTGGAGTTAGGAATGAGGGGCTGTAATTGCTCCGCCTGGGGCTGATGAGGTGAAGGGAAGAGAGAGAGTTGTCCCTCAACATTAAATATTAACTCAGTTTTTCATCTCTGCTTCTTTGCTGACATCCCCTAATAAAAATCTCATCTCTTCATTTTTGTCAACGTTATGTGAGTTTCATTCGGTCCCTAAGAGGCAATTTCAAATCGAGTTTCCTGAAACAGGCAATTTGAAACTTTGGAGAAAGGCCCTAAGATTGTCCTCCTTCCTTTTTGCGGGCCACTTAATGAACTGTGATCAAATTTAGTGATATATGTCATATATATTGATACAATTTGTGTCATTCAGGCAAACAGATACGCTTCTGCATTTAGTCTTGTAAAGCAAGCTCATCTATCAAAGACAGAGAAGCTTTCCCTCTCTGAGGAAGCTTAAAAGTAACTAACAAAAAGAATAAAACATCAACTGCTTTAGCTGCAGAGGATATATTTTGTCTGAATAATTAATTCAGGTTTTGCTGCCCTCTTAGACAAAATGCACCAGCTAACTAACTAGACTTCTAAATTATAGATGCAGAACAGCACATCAGATAGCTTTTAAAATGTCTGTAACATTGATTTAAAAGGTATATGAACCGCATGCTTAATAAACACATCTTTTATTAATTCTTAAACCTTACAGATCAGCGCAATGCTCTTATTTCCTATGTAGACATAGTTCCCTTTCTGTATCTCTCATGCTGTGTGTGATGGTTTCTCTGGCCCTCAGATAGAATTGCTTTGACTCATGACCCTGTTGTCTGGACAACTGGAGTAGCAAGGCAGAATGCTGGCGGTATGAAAGACCTAGAGTAAACTGACCTTGTAGCCCACTTCAGAGTTTATAGTCTGCGAGTGTTTATCTATTTATACGAGAGCAAGACCTTCCTGAATTTACACATTGTAGTTTATCATTAAGAAAAAGTGAGCAATAAAAAGGGTGAAAACTGAGTGAGAGAGAGAAATGGGGAGAGAGAAAAACACAATCACCAGAATTATTCAACATAGGTATGCAAAGAAGTTACTTTTATTGCATAAATAATTGCTTGTAAATGGCTTAATGTTAATCAATGAATAGCATGCCTAAATTATAAGAGCATGACTGTAAATAAACACACTGGTGTCATTTGTCACAGGTCTGTGATCCCAAAACGAAAACAGAGTGGCAGGGAGAAGTGCATGAGATGAAGGAATGTAGCGCTTAGTGGGAGCCAAAATATCAATCCACACGCTTGTTTGATGTGCTGTTTTAGAAGAAGACTCACACACACACAACCTAGGCGTTCAGCCTGGAGTCAGATGAGCAGAAACGCTTGAATTTAATATCCAAACTTCAGTCTGATGTTGGTGGGGTTATAAATGTGGTGTAAAAGTGTAAGCCTGGGCAGCTGTGGTCCAGATGTGAATGCTTTCTCAAGTGTATGACGGTAATGCGATGGATTCAGACCATTTAAAATGTAACAAGAGGTGTCAATTTTGTGTAGCGATTTGAAGCAACAACAATAAAAATATTGTATTTTTCTCTTGTTAGTTTTTTAGTAAAAATATCTAAACATACTAAAACCAGCAGATAAAATTATGAAGGATGATATGAATGTTTCATGTTTTCTCTTTTCTTGTACTGTACTGTCTGATGGGTCCCCACACACAGCCACAGTTCAAAAGTGTACTGTAATACCAAAAATCCTCTGAGAAAGGGCAACTAGGATGAGTCACGTTCACTCATTTTTATCCCCTTTTTATGGAACAACGAATGACTAAAAGTGAAACGTCTGCATTTGTTGCTTTTATTGATGTGTTGCTTAGTTGCAATCAACCTATTTATGGACAAGATCAAGTTTCGTCTCTTTTTTTTGGCAATGTCCAGCTACCTTTATGTCCTATTGTTACCCAACCCCAGTTTCAGTTCTTATTCACTTCCCTCCAAATCTGTCTTTTTCTGCTCACCCCTGATCTTGTGACTATGGATTTATGTGCGGGTGTGTGTGAGAGAGCCAGCAGCTGCTGTTAGTGCTCTTGCACCTGTTCTTGTTTCATCACAGCAGTGATGACTGATGTCAGGCCTTACATGGACCCATCATACCTCTCTCTGCCCCCACAATCATTAAACACACACTCACAGCAGGCCAACATTTCTATTGATTGCTCATTTTGTATTCGGCAGCTTATTTGAAGATGAGGAAGTAAAGTTCTGTATGTATAGTTTGACTAGTTCTTCTAAGGAATGTGTTGATTTTACTGAATCCTCATTTCCTTTAATTACCAGTAAACTTACTTGATCATATTTTATTTAGATGTCTCCATTGGTTTGAGTTGTGAATGTCATTCAACTGTAAATGTTGACAGTGAGGCAACGTTGCTACTATTCCCTCCCACTCTATGCTAAACACCCCACGGCAGTCCTGGTGCCCGGTTGCCATAGCAATAATATTCAGAACAACATCATCACTAAGAAAATTAGAAAACACCATAAAAACAGCAAGGTTAACACTTTCTCTGTGTTTACATGAGTGTGGGTGGATGTTTTTCTCAAATCAATGTTCATATTGTTACTGTTTTTGTTTATTTTTCTTAAACATATGCAACTGTTTTTTGCATAAATAACATCTAAAAGCATCTGTTTTTTTTTTTTTGCATAAATAGCATCTAAAAGCAATGCTTTAGTTAAAATGACTAATTAAAATTCTGTATGAGTAAGTTGTTAGTTTCAGATTTTGTTTTTTTGGTGGAAGCAGGTGATCATTACATCAGTAATGCCCTTAGGACTATTTCATTGAGAATTCGGTGCTGCTTACACCAGCGGTGGGTTTACTTATTCAGCACAAGCAGTTTTTATCCAGAAAATATGCAGATTAAATATAGATGCTCAGCCTTGCTGACCCACTGTCACAAACAGTTAGAGAGACAAGTTCATCTGTTCAGTGTCTTCAGCATCCTCTTCAGGATGTTATTTTGAGGAGTGCAGATAGTAAATGTGCTCAGAGGATAATGAATAACGTGAAAGGTCATGTTTTATTTTCAAATAGAAAAAAAGGATAAAGTGGTCAAGTGTATATGGAAAGTAAAGCAGAGAAACTGCACCGGTTATGACGGAATAAGTTTATCTTTATTTTACAGTCTGTGAGCAGGTATGTGTGTATGTTTATGATTCAATATTTTTACTATCATTAAGATAAGCCACATGGCTCCTTTAAATTCCAGTTTAGTCGTGTTTGCAACCACACATGCATACTCTTGAATAAATGTTCATAGTTACTTGTAAGTATACCCAATTTAATTCTCTCATAATTCATAAAATCTTTATGGAACATCAGAACTCACACAACATTTAACTAGGTCATGTTTTCTTTGAGACACTGTCAGACTTTATAACAACCTTAAACTATATAAATATTAAGTGTTTCACTTATATTAGCTAGAACATGTACCATATGCATAATTAAGATATTGTGTTAACATGTGAAAAAACGATGATCTTACAATTAATATCTTCTGTTTAACACTCTTTATGTGCTCAGAGAGCTGTTTCTATCATCTGAGCCCTCATAGGTTGGGCAGCTCATGTACCCTTAATGGAAAATTGAGTTTACGCTAAAGCTGTTGGCCATGAGGGAGCGATCATCTCCCTCGCCTGTCAGAGCTTGTGTGTGTGTGTGAGTGAGGGAGTGTACAGTATGTCCTCTCAGTGGAAAGATACTGTATACACACACCATTCATCTGTTTAATACATCAAGCCCTCTGTGTGTACAGGTGATGACACTACCAACCAGAAAATTAATGAATGCTGGGAACAAAATGTTTGGGGAGAGAGAGCAGATGAATTGTAAATTCTTTTATCAAATTAAAGTTTTTAAAGAGACAGTGAATCCAAAATGTTCATGATTAAGATATTGTTATTTTATTATTGTATTAAGGTATAAGACAAGAAACAGAGATGAACATAAAAAATAAATAAAACCAGTGAACGATGACAGAAGATGACATGGTGGAAGTCAAAAGGCAGCTGGCTTTTTTTACAGCCGCTGTTTGCTGTGTGCATGTGTGTGAAGGGTAGTATTCAGCTAGCACATGGGGCAAAACTTCAATGAGACTGAATGACAGCATGCTTTGACTGTGGCAGCTCTCAATCTCTCTGAAATCGACTGGTTTGTCTGTCTCTCTTTCTCTCTACCATCCAGCCAGTACTGAAATGATCCAGCAGGCTGAAAACTGCCATACGCTTTTTTGAGTTGTCCGAATGCTGTATGGCAGCGGTTCATGAATACTAAACGTAAGATTGTGTGTGTATATACAGTCTCCTCTCAGTGTGAGTGTCTGTCGATGTGTCTGCTGCTCACAGTCAGAACGTCTCCTGTCCATCTGCTACTCTCTCCACTCATCATTTTCTCTCTCTTTTTTGAAAAATCCGATTATCTCTCCTTCCGCGACAAGCCCTTGCCGTGCTCGCACCCGCACACACGTGCCCTTGACCGCGCCCCACCCAGCCCCTGCTGAGGTGGAGATTGAACAGAGGAGCCTCTAATTGCCCTTTAATTGCCCCTCTGTCTGTCCAGCTGCTCCCCTTAGCAGAAAAGGAGAGTAGAAAAGTAGTATTGATCAGACAAATATAGTGTCTAGTGTTGAAATTGGGATGGGGGCATTAAACAGATGCATTAAATGTTTACTCATGTGCATACACAGACAGATAACAGCTCCAGACTAGCTAAGGTGGGAATATTTGTGCATGCCCATGGGTGAAGGTGAGGTAAATCAAGTAATATTGATGTGCAATAATGGTTCCAATACAGCCAGAATTCCTGTAACCATTTGATGCGTCATGTGATATTTTGTTTCTCATTAACTTGATAACTGTCACTGCACATATATTGAGCGTACAAATGAAAATGCATCCGAACTACAATTTTGTAAATTAGAGATATTAGATATTTTTTAAACCTTTTAAAAATATATATATATAAATGTAAATTAAAAATTTTATTTTATGTATTTTTATAAATAGTTTTTTTTAAATAGGTGGTTTCTTTTTTCATGAACCTGGCACTATTGATTGAGCCATAAATTGTCATGTCACTGCTCATACATGCACACAGAGGAAAACTATGTTCAGGAGAAAGAGAGATATGCCCTGTGCATGTCCACACATATTGACCTTGAACTCACGATGTGGTCTTTAAATGCATTCTCTGTCAATCACCAGAGGAATGTCACACTGCCCTGCACACTTTCACTGTCTTACACACACATTTTTAATAAGGAAAAACACAACTCAGCTGGCTTTTAAGTGGATTTGGAGATCATTTCCATTCTAATTTGTTTTGTCCATAACAGCTCATTACCAGCCAATTTCTAATCGCCCATATGATCCTAAGTCTGGCCAACAATATTGTGCTAGACGGCATCTTCTGAGGGCTGTCGCCACTCTTGTTTGTTGTTTCACCTCCACTGGGATGTGAATCCAGACTGACAGGATCCGTCTGCGTGTGAGTGGGTGAGAGAGAGAGAGAGAGAGAGAGAGAGAGAGAGAAAATTAAAAACCTGAAAGCAGGAATTACCTTAAACTTTATTAGCCTGACTAGAGCACTGTGATATGTGATTAGAGCAGACTCCTTTCTGGGTGTAATTCTCCAAAGAGGAGAAGTGTTTTACTAAAACAGACGCTGTGGATCTTTGTTTTTTGCCTCTCTTTATTTCTGCTTTAAACTGCTCTCTACAAATCTTGGCAGGTTTTAGCTCCTCTTAGGCAGTCTGTGGGACACACAGCATTACGACTCTCACGAGCTGTTTGTTTGGGTTCTGCGCTATAGTGGGAGTCATGAGAATCTGCTGGAGAGTGTGTTTATGTTTGGACGTGTGTTGTCTATCAGATGGAGGAATCTTAGGAAGAGGGCGGATCCTGAAAGAGATTATTGTCTGTTTGGATGCCACATTGCTACTGGGATCTGTGAAGAACGAGGTCCCTTGGGTTGCACAGACACAAAGGCATAACTCATGTTACATACTACAAACAAAAAGGATGGGGAATTTTTGGGTTTCGTTTAGAGTTGGGAGCCAAGAACCTGTTCTTATTCTGAGATATTCGCCAGATTTATTAAGAATATTAATACCTAATGATTTAAGTTCTGGTAAAATACAGTCTTTTCACGCATATATTGTTTGTTAGACTAAATAAAATACACATTTAAGATATAAATATTTCAGGCAATCACTCTGTTCCTCCTAACGTGGTCCTGCTATGCCACAGGGTTATCTACAGTCTTTATCTTTCTTTTCTCGCTCTTTCTTCTTGCACCTGGTTCTGTGCAGCTGGCCTTCATGTTTTGAAGCAGCAGGAACACAATGGCTGTTTGAGAATCACAGCGTGTGTATCATTTCTCACCGTGTGTGACTGAGGCTGGTGCGGGGAAAAGCTGTCAACCAAAATCGTTTTAAGTGTTTTTCTTTACTGTCCATTCTTTCCCTCAAAAAATCTTTCAAAATTAAAACCTTTATCATTGCTATCAAATATATAATTGGTTTTTCCTTGTTTCTTTCTTTCAGTGTGCTTGGCTGCAGTCACGGTCAATGTGACCCCAAAATTGGAGGTGATAAAAGGAGATACGGTCAAGCTGCCCTGCAAATACACCACCTCTCAACCAGCCTCTGTTGTGGTCCAGTGGTTCATTGTGAGTATTTGATTTATAACCATAGTAAAATTGCACCATTCACATTTTATTTGTTTATAATGTATGTGTCACTTCATTTTCAGGAGAATGCAGGTGTAAGGAAGCAAATAGCTTACTGGTCTCTCCAAGGTTTTGGAGTTGATGCTGGTACACCACTGACAGAGCGGTTAACTTTGGGAGATGACATGTCCCTCACCATCTCCCCGGTCACAGTAGAAGATGAGAGGACCTTTTACTGCCAAGTAACCGGAGGAGTTGTGGGAACCTCTGAGGCTGAAACCGTGGTCAGGGTTTTCTGTAAGTCAGAAAATGAATCCAGAAATGACTGAATCCAGAAATCTAATTGCCCATAATCCTTATTTATAGTTTTATTGGTTTATATAGATTCTAGTATATACCCAAACCTAATCAGTCACACAAACTGAATATCCCATCTTTTAAAATACAGCAAACACAGCTGCAAATTCTTGTTTATTTGTTTATTTTGTTTGCATGTGTGCCTGTGCCACTGGCAATTTTGCATAAACTAAATGGGACATATGGCCAGCCACTTTAACCCCTATTCATTAGCCCTGGGTCTTGTTTATAAGTTGCCCCAGGTCAATTATGGCCGTAAAGATTGCATTTGACACTATTGATTAATAGAGTGACTCCACTTGTCATGTTTGATGGATGTCATTTAAAGGGCTCTATGAGTCAAAGAGCTGTGTGTGTGTTAAACACTGATGATTACTGACCTCACAGTAGAGATCTTAATAATCTTATGCTGAAAATCTAGTCAAAAAAAAATTTTGGCTTGGCCTGAGAGCACAGGAGTTTCCTAACAAACCTCGTTTTGTCCATATGAGGTTCATACTGTACTGTACATACGTATATTTAATATGTTAGTGTATATTTTAAGTGGTGATAATTGGTCCACACTATGTGATATTGAATGTTCAGCCCCCTACAGCCCCCTAATTCATTATTTCTTAAAAGCCATCCCCCCCAGCTGTGTGTGATGAGGTCACTTCATGAAAAACTGTGGCAACTGTGTTTGTGCATAGGGGGTCGTGGGCTGCGTGCGAGTGTATGTGTATGTGCATACTAGAGAGAGTAACAGAACGGGCTCTTTGTTCATTTTCCATGCCAGACTGTATAGAGAGAGCTATAATGGCTGTAATAATTGCAAATGAGTGCATAGGGACCGGAAAACAATGGTATCTCCTCCCAGGAGACAATACTGCTGCCTGCCTCATAGCTAATGGATGTCCTCATTTGGAGAGGGAGAAATATCTATCTTCATTTGGATACATTCTTTTTATCTGTAGCTTTTATGTATCGTCAGAGAGATTTGAACATTTCGAGAGATCGAAAAAAGTGGACAGAAAAATTAGACACGTTTCATATCTCAGTTATCTCAGAGATTAAATTGTGACAGTTGCGCAAAACAAAACTTAAACATTTCCCATCAAGTCCTTTCAAATTTGTAATTTAATAAGAAATTAAGAAATGACCGGAGACAAAGTTGATACATAAATGAAACGCAAATAAAAAAAATGAAAAAGCAATCACTGAGCAATAAAATGGCATTAAAGACAAAGAGAGATAGGCGAGTTAGGGAGGAATGAGTGTTAATCTTATTAAAAATGATACTGTTTATTTTTGTAGCAGATGACAGCTGGGAGCAGTGATATGATGACCTTGTGTGTGAATTGGGGGGTGGGGAATGAATGCAGTATAAAAATGTTTTGGATATTGAGCAGAGAAAGTAATATTTTTAATGTTTTAGCACATTTTCCTTTTTAAATGTTTTGACTTGCCAGTTTCATTGGGTGCATGCCTGTTTTTTGGCAGCCTGTAAAAATCATAACTGTAACCTAACCAAAAATGAACTTGCAATAATAACATGTTTTATCTCCATTCCTCTTACAGATGCTCCAGAGAAGCCCGTGATATCTGGCAATAATCAGGCCATCTATGTCAGTCATGATTCTGGCTCCTCCTCTGAGGTGAGTCTCATGTAAATGTGTTTAGCCCCATATCATGAATGTAAGGCTTTGTGTGTCTTTTAAAGTACTCAATATTAAGCTCTGTTGCGTTTGTGTACGGTCTGTTTGCTTAGGTTGGTAGGTGCACCAGCAGGAATGCTCACCCTAAGCCTCGTATAATCTGGTTCAAGGATGCCACTGCTCTGCCTGAAGTGAAGGACCAAAAAGAAAGTAAGTGTTCAATCTCAAAGGATCAGACGCCATTCTTATTAATCAACTAAAGTCTTAAAGACTGTTGAGGTCAATTTCTCTGTCCCACCAACTGTTAAATTACAGTGGATAGATATAATCCCATGTGGTCTTTGTAAATACTGAAATATTCAGTGTATTTCAAAATGTGTTTCTAAAGGTAGTACACACAATATTGTTATTAATAAAAAATTATATAATGTTTTACCGAGAAATCTGAGAAAATGTATTTTTATATTAAGGGTCCTTTGATTGTCTGAGAGTCTGGATGTGTGTCCCTTTGTTTGTAAAAGTTGAAAATTGCTTCTAATCTTTCCTTCTCTTTCTCTCTCTGCTTCTCAGAAACATACATGATCCCTAGTGTAGTGAAGGAAGCCTCGGGTTTGTACACTGTGACCAGCATACTGTTCATGCGACCGGAAAAAGCTGATGCTAAATCAGTCTTCCACTGCACTGTGGAGTACAGCATGCCAAACAACCAGATCAAACTGGAGGAATCAGATACATTCAACCTCACATTGCTTTGTGAGTCTCACACACACACACTCATGATGAGCTAACTATACCTTCCCTTTCTCATCCTGTGCTCTCCTCCAATCAGATTCATCGGAAAATGTGTTCTTTAAACTGGCGAATCAAGGGCCAGTCAAAGAGGGGGATGATGTGCGCATGATCTGTGAGACTGATGGAAACCCTCAGCCAGAGTTTGAATTTTCTAAAGATGTGAGAGCATCTATGGCACATTACAACCATATCATAGTTTATTGAAAGGTTTGACTATTTCAAATAGACTAATTACAAATCACTTATTCGTTTACTCATAAGGGCATCTCACTGAAAGGCTCAGCAGGGCACTTGGTAGTGAAGAACGTGAATCGCAACCATGCTGGAACCTATAAGTGTGAAGCATTGGACTTTGATGCTGCATCTGAGGTTGAACTTACCAAGACTTTGAGCTTTTCCGTGCATTGTGAGTATCACAGAGAGTGTGGGAGATATTACTTTAAACTCTACAGATATCAAAACATAAACGTCTTTTAAACAAAATCACAGCCACACTTGTTAGATCACTTACATCCACTCTGTTCTTATGACATTTTGTCAGATCTTGACCCTGTGCTAGTGGCTCCAGAAGGTCCTCTGCTTGCGTCTCAGGGAGATATTGTGGAGCTTCAGTGTAAGACCAAGTCATCAGACGATTACACCCTTCAGTGGAAAAAGGCAAGTAAACAAACCTCAAATGCTTTTTTTATTACTGGGGCTTTTGTTACACTGTGTTTGTGTGTGTACTGTAGGACTCAAAGGTGCTGTCGCAGACTGGTGTGTTGACTCTCCAGTCAGTGTCTCTCTCTGATGGTGGTGTGTATTTATGTGTGGGAGCTGTACCCTCTGTGCCAGGCCTCCAAAAACAAGCCAATGTCACCCTTACCGTCACAGGTATTACCTGCACACACAGATACAGACACACACACTTTATTGTATTTTACACTTTGTAATAGAAAGGATTTATGAATGTCATCTGCTTGCTAATGCAAAATGCAGATACAAGCTGTCATCACTGTCATAACAGCTTCAGAATTTAGAACATGAAAAATATGCTTGATTATTGAGTAAACTACAGTCTGTCAACAGTGTCAACAGCCAGCTCTCATGTTGTAGCAGCCGCTTATCATTGTCTGGATAATATCTTTAAATACAGGTTAAAGCAATGACACAGTCAAAGTGAATTTTGCTGTTCTTATAATACCTGTTAACTGTCACCATATTATTTCACTATTCACTTCAATATTTCATAGCTAAATTCTAATTTAATTTTGACAGAAATACATTAATGAGTAAGCTCACTCAGAAATAAATATTTGACAAATTTTCATGACAATAAACAAGAACAAAATTTTTTTATTTTGACCTTTATATTTTTTTAAAAATGTAAAAAAAATGTAATATCTAAAATTCAACAGATTGTAGTTCGGATGGTGTATTTTCATGTGTATGACCAGCATGTGCAGTGACAGTTAACAGATTCATAGTAATTTAAAGAGTTTTAGAACAAACACTTCAACATTATGTCTAAATGTGACAGGAAACTTTAGAAGTTGCTGAATATCTAAACAGTAACTATACTCTTCAGTGCAGTACTATTCTATCACTTATAAACAGTTAAACAGTTCACAGGATGTCAAAGTTGATTCAACATCCTGTAATATGTGACATATACTGTATAAACCCTAGACAGTGTCTCAAGTACCTTATCTGTTCCACCAGGAAAACTTTCTTTCCATATTTGCTTTCCTGTTTTTGTTCTATAGTGTTAATGGCCTTTATAGTGTTCATGATTAGAGTTCACACCTTTTCCTGGTTTTAAGAAATTTACGGGCAGGAGAGGATGCCCTGTACTATAACATACGGGCGTGTTCTTTAAGTTCTCCCTTGATGCTGAACACATTGAATGATGTCATGGCTAAAGCAGATATTACGTGTGTTTCTGATGGGAGTTTATTATATCTAAATGTCTCTCTTTCTTTCTTTCTCTTTCTGTTCCTGAAGGTAAACCTGAGATTGACGCTCCAGTGAACAGTTTTGTTGCTAAGGAGGGAGGAATGATCACTCTGAACTGCTCTGCTCTTGGTTTTCCTTCTCCACAGTTCACGTGGACACCATCTGGCAAAGAGGTGTGTGATGGAGTCTTTAGGTAGTCTTGATTTTAACTGAACTTGATCATCTTTATCTATATACTTAAAATGACTTTTCATGTGTGTTTAGTCAGTAACAGTAGTGGGGAATAAAGTGATCAGCACAGTCACACTTGAAGCCACACCTGCAGTTCTGAAGGATGGTGTCACGTGCGAAGCATCCAACAAGCATGGAATAGACAGCAAGAAGTTCAAGGTTTCCATCAAATCCGGTTAGTATTTGTAAATACAATTCATATATCATGCACAATCCTTTCAGTCCTGGTCCAAACATACGCCATCCTGAACATAACTCAAAATACTTACCAAGTGATCATGTTATGCAAATGATTATCTGCCTTCATTTGTTCCATCTTTACAGAGCCAGTGACAGACACAGATGTCAATGCCGCTAATCGAGGTAGACACTTGTCCCAGCTCTCTCTGCTCCTCCTCTCCCTCTCAGGACTCTTTCTTGAATATACTCCATGATCTAGTTCTCCAGCTCTGTACATTGTATATTATATACCGTTACCAAACACTGTGTATATTGTATATTCTATTATGTATGTGATCTTTGTATGATGTCCGTCCTATATTTTCTGGATGCTGCACCTTTAACTTTCCCTTGTTTGGGACAATAAAGGATTCTGTTCTATTTTACTTTCCTCTCTTTCCTTCCTCTGTGTCTGAGGTGTCTGTGTCTTAATACACTTCTCCTTTTCTTCCATCCTCGAGCGTGTGGTGAGGTGTTTAGCTGGCTTGTCACTCTCACGTGTGTGTGTTTGTGTCTATATATGGCGTGTTTGTTACAGTCATGGTGATGGGCTTCATTTAAGCATCACAACAAAACAATTTTCTTAATCAGTATTAGGATCTAAATGGCTATGCTAGGAGTATTAAATATTAAAAATAAAGACTTGTTTTACAAGTCAGTGGTGTCTGTGCTCAAAACAAAACAAAAAAAAGTATTTTCCACAGACATATTAACCTAACTTGAGGTATGTTCTTTAAAAAGCATTTGACGTTGAAAGTATATCTTAGGATAGATAATTCATTGAAAAACAATATAACATACTGATTGAGAAAAATGTGCTGTATGTGGGGTAATAATGGAGTTTTTGTGTGTGTGAATACTGTTCAATGGGACTCAACTGTCTTTTTCCCATAATGCTGCTTGAAGGAAACCCCGTGTTTAAAACAGGTCTGTATAACCCCTGCTGCTCTTCTGTCCTCCTGTGGGTGTGCGTGAGAACGACAGACTGTTTGTATGTGTGTGATCTTACAGTACAGCTGTGAGGAATCATAACCTTGTTTATTACGATTCATCGTTTTTTTTTCAACAAATGAACAATTGCTTATTGTTCTGGTTAACTTCCTCCCCACCCTCCTGACTACACCCAACACTCCCCCCTTTCTAATCGTGTCCCACCCATACCGATCACTTATTCACACCTATCAACCTCAATTCTTTATTTTCAACATCTCACCAACGTTCTTCTCGTTTTTTCCCGCTCTCCACGCTCCCTCCCTCATGTTGTCCCTCATGCTCTTGCTCTCCTCAGCGGATAGACAGCAGGCGGGTTCCAGTGCGGTTGTGATCGCTGTGGTGGTGTGCGTTCTGCTGCTGCTTCTCTTGGTGGCTCTTCTCTTCTTCCTCAATAAGAAAGGCAAGCTGACTTGTGGAAAGAAGAACAAGAAGGATGTGTGAGTAGCAAATAACCACCATTTATGGTCTGGTATTGTATCACATTCATGTTTTGACTCTTAGTTCCTTCATCTTTTTAGGGCATCTGGGGACATGAAAGGTGGTATTGTGGTGGAGATGAAATCCAGTGATAAAGGCAATGAGGACTCCGGTCTGCTCAACAAACCTCATGCAGATCAGGTGAGGGGTCACAGACGCAGAAAAAGTGCAGGAGAGAAAGAATGGGACATCAAGTTATGCTTGTATTGAGATTTTAGGCGTTTGAAGACCAAGAACTATAACTATATATTTTTTAATTATTATTTTGGGGCTGATTTGATTTTGTTCCCAATATTATGGGGATCACTTTTAAAGTATTTTTGTCCTGCTGGGGAAAGATAAAAATTAAAAGCCAAACAAAATCCATTCAGTTAAATGGGATCATGCAAAATAAACATAACGTTCTTGACTGTTGGTGTGAATGGTAATATGTGACACTGTGACAATGTTTCAAAATCAAATTATGAGATAACAAGCATCAAAATTTGGTTTCACCTATAAATATTATGACGATTTTAATCGTTGACGTCATCACTCAGTCAATACTAAAGATATCAAGATTATTTTTTTCACAGAATGTTCTTTAAATTATCGAGGATTTTTATATTTATATAGAAAACTGTAAATCACAAAAAATGACTAGCTGGGTTTTCACAGGCAGGGTCACATACATTTATTGTTGTCCAAGAATTTGATCAGTTTAACCCTGTTTATTCCTTTACAGTGCTGAAGAGTGAGAAAATAGAAGCAGAAGATCAAGAACGCAAGAGGAGATAAAATGTTGGAATTCTCTTAGCAAGAATCAGGCCTGATGGAGAAGAGAGAAGATAAATTCATTTTAGCTGTACAGTTTTCTTTTGGTGGGGTGGGTGGAATGGGGTAGTGGGCACTGTAATCTGTGATGTCGAACTGAGGGTGGGTTTCATTTTAGAGGAGCAGGAGGAAATACATGTAAATCTGGCATTATTTTGGTAAGGGTACCTACTGTGTCATGATTATGTTATCAGGTCTATCTTCGTCCAATCAGAATGTCTGGGCCATAGATCTCTGTGGAAAACAGAGTATCAAATACACTTGTTTAGTTTATTTACTTGTATACCCCAAAACAAACCAGAAAGTAAGTCACTGGGCACTGGGTGTTGCTGAACGCTGATGCAAGGTCTGTAAGAACATGATGTTGCACAGTGCAGTATAGCTGCCTACTGCATTTACTAAAAAACTGCACTTACTATAGATTTATTTTGAATCCTGTATATTTACCCACATACATACCATTATCCTGACAATACAGTAGCTGCTTTGGTCATGTTCTGCATGAAACACATCATCCAACTGTTCGCTAGCGAAAAATTAGCTTTGCAATTCATATAAACCTTTGTATAGTACATATTCACATTTTTTCCTGAAATATTTTAGATCATGGCCTAAATAATACACTTACATATTCGAATGCTGGAGCCATTCAGCTCAAGTCTGGAGGCTTGTTGTTTTGGAAGTTACAGGACTAAGTGAATCAGCTCATTTCCTCTGTACTGACCTGGATTCCATTCTACAGCCCAAACATGTTCAAAGACTTGTACCAAACTAATTATTAAGCATGAGCCACTAGGACGGGCCAGGTCAGGATTATCCTGTGGGTTTTGAAGTAAATGACACACATCCTCCTGACCAGGTTAATGGTTTATTTGTTTTTGTATCTTTTATACCTCTGTTTTTAGCTTCTTTTTGTATTATCAAGTATTTGAAAGTAATCAAAAATATCTCCCTATTGAGCACAAATCATAAAGCAGGTGCATATTTTTACTATTTGTCTCTTTCCCAGCACCTTTGTCTACACAAGGTCATGTTCAAGTTTATAGACACATATCAAATCAAAACACTTTAAGCCTTTCTTAAAGTGTAAAAGTTGGTGACCTGTGCCTAGTTGTTTGTATAGTAAAGCCGTCAGCCTTCCGTAAGCAAATAATGACTGTACATTTTAAAAGAAAGAAGAAAAGCTAAATTTGAGGGATGTGGCCAGAATTTCTTATTCACTGTTGTTACTGAGTGATCAGCTTTTGTTATTTATCGTTTTTATTCATAACCACTTTCATTTTGCTTTAGTTTCTTTTTTAAACCAAAAATATATGATTGAAGAAGATCTGTAAAAAATGCTTATAGATGATGTTTTAGGTTTCCTTGTTTTGCATCTGTATGTATTTTTTTTCTCAGTTAAAGCACGCTGTTGTTCAGGTGAGAGACAGCTGGAAGATTCTAGAATCACTATGTTGTTGAAAGACCCTGTCATTTTTACTTAGTTCCCATTCATGTACAAAGTTGCGAGCCTTGTTATTTTCTTCAAATAACAGGAGTGGTTATTTGAGTCCACTACATGCCAGAACAACACAGCAAACTGCGCTGAGTAAACTGTTTTAACAGTGTTGTTTAAAAAACAAAACTATGATTCTAGATTCAGTTTAATCACATTTTGATAAGAACATCAAGAGGACTGAGCAGTTTGGCATGGGGTTTTGTTTGGATATAACTTTGTTATTTTTTTGCCTACTGAGTTGTTGTGTGTAGTGGAGAGTGATCTAATGAATTGGTATGTATTAATTGCTAATAGACACATGGAATATTATCTGAAACATCTCGGGAATATGGGAGATTAAACACTGGATATAGTTAAATAGAATGTAATTGCTACTTGTAAAGGCTTCTTTCTTAGACTTCTATTTTATTTTGATCTTAATTCTAGGAAGATCATTTTCTGATGCAATTTTGCAAATGTTGCCACAGGTTCATGACTATTAATGCAATATGTGCTTTAGCATTATGGCCAATACATGCATACCAATGTATTTGAGCACTCTATTTTAAATTTTGTGGGTAAAAAGTTTTTTCTTCTTATAATATGTATGTCTTAACTACTGAACAGTTTCTTATGTTTCCTGTACCATTTGAACTGGTCTTGCAAGAAAGAAAATCCCTGTTTTGAAAAGATGTCATACTTGTCATACAGATTGCTAAAATTGTTTATGCCCTCCAGGTATACTGTATATTTTGTGGTACGCATTTGTGAACTTTGTAGCTTGTCTTCTGATTGAAACTGTGTAGAATTTATACTGCCAAAAAAAGAAATCCCAAAATATATGTCTCCTGTTTTATGTTACAACATGATGATGATGATGATGATCATCATATACTACTACTAATCTATACTACAGAAGAAAAATCTTCATTATGTTCATTCATGTTGAGTTTTCCCTTTAGGGCTCTATTTTTGTTCTTTATTTAAATGTCAGTTCAGATTAAATAGTCTGTCAGGTTTAAAACTGTCAGGTAAGTGTTTCGTGTATGATCATGTTAATCATTTAATGATACGAAACTCCCTAAAGGAAATTCTGCATGTAAATACAGTATTAGCTTTAAGGACAGGTTTTACACACTTGCGTGATTGAATGACATTTCACTATGATCATTACAATATGTAATCTGATGGAGTTTGGATATTCCATCTTTGTAGGAATAAACCAGTGTATTTATAGCATGTAGAAAGTTTGCTCATGATTCAAATCTATTGCTGAAAGTTACTCCGATCTGTCCACACTGCAAACAAGCAGTTTTTGACAAATAGTCGAATGATAATTTGTAGCTGTAATTTAAATAACTGTAAATTCACAATGACATTATTTACTGTACATCCGTACACTGTCACTGGTTAACCATAGGAGACTGTAGTGTTTGAGGAATGAGACCGATGTATAAATAAAAGACAAGGGTCATCTTCAGATCTCTCCAGATTCATTGAATTTGACAGTTCAATCACTAGCACAATCTCAGTCTCCTGTCAGGCCAAAGCTTTTCCAGCACAAGAGCAAATACATGTTAATGTCATTTCATATAGGTTGAAAAGAAGGAGATGGAAAACAACTGATGAAAAATGTGTAATAGAAAGAACAGAAATAGGCTGAAGTTGGACAAGCCTCAACAGATAATTTTAGATATGTACTGTAAATGTTCTTGTGGAGAAAATTAGAAAGGATACTTGAGGGATTATGTAAATGATGAGAGAATGTGGGTGACTCAGCTGTATCAGATACTCTCAAGCATGTTGTTATGCATTTAATTTAGTTAATGGAGACACTGATGTCTAGATCCATTTCATTGATTTAATGATGATTCTCCCACATCAAAGCAAGTGGCTTTCCATCTTCCTCCCAATACTGATCTACTCTGTACTTCTTATTACTGTGTGAGTGATTGAATGAAGACAGAGATGATGTGCCTTTACATGACTTTGGGGTTTAGAGTTTTTATTTTAATAAAAATTTAATGTTATTAGGTGTTATTGCTGAGGTAGCTTTTAACATTTACATTAAAATCTGACTTGTGGTTGCAGATTTGGCCAACCTTTATTCAGTTTATGTATTGAGATCTCTCAAGTAGAACTGTAGTGGAGACATATATATTTTGGAGATTTATGGGTCTTTTTCTAATATCTTCAGCAACAGTTTTCACTTTTCTCCATTTAATTTTTGCTGAAACAAATGAGATTTTAGAGAGTGTGTTCTTTTACTTTTTTGGGCAACATACAGTAGTGTATTGATAAGCAAAGAGCCCAAATTCATCATATCTCCAAGAAATGCAAAAAATGTATTGGAATTTTATAACAATCTGAGCTTACCTCTGGATCACACGTAATTTTAAACTCCACTCACTTGTGCTTCTTTTGCATTCACATGGCGTTTTAAATGTAAAGGACCCAGAGAGATCAAACGCTGCTCTCAATTTAGCATGAACATGGCTGAAGAGAGTTTGTATCAAAGACAGCCACCCTGCATCTGAAATCATCAACCACAAAGTTTTTAAAGGTCACTTTAAGTTCAGAAAACCCTATCTGAAGTATGCCACTTACTGCAATCAGATATGATCGAGTATTATTCATTGGATCCCATGTTTGTTGGTTACGCCGGTGGCGGCCCGCATTAAATTCAAATCTTTAATGCTGACATTTAAAACCATCACAAACTCTGCACCCTCATACTTCAACTCGCTTCTACATACATACAACCCATCCAGAACCCTACGCTCAACCAATGAACGTCGACTGGTGGTACCATCACAGAAAGGCGCTAAATCTCTCTCTCGCTCTTTCTCCTTCTCTGTTCCCGGCTTGTGGAACACAATCCGGTCTGCCACATCCCTCACCTCCTTTAAAAAACTACTAAAAACGCACCTTTTCCACGAACACCTAACAGCATAAAATTTTTTTAAAAAAAATTTCCTTCCTCTACAGGTATTTATCTAGCTTCCTCTACATTGTAAACTTAGGAAAGCACTTCTTTGTACTATTGCTGCCGCTTTTGATGTATCGCTTCATTGTCTCCTAATATTTGTAAGTCGCTTTGGATAAAAGCGTCAGCTAAATGCCTAAATGTAAATGTAAATGTAAATGTACTGTATGTCTTCCTCTCTTTATACATTGATGCATTCCTCACTGATTACACATAGTAGTTTCTGTCAGGTATATTTTTTTCTTTTATTCGAGTGTGTTCCATCTGCATTTATCCTCAAACAAATGGTTTGAATTGCACAGAAAAAAAACATTTAAACTGCTGTGAGTGTTTGTATGTGAATATAAACAAAAAAATGCACCAAGGCAATTCAGCTGATAAAAAGTGTGAGATTTTCTCTGGAACTGGGGGCAGCTGTGTAATTCTCTGGAGGTGCCGTGCTACTGTTATATGAAGTATGTGAGACCTGTCTCTCACACAACCACATACTGTAGGTACTTGTTGTGACTGAAGAAAAAAACATTGCTTAGACAAGTGCATTTTTGAACAAAGGTCACATTCTTGTAAATGTTTGGCCCTAAGGGTGAAATCGCTCATGTAAACAGTGCTCTGTCTCAACCCTTTTAGGGAAAAAGGATCATCAAGATGCAAATATCCTGATATGATTAAATTATTGGGAGTTATAACCTCAGGAATGCTTTTACAGGCCTGCTGCCCACACACACTGTCTTAAAAGTGAGAACACATCCTTAGTCATCTTGTTTCATTCTCTCTCCACAGACTCACCTCATATATTTTCATATCCACAATGCCTTGAAGGGGGTTTTAAGTCTTAATTTCTTAGGGATTTCTCCTAGAAACTCCTAATTGCAAATGTGTGTGCACTATGTTGTATGTACACTCAATTTGCTCTTTAATGATGCAGTGAGCATAAGAACTCCTCAGTTCCTTGTTATCCTCAGCCCTCTGTTACGGCCCCTGCTGTTAGAGAGGGAAGCAGAATGTTATCGAACCAGATTAGCTAAATTATCTTGCTTTGCTACTTCAAGTGAGACGTTTTTTTAATTAGCTTCATTTGTGATGAGTTCATTTTGTTTTAATTAGATTCTGTGACTGATGAGAAGAGTTTACCTGGCCCCAAACCAGCAAGCATGAGGTTTGTTACAGTTTGAGGGAGGAAGGGAGTTTCTCATGAAGTAAATGAGAGATAGCAGAAAGGCCCTGACATTACTTACATAGCTCAGCCCTCTTTGTTTATCAGCACTTCTCTTGACAAGAACATTAAAGGGAGACTTGTTTTAGTAAAAAAAAACCTCCTTCAACTATGCTATCTACTTCTATTAAAGATTATTGATAGAATACATTTGGCCATGTATGGGATTATTTTATACAATGGAAGTGTGTGAATTTGGAAGTAATCCTTTTTCTTCCTCTGTAGGGAAGTTTGGTTTGCACACCAAAGTCTTGGTATAGGTCTTGGTTGTTCTAGGCAGCTTCTACTTTAAGCTCATTCGTGGAGAAAAAAAATACTAAATTATTAGTATGACTCTCCTCTGAATATATTTAATAGATTATCAAAATACTAACCGGTAAAATACATTGAATAAAACGCAACCAGTCCCTGTACAGGCGGACAATATAAAGTCCATAGGAAAACTGACCAATTGAAGTGCACGTACACATAACGCAGCGTCATATGCGTATGTCTGCATACAACCGGAAAAGGCAAAAATGCGTTTGACTTTACTCTGCGCTGCACAGACCACTCGGCGTATGACATCATGTATCGCGATAGCTTTTCATCTCGCGGTAATCTGATGTCATAGCCGATCGGTCTGCGCAGCGCTCAAGAAGTCGTACGCACCTGTGTCATCAGGCCTGGTTAGGAAAGTATTTCACAATTTCTCCTTTTGAAATTCGTGTTATTAAATTATCTTCAAATATTTAATCCTGAATGCAGAGTCATATATGAATGTACTTTGATGAAGGAGCGTGTGATGGAGTTACTCTGCACAAACTGCAGGTGAGTAGATGGTAAACACATTTACGCATTCAGGAATGAGCTAAACATTAATATTGTTTCTATTGCTCATAGTGTGCATGGCATTGGTTTTAATTAACCCGAGGTTAAGTGGTTTACTCTAGAGCTATGTGAACACGAGGGGACGGTTACGGTCTAACCTTTGGCTTTGTTTACATAATAATTGTGTCAGATCTCCATGGAACATTAATTGTCCTGAAGGGGTTCCAGATTTTATTAGACTACTTTAAAACGCACGTAAACGTAAATGGCATGAATACGCGTGTGCTTTTGTTGTGCTGTTGTTCGAGACGCATCGGTGCATATTAACAGCGTTTACATGTTTACATGAGCTGATGATTTTATTGTTATGGATGAAGTGTGTGGAGGAGAGCATTTGCTCATGTGAATTTGTATGAAGTACCTGTTTGGCGCATGTAGGAAAAGATTCATCATCATTGATATTCATTTGTTTATTTACTTTTGCCCTAAAGATGCCAAAACAACCTTGTCCAATAAATGTAAAGCCTGTTTTTGGCGAGTACAATGTTCTGCCTCAGGGGTTTCCTTATGCTCTGACATAATGCTTTTAAAAATGTCTGTATTCCTGTAAGTGTCTTTATACACAACTGATGACAGGTACTGTCAGTCCTTCCATGTATGTGTGAATGCTGGTTTGTGTGTAAATGTCCTGTAAAGTATATCTAATCACTACAGCCTTTGTTTAAAACGTGTATAGTTACGTTAAGCCTCCAGAAAATATTCAGGGTATTTTATGTCAAACAAAAGGAGTTGTATAAAGTGAGTTAAAAAAAATCTATCCTTAAGCTAGTTTTAAGTTTTCGTCTGCATTTCTTTATAGTTCACACCATACAAGAACACACAGGTGCGTAGTAAACTGTATGTCTGTTTAGCACACTGGATGTGCGTGCAGATGTCTGTCTTCATGAGCTGTTCTTGTGCAGTCATGCCTTTCGGCGCTGTTTTCCAAGTTTGGCACACAAATGCAAGACGTGACTTGTTCATCTCCACTCTGTCTACTAGTCTCATCAAAGTCTGCTCAAACACAGTGGCAAAAATAAACTCATTGATTTATTGAGCTTCCCCATACTCGCAGTGCACACTGGTTCAAATACTTATACTTAAATAGAAAATTGTGTTAAAGAGAACAGACAAGGGATTTTATTTGAGTTTTCAGGGCAAAGAGTTGCCATCGTTTGAGCTATGGTTAGCATGTGGTGGGGTTAGAGTAGATAAGAGATAAATATGTGTTCTTGCCAGCGAGAGTCCTGCCATAATAGAGGCTGAATGAGATGTGGGGTGGCTGTCGCTAGATTTATTCTCAATTGAGATCAGCGTTTGATCTCTCTGGGTCCTTTACTTGCAAAATATTGGATGAAATAGCAGCATGAGTAGAGTTTCAAATTCCACTCGATCCAGTGGTGAGCTCAGATTTTCCATTAGATATGTGTATTTTCTTTGGAGAGATGATAGTGTCTGGCTTTTCCTTAGCAAAATAGAAAGACAAATGAGCTTACAGATGCATTATCCGCTTTTCATACATATTATTATTATTATTATTATTATTATGGTAATAAACCTGGAGCCTAAATAAATGCTGTTATTATGAAGCAGGTGTGCTTTTATATAAATACACTTGAGACCAATATGGTGGGCTGACACTGACTCGGCCAGTATTAAAAGCCCCTCAATGAAACCATTAGACCACAGAACCCACTTAGCAGCCTGTGGAAACAGTGATGAGACAGGAGGGGTGGTGTGTTATAAGCCAGAGTTTATAAAATCACATGGGTAACAGAGAGAGGAGCAGGTGGTCTGTATGCCACCATGCAAAATCCAGATTCAGTTATACAACGGTTTAACTTGCTGTTATAAGTCTAAATTGAAGCGTATGTGTAACTGAACAGAGAAAGAAAGCAAATACGGTTCTGTAGCTGTCTGATTTAGGAGAAATAAGAGAAGAGAGAGCAGATGGACAGAGAATAGTAAATTGAGATGAAGAGGCTGGGGTTAGTTGTCACAAAAGCTATAGCTCTATAGTAACTGTAAGGTTTAAGTCAGACTGTGTCTATTTAATTATATTATCCATTTTTTAAGAAATTCCCAGTAGAGTAAAAAGTGTAACGAACCCAAGTCTCTCTTACAGCAGAATGTTTTTAGGGGATATTTATACATTCCTCTAGTTTCGGATGGCAGAGATTGATAGAAAGAAGTACAATTTACACTGCAAAACATTTACCACAAACAAAAAGTATTTTGTACACTCTTAGTCTTATGCAATGTTCAGTCTTAAATCTGTTGCTAATGTGCTTCAGTTAATAGTTACAGAAGAGAGATTATAGATGGATGGAGATTGATGGAAGAAAATAAAAGGTAGTTAAGCTGTAGTGTGTGGGGTCTATTAAATGGTGTCCATCACTGAAGGTCTGTCTGGTTTATGTAACTGCCTGTGAATACTTGTATACAATGGTACAGTATTAAGGACTGCTTTACATCTCTGTATTTGTAAGGAATTTGAGTTCATGTGTGTAAGATGGATTGGAGTGGTTGAAAATCGAGTAAAATGGCCTGTCTCAAGTATAATAAATGAATGACTGAAGTTATGCAGGTGGATTATTGAATAATGGATGATGGAAGAAATACAGAATGATCAAAAAGGGAAAAAAGAAAAACTAAGTGAGGTGAGAACGGGGAAGGGTACTTAACAGCTGAAACAGATGTACCTATCGAAAGACAGATGAGGGGCCGGGATGGAGAGGCGGAGAGAGTTCTGTTTGGATGGGTGATGGGTAGAGGAGTAGATAAAAAGAGAGAAAGAAAAAGCGAGATGGATGACAGTGGAGGAAAGACAGATGGTGTAGTGACTCCAGTTTTGGTCTAATTATTAATGGGCATCTGTTGTGTGTGGGTGTCCATAACTACACTAGAGAAAAAACATTTCTTCATTGACAATAATTTAAAAGTGACCTTGTATTCTGTTTAAATTATTTTTACAAGCAACATATGTGTCTTTTTTGTATATAAGTACTGTCACCTGCCTTTAGCATTGTCCATGACATAATTTTCCTGATGGACCTGGACTAAAAGCTCATAAGCAAAGATGTCAGTATTCATGCCATGTAATCTTGTGCCAGCCGAGCAACTGTCTTTAATATAAGTTTGAATACTAAGAAATATAGGAATTCATCTACCGCCATCTAGTGGTGAATATAACGGTAAATGTTATTTAACCAGGCATAGGTCATGTAATTAACACTGGTTAAAGTCTTTAAATGAGCTCATTAAACCTAAAATTAATACAGTACACAACATCAAGCAACATCAAAACCTGAGAAACAGGTGTGTGTGTGTGTGTGTATGTGTGTGCACTTTTGTGTGGCTAAAGCATTAATGGCTTTATCAAAGTGAATTAGGCATGAAGGAGAGAAAAGCTGAGGTATCCCAGTGGATTTTACATCAACAGAAAAACAAAGAAAATATAAAACACTCACTCAACACCTGAGAGCAAAACACTAGCCTGCAGGCTCTCCTCTAGATAAAGAACCCATTAAAGAAAGGACACATTAGCATAATTGTATTGTTTCTTTTTCCTTGGTTATTATTTACATATTTTGCTGGTAGTGCCTGCAGGAAGACTGTTTTTATTTATACAACCACACAGAACCACAGATCTGTTTCAGAGACAGAAATACACTGTAGCAAAAGAAAAAGAACAGAAAGAGCAGATGGGTAGAATCAAAGTCTTTAGTTTCCAGGCCTTAATGCTTAAAAATAAAGGTTCTTTATTGATTTCATATGCGAGACCAGGTTTAAAAAAAGGATCAGGGTTCTTGAGTTTGCGCTTTCTTTTTCTATAGGCTCTTCAAAACCTTTTTTGTATCTGAATTCTGCAGGGTTTTGTAAAGGCCAAGAAAATAACTTTTGTGGAACTTTGTGATTCTCTTATAGCATCAGGCTGTGAAACACTTATTTGCTACAAATGTTAAGAGCAGTATACTTTATGTAAACCTATCACATAAAGCCATTCATGTCTTTATACACCCAGGTGACAAAGTATATGGCTATTCTCAATTAATGCTTGCAAACATCTTTTATGTATAGTCTAGCCTTATAAATAGATAAACTGCATTAAAAAAGTGACAAGCATTGTCAAATATTTTGTGTCTTATATTACCTGTAACTCTCTCGACCAAGACCTTTCTGTGGTGATTTAGAAGGATTGGAAAGCTTTAAATATTGTCCCAGATTTATGGTTTAAGCTTAGTCCCAGAGTAAAACATTTCAACTGTTTTAACTGGAAACAACATGCACTAACATATTTAAAAATCTATCAGGGTGTCTATTGTTTTGTCTCAAGATTTCTTTTTCCTATGGCACATTTATAAAAGCTACTTAAATGTCCTGATTTAACTAAGGCCTACTACTGGCTTGATCTAAGCCCTGTCTGCAAAATCAGACTATTATGTGTATATTGTCAGATTAAAAGATCAGTTAATAATTAAATGTCACCATTGCACAATTTTGTACAAGTACATTTCTGTTTGTGTTTCTTATCGGACTAAATCGCTAAAAGTAATATTTAAAAGTAAAAGAATATCCAGAAGTTAGCTATGTGGAATAAGGTTTTATTTTAATAGATTCAAGTGTTTGTAGAAAATAATTCATTTATTCATTCATTCATATGAGTGTTTGATTGAATTCATGAATGACTGTCTCGTATATATGTATATATATGTATATGTATATAGTTAAATGACAGCACACTCATTAATAAATAAATTTCTCATGATTTGCTCACATTTGTGTTGTTTTAAACCCATAAGACATTTTGTAGGATGAAACAAAAATGTAGGCATTAAGCAGAATACAGTGATGTTCTTTTGCACTGAATAGAAGTGGATGTGGACCAGGGACAGCTGTGGTCATCATTCACTTCCATTGTATGTAAAAGAACAACATCTCATTTCTTTTATCTGTGAACCATCAATTTAGGAATATTCTAAATCAACTGACAAATTGCTGTATGAAAAAACCCGAAATAAATTTGTTTGTGCTGACCAGTGGAGAGTAATATAACAGATACTATAGTACTATAAATCAATACTAAGGTACTAAAGTACTATGAGATATTGCTGATTCAATTGTTTACCACAAACCTGTTTCTCTGAATTCTGTGATTGACTTTAAATATGTTATACTACTGAAAGGACTGTGTGCCACAGTTGACCCCACGCACTGCTTCTACTAGATCTGTTTGGGAAATGTTAGTAAAGCACTCTTACCTGTGCAAACTGCATTGACCTGATAAAATAAATATTTAAGCATTAAACAAAGAAATGCTACATTATTATCTACAAAGTGGAGTTTTATTTCAAATAATAATCATGGATTATTTGCATTAATAATCATGGGCACAATACCAGTAATAGCTGATATAATACATACATACAGTCCATACATACTGTATAAACTACAATGAAACAGTCAGTGATTCTGTTTTATCCTTGACGCCCAATAGGGGGCACCAGATAGACAGTCAGCAGCAGTAGGGTCTATATATTCTCCATCCAAAAACAGCTTGAATGGTAATGTGCTTTTGCAGTATTTGTTGCTATATAGTTGACAGGGAACCTCTTGGATTGTGTCAGCTATGCAAATGTTCATGCTAGATGAATGTAATCGTCGTTCCGTTGTAGTGATTAAATCAGGACCAGAAATGGAGAAATGAAGAAAGTTCTTGTGAGGTATTCTACTATATTGTTTGGCACCTAAGAGCTGTCTTGGGGGTATAACATATGGTACACTTGGTCACTGAAGATGCCTGAATAGGTGCTGACAGCACGAACCGTCTCATCGTACAGGTTCCTTGATTAGGGAAGAAATACACATTGTCAAAGCACAGTAGTATCATAATAAGCCGCTACGAGTATGGTTTCTTACTTGGCTTTCTCTTCCAACTTATAAGCCTTGATGGTCTCTACATAACTGTTGGCAGTGTCAACACTCTTGTCATAGTAAGTCTTTAGGGTGTCCACCACAGTGGCAACAGTTCCCTTCTCCTCAGCCTGTCTGGACACACGGAAGCTCTCCGCACCTGCAGGGGGCAGTAATGAGTTCATTGCTCAGGTCATTTAAGCCAAGTGTGACATCATTCTACTTTATTATCATGTTTTACATACCCAGAGCAAGCAAAGCGATGAGTACTGTGATAGCCAGTAGCTTGTTCATAGTGTCTGTCAGATCTAAGGGATTTATTACAACACTATTAATAAGGTGGCACAAGAGGGAACTTAGAAGCACCAGTTTTTACTGATTTTACTAGCAAGCAAATTCTAGTGCTATTAAAATGAAAAGAATGATTTGCTTACAACAATAATGTAATTCAAGGCGTGAAAGCTTCTTCCTATTGCTTACATAATTAAACATAAAGCATTGCACAGTTCCATTCTGTTACATTAGGCAACTTCACACATCTGCATGAACATGATTATTTGGGTAATATTAAAACTTTTCACAAAACGAACACAAAATTTTCCAATATCCTCAGTGTCCCATACTGACTTGTCACATTCTCCCGGAAGTACAGAATAATGAGGTATCATAAATATGTCAGATTATTTAAATATGAACTCTTTAACACTTCAATACAATAGCAAAAATACTCACAGTTTCTCCTTAAAAGTAGATGTGTCAGACTGAATAGCAGCAACAAAACTCTTTGGTCTACCTTATATACGAGTGCTGATGTATTGACCTGTTAACCCATGTGCCAAAGTGCAAGTCTTTCAGATAAATGTTGTGAGCGTGTGTTTATATCTTTGTGCAGCTGTGTTTTCTTTAACTGCAGGCTGTAAGATAAAAACCGAAAAGAGATGAACTGTTGAACAGTGAGTGTCTCGAGGAGTCAGTTCACCAAAAATGTAAAATTCTGAAGAAAGTTATTCTGTGAAACAACAGCCGAGAGAAACGACAATCATTCACTTTTCCCGTGGATCCGGAAGTGTACTTCCCATTCATTTGGACATTTGGAAAATTAAGAGGTTCATTTCACTTGATCTCAAAGCAAAAAGAAACTGTTTTGATTATGTAATTTCCTTCCCTGAACAGTGTTGGATTATGAAAGTGTCCTTGTTTTAATAAAAGAAGCTTTGTGATAATACACTGTGATAGTGTCTATTGTATTCTGTGCTGTGTGTATCACCTCTAGGCAGATAAATTAGCAGGTTAGTCTTACGCAATTGAACTATTACACGTTTCCAATTAAAGTCCTAAGTCTGTTTTACCATAGACACGTCACCCTGTTTACTTCAGGTTATTTGTGCACAAGAGTGTTAGGAGTGTGTTTACTGTTTGTGTTGGGGTATGATGTTTGTTGATATCAGTGTGCCTTTGTCCACTACTATGAAAATCTACCAGTAGATTCTTTCAGATCACGTTGGTTGTTTTAGTTTTAGGGTTGAGATTCAGATGTTTGTGATGAGTGAGATCATTCAGCTAACAGACACAAGAAAGATGTGATAATGTTGACAGTGGTATAGATGGTGAGATAAAACCCAGCTGAAGTGAAAGAATTCAGTTTCTGTGAACTGCAGTGATTATCCAATCAGGCAAATTTAGTAGATGGCTATAAATGTTTAAAACCCTTATGATAATCATGGATGCAACTAAATTGACCTTAATTTATTCCATATAATTGACATTAAAAAAAATCTAAAATGTAACATTTAAATCATACACTACTGTTACATGCTTACATTAGCAAAATCCAATAAATACATTATCCTTTAAAAATGTAGGGTCACTTGACTGAAGTGTTTTTCATAATTCTAAAAAAAAACGTTTGATCTGAAGGCACAGATAATTATGTGGCAAAATATATAATTATGCCATATTATTATTATATGGTATAATAATTTCCATAATTGCATGTATGACTTATTGTCACTACTATCTATATGTAAAGCTGCTTTGCAATAATGCAAAATCTGTTAAAAGTGCTTCAGAAATAACTTTGAATGGAATTGATTAATCATTACAAAACAAAACAAGATTAAATGCATGTGTTAAATGGGTAGTTGACAAATAAATGTGTGACTGTGTCCTATGGTGTGACAGCAAAAATGTAGAAAAACTTACAAAATATACAAATAGCATGAGAGATTTATATTTATTACTGGAGTTACAAATAAGATGAGAAAGATTTATCTTTTTTTAAAGTTTTTCCGACGTTTTTGTATGTCACACCATAGGACACAGTCACATATTTATTTGTCAGCTACCCAAATACAGGTTGAGATTTACTTGTGGATTTGTGAATAAAAAATGTAATAGAAATGGACTTTGGTCAACATAGTTCAAAGCCTGTGGGAACATTGTCAGTTTGGGTGTGTAATGGACTAAACCACTACGTGATGCTTTTTAGAAAATGTACTATATAAATATATAAACATACACTTAAAACCACAGCAAAATTGTCATTATCCAGAGATCTTTATTTAGAGTTTTGTTGATCAAAGAAAATTACAGCTCTCATACTTTATTAATGCTGGACTGGATGCTATTCTTTCTTGCATTAAACAGAAGAGTATCAAATACACAGATACACTATATACATGCAAAACCTGTACTGACATAGCTGGGCTGGACATGCAGCTGTCTGTCACACAGTTCCATTTAGCATTTGATCCATTATTAAAGCTAAAAAAAGCATGATGTAATGCCTATTATCTCCTTGTATAAAATAAGTCTAGATTGAGCACAGACAGAGTCAGAGATTAACAAGCAACAGGCTTTAATTTTCAGCAGGCATGATGGTATCCAGAACTGGCTTGATGTTGTTGATCGCTTTATCCAGGCTTTCACCAATGTAGGGGCGCAGATACTGGCCATAAGCACCAAGAACAGCCATGCGAGCTTTGTCCACAACTGGCTCCAGCTCAGAGGCCAAACCACTGGAAGAATTAGACAAGACAATCGTTTTACACACATGAAACATCTGAATGACAGCAATGAGGAAAAACTTAGGGGTCGTTTGAGGTGTTAGGGTATTGCTTACGAGACAATCTTGATGGCGCTATCCACTCTTGGGCGGTTTCTGAATTCTTCCATGACCTCCTTGGTTTTTTGTCCTGTTGGTGAGTTCTCTAGCATTGGTTCGACAGCAGCTACGATCTTGTGATATGTGTTGATAAGCCTTTTATAGAAAACAGCCTTCAGCCCCTCATATTTATCCACTAATTCCTTGCTTGGCTCTGGAATAGGTTCTGCCCATACACACACCGATACTAAAAGACAAAAAGACAATCAACTTTAAAATGCTATTTAAGAAGGTTTTGCACACACAAACCACACGCAAATGAATTGTTTAGACCATACATATGCATACGTGCTACATTAAAATGGCTATGTGGTAAAGATGCAGTTTAAATAGTAAAGTGTGTCAGCCCCTTAAATGGACATAATGACTAGTTGTCATAAACTCAACTCTTTCTTTATACAGGTCTGTTACATAGCAATCATGTGGCTCTTTGTTTGATTGACTCAGATTAGCTGTATCTTTCTAAAACAGTGGCAAAGGTCAGATTTGGGTCACAATATTTAGCTCCTCTAATACAACTTTTTGTTCTTTTTGTTTCTCAGTTTCCTTTTTTGTGCACCAGTTAAAGGTCCAGATATCCTTATGTGAACTTTTAAAGACCCTAAGAACTTGTATCTTACCTTGGAGTGCAAGGATGAGAGCCAATGTCAGCTTCATCTATGGGAGGACACAGAAATGTTTCAAATTATTCACATTTATTAACACTTACATGGAGATATACACACGTTAATGTGTTATGTTTCTATAACTGTACTTTCAATGTGCAGTGTTTTAATAAAAGTGAAATACATGTAAAAAGTTTCTGTGCCATGATAAATGCAAATGCATTCATAAATAACAGTTAAGAGCAGTTACTTTACCTTGTGCTAGTAGGTTTCCTGCAGAGAGAAATGAAGGACTGGAGTCAACTGTACCAGCTGATTCTGCAGTTATACTGTCTGGCATCCACCCCTATATCTGTCTGACCGCTTGACCAAACAGACGTCATCACAAACACACACAATCACATACACAATCATTATTAATCACACACATCTGCTCACACTGCATGCATGCACACACACCCACGCAGGTGGACCTACTGTTCTTGCAAGGCAAACACACACTCAAAGTCCACTGTTCCCTGTGTATGGATTAATTAAGGTATTTGATAATGCTTATGAAATCTCTGGTGGAAAATTTGTATGCATGTGCTCTGTTAGAATCAAGTTTATCGTGATGCATTAAAAATGCATCTCTTTTTTCTACAATCAGCTTATAAGTTGCTATTTATGTTGCTTCTTCTAAAAAAACAAATCTAAAAAAACTCTTTTAAACTATGTTTAGTTATGCATTTCACTTCATTCCGTTATTATTCACATATCATTTTTTAAGAAAAATTGCTGATTGTCCGTTTGTTGGAAAGCTCTTTAATTTATCTTGCAAGAGTGCCAGAATCAATATTTTTGTCCTTGATGTACATGCATACAACTAATAAGGGTTGAGCAAAGGCTGTCCAAAGGTTATGAAGCTTTCCACATACTAAATAGACAGAGCTAGACGCAGTGAACTTTCAACTTTGGAACATAACGTGTCTAATCTACAATATGTCGCCCTATATTTTAACTTTTTTGTTATATTATTACTTATTTTGGTATATTATTTGTGTAGAACATTTACTAATATGATGATAATGTAATATAAAATATATGGTATTTAATTTTGTGATTATGCAGCATAATATTGTTTGATATGCAGAGAAAATGTACAAAAAAAATCATGAATAACATTTTACAAATAGTGTTCCTTTTCAGGTTTTAATATATGACTTCTATAAGCATTGGATATTTGTACAGTTTTATCTGCTACAGAATGGTGGTTTGCAGTATGTATTATTATTAAAAAAAAATGCTAAATACAACTTGAATTTATGATGATAAAATTAAAGTCAATTTTGGATTGACCTAAACATATCAGGTCGATCTAAAGGTAGGCAGCCTATCTTTTAGTCTCTCCCACAGAGAACTTGCACTGCCTTTAGCCCATTCGATGTAAGAGTCAGCAACCTCCTTCATGTGTTCTTCATAGTACATGCCAGCAAAATCAGCAACTGTGCTGCCAACATTTAGAACTTTAGCCTTCGTTTCCCTGTCACGTAACAAACAACAAACACACACAAACAAACATGTAAGTAAAACGAAATATAGGACAACATTTCTTTAGGACTAGATTCAGTTTAACTTATTAAATTTTACCTGTATGCTTGTTTTGCCCTTCCCAAAATTCCAGCACTTTCTTCTGGACTTTGAGTTTGCAAGGGGTCGGATGCTATCATACATGCTAAAAGCCATAAATTTACATGTATGTTACATAATTACAAAATTGCGTTACTGAGGTTTTTGAATGTATATTGCTATTAGTGTGTCGTCATCATGTAGCATGTAGAAATGTAAATGCATGAATACAGGCAGACCTTGCAACATTATGACCAGAACAAAGAGCATCAATCTGGACATCTGTGATAGAAAAGTCAATTACATTAGTGCTGATAGACTTTGAAAAATTGTCCTCATGTTCATAAGTGCAGTTTGTGGTAACAAAAAAAACCTAGCATTGTGTTAGCAACGTAAAGGTCATGGGTTCAGTTTCCAGGGAACACACATACCTCGAATGCAATGTAAGTCACTTTAGATAAAAGTGTCTGCCAAATGCATAAATGTAAATATAGACATATATATGTAGTAAATGTATACCTTTATCGTTCTTTTTTCTTCAGTAACACCGTCAGCTTTCTTTTTCACAGTTGATTTTGTTATCAGGTTGTCTTGGGTTCAGTCAAATTTCTTTGTGTGAAAACTACTGCAGTAGTGCTGTATTTGAATCAATTCACATTCTGAGAAACAGATGGCGGATCATTTCTGAGCAGGCACTGCCTGATGTTTGTTTAGATAGATGTTGCAAGCAAATGTGAAAATATTTGTTGAGTCTGTGGTACAAATATTTTACTGTTAATAAATATTTAAATTGATTAAAATTATATCGTAACATTGGTCGTGTTATTGAGAAAATCTTTGGTAAACCAATTGGGATCAGTGTGGGTTGGGGCCCATATGGTACAAAGCAATTAGTTTTTCTTTCTTTATTGATTTTTGCTAAAGTCATTGCTGGAAGTTTTTATTTTTCATGTAGGAGGTAAAACAGTATTCTTATCAGACCCAGTCTATAGAGGTAGTTGGTCAAATTTTCAACATCATTTCTGTTTATTTACAGTAAATTAGGCATAGATGTTGAAGATTTGACTTTTATGAAAAAAAATCTAAACATTAGATTACTATATATATATAATGGTGATGTACCGCAGTTGAAAACTATTTCTACTGTTGAACTGTGTGTCTAATGTTATTAGCTATATTAAACAATAAAGTGTATTTGTAATCTCTGTGAGCACATATTAAAGCTGTTTAACCATGATCCAGTCAATAAACATAAAAAGTTACATTCTGACTGCAGAAATTCAATAACGGGATGTGATTCTAGGAAAAGGGGTCAGATAGTCTGTCCATTTTACTGATTTAAACTTGAGAGGGTAAAATTAATCATGAACAGACTGATCATTAACAGTGGACAAACAGTGACTTTAGCCTGATGTGGCCTGATGGTGGAAGGTTTTTGACCTCGGATGTGCTTTTGATTGTGCATACCGGATTATTTACACATTTGGCAGACACTTCATTGGAATAAAACCCATGATTGCACAATGTTCTAGTGGTTAAGCTACGGGGACGTATTTTTCATATATTTTCATTTTCATGCAGTATATATTTTAGCCATAGGGGTCAATCTGTATGTTCTTTAATGAGTTGTTATTTTTGCTAAAATATTGTTTGATGTAACATACTAGTGTTGTGTTGGTTGATTTATATTCAGATTATATTTTATAATTCATTATTTAGTTCAAGTGTAATAACCTTTACATGTGTGTGTAATGCAAATGATTGTAAAATATTGTTCTTACAAATGATGCAAAACAAATACTTTTTTAAAACTCTTTATTCATTTGGCAAGTCAAATCCAATTTATTTTAAAGTTTCTTCAGAATATTTAACAGCATTCCACAAATCATTAAACTATTGTACAGATTTCATACAGATGACATACAGATGATGACAGTGTAAAGTTAATTGTAACTTTTGCGCCAAGGATGGAGGTGATATTACATAATCTGCGCTTTTGTATAGATGAAGAGTCACTGGTTTCCATTAATTGAAGGTTTCAGACATTTTCTGCTTGACCTTCTCGAACTGCTCTGTAAACCAATTCCTTTCAAAACAAAAACACCAATGTACATTAACAGTTGTTAAGCAATGTAAATTTAAGACGCTTTAATTTCAGTATAACAACATGCACGTTTTCAAAAGCATAAATTTAATACAAAATAAAATATTTTAAGGTGGGATTATGATGGTCTTACTTGGTTTTGATGGCAATGTCGCTCTTTTCAATTTGTTCGAAGGCGTTTTTGGTTTTCTCTGTCAGGTCCTCTGCAATGCCCTTCATCTGGGTATGGAAGTTGGCGAAGCGCTGCTCCAGTGTGGCCTCTTCCTGGGCCTCTGTTTACATTTTAAATTGTAATTTGTAAATGTAAATTTTGTTGCATTTATGTAAAACGGCATTACATCTACATTTAAAGTAAAATATGATGTGTGGAAGGGTCAGCGCAAGTTACCTGTGTGTGCGGCCAGCACAAGCATCAGCACAGCTGCGGCGAGGTACAGTTTCATCTTTTCAGTTCTTCCTGTAAGTCAACAAGTTAAACGACCTTAAAATATAGATCATTTTGACTTTGAAATATTTGAAAAATATCAGGTTTTGGACGTATCTTTTTTTCTACTGTTAGTTCGCTGTTCAGAATTTAGCATTGATGTTTCAGAAATAAAAAAGTAATACATTTTGCTCAATAAATGCATTAAACGTTAGTATATAGACTAGTATAAATGTAAATAAATCGTTGTTCGTTGTATTCGTTTTACTAAAAGTTGCTCCGTTTTCATTTAATATTTGCGTTCGTTTTGTTTCTTTTATTTGTTAACTCTGTAACGTCTGTGTTAATGTTTTTTTGTTGCGAAAATATCTTTAACAAATAAGATTTTACCAATGATTCTCAACCATGACATCTAGATGTCGCCAGTATACTGCACATCATCAGCTCTCTTCAGCCCAAGAAACTATATCTTTGTTGTACTGTTTACATGTTTTGCTACCGCTAATCGCTGCACGGTCCGTTTAATAAGGAATTAATCAAGACACGATTATTTTCGGATTTAAAACTTTGTAAATGTAAGTGGCCATACCTTTCTTGCAGTCCTCAGGAGAGATCAGTTGAGATTCTAATGCCTCACAGATGACTTGGCCCTTTATAGTCCTACAGAGCTGACGTAGAATGATAACACCACCTCTGACCTATTAAGACCTCCTGCGTTTTTACTTTGGGTCACTGCAGATCTGTTGTTTTGATTTCTATGTTGTCATACTGCAAACATTTGTTGCTTAAATGGTAAACATGTTTAGAGCTGCAGAAAATCAGTTTGCCAGATGTTTAATTCAGATTTCCAGGGAATATAAATTGATTATGTAGTTAAAGTGGAATCTAGTATCAGTAACCTTTGAAACAACAATATCAGTCACAATTAAAACAATGTTACAAAACTGGGGGGGCTTTCCTGTTTATCTGGTAATGCATTTGATAGTTCAATGTTCATTCATTATCAGGCATTTAAAAACAAAGGTACCACTCTATGCTGTAACCTTAACCAAAGTTATCTTATTATATACAGACCTGTATCAATCTAAAAGTACTGTTAATGCTGTACATAGAGCCCCTATCATTTTGGAGTTGGTCTTTGACCTATTAGCCACATCATAAGATGAGATAGAGTGTCTTGAAGTCTATTTAAGTTTATCTGATTGGTTGCATTAACTTTGCTCCAACCCTGGCACTGTCTGCAAACACAACAGAGATGCAGGATTTGGGATGCAACCTTTGGAGTTTGTGCTGATTTAGTTCAGCATGATGATTCGATTTAGCAACCCTTATTCTGCAACCTTGACGAAAAGAGATATAGTACTATGGCCAATTAATTAAAATCAATCTCCCTATAGCACAACAAATTTCTGTTTTTAGTTGTTTTTGTTCTTTCTTCTGGTGTACAATGTCTGTGCCCTTTTATTGATTATTTTTCTATTTATTTCATCTATGCAAAAAACTTTTACAAAGTTTACAAAATGCTTTCTTGTACTGTAACACATCTATTTAAAGACTAGATTTGGATGGAAAGTGCTGGTTCTTAAAAGCTGATTATGGTTAGTGTTGAAAGTGTCTAGACTCAAAAGAGAGGAAGTGAAGCTCTGTGCAAATGAGGACATGTGGAATCACAACAAGAGACTGTGAACTACAGTTACCTCTGATCACATTAGAAAATGAACAGTCTGTGGGGAGTGAAGGGGGGTGTCATGGTTGAAATATTTCTTTTGTGACCGTTAACTGTCCAGCCTAAAGCCATTCAGATAATCCTAAATTGTTAACTGCTTGGCTATTTACTTTTTATGCATGCATAATTTGTCATCTTTTTTCTTTTAGCTGTTGAAGATGGCCCATAGTCGTCTAATTTGTGTGGAAATACATGGACCTCTCAGCCTGTCTTGTCAGTACCATGCTGTGCCATTTCAGATTCTTTTTTTTTTTGCCTTTTTTTGGGACAAAAGATGTGTAGGGCTAGTAATACAAAGTGTACTGTAAGTGCATTAGAGATACTGTGCTTTGATTTTTTTTTTTAACCGTAAAAACCGTTTTTGTTAGGCTATTGATAAAAATAGTATGTTTTTCTTTTTTTTGAAATACCAAATAATATTTTCTGAAGCCTTGAGAAATATTTTGAGTTATAGTTTACATAAACATTTCTGAAAGGTTTGCACAAGACTGCAGATCAGATCAGCAGATCCGCTATTGCAAAGAAAAGGAGTCTTTTACTTAGAAAAGAGGGAGTAACCGAGATTATAACATACTTCTAACACCTTGTTATGCAATCTTTCTTTCTTTCTTTCTTCTTTCTTTCTTTCTTTCTTTCTACAGATACATTTATTTTAACAAATAACCATTATGCTCATGTTTCATGAGTAAGGCCCACTAAAAAGTTTATATGGTTACTAATGACTGTATTTAACTTAATGTCCCTTTAAACAAACACAATTCTGTAGAACAATATTGTTAAAATAAGGAGTATTAATATAAACAAGAAAGCCTGATAATACTGATGATATCAGAAAATAAAAAAATATGTTAAGGCAGACAAGGGAAGAGTGGCATCTACTGGCAATACATGGGCAACAAATATCATACTGTGTTTGGTAGTGTAAATGCATTTACATGTCTCATTATGTTTGTGTATTTAGCTATGTTGGTTATCCAGATGTATTACTGTACATACAGACAAGATGGTAAAGATTAAAAAGGGAAAACAAACACTGTAAATATAACTGCAGGCACAGCATGTTCGTATTGAGGAGACCTACCAGTAAACAAGTGGAATTTGGAAGCAGATCTGAACATGTCCTTCTTGAGATTAAAAGATAGCAAAAGAGAGAGAGACACAATTATAGTAAAGCAAGAACAAGGCCTTTGATCCTCATGCAAACCACACAAGCTATATGATCCTGGCATTAAAAATGTGCCTAAATTATATATCTTTTCCTTAGTAAATGGTAATGATATAGAGCAAATGTCTAATTCTAAACTCAATTAGTCTTAATTAATTAGTTAATTTACTGCTAGCAAAAAATAGTAAAGTTTACAGTGTGGGATTTATTAAACAACATACATTTTAATCTGTATATTCTCAATATTTAATACTTCATTCAACTTAATTCTTATTTAACAAATTAATAAGAATTAAGGTTTGCAGAACTTTATATGTGTCTTAAACATTCTCTTTGAATGCTGTTTTCTGTATTTTATATTAAGACAGTTTAACTTTGCGTCTGCATTATTTAGTGTAATTTGCTCTATTTTGCTATATTCCTGTGTCTGCAAACAATGATGCAGAAGAAATTCATACACCTCATTAACTCCTAAATGATTAGCATGACATTAGCAAAACTTTTCATGCAGGGGGTTAAGAAGCGAAGGTGTGAACAGCAGATTAGTCTTGCCCACACAAGTCTGAATGCAGGAGGCAGAGATATGCGTGACAATCATGTAAAGTAAGGCATAGGGTGGGGGATGTATGGGACTTAACTACTGCAATTTATTTGTAAGGGCAAAAAAAGGTAGATCAGTCAAGATTAAATGTACTAAATCCATGTCTTTTATACTAAACTAGTATAATTCATGGTAACCTGTGAGTGTGTTTGTAAATTATGTTCCAGATTTGTGCGGCAGGTCTATATCCAGAGTGGTTGTATAACGTAATACAGTGCATGTTTTAGCCTGAATAAAAAAAACCTGATAACAGCTTTGATAATTCAGCCTTAATGTCCGCTGATTTATTTGTGTACATTTGTCTACATTATCAACACTTGAGAAAACATTTATTCAATTTCCTTTTTTTTCCAATTTTGGTTTTGAGGTGTTTTAAGTGTCGCAAAAATTAAATGAGAAACAAGTTGTAGTAGGACATACATTTATTTTAAACAAATTTAAAAACAGCAGTGCACAACAACATGCATAGTAAAATAATTTGGGGTTGCAGCTAACAAAACTCTCATCTCTGCATATATTCTGGTGATTTATTTTGTACAGGGAAGGCACATTTTGACTACATTTCAGATGTTGCCAAGTTGGCCCCACCAACTGTAAAACTATTACTTTTCACAGACAATTTAATTCATAATAGAATTGAAATGTATTGTATATGCTAATGAAAGACATTTATTGAAAGTATATAATCAGATAGTGGGTTAATACTGAGAAAGTAAACATGTGTTTATTTACTTGTCCTGTAATGGACACCAGTGGTTCATTTTAATCCAGTTTATAACTACCTGTAAACCTACAACAACAGCACATTTCAGTAACAAGAAACATTGTTTCTTTTTCTGTTTGGTGTTTACAGTAGATGAGTGGACAGTGTTCTTAAGCCTGAGCGGGAAGAGCTGCTGCGGCCTCCTTGATCTTGTCCATGACCATCTGCAGCTGTTCACGGATCTTCTCAGAGTAAGGAGTGAGGAGGCTGGTGAGCTCATCCACGCGTCCCTCCAGAGAGGTGCGCAGTGTCTCGGCGGTCTGCTCGAGTTTCTCTTTCAGAGCACCGGCCTGAGCCTCCAGATGCTCGCTCACTTCCTGGGCCTGAGACTTCATCAGTTCGCTAATGACGCCCAGTTTCTGGTTGGCACCATCGTGGACCTGGCTCACGTAGGGCTCGAGACGGTCCTTCACGGCATCTGCGTTCTGGGAGGCACGAGACTGCAGCTCACCCAGGTATGTAGCCACGGTGCTGCAAGGATAGAAGAAGATTAATTATGTCTTCAAAAACTTGTAAAACCATTGTAAAGCCATTTTATCAGCTTTCCACCAGAAGACCTAAAAGAGCATGCTGACATACTTGCGGATCTCCTCTGTGTCCTTGTTCAGGCGCTTCTTAAGTTTGCGGGTGTAGGTGTTGACGCGGTTCTTCACATCATCGGCGTTCTGCTCCATCATGGTTTTCATCTCCTGCAGGTACTGAGTGGAGCGTTCCTTGGCATCGGTCATGTCAGTTTGCAGTTTGCTAGATAAGAGCTGGAGATCCTTGTTTAACTGACCAGCAGCATCAGAGGCGTATGGAGTCAGCTGGGTTTGAAGAGTGTCACTGTATGTGCTCAACTCTGCCATGGTGTCAGTGATAAGGGTGCTGCAAAAACAATGTATAGGTCACGACCATGTGATGATTAAAATGTCAGAAGATGAATATATGGTTGTTTTAACTACTGTTTGCTTGATTAGTTTAAATACACGGTTGATGAACAGTATTGACTCACTCAAGCTCTCTGCTGAGCTGGGAGCTCTTCATGTTCTGCACCACACCATCAGCGTGTGTGTTGAGCTCTGCTACATATGTCCAGAAACGATCCACCATCTCCTCCCATCTGGCCTGGGGGGCATCGGCCTGGAACAAGGCACGAGCATGGCAGCCTGCAAACAACATTAACTTTGTGATTATTTTGAATTATATTCGAACGAGAGCACACAATTCAGAGACAGAGATCTACAGTAATTGCCAATGACTTAATTAATGCTTAGTTATTGAAGCAATGTGGTACTTTGTATCTATTGCACATTGATAGTGTATCCAAACTAAACCAAAAGTAAAAGCTTGTGTGAATGATTGATTTTTTTCTTACCAGTAATTACTGCCAGAGCGAAGATCACTGCCAGAGCCCTCATTTTGATAGATAAAAGTACACCTGAGAAAAGATCAGAACAAAATAATCAATGCATCTTAACCATCAGAAAATAAGATCACATTGTAAGTTCTACGCATTTTCATCAGCTTTGTCATGACCAAAACTCGATCAGTTATAGATAAATGAGATTTTTATTAAACCAACTTTAAAGCGATTAAAATTCCGATACAGTATTTAATATTAAAATCCAACATATACGCGGTTAAGAAATGTTTAATGATTATTATCCAGTACTTTTTTGACAAACACACATCAACTTTACAGTTACAAGTTATCTCAATAGTGCAGATCGAGCTCACTTACCTGAGAAGTGTGTTTTCTCCGTGTATCGAGAGTGTCGTGCTGTCAGGTCTTATATACAGTCCCGGGACTCACGTGATTCATCCTTTGTTCGCATGCAGCATCATCCCACGCGTGTACAGCAAGTGTGCGAAGTCCGCATCTTCTCGCACCAGTTGGAGATACATTGCGCAATTTTCCTTAATCCCTAAGAAGATTTAAAGGGTTATCATTTTGTTATTTAACTATTTAGTCCTGGAGTTCACGAAGTTAAACAAGTTTAGTAAAATAGGAATATATTATAGCAATTACTCAACCTATTATGTAGTGTTATCTATACTGAATAAATAAATTGTGATAAATACTGTAGTTAACTTTGCTAAGGATTAAAACCCTACAGTATATATGAATTTACAATGATAAATATTAAAGTATACTACAGTGTTTATTGATGTGGATTACTACAGTAACCGCTTAGCATGTTATCCTACATATGTTAACATATCTCTACTGTAACACCATATTTTTTGTTCACAATTACGATTAAAATATTCGTATTTTTTAAACTGTACAATTGATACATATGTTTAATAACAAACATCCGCTTTAAAAAACGTGTTTTTCGAAGTAGGCTACTTTTACCTGATTAAAAAACACACCGATAAGGATTAAATCGATGTTCTTTTCGAGCGGGCCATTAAAAAATGCGGAGTTGTAATTGTTTGCCCAAACAAATAAACAATGAAGTCTGTAAGTGTCCTGAGGTTTACATGCAGGCGCCCGACGTAGATATTCAACAATTCAAGCTCATTGTTCGTTCTGCAGCGATGACTAACAGCAGGAATAAACCCTATTAGCATCTTTATAGAGACACATTCGGATTAACATTCACATGAGCGATGACAATGGCAGCATAACAATAACAAGACAAATGCGAGTAGGCAAAGTAAGGGAAAGAGTCGCATTTAATGCAGTTTGAACGTGGCTGTCCGAAGTATTCATAATGTCTTTGTGTATGTTATTATGTAACATGCTGCTGATGTAATGTCATGACTACAGCTGGTTCCCCCTCATTTGATCGCCAATGCCCCTCCATGTCTACCTGGGACCATTTATCTTACACAGATAAAGACATTCTTTGTTTTACTATGTTATTCCCGACTTAGTGAATTTCCTTCAGGAGGTATATTCTGAACACATATAAAATCACAACCCGTTTGAACAGATCCTGGTCTTTTGTAAAACAAAATCTTTATTCAGGCCAAAATGTCTTGAGCAATTATGTTTTTTTTTACCATGACAGCATAACACAAGCCTTATCACCCACAATTTGATCCCATCTATTCAGTGATCTTTAGCCTCCTGTCCTAACTTGTTTCTTTTCTTCTCGTTCAGCCTTGTCTGATTCACCCCTGCAGCTGCCTCAAACAAACATGGGTTTGGTAAAGCACAGGGCTCAGCAGGGTCACTGATGCGGAAGTATGCATATGATATACACTACATACAGTATTCAGTTAACATACAGTTAGATGATTATTATATCGTCTGACATTGCTCATCGTTGTCCTTTTCACAAACAGCCACTTTATGTTCTTTTTCATAGCCGTATATGGACTTTTTGTATAGAAAATTATTCTTTGTAGACGCTATACTGTAACTGTACTACTGTACCTGACTTTCATTCTCTAATATAAAATACAGTAAAATTACTTAAGTTGTAGCATTTCTTATTTATAGGTTGCTTTGGATAAAATATTCTGGTAAATGAATAACTGTTTTGCTTTTGAGCAGTAAGGCATATTTAGCATTGAGATGAATTGCATTGATGTCATGTCTGTCTGTGATCAAAATGCTGATGCTCTATGTCATATATACTTCCTATTTTCATGGTTTTGTTTCCTAAAATTAAGAGTAAGGCAAGGTTTAATGTATGACTGACAGTACAAAAGGCTACTTGTGGACAAAACTTTTTTAGTATTTTCGAACAACATATTCTTTTTATCAACCCTTCCCATGCTCTTGCATTAGCCCGTTCTTGGATTTGTAGATGAAAGCAGACCAAACAGAGCACCCTCTGTAATTCCTTTTTCTGTTTTTTGATAACAGTGCTTTTCATCGAGATGAGATCTGTGCCAAGTTTTTAATAAGGAGTTGTTGAATGCCTCTTTGACATTCTTCAATAACCAGAGGTATTTGACATATGGTTTCTCAGGATATATACGTTTTTTATATAAAGAGAGCTAAAATAGGTAGAAAAGGTTGTTTGAAGATGAATCCTGCTCTTGAAAACAAACAAAAACAATTCAGCGAGATAATTGAATTATGAGATCATGAAAGGTCTTTGTTGTTTGTGGGTCATGTGGTTTTTGCCTAAATGTGTAAAAGGTGACCAGTAAGCACTGAACGCATGTAACCTCAGCCAACTCATCATTTAGAGTAATGAGGCTTCTTGGTCCAGTGAACTGATTGTTACAGTGCCGTGTTACAATACAGTAATCAAACTGTGCACTGCTCCCCCGCAAGATAAAAGCTGCTCTTCTGACCAGATATACCAAAACCTTACCAAAGCAGATTTACAGAAAATACACACACATGCACGCAAGTGCTGTACAGTGTATGTGGGCATGAACTCTAGTGACTTGAGTTCTTTGTTTTCCTATGCCTTGCTTTCTGTGGTTTGTGACTCACTTGTGTAATTTGGGAAGGTTGTGCACATCAGTCACTGTTTTCATCAGACATTCCAGGTCAAAGGGATCTCAGCTGCTCTGTGTTAGAAAACACAGTCAGGGCATTTTAATGCTCTCCTGACCGCCACTTCTATGTTCAAAATGAAGTTTCACGTGGAAGTAGGACTATACAATTACCCAAAAAGAGCATAAAATAGGCATTTCATTTGTAAATTCCTATTATTATGAAATTATCAGGTAAATTTACACAAGCCAATCATTCTGTTTGTTTGTGTTTTGGTCACTTTCATCAAACAGTGTTTTTTCTGTGTGGTAAACAACTAGCTTTCTATTGACCAGTGTTTTGGTAATGATTGTATGCCTGATTGAATTCTCTTGGCAGTGGTAGGATGAGCTTCTTTGTTTGCATTCAGGAGATGAAAGTTGTTTTTGTTCTGATGGGATTTGTGTGGGAGACTCGGAAATAACAGAACATGTACTTTTACAAACCTGCATGGACAGCTCCTGACATGCTGTTGCAGAGATTTATGATGGATTATTGCGTGTTTTTATGGTTGTGGGTGTTCACGAATGTTCTGCTGGCACGTGTGTCTTCATGCACTGATTAAAAAGGTTAAACTGTAAACAGTGTAAGAACAGTAAACCTTATTTAAAGTGACTTGTAGTGATTTTAAATAATAGTGAACTTCCACTAGGTGGCGTGCGTGACCCACAAAACTAGGACAAACAAATGCTGTTTGTTCAGCTCACTGAATATACTCTTAAAACTGATTTTTGACAGGTTTTTTTGTATGTCCACTGTCGTTTTTCTGCTTGAGCAGATAATCCTGAAAGCACCTTTCAATGTAAATGATCCTTCCTTAATTTAAATATGTCCATCAAGCTGTATCTGTTTAAAAATGCTGTTTAAAAGTGTTTCTGTGGCTTAATCCCAAGGAACATAGATACTGATAAAAAGTATAAATTAAATGACCTGTAAGTCGCTTTGGATCAAAGAATTAGCCAAACACAAATGTAAAAACAAATTTAATTGTGTCTCCCAAATCAAAGTACATAGTTCATGGCATCGCCCTTGAAATCATAACTTCATGGATGGATATAAACAAACTATGAACTGTATGACTAATAGTGCAGTCCATTTTTATAACCAGTTATTCCCTAAATAGATAACTAGATTATGATTATCTGTTGGCATTTTCAAAGACTTATTCGTTGAAAACATCATATGCCTTAATCACTTAATTAGCATGATGCTTTTGTAAAGGTACAGATGCTAAAGTCCACAAGTGACTTGCCAACTCGGTGCTCAGTATCTCACTTTAATAATGACTCAGATAAGCATGTTTTGAATATCTTCTGTTACGTTTGTTTGAACTTATTCAACTTGTATGTGTTTAGTTTACACAATTGTACACAATTGTAACATTTGTGCGTAGGTGAGTTGTTGTTTTGAAACAAGAGTTATCATTTACAGTAGCAACAGTCAAAAAAATTGTATGCCTGAGATCAGATTTTGTTTTAACTTTGGCACACTATAGATAATGGCATTGAGAACAAAGCTTATCTCACGCACTTCCTGAGGAATGCTAGCAGTTATTTTTGTTGTCTGATAAACAGTTTAGAAAAAAGATCACCAGTAATGGATTAATAAGGGTCGACAATACAGCACCCTGGTAGACACCAGCTATGTTTTAAATAGCATGTTGACATACTACTCCTGTTTTTATTTCAGCAGTGTATAGTATTATTTCAGTGCACATGTGAATTGTCTCTATACACTGAAGAACTTGATGACCTCTTTGAATTGAAAATGAGAATGTCACAGTAAAGTTCATGACACCAGACTATGATTTATCACTCAATGTGTAAACAGTAACAAACCCCTGTCCAAGTTTATTTTTAAAGAAACGGAAGACTGGTTTGTTTTAACATAACTTGTATTTTATTTTTTGTGTTTTGTTTCATTGCTGTTAATAAATACTTCAATCAGATACTTCTGAGCAAAGGTGAATCATTTAACAATGAAATGAATCAAAGATCCAATTATATGAGCAGCAAATGGAAAGTCTTTGACACAGCTGTGTTATGCTGGCAAAATCTAATTTCTCTTGATGAAAGATTCATAGAGGGATGTGAGCTGGGCTTTCAGATCCTGGGCGTATGGGTCCAGCTTTTCCTTCAGGTCTTCAGCATAGGGTGTCAGACTCTGCTGGACCATCTTTGCTCTCTCAGCAATCTGGGACTGGAGATCTTCAGCCATGGGCCGCACGGTCTTCTGAAACTCCTGCAGATGTCTATCCACTTTCTCCTTGATATCAGCAGTGTAGGGCTCCAGCTGAGCCTGCAGCTCCTTCACGCTCTGCTCCACGCTTCCTCTCAGCTCATCACTTTTCTGGAGCAGAGTGGCCTTCAGGGTCTCTGAATCCAGAGATTCTGCATATGGAGCCATGGCTGACCTGAGCTCCTCAACTCTCTGCTGAATTTGACTCTTGATGTTGTCAGCATAGGGCTCCAGTTTATCTCTCACTGTGATCATGTCCTGATCCAGACGCTCCCTCAGCACTTCAGCCTCCTTTGTGATTTTGCTCATCAGCTCTTCGGTCAGAGGATCCATCTGTTTCTTGAGGGTGATGGCGTATTCGCTGGCCATATCGGCACTCTGTGTCAGTCTAGCACTAAAAAATATTTAGATTTTGTTTGGTTTCATTTCACATTTCACAGTATTTAAAAACCAGCAGGTGCATGTTCTTGACTTACTTGACTTCTTGGCCCATTTGGGAAGTTCTGATCATCTGGACGGTTTCCTCAGCGGTATGTGTAGCTTTAGCAACATAACTCCAGAAAGCATCAGTCAATTGCTCCAGCTGTGGTTTGGGCTCATCAGCATAGAATAGGTTGGCTTGGCAGCCTGCATTGTCACATATACATTTAAATCAGAAACATACATTTTAGGCATTTCATATAAGTAAAAATATTTGTATTAATCTTCCTAAAGTGATATTTCTGACCTGTAAATACAGCAAGGGCGAGCACCACGAGAACCTTCATGGTTTTAGTCTCCACGCTGTTCAGTCTGAAGAACAAGTGAGGATGTAGCTCTTTCATATCTGTATTTATACAGCATGAGGAGGGGATTGCTGTAGTGGAAACCCAAAGTCCAATGGATAGTGCCTTGCTGTCAGGAGCACTTGACATCATAACTTGACATCCTGATATTATTGTATGAGATTCTAAAGTTAATACATATACTATGATAAAATAAAAACTGAACTTAATGAAAATAAACTGTACGGCTAAATACAACTTTAAAGATTTATATGTTAACTACATGTATTAATTAAGGAGTTGCTTTTGCTCTATCAACGAATAAACAAATGCTAAATATGAAAGTAAATATGAGTAAATGAAAAAAAAGTATTTAAATATGCAGGCAGCAGTATTTAAATGAATTATTGAATTGTAAAATTTTGAAAAGAAAATTGGTGTTAACAGTATTTTAGTTCAATTTTTTCTGAATTATGTCAACAATTAAAATGTTTCTGTATAGACCCATATAGACCATTTCTGTATAGATCTTTTTTTTAATTACCGAGGACCCAAAAACACCCTCCCTCCGGTTGAGTAATCTTTAATAACCTCATTAATGAACAGATCTATTTGATACATCTATATGAATTCAGACAGAGTTTGGACCTTTGACCTAATAATAGTAACAAATGATAGACTTTGCTCGTTTTCTGATAAGATTTGACACATCACTTAAATGTGTTTTTGATGCTGTTTCTACATGGATATATCTATGAGCTTCACACTTCCCAAATGTACAAGTTTTTTTTGCCATTTTATCTTCATGTTACCAGTAAGTTATTTCAGTTCTTGACCTGACCACCATATTCTGTTTCTGTTATTGAAACCTGCCCCAGAGCCAGAAATGAAACTGAACCAAACTAATTACTGATAGAAGAGTCAATCAGTGCAGTCTGTGCATGATATGCCTGTTTAACCCTTAGAGATAAGGTTGTCTGTTTGATTAGAGCCAGGATATTGCTGCTGATGAATATCTGACAGATTTAAATTAATATGTTTCATTTCAAATGTGGCATTCTTTAAAGGGAAAACAAGGGTAATCTTTACGGAGACAAGAAGCTGATTTCAGCACCTTTGTTCTAATTTCAGTGCTTGTTATTTAAGACATTGATTACAGTTAAAACAGGCCTACATTTAACCTCAGTAGAGAATCTTGCCATTAGAAAGCTGAGGATGCTGTATTTGCAATACTTAGTACTGTTTAAGTCATTTGTCTAGTATATTATGAGGACACATATATTTTCTACAGACATTTATTGTTTTTTATTTAAAAAAATGTGCACATGTTTCAAAAGTTAACAAAAACTGTGTTAATACATGATAAGTGAAAAGTCTCATAGTTGCAAATCAAAAAAACTTTTTCCAAAAATATCTCTGTCCTTTATTTCTAGAACAAATACAAAGTTTCTAATTTTACATAACACTTGTTTTATGGATAAGGATAATCGATGCAACTGTGTGATAATTCAGAATTACACCATCAAAGTTTATGTGATAGACCTTCTGTAAAGTTTAAGTACATTATGCTGACCAAATTAATGTTATGTTAATTCATTGTAAGTACGTAGTTTTCAAAGTATTTAGCTGCTCTTGTTATAGAAATCATAAAAAGAGGTGAACAGGGCCTTCAGCTCTCGGGTGTAAAGATTTGTCTTTTCCTTCAGCTCTTCAGTGAAAGACTCCAGCTGAGCCTGCAGCTACTTCACGCGTTGCTCCAGGGTTTCTCTCAGCTCTTCACGCCTCTGAAGAAGAGCGTCTCTTAGCGTCTTAGTATCAAGGGAATCTGCATACGGAGCCATGGCCAACCTTATGTGGTCGACTCCCTTCTCAATTGGATCGCTAACATATTCAATGTAGGGCTTCAGCGCACACTTAACCATGTTCAATTCCTCCACTAAACGCTCAGTCAACATCTTCAGTTGTGGTTTGGGCTCATCGGCATTCAACGGATTGGCTTGACAACCTGTTGATTTAACACAGCATTTTATATTTAATGCTTTTTTTAATTATACACAAAAATATGTCATGTTATAATCATACATTTTAAGTCATTCTTGTCAGCTTTATCTGCATTTAGGTATTTTATTGTGTCTTTAAGGAACAGTAATCTGAATAAGATGTCTTTTTTTTATATATAGTAGGACAGCAGTAGACGCATACACAATATTTGCTAAAGAATTTGAAGGTCTAACCTGTGAATATAACCAGTGCAAGGACCAGAACAGCCTTCATAGTTTTTTAGTTGTTGCCTGTAAAGAAATGACATTTTCTTATAATAAATACACAAAGCAAATAAATAATATTAAATAACAAATAATAGTTTGACCTTATAGTAATTACCTTTGTCAGTGTGCTTTTAATCAAGGCAGTTTAGTCTGAAGTATTTGTAGATAAGTGTTTCATATCAGTATATATATATGCCTCAGGTGGCGGTTGTTGCAATAAAAACCCAAAGTTCAGTGAGTAATGCCTTGCTGTCAATATTACTCCACATCTAAATTTCCTGACCAGGACAGTTTGTTACAACAGATTGAGTTCAAAGCAATTCATGAGAAGTGTCAGGCTGTAAACTTGAAATAACAGGGAAGGACAGACTATTGTGGCAGGTCATGTATGTCATATAACCTGTTCTTTATTTATTCATTTTTTAGAGGGTTGATTAAGTGTTTCGATTAGATGATGAGAGTAGAGTTACTAAAGGTTAAATAACATTGTCCTGGGCCTGTGATTGGACTCTTCTGCTCATTTTAAATCTTTGACCATTCAACAGAAGCACTATTTGCTTTATAAACGCTGTTTTTATTTGATCCACACAATCAGATAAAATTGTGGCAGTGGCAAGAAACTTCACAGAAATTTCTACACACAAAAAAAGTTCCTAAGTTTGACTGAATAAATATGCACCAGATATACAGAACATTTATGTTACTCATAAACCATCGAAACCAAGTGAAAGATCTTTCTTTAAGGGGCAAACTGTGTTCATTTTAACTAGTATTCTTTGTTTTTGTGAATAGTCACAGTTTAAAGTCACAGTTCTCATTCATGAGAAAAATAGATTTGTTAGTGACATAAAAAGAAGTCTTTGAAGTAATTAGTTGGTCTTGATGAAAGACTCATAGAGGGATGTGAGCTGGGCTTTCAGATCCTGGGCGTATGGGTCCAGCTTTTCCTTCAGGTCTTCAGCATAGGGTGTCAGACTCTGCTGAACCATCTTTGCTCTCTCAGCAATCTGGGCCTGGAGATCTTCAGCCATGGGCCGCACGGTCTTCTGAAACTCCTGCAGATGTTGATCCACTTTCTCCTTGATATCAGCAGTGTAGGGCTCCAGCTGAGCCTGCAGCTCCTTCACGCTCTGCTCCACGCTTCCTCTCAGCTCATCACTTTTCTGGAGCAGAGTGGCCTTCAGGGTCTCTGAATCCAGAGATTCTGCATATGGAGCCATGGCTGACCTGAGCTCCTCAACTCTCTGCTGAATTTGACTCTTGATATTGTCAGCATAGGGCTCCAGTTTATCTCTCACTGTGATCATGTCCTGACCCAGACGCTCCCTCAGCACTTCAGCCTCCTTTGTGATTTTGCTCATCAGCTCTTCAGTCAGAGGATCCATCTGTTTCTTGAGGGTGATGGCGTATTCGCTGGCCATATCGGCACTCTGTGTCAGTCTAGCACTAAAAAATATTTAGATTTTGTTTGGTTTCATTTCACATTTCACAGTATTTAAAAACCAGCAGGTGCATGTTCTTGACTTACTTGACTTCTTGGCCCATTTGGGAAGTTCTGATCATCTGGACGGTTTCCTCAGCGGTATGTGTAGCTTTAGCAACATAACTCCAGAAAGCATCAGTCAACTGCTCCAGTTGTGGTTTGGGCTCATCAGCATAGAATAGGTTGGCTTGGCAGCCTGCATTGTCACATATACATTTAAATCAGAAACATACATTTCATATATGCAAAAATATTTGTATTATTAAGTTATTTAATTTCTGACCTGTAAATACAGCAAGGGCGAGCACCACGAGAACCTTCATGGTTTTAGTCTCCACGCTGTTCAGTCTGAAGAACAAGTGAGGATGTAGCTCTTTCATATCTGTATTTATACAGCATGAGGAGGGGATTGCTGTAGTGGAAACCCAAAGTCCAATGGATAGTGCCTTGCTGTCAGGAACACTTCACATCATAGTGTCCTGACTGGACCTTTTATCATCATGGATCTTTGAATTTAGTGCAGATAATGATAAGTGTGTGACTGTGAACTCTTCTTTACACTGCAATGATGTGAAAGTTAGTAGAATTGTGTTTTTATATACACATGAAAAAATATTATTAGGTTATCAGTGAAGCACAAGGTAGATGTCATTAAAGGAAAGTTAGAAAGACAGAGCCTTTTGTTTGAACATTTAACCTGTTAACTGTTACTGCACATATTGAGTACACACAAAATGTAATATCCAAACTACAATTTGTAAAATGTTAGGTATTGTAATGAAAAAAAAAATCATTGAGGCATTTTATATAGGTATTTATAAAAATAACATTAATATTTATTATTACTTTTTAGTTATGTTTATTGTTATGAAACTTGAATATTTACAATATCTATTATCAATAGACTCAACAGATGATACCAAACTTTCTTAACTCCCTGATGAGGCCTGACACGTCACTGAAAGTCTCTTGATTCTGTCTGTTGGCATCTATTCTCCAGTCCCCTGCCCTTTAGCCCTGAAATCAGCAGTTCACTATAAAACGCTCACGCAATTATAATGTGATTACGTCAGCTGTATAAACAGTATCCATGAGTATTTTCTGTGTTTCTGTTTATATATACCTACAAACCAAACTGAATTTATACGTTTAATTCTTGGACAAACTTTATCAGAGATGAAATTACAATTTTTCGACACTAAAGGGCGCAATGGAAACCTTGTCTTTAGTGCAAAAACGTTTTAGGGAGCAAAGGAAAGCTTTTGGTTTTATTGTTGCATTATTAAGAAAAATACAAACACGGCATTTGAAAACATATAGAAAACATTATTTTCTGTTAAGTATATTTTGAAGCAACTGAAGCAACTCCAAACTAAACTTTTTAAGTTAATTGTGGGCCTGGAGATCTTCAGATTTTATAATCTCCTGCAGATGTTAATCCACTTTCTCCTTGATATCAGCAGTGTAGGGTTCCAGTTGAGCCTGCAGCTCCCTCATGCTCTGCTCCAGGCTTCCTCTCAGCTCATCACTTTTCTGGAGCAAAGTGGCCTTCAGGGTCTCTGAATTAATAGAATTTGCATATGGAGCCATGGCTGACCTGAGCTCCTCAACTCTCTGCTGAATTTGACTCTTGATGTTGTCCGTGTATGACTCCAATTGGTCTCTTAGTGTCATCAGGTCGCTCTCCAGATGCTCTTTTAAAACTTCAGCCTCCTTAGCGAAGTTGCTCATCCACTCTTCAGCCAGAATATCCGTATGATTCTTGAGGGTGATGACATGTTGATTGGTATTCTGTGTTAGTCTGGTGCTGTAATTCAGAGAGGACATGCATAGTTTATGCTACAAATATTAATAACAAACAGTTGTAAATTATAATTAGCTTCTGGGATTTTTTTATTTACCTGACTTCCTGGCCCAGCGGCTTCCTCTCTGCTGTTTCCTCATTTGTACGTGTTGCTTGGGCAACAAAAGTCCAGAATAAATCTTTTAGGTGTTCCAGATGTGGATTGTCCTCCTCAGCATTAGTAGGATTAACTTTACAACCTGTTGAGATTTAACAGTTTCATATTTTTTTGATTATGCCAGTCAACATAGATGTGTTATAATGTCCTATAGAAAAATTATTTTTAAGTAAGTATTAGATATGTAAGTTACATGACATTAGATTTTTGTCAGTAGAATTTTATTTTTAATTTAACCTGTAAAAACAGCCAGACAAAGAATCACTAGAGTCTTCATTCTTTCGGTTTCAGTCTGTAAAGAAATTACACACCTTGTCATTTAAACAAATTAGTATTTGAAAAAAGAAGCTGTATTGACATAGTAAATTTCTCTACTTACCAGAGTCACTGTGCTTTTAATTCACACTGTACAGTCTAAAGAGCAAGTGGAAGCTACTCTTTAATATCTGTATTTATATAATCTGAGGACGTGAATAGAGAATTAATCTTGTGGGTTACGTGTTGTTGTCAAGATTACAAATCAAATACAGCATGTTTTATTACAATAATGTGTTCAATCAATGTAAACAATGATAACTGCAGAGCTGTAGGCCTGAACTATTTTGAAAAGACAGTATACTCAAGAAAGATTAAGTGGCAGATAGATTTTAATAATTCATTTTTTCATAATTCAATATCTAATAAAATCAGATTTTCTAGTTTTTTGTTTAATAAAAAATATTCATGAATCCTGCTGTAATTATACAAGAATAGAGCTCCATGGCCATAGATGTGGATGTTCTCAAAAGGAAAGCAGTGTGTGTTATGTAAATCTTTGTCACTAAAGTATAACTGTGACAGTACACATTAAGCCCGTAACTTTGAGCCAGACATACTAGTAATCAAATCAAAATCTACATTACATTGCGATTGGAGGATGAGTTTTGTATCCTTATAGGAATTGTTAATTGTTGTATTTCTTTCTACTTCTTTATTTCTCTACTGCCCTCAGTAATTAATCTTTTACAGTCATGATGACCTCCACAGCTAGTGAAAGGAAGATTATTTTCCCTCTCCAAGCTATTCTGTCCAGGAAATGTTTTAATATCAAAGTGAATGTTTATATCTTTATGAACAGACTTTGTGTCCCTAGATGCAGATTTGGATGTATTTTATTAACGTCAGACTGTAAAAGTCTGCGTCAACACTGATAATGGCATAGACATAGTGACAAACTGTGTAATCTGTTGTACCATTGGCACTGGATGTAACTTGTGGAGGCTAATCTTTTGAAAATTCTTGACTTTATAACCTTTAGCCTGTAAAAGTTCTACAGAAAAGATCAGTGCCGCAAAACACTGTTATTCTGTCCTGATAGTATAGGCTTTATTATTTTTTGACCTATTAACAAGTAGACGCTTTTACTACAAGTGTGTCTTACTGGCAATATTTATTTTTTGTAATGATATTATTCCTGTTTTGTCTAGTAACTGTGCCCAGCCTTATGCATGGCATGTTTAATTTTTAGTTTTTAGAAAATGTAGGTAATATGGCCTTTGTGCATCTAATACATTAGATCTGATTGTACTTATTAAAAAACATCCTGCATTTATTATCTAAAAAGATGAAAAACAATTATTCTGATGTGTAAAAATTCATTGGTCCTTGTCACATCTTTTCCAATTCATCAGAAACACTGTGGTAATAAATGGCAGGTGTGTTATTGTTGCATAAATAGGAAAATTATTTTCACTTATAAACTTGCAAGAAACAAAACACAATTTTCAGCCACAAGTAATAAAGAGATACTAAATTTAAATAAATACACAAGTGTTACAAAGATACAAAGAGCAAATATAGATGTCGATTAATGGTTATTTGTGTAAATGACTCTTTCTCTACATTGGGTAATAAATAGACAAACAAAAGACCAAAAATATATTGCTGTTGCCCGATTTAGGACATGATATTGGTACGATTTTGAACTATGTGGTCATGCATTGTCTCTAAAATCATAAAAAAAATCCTGTTAATGATGAACATAAGAAGAACATAAAAAGTTTAGTTGGTCTTGATGAAAGACTCATAGAGGGATGTGAGCTGGGCTTTCAGATCCTGGGCGTATGGGTCCAGCTTTTCCTTCAGGTCTTCAGCATAAGGTGCTAAACTCTGCTGAACCATCTTTGCTCTCTCAGCAATCTGGGCCTGGAGATCTTCAGCCATGGGCCGCACGGTCTTCTGAAACTCCTGCAGATGTCGATCCACTTTCTCCTTGATATCAGCAGTGTAGGGCTCCAGCTGAGCCTGCAGCTCCTTCACGCTCTGCTCCACGCTTCCTCTCAGCTCATCACTTTTCTGGAGCAGAGTGGCCTTCAGGGTCTCTGAATCCAGAGATTCTGCATATGGAGCCATGGCTGACCTGAGCTCCTCAACTCTCTGCTGAATTTGACTCTTGATGTTGTCAGCATAGGGCTCCAGTTTATCTCTCACTGTGATCATGTCCTGACCCAGACGCTCCCTCAGCACTTCAGCCTCCTTTGTGATTTTGCTCATCAGCTCTTCGGTCAGAGGATCCATCTGTTTCTTGAGGGTGATGGCGTATTCGCTGGCCATATCGGCACTCTGTGTCAGTCTAGCACTATGAAAAGAAACAAAAATATGTTAGTTTAGAAGTCCATACAACCTCACAAACAATACAAATTTTAGGACTAAATATAAAACATAACATACTTGACTTCCTGACCCAGCGGTGACTCTCTGATCATTTTCAGAGTGTCCTCAGCGGTGCGTGTTGCTTTAGCAACATAACTCCAGAATGCATCGGTCAACTGCTCCAGTTGGGGCTTGGGTTCATCAGCATAAAAGAGGTTGGCTTGGCAACCTGGTAAAGATGCAAATAAAATAATTCTGCTTCGTTACTATTGATGTTAATGTCTGTATATCTTTAAACCTTTTAATATTAATTCTTTTAATACAATAATGTAGCATGATTTACCTGTAAATGCAACAAAGGCAAGGACCAGATACAGTTTCATCTTCACTGTAGTTTTCTAACCAAGAAGACAAAAAGAGAAAGCTATTAATTACTTCTTTTCTCATTTTACTTCAATGTTTGTTATAGTACTTCTAATATGCAGCTTACCTCTTGAAGTCCCACAGTCTTGGTAGTGCTTAGTCCAATGAGCTTCAGTTAGTCTGAAAAGTCTGTGGCTGAATATACATCAATGTGTGTCAAGTTAAATAGTCCACACAAAAAATCAAAGTCCAGCACTTAGTGCCATGCTGTCATTGCCGCTCCCCCACCGTCCCTCCAGCCTGCTGTCACATGATGATGTGCTTTGGACCTTCTGATACTGACTGAATCATACAACCTGATCACTACAGTATAAAAAAATTTTTTTTTAACCTTTCTTTAGAAAATGGGAATCATAACGTGGCATTTAACCCTTCATCTTTATCACTAATATATTTTGAATGAGAATAATATACAGTAACAATGTGAATATAACAACAAAAAAATATGTAATGTCTTGGAAGAATTTGACTTTTGGAATTACAGATGACAACGTTTTAGTGTAATAATATTTTGATCAATAATTGATAGTTGAGTGTTCTAAAAATAAGCCAGGTTTCTCTGTTAAATATGTTACATTCTGTTGTTTATGTTTAAAACACTTTAAAGTACATGTTTCCTTTGTGCCTCCGCTGTATATATATTTTAGGTTGGGATGTGAAATTTTCACTGGCCACGTTGCCTTTTTATATACTGTTTTTACAACTTTTTTTTGTTCAGTTTGCCAGGCCGATACAGTACAGTGTTATGTTAGGTGAGCATGTTCCCACATACTGATAAAAACGTATACCTTGATCCCCACCGCCCCTAAAGACACACCTCTCCCGTCATCCAGCCAGCGTGGAGGGCCAGAGTTCACTTGCAACAACACAAACTGAATATGAACACTACATGCACATAAACGGCACACAGCCTATAAAGCTGTATAAAGGCCAAAACATACCTCAAAAACATACACATGAACTATAACTAATAACTATATTTATTGTTATATTTATTATAAACTGTTCATGAGAGAAGCATCACCACTGACCCCTCCCTTCTTACTAGTAAGACACTACATCCCTTTTCTTTCATTATTTGAATACATTTTTACCATTTTTATCCATTTTTATTTACTTTATTTACTTAATTATAAAGAACGTGCTCCAAATGGTAAACATCCAGCTATATGCAGCTTCTTAGATAGCTTAATATGAAGTTATTAAAGATCTCTTTAAAAGACATATTTTGTTGTAACAGATGGAATATATTGCTGGAACGATCCTCTTTATATTGGAGTTAAAACCATTATTGGCAAAGAGACAGTTTTTGTTGTGAAAAGGGGAATGGGCTATCAATAGCATATATATATGTCACCCTAGATGCTGTTAAAACTTATATTGAAGGAGTTCACATCTATTCTAGCCTTTTATTTGCTGCTTTTTCTTCATTGTTTAGTCTTCATTCTGTTTTTGAATATAATTTATGTAATTTAAAATTACATTAACCTCATAACATTTTCCAATTGTTGTGTAAAAACATTTAGTGCACATTTGAACTACATTAAACAGTCTGTGTAAATACACATAAATGCCATGTCTGATGCATCTTCAGCAGTGTACTTTTCAGACAAAAGACATGAGATATGAAATGTTTGAGTTGAATCCTAGAAAAATTACTGACTGTGTAGTTAGTATGTGCTCATTGTTTCGACATACTGATCTTCACATTGTTAAATTCTTGGACATTTTTCTATAAAGTTTTAATAACAATCAGCAAGTTGAAGCATGCGATAACACAGGTAAAAAAAATTGAATCGAAACCACTGGATGGTAGTTGATGACTAAAAAAACAATGTGTTTGTTCATCAGAGAAGTAAATTTAACATAAGGAAGTATGGTAATACATTTTATTTAAATTTATTGTCAATGCAGAAAGAGATTTCATCTGATATTTACCTGTGAGTTTTGCATTTTACTGTGACATTTTTGCATATGTTTTGACAAGTTACTGAGGAGCATATAATGTTTCAAAAATGTTAAAAATGTTTTTATTAAATTTAAGCGTGCATTGAATATATCAGCAACCGAAGACCAAATCAGTTTATGGTTAACTAATGTCTATGTCCTATGTCAGCTACCCACAATTACTTAATTTTGTAGGATTGTAGTTTGAGGAGACAGGGCTTTTATATATATATATATATATATATATATATATATATATATATATATATATATATGTCACGGTTCTGCCCGTTTCACTGCCTATTTGGACTTTGTTTTGTCATTTTGTACTTGTCATTTGGACTTCGTTTACCATAATGCATTGCACCTCATCACCTGTTCACCATTTTGTCATCTTGTTAGCACTATCAGTTGATTATCACCCGCACCTGGTTTTATGCATTATCTGGTTATTGTTTGTAGTATATATTGTCTGCCTTTTCGTTCAGCCCCTGTCGGTCGTTGTTGTTGTCTGTCAGTCTATGTGGGTGCGTGGGTTAATATATATTCTGTGATCTGAAAAACCTTGTATGTTTGATGTATCTGGAATTTCTCTGAGTTAAAGATTCAGTAAATCACAGTTGATACTGTTACTCCTGGTTGTCTTGTTCTCTTCCACCCAGCACCGTAACAGTACGACCGACCCAAAATACACAGGGTGAAGTATCGCCTGTGTTTTGTCTTTTTGTCTTTTTTGTGTTTCTGCTTTTGTTCCCCACTCTCTCTCTCTCTCTCCTTCACTCTCACCAGGATGGAGGCCGCCCATGCAAAGACCTTCCTCTATCGGGTCAGGAGGAGGAATCCGTGGAGGCCTACACGCTTATGCTTTGCCGCTTATGGGATGGCCTCGGGGGCTCCCCGAAGACCACCAGAGGAGTCTGTTCCTGTGGGGTCTGAACGACGCCATGGGCCAAGCTGTCCGATGGGGACCGTCTGGAGGCTTGGAGGCTTGCATGGATTGGGTGTTGGCCAGTTGTGGGTGTCAGCTCTCCGCTGCCTGATCGAGGTGGCCGCGCCGAGAGTTCTGCCGCTGTGTCAAGACGAGAGTTCTGCCGCAGCCAAGATGGTCGCCGCCGAGTTTGCCGCTGCTAAGATGGCGCCGCCGAGAGTTCTGCCGCGATCAAGATGGCTGCCGCCGAGTTCTGCCGCTGCTAAGATGGCCGCCGCCGAGTTCTGCTGCTGGCTAAGATGGCCGCCGCCGAGAGTTCTGCCGCTGGTCAAGATGGCTGCCGCCGAGAGTTCTGCTGCTAAGATGGCCGCCGCCGAGAGGCTGCCGCTGCTAAGATGGCGCCGCCAGAGTTCTGCCGCAGTCAAGATGGTCGCCGCCGAGAGTTCTGCCGCTGGTCAAGATGGCCGCCGAGAGTTCTGCCGCTGCTAAGATGGCTGGCCGAGAGTTCTGCCAGCGCTAAGATGGGCCGCCGCTGAGAGTTCTGCCGCGCTAAGATGGCCGCCGGCCGAGTTCTGCCAGCGGCTAAGATGGCCGCCGCCGAAGTGTTCTGTCTCGCCAAGATGGCCGCCCCAGGGTTCCGACCGGGCCACGATGGCCGCCTCCCCAGGGTTCTGACGCTGCCAAGATGGCCGCCTCCCAGAAGTTCTGTCACGCCAAGATGGCCGCTCCCAGGGTTCTGACGTGGCACATGATGGCCGCCTCCCCAGGGTTCTGACGCTGCTAAGATGGCTGCTTCCCTGTTCTGTCACGCCAAGATGGGCCTCCCCAGGAGTTCTGGCGGGCCACGATGGCCGCCTCCCAGGGTTCTGACGCTGCTAAGATGGTCGCCCCCCGTGTCCTGTCCCGCCAAGAGGGCCAAGCTTCCGGAGAGTCCTGTCCCGCCAAGAGGGCCGCTTTCGAGTCCTGTCCCGCCAAGAGGGCCGCTTTCCGAGTCCTGTCCCGCCAAGAGGGCCGCTTTCGAGTCCTGTCCCGCCAAGAGGGCCGCTTCTCGAGTCCTGTCCCGCCAAGAGGGCCAAGCTCGAGAGTCCTGTCCCGCCAAGAGGGCCGCTTTCCGAGTCCTGTCCCGCCAAGAGGGCCAAGCTTCCGAGAGTCCTGTCGCCAAGATTCTGAGAGTCCTGTCCCGCCAAGAGGGTCAAGCTTCTCGAGTCCTGTCCCGCCAAGAGGGGCTTCGAGAGTCCCCTGTCCCGCCATGAGGGCGCTTCAAGAGTCATGTTCCGCCAAGATGGCGCCGCTGAGTAGTTGCCACGGCCAAGATGGTCGATCCAGAGTCCTATGTTCCCGCCCAGAGGGTCAGCCTCGAGTTCCCAGACTCCGCCTCGTTTCCAGACTCACAGCCCGGAGTTCCCTAGACTCCGCCCTAGAGTTCCTCCTGAAGTTCCGGGCTCCTTCTAGAGTTTCCCTGAAGTTCCCAGACTCACTTCTAGAGTTTCCCCGAGTTCCCAGACTCCACCTAGAGTTTCCCCGAAGTTCCCAGTTTCTGTTTTAGGAGTCCCAAAGTTCCTAGACTGTTTCTAGACTCCCTCAGAATTCCCAGACCCTGTCATAGATTTCCCTCAATTCCCAGACTCTGTCTCAGATTACCCAAACTCCGGCTCATATGGTCAGCCTCCTCCAGTTGCTTCCCTCTGTCATCTCAAGCAATCCCTACCCTGCATCTCATGTAGGTCAGTGACCCTTAGTAATGCTTTTAAAGCTTCACCTGTAGAAGGGTTTGACCCAGCCCTCAAGGGACACCAGTTCTTCTGTTCCAGGTATTGCAAACCAATTAAGCAGTGGACAGAGTTTTCCAAGCCAGTATTCTGCTGCCTCCTCTCAAACCAGCCCTGTGCAACAATCTGCAGGTGGTTCCAGTCAAAACTTTCCTCTTCTGGGTGTAGGCAGTAATGTTGGTCTAAGACCTTCCAGTCAGTTTGCTCCAGAAGCTGCTACACAGCTCGTGTCTTCAACATATGAGGTTTCTAGCCAACCTGTTAGGGACAAGGGCTTTTCCAGCCTATACTCTTTAGGTTCTTTCCCCTCAATCAACAGAAGCTGTGTTACCCATACCCTCTGCTGAGAGCTTGTCTTTCAGTCCTCCCATCCAGGTATATGCAAGGTTTTGTTTTATCTCAGGGCAGCCTTACACCAGAACAGCCAGTAAGCTCTGGGCAACCCGTGGTCTGAGCAGGAAGTGAGTGGTAGTTACAGTGGTTCATCTCAAGATATCCCTACTGTATTCCCCAAGTACTTTGACTACTAGCAAGCTTAGCTCATTATCTGTGGGGTTTCTAGCCAGCCCACAAGTGACACAAGTGTGTATTTGTCCAGTGCTCCAAGTCAGGCAAGTACAATGTTTGCAACTTCTAGTTATGGCCCAGTGCAGACCGGGCAGTAGCTATGGGGATCTCTCTTTCCCAAGCCTCAGGGTGCCTTTGCTCAGTTTGCTCCTGCTACTGGCATGTAAATATTGCAGCAACTTCACCCCAAGATGTTTCTACCCAATCTGGGAGCAATCAGGGTTTATATAGACCAGTTGCACAAGTTATTACTTCACCCCAAACGGGACTTTCCAGTCAGTTTGTATCTCCCCAGGGAGGAAGTGGTGCTTATACTGGTACCCTTGCCCAATTTCTCGGGTTAGCTCTTTTGGAGACTCTAAATCCATCACATTTCAAACTTCCAGTCGAGCCATCAATGTTGCTAGTCCTCAGGGTGTTTCTAGCACTACTGTAGAAGGCGCTAGTAGTTTCATGGCCTCTCGAGGTACCTTTAGCCAGTTTGCTCTTGGATCTCCTTCCAAGTTTAATTCCTCACAGCTAGGTTCTAGTCAGTCCACAAGTGATCCAGGTTTTATAGCCAGTACTGCCAACTTCACTGCTTGGGCCTCAAACGGGCACATCTGCTCAATTTGTGTCCTCTCGGGAGATAGTAGTGCATGCAGTGGTTATCTTCCGCAGTCTCAGCAGACTAGTGTTGCAAGCTCTCAGGGCAGTTCTGGCACTACTTTAGCAGGCTCTCTAGTCGCTTTTCCTCTCAGGTCACGAGTGGCGGTTTCAGTGGCTCCCTCCCAATCTCAGGGAACATTTAGGCAGCTAGCTTTGGTTCTCCTAATGATCCCAAGCTTAGTTCCACACTTAGTTTCCAGTCAGCCTGCCAGCCAGTCCCGTGGACATGCAGAGCTTTTGCCTTCAAGGGCGGGTAAACTCGGGCCAGCCAGAGGGTTTGCGATCTAGCTGCATCCAGGGCCAGCATGCAGCAACTGTGGGCAGTTCTGGGCCTCCAGTGACTGGAGATTCATGTCCATTGGTTTCCACACAGGGAGGTGGTAGATCTTTTAGTGATGAGTCCCTGTCTCCTCTAGGGTTCCCAGTATCTGTCTCCTCTAGGTCCCCAGTCCCTGTCTCCTCTAGGGTCCCCAGTATCTGTCTCCTCTAGGTCCCCAGTACCTGTCTCCTCTAGGTCCCCAGTACCTGTCTCCCGCTTAGGGTCCCTAGTACCTGTCTCCCCTAAGTCCCCAGTTCCTGTCTCTCTAGGGTCCCCGGTTCCCTGTGCTTCTGGGGTTCCCTGTTCCCGGCGCTTCTGAGTCCCCTGTTCTCCGGGCGCTCTGAGTCCTCTGTTCACGGCGCTTCTGAGTCCCCTGTTCCTGGCTTGAGTCCTCTGTTTCTCGGGCGCTTCTGAGTCCCCTGTCCCCGGCGCTTTGAGTTCCAGTCGCTGCCAGAGCGCCAGCCACAGCCACATGGAAGCAGAGCTCAGCCCGGGCCACAGTCTGACCCCGAGCCTCCAGACCCTGATCCCGAGCCTCCAGACCCTGACCCCAAGCCTCCTGATCCTGACCCCGAGCCTCCTGATCCTGACCCCGAGCCTCCTGACCCTGACCCCGAGCCTCCTGATCCTGAGCCTCCTGACCCGGGAGAGCACCCCACCCCGCCTCCCTCTCCCTCTTCTGTGGATCTTCCATGCGAGGGACGCTTCTGTCGGGGAGGGGGTACTGTCACGGTTCTGCCCGTTTCACTGCCTATTTGGACTTTGTTTTGTCATTTTGTACTTGTCATTTGGACTTCGTTTACCATAATGCATTGCACCTCATCACCTGTTCACCATTTTGTCATCTTGTTAGCACTATCAGTTGATTATCACCCGCACCTGGTTTTATGCATTATCTGGTTATTGTTTGTAGTATATATTGTCTGCCTTTTCGTTCAGCCCCTGTCGGTCGTTGTTGTTGTCTGTCAGTCTATGTGGGTGCGTGGGTTAATATATATTCTGTGATCTGAAAAACCTTGTATGTTTGATGTATCTGGAATTTCTCTGAGTTAAAGATTCAGTAAATCACAGTTGATACTGTTACTCCTGGTTGTCTTGTTCTCTTCCACCCAGCACCGTAACAATATATATATATATATATGTCACCCTAGATGCTGTTAAAACTTATACTGAAGGAGTTCACATCTATTCTAGCCTTTTATTTGCTGCTTTTTCTTCATTGTTTAGTCTTCATTCTGTTTTTGAATATAATTTATGTAATTTAAAATTACATTAACCTCATAACATTTTCCAATTGTTGTGTAAAAACATTTAGTGCACATTTGAACTACATTAAACAGTCTGTGTAAATACACATAAATGCCATGTCTGATGCATCTTCAGCAGTGTACTTTTCAGACAAAAGACATGAGATATGAAATGTTTGAGTTGAATCCTAGAAAAATTACTGACTGTGTAGTTAGTATGTGCTCATTGTTTCGACATTCTGATCTTCACATTGTTAAATTCTTGGAAGCAGGAAAGAGATTTCATCTGATATTTACCTGTGAGTTTTGCATTTTACTGTGACATTTTTGCATATGTTTTGACATGTTACTGAGGAGCATATAATGTTTCAAAAATGTTAAAAATGTTTTTATTAAATTTAAGCGTGCATTGAATATATCAGCAACCGAAGACCAAATCAGTTTATGGTTAACTAATGTCTATGTCCTATGTCAGCTACCCACAATTACTTAATTTTGTAGGATTGTAGTTTGAGGAGACAGGGCTTTTTCCCCACATTTCCTGTAGTGAGTTGCTACGTAAATATACTTTTATACAAAAATCAAATGCAAATGTATACCGTATTTCTTGTTCTTGACACTATTTAGGTCTACCCAATTTAAAGCATTAAACCTAGGTGGTAAGTACAAGAGAAAGTATTATGTATAAAGTTCTAGTTAGTAATTCATATACTATATACAGGTAAAACATGAAAATAAAAAATACTGTACTAAATTACTACATTAGAAATAAATACTAACACTAATCTATTTGTCTCATCACAAGGTCTTACAGAGCGGCGTAAAGGTCACAGTTAATGAGATGATGAAGATAAAAAACATACTACATTTGTCACGTTTACTGTATGTTTAGAGAAGGTTTCTTGTGTTCCCCAAACATGTTACTAGAAATCTTTTGTTTAGTTTTTTGATGTATCGCTTCATTGTCTCCTAATATTTGTAAGTCGCTTTGGATAAAAGCGTCAGCTAAATGCCTAAATGTAAATGTAAATGTAAATGTAGTTCTGTTTTCATTGTTTCCTTGTTTCCCTGTTTGTTTCTGTAGTTATTCATTATTATGACCTTTAGTTCCCATATTTCCTCATGTGTATTTATACCCTTGTTTCAGTTCAGTCCTTGGTTGGTTCTCGGTTTATATGATTTACAGAAAGTATAATTATGTGGGTTTTTCTTCTGGTAAGCTTTGCTTTTTGCCCTGCAGCTCCAATGGTAAGTTTAATGATAAATAATTAACATTGTAAAAGCAGAAGTGTAGAAATATATATTTTTTGAGATTTCTGAGATATTTAAATATTGTTTTCTAATTTTCTCAGCCTTCAACAATTGTAACTTGTAAGTACAACACAAAGTATTGTAAAATCAATCAAATGTATTGTGGTTTTGAATATTTATTTATTATATATGTCTTCTGTATATTTTCTTTTCACTTCATTATATTTTCTATAAGATACTGATGAGCAAAGGAAAGACATTCCTGATATTAACAAAGGTAAATGCATTTGAGTTCTTTACACAATATAGCGCTTCTACATAAGCAGTAAAGTAGGATTTATATTTTCCTGTCTATAAATCATACTTTTTTCATGTTCTATTATATATGAGCATATAAAACCAGAACAGTTTTTTGTGGCATTAGGTTTAGATCTTAAAGAGGGAGACATCATGGTGGTGAGTTTTATTTAAAGAGATTTTATAAAAGAGTCGAATATTAAATTATCAATGATCAATTTCCTGCTGATAATCACTATATTCTTTTATTTAAAGCCAAAGGAAAGGAGTTCAATTCTGGGAAGTCAATATCAGTGGCAAATCCCTGTGCCCTATGTGCTGAGAGCTGACCTGAGTAAGCAAATACAAATTATTTTACAATATCTATAAATATTTAAAGGTTGATGTTTTCCATCCTTCCTACGTGATGTGTTTTGAATGTGGTTATAGGTATAAACTATAAAGGAGTTATACTGAGAGCTTTTGAGCAGTTCAGACTGAAATCATGTATTGACTTTAAGCCCAGGACAACAGAAGATTATTACATTTCTGTAGAGAAGCGTGATGGGTACAGTAAAGTTAACATTACAACAAAGCTGATATGTTTTAAACTATACTACACTGAATTCAGGATATGATTTTGTAGGTGTTGGTCATATGTCGGGCGAGTTTATTCCAAGGGCCAGCAGACTGTTTCCATTGGAGAAGGCTGTGGAATTATAGCAATTGTTGAGCATGAGTTTCTTCATGCACTGGGATTTTACCATGAACAATCAAGATATGACAGAGATGATTATGTGACAATAAAATATGAAAACATCATTGCAGGTTGTCCTATAATGTTTTGCCCATTTCATTTTGTATGAAATACTGAAATAGTACATTAATAAGTTTGACTTTCATACTGTACCATAATTTCTTATTTATTGCATCTTAATAACGGCAATACTCTTTATTTTCAGGGTATGAAAGCAATTTCGATAAATACAGTGAGACTGTGACAAGCCTCCAAGGCACGGCATATGACTATATGTCTGTGATGCATTATGGTAAAAACGCCTTTAGCAATGGCAGTAGAAACACAATCATCACCAAGCACCCCGAGTTTCAAGATTTGATTGGTCAGCGCTTAGACATGAGTGAACATGATGCTATTGAGCTCAATAGACTCTATAAATGCAGTAAGTATTTTTTAGTTATTAGTGGTTATTGTGTCTGATAAATATAACTGAAATGTGACAAATTTGAGTAACATAGTATAAAAAAATGCACATTTCGTTTGTATTATAGATTCGTCCATCTCTTTCCTTGACCACTGTAGTTTTGACGAGTCTCTGTGTCAGATGAGTATCTGTTCAAGTACTGAACACCGATGGCAGAGAGTGAGTTCAGTGAGCGACGTCAATGTGACTGACCACACTTACCTGGGCAAAGAACCAAGTGGTGAGAATTTCACATTTTCAGTTAATGAATGCAATTTTTGTTTTTAAATTGTTAAGACAAATTTTTTACAAAAATATAGAAATGAACGACAAGAACTACAGAATAAGAATAGCACAAAACTAAACAGACAGGCAGACCAACAATAGTAGATACACCTGGCACCTGAAAAAGCACGTTTTGTGCAGGTCTTTGTAAAAATAAATACATAAATAAAAATACTTAACATGGAACAAATCAAATAGTTTTTTATCTTGGATGTCCTAATTTCTCGAGGCATCATATACTGTAGCAACTGTAACTTATAATATGTCTTATTATCTGCAGGGAACTCTTTCTTTATGCACTTCAGTGCAGTTGGACGCAATGAAGGGGATCTGGCTAGACTGGAGAGCAGAGAACTGACTCCTACCAGAGATTGCAAAGTTCAGTGTCTACAGTTCTATTACTATCACAGTGTCAATAAGAATGATCAGCTCAACATCTGGATCAGAGAAAACCAGGATAAAGCAGACAGCAGAGGAACAATGAGACTAATGGATCAAATCACAGGTATTATCCATTGCTTGTATACATCATAACAATAAGAATATTGTAAATATAGTCTCAACTGAAGGTTATTCAGAACTTCTAACCTGACTATATAAAAAATATTAAAAGTATTTTAAAACATTAAAAAAAGAATATTATGCATTTAAAGTAATTAAATGTTTTCCTCAAAGTTATACTGTTGTCATTTTTGCAGGATCCCCTTATGATTACTGGCGGCTGCACCACGTACCACTAAATGGAAATAAAACCTTCCGAGTCATATTTGAAGCTCGTAAAGGAGCAGGAAACTCCACTGGAGGTTTCTCACTGGATGATATCAATATTGCTCAGACTGAGTGTCCCCAAATATGGCAGATAAGGAATTTTAAGAAGCTTATGAACAACACACCGATTGGTTCTTACATATTCAGTCCATTGTATTACTCCAGTGATGGTTATCGCTATCAGGTTTTATTGAGGAATTTTGAGACCAACTTTGCAATGTATGTTCGCCTGGTATCCGGTGTGTTTGATGACCAGCTGCAGTGGCCCTGTCCATGGAGACAAGTGACCTTCCAGATTCTTGACCAGAATCCACATTTGCAAAGACGCATGTCTATTGAGAAAAGCTTTACCACTGACCCAGGTGAGATCTTAAACAGAACCTGATCTTTTCTGTTATATCATTTGCACCTTTCCACCATTGGTAGAAAGAAAGTTTTCTGTAGAGTTAAAGATCCTTTTAAAAGACATATTTTGTTGTAACAGGTAACAGGTTTTTCTGGGACAATCCTCAAAGTATTGGAGCTCAAACCACAATTGGCAATGAGAACATATTTGTTAGTCCTGGCTTTGGCTTTTCTTTTAACAAAGATGACCTCATTAAAAAGGAGTTCATTAAGGGTGGTGACATGATAGTTCTTATCAGCATGCAAGGTAGGTTTTACATTTATGTATCAGAATGGAAGTAAAAATGGACAACTAAAAATTGATTTTCAAACATGATTCTAAAGATTATATGGTCCACATAAAACACCTTTGTTAGACCTTCTGAGATAAATGTTGTTTACATATCTACAATAATTTGTCTTAGATCTATCAGGGCTACTTAATAATAAATCTGTATCCTGCCCAAATGTGAAAGTGAAGCATATCAACATTACACTCAATGAAAGTGCCAGTTCGGGTCCTTGTGTTTACAGGTAAATGTTAATTTAACCATCTTTGTAAATACTAAACATTAAATATTAACACTAAAATAAGTGTTCCCATTTTACATTAATTTGTGGCAGATAATTGCGAAAGCCCTTCCTGGAGCCAAAGGCCAAAGGCCTCATAGGCACAAGATTTCATTCGTACTGATAGTGACACCTGGTGGTCAGGATTGGCACCACATGCTTATTGTTAGCAAAAAAATTCTCTTGTGTGGACTCTTGAAGAATTTTTTTTTTTGAAGAACAATTTTTTTGAAGATGAACAATATTTTTTTTTAAAGATTAAATAAAATTAAGATGAATGAAAATTTGTTTGTGGGGAAGATGAAAAAACTTTTTAAAAAGAAAAAAACATTTTTAAGACAAATTTTTTTTGAAAGAGAAAAACAATATGAAAAAACAATATTATAACCATATGAGATTGTGGCCTACCTACCTATGAAAGCCCTGAACTGCAATATAAAAAAAATTCATGGTGAAGAAAAAACAATTGGCCTTACAAGTCCTAAAGATTTCTTCTCTTTTTCCTCTTCATATTTTTTTCCTCTTTAAACAATTTTTTCTTTTAAAAAAAATTGTTTCCTCTTAAAAAAAAAATCTTTTTTTTTTTTAGGAAAAAAAATAACTTTTTTAGGGAAAAAAATAACTTTTTTTGAGGAAAAAAACTTTTTTGAGGGGGAAATAACTTTTTTTGAGGAAAAAAAGAACTTTTTTTGAGGAAAAAAAGAACTTTTTTTGAGGAAAAAAAGAACTTTTTTTGAGGAAAAAAAAACTTTTTGGAGGACAAAACATTTTTTTGAAGAGAAAAAATTATTTAAAGAGAAAAAATATTTTGAAGAGGAAAAAGAGAAGAAATCTTTAGGACTTGTAAGGCCAATTGTTTTTTCTTCACCATGAATTTTTTTTATATTGCAGTTCAGGGCTTTCATAGGTAGGTAGGCCACAATCTCATATGGTTATAATAATATTGTTTTTCATATTGTTATTCTCTTCCAAAAAAATTTGTCTTAAAAATGTTTTTTTCTTTTTAAAAAGTTTTTTCATCTTCCCCACAAACAAATTTTCATTCATCTTAATTTTATTTCATCTTAAAAAAAATTATTGTTCATCTTCAAAAAAATTGTTCTTCAAAAAAAAAAAAAAAATTTCTTCAAGAGTCCACACAAGAGAATGTTTTGCTAACAATAAGCATGTGGTGCCAATCCTGACCACCAGGTGTCACTATCAGTACGAATGAAATCTTGTGCCTATGAGGTCTTTGTTTATAGAACTTCTCAGCTTATTTATATATGTCTGTAATTATTTATAAATTGTAACTTATCATCTATCCAAACACTTTCTGTTTGCTTAGCATTACATGGTGGAACTAAAGTAAATTGTTGACAAAAACAGGCTGAAACATGGGGAAATTAAAAATGTTCTTTGTTGGGACTGTTTGGCACCACATGCTAATTGTTAGCTTGTAAGCTAGAAAGCAAAAAATCTCTTGTGTGGACTCTTAAAAGAGAAAAAAAATGGAGTGGGAAAAAATCTTTTGAAGAAAAAAAATCTTTAAGGAAAAAATGTTTTTGAAGATGCAAAACATTATTGTAAGATGAAAAAAAAATTTGGAGGACAAAAAAATATTTTTTTTAAGAGGGAAAAAAATTTAAAGAGGAAAAAGAGAAGAAATCTGTATAGGATTAAGGCTCCAGGAAGGAATATAAGGCCAATTTTTATTCTTCACTATGAATTTTTTATTATGGTTCAGGGCTTCTGTAGTATCTTCATGGTGAAGAAAAAGAAAGAATGTTGGCTTCCTTCCTGGGGCCTTAGTTCTAAAGATTTTCTTCTCTTTTTCCTCTTCAATTTTTTTTTCCTCTTTAAACATTTTTGTCCTCTTCTAAAAAATATTTTTTCATCTTTAAAATTGTTTTCTTCATCTTCCCAAATAAATTTTTTCATCTTAATTTTTTTCCATTTTCAAAAGATTTTTTTTTTATTTGAAAAAAAAACGTTTTCACAAATTTTTTTCTTCAAATGGTGGAAATAAAGTAAATTGTTAACAAAAACAGGCTGAAACATGGGGAAATTAAAAATGTCATTTGTTGGGACTGGTTGGCACTACATGCTAATTGTTAGCCTGTTAGCTAGCAAGCAAAAAAATTCTCTTGTGTGGACTCTTGAAGATGAAAAAACTTTTTTGGAAGATAAAAAAGTTTTTGAAGATGAAAAAAAAAATTTAAGACAAAAAATATTTTTTAAGAGGGAAAAATATGTTTTGAAGAGGAAAACAATTTTGGAGGACAAAACATTTTTTTTTTTTTTAAGAGAAAAATTTATTTAAAGAGAAAAAAATATTTTGAAGAGGAAAAAGAGAAGAAATCTTTAGGACTTGTAAGGCCAATTGTTTTTTCTTCACCATGAATTTTTTTTAAGTTGTTGTTCAGGGCTTTTATACATAATGATGGAGAAATGAGCACATAGCATTTAGCACTTGATAATCCTGATGTCTATTTTTTATGATGCTTAGAGATCTTACCCAGCCTCAACCAATCGGAACGACTGTACCAAGGACCACTCAGAGGTAGGCCACAATCTCATATGGTCATAATATTGTTTTATGAGGGGTAGATAATGTTGGAATGACTCCCACATGACATCACGCTACATGATACTACTGCAAAACAATTACTTATTGCATGCATTTGTTCTATTTTAATAAGGGGACAATTTCCAACCAGACAGTACTTTGTATAAATAATAATAATATAAATAATAATCTTTTTTTCAGTGAGTGTCTGGACACAGCTTGTAGTTCCAGTGGCAGGATTCTTCCATCCTCTCTAATCCTCTTGGTGGGTTTGTGCCTTCTGCTGGTGAATTAATCATAAAAAATAATTTCACAACCCTATGTCTGACTTTATAAGAATTCAAATGTTAATCACAAAACAAATCACTGTGACAAATGTAAAATTTGCCTTTTTTTGTGTTGCTTGCAAGATTTTCATTTATTTTTATATTTTATTTTTATCATTTGTCTTGGTGTGCATAATCTCAGTTTGACTCATTGACTAAAAATTAGACAACACAAAACAAATAGCTTAATTTAACCAATAATGCTTTCATAAAAATGAAACATTTACTTCTCATAAAACACTGATACAAGCATGAAATGACCATATTTCTGGTGTCCGTCTGCTTTTTGAAAGGTTATACTTGAGATAAAAGTATATCATAGACATTATCTTTAGTTAGTTATACTTCTTATTGAAAAATTGCCATTATACCATTGTATTCTTTATTTTTATAATTACAAGACTTATTGATACTACTTTCTTCATGTATGTGAAGCTGCTTTACAACAACACAAAACTGTGAAAAGTTCTATAGAATTAATTTTAAATTCGAATGAATACTTGATTAACCAATGTAAAGCCCAAAGTGTGCAAGCACATAAACAAATGTGATGTTTAATTAATTGCATACAGAAAACCCTAGAGTACACATCTTTTAAAATAAAGCAAATGAATTGTTTTAGCAGCACTTTTAAATTATAGCCCTGCTGAGGTATGCATCACAGCGCAGCCTACACTTCTTAAGCACAACAGTAACACCACCTTGTGGTGATATTTAGTAAAGCATATACCACATTCAAAACCTATTGTCTGACTTTAGCATTAAGGAAAAATAAGATGATATATATACACACGCACGCACTCCAACAACAAGAACTGCATGGAAGCTTAAGCAGATGGCAGCAGATCTTAGTTTCATAATGACCACAAAACATTTACATCTCAAAAACCAGATACCAATAACTTGCAGAGTCCAACAATATTAAGAAAACTTTAACCCCTGTTTATAGCTTAGATTGCTTAAAATAATTTAGGTGAAAGTATAAAAAGACTCTCCTAGAACAATTTTACCACTTACATTTTAAGCCTTAAAAACAAACACAAAAATATTTCAGCATTTGAGACCTTAACATATATTTAAAAAACCTGAAGTGCTGAGATTTTTTTTTACATGACAAAAAGAATATTATATAGCGTAAGATACAGTATTCAACATTCAACTGTTCAATCAGAAATAAATTTGTCAATACAATATAGACTGATTAATTATTGGCCTTCCTGTTGAGTTGATGGAGTCATGGGCACATACTACGCATTTCACATGTCTACAAATGTTCACAGTTTAACTCTAGCCTGTATGTGGGATCTCAGGCAGAATGAAAGTTCCTCCAGCTGGGTATGGCAGGAGTGGGAATGTGCCTTCTCAACTTAAGCAGAACCTCACTGCGCTGGCTCTCAGTTTCAACGGCTTCCTGCTCCTCAAGTGATTGGCGGACGACGGATTTGAGCACTGACAGTCCAAGGCCAGTTGAAGCGGAGACCGGGACAATGTTTGTGAAATGCATTAAACTCCTTGGGTTAACATCTTCAGGGAGGCAGCGTCGTGATTCTGTGAGAGCAAAGGGTCACTCAAAACAGCCATCAAAGAAAACCCTCATTGTACAGTCATCAAAGAACTCTGTAAAGGTCAATGCAATCTGACGTTTTGGCAAAATGTGCTTATTGTAAAGAACTGAGAGAACCCTTCACAAAAGCATTATGTATTTGTTTTTCAGAGAAATATGACTAACCGGCTTGACACGTATCCATCTAAAAAGCCTATGATTAGATAATGCCTACCTTCTTGGTTCTCCAGCTGTTCTTCCAGTTCTCTGAGCTTGCCCTCAGCCTCAGGGAGGTCCATTTTATTTACGACCAAGATTGCTGGCTTGGATAATAGTTCTTCCTTATACAACTCTAGCTCCTGAATGACAAAGAAAATCACTTAATACAGCAAAATCTGAATGCAGAAGCAATGCTGGGTTAAAAACTACAGGTGAAAATTTTATAGAACAGTCAGGCCCCATTATGTTTTACCTTTGTTAAAAGTAACACAGTTTCAAAAGCAGACCTAATCGGAGTGTTACTAGCTAGTTGAAACCCACAGATATCAACCTGAAATTTAAAACAGAATTGATTAAGACTACACCATTACTAAACAATCATGTTCACCAAACAACAGAATGACCACAATCTCACCACAAACATGAGCTGCTTGGTTCTCTCCACGTGTTTGAGAAATTTGTGTCCCATGCCTTTGTTTACATGAGCACCTTCAATGAGTCCCGGTAAGTCTGCAACTGAAACCTCAGGAAAAAAAACAGACGTTTACACTCACTCACATAAAGACACATTTACAGAGGAAATATGTTTGTACATTAAAACTTTTATTTAATTCATAGACTGTCCCAATGTGTAACAGACCATAATCAAACTGTGAATAAATGACAACAGTTCCAAGGACATAGCAGAGCAAGACTTAACTCTAAGAACTAAACTCTCGTTGTCATAACTACGATGTGAAATGACGTCATCCTGAGCTGACCACATTCTACTGTTCTGCACGTACACCTCTTGATGAAGAGGCTGTCATCTTACCTGCCTGTGATCATCATACATGATTTTTCCAATTTCAGGTCTTAAGGTTGTAACTGTGAGAGAAAATGAAAAAGGTATAACATAAGAATGTGTTTTGTTTGGAGACCTAAATAGTGCAATTCATCTTTTTTAATAGTTCTCCTTAACAATGTTAGTTGTATTTGTAATGTACTCACAGGGGTAGCTGGCAATTTTTGGTGTGGCATGAGATAAGGCGGTCAGTAAGGAGGATTTACCCGCATTAGGAAACCTGACAAAATGAAAAAAAAAAGTAAACTAAACCAATAATACAGTAATAGAGTCTGATCACTTCTTGATATACTGTGGATTCTCTCACCCTACAAGTCCAAGATCTGCAATGAGTTTGAGGTCCAGTCGAATCTGCCTGGTCTGACCTTTACTGGGTAAGAAGCCAGAATGAAGCGAGCCACCTTGACCACCTCTAGCCACCAAAAGCCTGTCTCCTTCATTATTCAGCTCTCCTGAAGATAAAACAGTTAATACAGTGCTTCACTTTTACACAGAACATTACATCACTGCAGACGAACACACAAAAACAAACACACAAAGGCAAATTGTGTAAAAGCTAAAAGAGAATTTGTAAAAGTAAAGAAATATGTAAAATGAAGATGTCAAGTGTTGTGGGAAAACATGAATAAACTAGATGGGAATGTACCAAGAATCCTCCCATCATCAGTTGTAACGCAGATCCCAGCTGGTGCAAAGATCTGAACATCCTCTCCATGAGCCCCTCTCAGAGCGTAAATACTGACAAAAAAAACACAAATTTTATTAAAAAAAACAACAACAACACTAGCCAGTTTATAACAACAGTTTGGGAAGGGTCCTTTTCTATTTCAGCATGACAATGCCACTGTACACCAAACAATGTTCAACACGAAATGATTGATTGAGTCTAGTGTAAAGAACTTGACTGATCTGCATAAAACCCAGAGCTGAACACCTTTGGTATGGCTTTGAGACAAAAACTTATCGTCCAAACCTATTAGTGACTTGTATACAAGGTTACAGTCATTTCAACAGAAAATAGGCCCTTCCAAAACTCTTGCAACAAAGATGGAAACAAAAGTCTTTAAAATTATATTTTAATTGTATAGCAAAATATTTGTTTTGTTTGGACTTATATAAACATGTTATTTGAAGAGTCTCAATACTTCTGGCAATACAGTATATTTTAGCTCATTAGCGGTTACGTAAACACGAAGAACCAACCTGCTGTTAGAACCAACATCTGCCGTAAATCGTTTGTTAGGGTACTTGTCCTTTATTTGCTTTAAGGTGACTCCTTTTTCAGCCTTCACCCACACATCTCCTCCGTTTCCACCATGCCCCCCTAAACGGGGCAATCCCATTCCTCCGCTACCACCCCTCACATACAGCCGTATATTATCCACAAAGTTGCCATACTGAAATAAAAAAAGCGTAATTTTCTGCAATACGATTCAGCCTCTGCACCGGTCGTAAACAGGGCATCCTTAAAGGCAAATTAAAATCAGTTAATGGGTTTCTAAAGTATTTAATAGATTCACCTGAAAATCTGTACTCATATACGCTAAATGTTTGATTTAAAGTGTAGACAGGTCTAACATGCTGTAAGCCTAACAGCTAAAAAAGTAATGGCGAATGTCAGTCGATAAAGTCTTTCTTGTTACTAACCTTCCGGAAACAAACTCTGCTTGTCCAGACCATGTCGAAATAACTACTCACATCTATAGTGCTCTATACTGGCATGTAAAAAATCTAATTCTTGGCTACAACCTTATTGACTCTGCTGCAATGCTAAGTGAAGGAACACGTGTGTGCTTCCGGAAACATGACAATGTGTTTTGTGATTGGCTTAAAGAACTGTCCGTCACATATGTCTCCGCCTCTCATCTTCAGAATGAGAAAATCATTTTACATTTATTTTTAATAAATTGGCATTTTTTTCATTCTCTTTAGTCACCACATTTCTCATTTTCTAAAATTTTCCAGTCTTTTTCCAAAATGAAATATTAACTTTTACAAATAGCATAACTGTATTTTGAATTTTGTCTACAGTAATTTACGTGTATAACGAATTTATATTTTTACATTATTAGACTTGACTGAAAATTCTTATTTTTATCTTTGGATTTCACTTATGTTACAAAGGTCTACTAAATACCGAGAATAATCAGAGTGCTAAAATCATAAATACATATTTGGTGCATTAAATAAAGTGTAATAATCTGTGTAAGATATTTTTGTTCTCTCCAGCTGGCAAAACATGAATAATAGTCATAGTCAATCATGAGCAATAGGTAATTTGTTTCTCAAACTGTAATTTAATCATGAGCTTCATCTTAGTTGTTTTGTAGTATAAGTGGCACGCTACGGTCAATAGTATGACGCTGAAAACGTGGGCACGTAACAATTTAAAGGTCTCCATAAGTCATAAAGATTCGCTGGAAGCCAATTATACGCCTTAGCGGTATGAAGGAAACAGAGGTCAGTTCTGGACAGCCGTAGGATAGAAAACTATCTATACTCAACACAATTTTGTAAGTAAATAATTTTAATTAATTTTGACATAGAATCATTTGATTTGCTGTACCATGAAACAATTATTTTTCAATTCTTTTCACCAGACGGTTAATGTTGTCTTGCATGGTAAACTTGAACGTCGAAGACGAGTTTTACAACTATTTTGTATCTTATGAATGCAACAGTTTTCAGAAGTATTGATTTAATTCCCAGGGACGAACTAATGACACGAATAATTGGATTCCCTGACGGCCAGTATTGGCGCCTTTTGCCACTGTGTCTGCTGATGCTTGACGCCGCATCATCGCACCCTCTACTTACGGATCTCGAAATGCTGAATCCAGAGATGGGGGCCGGTGTTCCGGGCAAGGCTCCAGGTACCCTCGGCGAAATAAATCGTGAATGCTGGGACGCATCGTCACTAGCGGTAATTCAAGCGCGTAAATTACGCGTTGAGGACACCGTTAGTGGGCTCTGGAACTTCATGACATATTTGCGCGGATCTCATCAACCTAAACAGCAAGACATGTTCATGGTGCTGGCACAGGTCTTTTGGGAGCGGTATGTGGAGTGTGTGCTCTCCCGCGCTCATGGACTGGGAAGAAGGGAGTTAAGGCAAGAGATCTTTAAAGTGTTAACTTATCAGTCAGAGAGTGTGAGGATCTAGTTACTTCATTGTCTGTCAAAATGTAGAGAGAATGTTATTTTTGTGTGTGCCTCTGTCTAACAAACTGCAGCTATCCTAAGTAAATCAGCTTATATAAAATAAAAGGTCCATCAGACGCATCACATGTGAACCAAGCAACAGTGTATTAAAGCGGACGTTTTTTATATTAAGGACCCCAATCCGACTAAAATCCAGTGGAATCTATATTGAAAAAAAAATCACCCCAAAAGGTAAAACTTATTAATTTTTATCTAAGAACCAAGCAATATTACTAGATAATTTTCAATGTTTTATTTAATGTGTATATTAAACTGCGCTGTGAAATAATGATTAATTAATTATTTTTAAAAATAAATAATTTTCTTGAAATGTCCGAGGTAAAAATTGCTATGGAGCTACAGCATTGATGAGGACAATTACCTACAGACAGAATGACCCTTCAGGTTCGTGAGTAATCTGTATAAAAACTATTTCAGAACCCTGGAGTGCAACAACAGACCAACACAATCAAACATAATACAGAAAATCAACGAGATTATTGCTTAGTCAAATACCTAGCACGTCCACAGTAATAAGTGCGTACATGGTGAAATACTGACATAAGAAATGTCAGGCTGACTTTTTATTTTTTTCAGAATCTTGGACATATGTGAATGTGTCAACTTCATTAAAATATTTAATATATTTACTATACTATTGTGTGGAGTATAAATTATAGCCTATCCATTCAAACCAATTTTATGGAAGTTCACCATAAGGATTTGTGTTGATTGAACGTCTTGAGTGCGTGTTATACACAATACAGAATACAGTTAGCCTGACAGACTGTACAAATAACACATTTTTCAATAGTTGATCTGAGGATGTTGGGGCATTGATATCATGGGCTCACTCATGGTCGATATGGCAAATTATCAGAGTATAATATGCAGTGACACTATGGAAGATGTAAACTGACTAAAGTGACAAGTGATGTGGTGTTTTTTATACTGAGCTGGATTTGAAGTGTTACTTTTATTACGCAAACTGCTCACGCCATCTAGTGGTCACGTGTAGCACCAAACTGGGGTGCGTTCCATTCGACCGCAAGTAGACTGCGAAGTGGACTGTCCAAAAAAAAACATCACTGTCATTGCGCTGCATCATGACCAGCGATGCATCATGTAATAAACAATTACGTTTTAATTACATTAAATATTAAAAATAATATAAACAGTTTGGTATATGTATATTACATGTATTTTACATTTTTAAGTACAATAACAATATTGATTTATGCGTATAATAATGTGCGCGACACTTGTAGTCATTTTTATGGCATTTTAGGACGTTTCAAATGAGCGATATTATCAGCTAAGTCCACTTTAACGTATATCCCGTTCTCAGGGAGTAGGGAGCAGTGAACACTGCGTAGTAACCCTGTCGAATGGAACGCAGCCCTGTTCTTTCACCTGTCGCATGGAGTTCACGCAGGTTCAGTCACTACAACTATATCACAGCATTTCGCTATACATTAATAAAGTTCTCTGTCAAATTCTAATTCTAATTTCAAAGAAAAGACAGGTGCCAGCATGGACAAGTTGCATTTTTAATTGAATACATTCCAATCTAATGTTTATGTTGAGGATATTGCGATTATGTTTGTATAATAAATAACGTTAATGCTGCTATTGAGTGTGCTGCTATACTAAAACAGGCCATAAAGCAATCAATCAGTTTAGACATTCATAAGAGGCTGAACTTTTAAGATGGAAAGTCAATATTAAGGGCAATATGTTCTAATGTATATTATCTAGCAAGCTCTCGAACGAGTGCACTGAAACGATATCTTAATAAACCCAGCAAGACTCCCAATATATGTGCAATGAGATAAAAGTTTATGGCTAGTCATTCGCTTGCCGCACTTTATTTTTCAGTAGGCTACACAAAATCAGTGCGTTGGACGATAAGATGCAACGTTTTAAAACTGCAGATCAAGATGCCGAAGCTCGCATCGAGTAGATCGATTGAGTTTCCTATCCTTTGACGGAAAAAGCTAATGTGCTGTATTTTACTGGATGCCATGTGCGCATAACAGACTCAGCGATTCTGAGCTCGCTCTGCATGCCTGTCGGTGCGGCACGAGGAGCAGATGCTGGACTGGCAACACGGAGCTTCTCAAACCACCCAACGACGTGTTACGTCTGTTTAACATCGTTCTGTATCACTTCTTACATTGTCGTTATCTAGTGTGTGCCCTTACAACTAGTCAGTCACCTGTTCTTTGGAGACAGCATCTTCAGGGATCTCTTATACATGTTATCCTGTGACTCGGCTTGGATCCTCCCACAAGGGATACGGACTATTTATACCACGCACAGCATCATCCCGAGCCTAGAGATACATCAACCCGAAAAACAGAGAATCTGAAGTTTTTTCGCTTGGAGGTAAGAAAATCCGATGTCCCTATAGAAGTGTCTTTACTACCGCTATTCAAAACAGCAAACATATGTCCTACATTCTGCAAGGTTCATGACACGTATGATTTGCGCTTATTCTGACATCTGTCGGTGAAAATTTATCTAAAAATGATCGTTTTTTAGTACGTATCGTGGATATACATGCCGCATAAATTTGGTGTTGTAGATATAATCTGCAAAAAACTAGGTACGCGATGTAAATTTTTTAAATCACGTTAATGATTTGTATTTTCTGTGCTTTTTACAATGTAAGATATTCACAGTAAACATTGTCACGTCATATGGTAATGTCTGAATTTAGCAGCCCAGTCGTAATCTGAAACATTGTTTTAAATAACATTTTATCAATTGCCAAAACCATTTGTCTGCCCTAAATGTTTGGTTTAGGGTCTACAAGGGGGCGTATACCTAAGGACACAACATGTAAACACACGTGCTCGAAGAGACACGTGTATGTGTGTATACATACTCCACTCACTGATAGTTTAGTCTGTATTATACATTCAATACATATTTAATAACGATGAAAGAGCCATATCTGAGAAAAAAACTGAGGGCTCTCGGGACATTTGTTATGTACTTTTAACAGTTAAGCCTTAAAATGTGCTGACAAGGGTAGCTTTTGAAAATATTTTTTATGTTATGGTCTTCACGGTCATATTTGAAGCATATTTTAGTTTTATTCACTTTGGGTTAATTTGATCATAAAATAAAGAATTTTTGAAGTGGACAAAATTGCTATTGGCACTGGCAATAGGCAAAGTGTTAGAAATATGCAAATTATTAATTAAAAAACTACTTTTTAAGAAAAAACAAAATGCACATTCAGAGACAATTGAGTATGCCAGACAGGGGCTTGGTCAGCCCATGTGAGTACCCACAGTTAATGTGATCAGGAGACTGTTAAATGGGGCATTGGGGTGGAAATGCCAGTTTCAAACCCTGCCAACTGTCCTCCGCCCACTACACACCCCCAATATCCCATTGTCCCACTATCCTTATCCCCGGTCATGCCTGGAATTCCATGTATTCTCTCTGAAAAGAGTAAACAACCAGGGTGAAAGAAAAACGTTGTGCGATAGGTGACTGGGATGTGCCGACTGTCAGAATGCCAAGCCCACTGTTTTTGAAACATAAACACAGGCAGCATGGATTACAGGACAAACTTATGCGTAATCGGGGGGATTTACACCCGTCAGGACAAACAATGAGTGTACTTGGATAACAGAACCTGTTTCTATAATATCAGTAACAGCACAAATTCTATATGCACAAAACATAAACAGCATATAATATTTTGAAGTAGTCAAGTTAAAAGTATGAACACAATTAACGTTGCCTATTATATTATATGTGTATTATAGGTAAACATGGAATAGGTATACACCTAATATCTGCAAAACTACAATTAATTTAATGTGCAGACAACATTAATTTTGTTGATCAACAGAAGTGTTTTTTGTTTACCAGTGCCAGCTCTGATTCTGGCTGCCAATATGCCTCTTCTGGAGAAAAGTTCCCTGCCGAGGGACTGTGCTCGAACTGTGCCAGTAATCATTATTGGTGAGTCACATAAAAGAAAAAGTTATAACATTGACCATTGCTGTAAAATACATTTGACATATGCTTGCAACGCTACCCAACGCCTTTGCGCTACTAATGCAATGCTCTACCACTTAAGATACTGAACTACGACACATGTGTACACAGGAATCTTAATCCTGATAAGTACTATTTGGTGATGATCTTTTCAAAATAAATAAAAATGCCTGTTTCAAAAAGTGTCCCCAGGCGGTATTTCAAGAAGCTGAGAATTCTCATAGTTAGAATTGAATAGTTATTAATATAAAATCTACTGTACCTTTTTGCAGGAAATGGTCCTTCCGGTATATGTTTGTCGTACCTTCTGAGTGGGTATACCCCTTATTTAGATCCTATGGCTGTGCACCCAAACAACATCCTCTTTCGTAAACTACAGGAAGCCAAACAAGTTCCCATCACTCAACAGGTAATATGAGATAGGTGGTACCATATAAAGTAACAAAACACATTAAAACTGTATCTCACAATCTCAGTTGTGTCATCATGCAGGATTTGGAGTATCTCTGTGAGGGTTTAGAGGGACGTTCAGGAAACCCTGTGGCGGTGCTCTTTGACACTCTTCTGCATCCAAATGCAGATTTAGGCTTTGAGTTCCCTTCTGTACTGCAATGGAGGCTGGAAAAGCAACAGCAAATTCCACATCTGGTGTTGGGCAAAGTCCCACCTGGTGGTGCCTGGCACGTGAGTATTTTGACAGCCAGGTTGGAGTAGCTTCTGAGATATTAAGTTAGTCATTTAGAAGTCATACTTTGGATACCAGTAAGCTGAGGCAACAACTTAAAGAGAAGGGTTTACCCAAAAAGAAAAAATTCTTTCATCATTTACTTACCCTCATCTCATTCCAAAATTGTCTTTCTGTCTAATGAAATGACTTTCTTCTGCAGAACACAAAAGAAGATATTTTGAAGCATGTTAGTAACCAAAAGTCACTGAATTCCATTGTATGAACACAAAACATATATAAAAAAATATCTTTGGTGTTTCACAGTCATATACAGGTTTTGAATGACACAAGGGTAAATAAATGATTACAGAATTTAAATTTTGGGTGATTCTATCCCTATAGGAATGTACAGAAACTGGGGTGTTTGTTTAAATCTTCTTAACTGAAAATCTTTCTTTCTGGTCCAAGGCCATGGAGGGTTCAATGCTAACAATTAGTCTCGGTATATGGATGGAGTTACCAGGAGTCAACTACAGAGATTTGACCTTGGGCAAAAGAAGGTATGTATAATTGATAACAACAGTATACAGTACATTATGAAGACATCCTCAACTAGTGGGTCTCAAATGCCCCAACACAGACATTATCCAGACATTTCTCTCAAACAAACCACATAAACAAATATGGTGCAATGTTTAAACATGTCAAAAGTTTACAGATTGATGGATTGCCTTGTGTGTCTGTGTGGGACTTTCTCACAGGGGGGTGTCCAATGATCGAGCCACTCCAGAGGAGATCTCCTCCTACTACAAAAATTATGTCAAGCTCATGGGCCTCCAGAAGAACTTTCTTGACAATACTTACGTCACCTCTGTTCAGAAACTTCACCGCAGTCATGGAAATGAAAAAGGCATTAAAATTGGTCAGATGGAAAGTGTGAAAAATAGCTTTGATTACTGCACTAAGAATGGGAGTGAGAAGAGTCAGAATGGAACGGTAAACGGGTTTAGTAATGAAACGGAAAATACCAGTAGAAGAGGCGAGATCGGGAAGGAAAAGGATGAAGATAAAAGAAGCGAAGAAGATGTGAGAGAAAGTCTTGGGGTTTCCCAAGGCCTTTCACAGGGACTCTGGGAGGTCAGGGGCTACCAACAGTTTCATGACGACACCAACGTCCCTTTTAGCTTATTTGCAGAGAATGTTGTCTTAGCAACAGGAGCATCTGACTCACCAGCTCGATTGGGAGTAGAAGGCGAGGATCTCCCCTACGTGTTTCACAGTGTACGTGACCTTGGGGTGTCTGTGAGCTGCCACGGTGACCTGGGACCTTCTTCTGACCCTGTGCTGGTAGTGGGGGCGGGGCTTAGCGCGGCCGATGCGGTGTTGTGTGCTTTGAACCACGGGGTCCCTGTGTTGCATGCCTTCCGCAAGCGTGCCGATGACCCAGGTCTCATCTTTAAGCAGTTGCCAAAGACGCTTTATCCAGAATATCACAGGGTCTATCACATGATGTGTTCCCACATTTACCAATCATCCCCTGCTGCCAACACAGCAACTCCCAGCTCATCTCTGTTCCCAAACTACACCAGCTTCCCCGAGCACTGTGTACTCTCCTTTCAGTCTGACATGCACTGTGTGATGAGGGGATCCAATGGCATTCTCAAGGCTTTGAAAGTCTCAATGGTGCTGGTTCTTATTGGGGCCTATCCCAATTTGTTTTTCTTGAAGGAGCAAGGGCAATACCTTGGCTTGGATCCCAATAAGCCCATTTCCTGCAAACAAAATCCCATCGACATAAATCCCTACACCTTTGAGTGCAATGCTGAACCTGGGCTCTTTGCCATGGGTCCCCTTATTGGTGACAATTTTGTACGATTTTTAAAGGGTGGCGCTCTTGGTATTGCTAGCTGTCTGCTTAGGAGACTTAAACAGATGAATAAGAATCGGAAACTGATCAGGGAGGAAGGAGGGCGTGGAAAAGGAAGCAGTAGGAAAGGATTTGTTTAAGGGTACAGCAGGAGACTTTGCATGACAGAAGCTTTGGGTAACATCATATTTTTAAATGTGTGCTGTGAATGCATCTAATGTAACTACAACTTTCTTACTACATGCAAGAGAAGTACATTTCTAAAAAATGAGCAGGAGCTACTGTAGAAAAACTCTTAGGCTGAGCATCTTACCAAAAGGGTTTTACAGGTCAGGAACAATGTGCCAATATATCAGTTATTTTACAAATACATGAAGTACGCTTTAACTCATATTGTTGAAATACTCTCAGTTGCCTTGTTGTTACTTGTAATTACAATATTGCAAACATTATGGACATTAGATACAGCAAATCCCAAACATGGTTATAGTGCCTAAGTCAAGGAGACTTGAGCATTGATCTGTACAAGCAAACACTGCATCAAAAACAAATGAAAAGCCCAAATTCTTCAGTTGGCCAAAATTTCCAACTGTGAAATAACAGTGAATGCACAATTAATGCACAAACATGGCCTTACACTGAATCTCATAAGTATCCTCTTTACAGTCTGTTCAATTGGATATATATTTTAATACAAAAGCTAGAGGATCACTTTACAAGGAAAGACCAAGGAACATTCCCTTTTGACCAGCGCTTCATAAGCACTCATGTCAAAATGGGCTTGTAAGGTAACTGTTGACTGTAAGCTAGTGCAATATAGTTCATGATCTGCAGGAGAAGAGAACTTGGGAATACACGCTGTAAGAGCATTGAAACCAAACCTTTCACCAGTAACCCAAAATATACCAAGTGCCAAAATGCAGAAATGCATGTGGTCATTTTCAGTGACAGGGGTGTTTTACAGACCATAGGTATGTATATAAGTAATATAGATTTAGTTTAATCCAATGCAGGATGTTTTTAGAGGTTTGCTACAGTGTTGTGCCAAACAATCATGTAAAAATAAAACACTGAACAGATTTGTAAATGTAGACTGCCGAGAACATGACAGATGGAAGATCTCACAGAAGGACCTGACATTTGTAGTCACACAAACCCCAAACCATAAGACAACAGATCAAAGCTGTAATAAATTAAGTCAGCAGTTGTTTAATTGGATGCAAAATAGTTGACAGTAAGAATGATTGACAGTAAGAACATGAAGCAAACTGCGTCAAACAAACTGAATACAATGTTGGTGTGAAGATGATATGCGACTACTCAAATTTGTAAAACTTTCAATATACATATGTTTTCTACACAGTATTTTTTATTATAGACAAATAAACCTCTTATTAAAATGAAAACGTCTTTTCTTTGCAACTCTCTAAGCATGTCTAACAAACATTTCACAGTGAGTGTGCGGCATTAAAAAATCTGAACCATCATTAGTGTAGGATTGCCAGAGAACGGCCTTCATGACGATCCAAACTTGACTTCAGAGTCATCAAACAGACATTAAGAACCATTACTTATTTCCTGGTGCGTCTAGGGTTGTACCTGAAAGACAAAAGTTACAAAAGTCATTTATACAGTACAAGCATCATTCCTTTCTGATAGTGACAATTATTTACCAGTGTGGATGTGATTGAATAACAAAGTAAATTAATACAAACTGGCTGTAAAAATGAGTCATTTAGACATTATTAAACCTCATTAGCCTGGGGGAGGGAGCTGGAGAAGTTGTTGAAAAAACAGAGGTGCTGTTTTCTTTTCTGAGTGATGTTCCCACTTCATGCATGACTGGCTAAGCACCATGATTTAGAGATCAAACATGTGTTGCACAAACCACACATCCGTGCCGGTGTGTATATTTGAGAGTGTGTTTTCTGCTAGGGCAGGAGAAATGGCACCACTTGAAAGTCCCCTGTTAGCTAAGTTCAGTCTCCAGGCAACAATTTCATGTCTCTTTAACCCCAGCAGAACATCTCAGGGGATTGACAGCAAGGTTTCGGTTGTACAAACATTAAAATTTAGAGCTTAAGATGACAAAAACTTGAAAAACTGATATTAAAAAGTTGTTTGTCAAACTCTGTCTGAAACTTGGCAATACAACTTTATAACCAAGGACAGCATCCTCAAACCATCATATGTATTTTCTGTAATAATCACTCTGCAGCAGCAGCTCATTAGAAATATCAACGGGGTTTTCGCAGCCCAGCGTGACTTCAACTTTGAACAATGATTTAAAAGCAGTTTGGAATCATTGACGTCCTATTTTCCAAGTAAAAAAAGAATGAACCGCTCTAACAAGAAAGCCTCCTGGCAACACCTCACACATGAAGCGGCCCAGAGCTGACAAGTATTAATAACAGACTTAAATGGATAGTTCAACCAAAAGTTCTGTCATTAATTCAACCTCATGTCTTTTAGAATCTGTATATGACTTTTTCTGTGGAACACAGAAATGTTTGGGTAAACTATCCTCTTAAAACTAAGTACATCGGAGTATACTGATGCACCCCTTTCTGTGGATCATACAGATCAGACTAAATCAGTGCGGGTTCAAATAAAACCAAACCCTTCTGAAATTGCACTGGATGACAAGCTGTTTCTATCTAATTTTGCTGGCTGTTCATCGTTTTACTGTTCAACAGCCACACAAATACACAGACAGCATACCTGAACAAATCGTCACCCAAAGTCTCTTCTCGTTCATTCTGTTTTTCCTCCTGAGAAAGTGAAAGAAAGAGAGAGAAAATGGCATATATGAAATCAACCTGTAGTCAACACTACATCCTTTTGTCCAATATGTTCCTCCTCCTCCATAATATAAAAATAAGGGTGTTTTAAATGGTATGTGAGAAATAAACAACGTTTGCAAAGTTGCAGACTCTGACATGTACAAAGCAAAATGGTACAAGCAAGCCCTTTTTTATTTATAGGCGACAGCTCTATGAGCTATTGTGTATTATGTTATTATTGACCAAAAGCGACAGTAAATTTAATATATGGGTGTATAATTATGTCTGTCACTTTTTTCTCCTCGTTTCTGCAATCTCTTACCTCGGCTGCCTGTTTGAGCCATTCTTCCAGTTCAGAGTTCTTGCTGCGATTGTGAGCCACCAGATCAGAGCCTCCGATAATATTGGGCAGCCCCTTTAATCCAGGAATGGATGTCTAGATATGCACACCCACATCATTAAAACACACACAAGCAGACATTATGATACTCATAATATTAAGTGTGCATGAGACACTTGCTATGGGCAACACTTCTGACCTTGCAGAACCTTTTGACATTCTTGGCATTGGGGTCACGTGTCTGTAGTGGGCTTGATCTCGATCTGGGCGAGTTGCTCACAGTCAGGGACATAAACTGAATCTGTATAAGCTTCCTGGGCAACTCAGGGTCATTCTCAGTTCCTGACGTAGCGACTGAGGTCTTTGGAGCAACAAGAGGTTTTGTTAGAAAACTACAACAACACATTAAAGACACTGTAAACATACTGCCTATGACCTTTCCCTGAAACCCTGAAAAGATATTTTAACCAGTGTAGGTCAAAGTGGCTCACAGTTGGTGTCTGTATTAAACTCTCTCACCTGCATTTCCTGTTTGGCTACAGCTTCACATTGCTGAGAACTCCCATTCTGGGTCCTTGAAGTCTAAAGCAAAATAGAAACATGGGACTAACTGTTCTGCAGATAATAAAATGGTAAAGGAGTTCAAAACAGTCTCTTCTTACCACAACAAAGGACACCTCCTCCTCCTTGACATCTTCTTCCTGTTTTTTCAGGCAACTGGCTAAACTGTGCGTTTCTGGCACCAAATTTGTCGCTTGATTGGAGAACCTCTTTAACTGCCTTTCAGAGCCCTGATTTGTTGCACCGGGGCTTTTTCTGTCCACTTGCAATTGCTGAATGTTGTTGGCACTACTTTGCTCAGTCTTCTTGCTTTTTTGCTGATCGGGGTTTGGAGAGCTATTAACCACGCTGCTTCGTCCTGACTCGAGACACTGTTTCTTATTGGCTGCAGCCTGCAGAGGCTCATCCATCTCTTCAGACATGATGGACTCAAGCTCTTCAAGTGACATGTCTAAATCAGCACCTAATTCACACACATCCTGCTCTGGTTCCTTTCTCTTTTTGCTGCCAGAACTTTGACTGGACACACAATCCTGGCCCAGGCTGGTATTTAATCGTGGCTCTGTTGGTTATGTTGGTTTTTGGTTATACTTGGGGTTTTGTGAGATCTACTGTTGGAGGAACTTTGCTGGGCATAAGGTGGACCAGAATTCTTCATCATGTTAATCTCTTTCTCCTCTTTTCTGGGGAATTTGGACTCTGACTGAACAGAACTGGCATTGTCTTCACGTGGTCTGCAACCAAAACAGCAATGTTGGTTATTTACGCAAAATCTCACATTTTACAGATAATACTTTCACACTGTTTAGCAGGGATGTAGTTATACTTTGGAGATTTTAACTGTACTTGGATCACAAAGGACAAATACAAACGTGACCTATGTGAGATAAACTGGACTTGCCTTTTCTTGCTGACAGGCTGGAAGTAGTTTGTAAGAGCTGGCTGTTTTTGTGGAGACTGTTTTAGCGCTGTACTGCCACTGACAGACGCTGTCAATTTTAAAGATCTATCATGTCCTGCTATTCCTCTGCCTGAGGATGCAAAACCTGTCTTCAATCCGTGCTCAGGTTCAACCCCACCTGAGCTCTCTGGTGACATCTCTGTCTCAGTTATAATGCGAGAAGACGAAGGTTCTGGGCAGAGGGATGCTTTACTGGTTGTTGACAATGTAGAAAGTCGTGAAGCCTTTTGTGTGGTTTGTGCTTTTTCTGGAGTCTCACCAACTGCACTGATTCCACTTATATCTATCCTGCAAAGTGAACATTGAATCAATTCATATAAAGCTCTAGAAAGTGATATATATCCATCTATATTAATAGTACTGCGAATCATGTTATTTGAAAGGAATTATGAATGACAGTGTTTTTCAAACTTTTTTAGGTGGCAGACCACTTAAATTACCTCAAAACAATTACCTACAGTTGTTTTGTAATAGGCAATAACTTTCTAAAAAATATGTAATACTATAATGTGTAATATAATGTTTACATTTGTAAAATCAATTACATTAAAATATATATTTAAAATCTGAAAATGATGTAACCAACGTATGTTTCCTATTCTTTCTGGGAAAAGAAAGCATCATTAGACTTTCTGAAAGTGAACAGCCATGTTTTGTTACTGCAAACCTTTGAAATGTGATTAATCAGCCGATTCAATGTTGATGCAATTTGCCATCAATATTTGATTTTAGGTCTATTTATTTCCTCATCAGACAATCAAGTCACAGATGACATGGAATTCTTTACAGAAGTACTTCTCTCTCTTACCTGCTTGGCTCATGCGAGGTCTCTGTGTTGACCACATAAGCTGTGATGTTCTGGGAAGGTGCTGCGAGAGCCGTCTCATCCACAGCAGTGCTCTGAGACAGCGTCGCTAAAGCCATGACTGGCTTTCCTTTTACTGATTCTGTGGGGAAATGTTATTGATGTGTTGAGTTGCAGCATTTGTGTGTTACGTCATCCCCCTGGCTATTAATGTGTCATTGTGTTTCAATGTTGAGATTATGCCTACCAGAGTGTATAGATGAGCACGGATTGCAGTATGTTTGATTATTGACATGAATGGCAGCCAATCCAATCTCTGATTCTGTGATTAAACGCAAGCCATTTCTGCATAAGGGAGAAAAGATGTCAAAGTAAGATGTCTGCTGCAAATAAGTCTGCTGCAATATTGTTTTAATAAAACATTACTTAATAATACATAATACTTTATTTTGCTGAAAGTTGCCTAAAAACGAATGGTTTAAACCGTTTACTTAATATGCGTCTCTTATCGTTTGTGATTTGTTTCTTTGGTAACTATAATCACGACTGAGGCTCTAATGTAAAACAATAGCCCTTAAATTAAGACATTAAATGCAAAACAACCACAAACTGAGCACAAGTTCAATTATATTAATCAACACAGTACTTGCTAAAAAATTGCTTATAATAACTAAAGATTAGAGCACACACCTGTGCAGAATCTGGGCCACAGAGTCCCCCCATTTCTTGGTGGTTGGAGGGATCATAGCCTGTGAGTTTCCAGATATCATGTCCACAACACAAGTACTGCTTGACTCCAGGAGTGAAAGAGGCAGAGATCCTTCCTCCAACAGCTGGCTCACCGCACCTCCACAACTCACTGCCTGACTTAAACGCTTCATCTGACAACACAAAACATTCACGACTGCAACAATGAAACCTAATTTAATGAAATTACACAGACCTCCTCATAACAGAAGAAACCTTAGGTTAAAACTAGCTGACAGTGACACAGCTTCTTATGTATTAACACACAATTCACAGAAAACCAAGAAAAAGAAAACATCATGACCGCATGATGATATCATAATTCTTAAATCATGAACAATTCATGAGGAATTTTTGGTAATGGTATATATACTTGCATTGGATATTAGACCCCAAAATGTTTTATACATTACATAACCAAGTAGCATATTTCTGAATTTCTAGTGTCTTTAAAAACTAAATGCATTAATCTTTTCCACCTATTTTCATTTATATTTTTATGTGACTGCAAGTTTTTGTAATTTCATATTAATGCATTGATTTGAAAGTATGCTCAGCAATCTTTTTCTGTTGTACAGCAAACAGTAAATCTTTACCAGTTTGCCTTCACAGTCAAACTAAAATCATGCTTTCAGATGATCAGAGAAATGTCTGCTTTAAGAGTAAACCTTATACATTTAACCCTTTAAGTGTTAACTTTACTAAAAGGTCTATATATAACTTTATTCTAAGTAACATAGGAGGAAAACTGGTCATGAGACCATACTGCACTGCTGTAGTTTCTACCTCACACACAGACCTGCTGTTTACACAGAATCTCACAGCAGGTTTTGCTCTGCTCTTCCTGTAAGCCGTCTACATCTTCATTAACAGATAACGGCATGGGCGAGCTCTCAGAAAAGACATTACATCTACACTCTCTGGGTCAATGTAAATGAAGATATGACTGTATAACAGCTTTTACTGTACCCAGTGTTTGCTTAAATTTTACTGCCAAGGAAGAGATGTTCAGTTTACAGTTGGATTGGGTTTTAATGGTTTTAACCCCCATCCATTGTGATATTCTTCACGTTTCTTGACAAGATTTATAATTATTATTGGCAGCAATAACAGTGGTTTTACAAATATTACATTTTTGTTATTAGAAGTGAAAAACTAAAAATAATAATACTAGTAATAGTAAAAAAAGGTTAATATTAATAGCGGGTTGTTAGTAATAGTAAAAAAAACCCTCTTGCCTGTTTAGAGTTCAAAAACACAAATGTCTTCCCCTTGAAGAGACTCTTTCTTTCGGGGCGAGCGTTTAGGTCCAGACCCTCTTTAGTCAGGCTGGGTTCATCAATCCGAGGTCTGAATCTGATTCATACAAAACACAGTACCGTAACACTGAGATCGAATCTTTATTGTATAAATATGTATAATTGTAGCTTATATTTAATATATCTTCACTGCCTTAAAGTTAGATGATAAAGCATTTTAAGACACTTTTAACCAAAATAACTCATTATGCATTCAAAGTACATTTTTATCAGCTTATGATGTAGGGGTGAGCAACATCAAAACACAAGTTGCAAGTGGAAAAAAATCTTTCTTTACCTCTCAGGTTTAGGCAATGGCAGTTTCTGCTGCACAGCTTTGCTAAACACACTGAAAAATTCTGGCGTTACAATGGGCCGACAGCACAGCAGGGCACAGATTGTCTGTCAAAGGACGGAATAAGAGAGACAGATGCATGTTTAGGTGATGTTCAATTGTTTTTGAAGCTTTCATTGGCAACTAATCAGGCAATCCTATAACTATCCCCTCAAGGATCAAATGATGCAAGTGTGTAACATGGTGTTTAAGTAATCAAAGGACTCCTGACCTTTATGGTGATCTTTACAGTGGGCATGACAAGATGTGTGCAGTCAAGTGTCCACGAGTTGATCAGTCTTCCCCCGATGGAGCACACGTCATGAGAGAGGGAGACCTTCCCTTCATTATCAACACACGAGGAACAAACCACAACAGACTCTTTCTCCAACCTAAACAGAAAAAGGGTAGTCCATTTCATCTGTCTAAGATGAACATGTAATGGTACAAATTGAAAAAGAAAAATCATAGGAAACATTGCACATTTGCCCACGACAAATGTTAGTGTTAACAATTACCCGAGAAGGGCTTCTCATGAATGCTCTTATACACAAAAAATACATACAAACCTAAACTTGCTTTGAAAGACCCCAAATGTGACTGTGTCTCCTGTCTTCAGGGTCATCATGGAGCCAGTCTCAAGCTTCTCATCATTGATGAAAGTGCCATATTTAGAGCTGTCTTTTAATGAGACTTCCTGTCAAAAGCATGCAATCATGAAGCACTTTAAACAGCTATGTACCAGAAAACACACTGCCACTGGCTAAAATACTACAGCACATGGGGCCATCTAGGGCACAAGATTTGCAAGCGCTCATATACAGACTAGTTTTTCAGAATAGCATCCCAATAAACAGATTACAGATTAAAAATACACCGATTCAATTTTTTGAGGTTCATGGTTTTTATGGGCTTACAGTTTCACAGTTTTAAAAAACAATAGTTTTGCAGGCAATTTTATAGTGCTATATTTAAACAACCAGGCATCAACTTCCTGTATGCTTAAATAATCTAAGTCAATTTAAAAAACAAACTCTGAATAGGAAGATAATGTAGTAACAAATATTCTCACTATGTACTTAAAATATGCATTATTCTAATAACTTTGAATCACTTTGCAACAAGTGGGTATTATTTAAATAATGTACTGAATTTAGCACAGTACAAATGACTAATTGAAATAATGACGCATATGATTACTCCTCTAAAACAATCATAAGCAAAATTAAAAAAAATCTTCACTACAATTTAAAGAAAGCAATAAGTACTGAAACTTGATTACTTTGGTGAAATATGTATACAGTAAAGGCATGTTAATAAAGAGGCCATATTCTTATTCTCCAACACAAGCAACTCACGTGAGATTTGAAATTTTGATTTTTTTTTTTCGAGCATCAGAAAAAGAGAGACAAGACGATTTAAAGGTATATTTTTAGAAGAAAAGTTGAGTTATTCCTTCTAAAGCAAAACAGGTCACCGGGATTTTGGAGTTATGTACATAAGTCATACGAGTATGATACATACTTAACTATTATGGATACTGGACTATTATGGATTTCTTCTAAAGACTTCTTCAATAGACAATTTAAAGACAATAAAGCACATGCATGCTAAGGAGGGGATTTACTCACCTGCTCAGTGACAGTAAGGTGGGCGTGTTCACGGCTTATAGACTGATCATTGGGCAGCAGCACGTCACAGTTCTTACGGCCTACCACATACTTCTTACCAGAGAGCAGAAAGAAGCTTTCCCCTTTACAGACAAAATGTAAGCTTTTCAAACGATTTAAAGCTAAATTAATGAAAGTATCTTATCTATTTTTGTGTCCAAAAACAAAATTGTAGCCTGAATGCCGTGACAGCATAAGCCACTAATGCCACTGTACGGTTTTAATATACAGACACAAACATGACAATAATATACAGAATCTGTGTTTGAGCGTAAGGATTCGTGCATGCATCAAAACTTATTTACATTTATTGTAATCAATACATTCTTTAGTTACATGTTATATCTTAATGTCTGCCCGTGACAACACAGTTTACAGAAATATACGCTTAGTGAGATGGAATATATTATGTTATATATTATAACATGTTTATGCGTAAATGTACGCCTTACATGACTATTTTATTGCATTTAGGGTTGGTAGCTAGCCTGGATATGAACAGAAATGTTTACCTCCAGATTCGATTGGTTGAAGTGTCCACATTTCAATACTTCTCGTTTTCGATTCAGTATTTGTCTAGTTTAATGTAATAAATCATGTATTGTTTTTGGTGTTGTCATGCCCGATACATGTTACTCTGGTAAACATGTACTTTAAACAGAAACAGGTTGGCTGGCGCGCCACATTCACATCTTGATGTGCGACGTAATAAACGTCAATTTCAAAATAAAAGTCGCCTCGAAGCCACGCCTTTAACCAGACTGAGGTATTTACATACCCATACCTAAAAAATCAACTTGTAGAGACCACATATAGATGTCGTTACAAACACAAATATATGATAGTAATAACAACCTATACACAATAAAGATTTCAATACTCCTTAAATAAATTTGATGCGTATACATTTATTCATGTGTTCTTTTTTTATATTTTACATAACTTGCATTTAAAGCCCAATAGAGCTGCTTTTAATGTTCTTTTTAGGCATCATGTTCCCAGAATAACAGTGTTTTAATCAGTCAGTGTACAGGTTGTTTCATAAATACCCCCTAAAATCCTTAAATTACTTTAAAAAATATTCCCAATCAGCTGTAACATGTCAGTGTGCAAGACAAAGAGGTAGAATATCAAGCTCCGTTTCAGACTTTTTTTAGTGTTTCAATGGGTTAGACAATGTAAGTGTGGGCGTAAGTGTCCGTGCATCAAAGTTATTTACATAAATTAAAAGCAATTGTATAAATGGATTAATTAGTTACACTGCTTCCAATTCAAAGCTATAGGCCAGCATTCCAGAGTACCTCTAAACAACCAACAACTTTGCAGTCATTTCTTTAGATCTCCATCAATTTCAGAAATTTCAATGGCTGTCTATCCACTATATTATTAACAAAGTTCAATTGAAAGTTATTTGGAAAATCTTACAATAATAATAATAATATAAAAAATAATAAAAACAAATAATATCAGCTTCCTCTACTCAATTTTAAGTTAGTTTAGTTTACATAGATATCTTTTAATACCAGGTCTCAACTCCATGTAATAGTTAAAGGTCTGCATAAATGTACAAGTATGTTTATTGCCAGAGATTCCTCTGTATGTTTAATCATAAATTCCTTCTTTTCTTTGTATTTGTGGCATCTAGCTTTATACCAGTGCAATACACAAGTGTGTGTGTGTGTGTGTGTGTGTGTGTGTGTGTGTGGGATTAGAAAGAAAAAACATGCCTTCTCAATACATGCAGAGGCATTCTGTAGGAAACTATTACACTGACTGGGAATCTAGAGTCCACAAAGTGAAGACAAACAGATGCAAAACTGAAGCTCCAATTGAATTAGCTTAGTTACATGCACTTCTTCTAATAAGTCAATAGATTTAAATATGTGCTGTTCACTCAGCTGTTGAGTGAAACAGTTATGTGAGGTTAAAAATAGAGCCATGAGATATACATGAATGAATCATTTTTTTTGCTACAATATGTGAATAGTGTGTGAGTTGGTCATACTATGGAAAGCGTTCAGTGACCAGTTACAGACGGTTTAAAACCGCACTTTAAGTGTATGTGTGAGCATGCATTTTTTGCATGTGTATGTTTGTAATTGCATGACGGCTATAAGTATGATGAGCTGTGTCGGAGGTGCTGCATTCTTTACCAATGCATGTAAACACAGTGAGTGAGAAAAGAAAAAACAGGAGATGAATATGTCAATGTAAGAAGCGCACGGTAGGATAAAAGGAAAGACTGATAGGTAAGACTGCAAAACAGCACCAGTGTTTCTCAGGCACAGAGCAGTGAGTCTGAAGGGTTATTTAGTGCAGGTGTTATTATGATATGAACAGCGACAACCCTCATTTAGTGTACACATGCTGTTATTCAAACAGCATATTCATCTGCTTAAGGTTTCCACAACCCCATTTGCAAGATCAGTGTTCTCACTGCTACAATGTTTTTCTGTTATCATTGTATTTGATAACAATTCTGTTATTTGCTCAGTTATTCTCAGTTCCTCCCCTTCTGCTCCTCTCCAGAATACCACAGTAATCTATTCCAGAATCCTTCAACTCAATTCAGAGGGCAGATTCTGAGAAAAGAGCCCCTGATGACCCGTGCGGCGGTGGGTGGGGCCTGCGCAGTGATGCTACAGATGTGGAGCTGAGATCTCCGCAGCTACTTAAGTGGATACCCCCGGCCCTCATGGGGTCATCATCATGGCGCTGGGCGTTATGGCGACTGTCACTATGAGAGTGATGGTGTCCACGGCAATGGTGGTGGACGTGCTGCTGCTGCCCCCTGTTGGCTCCCCAAGAGTTACGAAGCACCTTCACAAAAGCACATACACCACAAATCTGAGATCATATTGAAACTTTTTGAAATTTAACCTGGAAATAAAGAAAAAGTTGTAAGATTTAAAAAAAAAAAGAAACTATTTGTAATGAAGGTCCAATAAAGATGTTTTGAGAGATTCTGCACAATTCTAAGACCAATAAATAAAACACAATCTGCAAGTAACATATTTTTAAATTTCTTCAATTAAACCTTTCACACATATTTACATGCTAAAAATAGAACTTGTAAAGACAAAAAGTCCCTTTACAATGTTGTGTAAAGGTTGAGCTGAAAATATTGTTTCACTTACGGTGTTGACAATGTTATTACCTGCTCTAAAGGCAGATTTCCATCTCCTCCTGTCCTCCTTTTAGGCCCCTGAATACAGTTTCCAGCATGTTCAGTTGCAGGGGCTAAATTTCGCTTTGATCTCTGCAATAAACGCTGCACTAAAACCCTGGTGACCTGAGAAAAAAGAATGTTGTCAGGCTTCTCTTTAAAACCAATGCTAAGTTTTAAAAAAAGACTTACCTTGAGGTCTCCGAGAGAACGTGCACAGTCTTTGGTTAAACGGAGCGAGCTGGCTGGGACCTGTTTTGATGGCAACCGGCTATTAACAGCTTTAATGCTGCCCTTCCTGGGCAGGGATGCAGGAAGTGCCAAAGAGGATCGAGGCAGCAAACACGCTCCAGATGATGGCCCTATGCCATGCAGGGGACACAAGTAAACAACACAGAACAGATTTCTAAAACTATAATAAAATTGTGTGCTTTCCATTCATATAATTTGAGTCAAGCATATCACCATTTTTGTTCACTTAAAATTATCATACAACTCCCACTAAAGATATGCGGGTTTGAACGTGGTCAGCACTTGGATGGGAGACAAGTACAAAACCACCTAATTGGCTCAGAGCAAGATGATAAACACTTAATAGGTGTTTTGCCTTAATGAAAAAAATAAAAAAAAAATTTAAAAAAAAAATTAGAGTCTTAATAAACTTAATAAACCAATCAATAAGAGACTCTTGCCTGTTTCTGAAGAAGTCTGAGACCCTCCCTCAATGATTCCTTTACTGCCTCCTAGGAGACTGAAATCCCCTGTGGCCACAACAGCACACAAACACACACATGACATTATAATTGTTTTGCAGAGCGCTTAAAGAAAACAAAGTAACACATATGCACACACAAAACTTGTTATATTCTATTTCACATAAATCACAAATAATCTTGTGTTGAAGAATGACTTTGTTCTTAAAGGAATAGTTCACAAAAACATAAGGACACATAAACAATAGAAAAATGATTACCATTCAAGCACATACCTGTATCAGTTGAAGAGCCGAGCCCTGGTTCACTGTGTGACCTCACAAGGGGAAAGTAGCCATCGCTGTCTTTTCGATCCCTGCCAGTTTGTTCACGGATACATGGGCGCGTATGGTCTCGAGGGCCAGTTGACTGGGCTGCAGTAGGCGGGTTGCTAAAAGCGGAGGAAGAGTTTCGTCGCGACGGCGTGGAGGGACGAACTCGAATTTCTGGGACAGAGGCATGCTGAGATCTCGCTAACAACTCCAACTGAGTGCAACTACTTGCCAACAGAGCTTGACGTCTCAGCACTGGTGACCTATGAAGGAAATATAGAACATTTTGTAAGATTAAATGACATCAAGGTTCTTTCAATTCTTTCAAAAATCATTCCTCCTTACCTGTAGGTGGAGGTGGTGTATGTGCTCGGAGAGGAGCAGGAGTTAGATCTCTCCCCTCTGAAACAGCGTCTGACTGGAGGAGCCTGCACCGTTCCCTCGGGATGTTGCGCTGAACAACGGAAGCTGACATACTCTCCCCCCTCCCTTCCCTCACTTGCCCCCCGTGACCGCACCCGAATGCCTACTGCCACCTCCATGAGACAGGAGTCCTCAGATGGGGAGCTGTCATCTGGAATATCCACAATCTCAGACATCAACAGAGAGCCACTGTCCATAGACACTGAGAGAGAATATAAACAAACAGCAAAATTAAAGTGACGGTGCTAATGTCTAATTGTGGAGCAGCAGCAGAAGAGAGTAAGAACTTACCTTCACCACTGAATGCTGTAGATGTTCCTCTCTCTCCAGACAGCTCACCACCTTGAGCATCAAAGACCGTGGCCTACAGACGGAGAGATCGTCATGAATGCAGTATAACACAAACCCACACGGTAATCAAATCGTTATTTCAACAATGAAATTTGTTTTCTTACACCCTGCTTTACATACACCTGTGTTTACCTGACTAGGAACCCTTTGACCCATCACTGCCTCATAAGGAGGAGGGCAGTCAGTTGGGTAGAGAGGCACTGGACTCCCCATTGATCCATTATACGTGACACTGAAGATACACACGCAAAATGAAGTATGACAATGGTGGACAAAGGATAATGAAAAGTGTGATAAAACATGGATCATGACAAGAGTATTTTTCTATTTTTAATGACATAACATTAATAATACATAAAGTGGAAAAAAAGTATGTTATGACATATTAAAATATTAGAAATAATGGCATATAAATGCATTTTTGGGTCCGACACATAAAGATGAATAGCAGTGTGATGTATGGCTGTGTACGTGAGTTTATCTTCACCTCTGTGCATCAGTCTCAGAGCTGCAGGTGTATTCAGGTGGGTAGTAAGGGGGTGGAGGAATGGGTGGAACAAATTCCTCAAAGTCCATCATGTTACTGAGAAATGCATCTTGAGGAGTGGTGCATTCTGGGTTAACAGAGCGAGAGCGATGCGGCGCCAGCTACAACAAACAGAGACAAAGAAGTAAAACTGTGAGAAACCAAACACTGTAACATCAAAGTAATACAGCGGAAAACACCACTATGTGCTCATGTGTTCTGTCGTACACTCACCAGATGCATCAGGTCCAGAGAGAAGATATGGATGCTGCAGGTGACAGTTGACAGAGTGCAGATAATGGTGGAGAGAATACTGAGACCACAGGCACTAAAGAGCAGATCCTACACAAACACAACACATACACAGATTTAACTTCCTACATATTCCTTAATGTCAAGTATGAGCAGACACTGCAGTGACATCATGAAAGAAAAATAGGTTGCAAATAGCTTTTAAACATTTTCTTTTTCATGAATATAGATCAAACCAAGTGGAAATACATACCTTGAGCTGGTGACGCACAGCATGGCAATCTGCATGTTGGTAGAGCACCAGTGTCTCATCTTCTGATAGCGAGCATGTTTGCTTGGGGTCGCAGCAAAGACACAAGCCATTCTCCATCTTAAACACACACACACATACTTTATATAGGATGAGAAAAAAAGAAGAAGGGAAGAGAATAAAAGAGAGGAGAGAAGAGTAACTGACAAGTAAGATAAGATTTGACCATATAAAGAAGTGGATAATACAGAAGAGGGTAGAGTAAAGAAGAAAAAAGAGGGGAGAGAAAAAAGGAAGAAGCAGAGAGGAATGAAGAGTAGAGGAATAAGGAGGAGAATTTACCTGACAAGTAAGATAAGATTTGACCATCTGTGCATTCTGACATGAGAGCATTGAACCAGCCAGACTGAGAATCACACATACTGCAGACAGCAGCATGAACAGAGACACCTGAACAAAACAAAAAACAGCATCACTGAAGAACAAAGAGCAGTAAACACACACAATCAAAAATATTCGGCCAAGATATTAATGATACATACAACAAGAGTGAAAGGCCTTCTCCATGATATTACACCCACTACTCCTGAAGCCACAACCTTGTTTGACAGAGAAAAGCATGCATGTGCAATAAAATACAAACTTTTAGGTGTAAGTGTCTACATGTATATGTTTTTAAAATATTTTAATAGCATTTTCATTGTTATATGTAAATAATTTATATAACAATCTGTCTAATTTATATAAGTAATTTGCTGTGTAAATATTTCAAGTAGTCTCTGAGGTCATGAGAACTCCATGCATTTAAATTAAAACTGAATTGCAAAAATGTTTTAAAATAATTATAGCATGTCCCAGTGCATGACACTTCCATATCAGCTACACATCTAAAAATATAAAATATATAAGAAAATACAGCCTAACAGTAGGTGGGTTTGTGTAAACTTAAGAAAAAGGAACTTACGAAAAAGCCAGCCCAGAAGGGACAAGACTGTCTGACGCGGGGTGATGATGTGAAGGCCAGGCTTGTGAAGCTAAAGGCCAGCACCATAGCTCCTAGTGCAAGGTGACACAAGCCCAGGTAAAGCAAAACGCGTGCACTTGTCCTCCCAGACATTGCTCTGCGACTACCAGATAGACCTCGAGAACCTGACATTGAAGCCACGCTACTGGAGTCCGACGGCGAGGGCATTGTATTTTGAGGAATATTACCTAATTAACAGGACTCCGTTTAAAACAAACAGGGTGTAAGAACTGTGATAAAAAACCGCCTGCAGCCTACTTTTTATGTAGACTGGAGAATGTCATGCAGAAAATGTCATGAGATGCTAAGGCTAGGATCTGCATAACATTAAATCCAAGTGTTAGAACCGAACTTCGTTTTTATGTTGTGTAAACATTTATCCTTGGCGTCGTGCATCTGCATACTCCAATATCCCTCGATTCACCATCCATCTCCCACCTACCCTCTCTCTCTCCCATCCCCTCGGCATTGCGGTATCCAGAGCTTTTAGCAGGTCGAGTGGCTGCCGCATCCGCAGGCCAGCGGGGCAGGTTTGGCCTTCTGGCTAGTCCACAGAAGATGATGCGCGGAGCCGGACGAAAGAAACGACGACAGCCCGGCACGCAATAATGTATATCTTTACTGCGTTTCCTATAGAAAGCCTCGCAGCCCCATCAGGAATAGTTTCATAAGGCAAAACGCTAAAGGTATCAAACAAAAAAATCACAAACAAAAATAAAACAACTGCTACAAAGCAGTCTTTAGAAAACAACAGACTATCTTCTTCTCATTTTCAAATGACGTATGTTTCAAATAATTATGAATGAACGTATTCCCCTTTGAGGCAGTTTTATCCAGGATAGATTCTTCCCCTTTCCTCCCGCAGTCACGAGGGCTCCCGTCCCGTCCGTATCCCGGGCATGAGCATCACTACGCCATGAGCTACGTAAGCGCGCTAGTAGTGCGCACACGTGTTATTTACACACAATATTATTATAATATCTATCCCTCAAGAACAACGCAAACGTTATACGATGTCATTTAAGTGTACCTCAATTTGAGAAAGACAAATAATAAGCGGAATGTCCCGGATATTTATTTAATGCGGCAATGCATTCATGCGCTAGGTGCTGATGTTGCTCAGGATGGGCGGTTGCTTAGCAACGCACTTTGACTGTGAGCGACCTTTGTGCGCAGGCGCAGAGAACATAGCGCTGGGCGTAATGTAGTAAATGTATAAAATAGCAAACTATTTGCAAATTTGCAAATAACAACTGCAAATTATATGAAAAAATTAAATTATGAATTTATTTATTATTTATTAACTATTATAAAATAACGAAAAACCTTATATTATATAAATTGATGAGAGAATAAAATTTTGAACCTTTTTCTTTATTAAAAGCATTTCAAAAGTACTGAGTAAGCGGTGATAAAGCATATAAAAATTTGGCAGGGAAACACTTGAGAGAAAGAACTGAGACTTTATGGGGCAAAAATAAAACTGCTGTACATTAAACCTGATAATAATCTTTTTAAAATGTGTGGTGAATTTTCAGTAAAATTTTCCATCTATTTTCCATTAGAATGATGACCTGTTTAACATTGCATAAATCACTCATGCCATATCTTTGTGTAATTTAATTTAACCCATTTGTTAGCTATATTTTACCTGTTGGTTGTCAAATTTGGCTACATTTTTACCTGCCTGAAGTCTAAATAAATGAAGTCTAATACAGTTACTTTTTTAATACAGAAATGAAAGGGTTGTTTTTTGTCTTTGTCTACACTTGACATAACACTGAAGTGAGTAAAACATATTGTGCAAATACAACCAATCGTTCTAACTTGCCAATAAACTGTTTTTGTTGTGTAGTGCAAAAATATAAACATGAAACAAAACATGAATTTCCTCTCAATACATAAATGCAGGAACCTGTTTCATCTCATATCAAATATTTCACAACACCAAACTTTCACCATCTTTCACCATCATCTTTTCTTTTACCTATTAGCATTCCATGCTCATTTTGCAAATAACACTGGCACTAGCATTGCAGTTATTTGTGTGTGTAGTGAGCCTGTCCTTTGAATAAAGGCATATCTACAGAAGAAGACATTTGGAAGACTTTTTCTCTGTGCTGGTAAGTTTAACCTCTCGACCAGTTGGACCCTGTGAAAACAGGAAATTAAATCCAAAGACTGCAAATTTGATAAAAATGGCAGGACATTGTAGAAGATACAATCTACAGTGGATATTCATTACGGTACTCAATCCAGTATGACCAATTGTGTATCTGTATGAACATGAGCATAAAGACTGGCAACTCACCGGCTTCTTATTTGACTTCAGCAAAATGTCCCGAGCAAGAGCGGAAAAAGACTACAGAGAAAGAAGAAAAGCACATTTTAAACAAACTAAAATGCAGAGACAAATAAAGAACTTCTGTGAGCAAAAAAAAAATTCTATGGCAGCTTAATAGGTAAGCTCTAAAAATTGCTGTTGCAAGTTAAACCGGTAGCAATAGTCACAATATCGAAAGAATGAAGATATCTTAAATCCATCTGTTCATACCTCCTCTACGTTGATGCTGGATTTTGCACTAGTCTCGAAGAATCGAATACCATGTTCCTTTGCAAGCTGTGATGAAAGCAAAAAATATTTACATGCACATCAATTATAAACAAACTAAGACTTTTTATAGGGTTTGTCTTCTTTAGGGTTTGTCATTATTTGACTATAAATGTTAAATAAAACATTACATAAAAATACATTTTTGCTGGACAAGGAGGGGTGTGTTGGACATAGAGCTTACCTTCTCACCTATCTCCTTTGACACCTTCCTCTTGGCCTCAATGTCACATTTGTTGCCCAGTAACATCCGACTTACACCTGATGATGCATTCTGGGAAACACAGGACAATTATGTGCTCACTTCCTCCTTTCCTCTATAACAGAAGCTTGTTTAAAAAAAAAAGGCCTCATCTGTATTAACATTAGTCTCTGTTCTGGTAACCTGTGCATGATGTGTTGTCTATGGCATCTGAACAAGAACTGAAACTCCTGAAACTCCCATTTACCAAAAATCATTTCACTTTATGGGTTTTTCAGTAAGCCTGACAGACAGCATTACTTGGTTATATGTGTACTTTTAAGAACGATTATGCTGTATGCTGATAAAAATTAAAAGACTAATATTTCAAACCAACAAATCATAAACTTTTATGATTTCACAGTGACATCATTCTAAATTATACAGAGTCACGACATACAGAAAAATGCTAAAGATTTGCCCTGTGAAGTTTCCATCCATAAGGCAGGTTCATTTTACCAGATATAAAACTTTTATAATCCAATCAAAGTTTATGGATTTAGATTTCTGATAAATTGATGGCATATTAGACAAGATAAAGAGGAATATTTGAAACGAACAAAACACAAGCTCCCATGATCCCACACTGTGCAGGAACTTTAACGCATACAGTGTTAATCCTGGTAAAACCCTTTGATAATGTCTTACTTCTTTGATGCTCTTCATCCAGTTCTGAATATTCTCAAAGGACTTTTCATCAGTGATGTCATATACAAGGATGATGCCCTGAAAGATGTCACAGATGTAAGGGTGTCAATGTTTAAATGTTAACTGAGATTCACAATAAGAACAATTTTTAGTTATTTTAGTAATATTTAAGTTTGATGTGGTCATGGTAAGCTACTGTAAAAAAAGAGTGTGCATTAACATTTGTGCATCTTTGCTTGTCTCACCATGGCTCCTCTGTAGTAAGCAGTAGTGATGGTCTTAAACCTCTCCTGTCCTGCTGTGTCCCTAAATAATAAAAACAGTTTTACACATAAGACAGCTCAGAAAGCTTGTCATTAGAAAACTTATATAACAAAGTGTTAGCTATTAAAGCAATTGGACTCTGTACTTTCAGCTATCACACTTGTCAGACTTCACGGAGTTGGCAGCAGGCCTGAGAAAAGCATGATTGTGTTAAACTCAACTAGACTCCACCTTTCGCATATTTGCACGGAGCATGCAATATTGACGGTCCACTGTCAAACAGAAATAGAAGCTGAAGGTATGTCAACGGTTTCTTGTGTGGAGAAAACTGGTAACTCTGTTTACCCAGACGCACTTTACATCTGTAAAGACGCTGAACTGAATAGCTCCCAATAAAGATGTTAGATGTCCAATAACTGCTACATCTAGTTCATAGCTCTGATTTACTACACACAAAACTGAACTAAAAGCAAAAAAACATGAACTTAAAAAGTAAATTTACCAGACTTGCAGTTTTACTTTCTTCCCCTCAACTTCAATGGTTTTCACCTTAAAGTCAATACCTAGGTTGTAAAAAGAAAAAAGATATCAAGAGCGTGAAGAAAATAGAGAGAGACAGAGAGATAGAGGAGGAGGGGCAGGAAGGAAGAACAGAATAAACTCATTAGAGATTCACCAGAAAGATGGTTCTGGAAAAAGGGTACTACATTAAAAATACAGAAGTGTAATGGGATACAATAACTGCTTTAATTGTACAATAAACAATATAAAGGATGGGGGGTAGGGTCTTTTGAAGATCTGGGTGAATGCACTAAATGCCAGAGAGAATGACCTCTATCTGATGCAGAAATAAAGTGGGAGGGGGTTGCTGAGGGTAGAGAGATTGAAAAAAGATAGAAGAAAGGGGGCAGGCTGTGGCTGGCAAAAGCAAAGAAGAGGGAGAGGGCCGGAAATGCAATAAAGGAGGAGGTGGATACATAAGAGAGCTGAAAAAGCACAGTATGATCCACGGGACAGATTCAGTTATACTGGAGCAGGAATGAAATGACGTTAGGGCTAGTACTGACATGAATCAACAGCCATACAGGAACACTTGTTTTACAAGATAGGAACTTGGCATTAGAGCAAAACATTTTATTATATGATGATGACGAGGAAGTTCAATCAAAATCAATACAGCTGTAGCAACAGTTCATTTTGTATATGCAATTTTAAAACTTACCAATCGTTGATATGTATGTTGAATTAAAATTATCCTCCGCAAAACGGATGATTAAACATGTCTTTCCAACACCGCTGTCACCAATAAGCAGCAGTTTAAAGAGGAAGTCGTATTTCTTTGCCATTGTTCGTTTTCAAAGTTTATTAACTTTTCAAAACGTTTAAAATACCTTTCACTCAGTTACAAGCACACATAGACGTAGACGCTTTAAATTAGTCCCGTTTTAAACGTCATGGATTTCCATTCCTTTGAAAACTGTCACCGGTTAATTCAGTTTCGAAATGCTGTCTCTGTCCGTCCGGTTAAGAGATAACTAAAAATTTCCATGAAGCGGGGGAAAGTTTGGACCCAGTCCTTTAAAAGCGTCTCCACCAGGTTTTCAGCGCGGATGCCACGCACTCGCCATTTGGGGTTAGGCTGCACTACTTTTCTCTCCTGTGGAGTGTTGTTCAGTATTCATCCATACATAGACAAGGTCACATAGACATAGACATACATAGACAGTGCACTTTTTTTCTCCCTAAACTTTCCCTTGCCCGAGTTCCCAAAAGCTGACGTCGAGAGGGAGAGGTTTAATAAAGCAGTGCTGAGGAGAACCCATAACAGCATCTGTCAACAGGGGGCGCTAGTTGTTTCCTTAATTTCATATTCATAGATCCAAATTTCCAAATCCAAGACTCCAGACCTTTATTTTTTATTTTGTGAAATAATTTAAAACGGAAAACATCCATTTGCAGTTGTGTCTTACTTTGACCTGTAATTCTCAACAAAAAAAAAAACATTTTTTGCATTTACCCGTTTTGCATTAAATATTCTTATATGAAATTATATTCAGAAATTACATTTTTATTATTATCAGAAATGATAATGAAATTAAATTAATTAATAAAGAAATAAAACTAAATAAATAATAAAAACAATTACTTGAGGGTTGTTTTCAAAAATACAGGATTTTGTTTAACACACAAATATGCAATGACCTTTGATTTCCGCATCTTTTTGTGTAATTATTAGGTCGACATTAAAATCATTGTGTGTTTAACGCTTTTAAAATAAGGTTTATATACTAATTAGGCATAAAGTGCGAAAAAAAAACAGTCACTTGCTTATACGCATACAATAGTTTGTGTTTTCTCGCTGCATTGTTCATTTGTTAAGGAGAAATAATTTTTAAATGTCAGTAAAGTATTTCCTGCCCCTGCTCACAAGCCCCGTTCATATGCGCCATGTATTTCCGCTAGCCCCCCCTTTTCGGCTGCCGCTCCATACTCGCCAACATGCCTGTAAGTGCGTGCTGTTACAATCAACCACATTTTAAACGCAATCACGCATTATTTGAAGATGAAACCCTATCGATTGAAGAGCGGGGGGTTTGTCCTCGTGGTCTCACCGATCACGATCGATTACTTTCACTTATTTTGCGATTTAAACTTTAAAGAAAAGAGTGAGACGTGTGCTGCGTGTATACGATCGACAAGATGGCCGCGTGCATATGCGTTAGCAAAGCATGGAGAGTAATGCTTTACATGCTCCGTTACAATACAATGAGCACGCTATCTACTTTATTCTTATGAAAATAATGATTGACTGAGCTGTATGAGTTTAAACTTAGTTTAGAGTTGGAATTTTCATCACGTGTCCATCATAGTTTTGGTTAGATGGGAAGTGTCATGAATTGGGCCACCATATGTACAGGTATTGTTACGGTTAGGGCTGAAAAACAGCTGATCCTTATGGCATCAAACTTATAAAATGATTAATCTTGCATGTAAACTAGCAAAGCATCAAATATATAGTGTTATTATGTTAAACTGTTGCTGTGCCAATGCTGAAACAAGCAATGACATAACATGGCTTTGTATTATATTTATCGAACATTTTGTCTCGTTCCTCCACATTCAGCTCGCGAAGGACTTGTTGCACCCAACACCAGAGGAGGAAAAGAGGAGACACAAGAAGAAGCGTCTCGTACAGTGCCCCAACTCCTATTTTATGGATGTCAAATGCCCAGGTAATCATTTTGACAGATGACACAACATACTGTGCAAGCAAAGAAAAGTGGCCTACTGGTAGCATTGTGGTGGCCAAATTTAATTGTCCTGCTGGAAAAAGACAATAGACACAGTCACATACACATAAATAGCCGTCAGTGCATAAGGATTACATGATGTCACATGCACATGCTTTGTGTATGCACAAAATGGACATTGACTTGCTAAATATTTGTGCTCTGAGTAATGAGCCTGCTGTAAAATGTGCTTTTTCCTGCATATGTGATCATAAAACCATGTGTTATAGTGCTCTTTAATTATTTTATTTATGTATTTAAAGCATCTTTTGAGCATCCCTTTGTTTTTTTGCAGGCTGTTATAAGATCACTACGGTGTTCAGTCACGCACAGACAGTGGTCCTGTGTGTAGGATGCTCTACAGTGCTGTGCCAGCCCACCGGAGGAAAGGCCCGCCTCACAGAAGGTATCATTTAAACACACAGGCCCAAATGTCCAGGGCATAAATAACATATTTATCATTTAAAACGTATTATAATTATTTTATAATGGTGGTTTTTAGTCTCTAACAACACATTGTACGATCCATAAGTACAAGCAGAGTACCACAGTGGGATTTTCTTCTGCCAGATGCAGTCAGAACAAGTCACGTGCTCACAAACACGCATTAAAATGTGGCCTTCAGAAGATGACTAACGGATTCATATTTTTGTGTGGGAGAAATATGACTGGAAGTGCACTCACAGATCAGAGTTACACATACATGCGCTTGTAAATGCACCAGCACCATGGCAACATGCCCACACAGTCCACCCTAGTGTTCTTCTACTTGATCATTGTTCACTTCTTGAGCTAAAGCTTGCTGATTGGTTTAGCTCTGAAACCCTCGGCCCTGCTGCCTTTAAACTCTATAGGAAAGATCAGAGATGATAGCAGACTGTTCCTGTTGTACTTGACGGCTTCATAATGTTAGTTCTCCAGTGGTTACTAAACATCTGAAGCTAAATGATACATTTGTGAGCGAAACTATTAATATTTTGAGCTTGTTTGGTAATTGTTGCATCACGTGTAAATGTAAACACCAAATGTAGACCACATTCCAGCATGCTGAATCTTCTTCTTGCATGTCACATGTACATAAAGCTTATCTTGATTTTTAACAATTCTAAAGGCCTTTCTCTTTTTCTGTTTTCAGGATGCTCGTTCAGGAGAAAGCAGCACTAGTCTCTCATTAACTAATATGCAAGGACAAGGGAGACTGCGGGTGGAGAGACAGGATTGGCTGCTCCGCAGGGTTTTATGTGACTCCGGCCATAACAGGGCCATGTTCCTGATCTTTGATATGGAGATGGAAGGATAACCGAGAAGAGTAAAAGAAAACTTGAAATGTTTAAGTGCTGTCTGAACACAGAGTTTCCTGGATCGAGGCGTGTAATTGCCAAACCTGTCTCTCTCTCCCTCTCACTTTAAATAAAGATTCATTTTTCATTTATGTGTGTTGTAGTGGAATCACTTGCCAGACACCGCAAATACCATGCTCAAGAAATTCTGACAAAGAGTTTTAAGGCAAAAGCTTAGTATTTGTTACCTTTATGATATGGTGTACAATGATCTGTTGGCCACTATTCAGATTTTACATGAGCACATTAAGTGAAAATAGATGTTCAAATTTGAGAATAGACTTCTTCAGAACCTGCTGATATATATTTTGTATATTTATGCTTGCATTAAATAGATAAGACATCAAATTTGCTTAACAGTTTCATTTCTGAGGGAAAAGATGCAATGAAAAGTTTTTGGTAAACTTTCAAAGCCATTGTCTTCTCTGCAGGCGTCTGTCTCTTTGCACTGATGGTGTCAGCCACACTAAAAAGCATTCTTTGTCCTCTGAAAGAAAATGAATTAAACACTCAAATAATGACCACATCAATCTACCACTTTTGTATTTAAGACAAAGCTTTGTGTAATAATAAATAATATAAGGGAGGTCCAACGCACCTGTTTTAGTAGAAGGCATGTAGATGACAGGTTGAGTCTGTATGTGGGACAGCATGGCATTGTATGCTATGGAAAGAAAAAAACATTGAAGCGATTATGAGTTATGTAGATCTAAAACTTTTTAGTTAGACTTTAAACACTTGTGTGTGACTTTACCTATAAAAAGTGTAGCAGTAGCAGCCAAAACAGCAAACAGAAGAAATGTCACAATAAACAGATGCTCAGAATGTAAATAAGCTCCAAGTTGACCTGAACATACAAATGAAGTTCAAATTGAAACAAATTTGAAGCTATAGCTGCACCTCATCTATATACGTTTAAAAACACGATATAGGCTTATTTATAGAATGGATTAGTTGCCCTCTTACCTGATTTCTGGCTGTCTACCAGTCTGTTCACCCTCACTGTATGTGTCTGTGTTGAAAGATGTGAGTAGAGAGTGATGCTTGCAGTAGTAGGTGCCTGATGTGAAAAGTGTGAGGTTGAATAGACTGAAATGAGGAGGAGGGTGGTGTCTTCAGTCGAATGCTCCTCGGATATCACAATATCTGGGGTGTCTGAATGGACCTAATTAGAGGAGAAGGGTTATTGTTCACTGGTCTCTGGGGCTGCAACAGGATAAATGTTTAAAAATGCAAGTATTATGCAAGTTGACAGAGACTAGTGTACGAATCGTGTCTGTGCAAAGTTATATCCTGTTTTTCAAGTCCAATAATTACACTGTACAGCCAGTAAACCCTGTAATTTTTTTTAATGATGTGGAAAAGAATGTCAGCAAAGGACTGTTTACAGAGAAAATCATATCGGTAAAGCACAACCAGAAATACATTTGCATAAAAGAGTAGTACCATTGCTTAAAATATGGTTTAGACAACCTTTGTGTTAAAGCAAAACACTTCATTTTCAACTTAATTATAATTATTACAGTATAAGTAAGTAATCTTTTTCTCACCTGCAGTGTGCTGAGCATGTCTTTGGTGCCAAACACAATGATTTTAACTAAAGGTTGCTGAGATGAGAGGTTGATTTCAGTTACAGAACAATAAAACGCTGGCACGAACGGAAGCAGTACAGAAGACTGAACAGCGGAGGAGGACAGAGGAAACAGAAGTGAGATAGATGGGGATGATTGAGTCTGCAGACCCACAGACAGATGGATGGAGAGAGACAGTGTGGATAGGACATGAAGGATGGAGTTTGACTGCGGTTGCACTGAAATCCTGCAACTGTACTGAGCTGAAACAAAAGAAATGATAAACAGCGAAGCATAAGCTTTGTTTACATGGCACACAAATCCTGTTTGGCTTTTTAACTTTTTGTAAATTATTTCTTTGTTAAGACAGTCTAATCCATATCTGGTGTAAATACATTACTTGCTGTAGTAATAATGTAAGTGTCAGCATGATGCCAATCAATGTGGAAAGAAAGAAAATTGCAAATACTGCCATTTCTATCATCTCAAGTAGTGCTGTTATAAAGAACATAAGAGAACAAAAGTGACAGAGGATATTTGTCACTTTTCACACTGAGCCACAAATCATTTGCTACATAGTTTTGATGATCCGGTTTATAATTATCCAATGTCATGTGATTTTCTGCTTTTCAGACAACCAAAAATATTGGATTGGAGTGAGTTACATTGCAAAATCAGATTTTTTTTTTCATAAGAGAGTTTATTCTCTTATGCTCCTGTGTGTCATGGTGATAAAATAAGAATTTAATTGAGCAAATAAATAAACAAATTATTATTCGAAAATATTTAAGGGTCTCTAAAACTTGTTTTACCAGTGTCTATATCATAGAAGGGTGATGCATGAAACACAGTCTGCAGTGTTTTCAGCTGTAGGTAGGGGGCGCTGAAATGTAAAGAGCACCGCAGCTCAGCCTCAGGATGAAGGTTCTTCTCTATGGCCTCCCACTGCTCCAGAGTGCACTGAGCTACCAGAGAGATGAAGTCTGTCACTGTTACACAAACTTACTCCATCTGCACTGACATGTATCTGTTTCTCTGTCCTGATCTCGTGTGAGTTGTGTAAAGAGTCACCTGTATTGGCAGCAGAGGTGTCGAGATCTACTCTGACTATATATTCTGAAGCTTCAGGCCAGTTAGTGAGAAACCTATCAGCAGGAATGCTGACTATGGGTACGGACGCAGGCTCCACTGTTATCTGCATCACACCACAAAAATCTTCTATTTTATTATTTAATACTTCACATACAATTCTTTATTTAGATGCTGATTACCTGTCGAAAGGTTTGCTGCCCCCCTTCTAGCCTGTAATAAACTATCACTGTCCCAGAATTCTTTGCCAGTGCCACTCCAGTCTCAGAGTTTATCTGAAGGATCTGATCTGATGACACGTTCCATCTGCCTCGTTGAGCTTCAAAAACAAAGCAAAACATTATTATTACATTAATGATGTTTGTTTATGAAACTTGTACTACCTTCATAGAAAGCCATTAGTAACTTACCATGCAGGTCTGTGATAGGAGAGTTGAAACAGATGACGTCACCTGGCTGCAGAGATCCTGAGGGCTCTGAGATGGCAGGCAGCACTAGCAGAGATATATAATCACTCAGAGATGGGTTTGTAGAGTCCCCCTGTACCATTAAAACAGTCAGACCCGGAGACACTGTCTCCACCACAAATGATTGACTGTCTTTGTTGGACCTCAACTGCACCAGATCATCTCTAAGACATGGTGAGAGAAACAGCAGGTGAGTGTCAGATGTGCACATTGGTGGTTTAACATTCATTGCAAAGTGTATTACTTTTAGGACGAACTTTATATTTAAATTAGATTTTTGGTTTTTATTATGTCTCACTGTATGTCAATACCTGTTAGTGGTAACTGTTGTTTGTACATTATGAGAATGGAACTGTTCTCCCAGGTGGTTGTAGTATAAAGCCATGATATTGATACTCCAGCCCAGAGGAAAGGCAGGCAGAGCTTTCTCACCATCCCTGTTCAAAGATGACACGGCCAAAACACGTACAAACCACACTGCTGACACCTCAAAAAACAAGAAGAGATCATATTAAACATCTGACACGTGATGATTCGTATTTATTAACATAATAAACGCTCACCTTTACACTGATCAACATTGTCTGGTTGATACCACAACCATCCAAGGCAAAAACCTCCAACAGGGCTGATCCTGTTTCAGGCCCCGCCCTCAACACGCCTTGCTCATCAACAGTAACAAGCCCCGCCCTTGAGACACACTCACTGATGGCATACCGAACCGGACAAACCGAGTCTCTGAAACTGATAACAGTATTCTGATTGTTTACAAGTAAGATTAAAAGATAACTATTTATTTACCTGGGCACATTATTTCATTATTTTCTTTATTTAAAAGTAAATATTTCTGCTGTAAACCTCAAAAGTTTAATTGTTTGTGATGTTGGCAATATTCAAACATACAAACGCACTCATTGCTCTGCAGGGAGTATTGAGACTGAGGTGACATGAGGATGGATCTGGGACTCCCTGCTGCTAACTGCATCTCTTCAAACACCTGAGATGAGAGAGAACCAGACAGAACCATAGAGACAGATTTAGGACAAGATGTTTTTGGGCAATTTTAGCATTATGATATATATATATATATATATATATATATATTATATTATATTATATTATATTATATTATATATATATTTTATTTACAAATTATTTTTTAATTTTTTAAATATTTATTTTAAAAATGGAAATTTACATGCATTATGGATGTGACAAAACACACATGTTTTTGAGAGGCAATAATACTTAACAACTGGAGTAGAGATGACTCCTTAAAGAACATAAAATAGATATTTTATTTTCATTTTCAAAATGTATTTTCATTTAAATGTCCCATTTATTAGGAATATCGACTGATATAGAAAATAACACTTTTCCTAACCATGAAAAACCACGCTTTATAAAGCTTTGAGAGAGACGCACTTAGGTATTTAAACCCCCAAATAATGACATGACACAAGTTTTGCCACAGTGCTAGAATATGCCACTGTTAAGCTTACCCAAATTAAAATGCTGACGATGTATTTACCTGTATCTGTATCTCATCAGTGAGATGATCAGAGAGTGATGTGTTGCTGGTGTGTACATGTTCGAGCTGCACACACACCCTGAGGTTGGTCTTGCCTGGAGCTTCAGCCCTTAACAGCACAGAGAAACTGTATAAGGGAGACACACTAACGCCCACCTGAAAACAAACGGCATATTTAACACATGACCGTTCCTGCATATGTGCACATTAGCACTCTATTCACCTCACCTCCACATGCTTTGCCTTGATCTCCAACACACCCGGTTTGCTCAGACTCCAGTGGAAACTGATGCCAGACTCGACACTACCCAGAGACAGAGGATTCTGACCACTGTCACTCCCCATCACATAAACCGGCATCTAGGGACAAAGATGCATATAGTCTTCAACACAGAGCGCACAGTTATGGCTGGATTCAGTGATAATGATGAGATGTGCAAACCTCTGTTCCGACAGACAGAGTCACTAGGGGAGCTTGTATTCTCACTCCTGTCAGGTTAAATACCTCCACCTCCACTTCATCCTAAGCATCACAAAAGTCACATCGTATATCAGAACCGTTGGAGTGGGCAATAGCAACCATGGCAGTTTTGTAAGTTTTGTAAGGGGGTGACACTTTTTGGGAGATGCTATGTTTTAAGAGCTTTAACAACATTGAACATAATATAACCTAATTAATATTCATGACAAGATTTATATTGCTTACAAATTGCCCCCAAGTATAAATATTACCTGTGCGAGAGTGAGCAATGTTCCCGTGTCTTTTTTTACAATTTGAAGACCTCCTTTGATTTTGACCACACCCACTGCCACACCCCTCACCAGTCCTGTGTCAGTCACCACGGCAATAGAGCTGTCACTCACAGAGAACCCTACACTTGACTGTGAATGAGGCCCTCCCTCCCATTTCACCTGGAAACCAAAACATACAACAAATGAAAAATGAAGCCCACCATCTCCACCTGTTCTCTTAATTAATAATGTTAATATCATATAAAAATAGCTTTGTCACACCCACCTGTCGCACACCTCCGACTGCCACAGTAAGTCTATGGGGCTGTAATCTGAATGGTGGGTATACCTCTATATTATTGTGGGAGGAGCTTATAACATGCCCATGACCACCCACTGCTAAGAGGTGAAGACTAGCCAAGCCCACTGCTAGTCCTGTGACATGAAATCCCACAGAGTATCTATCCATTGGCCCCGCATGCCTAAAAATATGCACAACAATAACACAAAATATTCAAGCCAGATACATGTGCTGGTCAACTAGATAATATTACTGAATATTAGCATCAAATAACCTAATTTACTATATTCATCAGAGAAAGCTTTATTGTCCATGTGTCAAATCTCATTCGAGGATTACATAAAAATGTAAACTGATGTAAAAAGACTCACTCCACAGAAATGATGGATGATGAAGGAATAAGCTTGAGGTTCATGAGTGACAGGAAATGATGGTGAAACGGCTGGTTCTTCGAGTCCAGAACACGTACTTGCACTTTAACGGTATTACTGACCTTAATCTGAAAATGAACATGAATACACATAAACTGTCTAAAAGACATCAACACAAGTGTTCAGATTTAATGATCATAAAATGATTTATAAAAACTTGGTCTACACTTAATACAGTGACATATTTTGATATAATAGATGGTGTCTGTCTACAACATACAATATCAATGAAGTCCATCTGAAAATCTGTGATGTCAGAGACCAGGATGGAGGCCACAGCAGGACCAGAGGTCAGACACAGATCGTGAGCCAAGAGAGTTGAGGAACCTGGCTGAAGTGGGGACACCTGAAACAGAAACATTGGATTCGATTTGATTCAATACGATTCAATTTATATATAGTGAGATTTTATTCAGCACTTTTTGACAATGTTGCACTGTGTAACAAAAGCAGCTTTACAAAAGATTATTATAATATATACAGAATACAGAAAAGAAGAGTTTTATTTGTATTGCAAAATACTTTGGCACAGACCCACTAGTCCTGTACTAGTGTAGCTTGTGTACATCTTGTTGTTTACAGTTAAGACAGCTCAATATTAGAGTTAAACTCTTACCTGTACTATATTGGTGCTCTCCACATGGGTGATAAGGGCCAACGTTCTGTCTTGTAAATGGACCCGAAAGTGTCCTGAGCCATGAATTAATGTCAGATTTTCCTGAAGAAAAGAACAAATGAACAAATGAAAATGAAAGCAGATGAAATCTTGAAAATCAGGAAGGGAAACAATCACTCACTGTGACTTTTGGATGGTTGAAGAGAGTGACAGAGCGCCTGGTCCACTGCACGTCTTCTACCAAATGCAGATTCACATGCTGAGATACTGTTGACATCTTATATCGAGTGGAAAAGTTATATGTTACACATGTAATACGGACCTACGCATGTAAATATACAATGTTTTGTGACCACTGTTAAACTGTAAATTAAATTAGGTGTGAGATTTTGAATTATATTATTAGACTCTCCAACTTTTCCACCCTACGTAAAAGCATAAATAAGAGGCAAATAAGCACACACATACTTGTCCATCTCCAAACACCTCTGGACATCTGAGAGTGACATTAACAGTCACAGTTCCTGTCTGTTCATGGGCTTGAAACACCTGCCAGGCTTTAATAAAAACAGGGTGATCAGGACCAAGCACAAATCACATTTACATAATGTTGTGAAAACTAGAAAACACAACAGTGCCAAAATTAGACCAGACAGAGCAAACAAAGCCAAACGCACCATATAGTTTGTAGCCTGTCTGAGTTGGTTTGTCAGCCAGGTTTATGGTGGATTGGGCTGCCAATGAGAGGAGACGAGGGTCAGAGGTGATCCATTTCAATGAGCAGGAAGTGAAATTATCAAACTGCTCCCCCTTCTGGTCAAACACAGACAACTGCAACACAGTGTCCCTATTGATGGACGCTGCTAACTGAAAGTGCAGGATGACATGAAAGAATATGGTAATGTGATATTTAATTATATCAGAGTCATTCTATGAGAATAAAGGAAGTCCAAACATTACGAGAGATAAAGCGTCACCTCATTAAATAATTAATGATAAAATCCTGCCTCACCTCTTATATAAAAGGCATGTAGGAAATATGTGTCAGATATAACAGAAAAGCAATAACCTATTGATTTAGTGCTCTTTGATCATGAAAATGAAACCTAGTTAATGCACGAATGAATCTTTGAACAAAAGGTGGCAGCAGTATCAGTCATATTTAGATGAAATGGGGGCAGGAATGTGGAGCTAATAGGTTTCCTTAGAAATCAATTCGTTCTTATGCAGCATAAACATACCATGACAATCTTACTGTGCACACACATACACACACACATGCATTATTGTTTGTGGAAATGTGTGTGTGTAAATAAGTGAGCATGCAATCACTGGCATTTTGCCTACTTGTAATTATTCCTTCAATCTTTTTGTGTGTGTGTGTTTTGCTTTGACTAATGATTCGCTTCATTAGATCGGTACATCTAATGCAATCTCTGTCTCTCCGACTGTGCTGTAAACAAAACAGACATTTATTAACTAATCACCAAATACCAATTTTTTTGTACAAACATGACATGACATTCTACACACAAAGACAGAATATTATTTATGGTATATTGATAATAGTAATGTTTTGACATCGATTTAAGATCAAAGCGTTTTTGTGTCAGCTACGGAAAAGCCCTCACACAACCCTAAATACACACACACTGCTTAGACCCCATGCATGCAGTTACTATGGAAACTGCCATAACACTTCACCCTGCATATCACACATAATTGCATGGCAAATGAGTGCAGCGGAAAGAGAGAAGGAGAGAGGTCTGGTGTGGGGGTGAACCAGATAGAACGAGAAACACCTGGAGGGCAGGAAAATGAAAAACGGAGAGAAAGAGGTCTGGGCAGGTGAAGGAAAGAGAGGAAATGACTGAACTATAAGAGAGTTTATGTAAGAATATAAAAGCAGCAGGGGGAAAGTGAGGGAGGACAGACCAGACATTACTCACCTCTCCACAGGGGTGCTGATGCTGAGGGCAGGAACTGTGATTGGGGAACACAGCGATGCATGAATGTGAGGAGGTGGTGCATGGGAGAAGAGAAAGAGAGAGACTGGCAGGTACGCCGCAGGACACCTGAACTCTGCTCTCCTCGACTGCGGGCATCTCGTTGAATGGAACTGGAGTATTACCACACCTAAAGACCAACCACTGCACGCACAAACACACACAGGAAAGAGGTTTCCAGGCCTTACCCTACACACAGCATGAAGAGCTTATGCGACAGGGCAAAATTCTGAATTTTTACTTTGTCCTCCCTTGCAGCTCCTGAGCTGGAATTTGAATGAAATTGGCTGGGATATATGAATTGGGGTTTCATTGGAATGACAGGGGAAGAAATTTACTAAAGTGCAATTTTAAGAAATTCAGCACAGTCACACAGCAAAGAAATTTCATTAGTCAAACACGTCTTTCACAACAAAGCATTAATGATTACATCCGGTGTGTAAGTGGAGCTTCAAATATTTCTATATATCCAATGCTTCTTAAAATACTATATATGTTTTATGCTAGTTATAAAAAAAGTTATGATATTAACCTAATAACTGTCACTGCACATATTGAGTATACACATGAAAATGCAATATCCGAACCACAATTTTATATTATTTATAATATTTTTAAAAACATTTTAACATTTTTATTTTAGATATTTTATAAATAACATATTTTTTTATTATTATTTTTGTTTATGTTCATTGTTATTAGCATTTAACTATGAAATATTAAAGTGAATAGTGAAATAACATAAATGTTCCTTCTGTGGACTGTGACTATTTTCTACCTGTAACTGAATTAAAATGTAAAAGGCATTTCCTGCCTTGTGCTGCGGTACATATAAGGGATGCATGTGTGATAATGCAATCTAGGACATTTCCCAACCTGTTCTCCCAAAGCGGCACACGTGACCAGATATGCATGTCGAGGTGGCCTTGCTACTGCCAAACTCCATGTCTCCACGGTAACACTCCCTGATGGCTGGACCTCGATGTGACTGAAGAAACGAATAGGGGCCAGGGGCCAGGGCTCAGGACCCCCCTCAAATACAACCATATGAGCTGCGCCCACTGTGAGAAGTACCTTAGATCCAAGAGACTGAGAGAGAAAAGCATTACTCAGGCGGGCATGTTCATGATAATGCGTCTTATTCTCAGTCTCATCTTTTATTAGTGTCTGATCTATCACAGCACTGATCTATCACAACTCCCATGGCTGTGTTTGCTCTGCGTCGCTGCGCTCTGTGTCACTGACATGCTATAGAGTCATACATCAGCACGACCCACTTTCACATTAATCTTCTGCTACCGTCAAACAGTTCATTATATTAATAAATAGCCAACATAGCCCTGATAAATCGTCCTTTACACAGACATGACAGTTGGCACAAATCATGCACACACACATACTTTAAGTGGGCTGTGAGCCACAAGTGATGTCGTCTGACTGATGTTACATCCTTCTGTTTTCACTGTGATGGTAACAACAGCATGACCCTGTGAAATAGCTTTAAAACGGACCCCTCCACAGAACCCAACACCTGGAGACACAGACCCTGAAAGAGCAGAAACAAAAAAGAGATGATGTCTCAGAAAAGAGATTTCTTTTTTGAGATTGCATGAGATAATGTAACAGTAACAGTATATTAGTGGTTATCATTGCTCTCACCCTCATGTTACTGTATTTCAGACCTGTATGACTTTCTTTCTACTGCAGAACACAAAAGATACTTTGAAAAACATTGATAACCAAACAACATTGCCCCTATTGACTTCTATCGTATGTACACACAACCCCAAAAATACCTTTTTTTTGTGTTACACAGAAGAAATACATATATTTTCAAATATATAAATTCAGCAACAGCATGAGGGTGAATAAATGATAACAGAAGCTTTTTTTGGGTGATGTCTTTAAGTTTTTGTTCTGTAAATGTTCAGATTCACATTGTTGCAATCCAGCTTCACATGTCTGACAGCTGTTAGTGCTCATAAATCCTCTGTCAAACAAAAAAACGCACACACTCCATCAACTTGATGTTATATGTGCTAATGTACTAACCAGATTACGCAGAGAAAGACTATTGATTTACTCAGTGCTTTAAATTAAAGTAGGAGAAATGAACTAATTAATTCTATTTTAAATTGTGGTGCAGTGCAGAGGAAGTCCTAAATAAGGCAGATGACCGAGAACAAGTGAGCGAGAGAGAGAAAGATGAAGTGTGTGTGTGATTGGCTGTAGATCACTTATTTCTCATGTTCAGTATGAGCTGATGTAACAAATAGAGCAGTCAGATCAGAGAAAAAGATATCTGAGTGAATATCGAGTGAATCAGTAAAGGGTGAATGGATGGACTATGTACAATTGCAGTGATGGAGGGAGGTAATATAGTAACATGGTGCACCTGGCACATGTGTGAAGATGCCAGCTGGTTCACTGTGGATGTGTATCGAGAGCTCAGAGCAATCTGTGACTGGCACAAGATTTCCCTCCTGTAGGAAAGACTCTGCACATTGAGGATGGGAGAAGCAATGTGCCTGAGCAGATGCATTAGGATGTGTGTCAAAGTCTGGGGGGTCCTGGATTCCCCACAGAGCCAGGGGAAGATCTAAGCTTTCCCCTACACGGCAGTCGCCCCTCTGTGGCACCAGTTGCAGCCGGCTGGGTCTCACAACCATGACCTGTATCCAAACAATGACATAAATATAAATGACATATTGTTTCATTTCATTTGTGTGTCTGTGTTTGCTAGTGTGTACACATTTTTGTACCTGCCCAACTACTTTATGTAGTGGGTTTTTGGAATCCAAAGCTTTAATTTCAGTCCAGCCTCTCCTTTTTCCTGCTAAGACCACTCCTTTTACTGTTACTGTGGCAATTTGACTATCAGACACCTCCCACATCACAGATCCACTTCCTCCCTCCACCTGAAAATACAGAATATGTGATACCAAACAGTCATCATCCCCATGTAGATAAAGCATATCGATTTGAACTCTACCTTAATATCGTACTGATAAAGTTTATTCTGGGGTTGCCATGGAAACACAATCACAGAAGGCTGCAGGTTAAGAAGGTTGTAGATTTCCACTTCCTGCTGCACTTTGATTGGTGGGATGATATGCCACTCTTCGCCATCCTTTTACATAACACATAATGTAATCATGATTAGTTATATTTTTCAAAAAGGAGATAATGGAATAAACGCAAAGACTCAAGGTGGAAATCACATTAACAAGCTTGAAAATCTAAGCAACAAACAATGAAATACAGCCCCACGACTTTCACTGTCAAAGTCTGACTGGAAAATTTATGCTCGCCTTAAAGATGATTTCCCTTGGAGGTAGTTTGAAAGGTTTCTCCTTTGCTTTTGTCCTATTATTCTAATGGATGATTCTTATAAGCGATCATGGAATCGACAGGAAGTTGCCGACTGAAACTAATGAGCAACGTTTTCTTTTCGCAAACCCTCTCGACTACATGACGATTGGATATAACTCCCCCCTATGATGAGTTTCATCTTCCGCCACCATAGTGGCCTCCCACAGATGCAACATGCTGTCTTTTCCTTTATAAACAATAGGTTTCCCAGCACACCCCATGCCTCTGTTTACACTTCACACTGCATGTGTCCTCATTTCCTGTTCTCTGTCTTATCATGCCCCCTCAGGTGGGGCTCCCCTCTAGATCTGAAAACAGCTTGTGCCATTTACTCAATAAAATTGAACTGTGCATTCGTGTAATGGCTTGCTGAACCCCTCAAACTGAGCGATTGTACAGAATTTAATCCCAGAAAGCAAGAAATCTGACATTGTATGACATGAAAAGTGTGTAATTGAACCCATGGGTCAAGAAAAAGAGAAACACCAGCACAACAAACATTTTACCAAAAGCATTCCATGGGTTTATAGCACTACAGTAAATATTGATATGCATTTTTACAATATGTCAAAAGTATGAAATTTCTAAATAATGTCTAAAAGTTTGCAAATCCAAAAAAAAAGAATATTGTGAATGTTTGTGTGTTACCTCAGAGATGATGCTATGAAGTGAGGCTTGTATTGAGGTCTTTCCTGCCCTATGAGTCTTCATGAGGTGGCAGGAGGGTTCAGAGGTGAAATTCAATGTTACTAATCCTTCAGTCTCTTCTAAAATAATAACCACATTCTATGCAGGAAGAGGGAAGGAAAAATAAATATCTGACCAAAAATGCATTTAATCCATTTATATTTACTAATGCCCTGTTAATGACTCGTCAAATAACATAAAATAGTTATTATAATTTTCATAATTTTCAAAACTTTATTTTTTCAGGGTAAAATTTGCATGGAATTGCTCAAGTGTTATCAATGTTCTAGCCACTCTTTTTTATACAATTAAACTTAACTTGGTTGGTCTAAAATCATTACATATGGAAAAGAGTGGACAAAGTATTCATTAAGATTTTTGGAATGACATGAGAGTGAATAAACAATGATATAATGCCCTTCATTTTTGGGTGAACTACATTCAGATGTGCAGAGATCCAACAGAGCATAAACTGATAACTGTGAAGCTCGACCTGTGACAGGTGAACAACATGGCCCTCGTTGTCATGGACACGGACAGTCAAATAATACTGCCGCTCTGTCTCCAACACCCATCTGTCCTCTTCCTCCTTGATACCCAAAGCTGAAACAGACAAATTCACATAAAAAGACGCTCTTATTAAAATAATACCATGGTGTGTGTTTTAGATCTCATTTTAAGTGTGTGTTAATGTATGTACAACACACTCATGTAACTGGGCTCCACCACGTATACAGTCGTGCGAGGAAGGTGGGACATTATTTCAGGGGGCAGATCTGAGTCACCACTGAGCTTAGGATCGTAACTACATAGTCAAATGCCTTACAACATAATCAACGTTTCAATGAAAAGCGCAATTGTGTCGGATACTGTTGTGTGAAACTGTTAGTGTCACATGACCCAGCTTAAGGGCAGTGACAGTAGTTGTCTCCTGGTCAACGCAGATGATGTCACAATAATCCATTTTGCCTCTGTACCCATCCACAACCAGCCTGTATTCTTCCTCTGACAGAGTGACCTCTACAAACAGACAGGAGAAAGTGAGACAGTGAGAAATAAGATGAAGGTGTTGGAAACTCATCTATCTTGACATATGCAATGTTGCGTTTAGAGGACAGCGTGCATCTGTCTTTGGTGTGAAGCAATGTGCTTAGGGTTGTTCAGGTGTTATCACAAGGTTTAAAAGCAATTTAGCTGCATATGGTAATCTTGTGTGTGTGCGTTTATGTGAATGTGTGAGTAGGACACTGTCTACCTGTCAAATGGGGTTTTTATGCATTCAGTTAGGTAAACATAGACCAAAGCTGCCATAATGTGCCCTATGAGTATAGCATGATACATTGACAGCATTAACAAACATACATTTTAATACTCTTTTAATTAATTTTATACATTTTAATAGAGTATAAATAGAACGGCTATAGCAGAATGTCTGTATCATCCCTGTTGTTCAGGATGCTGAATTGAACACAAACCGATAATTAAACTGTCTTTTAGTATACAGGTATGTACCAACTTCTCCCACTTGTGTCGTTTTCCACACATTGTATTTGATAGTTGAGCCCCGTAGCAGGTATGTGTCCCTGGATGGGTTTAGGTGAAGTCTGTCTATCACAAACAAGGACACACTGGCTGCTTCTACATGCTAAACACAAAGCAATACATCATCAATATCATCATCATCATTCAAGGAACTGATCTTTCCATAAATGACAATAAAGATCAAAAGATAAAACATTAATATATGTTACATATGGTGTGTTTAATGTGTCCATGTAGTAGTATGGGCATTCATGCCTTATATTCAGGGTGTGTAAAAGACACTTTTATGTGCACTGGTCCACTGCGGATCCCATACAGCAGGACACTCTCACCCATCTGACCAGCTTCCTCTAGAGACAGGATATGAGGTAGAGGAGAATAACCAGCATCCTGATACCGTACAAACCTACATATAACAGAAACCTTTAGTCTTATCTGGTCTAGATTTCAGACTCTATGCTTTTTATGTTCTTTTTATCCTTTGCAAACGGGAGTATTGTACTAGTGACCCTAACTAAGGTCATTTATAGTGCTGTCTTGCAGAAAATAAGGCACATAATGCCGTGGCTACTGTGAAATGTAACAACAGCTCCGCTCCAAATTACATTAGTCTACTAACATATTTAAATCAGCACAATTTGTAACAACAATATTCAGCAATCTGTTCCATTGACTGGTCAAAAACTCTCTCCAATTGGCCTTTGGCCATCAGACTGTCCTTATTGAGCCCTGCATCTGTTGCTGTCATTATGTATTATTTCTCTTTTTATTGTCTCCTCCCTTCCGTCTCCCTCTTCATTTGAAGACCCTTTTTCACCTCACTGTCTCTATCGCATTGGACTTCTTTGCCAGCCGCCAATTAAACGTCAAGCCAGCCAGAGAGCTGAAAGTATTTCCTGTAGATCAGGCCAAAAACAGAACACAGTCATAACCTTCCTAAGTACAAACTATAAAACAAACTTCTCCTACTTATAATACGGTGTCCCAATGTCATTTCCTAAATTAAAAGTACCTTTAGTGTCAAACGTCTGGACAGACAATTGCAGAGGTTGGTCATCAGTAAAAAGCTGTCTGGTGGTTGTGACAATCTGTATCCTTTCGATGAGATCAACGATGACATCACAGCGCAGAATGTCACCCGTCACTACGAGAATGTCGAATGATGTCATACTTTTTAATAGACTAACCAGAGGAAATGCTATGAGAGATAAATGTTGCGCTTCATATGTTAATTTAAGCAGTCAATGAGGCAAAGAGTTAATTAAAATGTCAATTTCATATGCAAAATGGTAATGATGATTTTTAAGTTTCATTTTAATTGCTTGTGAAATCAACGTAAACTGCTCTGATGGTTCCGGATCTCCTTCTGTAGAGTGTAAAATGCATATCTATCTACCACCTCCCTCTCCACTTCTCACCAGGGTCCTGTGCTTGAACGACACTATGAATAGGAACAGCCTGAGGAGAGGACAGAGCAGACACCAAACACTGCTGACTGCAGGAGGACATGGGCAGCAGATCGGGAGGGCTGACCGCTGACAGAGGAAACACCCTGACACTCTCGGGCTGAGAGGACATCCTAAAGTCATACCAACAGCAAGACTGTTAAACAAATCATGACTGTAGTACTTGCAGGGTAAATCCTTTATGCTTATATTGCTTTCTGAAGAAAGTATTTTAAAGGGATAGTTCACCCAAAAATAAAAATTCTTTTATTATTTACTCACCCTCTTGTCACGTCAAACCTGAATGACTTTCTTGCTTCAGCAGAACACAGACGAACATATTTTGCAAAACGCTGGTTACCAGCACCCATTCACTTTCATAGTATGGACACAAGGTACAATGGAAGTCAATGGGTGCCGGTAACCAGCGTTTCGCAAAATATCTTCTTTTGTGTTTTACAAAAGAAAGGATCATACAGAGGGTTTGAATGACATAAGAAAAAATGTTTTTATTTTTGGGTGAACTATCCCTTTAATGAATTGTATTGTATGTTCAAAGTAATTGTATTGTATGTACAGTATTTACATACAGTACACATTGTCATCTAATAATTCTACACTACATAGGCCTACTGAATTTCAATACATTTCAAAGAGGGGATGAAAAATGTAAAGGATTTTCATCATTTATCAATGTAATAACCTCCAAACACTATGTGAACTTTTTGTAAATGGCATATATGGTTTAAAAAGTTTTGCTTTAAAAACAATAAAAAATCTAAACGGCAGTTCCAGCGTTATGCATGACATTTAAAGTCAAAACTTTAAATATAAATTCTCACTGAATTTATTTATAACCAATATTGAACCATCTGTTTATATTTTACCAAAGCCCTGTTGATAGAGTCAAACATTAAAAATCAGTCCATGCACGAGTAATCTATTTAAAAAAAGGAAATATAGATGTGACAAAAAAGAGCACACGTTTTTGAGAGGAAACGTACTTTGTGGGATTTCTGGTTTTAATGTTTGGTTAATGGAAATTTGTATCATTTATTTCAGCAAATTTCATGCATCATATCACACAATTTTTACATATTTTAACACCACTGTTTTGCTGCGTTGTAAATGTCATTCATGAAATGTAGCCTATGCTTAAACACACTTAATGAGGTCGTGATAAAATACTGAATTGTAATCATCAGTAACACGCCTTTTATCTATTTCATACATTGACATTTTACTTATTTTTGTAACTCGGTAAAGGCAAAGATCTTGCCCCGGTTAAGAGAATAATCATTCCGACCTGACAGCAGGTAAAGAGTGTCACTCACCATGTGTAGCATCCTCTCTGTGCTGTCAGTGTGATGTTCACAGGCACACGAGCGCTCACAGGCAGCAGCAGCCTGGGAACGTTCAGTTTGCTCGACTGACTCAATGAAATCATTAGCAAAATTCCCAAAACTGCCCTCTTTTTTATCGACATGCTGAAGTTATAGATCTACGATCAACTGGATACGTTATATGGATGAATTAAAAACCGTTCGTTATAACGACACATGACGCTGTTGATTTTTAAAACATGACTTGTTGGCGGGCACGTATTCAAAGACAATACAAGTTAACAAGGCCTTTATAAAGTGCACTAAAAGCATCAGCAGACGTCAAATTCAAGCTCGTTTCATTTCAATGACACAATGACAGGCACACATAGACACACTCGTGTATAGATATATACTTTATTAATTCTCTCTGGTAAAATAAAATTACAAAATAATTTCAACCTCAAACGGCACCTCCCTCATCTATAATTAACCTTAATAAAATCGTTATTTATACAGCGATCGTAATTTTCGTAACGAATGAGAAGAACTCTATCGTATCATCATAATAAATACGAGCTATAACTGCGTTAGTAATTATTAATGGTAAAAAACTGAGCGATACAAAGCTAAGGTTTCAGTAAGAGCATACTGTACAATATTCCAAGCGGATATATAATTCAGTATTCCGGCCACAGGATGTCACTGTTAATCGGTTTTCAAAATGGTCTCCGTTGAAATGGGGTCAGAAAGTAAAATAGTCTCTTATTTCCAACACACCATTATAATAGAAGCAATTTCACTCAGAAAATGACTATAATCACTCATTCTACAGTTATTTCCGTGTGAGCAGCTGGTCCACCTTCATGCGGTGGTTTTATATATGTATCAACTGGCTTCGGCGTTATAATGCTTTGCTCAAATGGCTGTTAAGTCTCTTTCAGACTGTAAAAAAGTGCTGTCCACATACCTGTGATGATTTGTCAATCATCCCAACATTCTTGGGTATTGGTTATTTATATCTGTATTCCTAATAAACACCCGAGCAACACACAAAATCCAATTCCGTCAACTATAGATTTAGCACTTTGGTAGCTAAGACATAATCAGTGTGTGTGTGTGTGTGTGTGTGTGTCCATGAATGTTAACATGTTTGTGTTATGTCCTCTGAAATGTATACATTCATGTTAACACTAAAGGTTGTCCTTCTCGTGGACCACGTGAGATATGGCAGTTTTGTCATATAGATTTTTTTGTGCAAATGGTAGCTTCTCCATCATGGCGTATTCTCTGGCGTAAGCTGTGTAATACTTGTAGTGCACTACAGTATACGCGCATGTGTGTATATGGTTAAGTTAACACTTCTCTATACTTCGACTATTAGTCCATCTCTCCCCCCAAAAGCCACACCCGATTCAGCAGCTGGAGGTGCTGGTGTTCGGGCTGTCCTCTGCCGGCTGGGCCGTGGTGGTGATCATGGAGGTGGATGGTGGATTGGCAAGTGGCAGGCTGGCAGCGGTAGGTGATGGCACCGCAGGCACGGTGGGATTCAGGACCTTGGCGTCACGTTCGCGCAGCAGTTGAATGAGCGCGGCATGCTGGGCGCTGAGCGTTGCGGACAGGTGAGCGGGCAGGGTGTTAAAACCGACTGTCAATCGTTCCACGCGCTGCTCCAGACTTAACATCTGCCTCTCTAGATCCTCACTGCGGTCATTTAGCTCTGACATCAGTTCATACATGACACTCTGCATCTATGAGGATAGAGAAACGGAGTTAAAGAGAAATGCTGTGGTAAAAGGGAAAGGAGGGAAAAAAGGGAAAGAGAGAGAGAGAGGAGAGACAATATGTCGGTAAAAAGCTGCAGGAAAGAAAAGTCGCAAATGAGTTCAGTTGTTTCACTCAGACAAGTAATGAGATTACTCTAGAGCAACAAGATTACAAAAAGGCTTTTCCAACACCATATAATCATGAAACTGTAGTGCTCCCTTATGACAGTTCTACATTTTTTCTACTGTGGTGATATATAAAACTGTACCGGAGATCTCCAACAGGTTCCCTGTGCTTTAGAAAGGGCAACCTTTGAGCAATAAATATGTTATAGTATAGTATAGCTCACTCACATAGAAGAAATACATTCACTAAACAAGAGGTACATTCAGTAAAAATGCACACGAAAAATATCTTGAATTGCACACATTTTCTGTCATTCTTTAGCTTCCTGTCTCTCTCCCCTCCCACCCTCTTCCCTCTTGCCTGGTTTCTACTGTCATCCCTGCTTTAACACTTGTTCAGGTTGCTAGGAGACACAAAGCCACAGAAACAAACGGGTCAGCATGGAAACAGATGAATGCGGAGATATATTTGGGAAAGCAAAGGTATGTGTGTGTGTCACTAGGCATTATGCGTCGCATGTACCTGCAACCTTGGGCATTATAATGCATGTGAGTGTGTATGTGGGCACATGGTAATTTTGCAGGAAAGCGAACACAATGTCATTGAAAGTGTGTGGGGGTGTCTGCTGATTCCTAACAGATGTAACGTGCATATGCGTGGGCTCTGATGTGCGACCATGTCTGTCATTTGTGTTTATACGTTTCTTTGCGTGCGTGTAAGAGAGAGTAATATCTGATGTTTACAGTAGTTTTACCTTTGACAAGTCCACCAGAGTATTGGCTTGATCGCTGAGTTTTCTTTGCTCCATTTTAACACTTCGTAGTCTACAGAGAGAAAAAAAACGCACATGCATAAATGCCACACACAACATAGTAAATCCCAGCCTGACAACTGAATAAGCTTGTTTTGTTTTATTTGTTTGTTGTTGATTAAAATGTCCATACTATGAGATGAATGCACAGTTATGACATAAATCCTAAAAGCACTGGATTTAAAAGGATTTCATGAATGTGGAATTTCTTGCATTTTGTCTTGCAGTCCTGCAAAATAAAAGGCTTCAATTTAACAGGAGCTTTTAAAATTGGCGACCAGTTTCAAAACAGTGACAGGAGGAGTAGGGTTCTTAAAATATTCCCACACAGGACTACAGGATATAGCATTGGCATCTTTAGCATATTTATGCTCGCTGTCGATCAGATCAGGTCCTGTTGGCATGAAAGTACTAAATAAAACAATTACAGAATTTTTCAGAAAAGGGACAAAAGATAACAAACATAGAAACACACTCATCACAGCTGGCCACTCGTCCCAAATGTGAAGCATTTCAAATGCTTTTAGTTTGGGTGATTATCACTAAAGTTCAATTAGCAGGCTAACACACCAAATAAATAAATAAAGACACTAAAGAATATCAACAACAAAACATTACTTGTAATTCCCAGCTGACAGGGAACATTCTTAAAATATTGGCTAATGTTCTCTAAAAGTTCTGTCAAAGTTGAAAAAACATTAAAAGAATGTTTTATCAACATCATTGCAAGATGGGATAAACAGTGTTACATTGTTAATGTAGTGTTTAAAACATTCAGAACTTAATGGGTATGTTAGCAAAAAATTCTTAAAACACATTTTTGCTAGATGGGTTATTTGGTGAAGTCGTTGTGTAAAGATGTGTCTGTGGTGGAAAGGAATGATTCATCTCACTGGTGAATGGCTTGGAGGAACTTCCTCTGGTGCTTGCGTACACGAGAATGGTCAATCTTCTTCATCAGTTTGGTGTGTTTGTATATCAGCCAGGTCTCTCGTAGAACGTTCGCCGCTGCGTTCTTTATCTAAGAGGACATGTCACCATAACAACAATATTAGCAGCAGAAAAACCACATCAGGAGAAAGCAATTACAGTATAATCTCTGCTTTGCCAACACACTCACCCCGCATGTACAAACCCCAAGCGTCTGCCAAATGAATAACCCTTTTGGGAGATATTTCACCTGACAATAGATCTTCTAGCCCATAATTCTGTCATCCTGTCCATTCGTAATTCTGGCCCCAGACCAGCAATGCCAAATAAGAAAGGGTCATTTCTACAGCCATGTAAAGTTTTGGAGATCCTTGTGGTAAAGTTTTTTAAAGGACTAAAGTATCATTTTAAAGTAAGAATTAGAGCGCATATAACTTGTGTTGATACAATACTGTAATATAAGTGACCTCCTTTCTTGCAGGTCTCCTTATTCATCTAAAGTTTTAAAGACGTATTGAAAGCCACAAATCCTCTGCAAATCTCAGATATGACACCAGAAGGAGAAAGGGAGGGAAGAAAGTAAATTGGAAAAAAGAAAAAAAGAAAATCTGCTTAAGAGAAATGAATGAAAAAACTTCAAAGGAGCCCTGTGTCGTGAGGAAAGAACAATTAGATTCTCGGTGGGCAATGGAGGAAGGACAGAGCCTTTCCCGTTTTTAATAAGCCCCTGATGTGACAGTGTTCCTCTAGCCATTGGGCGGCACCGGATGTGTTTCTGGATTTAGCACTGCCTAACTCTGATTAATTAACAGTGGTCAGTGTATTTAATAATACAAAAGTAGGAGCTTCGGCTCAAACTCAATGCAGGTTTCATTTAGAAGAAGAGCCTCAGACATAAAGAATGAGAGAGAGAGACATCTACTGTTATAATCTAATATTATGAGACGTGTGTGCTCATAGCAGTCTATATAGATACTGATGTATCACTGATGTGTCACAATTTATAACACTATTTCTTATCTTACATTATACATTATATACCAGCATTAGATATTATCCCCTGTGTGAAATCATCAAATTATTTTGTATAGCCATCATTTTCTTTCATTTAACACAGTTAATTAAATGGTACAAATCAAAGTTACATTCATAGTTACAATGTAACCGTCTCTTTGATTTTGTTTTATTGTATTGTCAACAATCTGATTTTGCCGAGGTCAATCTGACCACAAATTTAAAGCTAAATGCCAGATACTTATCTGCATAGTGCATCTTCACTTTGTGCTAAAACTAAAAGGCAAATTTGGGGGGTTAATTATGATATTACGCCAACTAAAATTATTTTGTACACATGAATCACAGGTGACCAAACAAAACAGAGTAAAGCAATTCTAATCAGAAGATAAGGGTTAAAAATACAAAAGTATTCAAAATATAAAAATGCATAAAATGCAGCACAGGTGGGTGATCATTGTCACTCAGAGGGAGGTGAGAACAGCAGAATGATTCTTACATGCTCTTCCAGCATTATCTGCAATATACAAGTTCAGTGGCAACACGAACCGTGCAGGTGGGTGTGTGATGGTGAAATGAAAGACAAATCAGCCCTGATTTGACTATAGTACTTATGAATGAAAAAACACTTATCACAGTAGGAACACCAGTATGGCCTAATCAGTATGAAAAGTGCATTACTTGAGAGACATTTGTATGTCAAACTCCCAGGATTTTGAACTGATTCATATTTGTCCTGTATTGGTGATAACTGGTGACAGCCTGATTGGTCGAACCAATGGAGGAAGAGGACCCAACGTATGACCAAAGAGGTCGACGTAAGCCTATTAAAGACAATAATGTAAGAGGGAGGAAGGAAGAGGGCAAAAAACAATTGTGCCTCCTTTACTGAAGTCTGTCCATTACTGTTGCAAATGTGAGAAACAGAAGCTCTATGGTGCACGATGGAGCATTTTGCCAGATTGAATCATGTTAATAATAATAAATAATTTTCCAAACAAAGTCACAGGATATAGACTTGAAGCTCAAATCATAGTATTATACAGATAAAGGACATTAAAAGAAGTATAATTTACAGTATTGACAATACTGTATAATCTATTCTACTCTCAAAATCCCACAGCAACACACTTTTTAGTTTGACAAATATTTCAGGAATAACACATTTGGGATAAGCTTGTTGTTACTAAATTTTCTGTTTGTTCTAATGTCTAAACTGAGGAATATATTTCTGCTGTGTTTGTGAAAACCTGTGTTTTGATAAAATAGTACAAGGAAACACAGCCTAATAAAAAAACATAACAGCAGGTTTTAAATTTGTACGATTTACTGTAAGAATTGTATAAAAGTGATTAAAAGAACTGAAATACCTCAGTAAATCGCATTACTTTGCAGCAATATACAATCCACACTGAGCTAACGATAACCTGGAGTGAGAAGCTGTTTTTCTGATGGGAGGGGTGAAGGAAAACACCGGTTACAGGTACAGTAAACCCTTTTGCCACTGTGTCTCCAAGGCAACAGGTTTGTGAGGTCAAAGTTGTGAGTGATTTTTATCTCTTTTAGAAGAGATCTGTAACCATAGTAGCAGCAAACTCAATGCATGAAGAGGATATCCACGGCAACGCTACAGCATTTATCGATTCACCTTCCTCTCCCTCTGCTCACAGCACGTTAAACACAGGCAATTGAGTGAGTGTAAGGTAATAAACTTTTGAAAACGAGGCTCATTTCCCTCTTTCTAAGCATCTCTCCCACTCTCTTGCCTGAGCATTTACTGTAGCTGCTTCTATGAAGTAGCACTCCAAAGCTAAAGTGATTTTTTTTATCTGTTTCGCAATTATTGATCACCAGCCTTCTATTCGCTGATGTCGGCCATGATGTTGCCTACATATTTCATATGGAGAGCTATTTCTGAATCTTTCAACCACATAAAACATTTAAAAAGGACCTAATGAGAGAGGAAGACTTTTTCCAAATCTCTGAATATGACACTGTGTTTATGTATCCATTGAGTGAACCCTGTGCACGTACCCGTTTGGTAAGCTGCGTGTCCATCATGAAGTTGTGCACGTGTTTTTCTGCCTTTGTCAGCTCAAGCTTTCTGGCTACCACGGCAACAACCAACGCAGTGCATCCTGCTCCCTGTGTGAGAGAGATGAAGAACAGAAGACAAGAAGGTCAAGGTGAACAGACAGAACCAAGAAAACATTAAACATTTGTATCATTAGTAGATGACACGAGGCGTACAAATTTATAATGAACAAGGGAGATCAAAGGATGGGCCAGATAAACAATTACTGTAGTTCATTCAAGGTGAGACAGCATTCGTCAAAAAAGAGAGAGAGAGAGAGAGAGAGAGAGAGAGAGAGAGAGAGAGAGAGAGAGAGAGAGAGAGAGAGAGAGAGAGAGAGAGAGAGAGAGAGAGAGAGAGAGAGAGAGAGAGAGAGAGAGAGAGAGAGAGAGAGAGAGAGAGAGAGAGAGAGAGAGAGAGAAGGGGGTAAGTGGAAAGTGTTTTACGAAACTATTCAAATGCATTTCACCATGTCCAAACCAGCCACAATTTGCAATTTGTCTATCTTGAACATACAAATGCCATGCAACACATGTTTAATGTACCATTATGTAGTTACGTAAAACATAATTTCAGTCAAATGTGATCTAACAGTGGGTGAGATTAAGTCATCAACAAAATGTCCCTTCTCTAACCATTTGTTATGGTTGGTTAGTAAAAATAATTCAGATTAACATTAAAGACATCTGGTTGAGCCTAACTGACTCACATTTCACACTGAGTTAAGAAATAAAATAAAAAATCTCAAAAATAAAAATGGTTGCATTTTGTTGGTTGCAATTTACCAAGAACACAAAGAACACTAAATTGCTAAAAACACACACACACATGCCCATTAACACATTACAAATGCGTAAACCGAAGGCATCACCACTGCCTGCAGAGAAATGGTAGATGTGAAGATGTGAGCAGAAAAAAGCTGAAGAAGCAGGTTAATGGAGATCAAGAAAATAACTTAATTTAGAGTTGAAGAGATAGAGTGACGCAGAGATGAGAAGAAGAAGAAGAAGATGAGTAAGAAGACATTCAACAGAGAGCTAGCTTGCCGAAAGCTGTTGGGTGTTTGAGGGGGGTGGGTGTGTGTTAATGAGGTCACAGAGCCACTAATAAGAAATGAACTTGAATTAAAAAGTGACTAATGAAAATGTGTGTGTTTCCCATTACTGTGTTTGAGCGCGTGCGTGTACTGAGTGTGTTTGTAGCACTAATGGAACCACAAGAACCCACTTGTAGGACATACAGAAGAGCAAGTTACAAACTATTTTAACAAAGATGTGAAAATAAAGCAAAAAAGGCCATTTTTAAAAAGCACTTTTGTTGCCCATATTCACCACTTAATAAAACACGATGAGCATCCACGGAAAACCCCTCTAGGACAGATACAGAACTTGTATGTGCTTGTTTTCCATATGCCAACTTGTACAAGCATTTACTAAATTATTAAAAAAAATCAGACATAAATGATAAATGTATCATCATAGACTCCTTTACATTTAGCCTGCTTTCAGATATGACAGTTATAAATGCCTCAAGACAGAAAAAACATCTGCTGTCAGAGCAAAATATATTATGTGAGAAGCATTACAGCTTCAGTCTGAAATGCTGAATCTTCCCCTTTATAATGTTACAGAAAGAATCAGACTCGACTATAGCAATCCATTAGGTAGTTTATCTTGTGCTTAAGTGTATTACAGAAAATAAGGTTAAAGAGATCGCTATATATGTGTAATATCTTGTGTTTCACATCTTTATTTGCAGACAAACCAGACAGGTGCTTCACCCCCCTCCCAAAATCCTCTAGTAGCACAGAGCGGCTGGCGAACTAAACCCCTGCCCAAACACTCCTGTTCCCTCAGGGCAGTGGTACATTCTAACAGAGCTGGCCTTCAATGTTGTCATAGCAACAAGTCCCATAATTCCACCTATAGAAAGTCATTACAATCACTCTCAACAGTAAAAGAAATCACTTCCAACTCTCTCTCTCTCTCTCTCTCTCTCTCTCTCTCTCTCTCTCTCTCTCTCTCTCTCTCCTCTCTCTCTCTCTCTCTCTGCTACATCAACTACAAAGAGAGAATGAAAGATCTCTAAAACAAGAGAAACCACGAGATAGCACTGACAAAATCTCAAATAACAGGAACAGAACAGTCACATTAGTTCTCACAACAAGCTTTCCTATTTGGCGTTATCCATGTGAAGAGTAACAGAAACTGACAGTTTCTGTAAAAAGGCAAAATAAAACAGAAAATGCAAAAGCTAACCATTACTATTAACAGATGTTTGCCATTTGTGAAGGCAATACTAAAATAAATAATACGCACTCAAGCAATTCCTCCATACAAACTGACAAGCAGAGACATAAAAGCTTGGACAAAATTATGCATTGAAACATCTAGGGCTTGCATTAATCTAACTCCATCTCGTAAAGTAATCAGTCAGAACAATGGACGACCAAAAAAGCCTCAAAGCTCAACTGGATGTTTGTGTGTTGTGGTGTGTGCTAACAGACCTGGCTGATGAAACTGTGTGTGTGTTAAGGTTCCTAGGAAGAAGATAACAACATGAGAAACGTATCTTTGGGCTGTCTCTTGCCACTGTGGGTGTGAAACCACTATGCTATTTGCGTGTGTGTGAGTGTTTGTGTGTGTACCATAATTCCTGTGAGCAGACACACTCCCTTGCCACAGTAGGTGTGAGGCACCATATCTCCATATCCAATGGAAAGGAAGGTGATGGAGATAAGCCACATGGCACCCAAAAAATTACTGGTCACATCCTGAGCATCATGGTACCTGAGAAAGAGAAAAATGGAAAGATTTGACCACACTGAGTGTTTCTGGGGATAAGGGTTTGAAAAGGTGCTGGCTGGCCTCACAAACTAAAAAACATTCGTTAAGGTAAACATGAAACAGCATCTGTAATCTCACATAGGTTATGTATATTTCTGGGTCAAAATGAATGTTTATACTAATCTGACACATTGGATTGTGACACATTTTATACCAGAACATAGCCAAACCTTAATGCTGATTTATAGTTGACTCTGGATTTTAGACATGTTACCTGAAGTACTTCATAGTTTTTTATAATACTTCATAGTACTTCATAATATTTTATAGTATTGAATTCTAACTAATTATAACATATATTAATGGAAAGGTCTAAGACTAAAAATTAAGCATTTGACACATTTTCATAACAATAAACATAAAAAACTAAACATTTATATAATTTTATTAATAATATACAATTATTAATTAATGTTATTTTTTAAAACAAAAATGTAAATTTGCTTTAAAATGATCCAATATCTAAAAAAGAAAAGTTAATTGCTAATTGCAAGAAGTAGTTTGGATAGTGCATAATATTTCATATTATACATCGTATTTTTGGAACCATTTTACAATATTGTTACTTAATAGTTACTTTTAAAGAATTACATAGTTTTAAAAATGTTTATCCTAATTTTTGATCTTATTATTGTTACAGTATAGGTCAAGGGGTGTTTAAAAGCCCATCGTGTACGTGCTGGACCGTGTAAGAGCAGCACAAAGCCTGTAGGGAGACTGCGCTTCTGGAAAGGACCTTTTGCACATGATGACTTTGAATGCAGTGTGTAAAAATAGAGCAGATCCCTGTGGGCTCATGTCAGAAAGGTGCTGCCCTGATGGGGACGCGGCAACTGAAATGCTCAAACCGTCATGAGCAACGTGCCACTCGAGTCTGTGGCTATCACAAGAATCATCACAAATCAAGTCCCCGATCAGGGGAAACCCTCAATATTACACACCGCGTACCCCCAGCCCAACACTCATTCAGAGTTTGTAACCATGACAACACGACTGGTAGATTCAGAAACACCCACTCGCTGGCCCCAGGACCTCGTTTATCCTGCGACCCTTTTAAGATGCATGGGAAATCTGTTGATGGAAGTCGTGATTGGCTGGTGCCTGAAATACATACAAGACAGTCTGAATGTTGAGAAAAACAGGTCACCCAAAGAGAATGGTGTGAATGAAGGGGCTGAAAAAACATGACCGTCTTTTCTCTTATTTTTTTCTGTCTTTATCTTGCTGGTCTACATCTTCTCTCCTGATGGAAAGTGTTTGCACATCTGGACTGGTGGGTTATCATCCAAGCACTGCCACTTAATGGTGGGGAATCAGGTGATTCCTCATTAAACTTATGACACTTGACAGCATCTAGACAGAAAGTCGCAGTTTGTTCATTCTCTCTCACCTCTCACACACTCTTACGGTCCAGGCAGCGATAATCCACAGGGAGATACTGAAGACCAGCAGCACTGTTCCCGGGCAAATGGTCATCAAAGTCTTCATCACAAACCGTGTGTTAAAGTGCACCTGAAGAAAGAAAAACAACAACACACAGTTTCAATTCAATATAAAATCAAGAGAATTCATATAAAAACATTTTTTTTAGAAGTTCTAACAATTTATAGAGTGTGCATCTAAAATAATGCATACAAAAAAATCACTTATTTTTTTAGGAGGATGTACAACGAAAAATGAAAGTTTATGGTTTTGTGGTTCAGTCTCATTTTGTATGCAATAGGGCATGCATAAGAAAAAGCTTTTATTGCGAATTTAGTTTTGTAACATCTTATGTCTTATACTGTACCAGGATGTTTTTCTTCTATTTTATCTTGTAAATTAATGTATAAATAAGAATCTATAAACTTTGCACAGAACCAAATTGACTTAACAAATAATCTTACAGTTCCTTAAAGTAAAAGGTGGCAACTTGACATTTCAAGCTGACTCAAGACATTTAATAATAAACCAAATGAACTTAACCCATTCAAATCAAAGGCATTTTACAAACTATTTACAATGCAGTCATTTGATACAATTTATTACCAGCTTACAATTTATTACCAAAATACAAAATATACCTCCACTGTACTCCACAAAATTTACCATTGTCGTCATCATAATTATTGATCAATGTTATTTACTAAAGTCACATAAAGGGAAATTCTCTAGAAGAAATAGAGATTTCTGCATTAAGACAGACCACATGATCATTAATGTGAAAACAGAACATGAGAGCAAAGAGGATTGGCATTTACATCTCTTTGAAACAAGAGCTTCACTCAAAGGACAAAGTGATTACCCTCTCCAATCAGCCATTCAAATTAAAGTCCATCTGAACCATTTCTCCACAGTTTCACGTTATTTTCAATGGCATGGAAGGACAAAGTTTAAACTTTGAAATACCAAACACTTGACAGCCAGTCATTTGTCAACATCTCTTCAACAGTAAAGAGATACACAGTATTCACAGACATCAATCAGCCAACTAAAGGGGACCAGAGATAAACCTGCTCAAAAACATACAGCCATCAATCAAAAACTCTATTAAAGCAGAAAAGTCATCAGTTATATCAAGTGACACCAAGCTGTGAAACTGCATCCTCACAATGCAGAAACAATTAAACCATATTCATGTCCAAACCTGATCTTGTACTGAAATTACATCAAAGCTTTAAAATCTTTAAACCATCAGCAAAGCTGACAGGATCATCTTTCTCAAAGTCGCTAAACAAACCATATAAAAATAACCACAAAACTCTGTCATTCATGGCTGTCCTCATAAAATCTGACTGTTGCTTTTAGGTATAGCTACACTATCCCAAATGAAGTCCATTTGAATAAAAATTCAGGTTCATTCAGGAAACTGTAAAATATTGTAACTCACACTGTCTTCATTATTACAACCAATAATAATAATAATTCACACCCTAAAACCTCAGCAAGTATGAACTACACTTCCTAATTATGCTGTTTATGTTTTATATTGTATTAGAACTCAGTTCTTTTACAAAATTATGCAAATTAACACAACCACAAAATCGATTTGCACTAATTGCATATTTTCTAGCATACTCACTGGGACTATACAGCGGTGCTCCAGCATGGCTCTTTAAAATGCTAAAAGTGTGCTTGACTACACCACGGCTCTGGACGCTTGCCCGCTTATAATGCTGTTCTTTATCATTTGATCACTATTTGATGAATAACTGCTGCCATAATCAATAGAAAATGTATTTGACATCTGTTTTACATAAAATTCAAATTCCATATCATTTCTAAAAGTGGCAACAGTGTGACTTTGAATGTATCTGAAGTCTAATTTACATAGAAAGGTGAAGTGTTTGCTCTAAAAATAATAACAATGACTTGCTTCAAATACTGACTATAACTATTCCAGCAAATTTAGCAGCTGCTTAAATTGGATTGCAGGTGGTTAGGTAATAACTGACTGAATGCAATGGTTTATTAAATTCACCCCTTCAGTTTTAACCAAGAGGTATGACCTCTGACCTTGTTGAGTGCCCCTATGCTGCGGGAGGAGGCATCAGTGAAGAGTTTGCTGTGTAGCAGCATCACTCGGGCGATGAGGTAGAGTCTAAGGAACATGGGCACAGACAGCACCATGTCTAGATCCGCCTCCGCCTGCGAGGGAGTGTAGGAGAAGGCCAGCCGCGCCCGCCACTTGAATTTGAAGTTGCCCGGCACCGGGTGAACCGCAGAAACAATCAGCTCTAGGGCGATGAGCAGCACTCGCTCCATTGTCATGGCGATCCGCCAGTCGTCCGCACCATTGTCAATGACGAAGAGCTGAAGGGAAAAAAGAATAGAAATATTTACCATTAAAATGTTTTTGTCCTAACCAGATATGTCACAGGACATTTTGTAGTTGCCCAGTAATCCCTAAACTATATTCACAAGAGCCATTTGGAGTTTAGTGTTAGCTTTAGTGCTAATGCAAGGCTTAGAACTGAACTTATAAACCATTCTAATTGATTCTTTTTAACAAGTTTCATGTGTACAGCTATAAACCACCTAAACGTTGCTCTGTGCAGTCTCAGATTCCTGTACTTTGTACACACACATGCATAAAAAACTGAATGTCATCGAGTGTAACCACTCCTCAAGACTAACCATTCATCATACATTTAATCAAAAAGTTCAATGATGAATTAATAATTCAGACAGCTCATTAGAACAAAAAATAGAGCCGCTGTAAGTAACTGAACGAGTACCATGTTTCCTCAGAAGCAGCACAGGAGGCAAAATGAAGGGGGAACAGATTGATAAATCTCACCACGAGAACATGCTTAAATAGTCATTTAATCCTGCCAGGAAAGCCAAACAGATAAGAGCAATAAGCAAACACAATTCTGCTGGCATAATGTGCAGTGACAGTTATATGATTCTCTCTCTCTCCCACTGCAACTTCATGTCAGACGGTATATCAGCAGAGTCTAAGGATGGAACGGGAAGCTAATTGTGCTGTTGGCGGTGTTAAATGTGTTTAATGTTAATTGTAAGTGTTAGAATGGTGAGGTTTGTTTAATTGATAAGCAGAAGGCAAGCAGGGTTCTCCCCACTGAGACAGACACACACACACACACTCAAGAACTGCAAATTATTATATGTGAATCCTAGGAACTCATAAATGAAGTTATATTTCTTCTGAAATATACTGCTAATGCATGCATTTATTCACTATAAGGCTGTATGCGTGATTGTGCGTCCACAGTGCAACAGGTCTTCCTTCCATCCAAATCCTTTTCTGGGAATGCCATGATAATGTAAACAAGCTGCTCAGTGTATGTGTGTGTGTCTGACTCAATGTGCATGTGCATGTTGTATGTTGTATGGCAGTAAAATGTGCATGTTTTTTTTTCTGGAAAAGCCAGCCTCGTCATGGTGACTGTTGCCTAGGCGACAACATCAAAGACCAGCCAAGCTTAATTAGGGTCCCCTGGTGAGAGAGGGAGAGAATGACTGTGTGTTTGTATGTGCAAGTGTGCAAAAGAGAGAGAGAGAGAGAGAGAGAGAGAGAGAGAGAGAGAGAGAAAGGAGGTTGAAGAGAGTGAAAGAGGCAGAGAGGGGGAATGAATGTAAGAGAGAAATACGCATGTGTGGGTGGTTGCATGAAAAAAAAAAAAGAGAATGTGTGAATATGTGTGTGCATGAGAGAGCATCTGAATCGGTTAGGAACTTTGGTATGATTAGGTGTATGACTGGATTTTTGTAATATCCAAAAGCAATATGTACAGTAGAGGATGGATAATGGCCAATAATAATGCAATTTAACTATTACTTCTGGTAATCTTTGTCAATCATAGTTTTAGAGGAAGGGTGATCATTTCAAAGTGGTTGAATATCGGTCTATCACTGTCATTTGTATTATTACACACTGAAATGTTAAATTTTGATTGGTCAGTCATGGCATTCTGTGTTAAAAATCAATCATTGTACCTGGCAGCTGCACAGGTTTCATGTCATTTCTTTCCTCTGTGGTCTCTTTTTCACACAATAAAATGATTAAAATCAATATTTTATGTCCATATGTTTATTTATTTAACAAGTGGTCACATACTAAGCAGAAAAATGTTCAGTTAGCTGGTCATTATCGCAAAACAAACCCCTTTCGAATAACAAAAGACCTACCCTGTAAGGGTTTACTTTGCGATAATGACCATGTTGACTCTACATTACCCCTTACATATTTCAAAAAACACAAACATTTTTCTTCTTTTCCCTGCAAGTTGTACTTTTATGATCCAATATAATCATAGGAATGTTCCATCATAACTTTGTGCACTTAATGAAATATCACTTTTTTCTCTGCACGTTACCCCTAATTCATCTATCCAGCCCCCCATCCTGTCGTTCTTTTTTCATGCCACCAGGATATGCTGAATAATTAAATTCCATTAGTGAAGGTAATCTGTCAACATGAATGACTGGACCAAGCAGCCTTCCTCAGCCCATCAGAGACAGAAAAGGCAAGAGAAGAAGAGAAAACCCTGAACCTCCCAACAAATGAGGACCAGAGCCAATTAGGAAACATTACAAAAAACAAGGGAGGAAGAAAAGAACAAAAAAGTGTGAATAAAAGAAGAAAATTTAATGTGAACTGTTCCAAAATGGCAGATGAGACTGGAGCAGTATCTATGTGTAGGCATCTTAAATCTGTGGCAGGATCAAACAGTAAAATCTATTGCAACAAACACAAAATAAGTCCAAGATTGCAAATGAGTTGGAAATTATAAATAAATTATACATATAGGAAAGGAATACCTTAATTAGAAATATACATATATATGTACAGCATATATGCAATACATAATAATATTCATTATCCGTTTAATACTGAAAAGTATTACAAATTTGTGTTATCACTGTTATTAAAAATGTATTTTTCTACTCAAAATTTGTCTTCTTTACAGAATAGTGACAGACTTATTATTTTCATTTTTGTATTACTACACATTATGTTTGAAATACTTCATTCTAATTGGTCAATTGCAGTATGCTGTGCTTAAGAACTGTTGTATATGTCCCTGGAAACATAAAAAGTTGATTGTCTCTTGTATCACTTTTACTTATTGGTCTTTTTCACATAAAATAATTTCACCTCAAATCAATATTTCCATGTATTTATTTATCAAGTATTCAGCTGTGTAATAAAAGGGAAAGTGGTTAGGATCCATGATGATAAGTAGGATTCTGTTTTAAAAGGTAGCTGTCTACAGCATATACTGTTATACAGCTTTAATGGCGTTAATCTCTGTCGAGGTAATTGAATTGTAGGTTAGACACATTAAAATAATAAAATGCAGACAGTGGTATAATCCGAAAAATCAGCCTGTAAAGTCTCTAAAAACAAAAGCAGTGAGACCTGCTTGGAAGTACAATTACATACACTCCTACCTCTTCATCTCTCTCTCACACACACGCATATGCACATTTTCCCGTGTGTCGCCACTAGCAATAACAGCAGGAAATCCCTTTAGTTTCTACCAAGCAACAACTCACACCCTCACACACAGTGACACTAAGCAACAAGACGTGCTGTGACAGTGCTTGAGCAATGTTCTGGAAATGTTTTCTTATCATTCTGTTGTCAGTACCACCTGTACTCTACTAGAGAGTTTATCAGAGTTAAAAGCATTACCTGTAAAAAGTATACTATTTACAAGTATGCTGTTTACAATATGATTAAAGACTTTTTCTTTCTCCTTTACAGAAATGTGGCATCCTTACCAGGTTGTTGAGAAATATTATGGATATATTATTTTTAAGGGTTAAAGTGTTATGTTATTAATAAAGGAAATGTGTATTTGGGTGCTGTCAGTGTCACTAGTTAATCACCGTTTAAAAATTACACTTTGGCCAGAATTTTTATAATAAAGTGTGTTTTACTACTGTTTAATTTTCTGTGATGTAACAAAGACAAAGTATTTTTTAAATATATAAAAAGTGTGTGCATAATAATTAGAAAAACCTGCAATCAGTAACTTTTGCCTCTTTATTGCCACCGCTGTTTGAAACATAAAATTGCAGGTTAACTTATGTAACTATCTTCAGCAGTGTTCCAGTCAAATGCTGTCAAATTGATATTTCCTGTAAAATCGTACTCAGTAGCTCAAATTATACATCATTATTACAAGCTCACCATTGGTTTGTGCCATTTTTTATCTTTTATAGTTCTGACTCTATATTGTCCATGTTGTGTCAATACTCAATTTGGGACCTCAACTTTACAGCATGACAAGTCTCTGAAGACAATGAAGTTTCCAAAGCACATAATAAAATCCCCTCAGGCAACAGTCTCCAGAAACAGTCCAACCTTGAACTAAAGATAATTATGAAATTGGCTTCAAGTAATGCTGGTGATACACCAAAATCTTTAATGGGTCCAAGCTGAAGTTGCACAGCCATGAATCATTTTTAATGTGGTTCTACAGAAGCCAAGTTGTAGGCACACTTCAACCAGGGATGAAGCTTGTTGGCTCTTGGAGGGAAATGCACTTACATTAACATTAACATGCACTTGAGTACAAACTTTACCTCAGAGAGCCTTTTAGTCATATTAGCGCACTGATAAACACACAATACTGCTTCTGTGAGCACATTGAAACGGTCTACAAAAGGTAATTTTGGCTAAAGATTCAAAGCGCTGCTCTTGTATTTTGTATTTTGTACCACCAACTGTGAGTCTACAACTATAATGTTAACAATACAGAAGAAAAATAACTTTGGGATCACTTTCAGAGCTGATAAACAATAAAATATTGAGCCAATCAAATTTATATGGCTCACACATTTAAAATGTAAAAACACTGTTCTGCAAGCTTAGAATAAACATAACAGATTATACATTAGTGTAGACACTAATATTGCTATCGTTATAGTTATTGGTGTGAACAAGCCTCAAGACTGTGTTGATTTGGGAATGTACGATTAAAGAGAGAGCACCAATTCAATCCATTTTCCAAGATCTCGGGTCTCAAAACAGACTGAGATTGTTTGCAGTATTTACACATATATAAACTATAACCCTGTTTCAGAAGTCAAATTTGAAAATACAAAACTCATTCTCATCATCAGCTTACAAAAGTCTGATATAAAGAATTCACAGACTCAAAGAGGAACAGAGAGAGAGAGAGAGTGAGAGAGAGAGAGAGAGAGAGAGAGAGAGAGAGAGAGAGAGAGAGAGAGAGAGAGAGAGAGAGAGAGAGAGAGAGAGAGAGAGAGAGAGAGAGAGAGAGAGAGAGAGAGAGAGAGAGCAACACAAAATGACTTACAGTAAGTATAAATCAAACAATAGATAAGTGTTTTAGAGGAGGATTAGATGACAGTAAGAAGTTCTATCATCCACTTCTATCACACTATCTTGTTTCTCTATATTTATTACTACATGCATTATTAATTATATTCACTTTGTTTTTCACTTTAAATATGTCAATTTCTCTACAGACATTTTGCAACTTTGTTTTACGCTACTTTTGTTTGTCTGTCGATTGCTTTATTTATGTTCGGCTACGCTGCAAATGACTAGGTGATACAAATGCACAATTATTTGTCATGCCAATAGACCACATTAAACTGAAACAAAACTAAGACGAGGACATAAATTGACTAAGGAAAGAATGTTAGACAAGGAGGTTATTCAATGTTAAAAAATGAAGTGGGAGATTCCAGTTCAATTCTCTGGATTTGACTGAATTGTGAAAGCAGCTGTTACATACTTTACTAGTTTAAATCCGGGTGGTTGGAGAGAAAGTTTCTGATGTCAGATGAAAAGCTGTTGTTAGGGCAAAGCATCTTTAATAAAAGATTACAAAAATAGATTTTTTTTGTTTTTGAAATAATATACACTGATGTAAATTAAGTACATCAGACACTAAGACAAAGACCATGTATTGATTCTCAAGGGCCGAGTCTGATTTCATGTTCACTTTAAATACGGTAAGCCAGTCAGAATAACCTTACTTTTATTTCGACCTTCCAGCTTTAAAGACGTTAACATTGACCATTCCAAACCTTTTTCACTAGCTCTTTCTATCCTTCCAGTTGTTTTTCAAGTTTGCGTGTGCGTTTCTTTTGAGAATGCAGCGATTTCTCAAACTGTATTCATTGATAAAGGGCATGCATGCTTCCTTTCAAAGTACTGTAACTGTCAAACACTCACAAAGTGACTCACTGTTTTCAGGCCTAAAAATATCTGCTAAATGTCTCAAAGACGCTCATGCTTCTAAAGGAGAAAGGAGGCGAGTTTGAAGAGAGTTTTAAGGCTTGTATGTAACACGCTAAGCTACAGACCGCTGCTGTCAGTGACCAATGCTAACACACTATTAGAATAATGCAAATGAGGAGTTGAGATTAGCTGTCCTTGCTGATGGCAACACCCTGAAACAACATTACTCATCTGTTCATTATGCCATGGTACAAAATGGGGGTAAACATAAGGGTAAAAACATCAAAAATAAAAAAAAGGAGAAGAAGAAAAAGTTTTATTTCCTGCTTGTTTTTGTTTTAGTTTGTTCAAGCTTGTAGTAGCTATTTACAACAAACTTTGTGCAATACTATATTACTGCACATATGTACAGCAATGGCAAAAGGTGATGTTCAGTCAGCATATTTGTACAAATAACTTTTAATACCTCTTAAATTAAACCATCAAAATATTCAAATGGTACAAAATGGAGAAAAGTGAACTTGGTTAAGGTATATACAGAATTATTTTGGAAAAAGCAAATTACAGCAAGCAATATGATTTAATTTGTAATATTTAAAAGATTGCAAAACGAAACAAAAACACTCATACATGCATCATACATTGAATAGAGTTTAACAGTGATTTATATTTTGTTGATAATCAGTTTACAACTAGACAACAAGTATAAAATCTTTAAGAGACTTAATGTTCCAAAGTCAGACGTCACTTTGGCCATTACTGTATATTATTTGTGTGTGTGTGCATGTGTTTACCTGCACCTCTCGAGCATGGTAAGCGATGATTAGTCCAAGAAGAATGATGGTGGAAAGACTTATAAGACACTTCAATGCCAAAGAATACATGGAGGTCTGAAACAAAAACACAAATTGCATTACACACATTGGGTTTAACATTACGCTTTAAAACTACATGCATAACACACCATTATTACACAAACACAAAACCAGTGGTATACCACAAATCCTGCCCACAGTAGTAAAGTAATGCATCAGCATTTACATCATTAGTGCAGTAGTATCACTGATGGAGTTGCATCAATTTCATCAATACTTGATGCTTATTTTTCACAGTTGAGCTACACTGGCTCTCAAGCGACGATCCGTGTGTGTTTTCTATACACTGTGAATCAATTTTTAAGCTGTGATTGTTATTCCTGTGTTCAAAATCATTAAGGCCGTCTCTATATAATAATGTCTGTGTTAAATCTTGTACCAAATTCTGTAAAATCTTAAAAGGCAACCAATTTTAGTATAACTTGTATATACTTTGTATTTAAATCCTAAAGAAATTCAATTACATTACATCACAGACATGTGCACACACTTCATGACACCACCTTCTGACAGACACACAGCTTGTCCCCCATGTAAAGCAAAAGTTTTAAATCATTTCCTGCATGAGCATCAGTGGTGTCCAACTGAATCGCAGACATTATTAGATTGGCCACCCGTGGGTCTAATTTAAAGTTTGGTAGCGGAAGCATTATTCTACACAGACAGACAGTGGTATCTGGGGACCCACAGCTCCTTAAACAGTCTTTCACTCACACACCCACAATTATATATACAGTGCTTCTAACAGGACCAAACGCACAGTGTAGCAATCCAAAAGCTGACAGTTTATCAATACAACATCTGACAGATTTCTAATGGAAATGTTAAAGGGCAGCACGTCCTAAAATATAAATTACTCTCATGTTGTTTCAAACCCCTTTGACTTTCTTCTGTGGAACACAAAAGCTGATGTTATGAAGGTCGTTAGCGACTGACAGTCTCGGTCCCTATTCACTTACACTGTATGGAAAAAGAAGCCACGGGGAAAAGAAGAAACCAAATATGGTGATAATAATGACAATATTGATTGTGGCTCGAATAGCAGCTGGGAAAAGTTGACATTTTAGTTGACATTTGATATTAGTGGTCAGACATACTTTAGTGTGCCACAAAAGCATGACTGTGTTCTAGAAATAAATCCCAAAACCACAACCCGTGTCTTGTTATATTTACAAGCTACTTTATAAAAATACAAGCCCAAGGTCGCTAATTTACCCACGGAGGACATGGTCCTGGATCAATATTACTATGAACCAATCAGAAGTTATGCTTTGGTTTTGGGCTGGTATTTTATGTTGGTCCACCATTTCCGGAAAATGACATTAAACAAGGAACTTGGCTAAATCATTATAATGCATTCAGTTTCAATTTTGATTTCTTTAAATAAAAACATAATATATAAGACATCACATACAGTTTGAACTCAATACACACGCAGGAAGGAAACTTCTATCTCGCTCTTTTCTTGCTTTTAATCAACTGACCAAGCTTTGCTGATTTGTTACTATCTTTCTAATTGAGTTCTCTGTTTCTGTTACATGACTATCATTGTCCATGTTATATATATATATATATATATATATGTGTGTGTGTGTAACCGTGAGTATGACGAACAGACTCACAGCTAGATTAGCAGTTATTGATCAGGTCGTGGGCATGATGGACAACATACAGAGGTAATAGGCTTCCTGAGGACCATTAACTTCAACAGCCTTCTCTTTCTATCACACACACTCAATCTACCTCCTGCTCTTACTCTTTTCAATTTCCTCCATCTATTCAGCATCTTCTCTTTACTTCTCCCTGGTCCTTTCATAAAAATCCAGCAAATCTGCTCTGACGTCTGAATACACAGTCATCTTTGAGCCTTCTGTCTGTCACGCAGTAGCGTGAGCACACTCGCACGCATTCACACACAGACATTCACAGTTGAATGTACTGCCACAAACACACAGTCATCTGTGATTCTAATGCAATTACTTCCTCTTGTTTCAGGCTCTTCATATATCGCTGATGTTGGGTGCCGTGACTCACCTAAAAACTTACAATATGAGCCTCCCCACACAGAATGAAAGAACATAATTTGTCAAATCCTGATACACAAATAGCAGTCAGTCACATCTTAACCATCACATAGGAAGGACAACATCCTCACACACTCATACTTACTCACACATACAGTATAGATGTGATCAGGTCATGAAATGTGATCAAAAGTGATACACACAAAAATCCAAGACAAAGACAGATTTTTAGATGATTAATGTTGCTGTCTATGTAGTGCTGTGTGTGTGACCCCTCAAACAAAACACTTTATCTGAGTCACCCAGTCTAATGATATAAACCCCCTGGCCAAACCAATCTCAAGAACAATATACTTTATCATTCACCTACGTTCACTCAATCTACACAAAGCAAACAAAACATCATTACCTCTAAACACACACACACAAACTGAACCCTAGATGATAACATATTCTGTCTCACCTTTAGCAAAAAAAAAATTAGAGCTTGCTCATTTATAGTTTACAGTAAGTGTTAAGAATATTTTGGGTATGTTTTAATATTAGTTGTGTATCAGTTTTGTACCAAATGTATCTCCTGTAATTCCATAATGGAGAATTTAAAACAGGTATTATTATTCAAACACATTCAAAGTTTATGGGATCCTTTGAAGTTTATGGAATTATTTGGTCTTTAAATAGATATTTAACTTAAATTATACTTATTTTAATTAATATTTTAAATTGACTACAGACTTTATGTGTAGGCAAATGTGCTTGAGACATTGTTTTGATTTGAATGTAATTTATCATTTTAACTGATAGCTTTGCTATTTAATCAAACAAAACAACATTATAAAAAAAGCAAATGTTACAAAAACACTTCTATAACATATCTAAGTTACTAATTGCATTTTTAATATATTACTGAGAACATTTAATAGACATAAGTCTTATTCACTAATAATTGTGTATAATATTTGTATTAATATGCACATATGAATTTCTCACAACACATGAATTTGTTATTAGTCATGTTGTGTTACTAAATATAGTGTGTTAATGAAAAGTGATAGGTTAGTAATTTGCATTAAACACGCCAAAACCAGCTCCATAAGGGCTTTCCACAACGCAAAGCAGATTCTAAATAAAAATCCATTATTGAATGACCCATTGTTTGCATTTACAAAAAAATATTTTTCTATCCAAAATGTACACACAGACACACAATTCCTATTACGCGCTGACTGACACACACACACACTTGATTACACACTGACATACACCATTACACCCCTGAAAACCCAATTACACTCTCAGAGGCCAAAGGAAAGATGGAAAGGCGAACAGCCATACAGCACGCAGTGACACACAGCACATACATTAAGCTTAGCACTAATGTTCATTTGAGAGTCCTTTTAATTCAATGCACTATTGCCCTAACTCTCTCTCTCCTGCACTGACCCTCCCTCAGGCTCGTCCATCTCCTTTCTGTGTGTGCTGATGATTATTGCCCCTGTGGGAGAGCAGTAAAGAGCGTTAGTGTGGCAGGAGCAGGATTAGGTCTTTTACATGATGACTCAGCTGATATTACACACACACATATATTAGTTTTTCTATCATGACTTTTCATCAACTTCTATTGTGTTTATACTGAGCTAATGATATATGATCTAAACTTACACATACCTCAAAACACCTAGATTTAAGTAAAACATTAAGTATGGGGACTGCTGACTGCCCCCACAGTGTAGGTGATTTTAGGTTTCTTTAAAGAGATGTTTGGTCCTTACAAAGTAAAACCTGACGCACAGACTTTAGAAGATATATTAGTTAGGACCTCTCAATGGTTTTCATAAAAGATATTAATGATTAAAATATTTATTACTATACCCTATCCCTAACCCTCTTTGTCTTAATTAACTTTATGCCAGTTAATTAAAACATTTTCAATATCTTTAAATAATATTTTTACTCATATATTTTTCCGTAAAAACACAGTTCATTCTGTACACCCACATATATATTTGGATACTTAAAAAATGGTTTGGTATGTTTATAAGGCCATTTTCCTCCAGGCCAGGTCCCCAGGCAACCTCATGAACAGGCAACAGGCTGACCAACGGAGGCATCCACACGCTTCCGTGCATCTACTAAAGTCAGAGCCAAGACCTTCCCCAGGGAAACCATGACAGCGTGACGGGTGTGTGAAAATTACCTATTGATTTGACAGAAGCTTTTCCCAGGTATTTAGAGCTGTAATGCTGTATTTATTCACGCTACTAAGGTTTAAAAAGGTCATTTTACATTATACAGTAGATTCCTGAGATCAGGGATTTTCAGGGATTTCAAAATCTAATCTGCACCTGTAGATAAAGTTGTAGGATTCAAGATCAATGTTATCTTAAATGAAGTATATTAAAAAATAATTTTGCTGGATTTGTAGGATTTGTATTAATCATGAAGCACTTTTTACCACGTCAACTTATTCATACAAAAGGTCAGCTATCTTGCTTTTATTGAAACACGCAAGATGTTCAACAAAATCATGCTGAGACAAAATTGTTTCACACATTTTGTACAGCATGAGGAGTTCAGACCAGCTCGAGTGCATGCTGTCATTAAGCAAAAATACGGATTAATTCACGTTAATTCTTCAAATAAAACCATGTGCATTTAATGTGCATTAAATGAAAAATGCAAAACTAAAGCTTTTTAGCATATCAAAACTCTTTTATAATTTAATATCTTACTATTCACAGAATGTACAGATGGTAAACAAACAGGCAGCATGAACGTCCAAATATTTGAACAAACAAAGCTAGTAACACTGGCTCCTATTTCACCCTATTCTACTGTTCTGTTTTTCTCAATTCTCTCTTTGTCTCGTTCTGTTTCCTTTACCTGTCTATTTTAGGAAGAAAGCATGTGTAGTGTGAATGAACCAGAGATTTTCTGAGAAAGGGCAGCTGAGCATGTAAGACACACACATTCACCTTTCTACATACACCTACACACAATCCACCAAATTTAACATGAATACAAACGTACAGTCACACTCGTTTGTGCAGGGACCAAAAAAACATTTGCCAAAGCCCAAATGCAAATAAAATTTGATTGGGAGAGTAAATAAAAGGGAGTTACTAGTCAATGCATGACAAATTCGAATCAAAGTCATACAAAAACACCTGATATCACTTAGATCTTTTTAGTCCCAGTGGAAAATCTGTCATGCTTGGCTTAAACAGGATGCTGAGATAAGTTTTCTTTACAACTGTATGTGCCGACAAAAATATTTGGAATGTTTTTCGCATTATGACCAATATGAAAAATGTGGAAAAATCATTGTTGAAAAATGTTGTTGAGAGACAAAGACTCTATCAAATTCCCAGTGACACAATGATTTGTACTTCCTGTCACCAATATACACAAAATGTGTATTGTTGTCACAATGTAGGTTTTAAGGCTGCAAATACATGATTTAGAAAAACTGCATGCAATGGCATGTGTGGCAAAAAGTTATTTGTGATCCCTGAACTTTTTTCAAATACACATAATAATTAATAATTATATAATTAAATAATCAAATAATTTTTATATAATCTTTTATAATAATAATTAAATTTAGACCAACCCACACATTTTCACACACCTAACCAGATACAAAGAGTTCATCATCATCTTTATATGCCCAAGCTGCCTGTCTGCTTGAATACACACAAACGCGGCTGCCATCTCCTACAGTGGTTAGAAAAATGTTTTGGACGTCTCATCAGGAATTCCCTGCTGGTTTAATCCTTTTAAAAGCAGCTGTCACACACATGCACACACACATGCACACACACACACACACACACACACACACATCTAAAGTGGTGTGCCATCAATAGGAGCTTGATGGTGTGCGAAGGTGATTTTCAATAATCGATACAGGCAATTACTCAAAGGGCTGTGCATACAACAGCATCATAAGCAGCCATTTGCCATAATCATTTCCTCTGACATTACACTTGCCCTTATTTAAATCATTCATTACAGAAAAAATCTTTTTCTAGGGAAGTCACCACAGGAAGATTGCGGAATGGCAAATCCCCATTAGATCAGTCCAGTCAAATTCATACAGTCTGGAAGATGTTTAGAGCATCAGTATCTCACGTATCTCCGGACCTTTAACAGTAATGCACTGAGAGAAAAGCCCTTTAATTGCTCTGAGGGACGACGCAGCACTAACAGGCTTCTATTGTGCTGTTTTATAATGGCTATAATGGTATACAATCAGCATGGCCATTATTCATGTGCAAACTTGACTCACTCACCCGTTTTCCATCTCAAATAAAGAGATTTTATTACAGCCTTTCATTTCATCTCTCCTAACACTCACTCGCTTTTCTCTCCCTCTCCAATAACACTCCCCCGTTCACCGCCCACTACAATAACAGAGAGAGAACGATAGAGAAAGAGAGAAAACACTAAGGATAGTGAGCATGAAGGAGATCCAGACCAAAAATAATTATCAGAAGAGAAGAGGAAAGCAACCTTCTGAGAAGCTTCAGAGAAAAGGAGATAAAGAAAAAAGAAAAAGTGAGTGGGTGAGACAGAAAGAAAAGAAGAATAAAGAGAAAAGAGAGCGACACAGAAAGCCAGATGGAAAACAGAAAGAAAGATACTGAGACGGAGCAAATTTCCTATATGTCTGCTATATCACAGCCACCTGCAGAACAAGTACAATGAGCCCGTGTACAAAGTGCTTTCCAGAATACATGCTGAGACAGATCCATTCAGAACAGTGCCAGACAGAAAAAGTCTCACACAAACCCGCTTGGGTACACAGATACACTAGACATCATACTGTAGCTCTGTTCCAAAATCTAGTGAACTGACTCTCCGCCGAGGTAGCAGTCTAAACACCATGGATCCGAGATGTGAAGAGCCTTTCAAGTGTATTATATACTGTGAATGTATATATGTCTAACGTGCATTTATTTGAACTGTTCGATACATTCAATTTTTTAAAATCACTTTATCACTAAGCTTGTTGACATGCATTCTGGGAGTGCCCTTTCCACAAAAGATACATTACAGTATCTATTTAGGCATAATTAAAATACCTTTTCCAACACCCTGCTAATGATGTCTTTAAATGCTGCCTTTAAATGCTGGAGCAAATTGCTGGTTTTGAAAGGGCAATTACATCAACAGGTTGCTCCCCAGCAAAAATTATTCAACGGACACAAAATTATTTCATAATGAGCTCATGTCTGTCTGTCACTCTCAATCACGCAAACATTCAATGCATCTTCTGTTTGAGGTTCAGACTATAGCTATTACTTTAGAAAATATTTCACCTTGACATGATGTGTCATATTCAATCATTAAGCCATTTTTAATTTAATAGTTCAGGGATCAGTCCCTTACACACCTTCGGATCACGCTGATTTTTAGAGATTGCCTATACCTCACATGCTTCTGGTCTGTAACTCCAGTTTGTGCATATAGGAATTCGTAATCGGTTTAAGAGGCGGCTTATTTCGCATAAATTTCAACACTTTGTATACAATGTGAATCGTACAAAAATTTAGATTATTTGGAAAAGCAATACTGAAGCCCTGGCTCTAACCTAACAGTAACTGGTGCGAAAGCATATTGTACTAAAATGTACAAATGAGACTGTAATACTCATAAACTGTAAAAAAAAAAATTGCCTTCTTAAATTTGTAAGTATAATCAACTTTATTTTCAAGTATTTTCAACAATTTTTACATCATTTTAACTCACCAAATTAAGGTCAACTATTTAAATTATGTTATTTTATGTTATAGAAACTCATCACTGCCCAGAAGTTGAAATTACTTGTAATCCCAAGTTGATTGTACCTGAAGAATTTTGTGAAGCAAATAATTTTTTTTACAGTGTACAAATTAGCCATCTTGTAAAATAGCTATGAGATTGTGTTGGTAATTCCAGTTAACAACATGTTGACAAGATGCATTAATTAATGTTGTTATGGTAAATCACATACAGTAAATTCACCTTAACCTATTTAAACAAACTGTCAACTACCATAGACAAATTTGACCAGTATCTTACAGTCGTTTACCGTATCTACAGTAAAGAGCTTTACTTATAGTATGTGGGTGTAAGTGAGAAACCTACTGTGCAAAAAATGTCTACATCAAAGAGGAAATAAAAAAAATAATACCCTGAAATTGTCAAATTTATTTAGCTGAAAAATAATTACTAAATAATATCAACACCAAAGCTGTCTCTAATTAGTTGGTCCCAAGGCACTCACTACACTTTCCTCACAGACGTCTATGAGGTAAAGCATAATTAAGGGTGTGCAGCTCTTAAAAGCCCTTGTATTAATTATTTTAAACAAAAACTTTTGATCCCATCTCACTTTATGCATCTATGTATTATTATCTCCCATTCAGCTGTCCAAAATTGTTTTTGTGCCTTTAGACATCCGATATGTTCTGTCTCTCCTTTCAAGACATGCTTCTATTGACCACAACAGTATTGCTAACTTTGAAGTCCTATTGCGCGTGTATGTTTGCACACTAAGATAGATGCAAACTATTTAAAACATGCACGCTTACACCCTGACACACAAGTTCAACATTAGTGTCCTTTGCTCAAAATGTTGACAAATGCCATACCACATTTCCAAGAACTTCATCTATGTTGCGGTTAGATTTTCAAAATGCTTGTGCTATTCTTGTGTAACGTAACAGTCTTGAACCTTCTAAATAACAGTGCTTTCTTTGATGCCTATTATAAGATGTTTGGATGCTCAGAGAAGATGCATCTGAACAGATGCGAAACTGCTTTAATACAAATTCAAAAGAGATGAAAACATTTTAGTTTAAAGGGCCATCATGATTTTTAAATTAGATTTTGGTCCACAGACATCTGTTATTGTCATTATGATTGAGTAAGGCTAACTTTATAGTCTGTTATACTTTGTTTTATATTTATTTATGGTTGTACACAAGTTTTATAGATATTTTTTGGATCATCATGTTGAAGGCACACAGCAGGAGCAGCAGAACGCATTACACCTGCACATTCATCTAATAAGTTTCCTGGTTTATGAAGTCCAGTAAATGGCTCACCTTACTGTAGACACCCCAGGACAGCTCGGTCTCAATCACCATGACAACAATGCCAAACATGCCGAATATGAGGGCATAGTCACTAAGTCTCTTCCTCTTTTCGAACAACGCCCTCCTGTGGCCTAGTTTGTAGCCGATGTTTTGATTCTTACGTTTAGGAGCTTTGGAAGCGGTCCGCCCCACCCCTCCAGCAGCACCACCCCTCCTTCCGTTAGTCCCACCCGCTGTCATGCCACCCAACATGCCCCTACTCTCAGAGAGGGCGTGGTTCTGGTGGTAGATGGACATTTGGTTGGCAGAGGACTCGAGTTCGTAAGCGTGTCCGTAAGGCGGATCCTCTTTTGAGGATATAACAATCTCTGGTGGGTTCTGGGATTGTGACTGGCTATGCTGAGAGGAGGGCGCAGTCCCCTGGCTGGCACCTGTCCCGCCCTCTTTGGTGTCGCTGCCACTGTCCGACTCGATGAGGTTCCTGCGGGAGGCGCTAAGGCGGCTTAGAGGTTTCATTACGCCACCGCTGTACTTGCACGAGCTCATGGCGATCTCCGTAAAGGGGTTGCTGTCCCTCCTGTGCACCAGGGGACTGGCCTGCCTATGCTTGCACCCTCTCTCACGTTCCCTTTCTCTCTCTGTAGAAGGTGAATGAGAGGAGTAAAACAGGGCGTTGTAGATGGGCGATGTCTCTCCGCTCAGGCTGTGTTGGCTACCGAGGCAGGAGGACAGTGGCGTGCTGGTGGGGTGGAGCGCGTTGGGTATGGGCGTGGACAGCTGGGGAGTTGTGGACAGGGGTAACTTGGGCAGTGATGCCGGAGGAAGATTCGGCGTGGTGGGCGAAGGTGTGCCATTGAGACGCTCCAGGCTGCTGTTGCCCCCCGTGTGATTAGAATGGTTGGTCGCGGGGTAGCTGCCGGAAAGGGGGGAATGGGAGATACTACTTAGAGGGAGGGGCGGACGTTGCTCTTCGTCTTCGTTCTCACTGAGAAGCGCCAGACTCAGAGAGGGAGGGGGATCCATGGCAACCAGGCTCCAGCAGGTTTGTTTGTGCTCTGCTCCTCAACTCTGGAGTTTAGAGAGAGAGAGAGAGAGAGAGAGAGAGAGAGAGAGAGAGAGAGAGGAGGAGGAAGAGGAAGAGGGAGAGAGAGAGAGAGAGAGATGGTCATATTTATAAGAAAAGAAAATAAGCACATCACATGCAATAGATGGGGACTCCCCTTTAATTAACAGAGGAATAGTGCATAGATTGAAATGGTTGGTTGACACGAGTTGCAATGTATGGATTTTTCCTCAAGAGTTGATGAACCCATCCACAATTTATTTATCGTTTTAAGCATTTGCTCTCTCGCCATCAATCGCCCCCCTCCTCTCTCTCTCTCCTTTAAGCAATAGCTGTCAAATAAATGCAACCAAGAGTGTCTGGATTATTAAAAACTTATGGTTAAATCATGTCCTCTGGACTGATCTGTGACAAATATAATTGACCAGCCCTACACTGATCTATAGAAGACGCTAGAGGGAATTTTCTATTGCATCCTAAAATGAGCATGAAACAGACTAAAGCAATGCAATAATTTGGCAAAGGTATAGTAATTTAGCAATGGTCACTTAAATAAAAACCTACATCACTTTAAATGTCATTTCTCCGCTATATTATCTTAACAGACACTTACCTCCGTCTGTCAGTCAGTCTCCTCGTTCATATGGCGATTTCAAAAGCGGTGGAAAAATATTCCTTCACACTTTTTCTTTTTCATGTTGTCACAATCATGTCATCATTTCTTATTTGCTTCGTTGCCGACAGCCTGTGATTCCAGATTGAAGGTTTTGAATTACAGAAGTAAAAAGACGTTTCGCGATATTGACTAAAAAGCCTCGTAAGATCGAGAGCGGCTGTTGCGTGGACCACCTGCACATCGAGCGCAATAAATAAGCAAAATAAATAAGATTTTCCACGCCGTTGAATATTTTAGGAAATAAATCCACTCGTTGCGTTAATAACTTGGAAAAGCATCTTAGCCCTCTATGAACATCGATTTAAAGTAGGCATTTGTAGATAAGTAAAGGTAAAAACTAAGATAAGCCTGACATGACGTCTAGAAATGGATGCATATCGTCTAGCTCTCATTCTGACAGCACGTCTCTCATTCTCTCTCTTTCTGTCCCTCTCAACTCCTCTTTTGGGCTCCGTCTCTCCGCCCTAGTCCCTCCTCTCTGCTCCTCTCATTGGACAATCGCCACAGAAGTTAAATAAAATAAGATATAAAAAATAGAAATACATTTTAATTTTGTAAAACCACCTGCTGCCCCCGTTCTTCTTTTTACCAGCCATAAAGATTATTTTTTAAAAACATTTATACCAATAACTAATAGTAATCTATCTAATATTAATGACTAACATAGTAAAATAAAATTATGATAGAATAAATAAAATAATGTACATTATACAATATATGTATTGTTCTACTGTACAGCATCAATAAAGTTATCCATGTACGTTTTGTATGAAGGAACACCCTTTCATATCCTTTACTCCAGAGATGAATACACAAAAGATTCAGCAACAACCCGTAGGCTGAATTGTTATTTAGGTCACTGGAACGTGACATAATTTGTCAATGTCAGCGTAGATGAAACCTAAACACACAGCCGCCTGGACATGTCAAAGATTCACCAACAGGTGGAAAACACACAGCCCCTTTGTCTCCAGAGCCATCACCTGTCACAGGTCAGACATATTTCTTAAGATATCCTCACTCGGCAAAACCTAAAACGACCACAAAGCCATGTATTATATGGTGATCTAGGAATAAAACAAAACCACAAATACTGCTCACCGTCGCTAATGGACAACATTGAGTATCCTACAGGCTGTCTAAAAAAACCACAATAAAGTGAAATGAAACGGCTTAAATCAGCTTCCAGGTAAAAGTGGCTCATCTCTTTGCTATCTCATGGCAACAGTGTCCTCTCCATCATGTCATTATGTTCTCATTCCGGTAATTACCACGTTAGATACCAACATTTCTCTCTCGCTGCTGGGTTCTTAAACCGGATGAGGCTCCATTAGTGTGGACAGAGATTTTATTTGACAGGTATGAATAAATTACAAATTTATGTCACTAGGAGGTTTTTTTCCTGGATTTAGGGACTATTACTGCACAAGCCATATGCTTCCCTTGTGACATCATCAGCAAAAAAACAGAGTCATCATCCACACTGTAGTCATGGAGATGATGAGGGGTCACATGTTCAGTGTATGTGTCCAGGCACAGTATAACATAATCTAAGGGCACAGCACAGGGTTATTTTACAGCCTACCAATCCAGATTTGATAAAACAATGGCACTGAGAGGAAACTGGGAGGATCAAAGACTTGGCCAAGGGATTAAGTGAGAAATAGACAGAAAAAATTGCTAAGGGAAAGACAGATCAAGAGAAATTGAGTAAGAAAAGACAGATAGAGGAAAGTTACAGCTCAGGGTCAGCAGAAAACCAGCAACCATTCCCCTTGTCCACCCTACTGGAAAGATCAGGACACAAGGACAGTGACATAACGGAGCATAGCTGTCCAGTTATATCTGAAATGAACAGAAGAGTGAACAAGAGATGATGACAAGTGACACTGGGAGAGAAGTGTAATTCTTGCGTGCTTCATGTGTAAAATGCCTTTACAAATGAATAGATGATGACAATTTTTACCGTGTTATTATCACATTCACAAAATTTTCCATCACAAGGATGTCTACAATTTACCTTTGCACAATGCAATTTAACACTTTAACACACCGTTATCTGATAGAATGAAAAAAACTTAAGATATAACTCAAAGGACACAACAGCACTAACAAAAAGAGAAAAAAGTGGGAGAAGCAAATCGTTAGAAAAGGATGAAATGTGTTTTGTTGCTTTCAATCTTTCTGGCAGTAAAGGTTATGGATAGAGAAAACAGAGAGATGAGGGCGATAGTGACACCAAACAAGTGCTTTTGTTCCTTTTGTGAGGAGAAAAGGTCAGCTCAATCCTAAAGGACACCTCTGAAATTGCACATTACATTAGAAGACAATGAAAATTGTTGAGAAACAACTACCAAAGAGGAGGAGCGTTCCTATTTTTCATCTCATTCTTATTTCCAATTGCACTTATCTTTCACCTCTCACTAACAAACGTGTAGGCACATTTGATTCATGAGCGTGTGAAAGGGATGCTGCATCCACGCAGGCCGTAAAATTCCCATTTCCACCTGGACCAACTAACTTGCACGCAAAACCATTAATGCTAATCAATAGTGGAACAACATCACTCAGTGGGCAGCGATGAGAAAACAAACCCACCTTATTTACTGCAAATGTGAACTCAGCAATATTACACTTCAGCTATGCATCATCCGTTCATCCGTTTCAACACATAAACACACTTTGTTCTTGAAGTCAGTGGGAGGCGTTGGTAAAACTCGATGACCTCTATGACTCAGTGGACATGCTAAACCCATGCAGTGTTTTAAAATGATCTGTACTTCTATCTCTATCTATCTCCAGTGCCACTCCATCAAATTGAGAGCCATTTTAAGTAGTCAACTGAGTCATAGCTCATCATTCAATTCAATACATTTCAATTGAATATTGCCATACACCTTCTCCCAGCTAGGGAAACCCTGCTTCTCGGGCTGGCACAAAGACATCACTATGATGCAAAAGTACATAAAACAAATATGATCCAGTGATAATGCAGGCATGTGTTACTTCATCAAACATGATTATAATGTTTCTGGCTTAAATTAAACACTGTATTTTACCCATTCATTCGATATGTCCTCTTCCACATTCACTTGCGCACTCTTGTCTGACAGTAATGAACAAAAGCGCCTGATAAAGGCAAAGAAACTTGAGAGAACAATGAGAGGCAGATTAATGGAGTGAGAGTGGGAGCTGGAGGAACCAAGAAATGAAATGAAGAATAAAAAGAAAATGGAGGAATAAGGAAAATGAATGATGGGTGGCAGAGGAAGAGAGCGAGAGATGAAGAGAGAGACAGATGGACAAACACGGACATGTAAACAGAAAGAGAGAGGGGTGCCACAGTGACGGTCTGGCAGTAGGTCAAATGCTTTGCCTTAGATCACATTAAACTATGAACACACGTTGTGTCCAGCAAATAGATATAACCACAGGAACGATCCGTACAGACAAATGAGCAACACAACAGTGACACAATTTGATCAGCATCATTCATTCTCACTAACAGATAAACTCGGAGAATATTTTCTCTCTATTGGTGGTTGAACGTTCACACAGACTGCATAAGACTTTGCTAAGATATGTTCAGTTAAAATATTTACAGATGTCCGAACACTCACTACATGTAATAAAAGCAATACAATTGCTGTCGTTTTTTTGTGCTCTACATTAGCAATTAAAGGATCTTAACCTTATTGGTGGGTTTTCAATGAAACATATCGAGTTCTGAAAGGTAGGTCAGTTTTTACTTGAGCAAACAAGACTAAACGAACACAATTACAGTCAATCCAGCCATCACAAGGTTTGAGGTTAACCCTAGTCACTTTCAAAGGATAAGAAAAAAGACTCTCTCGAGACCCCTTACACAATTCAAACACAGCAAGGACATTCTCTCTTTCCTCTGACTTATGTGAGAGCTGCAAACCTTTAAAGTGTTCTCATTACACACATGCCACCTGCAGTCCCTGGAAAATTCCCTTAACTGAAGGGGAAAGGGTCAGGGTTAGCCTGCTATAAACAGATTACTACATAAATACCAGTCCATCATTTCTTCCCCATTTCTCGCTCTTTCATGTCTTCCTATATATTCCTTTATTCACAGTCTCCTTTAAACTGTTATTAAATGTTATGCCCTTTCATGTACTTCCCTCGTGTCTGAATTAGGCCTACAGGTCATATTTCTTCATTTTCCCATTTCAACTGTTTCACTGTACCTTATTGCAAACTTGTTGTCTTGCGGTTGAATCCGTCTATAGATTTTTGTATACCATCATCAGTCCTGCCGTGTCCTTTATGAAATGTTTTTTTCTGTAAGGTTTCTGCAACAAAGTCCAGGGGTTCTCATTGAGTTACATCAGACAAGAGGAATTCTCATTTAAAATGTGATTAATTTATGAAAGAAACGACATGGATTTGGCATGCACTTTGAATAGCATCACAGTATAACCTCATTATGTAAGCCACAGATATGCACAGAATTCTAAATACAGTAATAACACTTGTGCCGCAACAGTTGGTGTGTAGGTGGAAGTTAGAAGGGAAAGCCCTTCGAGGTTGATCTCTCTCTCTCTCTCTCACACACACACACACACACACACAGCTAACAGACACACACTTCACATCATATTACCGCATTTGTCATCCTCTCTAGTCAAGACATGCCTGCAGAACAACTTTGATTTCACCAAGTCAGCTGGTGAAAACAGATGTGTGTGTTCTGTACATGAGGCTTAAAGTGGTGTGTCGAAGTGCAATGTGTGAGCAGTCTTAAATGTTTTCTTTCAGGGCTCAAACCAGTGTCAGCTGTTCAGACATTGAGAGCAAGTCTTTCCTGCGTTCCAGACAACTCGGATTGAGGAAATGTCCCACCTCAAACTCGGAAATAACGTCTGGATTTAGTATCAAAAAGATTTTGTAATGTAACGTTACGTTGTAAATGATTTTGTAAATGTTTTCTCAGGGTCAAACCAGTGCCAGCTATCCAGACATTGAGAGCAAGTGTTCCAGACAACTCGGATTGAGGAAATGTCCCACCTCAAACTCGGAAATAACGTCTGGATTTAGTATCATTTAAAAGATTTTAGTAATATTAACGTTACGTTGTAAATGATTTTGTAAATGTTTTCTTTCAGGGCTCAAACCAGTGCCAGCTATCCAGACATTGAGAGCAAGTCTTTCCTGCGTTCCAGACAACTCGGATTGAGGAAATGTCCCACCTCAAACTCGGAAATAACGTCTGGATTTAGTATCATTTAAAAGATTTTAGTAATATTAACGTTACGTTGTAAATGATTTTGTAAGATTAAAACGTTTAAATTAACAACATTCGCGCGGGGTTGAGGTGGGAAATCCGAGTTGTCTTGACGACAGGCACCTGCGTTTGGTGGCCTTTATATTCATTAACTTCAGCCGTTTCTCCATCTTTTACCCTCTCCCGAGGTTTACTTAACTACTCCCTCACTCCTTCCTCTCATTCATTCTTATCTGGCGGCATCGATCGGCTCATTTACAGGGTCTTTGGAAGCGAGTAATATTTTATCTACACACCGTGCACTTCTTCGACACATCTGTCGAAATACTCGCACAGAAGTTAAGTTGGATAATGACCCTTGAGTCAAAACTCAAACTGCTCTTTTATAATCACAGTATATCAAACGCGACAGCTGTCATTCTGTTTCCAGAGCGGGTTTAATAGCGACACGTTACGTACTTTGCATACAGCGTGAAATATTTAATAAAGTTCATTACCGCAGACGGACGATCTCCAGGTGGCATTTTACTACTTATCTAAGCTATAAAATATCCTTAGACCGAATCAGCAGACTTGCCAGGGAAATTAGTGAGGGGAAATGAATAATTTCACACTTATGTTCTGCTGTAAAACTCAAAGTGTCCTGCGTGGACTGAGCTATACAGGAAAAGGTCGCCATCCAGCGGTATTACCAACACTTACACCCGGTAAGTGCTAGTTTTAGTACACACCAATATGTAACGGGATGTATTACATTTGTTTTTTTACGTAACATTGTTTGTTTTCACTGATAGCGATTATTAAAAAGATGTTAAACAACTTAAAACCTAATTTATAATGCTTGTAAAGTTTTTTTCCAAACTTAATTAAATTACTTTTTAATGGCTGTTGAGTAAATTTAGTGAAGAAAAAAAATCAAGGCAAGGTTAAGTTCTTCAAGGGTATTTTTCAGGTCAGGTTGTTTATCATAATGCAGTTGTATATGATTCATTAACTATAAAACTTGTTGATTACCTTTCAGCTGGCTAACTGTATTTTTACTGTTTCATAAACGATGTGAAATAAAATAAATAAAACTGTTACAATTGCTACAGTTTCCTATAAAGAATCAAAAATGTTTTTTATATTAAACATTATAATATTTTAATTTATTTAAATGTAATAAAAAAATTATACTTCTATTCAGCAGATAACAGACACCTTGAAGTGATTTCAAACTTTGTCTCCTCAACTAAAGGGCAACTAAAAAGAAATACTTCTTTTCAAAAATTGTCTTCAAATATTTAAAATGTGTGTATTTGACTTCAGTGGCTTGAACAGAAATGCTTGAAGCATACATTGTCACATTTGCTTGAAGAAGGAAATAACATGTTGATATTGCTTTAGTCTTTCAGCAGTGCATTGGTTAACAGTGTGCCTGTACACATAAAACACAAGCATTACAGATTGTTCTAGTACACAATATGGAAAAAGGGGATAAAGAAACAGATCAGGTCCACAAAGGTGCATATGATTGGTTTGTGCCACCCACCAGTTACAGCAGATGCAAATCAGAAAGTGTTTGGCTGCATGCAGTATTTACCAGGAGCTCCTGATTTAACACACACACATACACACTTAACAAACAATAGTTAAAACAGAACACACACTGTATAAAAAGACAAGCTAAAAATTAAATATAGAAAACAATATAGATTTTCCAAGTTATCAATAATTACAAAATATATACATACAATATATACACATACATAAACACACACACACATATATTAACCCATACAATAGACTTTATATATACATCTGTGTGCATATGTATCTGTAAGTACATTATGTATACATTTCTCCCAATCAAATTTTGGTTTGCAGCACTTTACCAAAAACTATTGTAAAGTGGTGCAAAAATAAAAGGTAATTTGACCCCAAGAAGATACAGTAGCAGTTTAATCCAACATAAAATTGAGCATATAGGTCATCTATATAAAGATAAAAAAGTGGATCAGAAATCAGAAAACGGTAATTCAAATGATTTTTTACAACCTGCATTTACTGATTCCAATAAAATGTCTAATTTAGATCCAATAGTAAATCTGTGACATATCCTGTTGAAAGCTGTATTTGAAAAGCTTTTTAGTGAAAAAGAAATATATATGTATCAACAGAAGGATTACTCAAAATTTTCTTTCTAAATGTATCTCAAAAAATAACACAAAAGTACACATACTTCTCAGTCTGGTCTCTATCTATTGATATAGCGTTATGATGGTTGCAATGTTAACAATTCCACTGAGTGAGGGAATCCCACTAAAAATGCAATGGAGTCTCATCATGTCTATTTTGCCTTAGGTTTATAACTCTGTTGCCATAGCACCACTCGTTTCTGCTTGGTCATGACAGCTGACGTTAAAATTCTAAACCCACAGGCGTACACTGTGCCTCCTCATCTAAAGAATAAACCTCCTCCATCCCCAGAGAAACCCTTCTTGCAGTCCTGTCTTCTCACGTCACCCAATATCTATTTTCCCTCCCGCTACCAGCCACTCTTTCACTCCTTTCACTCTCTCATCCTTTTCTTTATTTCTTCTCTCTCTACCCCTGTAAGCCTTGAGCAGTTGAATGCAAGTTGTTGTTTGAGCTGGAGCAGGTATTAGGATCGACAGCACAGCCGTGATTGCCCCCTAAGCCTGGGGACCTTACATGTCCACTGTCCATGCCTCTTGATTCGCCCTCAAAACTTTTTTCTTCTAAGGGCTTCCCAATCCAGGTGCCATATCCATGCTGAGTTAGAGCCAGGAAGAACAGCCTCTTGGCATCCTGGAATGAAGTGGCAGCCATCTTAGCGTGGGCGTAAGAAGGCAATGCCAGCAGATCGTTTCTCCCCACATGCTGGCACAAGCGATGGAAAAGACGGAACAGATTTGACTTAGAGACCCTCGATATATCCATCTTGGGACTGGTGTGAAAAGAAAAAGCAGGTGTCATGGAAGAAAGCCAGTGTTTAGAGTTTGAAATGCTTAGAAAAAACAGATCCAACTAGGTGGAAGCTGGATTTTCTTATTGCAAATGTGGTTAATAAGGATCTCACCTGTCTACTTTGCCTTTGGTTCCATCCAGAACCTCCACAGTAAACTGGTCTGTTTGACTCCAGTTAACACTTGATTCTTTGGTCTTACCTGTGTGGCGTGTTGAGTCATACACACTCACCCTGCCCACCTGCAGAAAACAATAAGAGGAATTATAGAGCCATTACAAACAAGGAAATAAAAATATTGAAATGCAAGAAGAATAAACTCAGATGTCTTTAAAGGTACCTCAGGGTGGTTGAGAGTAAAATTTGGTGGTAGACTGTTTTTGAATTCATTACCATCTCTGGCCAATCGGCAACATACCGCTCGAGTCAAGTGTCCATGGCTGTACAGGTATCCTAAAGCATTTCAAAAAAATAATCAGTTAATAAAGCTTTAACTTAAATTATCATGCATTTCCCATGGGAGCGCCTTACCAAGTGTAACTGAGCGCAGGTAAACAGGATGAATAAAGTGGCTAAGCAGCGCCCCCTGTAGGCCGAGAACGTTCCAACGCAGGATCTTGTCACTGCAGCTCATGGTCCTCAGACGCTCACCATGCTGAATGCCATCCCAGGTGGGCACAATCTCACTGGACTCAACAGGGATAGTGCCCTCACCTTAAAGAATGGTAAAATCAAAGAAAAATAGTAACTGGAAAGAGCACTAAAAGCAAACAACCGGGAAATAGTGTCAACACAATAAAATATGTGAAACTATAAAGTGAATGTTAAAGATGTTTAAATAATAGTAGGTACATTTTACAGTAAAGATGTACAATAAAAGACCAAATAAGTCTTTTTAGAAGGCATCTTCCACAAGCATAAGTGTAATGTAATGTTATAAAAATAAATGGTCACATGTTTGCTTTTCTGCTGTTGCACTTGGCCACTTTTACATGGCTATAAAGCGGCACTGTGGTGAGATAACGATAACACCAATGAACACAAATTTATTTATTCTGACAGGCAGAATATTAGAGCTGGCACAATTGAGGATGTTTGACGATTACACTGCAGCATGTACACAGCTGTCCATTAAAGATCAGTGATTTCTAACACCAGATGTGTAGAAATTGCTTATTTAAACAATGTTATTTCTGTTATTGCAATATTTGCTGTTAAGGTAGATGATGTGCTTCATCTAGGTTAGCAGAAATTTAATACATTTTTTTCCTTTTTTAGCATGTTTGATGATTGTGTGTCAGCAGAAAACATGCTGTAGCTTTAATATTGCAAAATATATGACATCACAATAGACATTAATCGTGGCATTTTTTCCCTCACCATTCTCCACTTTAGTTCGAAGCTTTCCCTGTTTGCCGTTCTCAAAAAGAGGCATATGTCCAGAACCGTTTACATCAGCGCTCTCACTGCAGGACTTGTCGAAGAGAGCTCCATCACCACAAGGAGCAGTGCTGTGAGTGAATGAGTTTGAATGCAAAGTTATCCATGTTTACAGATAAATACCTGTTCTAAAGTAGCTTATGTTTATGCCTCACCTAATGTATAGATGAAAGGTGATGTCAGATTTGATCTTGAGCTTGCCATCGTCTGCCAACTCAAAAATAGTCTCATCATTGGGACTTTCCCAATGCTTTATCAGCTCACTGTACAAGAAACTGAGTCATACAGATATATGGATTATTATACAACAGACTCATTTTGTTTTAACATTTAAATTTACATTTTGATTTGTCATGATAAAGTGTTATATTAATTATATAATTGTCTTCATTTGGAGACCTTTTTTCAGCAAATATTGATACATTGCAGATTTTATTAATTTTGTATTGATATAATAATTAATCAACTTCAGTTTAATCATCAGCAATACCAATATTGATTATTATTCAATTATTTTATAATTATAATCAATCGTAGTTTTTCCGTTATCAGAATTTTGAACAGTTGTCTTATAAATTCTAATTTTCTATACCATTTAAGCTCACTAAACAGAAGGAAGAACATGGTCTCGGACACACTGTCAGTATGTGAAGTGTATATTTATGAGCTGCAGTGAAAATACATTCTTTCATCTCAGACAGTAAGAATGCTAGAATAAGAGAAAAATGAATTATGGGAAGCGGACGGAGACAGAAAGCTGTAAGATGATACCGGATAAAGCCTCTCCTGGAGATGATTTCGGCGTGGCAGTCATTAACCGTGTCCCCTCGAAGACTGAGCTCTTCTCCTTTAACACAGCGGTTTCCTAAAGGTGTACAGCGTTAAGAATTACAGCAAAACTTTAATGGGCTGATGTGTCACATAGACTGAGCCTGCTGTATATGGGTGTTTGTACCTGTCCCCAAGCTGACTACTGTTCCAAGACTGTCCGATCCTTTTCTCATCACGATGGTGGCAAGAATTTTTCTACCCAGAAGGCTGTGCTGGATACGTGCTGTGAGGGCATTAAAGCGCTGGTGGCTCAACATAGCGATCTGATCGTGCAGTGTACTGCCTGATACTGGCAACTGGAACATAAATTGTGTTAGATGTATTTATGCAAATCAAACTAGCCTTTTAAAGAAAATATATGTTGAAAGTTGTGTGTAATTCATAAGGTATTTCATGTGCTGGAACAAAAGTCATTCCCAGTATTCATAGCAAAAAACTAAATCAGGATGAAATGTGCAAGTGTCATTTTACAATACTGAGAATGGCCCCAAAAATAAATAAAACAAAAACATAATTGCCAATAAAAAAAACAAAACACGAAATAGTCCAAATATTGACATAAGTAACAGCACTTTTGTTACGCAGACAAAATTTATGGAGCTACTCTAAAACATAATGAAACACAGTCTGTGCATGTTCAATACCTCTGGTGTGAGCTCTCCAGTACGCGCTGCTTTTTCTGCCTCTCCTATAAGCACCCGGAGCGCTGCGTCTGCTGCCTCCTGCTTTCCCTGCTTCTTATTACTAGCACACACAGCAGGAAACCATCGGCCACCTAATTTAGCCTGGTATGTAAACCTGAGAGAGAGACAGTGACAGGAAGAGAGAAAGTGAGAGGGTGGTAAATGTGCGTGACATTTGATCTTTTTATTGTGTGGTAGAGCTGTGGGGAGTCAAGCACACCGAGATAAAACTCCTGCTGCTTCTTTAATATGAACATAAAGATGTAAAACGTGACTAGGTGAAAGTATGTGTGTGTACTTGGGCTCGTGTGCCAGTCCAGACTGGCCCACCAGGCGGATCTCTGCAGCGAAGCCGCGGGCACGGGCATATTCTAGCAGGCCGGACACGGCGTTGTTGTTCAAGTGGTTGATGAGGTCACCCACGCCTGCCTCATGGGCCGCCTGGAGCTCCGCTGCGGTCAGGGGGGGAAGTGAGGGGCACGCAGGCATCGCTGGCTGTGACTCGCTTTCACTCAGTGGACAGAAATTACCTGAAGGCTGCAAGAGAAAGATTGTGTTTAATCGACCGGGACGTACACAGTATGAACATGGAGGGATAAACACGGCTGTGTTGGAGGTCAAAGCAGCAGGGGTCACAAAATAAGAAGGATGGGAATACCTATGTGTGTATTACATAAACTCTAGTTTCACATTAAAAGAAAAACTGTAATGGGATGAAAAGGGTTGTAACAGTTTCTGCGCTTTGATTATTCTCTTTATTTAACCTATAAAACTATATATAGACTGTTTGTGCCTATGTACATTTTTCATCTGAGCTATTTGGGGTGGCAGTAACAGAACAATAACATTTAAGTAATATATAAAAAGATGCTACCTACAATTTCCAATAAATAATAAGTTGTCTTCAAACTAAAAAAATGTCCTAAAAATTTCAGCTAATGTCACAAAGGCACTTTAGTTGCCAATAAGATGCAAAACATTACTGATGAAAAATTATTTTTCTAATACCACAAGTAATGCAAGAAATGCTAGTTTATTTTAAATCAGCAGATTTTAACAAAATGTAATACAAAAAAATGAGATGATTATAAGATTGTAACATTTAGTGACAATGCATCACTGGCCAGAAATGAGCCTACTCTTATTGTTGAGCCCTGAATTTAATAAAAGTAGTTCTAGTTCTTGTACAATCAACCATGCCTCTCTTTCTATGAAATCTGTTATATTGCATTCCTTACCTTGTTCAGATGGAGTAGTCCATCTCCCATTAGTTCTTTCACAGCCTCCTCTGCCGCCAGCTGCCTCGCTGCTTTCTTACTGGGCGCTGAGGCTTCTGGGAAGAGCCGCTCACCAACCATTACTCGGAACATAAACCTGACACGGAAGGGTAAGAGCAGTAAGAATAGTTAATACAATAGTTAATAAGTCGCAGTGGACATTGTATTTTTTGTTAATTAATATTAAAACAACAGGCATTTTTTATGACACAACAATATCCATAAATGGATTTTTCTGTTTTTTATTTTATGTAAATGATGGAGTTCTTGCCAAATTATTACAAATGTACAACCACACGCAAGAGAGTATTCTCAGGGTAATTGGACAGTGGAGACAATACATGCAGTAATCAAATCCAGCTGATCGAATGTACATCGTTGTAACGGCAATTAATTATTTTTATTACATTTTAATATATTGTACAACAGCAGTTGTTTTATAACTTTACTAGGCAATTTCATGGTTTAGATTGTATTTCAAACGTGGAGCTGTACTAAGATGGTTTAGATCTGTAATGTGAATTTATTAAGGTATTTGATACAGTCTGCTTGATGCCAATGGACAATAGCTTCCTGTTTTATCTAATATTCTCAGAGCACACACAAACCCAACTCAGGGACATAGAGTGAGAGAGAGTGAGAATAAGAGAGAGAGAGAGTGAGAGTGAGAGTGAGAGAGAGAGAGAGAGAGAGAGTGTGAGTGAGTGAGTGAGTGAGTGAGTGAGTGAGTGAGTGAGTGAGTGAGTGAGAGAGTGAGAGAGAGAGAGAGAGAGAGAGAGAGAGAGAGAGAGAGAGAGAGAGAGAGAGAGAGAGAGAGAGAGAGAGAGAGAGAGAGAGAGAGAGAGAGAGAGAGAGAGAGAGAGAGAGAGAGAGAGAGAGAGAGAGAGAGAGAGACAGAAACAAGTATCAGTAACAAGCCCATGGGAAATGACAGAGTAGAAGAGTTCAGGAGATGCATGAAAATATGTTTTACCTTGGATCATGGGCGGGTCCTTCCTTTCCCGTGTTGATAAATTGGATGGCGTGTCCAGTGCGTTGGCTGTGCTCCATCAGGACTGATACAGGGTTCTTTCCTCCAGGAAGAGACCGGGACAGAGCCTGAGGCGGAGTATCTTCTCCACCCTTTAGAAATGAAAAAAGAAGGAACAAAAAGTAATGAAAAGCTATGAAAACTATGATACATTAAACGATCAGGGCTAAACCAGTATTAAACCAGCCATTTCAATTACAAGAAAGAAAACATACTAGCAAGTCATCTGCCAAGTCTGCTGTTGATTCTGCTGCCTCAATGCCCTGTTTTTCCTCTTCATCGTCACCTCCTCCCTCCATCTCTCTAGAAAGAATCTTCAGGGTTATGGCTGCAGCATCTTTTTTGGCTATTTTTTTGCTGGAAGCCTCAGCCGGTGGAAACCTGCGACCGTCCAACATGACCTGCATTCGAAACCTGGTGATGAACAGCAAAACTTCAAAATAAATTTAATGAAACACTCAAATCATACAGCCACAATACACAAATAAATGTGTACATGAATGGAAATGTAATGTTTTTATCTATTAATAAACATACAAACAGAATCACTCACCTCGGGTCATGCGAGGGTCCCGATTGGTCCAGGAGCAGAAATTCACAATTGTATCCAAGGTGCTGTGCAAACTCCATCAGCCCACTAACTGGGTTCTTACTGTGGGCCTCTCTTAGTTTTTGTAATTTGCTCGACTCCAGACTTTGTGCCGGGGGAGGTGGTGCAGCCAATGAAACAGCAACCTCTGATCTGATAGCGTTCAGGAACTCTGGGATATCATCAGATGCCCACTGTGAGCGCTCTCCTCCATTACTGGCCGTTTCCTGATAGTAGGAAACCTGACGAGGATGACAAGGTGGGTAGGTGGTGTAGGCAGAGGAGGATAGGTCATCTGGGAGAACAGGCTCAAGGTCAGGCATGTTGTGCAATACGCTACCAAAAACACCATCCCTGTCCCGTGTCAACATGCCCACTGGATTTTCACTCCCATCCATCAGCTTTGCAGTCGTATACTCATTGTTGTCACCTCGAAACCCTGTATTTTCACTCGTACCTTTCAGTTTCACAGCAGTCATGTCTGGAATTCCTTCAATCTGTAAGTTTAACATATCCTGTTTTATGGGTGCAGCAGCTTTTCGTTGTCGATCCATCTTGTCCCGTCGGTGTGCGCTAAGCTCCCAGGTTGGTGGTGTCACTTCTGTGTTACGTCTCACATCTCCCTGTTTCTCCAAGGCATAGAGTGTGGGATTAACCTGCTTAGCACTTCGCAGGCCAAGGTTCTTGGAGATCACGAGTGCGATAGACGTGCCCGCTTGATAGAGGTACTGTAGGATCTGCTCTTTGCTTTCTTTAGACTCCGCCATTGCTGATACACTTGCTGGCTGTGCTGTAGGTAAAAGTGTTGGCTGATGCTGGTCAGGGAGGAACAGTTCCAAAGTACGGTCGTCTTCAGAGTCCTCCGATTCGTCACTGGTATTGCTGCTAGCTTTAACAAGGGTCTGTGCTTCTGATCTGGCGCTGGTGAGATGTGCTCTAGAATCTTGATTAATGGATGAACTCACAGTATCTTTTGAAGACTGTACTCCGTCTCTCCCTTTGATAGACCCGAGGTCGTCTGCCCTGCAGAGCCTCCACAGAGGAGGAGTCTCACTTTGTATTACTGCTTGCTGTGAATTTAAGAGGGCATACAAAGCCCTATTAATGATCTTCTTGGGCAGATGGAGTTTTTTGGCCAAGACCTTGGCCTGAATGGTCTCGTCTGGCCCAAGTGACTTCAGAAAAGAGAGAACCTGTTTCTCGATCTCAGGGGTCAAACACAGAGAGTCTCTGACCGTGCCAGATGAACTGGAAACTTTGCTGGCACAGCTACGGCAGGACGAGGTGTCAGAGTTCTCCAACCTTTTCGCTCGGTCGTCTAAACACAGACTATGAAGGCCCGGTGACAGACTAGACACACTATCTGCCTGTGCATTCCAGTATTGCTTACCGTGTTGATACAGATTCTGATAATTCTGGTGAGGGTGAACCCACCCTGACTTTCTTTTGGGTCCAGATGTATATCCAAGATTCTGTTGTCTTTGCCAATTTGGCCTGTCTCTGTTGTAGGCCTCTCTTCTTCCAAAACCTCTACTGCCTGTTTTAAAGTTGCGATAACCGGTTTGGTATTGGATGGGACTGTATGTGCCCTCTTCCTCTTCAGAATAAGCTTGCAGCCCTTGCTGTTGGGGTGCTCTGAACTGTGGGGCCTGTGCACTTCCCCCCCTCAGGAACTGCACCTGCTGTTGTCGGAAGCTCACAACATTAGAGTCAGAGATCTGATCACTGCTGTGATGGGGGGACGTCCATCGGTGTGGATCATAGGGAGCAGGGGGGAAAGTAGGACCACGTGGATGCGCACCAGGAGCGGCAGGAAAGGAAGAGTAATGTGAAGGATTTGTATACCTGCCAGACACAGAGCTGGGTCTTGGGACACAAGGGCCCCGTGGGCGATCGCTGCTAGGATGGGATGGGGAATGAAAGCGAGGTCTTCCCTGGTGAGATGGAGAGGAGAAACTCTGATAATCGTTGTGAAACCCTCTACCTCTGCTCATAGCGCAGGGGAGGGGGTGTAGTGTTGGGCACGGATTAAGTGCCTAGTGGACACGGTCACACGTTTGATTGAACCTCTAGTGTCTGCTATATGGATTGTCACTACAATGGCTGTCTGTGCACTGCTTCTGAAATCACAAGAGAGACAGAGAACAGCAAATAATCAATGAAGGAAAATGTAAAGGGCACAACTGATAATACATTGTCAATGCACACACACCCTGTCTACACATTTCTTGGCATCACAGGAGACAGTAATACGAGAACCTGGTTAAAGAGGCAGAGATTAATATTTTATGCTTATTGTTACACAACCAATTTAATCCCAGCTGAGCAAGTCATTTGTGGATCCTTACGGTGAGTGAAAGTGGCCACAAGGAGCTATAAAAACATTAGAAACATTAGAATAGGAAATCTAAAAATAACTTATCCAAAAAGTGTTAGTGGATTTATACTACATTATAACATCTGCTGTGTACTACAGTGTCGTTCTAGTGTAAATTACTGTGGCTTTTATCTTAGGTATTAATTATAAACGTTCTAGTGTATTAAGACGCCACAGCAGAAACAGTTCTAATGAATTAATGCAATAATCTGTTAGGTTATCAGACCTTTGATAAGATGCATACTGCAAACTGCAACTTTTTAATTACATACTGAGATGTAGTTTACCTGCTACATCTAAATCACATTCAAACACTATAAGAATTAGACTGAAAGAGACCTTCTGATAGGAAAGTAGGACGTTAACTCATTTAAATCAGGTTTCTTTGAAATCCTGACAGCTGTTATGGACAGGTTATCAAAACTATTTTGTGTTTAAAATATTTTTATTACTTGTTTGAAATTATATAAAGCTATGGGTAACGAAAAACATAAGATTTTAAACACAACTAATTTTGCATAATACATACAGGGCATAAAGTAATTAAGTACATTTATGTGAACACACTTTTGTATCTAATGTGTTTATATAAAAAATGTATTTTACTATTCATATTGCAAAGACATACATACCGCAAAATCAAATGACGATTAAAGACAATTGAACCTGAATCGGCGTCCCGCCTGTCTGCCACTAGTAGGTGTGACCAAGGAAAAGGATTTGAGCTCTGACTCGTGAATTTAAAACTATTTCGATGAAAACTTGAAAATTAAAAAGGAATTTTGACAGTTTACCAAAGCTCTACCGATATGTTATCATCGTCTGCCTTGAGGCCAGCAAACTCCACTAAAACATCCTGAAGCTCCTAAATCTGGACTTTACTTTTTTCGCTAGAAATGTTGAAATAATAAAATATTTTCATAAATTAAAGAACAATAAAACAAGAACGTAAAAGATATAGCTATTTAGGCAGGAGCTAAGCACATGTCGCTTTAGGTTTCGCTTTCCTTTCCTCACAAAGATCGTCAATTATAGTCAAAAAACACACAATTCTCCACAGCAACAGCAGGTGGCGACACAGAATCACACACACCTTTATAAACGTCACATCCTAGTTTCGACACAATAACAATGGAGTGGCATTTGCAAACATATTAACAAATTTACATGCAAATTAACCACTGCAAAAAAACTTGTAATTGACCTCCATGTGAACTTGCAATCACAATTTTAAAATGTTAATGTCGTTTTCGTATTACCGCATATCAGTTGACTGCAACGCAGTACCCATTTTTATGACACGCCATTGAGCCATCAGTTTCGTTTCATATTTCACCAGCCAGAAGACTGAAAGCAAACCTCAACCTGCGACCATCCAAGATGCATAATACATGAGGTTTCAGTACTGTGGACGTAATAAACTGCATTGCAGTTAATAACAAACTAGCAAAATAATTTATTCCTAAATGCTTAACGCGTGAAAACTACTTGGGAAAACGCATTAAAGAAACGTCCGAAAAGATGCAACTTTTGTAGCTCAGCGTTGTAGAGATTAAAAGCTGACAGTCTCCATACAAAAACATTGTGGATGAACAACGGCAAAGTGACATCACATAATAGCAACAATCATACCCATAAAACCCAAAACAAAAGAATACCACGATATTTTAGTTCGTGTCCACAACAAAGTCATACTATAGTTTAACATGCTGCTTCAACAGACTGGATTATTAACAACACTTTCCCACAAGATTTTGGAGTCAGAAATGTAACCCTGTCTGTGAAAACAGGCTAAAGTCTCAAAATCAAATTATAAGATAAGCAAGTTTGATTTAATTTTTTGGCATGCCATTACTCAGTCAACATTAAAGATGTCAAGGTTATATATTCACATAATGTTCTTTAAAAGGATAATTTTATGTAGAAAACTGTCAATCACAAAAAATGACTAGTTGGGTTTTCACAGGCAGGGTCACAAACACAGATATACAACCAGAAACTTCAAGTATCGTGAAATCACAAAAGATACCAAACTCTGAAGACTAATTACGCATTAGAATATTACTTTGACTTCTTAGGTACATTACAAGGACAACACACGTTTCATATCAGTTTAAATTAATACAAGCTCACTCAAGTCTTTTGCTATTCAATTTGATCTAACGGACACAATAACTAGATGACAAGGGGTATGAGATAAAGATATGGATAAACAGCGACGCTGCAGATGGCATTTGTATTTAAGCATCTTTCTTACTCCAGTCCAGTCCCGTTCTGTTTCGTACTTTGCACATAAAACACATTCCAAGAAATAAATATACTTACATGAGCAGACAATATGCAAAGTGTTGCAATGTTCAGTAAGAGAGGGCACATGTAGAACGAAAACACAGTGCGCTGGAGAACAATAATAAAATACGGCGCATAGTTGCGACGATCATTTTTGGCGCTCATAGATGACGTATGCTTCTGCAACGGTCTGCAATGGTCCTGTACAGAAATACACAAACTAAACCGAAACAAAATGATGTACAGGCACAGCTTAATCAATTTTAAATATGGTAACTTTTGGATATAGGATATTGATGAATATTTTTTTTTATTTAAATTTTTTAAATGTTATTAAAAAATTTTTTTAACTTTATTTAGACATTATATTCACAGATGTCATTTGAGACAATATTTGAAATCCATTAAAAAGCTAAAACTAAAAAGCTGGAATTTATATGGTTTTATTTGATAAAAAATACTTTATTGCTCTTAATACCTGCAGTGATCAGGCTGATATTAGTACATAGTTCTTCTCGTACAGAGTTTCTGATGAATCATCTTGCCTTACAGGTCCCATTTGTTCTTTAATTGTTAAGTGCCAGATAAAATCCCCGGGGTCAAGGTCACTGGCATGTTGACCTAAAGAAAGTCTATACTAAGCCTCTTCACAATTTAAAAGGCTGTTCAATTATTTGTGGGTTGGCACCTCTTGTCCACATCCTTGTACTTCAATCATCCCCCCATTGCGTCTCTTACAACCTGTATACTGTACTGCATCTTATTAAGAGACTATTAAAATGCCAAAAAAAGTTCACACACATACATACAATAGCAGACTTAATAAATCAATTTATTTAAAAGAATATGTTACATTTTATTAGAATGCTATGGTCAAACATACCAAATGCGTTTACACGGTTTTGTCTGTCAAATAAGGTTTAGTTTAAACCCTTTTGGTAAACTGTTTGTACTGTTGTTTTTTTCATTTGCAGGATGTCCTACATTGCTTATTTCAGTTCATACTACACCTTGGAATTGCTTTGTTAATGTAATTTTTGTGCCTTATTTGAAAAGATTACTTAAAAACTCACATTGCTGAAAATACTGTACACATAGATATTTGTGTAATATCATATTCAAATAAATTAAAGTTTCAGTCAAAGAGAAACAACACAACCAGAGCAAACAGACAGAGAGTATGATAAAGAATGAGAGAGGGGAAGAGATACAAACAGACACACAAAAGTCTTGTCTACAAGTCCATAACAAACCATACAAAATGACATGAGAATGAAGCTAAACCATATGTTTAGGCTAAAAGTTTGGATGACTCTGTGTAATCCCATGATTGCCAGCATAATTTATGTAAAACAGTTGTGGTAATCCTATATAACACAAATGCAGGTCATTTTATTTATAATCAGTATATCTATTAAAGTCAATGAGAAGGATGACACGGAAACTTCATCAGAAGGTTTAACAGTGCAGGACAGAAATAGGCATGCTGTCAGTTTTTAAACATACATCATACATACATCAAAGAAAAAGTGCAAAACATATCATGTCTGGTCTGGAGTGAGAGGTTTGTATGCGCCTGCGCTACAATGTAAAACAATAAAAAAAGATAATCACACTGTTTTAAAATGACAGCAAAGGCAGATGAATTACTGTGTGGTCAGAGCCATCTACTGTTTAATGAGGGCATGACACCCCAGAACCCAAGCCATCCAGCCCAATATTCATATGCATAACAAACACAACTCTGCCTTTCCTATTCAGTGCTTCACATTCATAATACTGGTAATATAACTCAAGTCAAAGATATGTGCAGAGAAAGCACCCACACAGAGCACAGATGATTAGTGGCTAGATGTTCCAGAGCAATGACCAGGCCCACACAAAACCTGCAACTGCAAAAAAAACACTGCAGATTGCTACAGAATTCGAAGTCTCAGTCTTAAATTAACATGACAACTATCGCCTGTGTGTTTATTATATATTTGGGCACAGTATAAGAGCACAGTTCTCTCAGCTCAGTTTAACACGCCTCACCCTAATCAGATTTTAATAAAAAATAATAAAAAATACTGCTTTGGAAATTAATAAAGCTGAGAGAACACACAAACTGTAAAACCTAAAGGGCTGAAAATCTGTACATACCCACTAGCAACAATGAGCTAACAGACAAATTAGTGTTGAAATGCATGGAAAGTATTGATCTTTTGTCCTCTTCTACTGGGCTATAAAGGCTTTTTCTCTTTCCCTCTCTCACTCTGATTGTCCAAGTGGAAAATGTAGCAATGTAGTAAATTCATTTTTTGAAATCAATACATTCTGAAAGAGCATCTTCACCCTCACAGGTGTACGTGCATGTGTTAGTGTCAGAATAATGTATTAATTACACTGCTGATGTTTGGATTTCTTTAAATGAACATACTCTGTCTGTCTGATTTAGCTATATTCTCCAGCAGCACAGTCTTTTGTGTGTTTGTTAACTCGGGTCCGTAAACGCTTGTCTTGTGACCAGTCACATGACATGAATTAGTCACCTGGACCAATGCAATGCTGGTGTCATGTTAATGACCAGTGTGACAAGGATCCATCAGTCATCATTCCACCAAACTATGTCCGTCTCCTGGAGTAGCAAGATCAGTCTTTTTCCTATTTCAAAGTCTTTTGAAGTAGTCACCTCCAATATGTCCAACATCTGTCTGGTCCAATGAAATGATGTGATGGTGAAAGTTATTTAAAAGTCTTCTTAGTTTTACCTTTTTTCATTACTGTACTATGATTGTGTCATTTCCTGCATTGAATGTTATTTTCCTAGTCTTGAATCTGAGGAAGAGTATTTATGTCTGTGGTATCTATGGTATAGTGTGTGTTTTATAAGCCACATGTGACGGGTTTAAAATGGTACTTGTTCGAGTTTTTGTATGCAGCTATGAGTGAAAGTGTCTGTCTGTGCATTTGGGAATTCAAGAGGAGATGATCTCTTTGTTCATGTGCCTCCATCCCTTCTGTGTCTCAACAGTTGGAAGATATTCTGTGAACGAGAGATGCGTTTCAGATACACATTTTAGTCTGGGACTTTAAAGTCCACAGCGCAAAACAAAGGCAGGCAGAGCCTTACCTTACCACACATACCATCTTTACTGCAGTTCTTGTTGTCCTTGTCTGTGGCCTCCTCTTCAACCTGAAAAAATACATCAATCAATACACGGACCGCAAGAACAAATGCAAACTATAATAAAACTCTCTGAAGTAGCCCACCTCTTTCCTCCATTTGAGCTCACAGAAGACTCTCTCGAAGCACTCGTGCATGTAGTTAAACTATAAAAAAATACCAACACGTCTTTAGTGCATACGTTCTTGCCATATACATCTGCTAAATAAATAAATGGGAAAAAAAAAAAGAGTAAAATATAAGAACATATGGGACTCACGTATGGAGTGAAGATCTTCACCCAGCGAGGTTTCTTCTCCCCTCGTGCATACTCGAAACAGAAAGCCATTCCTTCTTCATCCGTGTCCCATCTCTGCATCTCTGACCATTCAAACGCAATCACCTGATTCTGATCACAGAAGAAATATGAAAGTGTGATCTTAGTCATCTTCACAGATTATAAACAGAGACAGCTAAATCATGACACCCCAGTCACATCCTGGGAAGTGTGAAGTAAATGCAAAAAATAACTTTTCACCCCTTTAAAGCGAATGCGTTTACCTCTAGAGTGCCATCCTCAGTGCATGCATGGAGTTTAAAGTGGCGGATGCTTATCGCAGTGATGACATGACCTTTTCTACGCGAGTCACAGGAGCAGTGTGGGAAAGTGATCTCATTGTAGCCCTCACATGTCCTTAGAATACTTAAATACTGCAGAGATAATGGACAAAAAATGATGTTTTATTAGGGTTATGTTAAACTTCAATTTTTTTATTTTATTTTACAACTTAACCCCTACGGACCTTTACTGTGTTATAATAATAACTGTTATGGATTAAGTAGTTTTAAGTGGTTTAAGTGTACCAAAAGAATTGTCTGTCATCATGTACTTACCCCTACTTCTTCCTTAATTGGACATGTGAATAATGTACAGTTTGTTTTTTCAACACTCCATTAATTTTCCATACAATTGTTTTTTACTTGCATAGGAAAAATAATACAGAATATTCAAAATTTCTCCATTTGTGTTTCACAGTTGTATTGGAATGATGACTATTTTTTTCCTTTCAATAAATTATGAATCAGCACTGTTTTGAGACATACCATGGTAATTTTCCTCTGTTCATTAAGCTTTTGGAGTTGGTAGGATTTTTCCCCCACTTTGATGAATCCCTTTTTTACATCATCCAGAGCCTGAGGCACAGAAGACATAATACATCAGTACAAAAAACACATTCTCACATGCAATCTGGCACACACAATCACAGACCTGATGGAAGCAATAGTTGATGGCCAGCTCATTGTCATTGAGCAGAATCTCCTCCTCTGTGGTGAAGAGCCACTTGCGTAGTGTGAGGCAGGTGCCTGGGATGGCAGATGTGTAGTTCTGCACATAAAGCTTATGAGGAAACTCATTAGGGGCCAGCTTACGTGCTACAAGAGAGACAGAGATACAGAGGTGCAGTGACAGACAGGGACAAGAGAACGTGTGATAGATGAAGATAAATTTAGAATGGGCAGATGTAGAGTCACAACACAATCATTTATAATAATCACAAAATCTGTCAAGATCACTTGCATTTTTCAGCCTAAATTTGCAACAACAGAAAAGTTAATTTCGGTTTTGCATATTTATATATAACAGTTGATATTTCACAAAATGAAAACTTTATCGCTGACCAGGATCAGCCTTTAATTCTAACTGCAACCAGAGCTGCAATCCGAACGAGACCATTTTACTCTTAATTATCACCAAACTAGAGCTTAGATTCTCTGCCCGAGCCCGGACTCGACCCGGCCCGACCCGCGGGCCGGGTCGAACGATATTTCCGCCACCGTCCTCGGGCGGGTCGGTCGGGCCCTTGATAAAGCGCGTCACGTGTCATCGCGAAGCGTCTCGTCCACTTGCACTTTCGAGGTCGCGCAGCGACGCATCACACCTGCTGTGAGCTTAAGTGCAACATGGAGCTGGAAGAGCAATTTCAAATTTCAAATTTGTACAAAAGAGAGTCTGTAGTAGCCCTCGTGTTTTAGCCATTAAATAAGCACATTTAGTTTTAAGTTTAAGTATTGTTTTGAAGAAAGATTTTCTTTAAAGTGAATTTTCGTTTAGTATAAATTGTATCTTAATTTTAATACATTTTCATCAACCAATTACCTGGATTTAATACATAAAAAGCAATATAGCAGACAATATAACAATGACATGGAAGCCCGGTAGCGGTCCACTTACACCATTTGAAACTTGTAACACGCTGTCACCGAATTTACAAATGCACATCTTGCTTGTTGCTCACACACATATTATGTTGAAATAACAATATGTTGAAGTAACATTATTAATTATAATAAATATTTAAGAATATTTGATTGAAAGCTGAATGTTGTGCTTGTTCAATTTAATAAAATTAAAACTTTAATTAGGCTATGATAATTAAAATAATTGAATATTTAATATTGAGTGGCCAATTTTTGATCATTTATTAATAGTATTTATATAATAGCCTATATATATAACTGCGTAGGTTCACCCTGTAGCCTAAATGATCTAGCACAGCAGCACCTGCGTTAAAAAAAATTAAAATCTGGCACCGCCCCTGGTTATAACGGCCCACATATTAAAAATGGTCGGGTTTAAATCGGGCTCGGGCTCATAATTACAGTGAACGTGTCGGGCCGGGCTCGGACACAACGTGCTCGGGCTCGGGTAGGGTCGGGCTTGATTTGTTGGGCCCGATCTAAGCTCTACACCAAACACATGCAGAAAAAATATTGTAGAAACTACAGAAAAATACAAACTCTTACCAAAGGAGTGATTAATGACCTCAAATAGGGCAAAATAACTAGCAGTAATGCTGTCCATCCCAATCTTTGTTACTACAGTCTGAAAGAGAGGGGAATAAGAAAAACATAGGGAAACTGTATGCAAAAAACTACTCAGGTTAAGTGCAGTACCTGATAGACCTGGTCTGTTGTGCTATTCTTTCGCACACGGACTGTAACTGTAGTCTTGTCTGGCATGGCTATCCTCAGCTCCACATCAGAAACACCATTATAGTTCTAGAATAAGTTAAATATAGTAGTATTAGTAATACTTCATGAAATTCCTTTTTTTGTCATGTCTTTTCTACGTTCAAAACCTCTTGTAGTTATTTGTCACGTCAATCAGGCCATTGACACTAAAATACTTGACTGTGATGTGACTGTCTGACAGACAGATTTGTAGATTTAAGGCTATTAGGACATGAAGGAATGCAATGGTTGCTTGTAAATTTCAGAGTGGATGTTTTTCAAGGCTCACAATCTTCTCTGCCAGAGAGCAGAGGCACTTTACCACACAATTTCAAGATTTAAGATGCCTTATACTTGACCTATATGAATATTTACCATAGCATGACATGAGATCTTTGAAAAAGCATAACTACACGCATCTTGAAGCACAACTACAAAAAAAACTCAAGAAGTGTCCAAAACAACCTGAATTTCCCATATAGAGCAGAGGTTTCCAAACCAATCCTGCAGAACCCCTAGTACTGCACATTTTGTATGTCTCTCTCACCTGACACAACTGCAAGACCTGAACTGGGTGTGTCAGATAAGCGAGACATGTGAATAGAAAATGTGCAGTACTAGGGGTTTTGCTAACCTGTGTTCTCTGGGAATTAAACCCATGACCTTGGAGCTGTTATCACAACGCAATACCATTTGCGCTACAGGAACATGATACCTGTTATTACATTTGCTTTCATTTTAGGAAATATAATAACCTGCATGTAATAATTATCCTTCAACTAGGCCTTGCCTCCCTGTACTAGTAGACAAAGGCAGGATGGTCATGTGATTATAAACATGAATGGAAGCAGGCATTTTCAGAGTACGCTTTACTTGCCACTTCTCCTTGCAATTTACTCATAAAACCCAATGATTAGAAACAGAAAGACACTTATGTTCAATCTATCAACAGCTCTTATTTACTTACATGAGAGCATATGCAATCTCTGATCTTTTAGTCGAAAAAAAAATCCCCAAAAAAGTTAAACACAACAGACACCTTTTATACATTTTAGACAACACATGAATACCTGCCATTTTGCACCCATCCCAGATCAAGCTATAACACACACTTTGTTACTAGACAATAATGAAGCCTTTGCAGAGGCTTTTATTTAGCAAATTCAAAGTCTGTAAAATAAGGAAAACAGGTAGTTTTTTCGTAGTATGTAAATGTGGTTTTCTTTCTTAAATAAAATTTAAAAAATCGATGCACGCATGTAATGCATACATTCAGATTAATCGTATCCATCACAAACAAAAATGTCTTACCTCATCCGACTCTGATAAAAATTCCTGCATGATGTCACTTTCCCCAATTACCCTAACAGAACATACTGGTAAAGAAAGAGACAGAAAGTTCAGAAAGTGGGAAACATCTGCAAACAGTCATTTGTAAGATTTCATGCCACCTGTCTACTTACTTTTTTCTAAATACTCCTCCAGCCCTCGTCTGCGAGCGTCCAGCTGTTGCTCCGACAGGGAGAAAGGCCATTTCCCTGGCAGCTTGGGAAATGCAAAGTTTGCAAATTCCCTCTTCAGATTCTGATGCAAGATGGCGAACTCCCGGTAGCGCTTCGAGCACAACTGTCTGCCTGCCATATAGACGTTGTAGACCTAAACACATACACAAAAACAAAGTTTTAAAATGACAGCATTTAAAACCCTATTACTCTATTAATTCAGGCAAACAAACTCATGCATGTGACCACAGCATGTTTAAGACTCACTACAAACTTCTCCCCGTTCTGCTCCACATGTTTGTAGGTAGGCACAGAGATGGGCACGGCCTGCTTGTCGCTGTAGTCGTAGCAAGACTGAGATGAGCCGTCATCCCCTGGATCAAGACTGTCCGTCTCTGGCTGGGGGACTGACAGGACGGCTAAGACCAACTCTTTTTCTCCTGCTCGGATGAGATCTACCACCTGCTTATGGGTGGCTCCCTCCACGTTTACCCCATTTCTAAAAACAGAAATGAGGAAAACAAGAGAAGCAATGTAACATCAAATGCAATGCTTTAAACTGTATGTTTCCAGGAAATAATTCAGGGAGATATTGTCTAATGCTAAGCTACTGTTTAAGTTTCCGGTGCTTCTATTTTTGGTTTAATAAAAGGGCATGTTTTATTACACCAGAGTTCTCATGCACATGTGGCTGTGCAGGTCTTACTCAAAGTTCCACCTCTGATAAACATGACCTAAAAATTTGTGTGTATGAGCCTGGCACAGTGAAAGACATTTAGACAGATACATCTGGCACTGTAGATCCTTTAACCAAGGCAAGTACATAAGGGAATCAAAGCCACATTTAACCCTGGTATTGCTGATGTAAAGTAATCTGTCCGACAGCGGCATCAAGCACAGCATTTAAAACGTAAACAACTGGAGGACGCCATGATGAGAGTTGTGTCTTTGTTGTCTGTTGTGGGTTTTGTGATAACGGAGATGAAATATAGAAAAATAAGTTCCAATTAAAAGGGAAAAAAGGGCTAAGAGATGAAATCTCCTGCGACAACTTGCAGTGCAACATATTATTGATACTGAGAAAAGAACACAGCGTGCAGACAAGGGTGACGGTAAGTGCTGTTAACCATAGCTTTCTGTATGTTTATGCCTTTTAACACTTTAAAATGCTGTTCTCTCTCAATCAAACTACACTTACATCACTTGTTTCTGTTGTGCTGGGTAAAATCAGCTAAATTTGTTCTCAGTTCTGGTGGCTAAAAAGCAGGAACTTTCACCAATAATAATAATCGAAAAAAATAATAATAATGTTTGTATCCCATAGAGCAAAAAACAGGAGAATGATGTCCTTAAGTAAACCAGCTTTCTTAAGCGAATTCAAAAAGTTCTGATCAAAAAATACAAAAACACGGCAAGATCATTGAAACAAACTAGTTGAGAGTTACTCAGCAGAGCACTGACATGCTCTCTTCTCATTCTCAACACTCAAAAGCCATTCTCAGTCAGCCAATCCAACACACAAGCACATCAACACCACTCAAAGAAAAGCTGAATCAACAAAACGATCTTTTTATACGTTTTATTGCACATAACAGAGTGGCAGAATGTAATGCCATTTAATCATAGATTTGCAATAGTGTGTTCTCAGTTTCTGACTGCTGCTGATGCTGAGCCCTGTCTCCTTCACTGCCACGGAAACCACTTGTCACCATGGCAACTTATGTTAGCACCAATGAGGTGCTCTGTGAATATTAACACAAAACCTGAACCATACCAGTGGTGATTCGAGACACAGCAATGTCAACAACACATATATCACAAGATGCTTCAAAACAGGACAAGGAACCAAATACACCGCACACTTTCCTTGTAATGTAATTCAAAGACAACAAAACAGTGGTTACATAATCTTGCTGCAAATGTTTAAGATCACCATGGCATTAGTAAACTAATGCTCAAAATAAATCTATTGCATGCACAAAATAACATCTATTGCAGTTTGTTTAGTTTTTGACCCAGTATTGCTAAGAACAGTGCGCAGTCAGCTACAGCAAGACAAGGAGGAATGAGAGAGCTCGTCTGTTCACTGTACTGTATGTGACCTGAATCTGCAATGAAGACACACACGTCCCAACACAAACCTTCTTTATCTGTTGGAAATGAAGAGGCCATTCACACAGGAACATACACCAATGCACATGACAGACTAATACACTGTGTGCGAATAGATGTTTTGAGCATTTTCATTTGTGAAAGCATCTATCCTGCCTTTGAAATGTGCATACAAAGACAGCTGCTAAAAACAGAGGTATTTTGCAAAAACAATAAGGAGATGAGAGGCTTGTGATACTAGATTATGTTTGGATGACAGGCTGTGATGTACTCAGAATATACAATGCTTAATGTCAACTGTGATCAAGTGCTTTACTGGACAAGTGTGCTTTCTGGAAATCATTATTACACTGTATTTTTAATATACTGGCGAAGAAATGTTACGTAGTGCTGCAGTGATATCGTTGGCTAACTTTCAGCTACTCACTAACAATACATCAACCCTACTTATTAGCCACACTAGTTAGCAGTTCTACTTGATAAGAGCGTCATTTCTCTCTTCAGAAATCATAAAAGGCCGCAGAAAGACTTAAAAACCAAATTTAGCCTTTTCTGTCTAATGAATTAGGGCGGTAAAGGTGGACAGCGGTCTAACGTTAAGGTGTTTAATTTGCATTATGTAAACTTACACTTCAAGAATACGATCGCCCTTTGAGATTCCGGCTCGGTCCGCCGCGCCGCCCGGTAACACGGCGCTTACGTGCTGCAACGGCGCGTAAAGTTCGCCGTTAATGCTCCTTAACTGCCCTCCTTCACTCACTTGCCCGCGGACGTTAAAACCGTAGCCCGAGTCCGACTTGACGATGCGGACTAGCCGAGGCCCGGAGGCGACCGTGGTCGCGACGTGCCCGTCGGCGCACGTCCCCGAGCTCATGCCTGAGCCGTTGCGAGCCGACGAGTGAGTTCCAAAAGGGGCAGCAGAACGAATACCGTCTCCTTCGACAACATCTGCCATATTTATTTGAAGAGATCCTCCCTCCACAGCGGGCTCGAGCGCTGAAGTGCTACATGAGCTTATTGGCTGGCGGAATGCGTCAGACTCCAAACGGGAAAGACTGACGCCAAACCGCCCCGTCACAAAACACTGGAGCGCTTGCGTGCATGTTCTTTCTCGTGACAACAACACTCCAGTGCACCATGGCATGGGATATGTAGTGCGGAAGACACTTGGCTAGTTAGCTTTGTAGCCCCTGCTGGACGATACAGTAACTACATAATTTTGCGAGCGGAGCGTTCTGCATTGACGGCAGCGTAGTCTGATAAAATATATAGTTTATAATTTTATAAAAAGGACATTTTTATTTCTTCGGTGTATAAAGAATGTGTTTGGTGTGGAATAATTACTCAATGAATTGCTTTAAATCTTGAAAATGTAAAGTAAGGGATTAATCTTCATTTATCAAGAGCCTTTTCAAACATTATGAGATCTACCACAAGATGGAGACATTTGTTTGAAAATATTATATTTTCACGACGTACGTAAGTATTTGCCACTTGTCTAAAGTAAAATGGTGTGTTTATCTTGCCCTTTAAGCCATGAAATCACTAGCAACAAAACAATCAATGTATTAATGCCAAGAATAGAAGGGCAGGTGATCTCGTGATTAATTTATACACAGATATAATTGTACATCAATAATGTAATACAATGTGTATTAATGTGTACACTTTCTATAGGCTCGAAAATGGCGTTGGCTTTGCAAGGTAATTTTAACAACATTAAAGTTTCAGTAGGTGAATTAGTTAAATGAAGTTCTCAACGCAGCCTAAGTTGGGGAGGAGTCTGATCTTTCGGCCCTGCCTGTCAATCATCGCTCACGATTCTTCCGGCATCCCTCTTCCTACTTAACTCTAATTTACCTCATACTTTTCTATTTTACATAGTCTTATTTTGTAATATTTTATAGTTTATTCTACTATTATTTGCCAAGAGTAAATGGGCTGGTGAACTCGTGATTAATTTATACATAGATACAATTGTACATGATTAACCCAATACCATATGATTACCCCTCAAACCTTTGTAGTACTCGTATTTTAATAGAACTACATGAGTCATTTCAACGAGGGAATACCGCACTTCAACAAGGGGGCTCACGCTTTAATAATTTTCCATTGTAGTATGTTAACATTATTCATGTAACTGTGAAAGGTATTGACCATGAGGAACAGTTTCAGATGGTCATATTTCATAGAAGTTTGTTGGGTAGTGAGAGTGTAGCCTCAGCACTCCTACTTATTCAATCTAACCTTTATGTAATGCATTTATTTGTGTAACCTAATAAAATCATGTTAATATAGAGATAAACAATTTACGTGAATACAAAGGCCTGTTTATGAAGCATCTTTTTTTGCAATGCATTCATTTGTGATTCTGTCAAGTGTGATTTAGCAATCACTGCAAGAATGTGAGTATTATGTTGATATAGGTGAAAGTCTCCAAGAAGGGACCAAAACAGGAAACAGGAAATACATATTTATATATATATATATAATATATGTATACATATTTTACAAGAACGCACACCAAGACAGTATAAGAATACAACGTTTTAAACATTCAAAACATTGTGTTTTATTTCATTCTTCTCAATACAACATCACCTTACAGACAAAAACCTTCTTATAATAGGGATATGGTTAATCATTTATAAATCACACATATTATTTGAAAGATTCGTTGCACAGCATGGTGATGCAGGCGACCATGGTGACATACTCCTGAAAGTCGACAGTTCCATCTTTATTTGCATCCAGACTTTGAAAGATCTTGTCAAGTTCGCCCTTATTACTGGCATTCTATAACAAATATAACAAACACATAATTGTAACCAACTGCATATTTTAATATAGTTACACAACACATATATTACAATATTAGCTTAAAAACGTCACCCTTAATCATTCATTTGAAACTAGATACTAATAATAAGATGTTAAAAACAGCCTCTGTCCTTCGTTTTATCCAGTCTATATATTAAATGTGTGTAAATATTTACTGCCATATCTCTTACAATAGTATTATTAAAAAATCTGCTTAATTGTTGTAACTTAAGTGTCAAAAAGTTGCAATTATGTAGAAATTCTTAACAATAAAGAAAACTGCTTTTTAGTTTTTCCTCACCCCAAAAATGTCTCCCATCTCCTTAGTGAGCAACTCCTTGAGCTCGCCTTTGGTCAGGGTGGTTTTGTCTCCCTCCTTTCCAGAGTATGTATGAAAAACTTTAATAAGCAATGCCATGCCCGTCTGAAGATTTGACATTTTGACTATAAAAACAAGACAAAAAAAGAGAGAACAAATAATATTATTCTTTATATAAAGTCAAAATAATTATTAAATGATTACTGTTATTAATACACAAAAAGCCTAGAAAGCCAGCGTTTAGGAGTGGCCAACACCCTGAGCACATCAGAGAGAGAGAGAGAGAGAGAGAGAGAGAGAGAGAGAGAGAGAGAGAGAGAGAGAGAGAGAGAGCAAGAGCGAGAGAGAGAGAGAGAGAGAGAGAGAGAGCGAGAGAGAGAGCTAACCACTAACTTTTTAACCATGGCACAAACTGTTAATTTGGCAGCTTTTTAAACTGTTGTCTATACATAAGTCCACCAATCTCAAAAATATCTACCAGCCAAAAAAGGAGAGAGAGATGTGCATTTAAGAGAAGCAAAAAAGACAGAAGTGCTTAGCAGAAACACAAATTACGCCAGGCATTAAACCATAATCAGGAAGTGAAGGTGGTTTCACCCAGCACATATAGAGCAGAGGAGCAGTAAGATCAACTATACAGTCCATGATTGTTTACTTTATTGTAAAACAAATAATGACCCTAAACAAATAACATCAACATTTGAGATGTTTTCTAAAAAACTGTTACTTTTAAGAAATCTGTTAGCAGCAATAAACCAGCAGACAAACACTCACCTTGGATTTCTGAGTTCACAATAAACAAAGAAGGGACTGCAAGTGATGATGAGGGAGTGAAAGCTGGGGACACACACCGAGTGTTATATGCAGAGAATACCACGCCCTCTAATTCATTCCCTCCCACCGTATACACCCTTTAACAAACATACACCCACATACACATCTCTCTCTAATTCGCTCAGAAGCTCTCTCTCTCTCTCTCTCTCTCTCTCTCTCTCATTGTTCACCCCCTTAAACCATAGAAACTCTTGTTTACTTACTTAAGTTTGCAAAAAAGGCGTATGGGCTTGGCTTCTCTTGCTCATGTGAAGAACTCAGCTGGTCAAACCGGCTCCCATCAACAGACGCCAACAGCAAAAAAAAGTTTAGGTTTGCGCCTACGGGAGAATTCATTGTCAAAACCTGACTTTTACTGTCAAATGCAAACTGTACCTAAGAGCCATAGTTCTTCATTATGTTAGTGAAACTGTAATCCCCCTGCCCTCAAAGCACAGTAACAAAATATCATTGTAGAAAAATACATCACTGTAAGCTAACACATTAGCTAATAGTGATTATGTTATAACTGAGGCCTAAACTTGAATATAAATCTACGGTGATAAAGAAAATGCACCAGCGCAATGAAAGGAAACCCACTGTTTTTAAAACAAGTCCATTAATAAACCAGTGAGTGAAGTTAAACTGGTAAAAGTCAAATGAGATGAGAACTGTTATCATTTCAGATTATATAGCCTATTTATACAAAGCTACTCTAAAGGGCACAATGTTACACCATTTTTAGGTTATGACCACAGCCTATGCAAGATGTATGTCATTAATCGGTAAAAGGTGCTATGAATAGGCTGCACATAAGCCAATGTTGCAATCATTATAATCTGGTCCAGCAGTTTGCTGTTAAAGTTTTAACTACTCCCTCATGTGTCCATGTAGCATAGCAATCCAATCCTCATTGTTTAAAAGCACATAGTAATTTAATACCAGTGTAAGAAGGGGTAAAAGACAAACAACAGAAAGACGGGAGAGAACAAACTAAGCATCAAAGAAAAAATGATGTGCCTGTTTTATTAGTAAACACTACATAAAGCTTTTTATCTGCAGCACACATTGTGAAAGAGCAACAAAAATACTGAAAAAAATGGGTGAGCCATAACTAATGACTCACGGAAAATCTGTAGGAGAGGGAGAAAACAGGAATGCTACACTAAAACAAAGAGATACATATTTTATCTGGAGAACATTGACTATAGATGTGAAAAGAGAATGGTCACAAGGTTGCGAAGTGTTTGATGCAAAGTATTGACTTGTTTCCATGGTGATGTCAGTTGGTTATAGTAATGTTATTAGTAATGCACCGCAGAGCAGTGCTGAGGCAGAATAAAGATCACATGACAAAGCACAGAAATGAAGAAGGTAAATAAGATACAGCAACAGAACTTGCGAATGAGAAAAAAAGATTTGCCTACTAGTATTTCAAAAACAGTGATAGAGTTTTAGACTAAGCGGGAAATAAGAAAAGTCAGGAAGGGAGAGAAGAAAAAAAAGTGGGTGGAGGAGATGAGTGGACTTGTATAACCTCTGTCATTATGTAAGAGACTGATCATGACTCATGCGTGCAGAATTTCTGTTTTCTACTGTGCCACAGTTGTTCGCTGTGCACGTTGTTTGACTGGTTTTCACTGTGTTTATGCAGGAGTGTTTTTTAATTAACTTTTTACACCTTCCCTCTTCCACAACAACTTGGCATGAAACACACATATGTGCACACAAAAGCAACTTTGATACAGCAGCATTGAGAAAACAAACAAGAGCTCACGATCTAATCTTGTGGACCCTGTGGCCAGTTTCCTTGTGAGTCACTATCCAACACTGTCTCTGAGTAAGTGGGGGCGTCCCTGGTGCCATCAGTGTTTTATGCCACATATGAGAGAGAGGGTGGGTTCGCATTTGAGAACATTTAATAGGTGATTCATAATAGTAGGAAACTGAGGAAATATTGGTTGTAGCAGGAGAGGATAAAGAGTCAGTGCTACAATTTTGCAAAATATTAAATATGGAAAGCTATATCACTGTGAAAAGTTTTAGCAAAATTGGAAAAAGAAGTTTTGCTACTATACGTTATACACAACAGAACTAGTGCAAACATGCACTTGTACAGGCTAACATTCCTAGCTTGCATAATATAAAGCCTGTAATTATATAATTTCTGCTGTCTCGGCAGATTTATAATTTTAACACTGTTATTCAGTGGCAGGTTGCCATACTGTACCCCATATAATATGTCAATATGCTCTGCAATGCAAGGACCCTCATTTCCTGGGAATGTTCAATACTTATTTAACTTGTTAAACTTAAAGGTACATGCCCATACAATATGACGTTGTTTATTTTTTTTAAGCAAGTAAACAGCATCAGAAATATCTCCTAAAAATGATTTTTTTTCTTCACAGCGATGCCATAGAACCATTTTTTGTTCCCCAAGGAACATTTCCATCAACGTGTCTTAAAAGCACCTTCTTTTTACCTTTTTATAGTCTGAAGAACCTTTTCCCACCATAAAGACAATCATTTTAACATTACTAATATTGACTTAAAAGGAAAGCACCTGACCCTATAATTCAGCTCATGATGTTAGTTCACTACATGACAGAAACACAAGCGTGTGTGCATGTGTAAAGAGCTCTGGTGTGTTTTTAAGGGCCTAAAATAAGTAGTGTCATCTAACTTTACTTTCTGGCTTCTTTTAAAATGGGTAAATATGAATGAGAGTTTGTGTTACCGTCTCACACACCCTCTCTCTCTCTCTGTGGGCTGATAATAATGTTTTCCTGCTGCCAGTCTCTCCACCCCGGCACACTGGCACAGTAAACTTTACAAAGGAAATCCTCTATTCTGTCTACATACTTTACTCTTAGCTTACTCTAGTTTTTTTTCAAATACTTTATGGTTTGCATTTAAACTTTGTATTCAAAGTTTATATGTTGTTCGTGTGTATCACATTTTAAATAAGATGTTGAAATAGAATATCTAGTAATGAGTATATTGATTAAAAATAGCTTTATGGTTTTGTATTGATATCAGTTTCATTGTATTGATATCAGTTTTATATCATTGACAAGGTTATTTTGAATTATTGCATCTTCCTTTTTGTGTGTAAAAGATCTGATTTAATTCCTGGACCTTCAGTTTTCTGTAAACGTACATAAAATTTCATAAAGTCTATGTTATGTGTGATTTTCACTGAATAAATGTTTGTTCACTTGCTTGTATGTGGTACCTGCAAAGATAAGCTTCATTATTAGCTTTATACAGAGAACAAACCCTTAACCCATATTCAACTTTGGAGCATATATCCTCCCAACATTTGTCTTACAGACATGAATGATATCTCATATCGTGCAGCTTTATCATATCGAGGTGTGCTGTTTGTATAAGTAATAAATGGGATGGACTCTTTTGACTCTGGAAACCACCAAGAACAACCTCATTTCCATTTGCTAGGAACTGCAGATGATCATCATGGCAAATACACACCTCAGGCCATTAGAGACATGATATACATGCATGAGCATGCAGCATATAGTGTGGTTTGCATGCATGTTTAAGTACATGTCACTGGGGTTATCCGTTTTTTCTTTACACTCTTTACACAAAATGAAACTTTTTCTCAAAAAATGGCACGGACATTAAACAGTAAACTATCATTCACATCAGGCTCTACTTTGTTTTTCAGGGAACACATTCTCACAATCCAATCAATTTGCAACATATTAAAGCCTCGCCCTACATTTAATTGAATAGACTATAGACCATCCCGTAACACATAAAATAACACATGTCACATAAAATGGGTTGCGAACAGGGATATACAGTCTTCAGAAACTCTTTTCACCTCTGAACACATGGACACACATGATATCAAGCTTGTGCTTGTCTGTGTTTTAGCTGCATTTGGTTGGTCTTGATCTTTCGTGGTGCAAGCGAAACTGTCCCAACAGGAAACTGCATGTTGCTTTGAATGGTGTACTCTTTTTTAATTTAAATAATTGATGGGAATTATTTCTTGCAGGTTATCAGGAAATGTTTTGCAGGTAGATAGCTAAACAGACAGTATGTGAGTCATCATCTGTCATATTTGAATAGAGCCAGATAATCTAAGACATTAAAACCATTACTGTAATGGAATCATCCAGCTGGCATTCTCAGACAGTCTCTGTAGACCCAGTGTGTTGTGGTCTTGGTTACAGTAGAGTAACACTGAGTAACAGTAAGCCCTTGTCAGGTAATTGACTTTTACATGTTATGTTGCTTTTTCAGATACAATTAATGCATTTTTAAAAATACAAAATTTACAAATACTTAGAAGTTAGAACTAATATTAAATATAATACTAAAGCTTTACTTAAGCATATTTTTTAAACTTACTACAACACACAAAAACAAATATCAAAACATGTTTGACATTATAATGTTTAATTTTGACTAGGTTCATTGTTATCCTGTTGGTTGCCTTGGTTACACACACTTACCAGCAGTTCTCTTCCCCCATTTGGTACAAGGGGAGCGTTCCCTCGAGGATCCGGCGTGCCTTAAACACTCTGTTCCCTTTGTGTGTTTTAATAATACCAACTTCAAGTTATTAGGCATATTTTAAGGTATTAGGCAAGGTACGAGGCATTTTTGCCTGGAGAAGATGTTTCTCTGGTTATGTGACCCAGTGACAAAGCACACGCCCACTAAAGATCTAGCCGTTTAGCTACACGACAACGTCTTCAACCAAAATCTGAAGACGTTTTATGCATTTTGGTTGTTCGTTACACGGCAACGGCGTGTCCAAGTTTTTAGAAACGTGTCGTTACCGTCTCCACGTAAACTGGAAAACGCTAACGTAAAGAATGACGTCACGCACTTGAGCCTTTTTTTATTATTCATTTAGCAGACTTGAGCCTTACTCAAAATACTTCACGTATCTCAAGCAAAAAGCACACATACACGATTTACTGCAGTGAAGAGACGTTATTTACATACGCCAAACGTACGACGTCAAACTATATTAAAAAGCGTGTATGGGTAAAACCTGTGTGTGCGTTCGTGCGCAGGCACGTAGTGTTTCTTATCAAAATGACATCGCCATCCATTGGTCCGGCATGCACAATACAGCATTTTCAGTCGTTTTCGCGGATCCACGCAAACGCCAATCGTTTTAACAACGCTGTCCTGTGTACATCTAACCTAGATGCTTAAGTTATATTGACAAACACAGCAAATACACTTGCATCTTAAACAAAAAGCAATACAATTGTGCCATAATGTTGCAATCGCAATGTTATAATTAGGATCAGATTATGACTTTGCTCAGTGTTAAGTTAGTGTTAATCTTTATTGGTTACAATATTTTCCAGGTTACATCATGAGAGGTACAGGTACCAAAGGATTTCTTCCAAGGGTATAGTTAATACCATCTGTTCTGTGTAAACAGAGATGGTGTGTGCTTTGTGTGTGTGTTTGTTTTAGACACATGTGGGTGTGTTCGCTCTTAAATTAGTCGGTAGACCTGTTGTACAGGTGCCGTGGACAGGGACAACAGTCGGGGGAAAAACAATACATACCGCTGAAGGACACAGGTGTGCCTGCAGAAGGTTTCCCAGCAATTTATGAATGCAATTTGTACATTGAGGCCTTAGAAAATCTGTGATTGAGAATCTAATTTAGGCCTGTAAATACACAGAACACGGTTTGAAAATAAAATGTAAAAGAGAGAAAATCATGCAAAGTGAAGACATTTGTAATGTACGATTCTGCACTATTTCTAGGTCTGCATTTACACTGAATATTCCTGTACTTAAGTTCAGAATTCCTTGGTTCAATTGAAACACACAAGATGATTTTGTACAGCCAAACTTGTATAGCCCATGCCAGCTCGACTGCATGCTGTTATTAAAGCAATAAGGAAGCATGCTAAATACTTACAAAACTCTCAAATTCATGTTTATTTTATAACAACTTAAATGTCATGCTGATAGTATATGTTGCAATCATTGTTTAAATAGTAAATAAAAAGCTAAATTCTAATGCAAAATAAATTATCTTCCTTACCTTACTATATATATTTTACATTGATTTCTCTTACTTTATTGAAGAAAGTGAAATGTTTAATGCTCTTTGTATATTGGTATATACGCTTAACTCATGAGAGGAGGATTAGTAACTGTTGGTTTGAACATGATCAAACCTGCTCTAAAAGTTGCAATACACTTATACTGCTCTAATATCATAGCCAGGTAAGCTGCTCACTTATATTTATAGTGGGAATTTGATTGAAATGGATTTTATGTGGAGGAAAAAAAAAATTTCCTTACACCTTATCCCATGTCTGTAAATGTATCATTTAACCCACTATAAACCCAACTTTTTCAAGTAATTAAGCTAAAGTGCCTTCTCAAAAATGGTCCTGCTATTTGCTTTTGCATTACTGCAGGATTGTTGATTTGAACACGACCATGAAAGATGAGATGGTTCAAACAAAACTGCCTGCAGCCCTTTCAGCACACCCATGTTTGACATATCGTATTCATATGCACAGTGGGGTGTGTGTGTGTTTGTGTGTTTGTGCATTTGCCATCACGCTTTAACATGAAACGCGCTATGCTGTTTATGAAATGAGACTAATGCCTTGTGTTTCTTTTAAGATTTTAAGAAAATGTTACAGCTTATTCAAATAATTTGAAAAACAGGTGTTGCAAAGAAGCATTAGGTGTTGCAAAGTGGTTCTCACAATAGAACAGTTTTTGCATATACATTTGCATGTTGTGAGTATACCAACTATGCTGCAGTGCCGCACATTCATAAAGTCAGTTTAGAAGGTAAAAGAATGTATGTTGTGTCCAGAAGTTATTTTCTTTTACTGTCAAAAATTACTTTTATGTATTTGGTTGATGCTTTTATCCAAAGTGCATTTAAGTGCATTCAAACTATGCATTATATTGTATTGTATTGTATATGTTCTTTGTGTATAGCTGACACATGACCTAGGCTTTTCTGGCACGATGCTCTGCCAGTTGTAACTTGCAGAATAACTTGCGCAAGGGGATATATTATAAAAAAGTGACAAGTACACATGAATACCCATAAAATGATTTTATTAATATTCAGAAAACAGAAAACAACACATTACTATTGCAAGTAATTACTATTGTCTTCATCATAAAGAGAATAAACTGCCGTGATATAATTTTTTTGTCTTAAAGGCATCAAAATAAGTAAGGGTGTAGCAAGGATGATATAAGGATGGCTCACTTATTCCTCCCTTTACCCTTATCCTTGCCATGCTTATTCTTGTAGTAGCCTTTGGCTAGACAAGCAATGTACTGGCTAAATTCACGGAAATTCACTTCTCCGTCATGGTTCTTATCCAGATCTTCCATGACCTCCTTAATATTCTCTGAATCGACTTTATCCTGAGACAGATATGGAAAAGGAAGAATGCATTATTATTTATAAAGCATTTAGAGCTATTTTTGATTTTTCCTAAAAGCAACCAGGTTGCTAGTGTGGGAAAAAGTGTAAATGATCCTAGGAACCCAAAGCAGAAGAGGGGATTTCTAATTCCTAAATGACAATTTCTAAATGCTATTTTTGAAACAGTTTGGAAGCGAGATGGGAAAGACCAGTACTGTTAAAGAATCTCATGAATTCATCGTATGACTCATAGTGGTAAATCTCTCATGTCAGGTTGCCATAACACACCTACATAGCGCGTATTTCATTATGCAAATAATCTGTTGTGACATGCTGGAGAATGTATTTTTGCTATCATTCTTTCTCTGTCTTTTTCTCACCTTAAATTCAGGACTACTTAGTTGGTTTTTAAGCAGCTCTGAAAACTCAGCTTTGCTCAGCTGTGATTTTTGATCATCTTTTCCAGCGTAGTCCTCAAACACCTCTACTATAGCCACAATAGCTTTTTCCAGCTTAGACATGTCTAGAAACAGAAGAAGAAGAAAAACAAATCGACAGTTCAGCCTTTCATGCAAATAACAAATTAAAATAGTGTCACAAAAAGTTATATGGAGTCTCTTCAAAGCATTACAACACAATCACATCTGCTGCACGAGACACCACAACACGATCATAAACTCAGGAATGCAGTTTAAAATACACTGTACAAGCACACAAGAGAACATATATTAGGCTAAGACACTTTAGAAGAATGAATCTTAAAAAGTAATACACATGCGTATATATGTCCTCTTCCTTACTACTATTTTTTGTCCTGTACTTTCTTGCAGTGTATCTTTCTTGTTTTCCTCTCCACTTACCGTAAGAATGATGTGCTCCCAAGTTATGCTGAAAAATACTTTGGAGTAAATTGTCTGCAGCTTCTTAAAGCACAGGTTTTATTCTCTTCATATCACACACACACACACACAAACATGTACACACACACAAACATGTACACACACAAGGATGATTCATTCTTGGGCAATGAAGGGTTGGTAGCACACCTAAACCAGTCTCACAATATTCACTTTGTTGTTTTTTTAAAGTCTGTTACACTTTTGTCAAAGACAAAGACAATATTTTAAAGTCTTAGAATAAAGTTATTTTATATGCATAAATATTAAAACAATAACTAAATGGAGAATCTGAGTCATATCTTCCTGTGTGTCAGTTTCAGTCCCAGTTTTTTGTGCATACTGGGTGTTGCCCATCCTGACCGCCATTTTATGTTTTGTCCTCATGTAATTACCCATTCTTTAAAAAAAAGCGTTTTAAATGTAATTCTAAGAATAAAGGATGCATTGTTAAAAGATACAGTTTAATCATTTTTGTGGTTACTGAAAATGTTTTCTTCAAATAAAGACTTTAGTGTCGACTTAAATCACAAGCTTCTCATTTGGAGTAAACAGAGATCTGCTTATCCTTTCAAAATCTAGTCTTCAAACATCAAAGGAGTTACTGCAACTTATCATTTATTGCAGACATGCAGACAAAAGCTGTCTACAGGAAATCCAACAGTAATGCACAGTGATGCACAGACTTTTTTTTTATATCAAAACCTTTATGGTTGTCCAAATATCTAAACATTTTTAGAAAAAGATACACATACACAAACAAAATCCAATATTAAATCTTGTTTTTTAACAAATGTAATAAAATTAAGTGAGGTTTATGCCTAAGAGTGGAAATCGAAAAGAACAAGACAAAAACACTAAGCAATAAAACATTATCTGCAGCGTACAAAATTCTGAATGCCTTGAAACAACTGTGCAACCAATGGTGCACAATACCTATAAACTGATCAACTCATATTCACGACAACAAATCATTTCATTAATCTTCATAAAAAAAGATTATAGCTTTGCAGCAACAGGATTTTTCAGCATTTACCCTAATCTTTTACTTTATATCATAAATCCAAAGACACGTCAATATTGACATGATACTAGTTTAGATCCTGAAAGAGTAAACACATAGTTAAAGAGCCACACCCATTGTCATACTTTCCATATAATCAATGATAATCTCAGAACATTATAATAATGGTAACTTTGTTAAAACAACATTGCAAATGTCAATACTCGAAGACCGTGGGGAAATTACAAAACAGGGCGTGTGCTTTTAAGAATACTTCACTCAGGTTATCTTTTTGTTCAGTTCAGGTTCTTCTACATTGTGTAGTAAGAATAACATATGGGAACCTCCTGCTTTTCAACTGTAGTGCACAAACACACACCCACTCACCCAGACAAACACACAAACAAATGAGAAATGTATAGAAGCCGTTGCGTAAGTATCTCCGGAAGAGATTAAGGCCAACTGCAGAAAAGAATTCATTCATGGGTTTTGATAAAATACTAAATGTGTCCAAGTGCAAAGAGTTGATATTCTGCACCAACACACAGACAGTGTTTGCTTCATGCAGACCACTGCAAACGTGTTGCTTGTGTTGGGTATCAGCCTGCAGATAAATTCAGCACAAGAAGAAGCTTTAAAATTTGTAAGCTGCAGTTCTGTACTCAACAAATTGTTCATTATACTAAATGAATCAAAGGTCTTTTCAAAACATGTCTTTGATCCCATGTGTGGAGGCAGTATGAAATGAATTAATAGAGACGGTGAGAGACGATGATTTGATGTGAACATTGCGTGTAGAATATTGCTGACATCTAGTGGTCAACTTTCAGAACTACACTCTTACATGACAGACATTGCAAACTTGACTTTTCAAGTCTCTCTACATATAATTCTCCTTTACGATGATGTAAAATACTCTGACCTACATTTTGCTTGTATTTATATATTCATGTATTTAGATATATGGTTGCATATGACTTATGGCATATTTACGTTTTTTTAATTTCTAAACTGCCATGCAGAGTGTTCAAAGTTAAAATGTGGAAATAAAGGGAAGTATTGTCAGACAAATCATGTGCTTTGTGGTAAAGAAAAAAACATGTTTGTACTTGCTGGCATGACCTCATGTGGCTGACACACCTAAAAAGTCATTTATGGTTGTTAGGCAACTCAAATGTTTACACAGATTTCAACACGCCCACATATTGTCAGTGGTTCCTGTGGTTGGGGGAGGGGTTGAGGATTAAAGAAACACCAAAACGAAGCATCAGCATCCGGTTCCTACAAGTATATTCTATACTGTAAACTTTTTTTCAGGTCGGAAATAAAAAAAATAACAGTTTGCAAACACATATTAAGGCACAACTCTCTTTTAGCATAAACTAAATGTAATTGCAGCATAGAAAAAGATATGCCTTTTGGCATTTAAAATCTGTATGTTTACTAAGGATACTTATGTTGAATCATATCTGTGGTGTTAACAGTGGATTAAGGGATTTAGTTTGAATAATTATATTTTAATTAAACAAGATTTTCATTATTTTAACGTAACAAGGTTACATTACTTTTCAGATTAAAAATAATGCTGTAAATCTATTTGAAGCTTATGAGTATTGTATTTGTTGAGAAATACTAACTTCAGGACAAATTACTCAAGACATGTTGTCACCAGTATTGCCACTGCCAAAATGCATATTTTCTTAAAGAATATTAGTTTGAAAAGACTTTTCAAATATGTGATACTGTTATTATCAAATAATAGATATAAAATAATGATATCCAATAAAAAGAACCACCTTTTCCTTTTCCTCATGTAAGCATTATTGTGATTGGTGGAAATCTGTCATTCAGAGATAATGTCCTTTTGCCCTGTGACATCCCTCATGGGGCTGATTACAACTGTGCTGAAATGATCAGCTTAGTACAATACAGCTGACTTGTTATTTTACTGTAATATTTAGCCGTGTGTGAAAAGATTTTAAAGGTCTGGATACAGACATGTCTTTAACTATAAAACCAAACATTTGGACTCTGTTTGCAAGAAACAGTTTAATAGAAACATAAATAAAAAATAGTAATTTTTTTAATCATTATTTTTCCTAAATCAAGATTCTTTGTTAAATATCATAAGTAGAACAGTAGTGTCACTAATACATTGTAAACACGTAATGAGGTCTCGTAAATTCAGGATTATATAAGAATACTATCATGCAGATATTGTCTCTCTCTTATTTCAGGCCCAACTCAGAAATCGGAGATGTATTTAACTTGCAATGTGTCCGCATCTCCGAGTGAAGAATCGAGAACACTTGATAAAGTCTCCAAGAGCCTGTCAGAGTTTTTAGGAGTGACATGATAACTTGAAAATTTCTCAAGGGATTGTGGGAGGTGCACTGGGTGGATTCTCAGAACAGCATGGAGGCAAAGCAAAAAAAAAAAATCAAAATTTATTTAAAGTTTATTTGAATGGTAAGACTTACAGGACTTCTAAACATAACAATTCAATGTCTTTAAACAAAACCATACATAGGCTGTAACTTTGCACAACAGTAACACCTTCAGGTCAAGGCATGTGCCAAACAGTGTTCCTTCACACCTATTTTTAAAATTGACCATGGTAAAACTTTGGTTGCACCTTTAATGCTTTTTATTCCGCATCTTGTAGATCTGTTCACAAGCAATGGACAGGCCGACCACAAGAGAAACGAACTCCTCAAAATTCACCTCTCCATCACCATTAGCATCCAGATCTTTCATAATCTTGTCTATTGCAGCAGGGTCCTTCTGAGACTGGGGTAAGGAGAAGAGCAGACTCACATCAGACAGGAAAAATAATAAACATAAGCAAGCTAAAGAAACGCTGCACCGATTGACAAACATATCAGAGCTGGAAAGTGAATATATTTCTGTGATTAAAAGACATTAAAAGTGTAAAAATGAGGAAGGGAGATGGGAGGGATGTAGTTGTACCTTAAGAAAGCTGGACAGCTCTGTTTCCATCAGCTGTTTGAGCTCTTTGCGGCTCAGCGTTGAGCTGTTGCCCTCAGAGCCCGCGTAACGGTGAAACACAACGATCAGAGTCTCCATTGCTCTCTCCAGATCAGACGGCATTGTGATTGTCTGGAATATGATTTGTAAGTGTATCATCACATAACCATGCACCAAACAATGTGAATAAAAGGTCATATTCTGCAAATAGTTCTCATCCTATCTGTTTTGTTAGTGTCTTGTCAGAAAACCATAACACGTACAATGTGAATAAAAGGGAATATTTGGCAAATAGTTCATTGCTCTCTTCCCATCTCCAGGGGATTGAGAAACAAAGGTGGATTTTTCCAACTGGAAATGAGCCAAAGAATGAGCAATGCCGCCCATGCCCAAAAACTGCAATAAAGCTATTTATTATTTATTTACGTAAATGCCATTGAGGTTAATTCTTGTACTGATGTAGTTTTATGTACAAAAACCTTTTTGTCTACACCTGAAAAACTTTGCAAATCACAAGCCCATGACGACATTGCGTAACTGTCGCTGACGTTCACGGAATCTGCGCATCCACGCTCGCAAATCGGTCGCAAATTAAGTGTCATGTCTCAATATTTATAAAACGCTATACAAATTTTAAATGTAATGTCCGCCAGTCATTTAACAAGGCGAGATACCCTTTACAGCCTACACGTATATAACTTTCAGGCAGTGTTCTCAGACTATAACAAAGTTGACTTGTAGTTTTATTTTCATGTTAACACAGCTATTAAATTAAATAAAGTGAGGTAATGAGTACTTACTGTGATAAAGGCAGAGCGACACCTGAAAGAAAGAAGGAAAGTCCTGCGCAAGAGCTCGTCAAGAAGCAGGCGAGGAATTTATAGCGGGGCTCCGCCCGAATGAAATGACTGAGCTTGGGTGAGTCCATGACTAACATTAACTGTTTAGGGCTAACATTAAAATGATCGCTCACAGTACAAACTTAATACATAGAAAAACAGTGTAAATTCAATTTTAAGACGTTAAACTGACAATAATGTTGAATACAAATGAATACAGAGGTTTTAAAAATGACTACACCCCTTTTGCCATCTATTGCCATCACTGCAAATGTCATCAATTATTTACACCACAGTGGAATTTAACACATACTGGTAGTTAGATAACATATTATTTTATGCTTTTAACATAACCCCATGTATGTTTTTACAAAGAGGAACAAATCATTTTCCCACTATTTCTTAACTGAGTGACTCAGAGCTCTCTCTCTCTCTCTCTCTCTCTCTCAGATACAAGTAGATGCTTATCATCATCTTTAAAGGAAAAAGCTGTTGCTTTTGGCTAAGATTAGGCATGTTCCACTGCCCAGTAGGAATGAGGGCTTGTCTTATTAAGCTGGTCTGTCTGGTTGAGATTTTAACCATTTAATGTGTGTGATAAGAGAGACCTGTTAACCTTTTCAGTATGTTTTGCCAGTTTTCCAGCATTCCTTGTACCACAGACCTAACAAATCAATATTTCTTAATGTTGACAGTCAAGTGAGCAAAGATAAACATGGATTTAATTTCAAAATGAAATGCAGCCTTTATTTGTGGGACATTTAAGTAAGAAAGAAGTGAGAGAAACATGGCTGATGATAAATAGTGTTTTGGTTGGGTGTTGCCGTGTTGTCATAGTGAATTTCTAGCAAGTACCACTCTGTTCATCTGTCGGAATAGATAGAGATTTTCATGGCCACTGTTTTTTTCAACATTCCATGCAGGCTAGAACACGTAGTTTTCTTAAATTGCCTAATCAGAGGTTTGGTGCATCATACTCTGAGGATGCATCCATTTATAATTAATTCATGAAACACTACGAAAAAACTATGATTTTATTTTCACAATACTACTGTAGCATTTATCCATCATGAGAAATTATATATGAACTCAATAGAGAGTTTTGTACAAGTGAACATTTGCTTTAAGTGCTTGTGTTCCTATCGCCTGTGAGAACAAAGTTCAGCAATTTCACAACTTTGCTTTTAAGGGAAATACCAAAGGATATTTGGGTAGGTCTTCTATGGTGGATTCAATTCTTAGAATTCCATGCTAATAAAATCCTTTTCTGCTGTTTAAGGAGTAAGCTACACTATATTGAAAACATCTGGAACACTAAAACACGATATAGTCTGTGATAGAGACTACCAATTTAAAACCACTTTACAAATGCAATAATGCATATATAAAAATCATATGATTTTCATAATTACTGGATTAAAGAAGATTTGCATTAACAGTGAATGGGAGCAGCAATCAAACAAATGTTTCCTTTTATCAGCTTTTAATAACAAACCCTTTAACAAAAATATTGCAAAACCAAAATCATACAACTAGAACTTGGTTAGTTGTCTTTTTACAATGTAAGTGGAATGACTAAAAATGACTGCTGCTGGCAAAAAGATTTTGTAGCTTAAGCACACAGCAGTGACTGAATGGGGAGTACCATGATATTATAAGTGCTTCAGTTCTTCCTTTTGCCTTTGCTGGTGGTTTTGGCTGCAGCTGGAGCAGGTGCCGTCTGGTAAAGAGCTGCTGATACTTTGTTGATGTAGTACAGTGCAAAGATAGAAAAGATCAGGCTATAGGGTAGAGGACAAATAAAGAAGGGAAAAAGTTAATAGCCAATTCAACTGTGAGAATATAAACATAATGTTCTGAGTTAAATACAGCTTAAGCAAAATGAACAGTATCTGTAGCATGCTGTCAACTACCACAGAAAAGGATTTTTACTATTGATGAAAAGAAATGTTGACATGCTAACAATGGAAGTATATGTAGCAGTGTACCTCAAACTGCTTCTTTAACTTCCAAGAGGATTTAGTCTGAAATACTTGTAATGCATTTATCTGTTACTCTTTCATACTTACCATGTTGTCACACATACACGATGCACTAAACCAGAGGCAAACAGAGAGAGGCACAGGCACAGACCAACTACGAGAGAAAAAGATGATCAAATGTGTATCATTTATCAGTTAACAAATTTCAGCCAATTTTCCTTAATTCATTATTTAATGAAACATTTTCTTCATTCAAATGTTAAAAACATCTGTATAGGCATTCGATATCTGTGTCTGTTTCTTTAACCGCTATAGCATGGTGTTAAAAACTCCTTGGCCATTAGAGGTGTAAATCAGATGTTTCGTCACAATATGATCAGATAGAAATTCTCTTAGTCAGTAATACAATATTTGCAAATACCTCAAAAACATAATATTATACAATTATGTTAAAAATGATCTTATCATCACCTAGTTTACACAACAAGCACATATATATTTATATAGGACTTTTTACATTCACATATTTGCTAATCATTGTTGTATTGATCCAGATCAATGTACTGGTACTGCACTTAATCAAATGTATACAATTTTAATACATTCTGGATAAGAGCATCTGTTAAATACATAAATGGAAATGTGATTTTAAATGTGTAAATACTGTCAAACTTACTCTCTGGGAAGATTTTGACTTGGAATCCCTTGCCAAAGACAAGGTTCTCCAGGTTATTGAAAGCCTGTAATTACAGGTTAAGTGGTAACAGCAGTAGTAGCAAATAGAAACTAAGCCTAAATCAAAATAATGAGGTTAAACAACATGTGATTTTGATTGCTGAGACTGTATGCATGACAGAACAACAAAAGGATACGGTGAGAGAGCAGACAAACAGCACAGAGCCCAAGAAGCCACCTAGGATGGTAAGCCACTCTGATGAGCCCAGCTGTCGACTGAACATCTGCATTCCTGCAAAGACCAGGACTGACAGCAGACTAGACAACACCAATGATGTGCTCGTGTTCACCGCTATGAGAAAGGAAAATTAAAGGGTGGATGACAGTTAGGAGCACTTCAAAGCACTCGCTCAAAGATCAAAGATTCATTCATTCATCAGTCTTAGCATGTCACAGTAACATTTTTTTATTTTTAAGAAAGTAAGAAAAAAGACACATCCACTTCAACATTATGAATAAAAATAAAGAACTCTATAAAATACAATAGTGGCAATACATTTTTAACTAAAGACAGTATAATAGAATTATGGCAAAGCAAGCAAGTTTAGTCCTAAACCACTGACAATTCGTTCCGCTACGAACTTGTTCAGTACGGAACACACTAGTTGGGAACTGGTGCAGAAACATGATCAACGGTTACTTCGCAGACAAGAAAAAGTATTTAATACTGAGCAGACATTAAATAAAAAAGTCATACACATAAATAAAAAATAAAGCATAGAAAAAACGAAGCAGGAAATCACAAATGACTAGGACACGTCAGTGTCCGCTCCTTAATACATTCCGTATGGAAACAAACAGCAATTACAATTTAACTCTACTTTTTTGTATGATGTATACAAACATGTATAATCCTTCTAAATGTTATTGTTTTGTTTTAGACTTTTCTGCGACAAAACAAAAAGAAACTGCATAGTCTAATCTTAAGATTCAGATTGGCAAAATGCCTTCAACGTCTTTTATAACTTCATAGAGAAATGGCACACATTTGTAACTCTTAGTTTTTTACAAGCAGTAATTTGAACTACTAGAAACTAATCTTTTCTACGATTCAGAGATAGAGCTAGAAACGTCTCCAAGAAAGCCTTCTTCGAATGCTATCTTGTTTCGTTTTTATGACTATGCACGCAGAACAATCGAATAAATAAATCTGATTTGGCTGCTTAGTGCAAAAGCAAAACTTACCCATATTTAACCGATAAAGATTTGGATTGTACACCGGTCTACGTTCAGTCCCTGGGCCAGCAGAGCAAATATGACGCGCAGTTTACGTGTAAAACTGGAGCCAACAGCTTTCCTGCACAAATCCTTGAGCTCCATCTAGTGGACAGTATAGCACACTGCTGCTACATATTTTACTGTACTGAATGTTAATTGTAGTCACGGCATTTTATCATAAATCAATATGTTGAAAAATGTAAATATACATGAAAGTACATTATTATTATTATTATTATATAGTTTTATATTATATTATATTATATTATATTATATTATATTATATTATATTATATTATATTATATTATATTATATTATATTATATTATATTATATTATATTAAAATTGAATTATTAAAAACAACGATTTTTTTTTTCTTTGCGAAACAATCAACTTTATTCCACCCTTTACTGGAACCATAAAACGTCTTCTCAGCGTCCAACAGTCTACGCATGCTCTTCACTGCTCTCTCCCAGAACACCTCACAACATCCATCACCTACACGGACCGTTATACATCCCCCAACGAGCACTGTTGGAGAAGCTCTGAATCAACATGGACGGCGTTAAATTGGACCTCTCTGATATTAGACACTCATAATATCGTAAATGCTGCGGTAATTCAGTTACGGGCACAATTTCTTCGTGGTGTACTTATCTTATATACGGCTATTTGCTTTAACGAATCCAGTGACACAGTGAAATGGACACCGAATAATACTCGCAAATTTCTTTTAAAATACACTGAACATACAGTTGCAGCAATGGCAGATGCGGAGTTGCAAACCTTCACGTCCATCATGGACGCGCTCGTGCGCATAAGCGTAAGTATATTTGCATCGCCAGCAGCACATTTTCCACATGATCTGTTATTGGCATGCTGATATCTAATACTGTGTTTTTCCTCACGAATACGCCTCGTGGTTTTGGTCAGCTGTCTAATAAACCTTATTAAAACATAGGCTTGAAAAGGGCAACCTAGATGACGCCATATTGTTTATTTACTATTATTATTATTTTAGTATTATTTTCTATTTACACTTAACACCTGTATGCAGAAAACGAGTATGCCTATGACATCCTTGTACCCACTGCTACCTCGTGACCAGCCTGAAGCTCATTCAGGCCATGACTGTTTATCCACTGTTTTTTGTCGATATATCTGTTTCGCTTTGATATAAATTGCGTATTTTTATATGGCATTGTTTGCTTAACGAATATCCTGGCATATACCCTACCTTAACATTTCGCGTTTGACGTGACATACGCATTATTTACTTATTTAATGCAACCGTAGTCCTGGTTTAAACGCAACAAAACACGTGGTTAATATAAAGCTGAATTGGCCTTTAAAATATAAGGGAGGTAAAAGCGTCCTTAATGAGCTGATGTAGCTCGACAGGATGTCATGTTGCCATAGAGACGGGATGCTGAGGCCTAGAACGAGGCAGGAGAAGAAACTCCTGCATAAAGGTACCAGACAGCAAGAGAATGCTTTTGAACACATTTTAGTTAGTCAGTATTAAATGTAGCCTTTACCTCTGAAACTATTAAAATTTTATAAACCATATCCACAAATAAATGCATCATTTATTAGGAAAAAGCTTTGCTACCTACATACTGTGTTATCCATACATTTTTAACCATGCGTAACTGGCAGTTAGAAAAATGTGACCACGCAGGCTGATGTTTTCAGCATATTTCCCATTATTCACTGGTTTGATCAAATCTCTCTCTGTATTTTCAGTCCAACATGAAGAGCATAGAGAGGGAGCTACATTGTCCTGTGTGTGAGGAGATGGTGAAGCAGCCAATAGTGTTGCCATGTATGCACAGTGTGTGCGTGCTGTGTGCGGCTGAAGTTTTAGTTCAGAGGGGCTACCCTCCACCCGACCTCCCCCCAGAACCCAACACTCCAACCTCAAGCCCCAACACACGCTCTCCTCGACAGCAACGCCGACCTCCGCCCAAAACAGACCGCCTAGACCGGGTGATCAGAACAGGTTTGGGAGTTCATTAGTAGAAATTGAGATCCCACAATGTAAATAACAGTCACTGCACACTGCGGTGACATTATTCTATGCTGTGTTTGTTTAATGACATCACTGACATTACGGACCGTCTAAAATTGTGACATCATTCTTTGACTGTTGTATAGTTTCAGTGTCTGTTTGTTACTGTATCACTGCTAAAGCAGACATATTGCATCTGTGCAGCTTTTTGCAAGTGCGTGTGTGTTTAATTGAGATGGGCTGATTCTGAACGTGTCAGCACACAGTGTCTCTGCATTCTTCCTGGCTTAGATTTATAGGGCCCTGAAGAGTCTTTACTGTTGAAAACAGCTTTTTTTTATCTGTATTACTCGCTCTCTCTCTCTTTGTGCAGTGTGTGGGACACATCCAGGTCGCAGACGGAAAGACACTCCTCCTGTGATCATGCTGTTCCCCTGTCCCACCTGCAGAAAAGATGTGGAGCTGGGAGAGAGAGGCCTGACAGAGTGCCTCAGAAACCTCACTCTGGAGCGAATTGTGGAGAGGTTCTCACACTTAAACTTACTGAAACATGAGTTCATTCCTGTAAACCGAGACACAGAAATGTTGTTGTGCTGGTTTTGAATACCAGATTAGATGTTCTTATCTGGCAGCTATTCATAGGCACATGGCCATGGGGACTGTCAGCTCTCACAATAGTCTCACACTCCACGTGGACCAATCAGATCATCATGTTTCAACAACATAGTTAAATGAGGTTGAACAAAGTATTAAGAAACACAAATGAAAAATATTGTTGTTCCTGCCAGGAAAAATAGAGCTCACATGCCTTTCATTCCACATTTTAAAAAATATGTACACATCCAAATACAGCCCTAAAAAGACTTATTGGCAGAACATTGTCTAGCCTTGCAGTTTATTTATTTTATTCAGAAATAACTGATCTTTTTCTTCATATATGTAGGTACAGGCATACAGTAAGTCTTGGTAGCATGGCAATCATGTGCCAGTTCTGCAAGCCTCCTCAGGCTCTGGAAGCCACCAAAGGCTGTGCTGACTGCAGATCCAACTTCTGCAATGAGTGCTTTAAGCTGTACCATCCCTGGGGCACGCCGCGGGCCCAACACGAACACATCCTTCCTACACACAGCTTCAGACCCAAGGTTAGTGAACATGGGTTCACTAGGAGATCAGAACACCTCTGATTGGTCATCATAATGTATGAAATTATAAAAGGAATCATTTGAGATTCTTCACCTGCCACACAGACGGAACTGACAGGAGACCTTTTTTTTTTTTTTTTTACAAAGGATGGTTTTCTAAGGAACTTCAAAACTGAATTTAAAGTGCCTAAAGGTTCCCATACAGTTTTGCAAGAACTATTAAAACTGTAAATAGTTTTACCAGTAACCCTATTATAAGAATTGTAAGATATTTGAAGCGCCGGTGTACATTTTCCATGTTTACTGAACCTCAGACAGCTATATTTTAATAATTTATAAAACAAAAGAATCACCGTCTGGCCATCTGGAATTTCATTTTGGAGATAAAGGTTAGGATTACGAGAGTATATTAGCATTATATGTGTTTTGCCTTTGGCATCTGATAGATCATTTAGACCTGAAAGCCATACTGTGTATCTGGATAAACAAAACTGGACAAAAAATATAAATATCAGATACAGCAGAAAAAGGAAGTATAGGCTTTATTAAAATGATTCCCATAAATAAATTCCCACGCAAATAATATTCAAATATGTTATTTTCCACAGGGCTCATCATCAACAAGGTTTTTGTAAACCAGTTATTCCCCTTTTTCTTTCCTTCTCGTCTCTCTCTCTGTCGTCACATACAGGTATTAGTGTGTGTGGAACATGAGCAGGAGAAGTTGCAGTTTTACTGCAGATCTTGTCAGCGTCTGTTGTGTTCTCTTTGTAAACTGCGTCGCACCCATAGTGGACATAAAATCATGCCTATTGCACTGGCTTACCAAACTCTAAAGGTATCTGCTCCTAATGTTTACCAAACCCTTAATCTGTTATCCATTAGCACCCATGACCATAAACATTGTTGAAACACACACCTTTCTTTTCTTTTTTGCAACATTACAAAAACTGTAAATAACAAGTGATGAAGGGATGATGATTTTTCTCAATGGCTAGGCAGCAACAGAAGCTGTTGTGTATGTTTAATGTAACAAGCATATTCACTCACAGGAGAAAATGACCAAGGAGATGAATTACATTTTGGCCAATCAGGATGCTGTACAGGCACAGATCACACAAGTAGAAAGTGGCATCGCTCAGACTGAGGTACACTACATTGACATTCATTTATACTTTCGGTGTTTGTGTGACATCTACTTTCCTGTCTTCTTTAATGTCTTCGAATATCTGTTCAGGTGAACAGCGCAGTGGCCAATGAGCAGTTGAATCAGTTTGTGAGTGAGTTGCGTGGGGTGCTGGCGGAGCGTCAGGGGGTCTTGGCCATGTCGCTGGAGGGATCCCGGACACAGAGGACAGGAGCTCTGAATGCACAGCTCTCTGAAAAACAGAGTCTCTTGGATAACGGAGGACTGCTTACATATACTCAGGAGCTGCTCAAAGAAACTGACCAGCCCTGCTTTGTGCAGGCCGCCAGAATCACGCACAACAGGTTAGGGACTTTTGTGGGTGTGTTCTGCTGTCATTGTGTGTATACGCATGTTTTGTTTATGAAACGTATCCCACAATAGCCCTTTGTGTGTTTCTATAGAGACTTTTGTGATTAGACAAACAAAATAAGTTTTGCGGTATTAAAGAAATAGTTTACCCAAATACGAAAATACTTTTCTCATGCTTATGTCATTTCAGCTGTATATGATTTCCTTTCTTCAGTTTAACATTAATATATCAATGTAATATTCATAGTTTTGCTACGGCAAGCACCACTCATATATACATACATATGTATTTTATATTTACATAATGTGTGAGAGCGTCTCAGGGGCTGTAATGTAAAGAAGGTCATCTAACACTACAGAGTAATTCCAGTTACTAATAAGATAAGATACATAATCATATTATCATACTATGGTACACATTGTAAATAGATTGTGTGTTCGCAATAATCAATATGAGACTACTGACATAGACATATTTTATTCTGTTTTTACGATGAATAGAATATAATAATCACAACAAAAAATTGAGGGATTAATATAGACAATAGGGTATATTAGAAAGATTATTGCAACAAACTTTATGAAACAGGTTTCTTACCAATACCAATACATCCCTTGTCGAACCATGTAACATCTGCTAATGGTAAGCATACAAAAGTCAATAGCCATGCTAAAAACGATCACACAAAAGTTATTGTGTTTATTTACCATCAGAAAATATGCTGAGCGCATATCAACCTAAGGATGCCAGATCTGCGTAATAACCAACCCAGTGGCCAATCAAAACTAGCCCAAAAGCTTTACTTTCATAAATTAAATCTTACCTTAATACTGACTCTGATGATGAACAAAATCCTTTCACCTTTAACCTGTGGAAATAAATGAGCCGCAACACTTTAAAAGTAACCTGATTATTTTACTTGGCAACAATGACGCTAACTATAAGGCAATGTGATTTTGTGACATTTGTTTTGAATGCTATTCATTACTGTTTTGTATACATTGTCATATTAATTGTAATTCAAATGCAAGAGGGTAACTTTTAATTAACTGATAAAGAGCACAAGTAAATTATAAGAGAAGTTTCATTTTTGGGTGAACTATTCCTATAAGTTAGAATTAATTAGAGCCTTTATACAGAAATGTGTCTTTATGTGTGTGTTTTTTTCTCCTCAGACTAGCAAAAGCAATAGAAAATCTCCAGCATTTCTCTCTATCTGCTGATCCTTCGTTCCGTCACTTTCAGACAGATGTCTCCAGAGAACTCAAAGCGCTCTCTAGCATGAACTTCATACAAGGTTCTTAAAAAACCCATTTCTGCTTTTATAGGTTATTTATAATCTGAACATTAAAAGCGCATACATTATGAACCCATTTGTAACCCAGCCCCTTCTTCTGCAGCCCCATTGGCTCCTGTGATTGACACTCAAAAGACACTGGCATACGATCAGCTGTATTTGTGCTGGCGTCTTCCACAGGACTCTGCCCCTGCCTGGCACTACTCAGTAGAGTATCAGAGAAAAGTGGGTGGAGCTGGGGCATTGTGGGGCGGGGTCAGGTCTGAACGAGGACCTGGAAGCAATGGCACACACTGTCCATGGCAGCGTCTGGATGATGTGGGCGGGACTTGCGCAGTGATTGACAAGCTTGAGATGGACAGTGTGTATGTCCTGAGAGTCAGAGGCTGTAATAAGGCAGGGTATGGAGAATACAGCGAAGAGGTATATCTACACACACCACCTGCACCAGGTAAGATACACACCTGGATGCAAATATCCAAACAGCTGCACATTCACTTTTGCTGTTATGCAAACCAAATTTAATTCACAAATTCTTTGCACCACTTTCTTATGTTACACTTTCAGTTTTCAGTTCACTTTATCAAACTTGTAATTCACATGTATTTGTATTCATCATTCATCTATTCACCAATATATCTCCATCCAGCTCATATAAAATAAATTACAAATGTCATCACAAAATACAGTAATGTCACATCTCGTGTCATTTCGGATGATATCTCAAGGATGTCTTGAACAAGAACAAAGTCTGTGAACAAAAACCAAACTCCTACATTCCAAAATCTCCTAGTTTTACAAATAAATCGAGCTGAGTTATTTATATTTATTCATCTTTTTCTCATACAGTTATGTGTTGCTTTTCTCATCGCATAATCACAACTCTCTGACACGTTTTATATCTTTTTTCTCTATATGATTTCTTCTTGTGTTTCCTGTCGATCTCCACCTTTCTTTTCTCCTTCTGCTGATTCTTTGATTTGTATTCCTGTTTAACTGGAATATATCAGCTGCTTAATCTCCTGAATCCTAATATCCTGGAATATGTACAATGTTCCTGCTATGTGTCCTCTTTGTTTCCCCTCTCTCCTCCGAAATTCCCATCACATGTCTTCCCCTTGGCCCTCTTCCTTACATATTCCCCACTCTTTTAATACCTTGTTTTTCCTATTCCTTGACTTTTGCTCCCTCGTTCTCTTTTCATTCGCCTCTCCGACCCTTGAACTTCCCCCCTCCTCCACATCCCTCATCTCAGTGTTGCCCTTCTGCCTGGATTCTCGCTGGGGCCTGCATGCAGAGCGGGTGGCACTGGGGAAAGGGCAGACGTATGCCCGTAGTGTACCAGGGATGACTCTGTTACAGGCTGCTGATCGAGCCCTGACCTCATGTCACCTGACCTCTGACCTCCTTGTGGCTGACGTTTCCATCACACAAGGACGTCACTACTGGGCATGCTCAGTGGAGCCTGGATCCTACTTAGTAAAGGTAAAAACAATCAAATATTTTCTCAACATGAGCCAAAAAATGACCATAAAAGGTCTTTGTTACTGATTTGTTGCCTGACAGTGTTTTGTATATGTGTAGGTGGGAGTGGGTTTAGAGTCAAAACTGCAGGAGTGGTTTCATCTTCCACAAGACATGGCAAGTCCACGGTGAGCAAGAATAAAGACTGACTTTATTGAGAGTATTATACATATTCTTATTGGTTTTCTCATCTATGTAGGTACGATCCAGACAGTGGTCATGACAGCGGGGCAGAAGATGCTCAGGACTGTCCTCCATTCTGTTTTCTAACAATGGGCATGGGCAAAATCTTACTGCCCAAATGTGGGTCATCTAACACTTCCAGTGGTCCCCTCACCACCCCCCTGCCACCTCGGCTCGGACTGTGTTTGGACTTCGAGAAAGGACGACTTACTTTCTATGACGCACACTCCCTGCGAATGCTGTGGGAGGGGACTGTCGATTGCTCCGCCCCTGTGTGCCCAGCCTTCTGCTTCATTGGTGGAGGGGCTCTGCAGCTGCAGGAGTTAATAGCCAATCGCAGTACAGAGCAGAACCCGCCAAGAAGAGTCACCATCCAAACACGTGCAACAGATCTCAATCACTGAAATTATAAAAAACAGTCTTCTCAGCACCTTTGAACAAAGCATTTTCTATTGACTTTCTTTGTTTACCTGCTTTTTCGTAGCTAATTATGCATTGATCAGTGATATTTTATATTAAGATTGATTTCATTTTAAAAATATCAAAGTGGTTATGGATGCTAGTAATGTGTAGCATGCTAACAACATGTAGGTAATTGTTAAATAATGAGGAATCATTTGTGATTTTCCCGGTGAAATTAAAATTCATGTCTGATGCACAGTAACCATGCGCTTTTATGACTCATTATGTTATGAAAGCAAATGATTCCTCAGTATTTACAAACTTGTTTTCCAGCATTGTTAGCATGTGAACCACCCAATATGGGTGTTATAATAAATAGTCTTAATTTAAGTCCTTAACAATGTATATGCTTTTACAAGAACAAAAGAATGTCTTGATATTTGATCACAATGCGATTAATCTCCATGTGAGAAGGCTTGATGACATCCAGATATGTTACAGCAGCAATCGATTGCCATATTGATCAGTGTTTCTTCTGTGACATAAGCAGTTTCAGTGTTTTTCAATTAGGTGTTACTACTTTGAGGGTAAACCAAGAGTTGGACATATTGTGTTGATGTCTTGTGTATAAAAAAACCTTTGTGTGGTTTGTTTGGGCCACAACAGGCCTGAATGAAACATCCAGAATCAAACTGTATAATTTCATTAATGAACTGAAATTTCTTGTGAGATTCCTGTTCCAGTGTTACACAACCGGCTCATTTGAATGTCCAGCACACTACTGTTTGTACTGACACACCTCGTTATTTTTTTAAAGCTTACTGTCATAATCATGATTGTTAGTTATGTATTGTTTCATAAACTGGGGATGACAACAACAGGCGAGGCTGAATTTCTGAAACGGATGCTGCTTTTGACCTTGCGACTGTCATTAGTGTGTTTGTGTGTCAATATGAGGACATTAAGTTTTGAATTGTATGCTGAATGTTAATAATTTATTTATGCTGTGAGTGTGTGTGTAATGTTACAATAAAGACTGTGGTCAGTTTCTGAAAGCATGGCTTTTGGTCATGTTCTTTGCTATTGGAGTTTATTGTTTTCAGTAAATGTATATTGACGTTGAAGATAATATGTAGCATTTCACGACTCGTCTTTTCAAATTGGCAAAATGTTTGTAAAAGACACAATGTAAATGACTACAGCAAACGTGAAATAAAGCAGCAACGTTACGTACTTGTATTATTGATTTTGAACCAGGAAACCTGCAGCAAAAAATTCCAGATTTTCTGGTCTTTCTGGTTTTCTTTAAATGACTTCTCCAGTCTTAATTTTTTACTTTGTCTGTGAAAACCTCAAGAAAAAGTCTTAAAATCAAATTATGAGAAAACAAGCATCAAAGTTTGATTTCACCTAAATATAATTATGGTTTTAATATAATTGGCCTCATGACCATTACTCCTCCAATATTTTGACTAGACCAAACTTAACAATGTATTAACTAAATCCCTGGATGTTTGTAACAAAAATTGAAAGGACAGAGTTTAGTTATAAATGAATCTTTGCTGGGTTGTTTCAGCCCAAAATGGTTGGGTCCAGGCTATTTCTTAGGTTATGTAACCCGACGGTTGGGTTTGTCACTTTCTGAAAAATAACCCAGGATTATTTTGGGTGTTATGAACCAGAAAACACTCCCAGATTCCCTGTTTTTCTGGTTCCCTATTAACAATCTTCCCAAACTGAATACTTTAACATAATCTTCCTTACATATAAATACTGTGAAGTTAACAGGTAAATAACACAATCTCTGGCTTTCTTGTGCAGCGCAAGTGTGCTTGGCAGTTTCTCTTCAGACCAAAGACAGGTAAAAAAATATAGACACATTTAGTCCTCATTACATTTCTTCTGTGAAGTACCTTTCTAACTTTCTTCCCCTATCTATTTATTACTTTCATCTTTAAATTTATAGCAGTTTTGAGATATCTTTGATTATGGCACAATTTGGACAGCGTTTAGTCATATTGACTCTGTGCCTGCTGGCCGCTGTGATCATCACTGAGCAAAGTGAGTATTCAATCACTCTTCTTATCAATTTCATTGAAGATCATTTAAAACATTAACCCTTAACTGCTCAAATTATTTCATGTACAGTACATTTTAGTGCTTTGAGTTTCCTCATTGTGCCATTTTTCAGGCACACTGTCTAAAACTCACTTTTTGCTCTTTGTCTAACAGGACTTCCAGACGACATTTCTCCCAGGTTGAATGTTCATTTATGTCGCAGGTACACGAGGGGCAACTCTAAACTGGACTTGGCAGGAGTTATTCATATGGTAGCCCTGGAGTTTGGATGGGACATGCAGGTATGCATATTCGTTCAAAACTATACAAGCTAAAATATAATCTCTATTATTTAGATAGCAATTTAGTCATGAACAATGAACCTATATATGCACATCATCAAAATCTCTCTCTCTGTTTCTCTCTCCTTTGCTAGAACCCTGAAAACATTATGCTGGTGGAGCAACTGTTTGTGAGTGCAGATGTGAATAATGATGGATTCCTTAACCTTAGAGAGTGTATAATATTCACTGGCGGATTTGAAGTGTAATAAAATAAATCTTTTTAAAGGTGATAAATTAAATGATTAAATTCAAATAATTTTCTTTCATTGTGATCTTTATTGTTGTGACCTACTGCACACAAACCAGTTAAATAAAGTGTTTCACAGAGACTGTTAAACATTGGTTGTTAATAGCAATAAGAGCCAGAAATAGATGGTTTGGTTTTGGTCATTTTTAATCTATATCTACACCATTTCCTAATATATTAATATTGAATATATTAATACATTTAATATTTATGTGACCCTGCCAGTGAAAACCCAGCTAAATTTACTTTTTGTGATTTACTGCATAAAATGATCCTACATAATGTAAAGAACATTCTGTGAAAATATAACTGATATCTTTAATATTGACTAAGTAATGACTTTAGCCTGGTTTTCACAGACAGGATCACATATTTATTATAATAATTTAATTATTTTATTAATTATATTAACATTTTTAATAAAGACTGGGGATAAGGGTACTGCCACTATGTGGTGTATGTGAAGTTACAGTAAAACACCCAAATACCTAAACTCAGGATTTGACACAAATTATGAAACTTTACAGTCATCAGTAGATTACAGATCTACAGATCTATTACAGATGTGTTATGTAAGGATATGCATTAAACGGCCTGTTTACTGAATGATAATAATGCAGTAAGATTCAGGTTTAGTTATTTTGAAAGCTGTAAAATCAAGTTATTTTAGTATTTCCTTGTATTTACAGTATTTTTCTAACTTGATTTCCAGCATTGTTAGCATGTAAACTGCACAATATCGGTTTAATAATTTTGTACATGTCATTAAGACTTTGTTGCTTTGTCCGCTGCCTTAAGGCTTAGAAAGAAAGAATTTCCTTAATTTGGCTAATTAATGCAAAGGAATTTCTTCTCATGTTGCCCAACAACTTCATGTGCCTACCTGCCCATTCCTCCTAGATTAATAACTAATGGTTACAATAACTAAATTAGGCAATAACTAAATTTATGACAGTATGTAAAAGATATTAGATCAAGATAGTCCTGCACTGTATTACACATGCACACAAGGCATTTCTGATTGTGAGGAAATTATAGAACATTTCATAAAACAGTATGGAGCATGTGACACTAACAGCAAAAGTGAGAGAAAGTATCAAAACTTCTCATACGTTTCTTGCAGCTTAGCTGGTAGAGATCAGTCCTAGAAACACTAAGGTCATCTGAGGAACTGATGATTTCAAATCATTACATCCTGAACCAAAAAAACAGAAGCACACACACTCCCTGATTCCCTGTATTTCTGGTTCTAGTTTCATGACCTTCCCAATCTCTACCCTTTTATAAATACTGATACGGGTAATACATATAACACAATATCTGACTTTTCTGTTCAGGTGTGTTTGGCAGTCTCAGGTAAGAATCATATGTACCAATTTTTCTCAATACAAACTGAGATCTTACTTTTTGTTGACACTGCTTTATTCATCATTATTATTTCAATTTCGTATTTAAGGCGCCTTGACATTTCAGTGTCAGATAGCAGTTTTTGCCGTTTTTAGTGATTATGGCACAATTTGGACAACGTTTAATCATATTGGGTCTGTACCTGCTGACTGCTGTGATCATTTCTGAACAAAGTGAGTATTCAATTACTGTTCTTAATCGCAATATAGATCATTAGATCTTCTTAACAATTACTGTAACAGCACCAATTTCATGCAGATTTCATTGTGTTGCCTTGACACAGTGTAACTGAGTTTCCTCATTATATTTAGATATCATTTTTAGCCTAACAATATAAAACTCATTCTTTTGATCTCTCTGTCTAATAGGGGCTCCAGAAAACTTCTTTCCAGAAGACAATAATGAGATATGTCTAAAGTATATGGGGCGCAACACTGTACTGGACTTAAAGGGCGTATTTAACATGGTAATACAGGAGTATGGATTGGACATGCAGGTCTGTATCCTTGTGAAACACATTTAGTTACACAGAGTTATGTGGACCAGCTAAAATGATCATCTCTAATATTGAAACTCTGAAAAAAGAGGAATATATGTGCTCATCATTTAAATCTCTTCCTTTCTTGATAGGAGACTGACAACATTATGTGGGTGAAGAAACTGTTTCAGGTTGCAGATTGGAGTCGTGATAAATACCTTAACTTTCGAGAGTGTACAAAGTTCTTCTTCTTAATGGGATAGGAAACAAAAAACACTAAACAATGTTAGCGAGTTAATAACGGCAGACGTGTAATATGAGGAAAACTTTTCCCTCTTTCTTAACCTGTTAACTGTCGCCATTCCCCACGAAGAAACAACCAGGAAGAACTAAATTTCTCTTATGCGGCTCTACAGCAAAAATAATGATGTATTATCTCCTTTATACAAACACTCAACATCCAAATTCACTCTTTAAAAGAAAAGCATGTTAATACCAACAATTGTTTAAGTGTTTTTTCTTACAACTAAGCTGGATTGTTAACAGATTATTAGGATTCATATAAAAGAAGAACACATTTTTTTCAAATTCACTTGCATTTACATTTTGGAAGTAATTCATTAGTGATTTGTTGGCCTTTTTCATTCCAATAATAACATGAAAACAGTTTGATGTTTACTTTAGATTCTGACTATTGTCATTTACAATAAAGCAAGTGATTGAAATGAAACTAAAAGTATGAGTGTACAATACAAAAGAGTTGTTTTGTCAGATTCCTACAGGTACTGCTCATATGTCACGCTTACCCAGTGTCCATTTTAAACACACTGCTTTCTTTAATACACCCGTATTAATCATAAGATAGACGCCTGTAGTTAGGAATTGTTTACCTTAAATGTATTTTTTTCCTACTGTTTGAGTAAATTGTTTTAGATTCACATCCCATGTTATTAAAATCTTCTTAAATATATTTGAGTATTTCAAATATTTTCATCATGTTGCATGACATCTATCACGGACAAGGAAGCACAAAACCACCAGTAAATCACGCCCACCATCACTTTTACTTTTTATGTCCTTCCCATTTTGCTTTTTCTTACTGTATTAAGTGAGCAAATAGGTGGTAATATGCAAATCACATGAGGGCTTGACTTTCTGTTCTACTTATTCAGTGCAGGTGCATTGGGTAGCAGTAGTTTCTCTCCAGACTTGAAACAGGTAAGATGCACTGGTACTCTCTCACTTTCTACCCTCTCCACTTTACTTCTGTTTTCATGCTGTATTCAATGATATTATTAGACTATACATTTAGAATAATAAAAAACAGCATATTTTAAAAAACATTTATAATCGCTATATATTATTACATTTATAATAAAACATTTTTACTATTTATTCATATTATTTATTATTAATTATTTATCATTTATATTTATGATTTGCTTACTTATTTAACTAGATTAACTTAATGTATTATTCGAATTTATTATTATTATTATTATATGAAATGTTTATTGTTACACCTACTAATATTAATTTTCAAATATAAAATAAAAACATATCAAGCATGGTAGGATAAATGTGAGTAAATTGGGGCACAATTCTTACTTTTTTGTAGTAGACTAAAATGTGAGAAGAATTAATTAATCAGTGTCATTCATACTTGTTTATAGAAAATATAAATAAAAATAGTAAATAATTAAGCTTAAATGTCCCACTTTGTGTACTGACTCTAAATATCTAGTTACACAAAATGTTTGCATGCATGTGAAATGCCGTTTGCTTTGTGGTCATAATTTGGAATGGGACAAAACCCTGTAAAACCAGATCAACAGCTTAAACAATGCTCAGTGTGCATGCTAGAGAAATCACATGCACTCATTCCTTCAAAATGATTACATTACAAACTGATGCAAAGAGCGGTGGAACAATACACTAAGCTATAAATGAGGAAGTAGAGCTAATTTTCTACAGTCTGCCCTTACAGTAAACCAGCTTATCAGAACTAAAGATCTAGTCGTGATGGAAAAAAGATACCTGAACATACTTTTAAGCATATTCAAACACTGATTCTGTGCCAATAATTTATATTTTTAATTTAAAATCTGCCATTCTTATTCTAGATTTAATAAACAATCCAACAAATAAGGTTGAAAATGGACAAACCCAACCGCTGGTTTAAATTAACCTAGATAATGGTAATATTTGACCCAGCATAGGTTAATATAAGCCAGCAGTTGGCTTTGTCCAAATTTTACTTAACCTTGGATTGAAGCGATTTAAAATTTTTAAGTGTTATTTTTTAACTTATTTAATGTGTGGCTTTACCTTATATTACTTGTAAATACCAAGTAAATAATAGCAGGAACTAAAATGAAAGTTAAATGATTTTTAGGGGACTTTTTCTTGTAGAGTTCCTCTTATTTCATCTTTAGTTCCTGCTATTACCTATTCCATTTCAGCAAACATACACATATGTGACCCTGCCTGTAAATGTTAACGTTACTGTAATTTATAAAAATACCTAACATTACATTTAAAAAAAAAGATCTAAAAATGAAAAAATGTAGTTCGGCAGTGCATTTTCATGTGTATACTCAATTTTTGCTGTAACAGTTATCAGGTTAATTACATACATTTAATTATTGTTTTGTATCTTGGTTGGTGGATTGATAGTTTTTATGTTATCTTTAATGAGCATTTAAATGTTTTAGTTTTTTGTGATTTACTGTTTTCATCTGTCTACATAAAATCATAATAATTTTAAGAACATTCTGTAAAAATATAAACTATGATCTCTTTAATTTTGACTGAGTGAAATTAATAGGTAAAATCAAACTTTGATACTCATTATTGTCAGATTTTGACTTTTTTTTAGACTTTCGTTTTCACAGACGGGGTCACATATGCTTCATTATATACACCTATAATTTATATGGCTGTTGCTTCAGTGTGTAACTGTCGATATGTTTTTTAACTCTATTACAGCTTCTCAGTCTCGTGCTCATTCTGAAATACCTGCGACAATGGCAAAATCTGTCCAGTTGATGGCAATGTTGGGCCTGTGTTTGTTTGCTGCTGTGGTGAACTGTCAAGGTGAGGTCGATCATGTCTTTCGCTTCGTATTGACCCCGTACTAGTCTTAAGATCAGTTAACACCATTAAGTATTTTAGTCAATTTCTTTCAATCTTTTTTTAACCTATATCTTCTGCTCTCCTTTTATTTAATAGATAATCCACCTCCACCTCTTGGACACGAGATTTGCCATCACTACACTCAGGGTGGATCCAGTGCTCTGGACATGCCAAAGGTCTTTGAAATGTTAATGATCGAGTTCGGAAGGCAGATCCAGGTTTGGATATTTGTCCTTATCAAAAAAGGATTTAAAGCACTGGATAGATTATCACTATTACCATATTTATAGTGCGTCAATAAAAGCTTCCCCTTTCTTTTTGTAGACACTGAACCCTAGGCAGACTGAGGAGTGGGTTCGTGATGTAGATGAAGATCATGACAGACGCCTGAATCTGGCTGAGTGCACCAAACTCGTCGAGAACATCCTCAGCGGCATCAGAAGGCCATAAACTCACACGCATTCACACGCACACAGAGTGGTGTGAATTATAACACCATCTTGCTAGAAATAGTTAACATTTACAAAAAGACACTGTTTTTATTTACTCTCTATTATATATTCTAGCAGCATAGACTTACGTAATCTGCAGTGAAGCACCTAAACAAAAACTTGCTCATAATTCTTTTTAACTGCTTAAGAAATGATGTAAACAAACATTAAATCTTGCACAGAAATAAAATGAGTTGAAAACCACTGTTGTGTTTTGTGGCTGTAACTTCCAACCAGGGGCTACTTTACTATTTTACTATTTAACTTTGTCAACAAAAATTATGTTATTTAAAACAAAAATATTGTTTTTGTCATTAGAATAATTGAAAATAATGTCATTTTATAATCAATGACCTAGCATATTCTAGACGACAAATTAATTATCACGCTTAATTATTATTTATTGTTATTATTATTAATTATTTACTCATGTGCTTGCTTTTAACTAGAGCTTTATTTTACTCCTTTGTGAACTTTGCATGCATTGTGTGTTTGACCAAATCTGAGGTAATAATTTAATAACAAGTGACTTTCATGCTAGATTTGAAGAAATGTGTTTTTTTAAATTAAAGTTTGGTAAAATATGAAGAAACCCAATTGCTGGTTTAAATGAACCTGGAAAATGTTCATGTTTGACCCAGCATAGGTTAATGTATACCAGCAGTTGGCTTTGTCCAAATTTTACTCAACTTTGGGTCGAAACAACCCAGGATTTTTAGGTGTATTGTGTATCAAATAAAAAAATGAATATGATAAAAACGATAATGCTAAATGTCAATGATATCTATATGGTATTAAAGAAGATACAGTTTCCTGAACGATTTAGAGAGCAGAAAAATTAAACATTATATCGAAACTGAATTCAGGTTTTGCTACGCAGCAGAGTACACACATACTACAGTACAGTAAAGGAAAATAAAGCAGGTAAAGCTTTAAACAACAGCTTAAATATCTCAATTCTGCATACAGTTGCTCATAAATCCAATAAAGCAACTGCACATGAAAAACAGAGCGAGAGAAAAGATGTCGTGCAAGACAGTTGCGCAGGTCTCAATAATAGCTTGTGACCTCTGACCTCACCTGTTTTACTAGCAAAGGTTTAATGCCCAAGAAACTGTGACAGAGGTCAGCAGGTGCCAAAGGGGTGTTGCCTGTCTGTGCCTGTGTTTTACTCCCGTTTATGACTTTTTTCTCTATATTTGGAGAACAGACTCTATCTTTTAAAAACATGTTGGTACACCTTGTGGTGTTTTGGGCGTCTAGGTGAGGTATAACATCTGCAGTGCTGGCATTAAGACAACACCAGACAAATGCAAACAAGCAGAGAAAAGTATTTGCCTGTGAGACAAAACAGACGTGAATGAGATGCGAGTTAAAGAGAACAGAAGGAATACAGGAGAAGAATGAAGAGAGCAGCACATTCTTTTCCTCTGTTCCTCCTTCCGTTGTTCAGACTGTTCACAACAACAGCTGGAGATCACACAGGTGTGTTTTACTTGCTGAAAGCTCAAACACTTGAGCTGACGTTGCACACGCACACAGACGCGCACACATGCAAGCATGCTGATGCAGCAAACACACACACACACACGCGCACACACACACACACTACTGTTTTTAAGAGTTCAGCAAACGCAACGTCACAGTTTTAAAGCTTCATTTGCACTTTTATAACGTTTGTTATTTCAGTTAGCACTGACATAACACCAAATGTATCAGACATTTAATTCAATCCTACTAATGTATCAACTTGATTGCCGTAGATACAAAATGTTGAAGAAGCCAGTATCATTTGCAAAAAATCATTTCCGTATCATCAAACAAATGATGCTAGATGCTTTTTAAGAACTACTAACGTCTTTATTTGCATTTTATTTGAAGAATCTGCATGTCCTTCTTAACTTCACACAGGTCTCCTGCATAACCACAGATTAAGTTAATCCTACATTATCTATAACATGTTCCACTAAGTAAAACTAGAAAGTGGTGTCCACATATTTAGTTTTAAATAATATGTGTTTTTTATTACATTTGTGTGTTATTTTGGTTTAATATTTTCTCATTTGCCGCAACAACTTTACATCAAATCAATTTTAAAAGCCCTGTCAAATGTCTTGACAAACAAAGGATTTTCCTTCCCGTGTTAACATATATCACGACAGCCATGTTTAGTGGGACAGATAAAAGAGCTTGACACATTTTGTCAGCTTGAAACTGACAAAAATGCATACAAACTAGCGATGTAAACCTCTGTAAGGTGGTGTGTTTCTCTGGGTATCCCAGAGACAGTCTCTACTACAGGAAACAGTGGTATCCTGTTTTTGAGTAGACTCCCATTGTTGCACTGATTAAACATACAAACACACACACACATCCACATGAAACGATGAGAACAGAGCAATGAGTCCGACATCAATCAGAAAGGATTCATAACACACTCACACATTAACACAGACACCTTCACACAAGATTTCCCATCTTACCCAACAAAGGAACAAACACTGTACACTGAACTGAGTACCTGCAATACACACAAACTTACTGTGCACACGTACACAATCTTGACAAGTGTGAGTCTGGATTGTAAGTGTTGTCTAGTCTCCGTGTCTCCACAGGGTCATTCATCACTTGCTACCGCCCAGCCCTCCTCCTGACCCCGCGTCTCTGTCTGCTGTGTAAAATAGCCGGTTATTGAAGCTGTAATTGCGTGAAATTGTTTCATTGTTTTAGCCAGTTATAATGCGGGTGCCATTCTTTATAACTATAGATACAGAGCAAGAGTGTAAATATTTGCACTAGCAATAATTTGATTAAATTGCTATTCTAAACTAAAGATGCAATGCATTAGGGAATCTGTCATTTTAACCTGATAACTGTCACTGCACATATTTATTTTTAAATCTTTTTGTTTTTATGTTATAAAAATTTGTCAAATATTTATTCTTTAGTCTTAGACCTTCCCATCAATATATAGTTTATATATCTATGAAATATTGAAGTTAATAGTGAAATAACCTAAATATTTAACCTGAGGAACAGTGACAGTTACCAGGTCAAAGTTTCTCTAAAAAAAAGCTGATAGGGCATCTTTAACCTATACCTTACATTTTTGCTCCAGGACACAGATATTACATTGGACATTTTGTGGTGACCCTACGACCCTGTCCGAACAGACCTGCGATCCGCTGGGGTAATAGTATTCTCAGGTCACGATCCTGTTCAGAACCCCCTAACCTTGTTTTGCTTATCCGTGTGCATGCACTTATCCTGAGCGACTTGCATTTGTTTTCATGTCTGCTACTGGCTGCAATGGTCAACATTGTTTCTCTCACAACACAGGCTTTGCCACTTAAAAACACAATACTTTTTGGTCTTTGAAACCTTCTCCTGATCAACAATTCCCTTCCACAATGCTTTGCCTCTTTCATCTCTCTTCATGCAGCAGGCAGGAAAAGCATGTAAAGACTCTACTGACACTGAGAACCAGCACACAGACGGTTCCCACTGCACTCACTCATGTTAACCAAGACAAACAGACAAACAACACACTCACGTATGCCTGACAAGAGCTTAAAAACACCTAAAAGTGGGAGACAACTGTGCTGTAATTTCCCACAGAAATTAAAATGTCTCTCAAAACAGGCAAGATGTTTAAGTTTAATGTTAGCATTTCCCCATCACTTACTCTCTTTGAAACCAAAAGAAAATTCAAGCTAAGCTCTCATAATTTCTCTGAAGCTCAACAAGACATTTAGAGTTTGACGTTATACAAAAATTTATTTCAATATAAAAAGAACATCCCTTTAATCTGATATAATAGTATTGTTGCATAGGATATAAAATAGTACAAATGAATATAAAGACTTCATCTGAATGTACAGGACAAAACATAACATTACAACACCGAAACCATAAACAACAAGACACGTTTGAGTTTATATCAACATAAAAAAACTGTTTTATTATCCTAAAAAATGGGTATAAACAAAAAAGTACCAAATGATATACGGTTAAAGTCTGTCACAGTTAAAACGATTTCAGCAAAACCACATTCATGGTCAGTTACTGTTTAAAATTCATCTGTCCATGTTATGGGTTATGAATATGTAAATATGTGATTTGGTGGATTTGCTGAGGTTTATTCCTTTTGAATCCTGCATTTATGAACCCAAAATAAGCAGCTTCTACCAAACTCCTTAACTCACAGTGAATAAAGCATTCAGTTTTTATGCCGCTTTGATGTATTCTCGAGCGATGGGAATTAAGTTTTATTTACCTTTCATCATTTAATGCTGGGGTTCCCAAAACTTTTTTACTCCAGGAACCACATAGCCTAATCTATCTAATCATATCTACCACAATATTTTTTAAATGGGACAAATTTGTTATCTTTCAATAGTTTAGTTTTCAGTTTTCCTTGTAAATTTACATAGAAATAAACTGCATTAAGGTTCTCTGGACAAAAGCAGCACTATAGCTGCTCAAGTATGTAAACCACCAAAGACCTGCATTTCTTCCTTATAAAAGTTCTTCCTTGTAAGATGGTTTGTCTGAATTTGCATTTAAACAAACTTGCACACATATAAAAGGTTTGGGATATGACAACATCTGCTAAGTTGAGCTTAAATTTAAATAGCTGCCAAACTGGAACTTGGACGCAATTCAGTATGGTTTGACTATGTTATTACGAAGCTAAAGAAGACTATAAATGTTCGATTTGTAAACAGTACTTTCATACATATGATGATAACAAAACACAGCACTTTTCTAAAAGGCGATTAGACCCGTATACCTGAAGTAAACAAATTGTCTAACTTTAAGAAAAAGGGCTAAATATAATTGTGCGGACAAATTATAGAGACAATTATCTCTATAATTGTACAGACAAAACCGGACAGACAAACTGAAAGCATAAGCAAAATATAATTTTTCCTACATGACCAAAACAGATACAAATTAAAGTAAAAATAGTCTGTCTTTTTTTACTATAAAGTGGCAGTTTTTCATAGAGAGAACAGAACGAAAGAAATGTTTCCTATGGTCTATCATGAGTGATCGAAGGATCTCATAATAGTCTGAGGTCAGAAAATAGAATCTCTTCTGTGTTTGGTAAAGGAAAAGGGCACTTAAGTGGATTCAATCAGAGAAAATCTCCACCCCGTCAGATTTGGATGAGTTTATATGCGGGCTTGTTTTCAAAGACTGCTCCAAACCTCCAGAAGAGGAAGAAGCGGATGAGGCTAGTAAAGATGCCTGGGGTGTTGGGCACCTAAAACGCAGACAGATAAAGTTAACAAACATGTTGTTTTCTTACTTTCTGAAACTACTTTCAGAATGTTTTCAGCATGTTTTTCTGCCTTTTACCATTATATAATAGTCTTGTAGCTGAAGGCCATACAGCGTCCATGATGTGGATGTAAAAAACGTAGCGACAGTCAAGGAAAATGACAGCCGCTCCACGGACTTACTGCGTACAATCTGCAACTGGTAAAAATAAAGCATACAAATAGTTTTTTAAAGAGAACAAATGTAGTTAATTTAATGATGCAAGATTAGCATCTGCCTAATTTTTTTACTAAGACAATTTAGGGAAGACAGATGATTTCAGGGGTAAGATGGAAAGAATGTGAATCTCTCACATGAGTGCCAAGGCTTAACATAATACAACGTAATGTACGGCAGATCTAATGAGAATGTGCTATTTGCACTCTCACAAACATACACACACAAGTCTTCCATAACAAGCAGATATTGACAGAAGGAATAACAGGAAACAACAAAAGAAGGGAAGAGAATGAAAGGAAATAGACCACAGAGCACAGGACAGATAGATAGAGCTGGACTGATAAATTTGGAAGAGAAAGACTAAAAACAGGAAGATGGAGACTGTGAAAGGGTAAAAGATGGATGGCTTGATGAACCAAAGATGGCATGCTGAAATGTCATTAAAAGAATTTAAAAGAATTATTTTTGGTGTGCAAATTATAACAGAGAAAATACACACATTTATTTTAAAATGGATGTAGACTTTATATAAAATGTATGTAAAAGTATGCCAAAACTTTTTTGCATTGTTAAAAGTTTTTCAAAACATTAATTTACATGTACATTTTTTTATTTGACATTTTCTTGTGTTATTTTGTAAACTGAATGATGACCCAAGGTGACCCAAAAGAGCACTGGCTTACCAGTTTAGAAAAATGACCCTCATAGACACAATTTATTTTTATAAACACCTAAATTAAATGTAAGTTACTGACAATCATTTTATTATTTATAGAGATTTCAAAGACAGCGTCACACACATGTGTAAGATATACACATTAGTAATATGCTATAATATACAACCCTAAAAAGCAAGTGTTCTAAGCATGTTCTCTCCATGTGTTTTACTGCAGCGTTATACTTAGCAAACAAAAGCAAATACTTGCTGACTGTGTGTTTCAACTATGATTAATGCTGGTTACGTGTATAAATTTGCACTTACCAGATCAGCGAGAGGAGAGAGGTACATGCTGATGGTGAACACACTACAGGCCAGTCCCAGTTGAGACAGCTGTGCTTTTCCAGGAGGAATCAACATACTAAAATACACATAGCCTATACACAACACACACACCATCACCAGCGTCTGCAGCGAAACGTGCCTCTGAAACACACACATACAAACAGATATAGCATTAAAAAACCTCTTCTTTATGTGGTTTGGTCAGTGTTTGAATATCATTATAATCATAGTATTTACTTCACACATTTTCTGATCGCTTCTTCATATTAGTGTCTGAAAGCATTGAAATCTTCAAATATTTAAAAGTAATTAAACATGAAAAGTTCATAGATCATATAAGCAAATATGTGACAATAAGCAATTTACTTTCTTTGTACAAAAGGTCAGACTGAGATTGGAGCACACAAGATTCTTTGGAACATTTTCAAATTATGGATAACAAAAATCATGTTTTTGTTATATTTCCATGCTAAAAAAGAGCATTTTCACTAATGGTCTCCGACTTTTGCACCCCACTGTTCAATCGCTATCATTACTAGAAGTTAAACAATTATAAAAGATGTTGATTTAAGCACTTAAATGACAAACCTTCTCTTTGGTATAATGCAGGTAGGTGATGATGTATATGGTTTGTAAAATGGCCCCAATGGTGTTTACAAATATCACCGTTCCATCATGCTTTAGTGATCCGTAGTACAGCCAACCTAGATTACTAAACAAACAAATAAAAACACAGGATGGCCCTCACAGATCATTCAGAATAAATGAACTGGGTCACCATGCCAATCTTTGCACTTAGTATGAATGGATTTATCTGCATGCATGCACATAGACAGCATCAACATTTGAGCGTTGTCTGCCACATTGTTGGTCCAAATACTTACTTTAGGCATGTGGTAAGGAAGGGCAGGAACTGAACATTATCTGCACTCTGAGTGATCTTCATTTTCTTTAGGTCTGTCCTGTAAACAGAAAGAAGGGAAATAATGAGGCACATTGCCCTACAGTACATACACAAATACAGTAGGTTATACATATGAAAACTATGGTGTTGTTATGATGGTTTATTTTTGTATGGGCTGACACTTATGAACTACACTACTTACTCTTCTGAAAGCAGTGCAACAGATGCAAACATTGCTACACCTTTACTAACATGATTAAAAGTATATTAATGCTTTTACTACTTTTCAACTGCAGTATGTTCGCTTGTGCAAATGTATATTTATTGTTAAAATGCTTTGTTAACGTAACCAGTCTTTATTCACACGGAAAATGCAGTTATTTAAATCTTAGTCATAAATATAAAGTACAATACATATATATATATATATATATATAACTTACAATCCTGTCGAGAACATCCCGACGGTAAATATGATGCACGCACATGATAGCAGCTGCAGAAAATCCATAGACCGAAAAAATTAATGCTAACTATACAAATACCTATGCGATCACAAAAATACTATTATATTTATAAAAACATAAATCGTCCACATATACAACACTGACGTCCACATTCACTACTTCCGTGTATGTAATCAACTGAGTCCTTCACTCTGATTGGTTGTCACGGAGCGCTGATCACTCACGTCAACGTGTAGTGCGGATCTGTAGTTTTAGGACGTAAAAGGTGCTCAAGCTCTCGCTGTAGAAAATGTGTGATTTACTGTTACATTGACAAGTTGTTTGCACATATATTGTTTTGGTTTGGAGGGATCTTTATTATGTTTTTAATTTATATTTATGTTTAAATGTGTGTTGTGAACACGCGTGTCCTTCAGGTGATGGATTAACTATCTCTATAATTATAATAAAGTTGTGCAATAAAATTATTGTGTATAAGTGGCAGAGGTTTGCTGAACATGTTTCTTCATGAGTCTATGTAAACACAGTTTTGTTCTCGAGGCATTGGCATTTAAACTAGCAGGGAAAAGTGATGTACTTTCCATTGAAGTGTTTGGTTACATACAGAACTATCTTCTACTAAATTTTTTCACATGAAGAGGTGAGAGGGACAGTGAAAATACAAGTTACAACCTGGCACCCACGTGCCAGTTTACTCTCTTCTTGGTTCTCTCTCTCTCTTCTTTCATTCATCTCACCTCCATTTGGGTGTTCGGTTAAAAGCTGTGAAGTCTTGGCCAGGACAGAGAGATGAAAAGAATGAAAAAAAGTGAAGAGAGATTTAAGAGTGTTAAAACTTTCAGTGTTTGCTCTGTCAGTACTTTTGAAGATGTTGTCATTTTGTTCTTTTAATCATCTAGACACAATTCATGTGGCTGTAGCACAAAAATACATTTTACACATTTTCATAATTAACATTTTTATTTTATATAACTCTCAATATGTACATTTTTACAGAACTATTTACAAAAGTGTATAAACCAACACGGTACAAAACAGAAACTTTTTACAAAATCAAAAGTTCTTTTAACTTACTAGAGTTTTAATAAATCATTTACATTTTTCTGTGTTTGTGTACAGTTGTGCAGTGCTTTCTATCAGATATAAAAGAGAAGGCCTGCCTCTCTTTCTCTCTCTCTCTCTCTCTCTCTCTCTCACACACACACACACACAGACACACACACACACTGCACAACTGCACAAAAAACCAAATGTGTTATAAAAGAAAACAAATATGAAATTATCTTCATATCTTTGCAGTATGATTAGTGGCTTTCTGAAACAGTGCCAGTATATTTTGTAGGGTGTGTTCACATTACATCACAGAAACCAACTAAAACAACAGCAACACCAGACTGAAAACACAGGAATACATCAATGCTCCATAACTGTTCTAGATTTACAAACACTGTTATATGCACAAACATCAAATCTTTATATTGATTTAAGGTGCAAGGTCAGGGTAAGGTTACCATTATACCTGTGATCTTTGGCTCATAGGTTTCTAATTGGTACAGTAGAGAAATTAAGTTTATCAAACACAATATCTAGACTATTATTCACCCTTGTGATTCCACGTTAAACAGTTATAACGTAAAGGACTGCAGGTTTGCTTTGTATCGTCTTAACATTGGTAAATACATTTGTGATGCTGTTTCGGTAGGAAGAAAATACACCATCTACAAAATAAAAGTAAAAAGAGCTGAAGGGCAAAGAATTTCAGAATGGTAAATACTCTTTAAAAATCTCTAGGCAGAAAAAAAGAAAAGGTATTTTAAAAATACCATTCTCTGGTCACAATGTCACTCTCACAACACAAAAACATCACGCAGCAACTTCCACATCAGCACCAAAACTTCAGTCCACAGTATAAAAAATTCTTCGTAAAAAAAAATTGTTGGAGCCAGTGACCGGCACCGGCATTAAAGTCTATTGTGTCCCACAGGACTTTTAAGAGTCCAAAAAGCTCAAAGAAGCATGATGAGCAATAAAGAGGCCAACGTGACGAACATCGAGACAGTAGCCGCGCAGACACCTGAACTGCCCACACTCCTCTGCACAACTGGAAACATGGCAACAGGATCATCTGGAAGCAGAAGAAAGAAAGAAGATGAGAACATTTCACAAATACATAACTAAAGTCACACTCTTACACCTTGGTCTACAGAGACTGTGAACTCTCTCTGGAATTCAACATCTTCTCTTAAGCAAATGAGAAGAGTGACAGATCAGAAGCGCTCACCTGCCGGAAGCCTGTTAGATGGGTTGTGAACGCCTCCTGCAGCAACCTTTACTTCCATCTCATCAACTGTCTTCTTTTTCTGACTCTTACCATGAGGTCCAACCACATCCACCTTCAGCCTCAAACACTCCTGCCCATGATGGTGAAGAGGCTTGGCTGTGGAAAAGAGAACAATCATTTACAATTGGAATCTGAAAAAGGATTTCAAATTGATTTGAAAACTGAATGTTATTTTTAGAGACCTGGATGTGGATACTCACAAATATAGTAGTAACTTTCTCCCTGGCGAAACTCCTTGCCCAGGGTGAAGGGAGTGAAGCGTTGAAACTTCTCTGAGAACTTTTCTGGAGCGTGAGGAGCGAAGGGTCTGGAGCATTCCCAGCGCAGCTGGTCGAAGGACTGAGGCTTGCAGGCTTCATAGTCCTCCAGCTCTACCATGTACAGCACGTAACGCTCGGCCTCCTGGGATGGGATCTTGCCACGAGTGTAGTGAGGGCAAATGATGTCTAGGTAGTCATTAATGCGGACCTCTACGGTGTAATCGTCCCAAACGAAACTAGAGTAAGAAAGATAAAGAGAGAAAAAAAGTTAAGGAAAATGCCCTGTTAATGTTTTCTGTCAGTGTTTACTGGAAACTGCTTGCGACACCCGTGTATAGCGAGAACACAGACACACCTTGAGACTAAAATGGCTTAGTGAAAAAGAGAAACTTAAAGTGCACAAACAAACAGAAACAAAAATTATAGAAACACCAAATGGCTCCAGGCAAGCATCATTGCCAGCTGAACGCACGGGCTACACGCCCTGATACATGTGTGGGTGTCAGTGACTGATGTTCACCATTTACCTGCTCTTTTGTTTTTATTGTCTGAATAACTAAAAACACCATCTAAAATCCCTCGTTATTGGTCTTTCTGTATTCTTGTGTCATGGAAGAAGCGTAAAAAGAAACCGTTTTCATGAAAAAACATAAGTGTTTCTTTTAATCTTATTCTCTTTTCTTGTATTTTGTCGATTTTTCTCTTAAACTGCATGATGAATTTGCACTCTCCATTTTTCCTGTCATTGTGTGTGTTTTTCTACATTGTGACTGTTGTTGTTTGATTCATGACCTCTTTCTCGTTCTCCTCAGGGATGGAGCCGCTGAGACTGGCCGGCTCTTTGAAACCGCTCTAAATGTTTTTATGACCTTCCATGCGTCTCTTAGTCCTTTTATTATTGTCTCGTTTGCTTTTCTCATTTTAGTCTGATCTAAGCCTCCCCCTGCTGTCACTGAATGTGAATTTTGTCAGATGTATAAATGACAAAACCACCCTCGTCATCTGTTGTTTTTTGTTTCATGTTGTTAGTGGATTTATGAATCTGGAGAGTGTGATTATACTGCCAACCCCACTGAGTAACAAGCCATCTGATTGGCTGATAATCGAAAGTTTCTGTGATTATGTTACCATGTAATCACGTTTCCATACACCAAAGCGCATTACCATAACATTAACTAACACCCAAAAATCACACGACCCCCATGTGAACTGCTATCAAAACACAAGGCCTCTTGTTGCCCCCCCCGCATGCCCTTTGCTCTATCACTTTCTCCCTTTTGGCACATGTAGTTGTTGTTATTGTCATCAGCAGCCGTAGTTAAATGACGGACAGACACACAGGCTCCTGGCGGGCCCCCGGTGTCCCCCTCCGATCCCCTTCATCTTGCTCTCTTCCCACTGTGCCTCTGTGGCCGACCTGTCTAAACAGCTTTGCCGTCTATTCAGACGAGGTAAACACACACATCGCTGCGCTCATTAGCCCTGTTTAATGTGGAGATTAGAGTCTGTCTCGCACCGCTTCTAATCACTGGCGCGTTCAAAGGCAGGGTGTATGCCGTGCTAAGCCGGTCGACTTTTCCGTGTGTGGGAAAGCCGTGTTTGTGTGTGTAACAGTCAACAGAAAAATCAATCTTAAAGTGATTTAAACAACAGAGCTTAACTAGTTTTGCTCTCTTTTACTATGTGTTAGACTGCATGGTTAATTCCTTCCGTCTCATTTCCTCTCACGCTCCTTTGAAGCAGTCGATCCGGAGCTGTCGAGACCAGATTACAATGTGTTTCCAAGACCAAGACAACAACGTGAATTAGGTGTCATTAACTTACACACACACACACCGGCCTTAGGGTTGGGTTTGGTCTCGTGCCTTTGGTCACTAATGTGTTTAGTTTTGGTTAGAAGTCACACTGCCATTCCTGTCTAATCTTCCCAAACTGATCCGGGGTCAGCCACTGATAGCTCTAACAATCACACAGCAGCTCTGTTTTTCTTTTCTTCCTACTGATCTGTCACTTCAAAGGACGCTTTCTCTTCCCGTACGCCGCGTGTTCCCGTGTGACAGTCCACTCTGAGCGTGAGAGTGATGCTCGTTGTTTTAGCAACTATTTGCTGAATTCAGGTAAACGTCAACATCTCCCAGCTGATCTCTCCTGTCCTTTACTCTTTCTGTATTTGCTCATTATGGTCTGCTAGAGGAATGTCTGTACCTGTGGACCCTGTGGCCCAAATCACTCATCTGTTTATCAGAAGACACAGTGGAGCCTTTGGCTTTAAACTAGCTGCTTTATCCAGGGGAATCATACAGCTCATGTATGCCTCATACACCTGAAACATCATGTTATTGGCTCAATTGGAGAAAAAAAAGAGCAAAATATAATCAAGGAGATAAAAGAAAATTTATATTAATATACTTTTATTTAATGCATAATTGTATTATTCTTATAATTAACTATTTAAGCCAAAGATGTGTTCAGTAGAGAGATACAACTTGGCAAAAGTTTTTTGTCTTTACATCATATCTCTGTTCTAAGAAAGAAAAACGTTGAGACTGTATTATTAGCGTTTTATCTTTCATCCCCTATTTCTGACAAATGTTTGATCGTCAGGCAGGTCACAAATGTCAAAGTTCAGGGTCAGATTTTTCAGACACACCCTTACTGAGTCAGCAGGACACACACACACACACACACACACTCTGATATACAGTCCAGAACACATGTACACACTGCCAACTGCACTAAACTCGCTGTCAGCAGCACACGCACACACCCGAGTGTTCAGTTACTAAAACCTTTAAGAGCTTCTGCTTGTCATGACACGCATTATGATCCTATTTTAGTGGCTTGTTCTCACACTATCAAGTAATGAAACCTGTCTAAGCACACACGTAAACCTTCACACTATTTGTGTCTGTCTCTCTCCATTACCAGTAAAACAAACGGAGACGTCTTCATCTTACGCCTTCGTCCTGGTAAAATCTGACAGGTTTAGGGTGCTAAGCCGTCCCAGAGTCCTTTTAGCCTCACCGCTCTCTCACTTTTTTTTCGGGTCTGTACATTCCTGTAATGTCCTTCTCACCTATGACATGTGGGTAATTATCGCAGCTGAAGCGGAGCAGGTTGGAATGCCGGCCAGCTAATCCGTTCTTCCAAACTAAGGATTATCACACTGAGCACACGGATCATACCGCTGCTATTCACTAGCACCGGACCCGTTTAACACAGGCCCGTTTACAGGGAGTTACAGACACATTTTTTCTTATGTGACCGCATTAATACAAGTGCAAATGTATATTAAAATGCTATTGGTAGTCTGACATGATACTTTCTGAGTTACGTTTAGAATAGATAATATTGTTATAAACTCTCCAGCCATCCATCTCTGTCTTTCTGCTCCACCCTTATCTGTTTATATATATCCTGTATCTTTCTATCTCCCATCCCCCTCTTCATCCATCTTCTCCGCCTTCTTTCTCTCTCTCCTCTGTTTAAAATCACATTATAAACCGCGGCCTCTTCATTCAGCCTAATTTTTGTAGAAACACTCTTTCTCTTCGTCTGACCTCTGACCCTCCACCCATCCCCCCGATTGTGTCTTTCTCAGTCTGTCCCTTACAAATGCCTGATTTCCCCCTCCTCCGGTTCTCTTTCACTTTTAAATGAATGCTAATTGCCTGCTGTTACGTTGGCTTGTTGTGTGCTGGCATACTGTGAGCTTTGTTCAAAGTCAGCACCATTAGTGAAGAAAAACGTATCTATTAAACAATAAATTAAAAACATAAGCCTTGTAGTATTTAGTCAGTTGTCATAATGTACATGAGCGGTCTGTAGGTGGTGATAGTGAGCTACTATGAGACGTTTAAATGCCGACAGTCAACTTTAGGCAATTAAGTAATAGCAGGCAACAGGCTGCTGACTTTGTTGTTTACATTGTGACCTCACAGAGGTCTCGCACTTTACTACGCTGACAATTACACAATCTAATATGCCGCTGGCACAAAAACAGGAAATCTTTAACTCAATGGTGCAGTGGGAATCAAAACAGCAATCAGGGACTAAGACAGACAAGAGGACTTTTGTGGGAAAACAAATGAATGAAAAGATGGAGCAGGAAGGGTTTGAAGAGAAATGGTACGGAAGTCTGCGGTGGAGATAAGGAGAAGTGAGGAAAACCTGAGAAAGAGGTGGAGAAAAGGACTTCAAGGGGTTAAAATAAATGGAAAACACAATACAGACACGAAACAAAAAGAATGTTCTAAACAGGAACAAATGATCATTTTCTCATATACATATATTTATGACGGAGAAATGTGTTTTTATGTGATTATCAATTGTGTTACCTGTTAAAGTGGAATATAACCAGCGAAAACCAACAGAAATGATCAGCAAAAGAGTGTTTCGTAATCAAACCCCTAGATGGTAGTGCATTCTGTAATACTTTTTGGAATTATGGATTATGTTTTCCACACACATCCATTTCTGAGTAGAGCAGGATTATGCAGCACAGGATTACAAGGACTATAAATACAACCGTGATTTTTGTGTGAATGGGTCATTCGCTCAGATTACAAACATCTACATAATCTGATGCTGAACTCTGTCCGTTTCACAGATTATACACCAGACTACAAAGTTGGCTTGAGGCCATGTGCGTGTGTATAAGATAGGGACAAAGGGATGTATGTTTTGTCTGCTTCTAAAAGAAATCTTCCTAAAGACAATTTACACTATATATCAGCATTGGCTCACAATTAAAATGCTCAAAGAGAACAAAAAGATACAACAGAGGTAAAAGAGAATGAATCAAGAAGGAGACACAGGAAATGAAATGAACAATGAGTGGACAGCTGAAAGTTCATCTATAGCAACATGCTTGTAGAAAGGAATCCCTGATAACTAAATATACCCGAATCACAAATTCCCTCCAGCATGCATGTGTGCAAGTGTGAGTCACTGTTTTGCCAGTGTGCAGTGATACTGTTGCTCATTAAACCACTCCCCAGCACTGCCAGTCCAACTTTAACATATACATTGCACACAAAAATTAACACAAAATGCACTCCCATGTTTGACGATTCAAGGAAATAGCAATTATTAGGCGGCGCTAACGTGACGGGACTTTAAGCTGTTCCTTTGGCGTGCAAAAGCTGGCGTGCGACGATCACGACAACAGACTGTCGAAAACAACATCCATCTGTCACTCCACAGACATCAGACCTGAAAATCCAGTACACACACTCACGCACATACTCACCAAACCAGAGATTCGGCTCGGCAAAAGACACGCGCGAGAGATTAAATCATTACCGTTCATGCACGCTCACACCCACTTAGCTAGAAAAACACCCAATGTGTGTGTTTTTCTGTTTGTGTGGGCAAACAATTGTCTGTTACAGAATGAAACAGATTATTATTTCAATTAATATTTAACACTTAATTGGCTTAAGGGGTCTGGCATTGATTAGCCAAGCTTCACTAATCCACTTACATACTGACTGATTGTGTCTGATTGAATAATCACTGGCCATAGTGGAAAGTGTGAAAGGAAAAGAAAACAAAGAAAAGGCCTGAAAATCCCATTAATGGCAATTTCATTGTTTCTGTTGTCTTTGATTATGGGATTAATGCACGAATTTAAAAGTGCTATAAAAACATTGATCTCAACACACCAGATAATGACCAGCTAAAAATGCGTTCATATTTTCAATTGTAGTACTGATGTGTGGGGGTATTTGTTGAAAACTGTACTCCAATAGTGGAAAATACATATAATTTGTCTTTTTAACACACAGATTGTCAGGGTTTAGTGTTTTGTTATTACATTTTTGGTTTTGATTATGCAACCCTGCCTGAGAGTGTGGAGTGATTCGGGATTAGGGACCTTCACACACACTTCTGCCAAATAATCCCATCCACCTTTTCTCAATCTCGATTCTACATTTTAACACATTGTCAATCCTTTCTACTTTTCCGCTTCTCTTCCTCATTCTTTCACAGCGGGTCCTGAAGGGGTTTCAGTTTAAGTACATGTTTTATTGAAATATTTCTACAGTCGCTGCTGCTTTTTTCTTTCTTTCTATCCGTGTCTGGTTAAAGCTGGTACACTTACGTTGCGCAACAACATTGATAAATTACTCACTAAACAGCACAGAGACTGAATCATAACACACGTTGTGAATCATTATTGACATCAGCAAATTTTTCTTTGGGTCATGACTCTTTGCATAGATTCCTTGCTAGTCTGGTTATTACGAGTTGTTTTTTATGATTGAAAGTTTATTATGGCTTATCTGAAGAACTGTGTACGTGGGTATGAAAGTAACTCCCTGCAGAGAGTTCAAGCCAATAAACATTTTACTAAAGAAGGAAAAAGATCCTTCAGGTAATATTTAATCAGCGAGATCTTCATGACAGTTCATGGCCAAAGATGCTGTTTTACTGTAAACAAGATGACACTGATAGCCCTTGACACAGGACGCATCATATATTAAAGCCCATTTTCTCTATCTTAAATTTCCAGCTAAAAGCACAATAAATCGTACCAATCGCAGTCGTTCGTATTGATCTTTCTAAAGTGCTGGATGACATTTCAGTATTGTGATTATACATTCACAGTCACATCAGCAGTGTGTTTTCTGTAGAGAGTAGCAAGCAGTAGTAATAACATACAGTAACAAGACACTTGTTGTAAAGCGCAGGTCACTACTAGCCACAGATATTTCAGTCCAGACTGCTCATGTCTGTCTATTTATTGCTGTGTGTGTCTGTGTATATGTATGAACAGTGTGTGTGTGTATATTTAGGTTGATCTGTCTGTCCATCTGTCTGGATTTCTTTCCATGTAATACTTCGCACAGCCGCTGTCTGTTATACAGTGTTTGCCATCTATTAACCGTGTTAAAGGTTAGATGCAGAGATAAGCTAAGTGTGATAAGTAAACAGAACACGTAAACAACCTGAAATTGCTGTAAAAAAACAGCTCATGGTTGTAGGAAGTGAATTGCTTTCGCAATTTAGCATTAACTACTTGATTTACCATTAAAACCACGAGCTATATATATTTATAAGTAGATATACATCGAGGAAACACAACAAAGTATTACATTCACCAGATATCGGGTATGACACAACAGGTAAACGCTTTTTTCATATAATTAAAACAGAGCTTTGCTTAAAATAACTTTATAAGATATAATTAAGTTGTAGAGATTTTAAAAATCACGAGCAAATACCAGCAAGAGTTACAATAATGTAATATGGTAAAATGAAGGTATAAAGACAGTCAAAACTGTTTACACAAAACACTACCATGTAGAAAAAGTCATTTAACTTACTTTGGGTTTGTACTGTTCCAGTAAACACTGTGTCGCTCCGCAGACGCGTGCCAGGCGCTGACGCTCACCGTTACACACAACAGCCACAGCAAATCCATTGAGTCCCCGATATAATACACTCAAACAACTATATATACGAGCGCAAAAAATGTTTTGCACGTAGAAAACGCAAATTAACGTGTACTGCAGCAATACAACAACGCAAAAACACTAGTGATTCGGTTTGCTTGAATACGTTTCGTACGTCTCTCTGTCTGAATCTGTGGCGGTGAAGCTGAGCGGCTGAGTCTCTTTATTTTCAGCTCGCAAAATCACGCCCCTTATCGCAAGACAGCCAATGAGAGCACAGAATGGTTCTCTTGTGACACGCCTTTACGCACAGGCTTGAAGTAAACGAGCCATCGGTATTGATTAACAAAATACAGTTGTTTATCACAAATCCAGGCTGTTTAAAAGTCAGTTATTTATCATATTTTATTTCAGCCATGGAAGTGAACACATTTGTGGGGTAAGAAACATCTTAAGAAAATTATATTTATCTACAATATAATTTATTTATAATAAAACATTAGCATTTCCCGTTTTTTTTCTTTTTAAATACATGATTGTGTTACTCAAGTTCTTTTCTCCGGCTTACTTAAATTAACAAGTTATATAGGTTTGTGCATGACTAATATTTTTATAACCTATATGTAACTTGTTTACATTATAGTCTTGTTCATTAATCAGTGTGACAGCAAGTTGAGTAATTCTACATGGGCAGCTGCATTCACTTACTTATGAAATATTACATTTGGAAATTCACTCATTGTGCATTAGTGAGTGACAGACAATGCAGGATTTTCCTGGGTATCAATCAAAAACTAAAATCCCTTCAATCCCCTTTTACACCTGATAACGGTATTATGACATCACCATTGCGGTCATCAACGCTTTCCCCTCACCCACTTTTGCACAGGGTTCCTAATCCGGGCCGTAGCTACTCATCCTATTGTCAAAGTGGACACCAATTATCCAGGTCCAGCTTTTTCAGCCGGGGGTTGAAAGGTGAGCCAAGTAGAAACAGTGTCTAACTGTAAACTATTTTGGGATGGGATGGGCTGGGCAGGCTCATACATGTAACATGTTGCTAAAGCAGTCAGTTTGGGACAATTAGTCAGGGCATACGCACGAGTTAGGGTGCTTTTCCGTCTGTTATGAGCGTGATGCGTCACCTTCACCAGGTGAGCAATCACATTTGTCATGTGGGAGGAGTTACCGTCTTAAAAACTCAGTCGAAACACACCGAGTGTCACAGAATGGAGTATGCATATGAGTTCCATTAGCGTAGGAGGCAGAGCTCAGAACAAATGTTCAGGAACAGATCTGCCCACAGCAGGCTTTCCTTACAGCAGAACTTGGCATGATGTACTGAGCCTATCAGAATCTATGACAGAAGCTAAAATCCCTCTCCTTCCTTCTCTCTCTATCTTTTCCTCCACAGTAGTCACTGCTGTCTAGTTTGGATAGATCTACGTAGGAGTATTTAGCATTTGTTGGCTGTACTGTCCACTTTGTGTGTACGTGTGTGAATGTGAATGGGCAGTTGTCCAATGTTCTGAACGATGGCTGAACAAAGGCTGCATTAGCATAATGGACCCCAGTTTTACACAGTAACAAAAACCTGAACGACTTTGCCATTCAGCATGGAAACACTGTATCCACTTCAACACTAATTCTCTAATGTCTTGTTAATGCCACTATGTGAAGTGTTCCTTTATTTTAGATGCAGCATTCATTCAATGGGCCCAGCTTTATTTTTGGTTTTTCTTTTGGATACAAAACTTCCAAGATAAATGAGAACAAGGCGGATAATTAAATAACAACACATTATGAAATGCTGTTTAGAGGTAATTGAGAGTTTTGTCATTTAAGCTCTCAAGTTGCCAGTACATATTCATACGGGCTCAGTTAGATCTCATCAATGCACAAAGAAAAATAATTCAATCCTCCGATTAGCTCCCTCAGATGGAAATGATGAAATGTCTCATGAAAAATGTATTTATTCCTCATTGTAAAACAAGCCCATAGCTGTTATCGCAAGCTAAATGTGTCCTTATGGAACATTAACTCTGTTTGTTAGCTGCCTTACATGCAAAATTAGTACTGCCGTTATCTAACAAGAATGATGACAACAACAATAACATTTACAAACTTTGGACAACCTTTGTACGGCGCTTCAAGCTTTTTACACACAATGTTTTGGTTTCTAGGCTCACCTCATTGAATAATTACTGAGGTATAATTACTGTTTTGATAATATTATGCAAGAACTCTCCTGAAAGGGAGAAGTGGGAATAGTGGGTTGGTAAACTCAAGCGATTAATTTATGAAAACTACCAGCCAGGCAAAAACAATGGAAAGTGAGGTTTGACAACAGGAGAAGACCTATTAAGGGTGGAGATGGCAGAAGCCGTTGAGGGTTTGGTTGAAAACAAGGAGTGGACCTCTGTATCGTCGTGCCAAGATACACCCTGAGGCTTACAGAGAACCTGCTATTGCAAAACAATGAGGGGGAGAGATGGAGTGACGTACAGATAGGTTGAGTGAGGAGAAACGGAAGAGACATAAAAGAAGAGCAAAATGTGGGTTTAAAATTGCATAACATACATGAACAAAAGTAAAGGATGACCTGGAGAGTGGAGTAGGTGTTTATGTAGGAGAGAACGAATAGAACAACAATTTTAGGGTGCAAAACGTAAAAATGTAAAAAGCTCTTACAGATTACTCCCTGTGTATTACAAAAACTTTCAAAGTGTTGCACAAAGTGTGATATAACATACAGTTTGAGACCACTAATAAAAGACTTTAATTTGGCTTAAAATAAATTTTTCTTACAAAACAATTATTCATAATAACAATTTGAGTGAACTCAGACTTTTGAAACCCACTATTTGTGTAAAAATGTCTCATGTTCACAGACGAATGAACAGCAACACAAAGATAAAAAAACATCTCGGAGCAATTGTATTAAAATCAAAGCCTGTTTTCCGTGCCCTCTGTCTGAGGTCATCAATTAGAAGCACCGTGGCTTGACCCCACAGCAAACATACACACTTCTGTCGCCCTATTTATCTCTCTGTTTCGTCACAGTCCAGTCTCATTGCGGCACACTCCAACAAGCTGTTCTTCTTTTGCGGATACAATGGGATGATCATTCATTAGCATACAGGTGGTCTGCATTGTGGGCCAGACTCTGGTAAAAGGCACACTTCTCTACAATGGAACTCCTGTTACTCTGCAGGGGGTAAATGAAGGACCAGGGGTGTGTTTTAAAAGCTGATGCCCATACACACACACACACTTCTGTTTTAACTATTAAACACAGGCAAATAATTAACTCAACTTTTCATTGCAAAGACATTTGGTCCTTTCCTCTGCCTCCTCCAATTATTGCTGTCTGTCTCTGTTCCACGAGTTTGTTCCTTTGTTCCTCTACCCTTGTTTAATGCTCACTTTATTCCAGGAATTGTTTTTTTAGGTATTGGCAATAATTTATAAATAGATGTTCAGATAGCTATTTAAATTAATGAATTCAAGGAACATCACATAAACAACATCTTGTGTTTTTTACGTTTTGAAACCAAAAGACCCAATAAAAAAGTTTCTTTAATATATTTTACTTTAATTTTCTCTCCTTCTCCTGCCATTTTTTAATTTTCCCTTTTTCAAAGATCCAGCATAAATATTGTTAAATTAAATGTACATTTCGCTATCATAATCTTTCTTGTTTATTTTTTTAGAATGTGGCATCTTTATTTTTTTTCCTATTTAGGGTTTTGTACTTTGTGTTACTGTCACTCTATCTCTGCATATTCTTGTCTATTTAAGCCTTTTCTCTTGTTCTCTTTCAGTTTGCTTAAAAGAACATCTATATTTAGAGGTGGTCAGTGGGCTTAGTGTTATGATTGTGAATTTTCTTGTTATGGTTATGCAAGTCCAAGCTGTATCACGAATGTGGACCATGTCGGGATTAAAAGGAGCTGATGAAGGATTGCTGTACGTGCCAGACGGCTGCCACAGTTTCTCTTTATCTTTCTCTCTCTCTCTTCTTCAGTGCCTTCTTTAACACACACACCATCACCACCACCCATTACCATCAGTAACTCTTGTTTTTTCAGGCTTCATCAGGTGCATCTGTCACGTGTCTCTCCATCCTCATTCTTTTCTCAGCAGCTAGTGTGCATCATGTTGCCTCTATTTCTTCAGTTACATACGCTTGCACATTCTCAGACCTGTTTCACATGTGCCAAATCTGGTTGATTATAAACATAAATACGTTGTGAATGGAATAGAAAATGATTGAATAGAAATACTTCACATTTGTTAATCTCTCAGAGTGTAAAATTGTTGACCCACATATTTTGTTTACAGTGAATAAAACTAAAATTATATAGCTCTACTTAGACATTTTTTTGCTATTTAATATCTCAATCTCTGCTTAAATTGGTCAAGATGCCCAAATCTAATAAACATTTTTTTAAATAAATTCTCTTCTTCAAAGTCCGAAAGATGTGGGTTATGCATTTTAGTGAAACATTTGAATTAAAAAATGACACTGTTAATCAAACATAACTTAATACTTGGCAACATCTATGCCATAAAAAAATTCAGAGCGCCAACACACACTCCTCTTGACTGCATTGTCCTCAGTCCCCTGTCCTGTCCAGACCCAGAAGAACAGGTCTCTTTGTCTCTCCGTGTGTTTGCACTCTATTCATCAGCAATGAAACAGACACATATTCAAGGATCCCAGATGGGCTGACTTGTAGATTGTGGAGGCGAGGTGTGACGAGTGACAATTTATACACACTCACGATCACACACAGGCACAAAACAAGTTGTTTTAGTCTAGTCTGTGTGTCTGTGATTGTATGTATTTTGGCTTTGTGTGATGTGTTTAGGACAGGGAGAACAGAACAGGGAATACAACAGAAACAAAGTGGCAGATCAGGATGCTGGATCATCAAGTGCTGCTGTTGTTCACAAAATCATCAGCATGACTCAGACAAAAACAGCTGCATGCAAACTGACTCACACATTTTTTAAAACCATAAATGTATGTTTTAGATTATGTGTTCGCATTAAAATAGAAGTAGCATTGTCATGTGGTTAAGACAAACACAGATGATCAGTTTGTTACTCCTGCCACATCTTTTCAATCAACAGATGCTTCGTATGGTTTTGTGTAGCTCTGTGCAACTAATGAGGCCAAATGGAATGGCAAAAATGATTAAATAATTAGTTACAGGAAGGCTAAATCTACTGTTTTTGTAGCTAAACTGCAAAAGCAGGATGCTAAGGTAACGCCAAGGTCATCAAGGTTTTGATTCTCATGGACAACTGATATGCTGATAAAACCTTCCCTTGCACTGTAAATTGCTTAGCGTCTCTGCCAAATGCAGAAATGCAAACTTGTGAATGTGCTGACTGTTTTATTGGTGTTATACTGTACTGTACCAAGATGTGTTTAATTCATTAGGTTGTGACCTGGTGGAGCTTTACACAAACATACTATAGTCACTTACATGGATGTGTGAATGATGTGTTCACGAACAAGTGAATCATAAAAATACACGCATACCATAACACGTGTAACATGAGAGTATATTCTGTAAATACATGCCTGAGAATGCATGCCTTATGCAGCACATTCGTGCATATACATAGAAGATTTTAACTACACACACACGTTCCTCACAGCCTTTTTACTTCAGCAAATAAGTATAGAAGCAGTAGTATCCAAACCAGAGTATTTATGTATGTGTAGGAGAGAGGTATTGCTCACCAGGCTCAGTGGAGTGGTGTGGTCATGTGGTCCAGTTCTCATCTGCTCTCTCCTTCCTTCTCGTTCACCTTTTCACCCATGTTGCTCGCTCTCCTCTGGCCTTTCCGCTCATTTGACAGCGTTTCTGTGTACAGCAATTGTAAGATACCATTGTTGTTGCAACACAACATTATCTGCTTATGAGTTACGTGTTGCTCTCACGGTAAAAAAATGTTGGAACAAAGTAACATTTCTGTGGTGCCTAGCCAATTTAAATACAGATCTCCAGTTTACTCCTCACGAAGCCTAATAATCACAATAATAATTTACCAAAAAATAAGATTCTTAATAATCTCACCTGACAGATGTAGCAAAAGGCATACATAAAAGCATCAAGTTGTGTTTGATTACTTAATACGTTTGACTAATGAAAACATTAAGCACATTTACATTACATTTAGGCATTTAGCTGACGCTTTTATCCTAAGCGACTTAGAAATACTAGGAGACAATTATTTACCTCTAAAATATTATGTTACTGTACAAATATGCAAAATAAATGTACAGCGTGGCTGTGTTTGTCCTGCTCTTGATTTATTTAGAATATGCATCTAGCTTTGTGATAAATGTGTTTCAGAGTTTTGTGGTGGTGTTATTTATCTGTGCGGCAGATTGACAGTGTACTGTTGAGGAATCTCTGTGCAAAAATGTGTTGACTGATAGATTGTCTTACATAATTGTGGTGTTTTTCTATGTGGCATTCAGTGTTTTGTAGTTGTGTTATATGAAACACTTTGTTGCTTGTTTTTATGCGCATACCTGGTTGCATTCGGTATTTTCTTTGTGTGGCATGTTGTGTTATGTGGTTGTGTTATATTGTGTCAATGTGTGTGGCAGGTTGTGTTGTCTCGTTGTGTTATGTTTTAGTTGTGTGGCGGGTGTTTGGGACAGCCTGTGTTATTGGCAGGAGGAAGTGTGTGAAACTTGTTGCATAAGTGACACATCATTAACAAGAACTCAACGTCTAACACTTTCTCTGCTTGTGAAGGGCTCTCCCTCTGGCCATACACACAGCAGCAGTAGTGCACACACAAAAACGCACACACACCTGGTGTTGAATATTTGGGACGGTCTGTTCTGTATTATGGATCTTCCCACAGGACATAAACCAGAAACCCAGATGACTGATATTATGAGCTCATGAAGAAAAAGTGTGTATGTGTGTGTGTACGCTAAATAAATAAATACAGAAATGTGTGTTTTTGTGAGAGCAAATTAGCCCACCAGAAAGAACAAACTTGATCAGTGGTTAAGATATCTTTACCTCCAGAGTAATATTCCTGATCCTAATTTACATTTTTACCGTTCTATGTACAAAGTCAGCTTAGCATGGGCAAATGTCTAAACCGGATAATGAGCCTGATAAATCTAGATTTTATAGATTTTATTATGTTGCATCGAGAGCAATATATAAGAAAATTATTAATTTAATATAAAACTATGATGGATTCACAAAATAGCTCTGTTGAATTCAAAAAGTCAGATTTAAAAGTTTACAGCTTCTTTAAAACACAAGATGCATTTTATATGCTGGTTCTCCAAAAGCGACCATTGGTTTAATGTAATGTTTGCTGCAGTTTGTTGTTTTTATGGAAATTTTAACAGGACATGTCTAGGATGAACGTCTAGGGTTAGAATGTGTCATCAGCCCCTGGTCATAATCAGGTAAGTCAGTGGTTAAATTAGACAGTTTTGTGTGTGATTGAGTAGATTAAGATCAGTATGACAGAATATACACCGTGACGTTTGTCTGAGGGGGTTGTTGTTTATTTAACTCAATTAAAGGATTAGTTTGGCTAGGAATTAGCCATTGCTCACACTCACACCGGAAACCATGTTAAATGATCATTGTCGAGTCTCTAGTCACGTGTATATCTGTGATAGGTCTAAATTTCATCAATAATTTTCTTTAGTAGCTACAGTAAGATTACACCTTATTAACAGATTATGAATCCATTTTTTTCAAGATGCATATTTTCAAAGTATCAAGCAAAAGGCAGTAAAAAGAGAAAATTAAAACATAGCTAAAAGTCAAGCCTTCAAATTTTACAAAATGTACTGAGCAAACACAACAAGCATCTGGATGCATTTATTTTTCGAGCAAAATGGCACTCTTTTTGTTTGTCAGAGGAGCAGACGTGATAAACAAACTAATGTGGGAGCTCAGAAGTAAACATTACTTGAACTTTAATTTCCAACTTAAAACAGAAATGACATCTGGCCTTCAGTTTTGTCAAATGTCTGTATATCAACAAAATCTGCAACAAATATTTAGCTACATATGCCAGACATCAGTCACGTCAGATGTCTATTGATGTTGGTATGGTAACTGGCAAATAGCGTGTCCATGGACTTACTGTGGTTTTAATACCAAGGTTTTAGCTTTAAAGTATGTGAACAGAAAACTGTTCACGATTTCTTAAAGCTTTAACTGTTTATCCACCACCTGTTCACAGATCAAATAAATGTTATTTTACTGTTCTATTCTACTAATATGTTGTATTTAACATGCCATGCATATAATTATTTTTCAAGACTTTGCAAAATGCTGAAAAGTTTGAGATACCAGTATAGCATCGCCTTTAAACCTTCCCAACAATTTTCATGATGAATTTGATTTTTTGCACACAAGGCATAGGCAAAGACAAGTGTCTTGTTTGTCTTCCATAGTTTTGCGTGCTGCTGGAGATGTACCGTGACATGTTTTTGCTTTTATTTTTCTCAGATTTCTTTCCTTTCAATGTTTTCTCTATTCTGGGACGGCCCTAATTACAGTCCTCTATGTGTGGCTGGACTTTGTGGCAGAAGCGAGAGGCCTCTCACTTGCTCTGACTGGCTCACCCACTCGCATCTCTCTCTCTCTCTCTCTCTCACTCTCCTAACCTTTCATTTTGTCACTCCTCTGCTTCTCTGATTTACATTCATTCACATTCTCTCTTGGTACCAAAACTGATTTCCTTCCCTCTCTCTCCATCATTGAGTTTGTTGCGTTTCACCACCCTCTCCACCCACATAAATCTGACATTAACAGGCATGTGCTGCTCCCGCAGCTGCTCCTGTTTATTTTGGGCATGTATTACAGTAATCAACCCTGCATACCTCAACACCTGCACTGGAACGAGTGGACCCTGTTTACATTGTGAACTGTGTTCATGATTGTTTAAACCTGACCCAAATGCTAGCAATATTAAAACTATTAATACTCTTGCTCATACTTAGGTATTCAAATAAACCCTAAACATTTGACATGTTAATAATCCCACACTCTTTTTGGTATAGACATGAATAATACATCACTTCCTGCATATAGATACAAACACCATAGCAACACCCTAGCAACCGCAAAAAGAGTAGCATCATGATGCCATCTTTTACACAAGCAAGTCTTTATTTTCTTTATGACAGGTTCAGACTGCAAAATATTCTTGTCTGCTATGATAGTCACAATGTCAGATTATGCCTCTAAATTCTGGTTTTCTCATGGACAAGAAACATGTGTACATGTTGGTTTCCGACCAGTCATCGCTTACCATCTTCAATGGGCGTGATGTCATAGTGAAGGCGGAATTTGCAACTGCCTTCTGAAAACAAAGGCCTAAACAAAAATTATAAATAATAATAAATAACAATCATAAAGACATGTTGCTATACATAGCTCCATGAAACTTTTATTGGAGCAAAACAGCTTCTTTGCTCCAATTGGTCAGCTTCACAGATGTGGAGGACGACCATCTATTCTTGCATCTTAAAATTAATTGTATTTATATATTATAATATAATATAATATAAATAATTATACAAATAAATTATGATAATAATAATACAAATCATAATAATGTGCAGTATTTGTACTTTTACAGAAACAGACAAATATAACTTGAAGTCAGTTTAAATGGGAGTAGTGGGACTTTATGTCCAGTCAGTGATAAATACACACATAAAAAAACAATTTGTAGTAAAAAAAAGGAAATAATTTATGTTCCATGAACAGATGCCTAGACAGTTTACTCCAGTATATCTGCAGATTACACTATGTGAACAAACGCTGAATCGCAGATCACTATAGCTTAATATGTCTGGAGCAACTAAACTGGGTCACACGCTGCAACTGTTTAACTGACCAACAGAAAATGAAACAAACACAGACACACACATCAAACGCTCTCAAGCATAACACTTCTGCAGGAGCTTAATCAACATCACATGACCCAAGTCTCTGTTCTAGACAGTCTAGTCTTGTACATGGCATATATTGCTCTGCTGTGACATTTAGCCTCAATATTTGCTAAAACCAACCCAGACTGACTAGCGTTGACCACACACACCCAAATATCCCCTCTCCTGACCGAACGCACGATATACAACAAACAGCACCTCCTTTAAGCCACGGTTCACCAGAAACATTCTTCTGACCCTAACATGAGCTTATCATTGAGAAATGTTTCGATGTGTGTAATCCTGCCAAATGTCCAGCACACCCTAGTTTGGCCTGAATTTACAAATCACACATCATGAACACTTGCCCTGTTTTTAAAGTCTCATCCAGTAATGAATCAGTGTATCCTTCTGTCAGTCCAACCCAGATATCCACCCAGTCCCTTTAGAATTATGACAGTACCAAAGCATCCTCACCACACAAACACAATATTTGTGTTTCACATGACAACATTTGTGTTTGTGTGCATTACTTTTCAGCAGGGTTTCTAACATAATTTGTGCATTCTCACATTCATTATTTTACTGCATGTGGAGAACGCCCGGCATGAGACAAACTAAAACAGAGAAGTAACAGGTCGAGGTTCAGTCCACAGGGTGTTGGGTATTAATTAAGTCCAGCTAGTTACCGGCTCCTTGCAGTCTGGTTTGTTGCAACAAATCCACAACAGCTGGGTCACATTAGGGAATACCAACCCCAATGTTTTATAATAACAAGTTAACAGAAGCACAAATCTAAATATGTCAAGGTATTCTTGACGTGTATGTGTGGGCACCACTGCATGCCTTATTCACCCATCAAGGAGGGAAATACAGTCACCTGATCAATGTCCGATTTAAGTGCCTACGTGCACGCCTTAAGGTGAACCTTTAATGTGTGTGTGTGCTCGTGAACACGCTCTCTGCTGTGATAAGAGTAATTGACTGAGAAAAATATTCCAGTGTAATTCTTTATCTTAATATAATGATATATTCCATGTGTTTACAGCCCGAGGTGCACTTTAGTATTTACACAGGAAGGACTTTTACCTCACTGTAAAACTCTGTAAAACAGAACACCTGCAGGGAGCCGAGAGCCAAAGCCAACCATAAACGGACATATCTACCATAGCTGCCCATACACGACTGATGATGAAGTGAGGCCGAAAGGAACCACACAAACATTTGGGGCCCGCTTTTCATTTTATCTGACACTGTAGGGCGCTTGTCCGAGGGTCTGGGACAACATTTCCGCTGTTGCCGTGTTTGGTGCCCTTAATGTATTCGGTCTTTTTTATTAATTCAAGGCAAAAACCTCTTTAGCCATCACACCACACAAAGGGAATTTGTTTTGAGGAATATTTGAGTCTTTTAGTTAGTCCTGACCTTTATTTGAGTTGGTTAAAGCCCTGCAAGAGAACACAGTGTTACACTTTAAAAACTATAAACCCCTGGAAGGGTGTTACGATATCTCATAAATCTGTCCTTATTCCTAGTTCCTCTTTTCCTGGTGTGCTTGTTTATTGTTATTTTTCTGCACACATAATTTAGCCCAGGATTAAAGTCATAATCATTTGTATGACTGTTAACATTCGTAAACTTTCTCATTTAACTTTTTGCTTAGCAGCATCACTTCAGTAAGATTGATGATTTCCAGAGCATCTCCGCAGAGCAATGGTTCTTATTTGTTTCAGCGTGACATTTGAAGACTAATTAGTTTCTGAAAATGTATGCAAATAGCGGTATTTACAATTGTAAGAGGTTTTTTCACTGCATGGAAGAAAATGACTTTTGCCAAGCAGTGGGGCTTGAAGAGGCGTATCACTATATTTTGGTAAGAAGTGAAATTTTAAATTATATACATGAAGAATGTGAAATGTGGAGGTGGGTGATTCGATAAGGGAACCGCTTCGGCAAAGTCTCACAGCATGTAACAATTTCACAGCATCTCTATAAATCTCAGTTCCTATTCATTATATAAATACGCAGCATACACAAACACACACAGCTCTTTGTTCTTCATCATCTCTAAAACAAAGAGTCTGTGTGAATAAGTTTTTACCGTTAAAAATATAATGTTTATGCTTGTTGTCTCTTGCGTGTGTGCACACATGGCAAATGATGTCATTGAATTTGTATTGTGGGTTTTGGTCATGATTTTGTGCAATGTTAAACAAAAGGACTTTCGGATTAAAACCAGACAGCAAATATATTAACTTGAGCATGTGCCATTGAGTAAAATTTATAAACCACCAGTGGAAAAACTGAGAGAAGATCACCAAGGCAGAAGAAATAATAAAGAAAACACACAAACAAAAGTTAGAACTGTGAGGATGAGTATATATGTTTTGCTGAATATTTTCAGTATGGCTATGCGTCTTATCAAGTTTGAATACTATTAATACACTTTCAGAATAAATCTGTGATGTAAAAACAAAATGGTATGGTTACACCTAAAGGCAGTGACATCACCTTTAACAATCAATGACACATGTACGTCACGTATTCTCTTTCCACTTACACACCTGTAAACACTTCATAACACATTCTAAATATACTGCTCCTACATTTACTATCTGAAACTCATTTATCTTTCTCATTAACAGCCTCTGTATACATACAGTGACTAAACATTGGAAAACCACCTATAAATAGTCACTAGTGACTAAGAGAAAGCCCTCAATATAAGCAATGTGAGCAACACTACAATATTTTGAACATGGGAAGTATCATGCCTTACTCATCACTTAAGGCTAAGCCAGTTCAACGATTTACATATTTCTTCATGTTGGGCAACTGACTTTTCTCTTTAAATTGTGTGTTTTCATGTCCAATAAGCCAGCATGTCTCTCATTTCCTTCATCACGCACTTATGAACACAAACACATGTGCGTTAAACAAAGGTTAAAGTGTTCATTGTTTACCAGGTGTGGACTGTTTTGTGAAATTCCACGACTGACTCATCAGTTACAATCAATTGGTGTTGACTGCAAAGCTTCACAAATCTATGTTCCATAGACACAAGTTATTATTCACAGACCTGAAGAATTGTTGCAAGAAAATCTCCTCGCAAGAGGTCAAGTTTGTATCGCTTCCTGGACAGTTTGTTAAAAGCAAATAAACGTATTCATGTTCCACGTCCTGCAACTCTCTCTCTCTCTTTCTCTATCAATCTATCTATCTACACAGTAGTTTCTCTGTTTCCCAGAGTCTTTTTGAAGGATGGTGTGATGTTTGTGAATGCTCTGCGATTTGACATCACTGAAACCGCAGAGGACTGTGTGTTTAACAATCGGACAAACAGCCTCTGTGACTGTGAGAACTCAAGGGCAGAACAGGGAGATGTTTCATGGATGAATGGGAGGAGGGGCTTCGGAAAGAAAAACAGCTGTCAGAGTGAACGAGCGCATCTGTCCCTTTCAGAAAATGTGAATAATCTGAAACTGATTAAAGGAAGTAACTTGCCCTATTTAAATATGCTTGTATGTGAGAGGTCTGACTGCTCAGAGATTATAATGTACGGTCTGTGACTGGGAGCATTTATCTGTTACCTGCCGGTTTTCTCTCTCTTCTTTAAATTTAATGTCATGTTGTCATATTCTTATAAAAAACTGTAATGCTAAGGCTATGAGAGATGCACAGTGAGTCTATAAAATTAATAGGCATTCATGTGATTCATGTATATTTTCAAAAGCGGCTTTATGGAAATACAAAATAAACAAAAGAGAATAATCAAACAAGAGAAATAAAAAGTTTCTTACTACCCTTCAACAAAAAGGACATATGTAACAGGGAAAAACGTACTAACATTTAAAAATCAAGCCCTCCCGATAGTCTAAAGCTCTTGTTAACAGAATTTATTTCCTAACTTAAGAACCTGTGATCCAAGCGGTGACCTTGACTCCATCCCCCTCTTTCTCTGTTTATCTGTCCATCACTGTAAGGTGTTCTGTCTCCTAGCTGAATGAATTGATTGCACTCTTTTAAGTCAACGTTATATAAGTGCTGCTTTTGTTAGTCTGTAAATTGCATCAAATGTTATTCCATAAGATTTAAGATTTCTATCTGCTGGTAAACTGCAAGATTTAGATTAGATTAGACATCAGATTTAGATTTATAAACAAATTCTCTTATCCATTAACTGGATTTCTTCACTTGTGTGTGTGTGTGTTTTATGTGGGGACCATTTGAGGACATACAAAGCAAAATATGTTTTTTTTAATCAGTAAATAAGAATGTACTTGTTTAGTTGCATACTGTACGCTAGCCATTTTGGCAGCCCTAGAATTAGTTTAACTGTGTGTGCACGTGCATCTGCATGCGTGTGTATTTTTGCATGTTAATTACCTGCAGTTTCATCAGTCTTTAACAAGACATGAAGACCTCATTCTGAATCCTTTGATAAATGTGTTTATGTAGTGCATCCCCTACTTAACAGCTGGATCCTATTTCTTACTGAAAAAACAATCACAGACTTTCCTAGTTAGTTTCACAGGAACAATGTTTTGTGAGATAATTGTTATTCTAATCTTTTCTTTGAGCGTTGGTAGGTGAGAGACAGCACATTTTTTTTTTTGCATTTGTTTCTTTCTGCCGGATTTATGCGACTTGGGATACAAAGTAGACTCTTAATTCACGCCCACTGACAGGATCTCAGCTCTGAACTGGTTTACTAATGTGAAGGATCAGGTTAGCAATCAGTGTTCCCAAAGTTGCGTCTTAGGATCATTTAGGGACAAGATCCGATTCTACCCACAAAATGCCAGGGTTTAATCTCTTCACAAAACACTTCAGAAAGTCCTGTCATTTTTTTGGCATACCTACCAGTGCACTGCTCACCCAGACCTCGTTCGGCCCCAATCAAGCAAAACAACATCAGCATCATTCATCAGAAAGAATGACAACATGCTGGGCAAATGGACACGGATGACCTGAAGGTTTCAGTCGTTCAGTGTCACATAAGGACAGACTGACCACTTCATTACTTCATTGAGCTGCTTTTCTGACCTTTAGGAGATTACCGAGTACATCAGATTGTAATGGAGTTTACTAAAAGAATTAGGACCTAATAAAGTGATTGACTAAAAGTCTGTAACTCTATCAGTACATTGTTGTTTTAGGGTTTTAAATGGTTGTGTAATGGATGTTGCTGTTTTATTTTCAGCAAAGCTTGGGCTTTGGGTTTGTCCATTTGTCCTGATCTGACCGTAAAGGAACCTGCAAAAATACTACTTAAATGACCCTTAACCAACAGAACATTAGCAATCAATATTAAAATTCACTGTTCCATAGACACAGGTCTAAAGGACAACAACAGAAAAAACTCAGTTTTTTGGCCAAGTGCTTTATAGTTAGAAAAACTTGATGATTTAAAGGTGTATGTCATTCTGTGACAGGGAAAATAAGTAGATAAGAACGTGAAGTTGGATATTTATTGGATATTTTTTGGAATGTACAGCAATCTCACTAATTTGAATAATAGTGTGTAATTATTTCCAGATGTCCACACTGAATCTTCTAAAGTCAGAATGGAGCTGTTGAAAAATGGCCAGGAAAAGAAATATGTTCACAGTCATGATTACTAATCAGGGGACATGCTGTGCCATTATATAATGTCAAAATGATACTTCATCAGTGACAAATACATTTAAATAGCACAGCTAGCTAATATAAATGTATATAAAAGCATGTTCTCCAAAGCCTATAATGTAGTGATTGTGCCAGCCTTGATTTTGATGTAGACAAAATCAAAATCAGTATGCACAGAAATCACATGATTGCAGAACATGTGCAATGTGTGAATAATGACACATCTTAAGTGGCAGTGAAGTGCTTAAGTGTCACATTTGGCATAAACATACCTGGTTGCCAGTCATGCAAGCTATATGACGTACGTGATTGTCAGTGTGTCTGCAGTTTTCACGCAACGGTTGAACTTAAAATTTGAACTTAAAATAGTATCTGCTCTTATATGAACACACTTGACCATAATAATATTTATTGTTCTGAAAGTGCAAAGTTATTGCATGAAGGTGCAGACAACAGATGCAGATGATGCAGTAGTGTGTTTAAATGTCAAAATATGAATAAATATTAAAACGTTTTTGGAAGCAAATTAAATAATTAAGACAGATTATTTAGATTTTTTCATGGTATTTCATCTATACAAATGTCATTGCATGACATTGACATAACTGTAATCCACACTGTTCTCTGGTCATTAACGAGAGCTGACATTAATGTATAAAAACACTGCTATTGTCCAGTCAAAGGACAGCGTAATTCCATTAGTCTGTATAGTCTTAAGAGATCAGGTGGAACTCCTGGCCTGCATGGGCTTCATCACTGTTACGACAGCACTGTCAACAGAGCTGTTCACACGCACGTAAACATACATAAACACAACTCAGTTGCCACAAACACATCGTATAAAAAAGTACAGTTGGTGTGTATATATAGCAAATCTTGTAAATATTTTTGATAGATAAGATAAATTAATGTACAGAGGCTGTATGTCTTGTTTTCATATATATCTTGGTTTGATATCATAAAAAATATATAAGCTTGTACTGGGGTATGATTGTTTAATTGAGCAAACAGCAGGTACTCTAGGTTATTTAAGGACACAGTCCGGCTTTCAAATAATCTGTGTAATCAATTAGGTCATATAGCATGTAGCTATTGACAAAAGCTCTTTTTCTGTGTTCTACAAAAGATAAAGGTTTGTAATGACATGAAGGTTGGTAAATGATGAAAGATTTTTCAGTTTTGGGTAAACAAATTAAACATGATCTCAGTTTATATCTCTAAAGAGATTATGACTATTTTGTGAACTACATTTAGACTACTAATTTGTTTGCACAACAAATTGACTTTACACAAAATATGAACAAAGTCATATAATCTGAAATAAGACTGTTGATTATTCCAAATCACAAAATGTAAATTGCAAATTCATCTAAAAATAGATTCTGAGGATATTTAACTGTTCTTTATCCTTTTTGCTTCATTGTGTAATTTCCTTTGAGTCAATGAAACACGGAAATGACAGAAAAGATCTATCCGTAATCTATGCATAATCCCTATTTTTGATAGAGATTTCGCGATTTCCAGAAATTTTATAAATACACTATAAATTAATGTAATATGCTGATGTTTGGAAATGATGAAAGGAAATTCCATAAATATATTTCTTAGAGAAACACTACTGTGAGGAACACTAACAGTTTAGTATTAATTCAGCTTAGTTTAAAGAGAATATCTGTGCTTTCATGATGTGCTAATGCTGTATTTCCGCTTCATGTACTGCAACACTCAATTTACTGAAAAAAACAAACAAACAGACATTAAGTGGTGGTAAGAGACTGTAATCTTTTCTTACTTTTATAACAGGAAAACAATAACAAACCGCTTATTTGCTTAAATACAACGCTGCAAAAGTGATCACTGAAATGAGCTTAGATTAAATCGAACTGTGTGTAAATGAAAGCTCACCATGCATTTTGAAAGAGCCTGTGTCTATATAAAACATCCATCTGTTGAGAGCTGTATGGATGCAGGCATAAAAAAAAGAGGATTATGGGTAAATATAGAGTGAAGGGGAGCGAGTGGGAGATTGTATGGTTCCACTTTCATGACTAGTGGGTTAAAACAGAAAGAAGGGAAAACATGGGGTGACAAAATCTTAGCAGTTGGTAAGTGCAACATTTTAGTCATTTTTGCCTCGATACACACTGACTAATGAAACACTCTTTGCCATATATAGACCAGCCATATGACTGACAGCTCACATGCTCGCCTGGAATAGAGGAGACAAGAATGGTGATGATGTCGCACAGAAATATGAAGATGAATATGATTGGACAGTTATTAATATCATTAGCGCCAGATTAGCAATTTGGGTTTTCCCCACTTCAATTCCTCTTCTGCCAACTGCTATAGTGTGCAGCCAGTGCAAAGCATTACACCGCAAATCTCATCTGCCCCCAGGAATGACACATTCACTGTCTAGTGTTTATGCTCATTTTGAAAATTATAGGAAAACAAAATCATTTGGTTCAGGGTGAAAAGGCAAGGTTAATTCTCTGTGTAAAAAATGGCACGATTTTGGGCTTCGGGGGAGAGCTTACACAGAGTAATGAGGCTACTGAATGCGGTAATGAGCATGCAAGATTCATTACACTCTGAGTTGGATAAAGTCATCACTTTCTGAGAAGTATTTTAAGTCTTGCGCAGCATGTTGCCTCCATGACTAATCATTCTGAGTGAGCTAATGGATGCTAATTTATGCTAATATAGTTACACTCAAAGCTAATTTCTGATTGGGCCATATGGGTGAGGGGGCGGGTCCTATTCACACACTAAATTCTCATAACAGATTCCCCTCATTTCAATGATTCAAGACGGAAACCACGGCAATCCTGGTGCCACGGAAACCAACAGTTACAGCAGTGAGCAATAGGAAGTGGGTGGAAAGGCTTCCTCTGAAAGTTCAGCAAAGATCAGAGAATATCTAGTGGAAAAAAGCAATTTTGTTCTCAAGTTTCTTGGGCATTGGGATTGCAATCAGACCTCCTGAACAAAACAGCTCCTCTAAACATACAATATAAAGCGGTCTCTCCTAATTTCCCTGGAGGTTCAGGATTCAAGAGCTCAGCTCTGCTATTTAAACATACTTTGTTTATACCAACAGTATTTTCATACAAAAGCAATTATATAATTATATTTACTAAAGACTGAAAAAACTAATCACTAATCATAAGCCAGGAAAACATTTCTGTAATTGAAAGTGTTTTGTAGTATCAAGTCCATACAATTGATTCATTCATTAAACTGACTATGTGGTGCACCTGGATCATGCAGGAGACAAGATTATATCATAACCTACTAGTGCTGATGATGTAATCTCAGACCCCTACACACCTGTTACACAACACTGGATTTATTTATTTAGTCTATGGATTAGGAAAAACGTTCTGCAGCGTTATTAATCTGAATGGACGACCCGCGAAACAGAGACATCTGCTGGTCGAAAAGTTGAACTGCACGGTTTTAGACCTGTGATTTAACAAAAACGACCACATTATTGTTTTCAACAAAATAAGTGTTCTGATTAAAGTAAATAAGATTAGTTTCGAATCTATTAAGTGGCACCTTAAAAACAGATACAAACCCAAATGTAATAGGTTTTTATTACACAAGGAATACACATTTCAATCGTTCTCAGCTGTATTAAACTGTATTTATTAAACCACCGTGGTTGTAGAGACAATTTTATGTAATTTATCCGATCTTTTAAATCTTGCTGAAGCAAACTAAATTGGTCAGGAAACGCTCTCTCCCCTATAGCATGTTTTGTGCCCTTTCCAAAATTTACTAAGTTAACTTTTTCTGCCAAAATGTTAACTACTGTTATCACAATAAGGATGTGGTAACTTCATATATCCCACCACTAAATATAATAAAATAAAATAAAGGAAAAAACACATTATTTTATTATGAAATACGCAGCGGAAGTTGATTTGGTTTGTCTACCAAAGGTTGGTTTACTTTACAAAGTAAACATTTCTAGAATAACTAAAATAACTCACTAAATATCCCTCATTAAGGAGTGCTTATTCGTTTGTTTTTCCACAGTAACAACAATATTGTAATTTGGAGGAAACTCTGAAAGGTTTGTGACTTACACTTTGGGCCTGACTGGTCTGTGTTCATTATCTCTAGGCGTCTTTGTCCTTCTCCACACAGCAGATGAAGTCAGCGTCTGCTCGGTATAGCCGGTAGCAGAAGGCAGTCGGTGTCTGGAAGGATCTGTATCGCTGTTATTGTCGTGTCGTGTTCAGACAGTTTACTCACGCGCCGTGGTTTAGGGCATTTAGTGGAAGTTTTAGTCAGTCATGTGGAGGAGTTTGTGTGTCTCGACACGTCGCGCTGAATCAATCCCACTCTAATGAGATGAGAGATTAACTGATTGTAATTCAATTTAGGAACATTTGTTCTGCCTCGTTCTTCACAGCAAATAACGGAGAGATTAGAGAACTTTAACTAAAGTTTAAAGGAACAGTTCACCCCAAAATGAAAATCCTCTCAAAACTCCGTTGAACACAAATGAATTATTTTACAATAAAATTATGTGCATTTTATATGCAGCACTCATAATGTTAATCTTCAAGAAGCACATACATACATATATTTACATTAATTCAAACGACTCCAGTGGGTTAATAAATGTTTTTAAAGTGAAAGGTTGTTAAAAGGAACACATATTTAGGTTTATTTAGCAATATTAACATCAAAAGAAATGCTACATTTACATGTTGATAAGTTAAAATCTCATTAATTCTTGTGTGTTTATGATGAAACGTAACTAGTCATGAAACATGCAAGAATCAATATTATTGGCGTGAGGGTGAAGAATGACAGGGTTTTCACCTTTAAAGTGATAGTTCAACCAAAAATAAAAATTATTTTAATATTTACTCACCCTCATGTCATGTCATCTTTTGGAAAAGGCTGGTTACTGGCACCAGAAATCAATGGGTGCCGGTAACCAGCGTTTTGCAAAATATCTTTTATTGTGTTCCACAAAAGAAAGAATCATATGCATGGTTTAAATGACTTATTTTTTATTTTTGGGTGAACCTTCCCTTTAATGCTCCTGATACAATCTAAAGCAATTATCAATGTTAGCTTGAGATAGAAACCAATTTTACACCAAATTTAAAAATTGACCGGATGGGTATTGATAAGAAGAAATGTCTTTATAGACCACTTCGCAAGATGTAAACAGCACTGGTCCAGAAGCACTTCCTGTCTCAGTTTTTTAACACTACACAAATGTCAGAACAAAATACAATCAACAGAACATTTACAACTGACTTGTTTAACAAACATCTTTAAGATCTCATTTAAATATGTGAAATACAAAAAACTGAAACAGGAAGTGCTTCTGGACCAGTGCTGTTTACATCTTGTCAAATGGTCTATAGCAGAGATGATTGAGACATTATTAAATAAGAGAGTTCCAACATGAGGTTGATAGAATTTGTCTGATAGAAATCCTTTCATTTTTGGGTAGGTTGTGTCTCACACATTAGATATTACCTATGCTTGGTAGGGTACAAGAGATCAGAAATTATATAAGCAGTTGGAAAGTCAGATAAAAGAAAGTGAAGATGAATAATATGTTGTGTTTCGGAGCAGGCAGCATTTTTTTGTGTTCTCATTTGATTAGGTCCTTTCATCTGAGAGTAATCAAATTCAGGTGAACATTTCGATATCATACCCAAACACATGAGTGCCTAAATTGTTTTGTTTGTAACAAATATAAATCAAAGCTGCAATGTTTTGTTATCATGATTATTGTTATTATTGTAAAGCTCTTTTGTGGTTTGTTCAGTTTTCAGTTTATTTTTCAAGTTTTTTAAATTCATTCCAGTTGAAGGTAAACATGATTGTAATTGGTTGTTTCCAACACTAATAAATGCTTCTTGTTGTTTCCCCAAAACAAAACGATTTCTCTCACTCACAAAAAATATGCTTAAATGAAACAATGAAAAACAATATTCAACACACACACATACACATACACACTGCCTTCTATGTTTATTAGAGCTCTTGAGCTCTCATTTTGAAAAGGTTATTTAGGCTAGTTTTCATTCAGGACAAATGACAACTTCTAGCATTTGCAATCTCTCACTCGCTCTCGTTCTCTCTCTAACATAAAGAAATGTACGCACGCACACACAATTCTCGTGTCCAAGTTTTTGTAAGTGCAACATTTGAAGAGTGGTATTTACCCTTACCCTTCCTTTTCTCAGTAACATCTTTTTACAACATTACATTACTCAATCAAAAAAATGAACAACCTCAAAAGTCAATTAAAACTCAATGAGTTTCTAAACACAAAATGACACAACATGAAGGTCATGAAACAAGTCAAATGTAGATTCAAGTCTGTTAAATGCTTACATCATATCATTCTGAGCATTCAAGTCAAGGCTCCTTTCATTGTTGTAATGTTTCTTTAGAACAGTGCTACCACAGCGATCATTGCAATGGAATATGAAGCAGACATAATGTTCCACATAAATTAAAATCATTTTCAGAGCAAAAGCGGAATGATACAATAAACGTCTTCATCAGTATAGAGACAGCCAGTAGGTGTGACAGAAGGTGTCCGTATTAAACACTTCCATTATGAATCTAAGTTAGAAAACCTCTACCACAAATCATTTTTCCTAAACCACATGCCATCGCTAGTTTAAGCAGTATTTGCGTGGCAAGAAGCGGCACTGGTTGCAATCACGGGCTGTGGTATGGTTTTGTTACCGTCATGATAAGGTGCTAGTCTATGTGAAAACAGTTAGAACCTTCTTTTTGATCGTAAAATGATACATGTGCCTGTTTTGCCATTGAAAAGCTCATAACAACACAATAACTACCTTCCCCCAAATATTTGTTTGCTTTTATTACTCTTGGCAAAAGTGTCACCAGAACTGTTGTCTGTAATACTTTTTGCGTGTTGTTCTGATTTCCAGCTGAACTCTAGTGCGTTTAGGTGTGTGCGCATTCTAGAAAAACACACCAGAGAATAACTGTTGCCGTAGAAACAGATTATAACCACCGGACCCCTTAATTTCCATTTGTTCTTGCTGATCACAACCAAAAGAAGTCAAGCAGCAAGCAGCGACAAGTGAAACTGGAATAAACCAGCTGAAGTTGATTTGGCATCTTACAGTTCTCCGAATCCATTGAGAATCAGCACGATCCAAACTAATGGGTGGACATGAGGTCGTCCATAACGTCCTTTTGTTTCAAACACATAAAAATCGCATGTGTTTCGTTTTATGTACAGTGTCTGTGTTTGTTTAAGTGACTATCTCCATTTTAAGGTCCATAGAGTCTAAAGAATATCCGGAGGAAATGATTCCAGCATCACTTTGCTAATGCACACACACATACATACACTCACTCAAACACACACAAGCACCTTTTATCAAAAGAAAACAAAGTAACAACGAAAAAGCTATTTGGCTTCTGTTTGTTTTCATGTGTTAAATGCTTGTGTTGGCGTTCGTGTTTGCAAAATCTTCTCTCTTCATTTTCTGCCTCGCAGAACAAAACACCTTACTAGCCCCGCTTTCACATGCGATCACAATAAGTTCAAATACAAATCTGATGTAACTGGGTTTTAATGCTTTCAAATTGCAGTCTTTTTCTTTTGTAGTTTACTTTTTGTAGATTTTGACTTCTGCTCCGACTTGTTTAGACTCATCAGATGACATCTCTGCTCCGTACCTGGCGGCGATTATGCGATCAGCGATTTGTACATCTCTCCAGTAACAGAAACAAACACTGAGAAACAATTAGTTTAGGAATTACGTGATAATAAAAGTGGTTGTGTTTTTTTTGGTCGGTTTGGGTGAGGAGTAATCTGAGCTCTTCAATTGTTAACATAACATCTCGCTTTCACTCCAGATGTCATCGAACAGAATCTGAGAAGCTCTTAAACTTTTAACCTGCCAATCCACAGATAATGGAGCTATCTAACCCCACCCAAGGACTGAACGTGTCAACCGCCCCACACGAACGCTTAACACACAAAAACACACACGCACGAAGCACACCCCCACTATTGTAACCGAAATGGCACAGTTCATTATAGTGTTAAAGTATGTAATAGTATTGTCTGGGTGACACAAGGTGTGTCGCTGTTGTAAGACATGAAAACCACTGTTGAATTGCGGGCTGGTGCTCAACACTCAGCAAGCTGCTGCAGCATCTTTTCAAACGTCATATGTTCATTGCTTTCAAAGTGTTCCTCTTCGACTTTCTTTCTAAGTCTTTATTCACAAACCCATCGGCCCTGGACCCTTTCTTTTCCCCCCAAGGCCTCGTTGGTGTGGCGACGATGAAGAGGTGGATGCTAGGAGACAGAGAGGGCAATGAGGAAAAGCGATGCCACGGTCAAGAGAAGGCGATCCCTGGATGGGCTGCTACCACTTATGCTCTTCTCCAATTTAGGAACCTCTGGATTATCATAGTCATCTGCAGAGTAAGAAAGAGACAGACAGAAAAACAATTAACCGCTGAGGTCTAGACATTATTATTGCTGTGACTTGATGAAGGCAGTACGTCATGAACTCGGTATAGATAAACCTCTGACCAACTCGAGGCCTGAGGGAAATGGTTAAAAATAAAAGCAGTTACTCAGTCAGGTATGTATGTAGGTGTCTGGGTTTAATTGTTGTTGTGTGCTGTAGGAAGGGCCAAAGCCGGTGAGGAGAAAGGTGCAGATGTTTCTAAGGGCCTATAGGGTTAAGAGACCCAGAATTTCAAGCTAAAGCAACATCCCTGGCTGTAAATGCAGAGGTTATTCAGGATTCACTTCTGGCACATCAAAGGAAATAAGATCAAACTATCTACAAGTAGAATGTCTGAGAAATCTGTGGAATTCTGTTCCATCTTTACTGGAGACGGAAAACAATCTGACATAACCAGTTTGTTTGTGTCTATGTCTGTGTGTGTGTGAGCACACGTCTTTCAGCTCATGAACTTTGTTATAGACAAGTTCGAAAACATATTTTGTCAAAGAAAACTGTGTGACGCAAATTGTCTTACATGAAACACAGAAAGACACACGCAAGTATGTAATGTGATATAGGTGGGGTGACATTTTTCCACCATTTTACCCAGACACTATTAATCAAAATATTTGTAGTTTCAACAGGATTTAGGAATGACTGAATGTTTTTTCTTTTCATTTTTCTCATTATTATTTAATACATTGTTTTGTTCATTTGTAACTATTTTTAGATTTTGTTAAAGGTATAGTTCACCCAAAAATGAAAATGATTTGATCATTTACTCACCCTCATGTCATTCCAAACCTGTTTGACTTTCTTTATTCTGCAGAACACAATGTTTTTTTAAAGAATGTTGGTAACAAAACTTCATTGGCCTCCAAGACACAAAACAATTTCTTAAAATATCTTCTTTTGTGTTCCACAGAAAAAAAGTCAAATACAGGTGACATGACAGTGAATAAATGATGACAGAAAAAAAGTTTGCTATTTATTTCGTTTTACATAAATGATTAACACTTTAGCTATTGAATAAAATGTATAAGAATAATTATTATTTTTAGGTCATGTTTGATTGACAGGATGTTATAAATGCCAGGCAGGATAGAGAAGCTGTGTAGGATGTTCTGGAACGTGGTGTGTACACGTGTGCTGGAATGTAACATTCAGTGCCAATATACAGTACACAACTCCAGACACTCACATGACACACCAGATAAATACAAGTCTACAGCTTGAATTAATACTGCTGTATCATCTGACTTCATCAGCTGATCAGACAAAAGTGTTACAAATAACACTGTTGTGACAAGTTGAGCTCATTTTATAATTACTGTAAATAATTACTTAGATATTTGACTAGCTTGTCCTAAAAGTGACCCGAACAGGAAGTCTAATCTTATATTACAGTACAAGCAGACTTTTGTATCTGATACAATATTGCTTCACCCAAGCAGGAAATTATTTGTTTTTCTTTACCCGTAAGAAAGGCACATAAACAGAAAGGTATGAGCAGAATGCCACACAAATCTTCCTCTTGTTCGTCTTTTTAATGCGTCTGTATTATTATTCCCCAAGGGCCAAATCTAATTTGCATTTGTGTCCATTGCATTTGTATTTGTTATTGCCTGCGTGTTTGTGCATCTCTGTACAAAAGACTAACACAAACTTCGTCTGTCGCATGCGACTTACTGCCATTAATGGAGCTTAATGCTCTAGTAAATTTACAGAATTGACATTAAGAATCCAAAAATGACTGCAAATGAGAATTTACACTTTTATGTTTTAAACTGACTGCCGAACCCAGTTGTATTTTAAGTACCTTGAGGATGTTGGAAGTGCTTATAAAATCTCAATTTTTCTATAAAATTTAATTAAAACACCTGCAGCATTCTAGTGTTACACAATTCAACTGAATCTCTTGATTTGTTTGGAAAAGTTCTCTGTACACTTACATACAGCACTAAGTTGGTCAATACTAATGAGATAACAGTAAGCTCCACGCAAGGACAAAGGTGTTTTTTCTTTTTCTGTCTATTGGACAGAGATGTATGGAACAATATTGAGATGTGTGGCTTCCTGAGACCCGGCTGGCCTCCTGTGGTCGGTTTCTTTCCCTCTCTGGCCTGTGAAAACTGAACCTCCGATCGGAGCGAGTGGGAGAGAGCTGGTTCTCAGATTCCAGTATTGGAAATCGTTGGGTGGCACCGACCCAGAGACGACCCAAAACACATCCACATCCATCTGTCTCAAAACACACGCTTGGAAAAAAACACGAACAAATCGATGCCTCTTTATTCCTTAAAAACACTTGAAGTCAAATCAATTTCTTTTCTCTCATTTAAATGGTGCGGTCGCCGTTGTCCTTGAGTCGGGTTACTGTGGTGGTGAGGAGGTGCTGGATGCGAGTAACGCTGGGAACCGGAGGGCAGCTTCTGCCACTGGTAATCAGCGCTAACGCTAGCTTCCACACGCTCCGTTTGTCTTTTAGCTTCATTAGTGCCACTCATCGACGACCATTAGATGCCTGTTAGCGCTTATGTTTATCAGCTGGGTCTTTTCAGGAAATGCAGATAATGAGTGACCTCATATGCATTTTTATTACACATTTAACTGACATGAAATACACCGGTTCATAACAGCGAAAACCAAATGTGATTCATGACAACATATAATCTCACACACATGATTTATGAGCTCGCCCCGTAACTATAAATGAGCCGAGCGGATGGCACCGTTCTGGGATAAGAATCCTTGGGTGTAAATGTCAACACAGACAGTGATTAATATGCGTGTGTAAAACCGTCCGTGTGACCGTATGTATGTGTGCTGTCTGATTAGAAGTGTAACTCACCGAAGTCATCGATTTTGATGTTAGGTCTCAGTGTATAGTCTGGCTCTGTGGGCTGAGGCTCATCATCTGAATCAGATGCTAGAAACACAGCAGATGAGAATTACAACACACACACACAATACATTCCTTTCTTATCTTCCTGGGAATTCATTTCCATGTCATGAGCAGTGGAGGGGTGGTGGGATGGAGTGCAGATACAGTTTCTAGTTCAGTTCGGGCTACACTCAAGCCGGTGGAGTTCAGACCTGACTGAGCAGAACTACAAGATTCTTCTTGACATAAAAACTCAAGAGACTCCAGGAGAGAGGGCAGAGGTTAAGATAGCACACAACATGCTCTCTCTCTCTCTCTCTCTCTCTCTCTCTCTCATGCATATACTTGACTGGATTATGTTTAATGAACATGAGCTCTGACAGAGAGAGAGAAAGAGAGAGATGAAGGTGAAGGGTTAAGATAACTCTCAGTGCCAGCAAACTGACTGTTAGTCTACATGGATAAATGGTACATAGATAGCTTGAGGGATGCAGGAACAATATAATACTATACTGTAATATATACTATACTTTAATAATATTACAGTAATATATCAATTTATTTGCATATCCTTGCACAAAGAGCCAAGACGAGCAGTGGTGTTGAAAAGATTACAGATAAACATGTAGTGAAACACAAATCTACCAGATGCAATTAAGTCCTGATCATAATAACCAGGATCTTATTATTGTTCAAACTTGAGTCACATCCATTGTCCTGATCCACCAATATAATGATGAAAATCCACAGACACTTAATGTCTGAAACTCGTTTTGAAACAATACAGTATAATTTTCAGATCAACCTAACTTAAGCTCTTTTTAAGCATCTGCTGGGAAATAGTAACTACATTTATACTGTAGTGACAAATATATTTACAAATGAAATCTGGTGGGGAATGAGAAGAGAGTGTGCTTTCTGTAATCAAACAATTTATAAACTGATTGATTCAATCCACAGAAAGACAGATAGTACAGTTATGAAACATGGAGTGAGTGCACTTTATAAATGGGCTGACAGGTGGATCAATTGACTGAAAAATAAGATGGTTGGTTGGATGGATGAAATGATGAGTTGATGGATGGGTATATGATGGAATGATGGATTGGATGGTGGATTGATGGATGGAAGGACAGTAGTCAATACCTGTTGAGCAGCAAACATACACTCTCAGTCTCAGGCAGCTGCGGCCATGGTGATGTGTGGGTGTGGCTAAAACAAAATATAAATGTCAGTCATTAGTATATAATATTTAACTATAATATTTTTTATTATTAAAATATATAAATAAACTATCATTACTAATAAAATTTCAAAGAGGGTATGATTTGTATACTCACAGATATAATAATACTCCTGTCCAACGTGGAACTCATAGCCGAGCGAAAAGGCGCTGTAGCGCTGGAACTTTTCAGAGAATTTGATTGGTGCATGGGGGGCGTGGGGGCGGTTACACTCCCAGCGTTTAAAGCCCAGCTGTGGGTCACAGGTACGATAGCCTCGATAACTGACCATGTAGAGGACGTACTGCTCGGCCACGCCCCTCTGACTGTTGTTGTAGTGAGGACAGTAGATATCCAGATAGTCATTCACATTCACCTGTACTGTGTAGCCCTCCTTACGAAGTCTAATGATGAAGAGACACACAAATACACAGACACAATGTTCAGTTGGGTCAGTTACTCCTTATACTGAATAATCATCTGCAAAACCAAACAAATATATATTTGACAAATACAAGTATTTTGGGATATTCCAGCATTATGGAAATGACATTTTCAGTCAAAACTTGAAATATTAATTCACACAAAATGCATATTTTATTAATATATTGAGCCATTTGTTTATATTTTACTCCTGTTGATAAATTCCAGACATCAAAAATATTAGTCTTATAATTTATAACACTTTTGAGAGGCAACATAATTGGTACGATTTGGTATTTCTGGACTGGAATTAAAATGCACAAACCAGAAGCAATAATTCCCAAAAAATGGACGGAGAAGGGATGGCTTTTCACAACCATAAAATACTTATTTTAATTTTTATGTTGACATTTATGAGGAATGTGGACTGTTATGGATGCGACAATTCTGAAAACAGCACTTTACCCGACTATGAAAAATCATGCTTCACACGTAAAACAAATGCAAACTTTCAGAAAGACCTCACATGAGTATTCAAACCACCAGATATTGACATATGAGCTGTCAGTATGGTGAAAACCTTTATTTTTTATGCAATTTTGCATTGAATTGGCCTTTTAATTGATTTGCGACTGTACGTTAAAATCCAATAGTTTGTTATAACATAACACGTACACTTAAATCAAACAGATGTGGAAAGATATTCAATGAAACCAAAGAACAGGACACAATTGAGTAGAACAATTCCCGACTCTTCCCAACTCTCCAAGCTGAACGTGAGAGCAAATACAAATGCCCTCACATTTAGGACCAGTCAAGCAAATCCTATTTAAAATGGCAAGAGGTCGCGTGCAAGTGATTTCACACTCCTCCAAAAGACGACAAGAAAAAATAATTCCTTTCAGCTTATACAGACCCTCCTGACCCCCTTTACACGCCTAGAGGAAACAGTCCACTGATCCAAATGACGCTTACTTGCACTTTATCTACATTTACAGTATAACCATTACAAAGGGTTAGACAACAGCAGGAAGGTATTAAACCATTATCACACAATCACAAGCCCTTCTCCAACAAGGTTAAGGGAGGACAAATAAGTTTTCACTTGACAATGAATGTTCATGCTGTTTGGTTCAGGAGGAATCAGTACAAGCTTGCAGCGGTCATTTGCATTTCGCGGAAGCTCCCTCGGGCCTGAAAGAGAGAATGAAGGTGAGCATGAAGAAGATAAAAAAGCGAGAGAGGACTGTGTTGGGACCTGTAGTAATATATTATTACACCGCACCAGTGCACAGCTGTATTGACAATGAGTCTTAACATTTCACCACATCGTCTGAGGAAAATATGCGTAATGTCTGCTGGATAATGTATATAGAGCATCAGGATGGCTCGCTCGAGACGTGTCTGACTGTATAGCTTGAAACGTTTCACTGCACGTGTCACAATTCAAACCCTCTTTTCTCTGCACTCATTTGTCAATGTCACGCCAGTGAAACAGAAGCAAAACACAGAGGATTGAGTGAAACGCTGAGGGAGATCCCGCCTGGGCTGCAGTAACACTGACTGACCAGCAGGTGTCAGTGTGTAGATGTGCAAATAAATATCAATTTTCTTTCTCTCCGTTCTAGGTCACTTCTCCTGGGAGATTATTATTCAATTATTAAATGAAGATCAAAAACGCTGCTTTAATGCCTTTCCCTCTTTACAATCCTTTCTAATCCTCACTCACACACTCAGACTTCTCCTCTCAATCGCACTTTTGGCTTTTATGCTAATGGGAGTGTGTAAAAGATGCTAAAATGTTTGCTTGTCTTGGGATCCCACGCACGCACCCCAACCCTAAAAGAAAACTTACATTATAAAAAACTTCATCGAATATATTTTCATTTTTACAAACGCCCCCCAAAAGGAGGTTTTGCTATATTTGCTCATTTTTAGGTACAAATTCGTCCCCGACACACACGCACGTTTGTTTCACTGTGTATTACAAATCAACTCAATATTTGATTAATCACATTTGTGAGGACATTTCTAAAATTAAACTACGGCAACAATAACTTAACTGCAGTATTGTGTCACAATTGTGGTTACCGCCATACATAAACAACGAGCAGCAATTAAAGAACAAGAAATGAACAAAAGAAAACTAGGATTAAATGTAAGTGCACGTTTATATGTATCCAAAGGCCTAAGGTGTAGATCTATATATTTAGTATTTCAGTGATAGAATGCATACGTGAACATTTGTATTAATATAAATGACTGCAAAAACATCTCTTCCTCTTATTTTTATCTTTTGTAGTTAAACAGAATACTGATTAAGGGAGACAGTCAGACTTGCTTGATGGAAGACTGATATTAAAAATCTGTAGTTTTGTATGTCCACAAGGAGACGATAAAGAGAGAAAAGTTAAAACCACTGCGGGAAATTTCAAATCAATAACCAATTATTTAACATAGACTAGGACACATTTCTTCATCAGCTGTCCTCTCTGTATCTTCAAAAGCAAATCAGTAAAACAACCCAACTTTAAAAGAACAGATGTATGCAGAGTGTTCATGCGATTAATTTGTGTATGCTTGTATGTGTGTAAACTGCAATGAGTGTGTGTGAGTCAGCAAGACCAAGGATTAGTAGATCAATGTCACTATCAAAGAGCCAGAGACCAAGCTTTTACAAGAAAATGTAAATGAAAAAGCCAGGAAAGCAATAATACAATCCTAACTGCTCATATAAGCGTTTTAGTTTATCTCATTAATCAAAAGTTGCAAGTACAGTAAGAAATCCCAACATTCCAATGTTCCCAAGAGAACTTTTCTTGTTTTTGGACACCTATTAATTAAAACTCTCATGGCATCCATGTAAAACTTGAGTAAGATGCACATTCCTCATAGTTACATATGTGCAGAATGATTGTGCATACAGTGCATATCTGTAATGAAAGAGAGAGAGAGAGAGAGAGAAAGAGAGCGAGAGAGAGAGAGAGACGCTGAATCAGCATGACAGGAAAAACAGCAGCTCTCTTCTCTTCTCTTGCTGTTCTGTTCTGTTCTCCTAATTAACCCCCTCAATCCGTTTAATTAAAGGAGAGCATCTGTCCTGCGAACAGTTGACAAAACACATGCGATATGCACAATAACACACACAAACACACACAGGCTTTGCATTCAACAAAAGACACCTGCAGATCCACTGATAACTGTGATCTAATAGTAAGTGTGTTTAGTTACCAGATGACCTCTGCATATACACATCTGTGTATGTTTGTGTGTTCTTCTCTTTATTAAATAATCGACCAGAAGATTATGAGCTTTACCATTACCAATACATCTAAATGATGCTGTCGCTCTTGCTCACCTAACTATATCTCTTGTTAACCTGTAAATTGTCACCGTTCCTCAGGAAGAACATTTAGGTTATTTTGATAATCATTTTAATATTTCAGAGTTGAATTCTAATCTAATCATAACAAATTATATATTGATGGAAAGGTCTGAGACTCAAGATGAAATATTTGGCAAATTTTCATAACAACATAGTAAAAAATACTTTAAAATGTTTAACTTTAAAATGTTTAAAAATATCTTGTTTGGGTAGTGTTTTCATGTGTAAACTTAATATGTGTGGTGACCGTTATCAGGTTAATAGCTAAATCTGTAAATAAAAATTAAATCTAAATAAATACAAAATAAAGATTAATTTAGAAGCAGCACTTCCATTCAAACTTAGCAAATATGATTTCAAATAAATAAAAGAATATATAAGCAAATTGTATATTACAAATGACAAACTGAAACCTTTCACAAACTGTAAGTTTCATTTGTTTCATTTACATCTACATTCAATCATTTAGCAGACGCTTTTATTCAAAGCAACTTAAAAATGAGCCGAACAGAAGCAATAAAGACAACAAAAGGGCAATAATTTTGTATAATAATTTGTATGGCATCACGACGATTTCTCATATTGTTTTGTAAAACTTGTATGACTTTCCTTCCATTCTCAATAATTTGGTTTATTCCCGATATTCTCTGTCCAACTTTATCTTTTTATTCTCTTTTCTTACTTTACAGTACTAAATTATTAAAAGTTTTATTTAGAGGCATACTAGAAGCTCACATATGCATTTATGCCATGCTGACAAAACGCTCCGAACACATTGTTTTTCTTTGCTGCCAAACTGTGGTTTACAATTCCGTGATCCTCAAGTTCACAGGAGGTTTTTAATCAGGACTTTCTCAGAATCTAGTGCACGTGTGTGTGTGTTTCAGCTGAGAAAGAGAGACATTGCTGTGGACTTGGTCTTAAATCTAAAGAATTGATATGTGATCAGGTGCTGCTGTTACCTGCTCTCAAGGCCGATCTCATCACTGCTCACATCAGCAGTGTGTGTGCGAGCGTAAATCACACACCTCCGCTCACTTCCCATCGTTTCAAAGACCATTTGCCACAGGCAATTAGAAACCGACCGATCTTTCTCTATCGTCTTCCTTCTCACCTTCCCACAGCTCTGCGGCTCGCTCTCACTTTATTCTGTCTCTCTCTCTCTTTAACTGTTGATACAGTTGCTCAACATCACAGGTCTTTTGGTCTTCTGATCTACACTTATTTAACAGGTAACTTCACATACACTCGTCGATAGTACATAAGCAGAAGTTGTTTATTAAAAACAGGGTACAGATGTGATTTTTAATACACACAATATTTCATCCCCTCCAATATATCAATTCAGTCTAGCCTTTTCGATTTTCTTTTCAGTCACGTTTACACAGATGAACCAGCCGCACACACATACACTGACCCTCACTTTGCTGTTTATTAGCCAAAGCAAGAATATGTCTCTCTCTTTCTCTTCTCTGCATCTTTTATCACTCCCAGACTTTCTTCACAGCGGGTTCAAAGAGTTTACAGAACACAGCTCCCCTCTGAGCTATGAAGAGGAACGATGTACATGTCTGTTGGGCCTTGTTTCTTTGTGTGTGTGGGCACGAGTTTATGGCTGAACATTATTACAGGTCTACATATTATTATAAGGTGATTTTATTAACAGAAAAATTATATCATGTATTTGCATTTATCAATATTTCCTAAAAAGCCCTCAAATTGAGATCATTTCAAGACATTATTGAATCCATGTAAAGAGATCACAAAGAGAAATGAATAGGATTAGTTAACATTTAATTGAATGTAAGTTTGTCACTGACCTACAGTCCACAGCAGTTCATTCTGAAATTATTTTGCTAGTTGTCCTTGAACACAATAACAAGTGTGGTGTGCTGTTTTTCAAAGTGTGGTTTGTTAAGACACACTGTTTAAAGAAGCATCTGGGTCTGTGCTAACTGTAAACATCTCAAAAATGCTTTGAATTTAGGTGAATTTTTAATTGACATGAGAAAGGCTTATTATTACATAATTCATGCACAGTTTAATAGTCATGCTTAACTTTAATAATGTTTCATGCTTAACTATTCAAAAACACATTTGACTAAATAATGCATTAAATTGATTGTATCATGTATATAATTCGGTGGTAAGAAGATACTTGTAAAATAATCTAATGTATTAAATACATTATAAACTTCCTAAAAAAAAAGTTTTTCTCTCTGATTTCTGTAGGTAAGAAAATTCTCAAAAAAATCTCTCAATTATTTTATCTAAAAAAAAACCTCCCTAGGAATATCACAGGTGTCTCTTAAATCTTTAGGAGATCTCAACAGTGCCCTGTACACACAACTCCTCTACACACAACACAATTCCTCAAGCAAATTTTCAAAGCCATGAAAGCCACATTAATTTTATAGCTTCATCTACAGCTTCATCTATTTTTATTCCTCCATAGAGTTTTAGGAGAATTTTAGGAGACATCAATAAAACGTATTCAGCATTATGAAAAAGCAACCCTTGTGCAATAACACTCCATTCTTTTGTTAAGTTAGCAATTAGCACTAGACTGGAGCTTAATATGGAACACTGCAAAGATGTGTTAGATGATTAAAGACAGAAAGGACGAAAGAGAGAGTGCGAGCGAGCGAGAGAGAGAGAGAAGCAGTGATCTGAATCGGGGGTTCCGTTCTAAAAGCTTATGGCTTCAGCACCATGTGTCACGAATTAAAACTGAATTAGCATTGACTGCGTATGTGTGCGGAGATGGATGGTAGAGGACAGAGATGGATGGACACAGTTAGGAAAGTGAAAGAGAGTAATAAAGAGGTAAAGAGGAGGAGAAATGCAAATGAAGACATGAACTACAGGAACAGAAGTTCGGCGGTGGCACAGACCAAGATGGAGAAGGTGAAACAGGACGCCGAGGTAAACAGGAGAAAGAGGACACGTCCATCAGGCTTAGACCTGAAACATTCTGCCATACACAACTACATGAATGCAAAGACTTAAAGCGATGACAGCTTGCCTTCGACATGCGTGCGCGTGTTGCATTCAGAGCGATTTTGCAAGGGGATTGGCAATGGCATTAGTGTAAACCGTCTTCTCCAGTCAGTTCACCGTGGTTCAGAAACAAGGTGAAAGCAGTGCTACTGGGTACCAGCCTGACTTAAATTAAGATTAAGTATAATTACATGACTGTTGCATCTGTGTGTCAGGGGGAAGCAGACAAACTGAAGTAAATAAAAACATCTTGAACTCCAGGTCTCAGGCCACTCTTAATTTTCTGGTCTCTAGTATAAACAGCGAGTCTGCACACCTTTATTGAGTTACATTAACCTTTGACCTTCACATCGATTAAGATGGATCCTCAGTACCTCATCACATGTACGCGCACATTGTGTGGCATGTTTACAGCTCTGGATATTGGTAGTTTGGAGGCCCTTATGGAGAATCAATACAGCGGTTAAGAGTGGAGCAGATTGGAGCGGTATAATGGTCTCAACTACTCACTCTAAAAGCGCTTTCTCTGAACCCGAGCCCACGCGCGCGCGCACACGCAGGATCGGCATTAAACCACATTTACACTCGCACTCACACTGAGGGTTAATGGATCTGTTTACACAGTCAGGTCTCAGTCTGGACCGCTTCCATGGGCGGCTGTGAGCGAACAGGACACGCAGGGAGAAATGTGAGAGTGGAAGGAAGCGAGGTCTAGTTTACTATGTCATTGAGTGTATTTCATGATCTCTCTCTCTGAAAGTGTCCCAAAGACATGCGAGACTGAGAAATGGCATGAAGGACTCCGTTTGGAAGTATGTGTGTGTGTTTCCATTAACCCTCCGCCCTCTCTCTCCTCCCACACGTCTAATGTTGCCATCTCTTCACATGATAGATGTGAAAGTGTGCGTCAAAACAAAATGAGGAGAGAGAAAATGTGTGTGTATGTTTGTGTATCTGTTTATCTTACTCATAAATATTTTATCTGGTATTTTCCCCACCAAACAGAAGTTCATTTTGTCAAACAAGATACGCTTTTGAGCCACGCTTTTTTGACTCTTTGACCTTCTTCTTGCTTCTTTCTTTCTTTTCTTTTTGGTTTTCACTGGCGGGGGACATCCGGGAACATGTGATGAGGGAACTACAAAAGTCCTCTACAGGATAGACTACTCATTGGTCCAAGAAGTGGCCTACCACAAAAAAATCTCTCCTGGACGCCTTGAAATTTAACAATAGCTTGTTCAATAGGAATGTGCTTTTGTTTTGTGGTCAAACAAATCAGAAAAATACATTATTTTTTTGAAAATTACAATTAGCAAAAATATATATTTTTAATTCCAATATCATCAATGGTAAATTAAAATAAGAATATTGCAAGAAAATAGTAAGTGTTTGAAATGTATTTATTTTACATTTAAAACATAAAAAAGCTATAAAAAAAGCTTTCAAAAAAAGCTAATTAAACAATTAGATCAACTAAAATTGAATTAAAAAAACTGATAAAAACACAAAAAAACATCTAAATGTAAAAACTTAAAAAAGAAGTATTTCATTTTCAAAAATGGAAAATTAATCTGTGATAACTGATTGGTTCAGAATGATTATTCCAAACTAGTTTCCCCTGTTTTCTTTTACTTCTATCACTCTCTGTTCTCATTTCCATCAGTCTTGTTTTTTATTTTGTGCACATGCTTTTTCTTTTTCATTTCTGAATGACTCTTTACCATCTCTTTACCAATGCGCTACATAAAAAACATTTATTAACAGAAGTGTATTACATCTGTAACTCAAGTATGATTTATGACTCATGTAGATAATGAGGTCCAAGATTATAAAAAAACGCTTTTTAATACATAATATTGAAAGCGTTCAAACATGCACATACAGTTCCCTCTCTATTTATTTTCCTCACCTTCCTTTGTCATCTGCCAGCTTTTCTCTTTCTCTCAGCTACAGGGAATGAAAATTTAATATCATGAGAGAAAGAAAGAGAAAGAGCAAGCGAGGGAGAGAGAGAGAGAAAGAATGTGTCTTTTCAGGGCCCCTTTTATAGACCAGTCCATTCAACAAATAAAATCTCATCCTCTCCCTGTACAACTTAAATAAGTTCACGTTCCTAATGGAAACGTAAAAAGAAAACCCAACCCAACCAAGAGTATCTACAGAAACACTTTGGAGATTTGGATTAAGACAGTTTTTCAGAAACACTAATAAAAAGTGCTGCTTGCTAAAAGAGAGAGAGAGAGAGCGAGCAAGCAACAGTCACTTACTGCCTGTGGAGGTGAGGTAGTGAAATAGAGTTCACAGACATTAACAGCATGTGTGAAGTCACACAAACACAGGTGCCAACTAAACTGTCATTTTGTTTTCACACCCCGGGTATGAAATACTCATCTCATTTTACATTTTCTTAATCACATTTACATCTACACACACATACAAAAAATTCCAAATCATAGTTTGTACAATGATTGCTGGACAACCACAAACACTGTAATTAGGCAAATGAACATCTTAGAATTAAAAATTGTATTTAAACATTAACACGTTACAATATCAGACTGCTGTTGCCGCAGTTTTATGTTTTAAAATGCTTTACGTGGTGCATCTGTACACCAAAGTACTATGTCATTGTATTGCATAATTTTAATGCATGTAATGCATCATTGTAATGCATAATATTTCATGACCTAATGTTTTATTAATAAAATTAACATTGAAAAACACTGTATCCAAGAGCCAACTTTAGACTTTAATTGCATTCAGACATTTTAACCTTTCCATTTTTTCATTACTCTTCATCTTTGCTGTTATTTCTCCAGTTTGTTCTTTCTTTCCTGCCTGTGCTGTCACTGGTCATATGTCAAATATCAGTTTCCCTCCTATGCATTTCTCATTGAACTCTCTTCTTATCTCGTTGGACTACCCTCATCTCTCTTTGCTCCTTTCTCTCTCTCTCTCTCCCTTCCTGTGTCAATGTGACAATCCTAGATTCTATACCTCTGACACACACACACACACACACACACACTAGTGTGGACATCTCAAACACCTCTATTGTTTCACCATTCCAAAACATTTTCTATTCCCTACCACTAAACCCAACCCTCATTATCTAAATCCCCTTTAAACATTCTGTCTCCCCGTTCTCTCTGTCTCTCTACAGCAGTGTGACAGACTGCTCACTTTACCACAGAGACGAGAGAGACGGCTGTAATTAACTCTAATTAGAATAGCTCCCCTAACAATTCAGTTCCCTTTCAATGGAAGATGGAGTGAATATCTGTGTGTATGTGTGCCCGCTCCGGGCAGCTGTTCATGTGTGTCCTGAGGTCATTTAAAACGTCATTCATCTCCAGAGGTGGAATACTGCCCTCAGTGTTACAGTGTGTGTGTCTGGAGGACAGATTCTCTCTAAATGGCCAGACTCCCTTTGTTGTAAATTATTCCACACTGAAATCTATCATAAATAGATTTGCTGCAACAGAGGAGGACTCTCAAAGGGGTGAAGCAAAGGAGAAGGTGAGCTGGAACAAGGTCAGGTTATCTGTCCTATTTCTATTTCTCATTCCGTTCTTCTCTACACCACCCTTTGTCACACAGGTGGATATTGTGTGTATACAGTGCGGTCCAAAAGTCTGACCACATTGAAAATACAGGGTAAAAATCTTTGAGGTAAACATTTGGGGTTTTGTAGTGTTTGTCTAATATTGTCTTACATTCATGATAAATCACTTTGTTTTACTCTTGTAAGTGGTTTTAGATCAAATCTGCTAAATGTCAATGTAAACCAAATATGGACTATCAGGTTTAACACACGAAATTCATGCCAGCTCAAGTATCTGTAGTCAACAGAGCAAACAAGTACATACTAAATACTAAGAAATTCTAAACTGTGGGTTAAATTTCACTTGAATATGTGAAAAATGTATTAAATTAGAACAAAATGCAGTGATTTCGGCACCAATGTCCATTTTTGTATTTTAAATGAAGTCTCAAATGACACAAGAGACAAAAACATACATATTTTGAAGTAGATCTATAACGTTTCTCCCACTATAAGCGCAAGCAGACATTATCTTCCACATTTCATTCACTTTCACATTTTCAGAGTACGCGCATCCATTCCATCAGTCTCAAAAGCTCATTAGCAGGACCATAACGATGATCTGTGTCCATTGCTGTGATTATGACTCCAGGTTCTCATCCGTTCCTCAGAGCTCTCATAGTAATGTGCTGGATGAGATCTTCAGCGGTGACGAAGCAGGAAATTTCATCACTGCTGGGCCATCTCTATCTCTCCGCTACTGTGCGCTCTCATCAGGGTCTCTCTGAGAAACGAGCGAGGAGCGGTGAAGCCTGAATCCTGGCACGCTGCCTTTCCATCCTACAGTCACAGTCACATGCAGACGAGGCCATTCTGGCTCCAACACGCTGCAATTCACACTCATAAAGGGAAACTAAGAGGTGCTCTGGAATCGAATTAAATATTCATGAAAATGACACATTTAAATGGGAAACTGCTCCTGTGTGTTTATGCTAATGCTGATGGTACATATTTCAGTGCAGTAATACATGCACATAGACATACAGTAAAATCGCAAGATGCTTGATATAGCATGAAAATGTTGCTTATGCCATTAACGTATAATTAAGGTCAAAAGAGAAGGATATAAGCAAAGGAAAGTCACTAAGGATGACCGAAGAGTCACTTGTCAGTGTTGCACTGCCACTATTTTTAATTATTATCTACTACTTTTAATAACAATTAAACTCATTGTACAACTCATTTTTTGGTTGTCTGTTGTATTTGGTGTTGCTGTGATTTCTGCTGATTTACAAATTCACCAAGATAATGTTATCTATAAAAAAGATGCTTTGTTAAAAGTGTGAGAAAGATTATAAAAATTGAACAATTGAAACACTAGTCAATTTTGAAGTTTAATATATAGCAATATAATTTTCAGATTTTGTTTTGTATTAAACACATAATTAAATGTGTTTTTTGTAAATGTGTAATTTATATAATTTGTATAAAACACATACATTTTCTTTGTAATTTTTTATAAGATAATATTTAACAAATATAAATTACATTTAAATCTCTGAATTAAATACAATTTTATTCCAAATAAATGTTTTCATTAGTCAATGTTCAATAAAATAAAAGTATATATAATTCTGACATATTTGCAAAAAGATAACATGCACTTTTTGGTGGGCACTGAGCATCTGAAATACTGGTTCACCCTCACCGGCAGAAAATATTCTTATCGTTGATCCCTGACAGTTGAAGAATATAAATGTCTCCACTTAGGTGTGAAAAAGAAAATGTGAAAAACGACAGGAAGGAAAAACCTGTGAAAGGTCAAAGGTTAGATTGATAAATATAAGCCGCTCATCGTAAAAACGAATACTCAGCACAGTAGAGCCAGGGAGGGAGAGTAAGAAAAGGTAAGAAACTAGAAGCGAGATGAGACAGAGATGGAATAACGTGCACCAGGATGAACAAACAGAAGAGAGAGAAAGAGCAAATAACACTATGGGTCACTCTATTTATATAATCAGACCCGTAACAGACTAAGAGCTCCTTCTGTATTTCTCTCTGTCTCTCTTCCATATGTCTGTCATTTCTATTTCTCCTCCCAACCTCTCCATTCAATTAAATCTCAAATTCACATTTATATGACTGTCATGATGACAGTCCGAAGTGCATTATCGCCGAAGCAATAACCTCACTGTATTCCCTCGAAATCCATCACTCTCTCTCTGTCTCCCTCTCATCCATCCATCCAACCATGCATCCATCCATCCATCGGGTCCGGTTAAATTTATGCCTGTAATAATTCAATTTCATTCTAATCATGAACAGCCCTCGTGGAGGTGGGTGGAAGAAAGAGATGGAGAGAGAGGGAATAATCACACACTGAGCATGATATCCAATCTCTTTTCCATCTCTTTCTTTCCTCCCCCTTCTCTCTTTTCCTCTTCCCTGATCTCGGCCTTTCCAGCCTGGTTAGAGTTTGTCTGCTGAAGGCTGTAGTAAACAGGTTCTGGCTCATATTTAGTAACGCTTCAGTCCAGGGAGCTGCATGAGAAGAGATTGTGGGTGAAAAGGGTTTCGATTTCACGTCAGACACATAGGTCGGGTATACGTACATAAGCTCTGTAAATAGGTTTCGATTTCTAATTCTCAACAGATGTGCACATTCAGACCTCTGTGACCCACGAATCCAGCTTTAAACAGTCCAACAAGAATTCCTTCTATAATACACACACACAAGGGAAATCATCGCTCTGCATAGTCGTACACCTGAACCGTTTTCATGGCTGTATGATCTTTATGAGAGGATGTTTGAGCGCGCGCGCGTTTCACAAGCTACTGATGGCACTAATCCCAACTATCTCCCAGGAGTGTATCCCTCCGTCCCGCTGTGTACATGTATGTGTGGCTCAGATAGAGAGTCAGACTTGGTGGACCAGAAAAGCAAATTACTTCAAAGTTCATATCGTTGCTTTGATGACTTGTTAATTTGATTGGTCAAGCATATGCTCGGCGACGGTGCGCGTGTGCGCGCCAGCGATTAATCTGTAATATGATTATTCTCGTAAGACTAGCAGCAATCGTGTGGAATAGAGTCACCCTCCCAGTCCGGCGAAGCATGAAAACCTGTTTAAAAAGCAATTCCTGCGTGTATATACACACTTTAATTGTTTCATTGTTTTATTATGACGCCGAGCTCCGTCCTTAATGGTCAAAGCGTCGTGAAATAGTTATCCGGCGCGGGGCTGATGCGGAGTGAGCGATCGAACGGACACGGTTTGATGCCGTCGGCCCGAAAACAGCGATGGAGCCGTTCTTCTTCCGCGTATCTGGAGGGCTAAACTAAGCGAGGCCGCGGTAATCAGCTGTGTCGCACGGATCGAGAATAGCACTTTATAACACACACGCTGCACAGTTTACAGATAAACACATTAGAATCATATTTCACCCTCCAGCACAATGACTGTCAATCAGCACTGCGGAGAAAGAGAGAACTAGAAGCAAGGATATGCCTCATTTAATGAACATTAAACCCAAACGCAGGCTTGGCTGGGTAAAAATAATGCCCAGAATGCATTGCAATGGAGTGTATCGTAAGTTGCAAGCAACCATATGTGAACTAAGAGTGAAAAATAACCCAAGGCGCTAAAAGTCCGATTTAAATATTTATATTTCTACAGTATATTCTGTAAAAAGGCAAAAACCTTCACCTAGTCAGTGATCACACAACACCTCGATCGCAGGAGAGAGCGTTATTGGCTGTGGCCAGGTCTCATTCAAGGCACACCTCAAGGTAATCTTTCTAAATATTTGATTATCTAATAGAATTTTTCTGTCTGCGTTTTTTTTCCATTATGCATAGAAATAGTGGTCACAATTCTTATATGGAGGACGTAGAAACAGCCTCTCGGTCTCTCTCTCTGAAAGAGATGTATAATTTAAATGGAAAGATTAGCTGTGTGAACAGGCTGTCCGCCCCGGCAGCAATGATTCTACTCAGCTGAATCAATACTCATCAGATCACTCACTAAATGGCTAAATATATAAACTAAAGAAGTGAATCCAAGCCTTGCAAGTTTAATGGAATTCTGTTTGCCTTTATCTTAACCTCAAGTACCTCTGCTCTCTCTCTCTCTCTCTCTCTCTCTCTCTCTCTCTCTCTCTCCATTCAATCACAATTTTAGAACACAGACGTTGAGAACACTGAGGAAAAAGCAGTAAATGTTAACAATGTTAGGAAAACCAATGCTCTGATATTCTATCAAAGCAAACTGGCATAAAAGAAAAACGAACAGTTTCGACACAACGGATCAAGCCATAGAACAAAAGATGAAAATTCTCCCAGTAAATTAAATTCTTGCCTTGAAAACAAAGATCGAGTCATGGTGGGTTATCCCGTCTCTACATAACGGGTTCTCGGTGGGAGTGATTTGTGATTAATTTCAGAGTAAAAGTTGGAATCTAACTCAAGCTGCTGAGGGAATTCGCCAAATTCACATGCTAATCGACCAAATAACTAGCAAAGCCGGAGCAAAACGGACACATACATATGAAAAACCGGCCGCGGCTCACAAACACACACACACAAACCCCTTCAAACACACACATATGCATATGAATGCGTAGTTGGAAGGTCCTGTTAGCCCGGGGCGCGTTCGTCTCGCAAAGCTTTCTTTAGGCAGATCGGGAAGTATCAAACCCACCGCTTTAGCAATTTAGCATTAAAATACAGCAAAATCTCTGGAATAAATTGTTTGAAATTCCACCACCAACCTTAACGGCCTTTCACTGCACACACACACTTGTCCCACTAAAGAAACTCACGGGCCGAGCTTTGAGAGCCGCTCAACCAAATTGCTGTCCACGCAGCTCAATGGACCGTGACTGCTCTTCTTATGGGGCATCAGAGGAGACACAGCACGGCCCCAGAGAGAAAGAGAGAGAGGCTGGATAGTGCAAAACTCAGAGAGAAGGAGAGAAAGGGATGGATGAAAGCAGGAATGTGATGTCCCGAAGTCCCCCAGTGTGAGTGTAAGCTGTTCTATTTCACACCGTGGCTCCTCTGAGCCACAGATTTACTTTAGCCCCCTACACGCTGTCAACTAGACTCTCAGACATCCAACACTCATCTCTCCTCTGGCATTCCCCGCCTCCCCCTGTCTTTCTGGCTACAGACGATTTATCTATCCGTCCCAATAATGTCTATCTTTGAACAGAAGTGTGGATTTATTTACATTGTGTGCGCGTGTTTTGTTTCTGTGAGTTGTAAAAGTCCTTCTGCCGGTTTAGACCTCACAACACGCTTCCCACAGCAGACCAGACATCTCAATGTTACACTTAACGATCACTCTGAACCTCATGTGCAATGTTGGCAAAATATAAAACCTAACATACCTCAGTCAGCGTAAGACAATATCAGAGTCCTTGTTCCCAATACATACACAAACATACACAACAACACAAGAACAGGGGGTGTTTCTTACATGAATCTCCTAAAAATAATGCGTAGAATAATATCGTATATATCAGATTCTTCAGATGGGTTTTGGCTTTTGGGTTTAATGAAGCATCAGTACATAAACAGTTTTTTTCTAAAGAAAAAGTAATCTGGAAAGTTAGAAAGGTTGTAACTGGATCCTTCATTTATAAAAAGGGTTGGAGTATTAAAAAGGGCTCCCTCAGAAATCCTCAAATATTTAATACATTTTTGAAAATTATAAATTGTGGAGGTGCAGGAAAAAAGTTTTCTAGATTTTGCAGTTTGCTAGACATTTCTCTTTGTGAGTTGTAAGGTAAAATTGGTTTACCAAGCCAGTGCTACGTCTATCTTATCAAACATTACAAAATAACCTTTCACTTTAGTTGGTGTTACCCTACGGCATCAGGCTAATCTGTAACCTAAAAAATATAATAAATCAAAGTACATCTAATTTAAATGTTATCAAAAACACACGTTTGTGCGTGATAATTCTGTTCATTACATCAATAATTGTTTTTAGAACTATTTGTACATTAAAAATAGACAACAAAGACGCTGCAAGGAGTAGGGGTGGGAATCTTTAGGTACTACGCGATCCGATCCGATTCTGGGACTCACGATCTGATTCCAAAACGATTCTTCATATAATTTTTTTGCAAATATGATACATTTGCATTTTAAATAAATAAAGAGTTTTTATGCTTTTTGTTTATAGTTAGAATCTCTTTGACAGTATTCCCATCTTGAAGTAGACTTTTTTAAGACTTTTATTGCTTTTATTTTAACAAAGTTATATTCAGGATGAACAAGTTCTGACATAGAATCGATTCTGAATCTTTGAGAATCGATTCAGAATCGTTAGAGAAAGAATCCCGATGCATCGATTTTTTCTCCCACCCCTAACAAGGAGTACATAAAACTCATAGAAATGAATTGGTCAAATGTGCCGTAACCCTGATAAGAAAACGATTTTCATCATATGTGCATTACAGCTGCGTTGACACACTATCACACTATCAATAGTAAGACTATCAATACTATAAAAACTATAACAGATGTAAATACTTATATCCACAGCTCTGTGTAGCTAATCTGACACCATCTGAAGAGCTTCAGGAGATAGCACAGCCTGCACATAAAGCATTATAGTGTGTCGTGTATATACGAGTTTGGCAGCGTGGTAAAGCACAGTTTAACGCAGCTCTGCGATGAACAGGTGAGGCGAACCAAAAATCTGCTAGCTAAGATTCGCTGAGAGATGCAGAGAGGAAGGCAGGTGGGCGAGCAGAGATAAGTGTGTGGCGTGAATAACTGTGCTGGTGTGAAAGGTGGTTAATGGCTGATAAACCCCTGCCCCCACACAGCAGGTGAAATCCCCCACATCCGCTAGCAGGTGGTGAAATCTCATTTGAAATTCCAGCAGTACAAGGTTAGAGTGCGAGAAATCCCATTCGGAAATCTTTCTCTGCGCCGTTAGTCTGTGATTTCTGCTGCACAAATGAGGGATCTGTTGAACACGGCATTTCAATACGCTTGAGGGCTGTAAGCCTGGTTTCTTACCCAAAGGGACGTGGCATCGCTTTTGCCCCGGGCTAGATCTTTGCTGGGCTCAGATACTGGATTTAACGCGGAAGTGTGTGTTGACAAGCCATTTCCAATCGATCTTCACAAAGATATTACAAATGAAAAACGTTTTTAGAAAAATACAATTGTTTCAAGTCATTTTTGGCTTGGAAAGATTGATATGACGGTCGTAATACTTTGGTTAGTGACACCTAGCGACATGGATGTAGCCCCAAAATAAAGCAATAGTTTTCAGTTTAATAAAATTTAATAAAAAAACATGCTATTCACAGCTAGACATTATTGATTTATTCTGTGAGCAAATCCAGTATCCAGTAATTGGGGGATACTGAGATCAAGTGAGTATTTGCATAGTCATGTGATCTCAGCTTTTATTAGGCCACAAATTACCAGATTCTTCATCTCGTGTGAGAACGCACATATTTTCAAAAGTACTATGGGGTTTCTGTAGGGGTAAAAGTTTTTTAATGAAAAAAAAAATTACAGAGTGCACCTTGAAGGCCTCAACAAAGTAATAAGTAATCCTTAAATGCATTTGATGAATGATGCAAAGCCATAATTTGGTAAAACTATATGAAAGCAGGCGTGCAAAATCAATCAAAACCGGTGAAATGTTCAGTGTAAATGTATGTAATGAGGTTGTTTTCAGGGGTTCTTTGCTGCCTGGCTGTTCGATCCAATGTATCCTCTGTGTAGCCTGGCAGACAGCATGTGCTGGGAAATGCTACGAGTCACAGCTCGCAGCTGGTATTCTTTGACCTTGGACTTGCTATAAATAGCAAACAGGTGAAAAATCCTGTGTGAGACTCTTGTGTTATGCGGTTAGCCGATGACAGAAAGCACAAAAACACTTAAGGATCTTTTCGCAGGATAACAAGCCTCCCTAAATTCATTTGCTGCTGTGCAGTCCGAGGTCCGAATGCAAAGCAACTACCACAATCCTCCCATAGTACCACATCCTTGCGTAACATTGTGATAAGGCCAGAACATAATTGATAGATTTATTGTGTATTTTATTGGATACTACATTGATAACATGCAGACAGAGAAGGATTACAAGGATAAACAAAGTCCAATTTTTTGTTTCTAGCCATAGCTGCCTTTAGTTTGCTCACACTATTTTAAATGTTGTTATAATCTGTTTACTTTACTGTTTACACTTTTATGTTATTTCTTCATTCACAATATTTTAAATCTGAATTCTGATCTAATCATTACAAACTATATATATTAATGGAAAGGTGCAAGAATAATTTTCATAACAATAAACACAAACATTTTTTTTTTAATGTTAATAATAAAAATAATATATAGCTAAAAATAATATTTAAATAAAAATAATAAAAATTAAAAAAGCTTCAAATGTTTCAAAAAAATAACTAATATTTGATTTTTTTTTTTAGTTTAGATGCATTTAGTGCATTTTTATGTGTATACTCAATATGTGCAGTGACAGTTATCAGGTTGACATATTTTTAAATACTTATATAATTGTATAATTATCTCAAAATTTACTTTCATGTTAAAATGTGAAACTGACTTACAACAATGCATACTGGAAAAAAGGCTACTGATTTGAAAAATAATGAAAAACATATCCAATCATTTAAAACAGCATCAAATAAAAAGCCCAAAATAAACATTCTGTCATTAGTTCTGTCACTGTTTACCCATTATTTACCCAAATGACATTCTAAACCTCTTATGACTTTCTAATGTAATGGGCTTTCTAATGTATAAATAATATACTATTCAACCTTTTTTTATGCAGTTACCATAAACATGGACTGTAGCTGAAGATATTTCATGAAAAATGACTCAAATTTCACTCTGTCATTTTGAAAGCTTGAAAGCTTCAGTTCACTGTAATTGCATGGAAAGAGAGACTGCTCCTCTATTCCAAATTTTTTCCTATTGTGTTCCACGAAAGACAGAAAAGTTATATAGGTTTGGAATGACATGAAGGCAAGTAAAGTGTGACAGAATTTTCATTTTAGGTTGAACTAATCCTTTAAAGTTTGTAGAAGACTTAAAGCTTCACCAAAAACTGTACTTTGCTATATATAGTTTTAATTGTCCCGAAGGAAGACGGCTGTAACGCTGACCAGATTAAATATAAATTAAAGAACAGTGCGGCATGATGTGACCAGCACTTTCTTTGTTGATTTAATAGATGTTCTTGCTCAGCTCATCTAGTTCCTCTCCGTTCAGCATTCACTATCATTCCACCTGCTAAAAAACACCATCAAGCAGAGTCTGTGATGAGCTTCCCGCTTCTTATTGATAACCTGATTGGTGGAAACGGGGTGAGGAAGAAATCTACATCAAACACCAAACAACAAATTAAAAATTCACTACTAATTACAAATGACAAAATTACTAGTGGGAAACTCACATCCCCGATGGTGCATCACTATGCTGTTGATTGATTTCATCTTCAAAACAAGATGCTGATGCCCAGTCGGACTCCGAAAAAGTTTATCTCTAATTACAAGTGACAACGCTGGATTTTGGGCCCACCTACTCACCTCCAACCCTTCATTCCTACATTAATGCGCCTGTGACTGCGGGCTGCTGTACGGTATAATTATGTCAGACGTCAAAACCAAAAAATAAGTCCTTCTCCGATACGCTCCATTCAGCCACCCAGCCGAGTCCTCTAATAGTGACAGCTCTTGCCGCTCCACACTCTGTTAACTTGTCTAAAAGACACACTTTCACACACACACAGCCATCATACACGCATTCAAGTGAAACTGGTAACGGCTGAGAGGGGCTTTTATTATGATGTGTGTTTCTGGAGCTGTGAAATGGACTGGGTGATTAATACTGGAAATATCGGACCGGAGCAAACATATTACACCGGCCACTTGAATGAGGAAATTTAGAAATGAATAGTGTTAATCTGTCAGGTGAGCTCTCAGGTGTGTGTGACAGAATCAGTGACACGTGGACACATTACAGCTGGTTCTGCTGCTGAGGCGGCCCGTGATGGGAAAGCTGCTCGGAGATTAAACTAGGTAAATTACAGGTAAAATAACTCTTTCTGAATAAAAACTACACTGAAGCTAAATAAGTTGAGAGTGTATTTTCAAATATATATTGTTTTCATTTATAATTTAATCAGAGCAGTATTTTTCTGCCGCTATAACAATGAGGCTTTTTTAATTAATATGATCTAATGAAGTCATTTACACCTCAATCTTTTGCTTCATTTATTATTTAGTTAAGGTGCATAAATCTAAAAATATATATTTTTTAATTTTTATAAAATTAAAATGAATTATACTTTTATATATTTTTTTAAATAATGAATATTGACTAAGCATTATAAAAAAATATAAATCTAAAACTGTGAAGAGCAGTGTTTAACTATATTTTGCAACAGAAAAAACAATGTTACATCATATCCATCTGTAAAAACCTCAAAAAAGTCTCAAAATCTAATGATGAGATTACAAGCATGAAAATGTCATTTCACCAATAAATATCACTATGATTTGAATCTTTGACACGTCATTACTCAGTCAATATTAAAGATATCAGGGTTATATTATGTCTTTTACATTATGTACAATAATTTTACTTAGAAAACAGTAAATCACAAAAAAATGACTTTAGCTGGGTTTTCACAGGCAGGCTCACAAATAACAACAATTTTTTGGATGCGAGTCTATGAAAACAATACAATGTGACAATGTGACAAAAGCTATGTAGCGTTCTGCATTTGTAAAAAGCATTTGTTTTGAAAACGGCTTTATTGTCAAATTACTAAAGGATGTTTTAATTAGTCGGTACCTTCGATAGGAAATAGAGTGTAGCGTATACAGTGACAGAGAAAATAAACCAGCAGTGCGGGGAAGATCTAAACCCGCTTTTGACATACTGTAATACTGTATATTTAAATCTACCGACCTCAAAACTGGGCAAAGTACTCAGCGGTGCCAAATCTCAGCGCCATTCAAATCTACTTTGTCTCCAACCACCTTCATGTGACTGACTGAGCGCGACATACGCTCACAAACATTCGGACAGGCACAGACACAGACAAGCATATGGTGTGTGATATCGGCTGTATATCACTGTGGCAATGTCACATGAGAGTTCAATCTAATTACAATTGACCCACATTATAATTACGATTGATTGGCAGTCTGATCTCGCTCTCTCTCTTTTTTCGCCTGTCCTGCCTTCAAACTAACGACCCTCCAACCCCTCCTTCCTTCCTTGTCCACTCTCATCTCTACTGTTCCTAAGTTTGATTCAAATTCAAATAGGTCAGACAGTCTGAACACTACCTTTCCCATTCGAATACAAGAATACCCACCACAACTCTCACACGCACATCTAACAAAGCAGAAAAGCGAGCAGAAGGACATTATGTAGATTAAATATATGAAAACACTAAAATGTTACGATCAAGTAATTTATTCCGAGCTGTTGCGCTGTGTGTGTCGTAAATTGCGGCTTCTCGCTGGCCTGCTGCAGTCCCACCGGAAGAATATAAGACCCCTGCATGTTCCAGCTGCTGTACATCACATCAAAAATAATGACCCCGGGCTCGAGAAGCCATGTGTGTGCCTGCATAATTATGCATATGAGCTGTACAGTGCATGAAGGCTTATGAGCGATCCTGTGCCAGTGTGTACACACGCACCATTACACGTATAACCACGAGTGTGTGCGTGAGATCACGCGCATGTGATTTATAGTAAGCGAACGTGCGCACATGCATAATGATGTGTGTGTATCAGCCGTATTGTGCGTGTGGGAGCTTGCTGCACAGTGTATTGTTGTGTGTGAAACCTCAGTTCTTGTCATAGCTCTGCAGAGTCTTGTCAGCCCGCTGTCATTTTGAGCTTCAGATAAGAACCGATCTCATAGCAACAACATGCCATCCCTCTATCCATTTCTCTTTCTACCCATCTCTGTCTTCATTCCTCTCCCATCTATTCTTTATCTCCTCATTCTGTCGTTTTCCATTCCCCCTCCTCTAATGAACGCTCTCTCTCTCTCTCTCTCTCTCTCCAGCCTCTGCTCTCGCTCTCTCCCTCTCTCAATTATATTTAACTCATGACAGCTGTTAGAAATATCTCCTCAGACCTGTGACAACTGCAATGCCGAGGAAACTGTATATTCAACTTTTAAATTAGTTTATCTTTACAGAAGTGAGTGTGTGTCTATAGCTTTACTTTTTATCTGTAGGGTTTTTTTGTACTGTTTGGGTCTGGCTGATAACACCGAGCGTACTGTTGTGTTAGCGTACGTGAGTTTGCTTGGGTTTAGGTCGCTACACATGGAGATGTGAAGTACTTTACATTTAATAGTATTTCAGCACTGGAGTTTGCATTATTTGTACTTGAGTGAATAATACTGAAATGAAGTAATTTTAATAAAGTGCATTTCTTGTGTGTACTATGTACATTATGTTAATTGAAAAAATAAAAAAAAATATTAAAAAGTTATTTATAGAAAGATTTTTTAATTTGTTCAACACAACAGTACACTCAGTATTCTATAATTCTATAATACTTTTGAGTATAAAAACTCAAAATATTTATTTATTTATTTTAACTCAAATATGTTTTTGATAAATGTTCCCTTGAGTAAACAGTACCCACACACCATAAAATTCAAACTCAAAATTTTCTAGTGGCTTGTTGCGGTCTAAATTTTTCAATTGGCACAACAAAAGTTTTGTGAAATTAAGAAACAGATTGTTGCCACAATTAATAATTGACAATTGTGCCAATAAAAAAAAAAGATGGAATAAGTCACTAGTTGAGCTGTATGTAAGAGTGTAGTAGCTTAAAATTTCTCAGTAATTTTTACATCCTTGTTAACACCCGACTGATTTAATGTTGTGCACTCAGTTCACTGCGGAAAGCATGTGCATTGTCTGTATTGGTGTGTGTTTAGCCAGTGTGTGTGTGTGTGTGTGTGTGTGTGTGTGTGTGTGTGCACGTTTAAGTAAGCAAGCCCAAGGTTGAGGAAGAAAATAAATGTTTAGAGTTCAGTCTTTTCTTCGAATCAGGCTCTCTCTCGCTCTCTCTCTTCCCTCTCTCTTTATGAATACCTACCTGTGTTCGGCCCAATCCCTTTATTCTAGACATCTACCTTCCTTTCTCTGTCTTTCTCCCGGGATGTGACACAGAATTCTGTTAACTGCTGTGAAAATGCATTTATTACCATAAGCCTGTAATGCTAACAACTCGCACACACCTAGACAGAGGGACCTGCAGTAGGGCGTTGATATTCTGTTCACCCGCAAACAGGATTTGAAAGTAAAGACTTATACACACACATACATTTCTGACAGCAGTACTAACAAAAAGTGCAGTAAATCCAGTAAATCTGTTGTACATTCTGTAGCTTTCTTACATGGAGTGCATGTGTATGAAAAGGCTGGACAGGCAGTGAGAGAGATAAATTGATTTAAATGCAATGAGATTTTGAAAGAAAAAAACCCTGCCATAATTTACCCAAATTACTCACAAATACACATGCACGCATACACTCACCAGTGTGGCATGAGACCCGTTCCAGAAGCGCAGTCTGACATTGACTGATAAAAAAGCCATTATACAAGGTCATAATTTAGCTTGTCCATTTAAAATCTCTCTATTACAATCCACACACTCCAACTCCCACTAATTCTCTAATTATGTTCATGATTATGGTGAACAGGGTGCACTCTTGGCCCAGCTAATGATGACTATAATGACCAAAAATCTCCATTAAATCCCCCATTCTACGCACGCTTGCGCGCAAGCACACATCCTTAAGTAAGAGTAAAAGCTTAAAATTACAGAAATTAGAAATTACTGTTACATATCGAGAAAAATACAAGAAAATTGTATAATGAGAAAGCACTGGACATTTTTTATTTCATAAATGAGAACTAATGTTGTGCACATGGCAGTAGAGAACTGATTAACTTAATGAGAATATGCCGTAAAAACCAAAATGTCCACTTGCCTCCCTCGAGGGATTAGTTCTACCTGATTTTACCTCCAGAATTTACTTTTTAAGCCAAGCTTAATCAGGTACATCATAAATAATATGATTGGATAAAAAAAAATAATTTTAGGTTAACTGATACAACATTGTTTACAGTGTAGCTAGATCACTGTCATACATTATTACGTATGGGCGTCTCTAACATTAAACTTAAATATACGAAACCTAAATTGAATTGTAAATATATGCATCTTATATTTAAGTACTAATGCATGCATAAACCCCTGCAACTTTTTTTGTACTGATGTGTTGACAACAAACAAAACAAGTCCTCAATCACACAACACGAAGCAACAGTAGATGTCATTATCAACCTGTTTGAAAGCATCTGCTTTTTTACCCTCTACACGTTTATATTTGCATATATGATCTTCAAATGAGCTTGTCTGTCTGTCTTAGTACTCAATCTCCTAGTTTGTTTGTTTGTGTGCGTGTTTTCAAATGGATCACATGAGCCAGTTTTGTCTTTTGTTTACATGAAATGAGAGCAGAATGCCTCCAAACCAGCTAATTTTACAGAACACACAAAGGCCTGCTGTCTTATGTGTTTATAAGTCTCAGGCATTTAAATCTTTGTGTGTGTGTTTGAAGGCTTTGAGGTCTGTCTGTGTTAGCTGTTGTTCTGTGTGCCAAGGCTCAAACAAGCAGAGTAACAGGAGAATCAGAGAGCCAGAGAGATAAAGACACCAAATGCTCTTTTTCTCCTCTATTCATTAGGATGAGATGACTCTTCTATCGAGCGTTTCACCTCCATCAGCCAGCTGGAGTTAAATGAGCAGGAGTCACAGGTCTTCCTGTTCAAATCACACACATCTAGACTGATCACATCCCTTCCTTCAGAGGACAAATGCACACACACACACAGACCTCACAGACACCCTCTGCTGAGGACATTAGTGTATGTCTGTGATTTATAGTACATTTATTGTCTGTCTGAAAACTTTAGTAAGGGAAAATGATCTTGCTAAGTAAAAACAAGAGCAATATATTACTCTGGAGGAAGTCTGAACTGTTACAAATTAGAAATGACCATAAATTACAAAACTTTCACACGAGGACTGAATTATAGCCAGATTACACAAAGACGGATGAAGATAAAAGCGGACCACAGAGACAAGAGTTACCATGTGAAACATTTATTTATAATAAAACAGCAGTATGAGGCGAGAGGTGTTGGTCGATTCATCAACGTGAGTCGTAATAATGAAAGGTGTGTCAAATCTGGCCTGCTTTTGAAGTGAATCATTAGAGGCCAGAAATACATATCATTTCCATCTGCATTTACATCAAAATCCCCCTCTGATATATGAAATAGAGCCTCTGAAAGTGCTCCACTTTAAAAATGCAAAAGTTGAGAAAACCCAAAATATCACGGCAGCGTGATCCACAACAGTTTTTAACATTTTTTTTTAGACAAAAGCACCAGACATAAACAGCTTGGCTTTGCACTGTAAAAAATATATATATTTGAGAAAAAAATTAATGTTTCAATAAAATCCATTTTTTAATACTGTAAGTGTCAGTCCTCCCACTTCGGCCAACATGGATTCATTGGTTTACTAAATGCTGATTCTCTCTCTCAGCTACTGTTATAAACTATATATTGTCACAGCAAAGCAACATTTATTTCCCATCAAGCACTTTTCAAAGCTAACAAAGAGTAAAAAAACAATACTTACTTAAAACATAATCACAGCATGTATTTATTTTACGATTAATAGCATTCTGGGAATGCACCACATCTTAACAAATCAATAATTCCTCAATATGAAAGTGTTTGTCAAGTCTTTTGGGCTCTGTTAGGCTACACGGGCCAACATTTGGGAAATATACTAAAACACATAAAAACAAAACTAGTCCTGTCAAGCCTGGCCCTCGAGTACATGCACAGAAGTCAATTGCTCTCTAATGAGCCTAACATACAAAAGCTTGTTTGATGAATTTCCCTAATTTTTGTTAGTGTAAATTAAAGGCTCTACATGTTATGTGTACTCTATTAAAGCCCTGGAATACAATCAGGGAACTCTCCAAAAAGTTTGGCTTTTGCAGGTTGAACCAGTCAAAGCAGATAATTTAATGCATAGCATTGCACCAAAATGAATGGCAGTTATTTGCCGGGTGTTTTACAGTGTGCTGAGACTGCTGGATTCAATGCATTGGGAGAGTGTCACACAGTTTGGAGATGGGTGATAAATGAAGGGGAAGCAAGGCTTTGTAATAGGAATTAAATGACTAAAGAGAAAGAGGGCTGAGCGGGTCACAAAAGGTGAGACAGGCTATGAAAAACATCACATGAAACAATAGTGCATTTGTGAGTGGTAGAAAAGAAAAAGAGCGCTGAACGTTCTCTGATGCAGCATCTCTTGTATTCATCACAATCCCTAACCATGATGAAGCGTAAATAAACAAAAGTGATTTGCGTGATAAGTGGATGTGGATATGCACAACTGCCCTATTCATCAGACTCAGTTGATCTGGCGTTATTAATTAAGACTGCTGTTCTTCAAACAGATACTAACGTCGTAAAGCCCAAACACACTCGGGCGAACCGACTGGGTGACGGGCCGACTCCATGATAACGCAAAGTTGATGAACGAGAAACAGGTCTTCTCTGTCACTTAGACAGATCTCTCAGTTTACTCATGAATATGCACCAAGCAATTTGCATATGCAAACCTCAGACTGTTATCTGATTTATGAGTTTTGTCGTTCAGTCCTGTCATCCACCTGCCAATCAAGTCGCCGTTTATTCATTAATATTAACAATAATGGAAACAGGCAGTTTAGCATCTTACCCAAGTGACTTAACCTTCACGCAGTGTGAAATCATACCCTAACTGAACCAAACCTGTATACCTGAGGTCTATCTGCACAACACCTGGATACACCTGTGTTGTCTCTTATTGCACACATACATTTAACACTTACACACCAGCTCTGCTAATGGACTGTGTATCCAATACATTCACATTATAAATCACAGAGTAATTAAATATTTTATATTTAGTCTACATGTTTAATGTGTTTTTAATAGCATTTGACATTACATTAAAATGTAAATGAAAACATTTTGTATTTAAGCTAAATGTACTAATTTAAATGATTTATTAATTGTGATTATTAACCTGTTAACTGTCTCCATTTCACAGGTGGAACATTTATGTTATTTGACTATTCACTGTAATATTACATACCTGAATTCTATTTAAATCATGACAAACTATATACTAATAGAGTAAATATTTGACATATTTTCATAACAATAAACATAATTTAAAAAGTAATTAAAATATTACTGTTAATGTTATTTAAAAAAAATAACTAAATTTAAAAAAAATTTTTTTTAATTAAAATAAGAAAATTCTAGTTTTTATGTGTATGCTCAATATGAGCAGTACCATTTATCAGGGTAAACCTTGCTATCAAGTCACGGTCGTCATGGTGCCACAGAGAAGATAAAGTAGTCGACAGAGGTTCAAGTTTAATAGTCTCATGAACTGATTCTGTATTTGTCTTTATATTCTGCACTGTTACAGCCTACTGTAATTAGAATTAGGAAAGTATACACACATGTATTTAACACTGGTGTACATTGGTGCCCATCCTGGTTCTAGCGCTTGGCCAGAAATCCAGCACCACTTTACTGTGGGAAACTGAGTAACATAACACCCTAAATCACCTTTTGGATGTGTCAATGAGCAGGGTCATTGACAGGGTGTGAATTATGAGGTGCTCTGACCCCCAATTAAGTTTGAAACCCCCTAAGGAAGTCAAGAAAGAAAGTTGTCAGGCCATGCATTTTCACCTAGCTGTAAATTGATGTAACCATAGCAACAGCAGGCCGCAACAGCAACTTTCGAAGGACTATGTTTGAATGGAATATTGACAAAACATAAATACTGTCAATATCACTTTACAATACATCATTAAAACTAACAATTACTCCTTAGTTTGCTGCAGTAAAAATAACTTCCAAACTTTCCGATCTGCTGAGACGATCAGAACCTTCAAGAAACAGCTGAAGGTGCATCTTCGTCAATGGCACATAAACTAAATCACAACCATAATCAAAGCACTGCCTATATAAACAAATCCAAAAATATTTCTGTTTACTATTATACTATTTTTCTACTTTTTTTTGGAGTATTATCTAATTTTCGTTCTCCTGAAACATTGCGGAGTTCTATATTGTTGGCTCTTCAAGAATAAACTGCCAGCGATGTTCCTCATTTGTAAGTAGCTTTAGATAGAAGCATCTGGTAAACGACTAATGTAAATGTAAATATTTAAAAAGTCTTTAAGAAAAATCTTTAACTAAATGTTCTAGGCGTGCCAAAATACGTTTTGGCTTGTGCAAGATTAACTGCATAAACAGCGACCGAAAATTGACCCTCAAATAGTGTTATTGTATAACATATTGGTCTTATATAATTGCTGAAATTACTGTAATGACCTCACAGTCAGACACAAAACTGATTTATGCTTTTAAATATATGTGACCCTGTCTGTGAAAACCAGGCTAAAGTCGAGCATTAAAGTTTGATTTCACCTATTAATATCACTATAATTTTAATCTTTGATATGACCTTACTCAAACAATATTAAAGAAATCAAGGTTAAATTATCACTGAATATTCTTCACCTTATGTAGAAGGATTTTATGTAGAAAACAGACAAAAATGACTTTAGCTGGGTTTTCACAAACTGGGTCCCATATTTTGCAGCTTTATTACATTTGTACTGTTCTATTTTCCCCTTTTCTGCCCTATAAAGCACAAGATCAGCCAAGACTCGCCCTCTAGTAACAATAATACATTACAGAGTAAAGCATTTACACAGAATGTGTGATGAGATTATATCTTTTCCTTCAGTAAAATTCAGATATCTCTGAGTGTGTGTGGCAAGAAAACCCGGTGGTTCGTATGTATTTATTCAACCCTGTTTCTCAATTATGCGCTGAGAGGGTTGCGCTATTTTTCCGGGACTCGCATCACTGGAGCGAGAGTGTAGGGCCGTTAGGATCACTGCCCGCTCCGTACTCTGTAATTGTCAGTGTGTGTGTGTTTGTGTGTGCCAAGGGTACACTCTCAGCTATAAGTCTCCAAAAGATGAATGAGGAAGCAGTGGTGTGGTTGCTTTGTTTTCGCTTTTTACTTCATAGCCGACGGGGTCTCTCTTACTGTTTACACCAAATGTGCGCTGCTCGAAACGAAGACGTTTGGTTGTAGAACACTCACGCACACAAACCCCCGAGTCAAAACACTACCCAGAGAATTTCTCACCGATGGAGCCCGTTTGGTCTGGTCCATGGCGATGAGATATGGAGTGACTGTGCAGCTTCGGTCTCTGGCTGTTGTACAAACCTGAATTCAGCTCAGGATCAGCAGTTTATTTATGGCCACATTGACCACAGCCATCACTCGCTATTAGCCTGTTGTGCTACATTTAGGCTTTGACTCTAGAGAATAAGCACACATATACAGAAAAAATACAGAATGACATTCAACGCTTAAATATCACCCCACAGCTCCAAATGTCTCTCTCTCTCTCTTTCGCTGTGTAACTAGGCCAAGATGAGGTAACAGGGTGTCATCAGTGTTGCAGAGCAGTTATGGAGAGAAAAAAAGCCTACACACACACACACACACACACACACACATACTGTATATCTCTTTTTGTTTACCAAAACAAAGTACACCTTCCCTGGAACACATCTTCCACAAATAATAGGCAACACGAGCAGAATTCAGCTTGTGGCAAAAACAACAGGGTTAATTTCCAAAAATCCTTCCAGTTCTCAGCAGAGAGCACACTTTCTGCTGTGCGCTGGAGCGATGGAGTCTATCAGCATTTGCTGGGGATGTCTTAATAAACTTAAGCCATGAAAAATAATCCAGTTTAATTTGGTTTTATCACGTAGTATATCCGCCCCGTGCTGCTACCGATGCTAATGCAGTTAGGCTGCTCTTGCTGTACGTTTAGGCTGAACGGAAGAGACACTTTTTATTTCACTGCTCGGTAAGCACTCTGCTGTGAGTGAATGAAAGCATACAGGCTAACCCAAATATAAAGACACACTCCTGAATAAACACCAAATTATGAGTGATTTTGGACTCATCTCCTCAAAACAAACTCACATCATCATATCATACATTACGATCAGAAATAATTTCTGCATAATGAAAAGTGGGTGAGGTTTTAGTACCAGTAAATAAAAAGCTTTTACCCCAGCAGTAGTCTATGTGTTCAATTTGATTATGATTTAGGCCAATTTTGTATTCCACCACAGATTACTGCAATGGTATTGTGAACCGTATCTGTAAACTGGATTTCTGCATTATTTTACAGATTTTAGAAGCGGATCAGAGTCAAATAACACACTAACACACACCCCATATGCGTGCACGCTGTTGCTCTAATTTAAAGTTTTAGACAAATTCTATGACCATCTATTATAATGAAAAGCAAAAAATGTGTGAAAATGAATGAAATGCGTGTATGTGAGAGAGACTAAGCGTGTGTATATGAGACGCTGAGATTGAACGATGTCACAATGTAGGCATATTGAGGTCAATGTGAGAAAGTGCTGCTAATTACAGCAGATGGAATGAAAAGAAACAGGGGACTACACTGAACTTCATGTATGATGCAGAAAGAGGAAGAAGGAGAGACATGTTGGAGATGAGTGAGGTATATTGCCAACTTTCTATAACGTACAGGAAACATATAACTGTATTAGCCTCATGTTTTGAGCAGTTTTTCGACAGAAAACACAAAGTGCTGCTGGTAATTTTGGAAGATTTCGACAGTATAATTGGGGCTTCAGGCATACAACGCTAGTAAAACTGCTTTGCGTTAATTACTTATGTTGAAAGCGCAATGCAAATAAACTCTGAGTTCTGCTACTACAGTAAATATGTGATGTTAATGAAACAAAGGCCTCCAATGTACTACAATCTAAACCGAACCATGACACGTTCAGGGCGTAAACTGGGAAAGCACTTATATTCAGCAAGCATCTACTTGAGAGCGAACTAAATCCATCAATTTTTTGATACTATCTGGTGACTTTCCTAGAAGATGCTTCTAGTAAATCCTTCACTTCCTGTGTTTCAAAGAATATGCAAATGACCAAAACAAGCTGCTAGACTGCATTGATTATATTCATAAACAGAAGACACACACAAGCTTGTTAAATGAAGAAAGCTCCTGTCCTGGCCTGCAGATGCACCTGTTCTGGTAAACACTTGGGAGACCTTAAACGTGTTTTATGTAAGATAATTGCATGTGAAATTTGGTTTACGGAACACAGTTGCACATACACAGATGAAATCACTAGACTGATTTTACTGTATCCCAGTAAATTAAAGTGAAAATAAACTGAACTCACAGTATGTTGGAGCTGTTCCAGTGCACCGCATGTCTGGCCGCATTCACCAGGTCAAAGTTCATACAGGTGAGCGTCAGGATAAAAACACACAACGGGATGATAGCCATAATCCCTCGATCTCTCTTTCTCTCCTGTAGCTTTTCTTCAGTCTCTCGATCTCTTCTCACCCCACGCGACAGTGAACTGGAAGCATCCCGTTTGGTAGCCGACAGTAGGAGAGGAAGGGAAACCACCAAAAGCGCGATCAACTTTTCAATTTAGGATTTCGAGGTATCGTCTTAAGTGTTTAGAAAGTCAGAATCCATAGTGATTACCCCCTCCCTCTGTCCCCATGGCCTCAGTCTAAATCCAACAGTCCGATAAAGCAGATATAAGAGCAGCTCGTCAGGTGCTGATGGAGCGGAGAGATGCAAGCAGCCGGATGGTGAGAGTTTAAATGCGGGAGAGGGACGCTTGTCCTCCCGGCTCCCGTACCGCCGATCTGAGACTCCGCGCTGGAGAAAGTCGGGAGAATTAGTGCAACAGAAATAACCGTGCAGAAAAAGTGCAACAGAAATCACTGACTTTACAAGCTCCGTGAATGCAAAACTGTTTTTGATTTCATTTTCTGTCTGGTAGGATGCGCGCGATGGATCCCGCGCGCGGCTGCGGGTCGTTTCACACTTACAAATGTGTGACGAGCAAGTGCTGGAGCGAGTTTTATTCGCTCTCTCTGGCCATATTCCCTGGTCTCTCTCTCTCTCTCTCTCTCTCTCAAACACACACTCACACACACTGTTTGGTAGGCTGTCCTCGTTCAGTCACCAGCTCCGCCTCCTGCTCAGGACAAAAGCGCGCCTCCGTCAGCTCCAGCCCTCACTCTGAAGCGCTTGAAGGCGCTTTACTCACAGCGCAGCTCATACGACCCACTAGAAAACCTTCATTCTAGCGGAAAATATTACAAAACAATTAGAAATGCAATCGCTCCTGGTTCAGCTTTAATGACCTATCAGCACAATCCTCTTACTGTCTATCAGAATGAAGTTTCATCCTCCATCCTTCTCTCCCCACCTGCTTCACATCACACATCCCAACCCGACACTTTCAGTCTTTGCTAACGTGGAATAATTACGGGAAATCCTCTTACTTAGAGGGACGAATGAATTGATGGAATGGCTTATATGTATCTCTGTCCTTCACTTGTGGGATTTAATAAATATAATAAAGACAAATAAGCACTAATGAGTCATTTTAAAATAGTATATAGTTAAACAATATTTACGGTAAGTGTACAGTAATATTTTAGGGTTTGATGTCCCTACGCCTTGGTGATAGTTGTCTTTTTAGTTGTTTTTGTCTTTTTGAAGAGAGAGAGAGACGCAGGAAGGAGAGAGCAGGAGGGATAGTTGCAGTTTGCCTCCCGTCTGCAGGGAATGAGTTGGTTAAGCAGAAGTCAAAATGATTTATTGGGAGAAAAGGAGGGAATAGAAAGAGAGAGGACAGCGAGAAAGAGAGGAAGAGATTAGATGTCATTGGGGAATCCCTCTGTCTTTTCCCTCTTTTTATTTTTTTTCATACAGCTCACCTGTCTTTTCCCCTCTGCTCATTCGTAAAGCACAGCACCACATTCGCCAGCTCCTCCTGTCTTTCCTCTACACCCATTGTGTCAAGGTACATTGACTCTTTGGAAGTCTATTTCTGTCCTCCTTTTGTTAGCTCACTCTCTCGTGATCTACCTCTGTCACCTCTTTGTGTACTTCACTCTCATCGGCCTGCCATCTTCCTCTTCACCTGAGTTTCTGTGGCAGCGACAAAATATTTCACTTTGTGTTTTTCCCCTTCTCTGTCAAGTTTTTAAAGCAAATTGGTTAAGTAAATCTTGAAAAAATATGAATTTACGCACACACATATTATAATTCATGTATTTTAAGTATGTTGCAAATTGAGTTTGAAATTTGGAATCATAAACAGCTCCTAAATTGTAATATTCACGCAAGTCGGTTGCTGTGGTCCCCCTAGAGTGAAAGATTTACATATCCTTTCAATTCCATCCTTTTCTCATTTCTATATTTACAACAATTCAAACCATTTTATATAACCGTGACGGGCCATTGTCAGTTTTCATAAAACATCTTTCATTTGCAATACTGCCTCCCAATTCAATTGTCTCTCTCTGTCTCCGCAGCAGATGATGAAAAATGGTAGTGTATCATTTTCGGGCCCCGTGACACCGTGGCCCTTATGACATTTAGCTTTGGGAGTTTCTGCTCGGCTCTATCTGTCACATGCCCAGTTCTCTCGCTCAAATCCAATCTCCAAACACTCATAGGCTTCAATCTAATAGAACATTCAGCTCTCGAACAACTTTGATTTGCTTCAGATATAAACTATCAAACTATAACACAAACATAGCCGCATGCATGGCTGACCTGGTGACACAGGAAGTTCCCACCCTGTGACACGGCATCATAGTCACGCTCAAAGCATCAGGGCGACCTGGACTAGACTCTGTGGAATAGACATGTGGAGTTGGATTTGCTTGCACCTGGCAACCTTCCCCAATCTCATTGACAATTTTACACTTTTAAAACCTAGTATATGTACAGTTAAATTATCAGTAAAGGATTTTTTTAGGTAAAATTCAACTTTAAGAGTTACTGCGCCAAACCTGTATGACTTTCGTTTTTTTGTGAAACATATACTTTAGTTAAAAAAACATTTTGAAGTATGTTGACATTTCTTCACGTACAATGAAAGTGAATGGGACTAGGGCTTTGAAACTACAAATATATGTTGTTTAAATGTATTAGTAATAAAAAGGTAAGTCATACAAGTTTGGAACATTTTGAACATTGTATAAGTAAATGACTAATTTTTTATTTATTAAAGTGATGTCTCTGGTTACGTTTTGTAAACAGCATCTATAAAAACCTCCTGCAATTTGCAAATAATGTAAACATAAAAACGTGCGACTACTTTACTGCTTTGAAGTAAAAGCACAACAATTAGACATCAGGCCGATGTGAGTCATTTACATAATCTTTTGTGGAAAGTTTTATCCAATCTTTCAACTCCTGTCATGATCAGCTTAATAGTAAACCTGTTTTCTTTATCATGGCATCTGTTAGAGAATATAATGAATGTTAATAATTGTTTTGGTTTTTCCATATATTTAATTTATTGTGTAATATAGTTTATGCTATGTATTCTATCAGAAAGAGAACATTTGTAATTCTAAAATTAAGAAGCAAAAAATGGCCTCACCTAAACGCTTGCATGCTCTCTTTTTCTCTCTGTCACTCTCATTCCCTCCCTTCCTATTACACTCCTCTCTCACTCATCTGTCTGACATGAATTTCCAATCTCACTGTTTACCTTCCACTGCTGTGCCTAAAACAACACTGACATAGATAGAGCGCAAAAGACGGAGAGAGAGAGAGTTGTGCAGGAAGATCATGAAGTAGAAGGTTCCAATGAGATCAGCGAGGCAAAGGAAAAGAAAAAAGTATTCAAATTAAAAAGGTGCAAAAACAGTAAAGCATGTGAGGCATTGTCCATTATTAGGGTACAAAACTGAAACTATTCTTCATCAAATAACAAGCAAAAGGACGTCCTTAACTGTCTGTTTAAATTTATTTGCATTTCATATATTTTATTTTATATGAGTTTTTAATATTATATGAACATTATATGTAGAAATAAAGTTAAATAAACATCAAAGAGATTGATTAAGATAGATTGATTTGAAAAATGATGTAATTAAGAAATACATTTATTGAGGAAAATATAATTGCAACATTTATTAATAAAATCTAATTTCAGATGAATGCCCTTTTTGTAGAGGAAAGATCATGTGGTAACGTGCAAAATATATATAACAGCTGAACATACTGATCATTTGTATATCTCTGTTTTCAAGTAAAATAAATTCATTTAAACTATTTTTGCAGCATTTAATTAAATATCAATTTAAATGATTAAGTCAAAAGTGTAACTGCTGAATGTGTTCACTGATTATCACAGCCCAAAAGGCGAATAAACAGACATATGATGTTTTTAAATGATCAACTTTTATCTACTTTGTATGCTAGGTTCATTTTTTGAGAAAATAGTTTATGTAACATTTTATATTGTAAAGAAATTTGACCTTTGGCATCTGATGTATTAACAAAAGCCGAAGACACTTTCAAAGACACGTGTATACTTTCACATTCATAGAAGATTCCATAAATGTGTGTTTGTGTATTGCCAAATACTGACAAAACTAAGAAGGTGCGCTGCCTAAACACACAATGAGGTGGACATTGTCCAGTCACAGAAAGAAAGAGCAAAAAAGGGACAGAAATCAGGGATGAAATGGAAGAGAAAGAGATTTATAGAAGTGGAGGGAAAGGAGGTAGACAGAGAGAATGATGTGGGGAGGAAGGCGAGGCAGCGGAGAGCAAAGCTTAGAATAGATACGCTCTCATCCACATGAAATATTGAACGAGGGAGCAAGAAAACAAGAGGAAAGGAAAATGGAGAGACTGATAGAGATAAATACAATCGTTATTTGTTTAGTGCACACTGAGGGAGAGTGCGAGATGGAGGGAGCTATAGAGGACGTGAAGAAAGAGAGAGAGGAGCACTTTACAAAAGATGGATGAACCCGAGATTCCTGCCTGTAGAATGAAGGCCGTGAGGAGAGAGCAGCGTTTCTCAGAATGAAAGAGAGAGAAACATTTGTTTGGATTCTGTTGACTGATATATGTGGATGAATGGTGTGGTTTTGTTGAAAATATTACTCTGCAAAAAGTATTTCATCATCTCTCCTCTCTCCCAACAGTCCTCCCCCTCCAATCTTCCTCTCTCTTTATCTCTTCCACACTCTTTCTGCTTTGATCTCTCTTTTCTCACTGATCTTTTTCCTTCTCTCCCATCAAATTTGAAATGTTTGGCAGCTTTTGTTCAGATTACAGTGCAGATGTGCTTGTGTTTTTCTGCTCACATTCGGCAATATTACCAATAGTGTAACATTTCAGGAGCACGTCATTTAAAAGAGTATTCATTTATAATTCTCGGCTTCCTCCGAGAAATCCAGTGAAAGTTCGTCATCATCGGAATGACTTTCGGCTTGCTGCCCGATCTGATACCTTCAAATCACCTTTTAACTCCCTCGTCTTGAAAGCCAAATGCTTGTATTGACTTTTACCAGGCTGTTTAAGGGAGTTGAAGAAACATCTGTCTGAATAACCAACTCCTTGGCACCTGGAGAGAGAAAAACTTTGACTGCAACCAGTGGAGGTATAAGCTGGAACTGTGGACATTAACAGAAGAGCAGCTGAACCGGCCTGGTGCTGATGGGTTGATGAAGTCTGGCCGCTGAGTTTCCGTTCCCAGCACTGATATAAATCACAGCCACAGAGCTGTATTCCTGGGTAACACTTTACAGTAAGGCTGTATTTCAACAATATTTCTACAACATTTATTCAACTTAATTTGTGTTAAGTACAGCATTTACTGATACATATGAACATATTACAAGGTAACGTTAGTTATTGCACAATTAATTATTATAAAAAAATGTATTTGCATTAACCAAAATTACCAAAAATGTAAAATGCTAAAAACTATATTGTTTCATGTTTAGTTAATGCTAACACATACAAGCATATTGTCAATGTTTACCAATATGAAAAATGTATTTGCAATAGTATTATATAATTGTGAATCTAAAAGGATATATAAAATACAGTTGAAGAAAATATATTATTTCTACAGTAAAAATGAAAGTTTTGTACAGGTCAGGCAGAAGTAGCCACTTAAACTGCACATTTTACTTTTTAGAGTGCAAGTATATGTTATATTAAGACAACTGGAGCATTTATCTCAATCAGCAGAGTTCAGGTTCAGTCAGATGGTACAGAGGTCTCCAGTGAACAGCTGTCTTCGGGTCAGTCCCCATCTCTGCCAACAAGAAGAAATCCGCATGCTGCATTCCACCACGCTTGAGAAATGGAGACAATATCTGCTCAGCAATGAGTTTTGTTGCTTTTGCAAATATATCTTTAAGATTTTCTACCATGGTTTTGGGTGTTATCTCTCTTCGAAAAATTTATATGAGGCTGGACATTATTCATTGGAAGTAAAAGCTTCAGTCTTGAATTCCTACCCTACAACTCAGACTCGTAATATGCAGGGAGTAGCCAGTCAGTGCCATAAATTTTTACAGCTTCTTTAAGGTTGCTGATGGACTTCCCAACAAGCTTTCGGCTGGTCATCAATTCTGTATGAGCATCCTGAAATTTGCGATGTTGTCTCCATGTTTATAGTCTTTAAAATGCTCTTAGTTTTACTTCACATAAAATGTTATATCCATCTACTTGTAAGAGTTTGCACCTTGGGAGCGGATAAATGCATGGGAATACATTCCATTTATGAATAAAGGCAAATTACTTTCATAACAGATTTAATAATGTTCTTGTTCAAATTTAGTATTACTTACAAATTCTATTTACTGCATGAACATTTTTGCAACCTTTTTTATTTATTTTTTTCAAAATTGAATAAATTTTGTATCATCAAAAGCAGCAATGAAAGATGAGTTAAATCCGACACATTTTTATTCTGTATCATATTTGTTATTTTGCTAAATATTAGACACATTAGTCCGTTTTTATTACATAAACAAAAAAAGTTTCACATCATAGAAAGCTCTTTTGTCTTTGTCATAGTGTATGGGTAACATTACCTTCAGATGTTGTGCCCTTCACTGCATAGCATCCTTTCCTTACTGTGTAAAGCCTGGGTCAGCAGTTCACACAATAATGACACATGTGAATCGATCATGTCTGCAATGTGTGTGTGCTGGGTGGAGCCGCACAGATTTTTACGCTTATGTGCCCTTAAGAGGATGGATAGCTTTAAGCAACGGCTGTCACGCAAGCTTGTGTGTGTGTGAAGATGTGTGTGTATATGGGTGTTTCTGTGGACACTTCCGGCCACTAACTTGCCTACTAACAATCCACATCCAATTAAATAAAATTTTCATAAAAACGAATTTACAAAATTACAGCTTTAAGCATTACTTAGATTTTCCTAATGAATCCTGAATGAATTGGTTTAACTGCTGTCGTTTAAAATGTGCAAAACTCCTTATAGCAACCTTATAGGCTTATAGCTCCTTATAGGCTCCTTATATTTGCCTTATTCTGTTTCACAAACAAAAATAATTTTCATCAATATGTTCCAGGTCTGCACATTTCACCAGCTGTGTCAATATGCCATGTCCTACTTCCACACGTGATCGCATCATTTCCTGTTTATTCAGCCTAAAGCCAAAGGGGCTGAGCAATCTGATTGGCTGTTTAATGTAATAACTGTCAGACGGGCTGATTGATTGGCCAATATGTGACGATGACTGTGTTCACATAGACTCTCTCCCATTTTCTCTTGCTCTTTTTATTCCTTTGAAAGGCCCCTAAATGCTTCTTTTCAATATTTCTCAGCTTGAGATGTTTATAGTTTTTCAATTAAAAAAGCCCTGGATGGGTGACAATCGGCCTAATGATAATTTTTCTCTGCTGTACAGACTGAGATTTATAAGGCAGTTTATATGATCTCCCAGCTGTTGAGCTGGGTGTGCTGGTCCCACTGGGCTGATGCATCATGGGACAGGTGGGTGGACATGAGATCCATCTCATCTGTAGTGTACAGCTGTAATGCCAAAACACAAAGTGAATCACTCATCACAAGAGTCACAAGAGAATCAGCCCGAGAGTGACTCACATGCTCTTAGTGAGCATTCAAAATGAAGCTCTACCGAATCAAAATGATTTTTACAGTAAGTAGGTTCTCACCTGAAATTAGTCATTTATTAGTCAAACAGAAAAACACTGCCATTATCATTTCCAGTGACATTTCACAAGGAGGAAATATGATTCACGATAAATCTAAATGTGATGGGATTGGATGCTTTCTGCCTAGCCAATAAATATGTTTTGTCAAACCTTTTTTTTATTATGACTGCATTGGGAACTGCTTTTTCCAGAACACTCTTTTGCCACACTTGAGTCTCTAACAGCATTTTATGTGCCAGTCTTTTTATTGGTGCTGCAGAGGGATAGCTTACAGGAATAGTTCATCTAAAAATAATAATGTTGTTAGAATTTACTGGCCTTCATTTCATATAAAGCCCTATAACCTTTGTTGTATTGTGCACAAAAGGTTTTTCAGCAGAATGTTCAATTTTCTCCTTTCTATAAAATATAAGTGAATGGTAACCACAGCTGTCCCTGGTCACCAATAAATGCAATTACAAAATACTGCCCGTTAAAATAAAATCCAAATGAGAGATAAAAACGAGAGATATGCAGTCCCGCCTTAAACTGATGTTCACACGTCAGGCAGATCAAACACACACACAAGCCAGAGAGCCACAACGATTATACTCTTCAGCCAGTCATCCTACATTTACATTCACATTTAGTCATTTAGAAGATGCTTTTATCCAGAGCAACTTACAAATGAGAAACATCATAGCAATTTATCATATAAGAGCAAACAGCACATGCAGTGCCATGATGACGAGTTTCAGGAGTAATCTAGTAGCTACAGAAGCTCAAGCAAACGACAAGATGAGAAAGAAGAGGAGAAAGTGTTTTCTGTTTTTTAATAATAATACATAGAATAGCAAATGTTTTTGATTATTGTTGTGGTTTGATTAAGTGCTCACAGAAATAGTCTGTCTTCAGCTGTTTCTTGGAGGTTATGATAGTCTCAGCAGATTGAGTGGAGGCTGGAAGCTCATTGGCTGTTTGTTCCACCATACATCCTGCTAATGGCTTACTTATAGCTGTTTCTGCACATTAAGCTGGGACAGAGGATGATATACATCAAAGCATAACATTAGAAATATTAAACACTACAAAAAACTGATTGTGATGTTTTATACAATATCTAAAACCTAGAAAATAAAACATTAGTGCATATGTAGCCTATATGTATGTGTTTGTGTGTGCTCTCTAAGAAACAAATCCCATGACCTTTATACTGCTAATGCAATGCTCTACCAATTAAACCACTGGAATACATTGACACCCAGAATAATGTAAACAGTGCAGCACTATGGTTTATTCTAGTTTATTCAACTTTTTTGGTTGTTTGGTTTAGCCAAAAATCACAGGTAACAGACTGGGATAGTAACATGACCAGGGTCAGACTCAAACGTGAGTCTCCAATGAGGACAATATTACCTAGATCTCATGCTGACCACAAGGCCACATTTTTTAACTGTATGATTTATTCTATCATTGACACAAAAGCAGAGTTACATCATATAATCTCAAATTTGAAACTTAGTTACGCATCCACAGTGAATATAAAAGTTCTTAACAGAGCATCAAATATAGTTTCCATGGAAACAAACTCTATAAAACTACGAGTACTCCAGTGAAGAAAAACCTTAAAGTTCTAACAACTGCAAAAGATGATTATAAAGCAGTCTTCTACAATATGAGATATGGAAATATAGTAGAGAAAAACATTGGATTGGTAAAGATGGATTTAACAGCTTAATCTGAGGTCATCTGTGTTTTATATTCAACAAATTCTGGCAAATACAACGCCGTGAATTTGAGAGCTGTGTAATATTTTTGATTAGCCAAACAATAATAGACATGTGGCAGGGCAAAATGGGAAACTTGTTTGGAAACAAACATCATATATGCATTTAAAATTATGCCAGTAATGACAGTATTTATGTATTCACATAAAACAACCAAATAAATAAGCACTCCAGAATTTCAATTCAAAACAATAACCAGAAAAGAGCTCTCAACATTTAAAAATATCCCACGTAAGAACATGACACATTTCAATAGATGGGACTGCAAACAGTCAATAGACCCTCATTTGTCAGCTAGCAATAAAACTCTCATAACCACTTTAAAACACACACTAGACTGATCCAATCAAATCTTATCCAGCTCATCATACAAACTAAAAGCACTTATGTGGAACATTGGGAAAATAAAACCAAAACACAAAGCAAATTAAAATGCTACCAGACCCTAACAAGTGAATACAAATAGGTGGCATATCTCATTAATGTTAAGAGTTCTTGCCAGCAACAAAGCCTGAGAAATTACATACTTAAAAAACAATTTAAGGTTTAAGTTTTGCAATTGAAAAAAGCAGGAGCGAAATTCCTGGAAAACAAAATTAAAGCAAATAATAAACACAAATAAACTCAATAAAGAGAAAGATTGTGTTCTTTAAATCTATACCAAACCTCTCAACCCGGAAAACATATTTTAAAGCGTTTCAAAATTTAAGTAGTCATACATACAAACACACACTTTATATTTAATTACTAGATTCGACTATATTCATTCTCAATGTATTATTTTCAAGCATATTCACTGTAGGCCTACTTCTGCTAACTTGTATTATTTTCATCAAACACTCGTAAAAGCAAGTATTTAAATGCGTTGGCAATATTGCAATCCATCAAAGTCATGACAATAAAAGGTTTATTGTCTCTGAGAGAGAGAGAAAGATTGTTTGTGTATGAGAGAGAGAGAGAGAGAGAGAGAGTACAAGAAGATCTGCTCCAGGTGGGACGCAGTCAGTCGGCGTTATTTTTAAGAGAGCAATGGGAGAGATGGAAAGAGAGGGATAAAACGAGAGAGAAGAGGGAGGAGAAGATGAATGTAGTTAATTAAGATGAGCAGGCAGTGAAGACAGTGCAGAATTACACAAACACTAATTAGAGTCTTCGTTAGGGGGCACAAAATGAGAGCAGCGCATCCATCATCTCCCTTCTGCTCTCTCTCTCTCTCTCTCTCTTTATCCTCCCTTATTCTAGTCTTTCTCCTTCCTGTCTTTATCTCTCAGTGACTGGATCAGCTGCTTCCTTCATTTCTCATATTTCACTGTGTTTAGTTTTTTCTAGTTGCACATGCTGACATTTGTGTATCTGACACAAAAAATCTTTAGTAATTTAAGTTTTTTTTTTAAAACAAAATTCTGTTAAGATTATACACAAAAAAAAAAACGCAAAATATCAAAAGTTACAAATATTTTATATATATTCTTGGAAAGCAATAAGTTTGTTCTTCTATTGATCTTAAATTATGTACCTTAACTGGAATTTCGAAATACTGATACAGAAAATGATAGTAGTGTAGTAGTGTAGACTTCCTGTTTGTGACACTACACTGAGATCTATCACAGTCACATGGTCCCTTTCCTCCAGTCATCATTGTTTTTAAACAGTTTTATTGACTATCTCCTCTCTCCCTTTGATAATAGACTTGAAGAATGTGTGTGTGCGTGTGTCTGTGTTTTTATCCAGTGTCAGCACAATTTTTATTGTTTCACTCGTTCTCTTTAGTCTATATCAATGTGCCATGACTCTATCAGCTCTCCCTCACTCCATTTAACCACATCCCTCTCTATCTGCCTTGCTTTCTCAATCACCCTCATGTAGTTGTTGTTTTCAACTCAACACATTCACATCTTACAAACTCTATTTGTGGTGCTGCTTTCATACTTACAATGCACATTTCAAAATAATCCACTTTTTATATTGTGCATGTGTGTACAGTATCTGTTGTAGTAGTAATGGCATAATGGTTTAACCATAAAGCAATCCTTCTATTTAACAGCTACATTAATGTAATGTCAAAAATATATTCCATCTCTTTTTTTTAAAATCCACGGATGTATCTCCCCAAGTGAGACAAATGGATATAAACCAGCAAACGCAAAGCAAACGGGGAATGTTATGACATGAGTCAATGAGCCACATCTGAAACTATAGATCTTGTTTATGACTGATGACAGATATATGGAACAAATGAGAGATATTATAGCTTCATAACCTCCAGCATTCACAGGCTGATCAGCACCAGCTGGGTGACAGAAATTACAAATCAAATCTGACTGACTGAACAGGCTGTTTGAAGAGAGAAATCAGGACTAAAATTATGTAACTAAGTGCGGTTCTTGCATATGTGCAGTTCAAGCTTTTGCTATGTGAAAGTACAAAAATCAGTGTGAACAGAACAGAGTTTTATATGTTCATGTATGTGTAAAGAAATAACCAGATGAATAACTTTATCCGCACACACGCGAGTTAAACTTCATGTAACAAATTCACTTCCATTAACTTAATTGCCATTCTAGAACTGCTCGATTTCCATATTTAATTTTCTTTAATTACAGTATCTGATTTTTCTAATATGTAATTAGAGAAGTGGCTCTTTTGCAGTTGTTGCCATGGTTTTGGGTTTCTGTTCTGCCGGGTCATTAGATGGTTTAATAGTATTCTTCCTGAAATAGAGAAAACCTTTCTCCCCTCAGAGACATTACAACGCTCAGTATGTAATGTCACATCTCTCTTATGACATTGTAGTCTTAATGTTATGCTTGGACACCGTGGGCTTCTCTCTAGGCATTTATCCAGAAACGATAGAAAGGTTGATGTAGTTACGCTGCAGGTTTTTAGTATGTGTGTGTCTAGGATTCAGTCAGATGGCTCTTTTTTCATTCTGTTCTTGAAGCACCAGGAGGCTCTGTGATTTCAAAGGTGAAAACGCCGGTGATATTTGCAAACGTGGTAGTTTGTGGAAGATGGCGCTCCCTGCGTGGCGCTCTTCAGTGGTGGTTTGCGTGCGTGTTTAGATGTGCTATTGCACGGAGCGTTAGGTTAAATCGCTCTCATCAATGCAGTAGGAGCAGAGAATGAATCTTTACCCGTCTGAGTTTTTTTAACCTCACAAAGTCTCGGATATGATCTGTTTTTCTATTGGTAGCTACGGGCGGCTAAATTGAAGCAAAAACAGTGTGACAGAAATTGACAGAAATACTGATGGTCAAATAACTAGGAGCTGAAGGGAGGTTTTTGATGGAGATAGATGGGTACGATGAAAGGACAGCGAAAAGGGTAACATGGAAAAAAGATAAGTTATGGGAAACAGAAAAACAGACATTGTGACAGAAAGTTTGATAGAAAAGTTAGTCTATTTATTTTTAGTTTAGTTTTTTTCATGTAAAACTTGCAAAGATACAAACATGCACAGATACACAGATTAAAACATACAGTACTGTACAGCGGGAACCAAACATAATATACTACAATAAAAAACTTGTTTTTAACTGAAAGTTTTGGATTAGATTTTGTTAAATTGTTAAGCTGACACTATATTTTGTAATTAACTGTGCATTTAAGTGGTATGGACCACATTGTAGATGATTTAGAGTTAAATAATCAAACAATTTTGTTTATGATTGTCATTAACATTATGTCAAATGTTATGTTATGATTCACATACTGTATACAGTGCATCCTTAAGTGGAATAAAGGGAGTTGTTTTCTTACTGTTTGACCAATCTTATCCATCCTCAACCTTCTGCTCTCATCTCAGCCTCTTCTCATCTTTACCTCATTCTCTTCTCTCTCTCTCTCTCTCTCTCCCAGGATCTTTAGGTTGATTTATTGCTTCTTGTTGGAAAGGTTGGCGTTTTAATAACTCAAGTCCTCCACACCAACGAGGGAGAAAAAATATGAAAAAAGAAAAAACTTCCGTAAGCACAAAATAATCACATGGAACAACTGGCTCTGTTTTCCCTTTTTCCTGTAATCTCTACCGTACTGTATATCTGTGTCCTCGTATGTCTTTTCATGTACAGTTTTACTTGTATGTGAATTAGGTGAGAGCAGAGCATAACAATAATAAAGGTCATATTGTGTCTGTAGAGGTACAGCATGCAAAACTTGCTTCCTTTAACAAAGAACACATCTATATGTGTGCACACATTGTAAAGAATAAACATTAAGTGTTAACTGTAAAGAATAAGTGGTAAATAATTACATAACATTCATTTGATCTGTTTATTCTGTTGATTACATATATATACACATTTGGCAGTGACTTATTAAAACAACTTACAGTTCATTCAAGTGCAATTATACCCTTAAACCCCTCATTAAACCCTACTAACTAATCTACAGGAACAGACGAAATGTTTCACTTCGAACTAACCAGCATAGTATGAGAGTTGAATTAATGCATTTAATATTCCTGTATTTCCTCAATCACCATTACACAACATTAACATCTATGAAAAGGAGAACCATCCTAATAAAAGGCTAAGGAATAAGAGGAGGAAATAATGAAAGGACAGAATGGGAGAAACCAAGAGTGATTTTCAACACTAAAGGAAGACTTTATATAGAGACCAATTATTCACACTGATCATTAGAGAAAGATATCACTTTCACTCATTTACTGAAAAGAGCGAGAGAGTGGGGGAGAAGAGAAGAGCGTAATCATTAGAATCATATCACTTTTCCTCTGTCTCTAATGAGCGAGTGAGAGAGAGAGAGAGAGAGAGAGAGAGAGAGAGAGAGAGAGAGAGAGAGAGAGAGAGAGAGAGAGAGAGAGAGAGAGAGAGAGAGAGAGAGAGAGAGAGAGAGAGAGAGAGAGAGAGAGAGAGAGAGAGAGAGAGAGAGAGAGAGAGAGAGAGAGAGAGAGAGAGAGAGAGAGAGAGAGAGAGAGAGAGAGAGCTTTATTTAATCTGTTTGTGTTGATGGATATGTGCATCTACATCATGACAATTTAAACAAATAAGTAGAGTCATATTATTATGTATCAGCCCATTATACCAATCAACCGCCTTTATGACAGCATAATAATATCGTGTCTGCCCACACACCCCTGTGTGTCAACCAAATAGAATTGGCTTCTGCGCACACACACATACAGACACAATCAAATGCTGTGATTATGCATATAAGCCTAAATCAATCCAACTGCCTTCTACGGTTGCATATTTACATATGCGTGAGCAATTAACAAAGCTTGAGGAGACAGACTTAATTACAAAACATAAATTGGGATTAACAGAAACACAGTGCATTACAGTTTTAATTAAAAATATTCATTATTTATTTTACAAATGCAGGAACAAGAAGTGAAGGACATGAAAAGAGAAAATCTAGATGAAACGAGTGAAGGAGAATTCTGCACCATCATCTTCAGCTTATATCTCGTCCTCCGGCTCTGCATGTGCCCTCGGGGAACAATTAACTTTTACTTCCCATCAGCATGTGCCGCCCATTCTCCCCTAAACTCTTTTCAATACACCCAGTGGCCACGCCCACAAAAGATCTCTCTGGTTTTCTATAAACATGTACCGTATTTAAAACTCACAAGATGGAAAACTGGTCTTTTAAAGTGTAATACTGTATATAATGTCCCCCAAAACCCTGTCCCTAATAAAGACCTAAATCCCTCAGGACCACTCAAATTCAGAGAAGACAGAGCTAGATAAAGGAGTCGAAATTAATTGCCTGAACACTACACTGGACTATGTGCTGACATTGCTTCCCAGCACTGCATGAACAGGATAGGGGTGAGAAAGACATTGAGTAGTTACTCTGTAGGAATTACAGACTCCTGGGTAATAAACATTATGCCCGGCCTATATATATATATATATATATATATATATATATATATATATACACACACACACACACACACACACACACACACACACACACACACACACACACACACACACACACACACACACACACACACACATATACATATATATATATATATATATAGCCTCAGACAGGATGCTAGACACCAACACAGATGCTATAAAAGCTTGTTTAGACACTCCACTCTTGTGTACCACAAGCATACAAACACACTGTCTCTCGGGTTCAGTTTAGCGTGCCCAAGCTGCTATGATGGTTTGTATTGTCTAAGCACTGTAATATCTGAACAGCTTTGGCAGAAGTCGATCTCTGTCTTGAGTAAATACAAAGAAAAAGAGGAGATGGGATAGATCACCAGGACAGCAAAGAGGAGTGATGAGAAAGAAAAAACAAGCAGTGGCCCTTGAATACACTGGGCACCACTAAGAGGTTGCCAAGAACAAGTGTGTGGGAAAATATAACCAGGAAAGACAAAGAGAGAAAGAAAGAGTTGAACAAAACATAATGTGCTCAAGTAATGCTAATGTCATGGGTTCAGTTCCCAGGGAAAGTGTGCATCCTGATAAAAAAAAAAAAAAAAAACATTTAACATTTAAGAAACTTTGGATAAAACACTTTCATTTTCAATAAACATTAAGCTTTAAACTTGACACTTTAAACTGAGCTCAAAAGTCTGATTTCTGTTTCTTTAATCTGTTATCTGTCACCTTTCTTCAGGAGGAACACTTACAGTAGCTTAATATTTTATAGTTATATTCTAATCTAATCATGACAAACTATAGATTAATGGAAAGGTATAAGACTCAAGAATAAATATCTGACCAATTATCATAAAAATAAACAAAAATAAAGAAATGTAAAGTTATTTATAAAAATGTTTTAAAAAATAGCTAATATCTAAAATTTAAAAAATTGTTCGGATCATTTTCCGAACATTTTCATGTGTATACTACAACACTATCCACACTACTTCTATTTGCTGTCAATTCCGCAAAATAAAAAACATAATTGTAATATACTACCATGAGTCTGGATGAAAGCTGAACTAATCATCAGAATGAGAACGAGTGCAGAAAATTTTGTTTTTATTATTCTTCATCTTTTAAAAAAAGACATTCATCTTTCATGTCATACGCAGACAGGTGTTCAATATCACACAATCGCATTTTCATATTATTCACGTTGTTGTGGGTCTCAGTCTGTGTTTTGTGTGTACGGGGAAAGAGACAGCAGGCAAGAGGCAAAGAAAGAAATAAAAGACAAAGATAAAGGCATCAGTCAGTACATAAGATGACATACTGAGTTTCAAACAGGATAGATGGAGCAGCAGAAAATTGAAGGGAAAAGGGGGCGAGTGAAAGCCGAGGGGGAGGTATGAAAAAGGCAAAAACCACATTTTGTAAACAGGTCTCTATAGTAACCAGTGCATAATTTGCTTGGTGGGAGCGAAAGAGGAAAAGAGAAGCGTTTACCGTCTCGGCTTGAGCCCACCACTGTAATTACCCCTCAGAGAGAGCGAGAGAGAGAGAGAGAGAGAGAGAGACGAGAGAGAGAGAGACATGAGAAAGAAAAAGTGTTTGAAAAGCATAAAAGCAACAGCTCAACCTGAATGCCCAACATGTCGCTTGCTTTTATGTGTGTGTGTGTATGTGCATTTTGTGTGTATAGGGCAGGTTGTAAAATAAATGAAGGGACAGTTTTGTCCTTTTTTGCCACCCTCGCTGGTCATTTACGTGAACAAAAGCTTAAACGCTCTCACCTACCGACACAAACACATCCGCACATGTACAAAGACACAGCTCTGTTCAAAACACACACGTAAATAGATGCTTTCAGTCACATTGTGTTTGGCAATTAAGTGCCAACTCGACACGCTATGGTACAGTAAGCCAAAAATGAATCAGGTCATAAACCAGTCCCATCACAAATCTCTTTTGTCCTTGCGATCACTTTTTGATTAAATTTGAAATGTATCAAGGGCAGTTTAGAGACTAAAAAGTGAAAAACTCTCTCTCACTCCCTCGGAGTTTGCATGTGGGCAGCCTAATTAATTGAGCAGTGCTTACTTTTGTGTGTGCGGTACATGCCGGTTGAGAGGAAAGTTAATTATAGAGGGGAGAGTGGTGTACAGCCTGCTTGATTACAGTACAGTGGATTGGGAAAATGTGTGTTTGTGTACATGCGTGTGTGTCTGAAGCTGTCAGTCTGTGCCTGTACAGATAACAGGATTAACTCTCCCCTGACAGTATGAGTACAACAGAGACAGAGAGAGAAACAAGAGAGAAATGAGGAAGGCGAGGAGGACATAAGTGACATTGATAGGGCTGAAGGATTTATGGGGAGAAAAAGAAAAAAACCCTCTGTTGTCATGTAGGAGACCCATCACTTACCCCGTGCTTTACTTCTGCTGGCGGACTATCATCTGTCCTCGTGCTCTGTTTGCGAACGCTGAAAAAAACAGGAAGTGGGTGAGGTGGGGATGAAGTTTTGATTGCAACACACATCAGAGAGGCTCCTGGAGGAGCACAAGGTGACTGTTCTCCGTTTAGCCCTGATTCTTAATTACCGCAGCACTGCTGAGACTACCACACAATAGCCCAGACCCGGTCCACCTGGACCATTGGCACCCAGCTCTTCATTTATAAAAATCTGAGCGCTGCAGGTATGACCTCCACAAGGGCTCTCAACCATCACAAAGACCTGGATATATCCGACAAGTCTGTGATCTGAAGGCCTAGACTGTACGTGCTGTTATCACACTGCTTTATTAATTAGATAATAACCAGGGTGGCCAATCCAGGCCTCTGTGGGTGAGACCTCTTGTGTAATTATCCCATGTTCGTTAGGGAACAAGGGACAGCGAATCCTCCAGAGGGCCAAATCACACAGGGGAAGACTCCTCTGCACAATCATGTGATATTAATGAGACGCCCGGTATTGCCATAGAAAGAGGAAAGACTTAGAAGAATTAGCGTAACCAAATATACCCACCGCCGTGTTTCCCACCGTCACTGGCGAACACTATCCACCTGCCGGCCGGTAAGAGTGATGGGACTGCTGCACCGCTGGTTCTACCTCTCGCGCATTACTCATATGTTGGACCGGTAATTTAACACGCACAGATAATAACGAGGGACCACCGACTGCTGGCACACATGGTGGCCACGGTGATTACCGCCTGAACACGCGATCTCCCGGGAATTCTGTCGTCAGCAAGGTGAATTAATTTTACCTCTCCCTTACCTGTCAACACGATCACACGTACAGTCCACATGAGAATACCAAAATCTGTAAACTCCCTGTGAGACAGAACTAGAACTCCCAAAGCACACAGCAGTGCTCGCTAGGGAAATGTGAGGACAGTGGTGCACTTAAAATCATAAAACAGACAGAAATCGGCTCATATAAAAAACGAACAAACACAAACTGAGGGACGAAGGATGTACGCTAGTGCGCATGCGCTCCAAATACGTCTCATTCCATGAAGTAAGGATCATTTTTCTTTTTAGAAAATGACTAATTTTTAAAGGCGACAATTAGAGTGTGTAACAACTGTAGAAACTTAGTCATATTCAGTGGTATTTAAATTAATCTGGTTAGATTATAAAACTAGTTATTCTAGTTAAGCAAACATCACTTGATGAAAGGCTAAGCAAAAATAATTTTAAGATTAGAATACCAATACATTTGTCCACCCTGAAACTATTTATTACAATAAAACATTATTTTTATTGTACATCATCATCATCATCATCATCATCATTATTATTATTATTATTATTATTAAATTAACTACACCAGTGTTTAAATTAGTATATACTATTAAATGTTTAAATGTTAAATATTATTGTATATTTAAATATTAAATGTTTAAATAACATTATATACTATATGTTTTTAATTCATGGCCCAATGATGTAGAAATGTATTTTAATATACACTAGAATAATGTATTAAACATACAGTGTTAATGCCCAATCTTTAAAGTACATTCAGCATTAGTGTATCTGCCAGTCAGCACACCTTTAAAACTATGGAATGTTGTTTCCGCCCCTGGAGTTCACTGATTGGTATAAAGTTTTATCAGCCACGCCCTTGCGTTCTGCGTGCAGCGCGTTCAAGTCACTCCTAATCACTGTCAACTTTCAACGGCCGTGATTGAGAGCGTCCTGCGACCACAAACGTTCCCATGTCTTTCATTCCCATTGTTTAAAAGTCTGGATGATTATCATACTCGGATCTCATGAATCAAAGTTGGATTTATATTTCAAGAGGAAGAAGTTTTTCTCTGGATGAGCGTAAAGTGGAATACTTTCCCTGACGAGGAAATAAACTTCGGCTGAGTCTGCATGCGTCTGGAATTCAAGGAATCGCAAGAATTTGACTTGATTAAGAACTTTACTCACCTTAACATATGTTTTGTAAGTTTTTTATAAACTTAACCATGCAGCGCCTCACAACTTGTTGCATTTAGTAACTAGAACATGTTTCCGTTCTTTATTAAAAAACGCTGAGAGTCCCAAACAGTTTTGTTTTCACTTAAGTTCATGACTTTAACTGGATTTTAAACTTTTTAAACTCTGAGTCTTTCATCAGCAGCCCACAAGGGCTTGGTCCACTTTAGTCATGAACATGCCAAGGTGCTCTGGAGTTTGCGCTTTAATGAGACTTCTGGCGCTGTTTATACACATTTTATTAACTACAGCGAAGAGACACGTTATATACTGGAACTCTACAAATACGAGGTAAGATCAAAATAACATTTCACGATCGTATCGTTTTGCTGACTGTTACCAATTAACCTCATTACGCGATGGCGTATCTGTGCGTAATGCAGCGCTTCAGTGGGCACGGCAGGAGCTCAGCCCAGTGCTGACATGCATAATGTGTGTGACTAAGCCCAAAAGTGTTCTTACATTTTTGTCTCTTCTTGTCAGATGCCTTAAAACACACCTGTACTTTACATTTATGCATTTGTCAGAGGTTTTAATTTTGTCCTCTGTGAGTTACAGTGCATTCAAGTTTTGCATTTCTGCAGTAGGCTGTGTGAGCTGGATTCAAACCCGTGACCGGTGCGCTTTACCAGTTGAATTACAGGACACCAGTGTTGATGGGTTTAAGTGTGATAATGTCATACTTTCTGTTTCACTGCATCTTCAGACTTTCACACATTTATGCCTTGAAATCTACTGTTGTTTATACAAGTAAACTGATCACTCCTGGAAACACACAAACAACCATTTTCTCAGTAACCTGTTTTAATTGTATCTGGGTTCCAGTGTTGTTAATTGGGAGCAAGAATAAGATTAGGGATTTTATATATAATGAAGGAGAAATTAAGTACATGGTGTAAAATCCTTTGCCTTCCTGATCTTAACAGTCATGTGAACAGGTTCTCCAGGTTTGATCAGTTAATGTTGAGTTTAGGAATAAATCACTGTTAATGATGTGTGCCTGATCAGCTGTCTTCCTGTAGTTCATAATGGTTTTAATTGGCGTCATTTGTTAGACTGATGGTTTGCTCACCTGCCACTCCAGGTGTTATTTCAGCATGGATTGGCTGTCTGACTTTGGAACACCTTCAGGGCCAGATGTGCTCCACCGGTATGACCTGTACTGACATTAAGGCTGTCCATGCACTTCTGTTTCAGAGACAGGATTTTTAGTGTATTATTTTATGTACACATAAACAAGTTGTTAAAGATGCTTAAAAGCTTGTAAATTTATCCTCTGAGAAAGAGTTAAAGGTGTTTTTAGATATGTTTTATGGTTTGCTTATTTTATTTATAAGATGCGCTTAATTGGATGTTTTCATTAGGGGTGGGAATCTTTAGATACTACACGATCCGATTCCATTTCTGGGACTCACGATCCGATTCCAAAACGATTCTTCATATAATTTTTGCAAATATGATAAATTTGCATTTTAAATAAATAAAGACTTTTTATGCTTTTTGTTTATAGTTAGAATCTCTTTGGCAGTATTCCCATCTTGAAGTTTAATTTTATTGCTTTTATTTTAACAAAGTTATATTCAGGATGAACAAGTTCTGACATAGAATCGATTCTGAATCTTTGAGAATCGATTCAGAATCGTTAGAGAAAGAATTCCGATGCATCGATTGTCTTCTCCCACCCCTAGTTTTCATACACATAAACCAATATGCATGATCATGTTTAGTCCTTGTGGTCATGTATTATCACAGATTTACTCTGATGTGACTTCCACTACACGCCATCTTTTCCAAACACAAACTTGCTCAGTGTCCTGCAGTGCAACCCTGCAAACGATTAACACATTGCACAAACATTGATTTTCTGTTTACACAAAGTAGTGCAATATAACCAGATTAATGAGGCATGGTCCTGGACACATGAACGCTGCAGGGTAGTCATGTTTTATTGCATCAATTCTTTGTAAAGCGTGGGGGAAAGCTTTCAGAATAATACTACTGTAGGTCTATCTAGCAGGGAGTCTAGTGTGTGAATGTGATATGTCATATTTACTCCTCCTTAATCTACAGTCCTGCCTTTTCTGTTGCAAGTGAACTGTGAACAGCAATGTTCACAGTTTATTTATCAGTTGATGTTTGTCTGCCAGGTGGATAAAGCATATAACATGTTCTTCTTATCTGCCACACTCGTTTTCCCGACTCGTTTCTTTGTGTTTCTCAGACTCTTAACCAATCTGTTTCCAGCCTGATGCAATAGCTGTGTGGAGGTACAGCAGAGATGTCTGATTAACCTGATTGACACGACGGCATATGTTTAAATGGCAGTGATTTTCTTAAACATATCTGTGATTTTAAATGTTTATCTTTGTATGCTTGTGGTTCTCTTTGTGTGACTCACTTACTCAACAAGTTTGGACACATTTCTGATAATGTGGAAATGCCACAAGCCTCTTTCTTAACCCCTCCCTTTTATCTTCAGAAGAACAGAGTGTATTTATTGTTCATTTGGAAATAAAATACAATTGAAAGTAATACAGTTTACTTGACGATGTACTCGCATAGATGTTAATTCATGCGTACAAGTGCATAAAACCCCCGCCCCATGAACGCACCCCAAATACAATGTTTTCTCATTGTTTCAATGGCAATGGGCGGGATCAAACTTCAGCATGGGGGGCGAGAGGAGGGGGTTGTGGACGCTCACATGCAAATTTAAATTAAGGCTTGAAGATCAACTGTAATTTTGCTCAATCAGGCCTGCCGTGATTGGACCTATAAGCACATCTCATTCTTTGTGAGGACTTCCATAATTCTCAGATAATGTCCCTACTACTTTTGTAAATCATTAACTTGAAGGACCTGTGAATCGTAATCAACAAACCTACTCAGAAATAATCGCTTTCTGGCTTGCGTCGTGAGGGAAGTAAAACGCGAACACCCTGCTGCTCTCTGTCTCACATGCCGGTTATTATGTGGTTGACTGTATGGCTTAATGCATCATACTGGATTGTATAATTATCCATATAAATGGAACTATATTTACTTTGTTTTCGTCTGCCCCTCCCAGCGTCTGCCTGTAACGTTCAGTAATCTGCAGTGCATTGTCGTGAACAGACGTTTTCAGATAATGTAGATGACCCCAGAAGTAGTTACATAAATCAACAGAGAATGTTTTGCGAAAACAGGAAATATTCCTCAACCTTGTACTCGCCAACCCCAGCGTGTTTATCGCATTTTTCCCTGCTGTGTAATTATCAAACACATTCCAAGAAATACTTTTATCAAAACACCTACTACAGCTAGTTCTCGTAGTCTTTTTTTAATCATTTGTCTCTCTTCGGTATTTACATGGTGGTCCTTTTGATGGCACGGTTATGACTGTCTCCGTATTCTTCTTGTCTTTACATACTGTATGTGATTTAAAAGTGCAGAAATGAAATTACTCGGTTTATAATTCGGCATCTTTCTGGAGTCTTTCCTTTGCTCAGTGAGTCTCCTATCTGTGTGTACTGTAAAGGCCACCTGGTCCACTGGGCACCAAGAGATTTTGGAGGCTCATAGAGTGACTTTACAGACAGACTCTGCCTGGTCTGTGACACATGGCTGGTTCCCAAATCGCTGCCCAATCAGTTGCTTCGAAAAAGCCTCCGTTGATATGAGTTGATGGGCAAAGCTGATGGATAGAGCTTAAAACGGATGTAATCTTCTAAAACGAGTCTTGAGCGCTGGAATTTGGCCATACCTGCCAGGGATAACCTTTCAATCTACCTGGGAGAAAGTCATATTCCGTCACCTGTTTAATATTGTAATTTAGTGATTATGTGAGGTTCAGATTTGTCTGTGTGATTGCATAGTAGCGGCTTTCCAACTGTGCTGCTGCACACAGCGAAGAGAGACTTTCTATATTTTTGGCCTTGCCTGGATATTTTTGCTAATATCCCCCGTACAGATGTTATCAGCATGTACACTCCATTATCTCACACCTACACATTGGCCAATAGCGCTTCTCTCAGCGTGACCACATCAATATCACTCACCAGTTTCCTGTCCTTTGCATGACTGCGTGTGTATGTGTGTGTGCATAAACTGTTGCATTATTTTAGACAGAGTACTGTATGCTGCTGGTCTCCGCCAGTGGCCTGAAAGTGTCTGTTCGGTCACAATAAATGTTTTACAGATGAAGTGTGTCATTTTTTCAATGTTAAAATTCTTGCTCGGTTTAATGTGCGGAGGTTGCCGTAAGTAAGTCATTTCATTTCCCTAAAAGATGTGGGATGCAAAATACTTCTTGCATCCTAAATTGCTTACTTTCATCCTGTGTAGTATGTGAAAATCACCTAAATAAGGCGTATACATTGTTAGCATTCAAAACGGTATACAAGAAATATCTATGCATTGGATGGCATAGGATTAATCTGTGTATTTTTATCAAAATTAACAATTGTTAGTGCATCATACTGTAGGTAAATTAACATTTGGGTCACATGACAATGAAAACATTGTGGATGTAGAATGTCTGGATGGTATGCATATGGCACCCACACATACTATATAGAATGTACTGATTCAAGAAGTACATGTACATTATTTAAATGTAATTCAACACAATAGAAACATTACAAAATGAATTATTTGTACTACATAAGCTGCATAACTGATCATTGCATGCATACTTCCAGGTCAAGTTCTGTAGCTGTAGTCTTAAGGGAATTGTTAACACCAGAGAGTATTTGATGAGGAAAGCAGGGATGGTGTGTGCTGTAGACGTGACCGCGGCTGAAGATTCTTAGTTGAAAACCGTGTTTTCTTTTTGTTTTTTACTGAACTTAACCTCAGGGTGCCCTCCTGAAAACACCTCTAACTCTGTACTAGGTGTCAATACTTCAGTGGGAAAACCGAATTACTGAGGGATATGGGGGTTTTACTGTGTTTGTGAAATCACATTAGCCTGGCTGGGAGATATTGCGTTTCTAGCACTGCCTGTTGCGAGGGATCAAATGCAGACCGGAAATCTTATTGTTTAGGCTTTCAATATTACAAATGCACAATTATGTTTAAAGAAAAAGCTACTTTCTCTAGGGAAACGCAGTGCACACAAATATACTGATGCACACACACACATTTAGTTTCCTTTCTTTCCTGTGTCAGGATGTAAAGAATGCTCTCTCTCTTTCTTAGACTTTGATCTTGATTGGTGTCCTCCTTTTTTGCTGCTAATGGCCATGTATTATCTGTGAGACAGGGAGAATAGAAGTGTCCAGGCCTCATACACGCTTTAATTTTGGCCTTATATAGACCTGTGCCTGTGATCTCTTGTGATGTCTGTGGAATTCCAACACTCTCTTTTACCTTTCCTCCCTTACACCATTAGCATCAGTTACTCATTGCCTTTTCCTGTTTTTCACCTGCATTGTTCTACATTCCACAATCATCTGTATTGTGGTGTGATTCTTCATAATCATGAATACTTTTTATATTTTTACAAAAAGCCATTTGTAGTTTCTAGTTTCTTTTTTATCTTCTCGGTTTCATCTAGTTTCTTTCTGTGTCAAATACAGATTTTCAGATACAGATACAGGCACACTTGCAAAACAATGTAATTTTCATTGGTTTTATTATATAAAAAAGTTTATTCTTAACAAGAAATTATGTTCAAATTCAATTAAGGTTAAACCTAAACAGGGTCATAACATTTACAAATTTCTGTGAGATCAAGTCGGATGTATTTTACAAGGTGGCGAATTCGTATGATGTGAAAAACATGAGATGTGTGAAAAAAACAACAAAGGCCTAACATTCTGCGGAGAAGACAAAACATACTAAAATAGAGGAATGAGATCATACAAATTAGCCACCTCATAAAATATATACAAATTTCCGTGAAATTTTGTTGAATGTTTCACAAGTAGTAAACTTCTGTGAAGTAGATTGGTAATTGCTAAGCAGTAAAAAAAGTTAATCATTTACTAACCACTGGTCTCATTTTAAAATTAGCCTCCCTACCTAGTTACTTATTTACCAAAGACCAAATCATATTACTGTTTTATTAGTTCTTATTGTTTTGTCGATAGTTATATAGCTGTAATGTACTCTGTAAACCAGTCAGGAATGGCACAAATAAACGACGCTTTTAGTGAATGGGCTCTTTCACCACAGCATCTCTGTGTGAATCTATTTGTGTTGTTTATGAACAAAATTAATTGGCCACTAGCTTTCATGTTATTTTATGTGGCAAAACCTTTAAATATAAATATGTTTTATGAAATACCGTAGGTAGACGTATAAAGTCCTGCACTTGGTGTCCTGTGTGTTTTTGTTAGCATACACATTGTGTGTGTCTGTAGTGGGCGTGTGTTGATTTGTGGTTTTGTCTGTTATCTTCCTGTCAAACCACTTTGTATTCTTATCCACTATGGCTGATTTTCACCTCACTTTATCTTGCAGCTTTGAAAGTAGCCATTTGCTTTTCTGATTCCTGTATTAACCCCTTTAAACATTTACTGACATGCATTATGGGTACAAGCTATGCAATGTACTAAATATTCACAGCGTATCTCTGTGATTCTAACAGCTAAATAAAATCAATCGAGGTTGTGAATGTTACAACTTTAAATTGTAAAACTTTAAAACTTCATTTTTAAATGTGTTTTTCCTCTCTAAAGGCTGTGACGGCGCATCAGATTTGCGTCTGCTTTTTGCCCCGTGACTCACAAGTATGAGACTAATCAAACAGAGTTAAGTCTAAAACACAGTTGTCTGATTTCAACTTCAATAACAGCATTTGATTTACACATATTTTAGAAATTGCATTTAGAAATATTGTTAAAAAGCTGGAAAATATCATTTTTATAATTGTTTGAGCTACTGTACATCATCACCCAGTCCTGGACAAACTCATGTTTCATTCTGTCATTCATCCTTCCTGGGGGGGTTTTCCGCTCTTCCCTCCCTCTTTCCACCATCCTTTCCTTTCTCCCGAGAAGGAAAAGATATATTATGCCCATACTGAATGGGCAGAAAGAAGGAAAGCACATTACGAAGGGATGGCAGGGACAGAATCGACAGCGTTCAGCTCTTGAATTGGCAGGGGAGCCCCTCTGGGGAAGAAGGGGTGAGGAGAGGGAGAGAGGAAGAGATGTCAGCGGGTATTACTATCACTGTCACTGTGCGGTAGTGGAGAGAAACACCCTCGTCATGCTTACTTACCCTAAAGGGAGGACATTTGGGGAATAGTGCGTATCATAAAATTACCATATTGTGGGGTTTTGTGTATTTGTGTGACATTTATGTGTTTACATTTATGAGGACTTTTTTTCTTAAGCAAGCAGTAACTAATGCATACCTGGCCTATTGTCTTTTTAAGGGATGGCTTGAGCAATGTGTGTTTTAATGATTCACATTTTGTGGGTCAGTAAGTGTGTGTGTCTCTCTGTATAAGGGTCTAGATTGGGATGCATAAAATCTTAAGTATGTCACTGAATCTTGCACATAATTTGCATGTTCAGTGTGACAAAGCCTTGTATGTGTGTGCGTAGGATTGTGTGATTGTACCGGTATGGGTGTGTTGATAAACACCTCACAATAACCGTTTTAGTTGCTTAAACCGGCATCTCACGATACTCCGGTTATTAAACAGATTTGTTGTCCCTGCGTGGAAGCGGAGCGCAATCAAAACAAGCAGGGCTGATGATGACTGGCTCCTATTCATCCAGCAGGTTGGGCGGTTAGTACATGTATCTAGAACACACAGAACAGATTTCCTGCAGAGCCTCCTGTATCGTTTCTCATATGCAGAGCAGACGTACCATCATTATTGTGGAGAGTGCGGAAGCAAAAATTATTCCAAAAATGATATTATAATACAGAGCTATGTCTGTGACTATACAGAAACATATATCTTTTCTATGTGTTTATTCAGATTTAGATAAGAAATCTTTTTATTTGATACAGCAGAGAGGGAAATTTAGGACTTGAGCTTGCATCACATAAGCGCCGCAGCAGTGACATTTCTTTGTTTAAAGATATATATTAATTGTGTTCTAAAGTAAATATGGATTTTTAAAATAAAACAGGAAAAAAAATCATAATTGGATTTATTTTGTCTTTGGCCTATTCTGTAACTTCTTTTTCATTTCCAAGTAACGTCTTTACTATTAGATGCACAGTAATGACTAAATCTGCTAATGCTTGTTTACAATAATCAGTACAGTATTTCCGTTGATCCCCGCCCACGTCTTGGGGGATAATCAATACCCATGCGTGAATGTGTCCTCTATTTCTCGAATCCTTTTCACGTCCCCGCATGCAAGTATGAGGTGACAGCTGTAGTTGCATTGAAGATGCACCTCCTGATGGTTTTTGTAACGTTATCTGAAAGGACAACGCCGGACTGTCTCATTGTTCTTGCAGTAGCTGCTTGTCTGTAATCCTAAATTAAGTGGATAATTCGCTCGCTGCATGTGGCATGAGAGAAGCCATTGCTACACAACATGTGTCCTCCTTGAACCCAGCCTGGCCCCGCCTTCCCCACGTCTCTTCTGCTGTTCAGTATTGTGTGGAGCGTTTAAAAGCGTTTTGTACTTGAAGTGCATCCTCCTGTTTACAGACAGCTACTGGTGGCCCTGCTGTTTCACATCGGCCAGCTGCTTCTTACTGATACTGAACTGTTTTTTTATTTGGGACAGTAACTTAAGTATTACATTGTGTATAGTAATTAAATTAAAGTAAATTGCTATACAATTTTATTCTTATCCATAATTATCTGACTAACATAAAAGTAACTCTACGTCACAGTTTGCCATGTCTAGATTTTCATGACGTGTGGAAAAGAATCTGTACAGTCATTTTCACAATTTTTCTATTGGGGTGTATACAAGGTCTAATAAAAATACTTTTTTTGTAAATTATTCTTATAAATAGATCCAGCTGTTTTGAAGCTGTTCTGTTTTCATTTTATTTTCCTTCTGTAAAAATAATTCTGATAATATTTAATATAAAAATATTAATACTTTTAATTATTAATTAATGTAGAGTTAGGTGTATGGCATAGGTGCTACATTTTATAATTCAAGTTCAACGTGTGGTTTTGTGCAAGTCGTTTTTTCAGTCTTTTGTAATATACGTGCGTAATGTGGTGTGCGAATGCTGCTTTTTGTACAGAGCGGGTTCTGCTCTTTTGTGCGGCCGGGGCCTTTGTGACCTGAGCATGTTCAGAGGTGCCTGGCTCTCCTCCGACTCCGTGCCTGGCCACCGCACCACAAAGCTCAGGGCTGCCAAGCACCAGCACTCTTTTATGCCCTTTCAGCTGAGGAAAAACCAGTCTGAATTTGAATTTGAAACGTTTTGACAGAGAAAGATGGAGAGGAGGGGCTGAGGGAGAGATGGAGAAGGTTACCAAGACACAGAATGGGATGAGAGGGAAGGAGCGAGAGAAAGAGAGAGAGAGTGAAAGAGAAAGGGCAGTTTTGTCCCATGAGATTACAATGCAGTGACCGTGAAAGTGCTTAAATAAACAGTGTGTGAGAGAGTAAGAGCGAGCGGAGGAGAGACGGGCACTGGGAAATGGAGATGAGCGAGTGAGAACGAAGGAGGGAGGGAAGGAAATGAGAGAAAGCGAGGGACGGAAAAATGTTGACAAGAAACTGACTGAAGTCTCGAGAATGACAGAACTTTATTAAAAACCTACAAACACTCAGGGCTTTTGCTGTATACACAGAATGTGTGTGAAAGGGAACGAAAGAGAGGAATTGAGGGCTTGTTATAGCTAACGTTGTGTCCCAACCAGATGTGATGAGATGAGCAAGAAAAGTTGTCAAATTCTGCTCATTATAAAAACATACAGCTTTAAATAAACAAAAAAAATCATCAGATTGGCTGTGGTGGTTTCATGTCATCCAGAAGGGTGGACAAACCATCCTGATTTCATGGAAAACTATTTTATGAGTGATGACTTTTTTTGTATGAATTTGTGAGTGATATCAAAACGCATGATTAGTAGAAATGGTTCATTAGGAATGATGCTCAACCCTTAAACCTAATCATACTTAAATGTACAAGTAAGATAAATTCATTCAAATTAGCCACCTCATAAAATAGTTACTGCTCTAGCATTAACTATTTTATGAGGTGGCTAATTTGATTTATATGAGATTGTGTTGTGACGAACATGCCTCTTGCTGAAAACTTGTTGCATCACGTCTGGTTAGGATATTGCAGTCAATATTGCACAAACTGAAGATTTCGCCTCCACCTGGGACAGGTAAAGGCATCAGTATCCGGACACAAACCTCAAAGTTCACACATCTGCATGTACATGCACAGAAAGAATGATGAAACAAAATTTTAGCATTTTCTGAAGGTGCCTGCTTTTCTGAATTGCTTAAGCAGTCAGAACTAATTAAATGAGAAGTATAAAGCTGTGAGGAGCAGACTTGGAAAGTAATAAAAGTAAGAGATGAAGGAGTCAGGTACAAGCAGGCTGTCACATCACAGGTGGAGGGCTAATGACCAAATGGACTGAAGGAAAAGGGAGAGAGGCGGAAACAGAATGTGCAGAGTTAAAACTCAAGGAAAGTGCATGTGAAAGGGACATGTGCAGAGAAGAGAGGCAAGAAAGAGGCAGGAGTTCTTAGCCTATCAAAACTGTGACCCACTTTTGCAATGATGGATGTCCAAAGCCAACTCAGATTTATCGTTATTGCTTATTTGCTTAGCAGGCGCCCTTTTCAGAGCGGAGCGGGGTTGAACACTAGAGCATGTAACTCCAGTTGCCGCTCGCTCTAACCCACTTACTGTCGACAGCTGGGCCCGCGGACCCAGAGAGGGGATCATCGTGCCGTACGCCGCATACCGCTGCCACAACTGTGATTCTACAGGCAGACACTTGTCCCTGTATGCACTTTACATTATGTATTCATTCTTTGCTTCATTCTGACTTTTTCTTTCCTGGACCTTACTGAGATCCCACAGGAACAAGCGCAGACGTCTGTGTTGTACGGTAGCTAAAGGAGGAAGTTGTATTTAAAGCTAAGGCAAAACGGTTTATAAACAGGCAGAACCATCATTAGTCTGAGGTTTGGAAGTAGCCGGGATGGAGGAAAGGGTGGGGCGGAGAGGGTCTGGCGTGACTTCCAGCTCCAGATTGGCTGACTCCCAGACCACAGCACCTCTGGCCTCACGTACCCCCTGGACACCCACGTGTATGTATTCACATATGTTCATGTGCATGCTATAATGAATAGGAAGGAACTAATTATAAATCATAAATTATAAGCGAGACCTAGAAAGTAGATTTAATATGTAACGGTCAAAAGAGACCTAAACAGTGATGCCAATTGTGTCGTCATGCATAGTATCTCCGCAGTCAAAAGTCTGCAAGAGATTTCAATATTAACTCTCATCAAATTATTTGTGCTGTGCTGTCCACTTTAAATTATAGTCATTTATTTGTCATTTTGCTGTATGTTTCTTTAAATTAATAAATCTGCTATACTGTAAAAGCGCTACCTTCTGACCAATAGCGTTTTTTATTGCAAAGATTCTTTGTCATTTCATTGGATTATACACTTGCCCAAATTGTACCCTCTGTCTCCATGTACCCAAATTGGCTCTAATTGCAGTTCTATTGCAGTTTTATTGGTTTTTCATGAAATTAAAAAAAAATCCATTCACAGTTTTTTGCTCTTGAGGGTTTCGTTCACTGCCTGAAGTAGGTGGCAAGTTCCTTTCATGGTATTAAATGGGTGAAAAAGCCCAGTAAAGAGCCTTAAAATGCTCAGGGTTATTCACTGAAAGCTATTATTTTATGTAGGTATTAACTTTATCTGTATTCAGCAAGAAAAGCAGCCAGTGTCCGCTTTAATAGTAGAGCATCAGCACCAAGGTTCGTGTCGGGGCTGAGAAGGCCATTTGCTAATCTTCCTCTTTCAGGTCCCGACTTACGCACGCACACACTCGCGCGCGGGCACATCGCACTAAAGTCACCCCCTCCTGCTCTTTGTAGTGCCGTGGGTCGTGCTGACTCGCGGTGAAAGGGCCGCTGTGCTAACAGGCAGAAAATAGACCCTGCTCTCCGTTTGAGCGCTGGCCTCGAGAGGCTTTGGGCCGCACCGTTGCCCAGTGATAAACGCATTTAAATACGGGGGGCACACAAAGTCTTCTGCCACCTCGCTAAATGCTAAACACCATCCAAACACACTGCATCCCTTTCAGAGGCATTTACAAAGGTATCTCCTGCAGCTCTGTTGAGGAGCTGCCAGCCTCCACGGCCTGAGCAAACCTGGGCTTTACAGAGCGCGAAAACAGCTTTTCACTCATAACACCACTGCATGATGATCACAGTAGCGTGCAGGTCAATGTGTAACATCTGCATGGAATGCCGCTGCTTAAATCTAATGCATGAATTAAATAAATGAGGTCTGTGTGGTGGTTTATACAGCTAAGGTCAAATATACTGAATTTGGTGGAATTGAGATTTGACTTAAAAGTTCACAATATTAAACATTTTGCTTTGTTTCATTTTAGAAGACAGAAGTCTAGAGTCCATTGGATTACTTTAATGATGGATGTTTGTACTTGTTCCATATAGGAAGATGGCATTAACACATTGTTAAGGGAAGAAAGTCACATACATCTGAGATGGCATGAGGGTGAATAAATTGGTCATTTTTGTATTTGAGAGAACTACACGTTTAATTGCCATGGACTTTTCTACACAAATGCTGACGTTTTCGCAAGCATGCACCTATATTTACAAGTGCATTAGTTAGGAACCAGAAACGTGGAACTTTTTGACATTTACAGCATTGCTTTTACAGCGACTACAGAAAATTCCCATGCGTTGTTTGTTATTAAATGCCACCGACAAACGAAGCAGCTTAGCTCAGTCAGAAGTGTTTATCTTTGTCAACTTGTGCTCGGCGTAAAGATAGAAATTAATATCATCTCTCGAGCTGCAGTGTAGTTACAGCTTTCTACGGCACGAAAGCCTTGTTCTGAAAAATGTTAAAATCAATATCTGAATCTCTGCACCTGCAGAACAACCTTGTTCGGTCCTGGCGAAGGTAACTATGGGTTTTTTGGTGCTGTTCTCTCATCTGGAACACCAGCGATTCGTAACTCAGATCAATCCAAATCCATGAAGTATGTGAGTCTTTTACCCCGTCTGTACCCAGGGTTCAAGCTGAACAAATCACTGCAGGTATTTTTATTAACAAAACATCCCACCAACAATCACATAACATACATTTGCAACACATTACCTTACTGTTTACTTCCTTAACTAGCCTGTTGAAAAGTAAATAAGATCGTGATTTTCTTGGTCAACCGGTTAAGTTTCATCCATTCTGTGCCAGCATAAATTGCTGAGCTAAGCTTTTCACGAGGGCCTACTACAGAATTGTATAAAAAGGCTTAACATAAATGATACACTCTAAATGTGATACACTCAGATTTGTGCAGAAACCCAGTTCCTCAACAGGAAACGCATCACAGACAAACTAAGCCCCTAACCACATGTGGCCCCACACCTGGCGCCTTAGGAGAGATGGAAAGAGACATGCTAAATGTTGGCACCAACAAGGAAGCTTAAGGTCAGGAGTTCTGTTTGTTTTTGTGTGCGTGCGTTTCCTTGTTTTCTCCACTACGGTTTCAACACTCATAGAATAACATCCTATAACAAAGAGCTTGGATCCTGCTTGCCCATGCTGAAAAGAGAGGGAGGGAATGAAACCTAAAGGAGAGCCACACAGAATAACATTTACCAGACATTTACCATACTCTAGAAGATACTGGATGTTCCTTTATACTTTTATATTATACTTGGCATTGTTTTTATTGGTTTGAGTAAAAACAAAAAAATCAAATGTTTTCAAGTAAACAAGTAACCCACTGGAACCTGCTTGAGTGCCTCTGCTTGGAAATCACATAAAGAGACATGGAGAGCAGTGCACAGGAAATGCTTGTAGAATGAATGTCATTGTTAAGTGGAAAGAGATTGGGGGAAAAAGGGGGAACTGGAGGGTACCAGATGGCCAGAGTGGGAGGCCAAGTAGGTGTTTGTCTGAACTGCCTTAAAAGTCAGGTTAGACACAACATGGCTCAATGAGCAAACACACAAACACACACACACACAGCCTGAAACGGTTGACCACATCAGAGCTGCGTGAGGAGTTAAGCTCTTTTTGGGCCAGCTTTGGGACTAACACAGGATTTGGGGATGCGCCACATGCTGGAGCTCAGGCTGGTTTATCACAGGAGGAGATGAGAGGGTATTTTTCTGGGGTTTCGTGAGGCAGTTAGTGTGTGTTTTGAATTTGTGATTGTTATCGAAGCCTGTCTTCATCTGACTGGGAATCCCAGAAGTCTTCCTGCTTTTCTGCATAATTTTTCTTATTTAGTATTTACTAAATAATTAAAGAAAAAATTCAACACAAATTTACTGGTTTATGCCTATGGGAGAGAATAGTTCAGATACAAATTTGTTTGCAAATCTTTAACAAATTTACATGTTTGTTTTGTTGAATCACATGATGGAGAATGGTGAATGATTAACTTTTATTCTGTTAACTTAAAAACATTAACAGCAGATTGGGAATTATTGTTGTGATGTCATTCAGACATGTCTCTGTGCATCATGTAACTACTGGTCAGGTTTTGTTTGTGGGATCATTCTTGTTTTGATCTTTCTTGTCGTTTCAGTTTTTTTTTCATAAAACAAATCTGTTTGAAATGTTTTACACCTTTACTATTTTGTTAAATGCTGTGTAATTTAGAAGTATCTAATATGAGTCTGTGACATTTGTAGATGTTAAATGCCCCTCAGTTGTTATCTTGAAAGTTGTTTTGAAAGACTTAAACAAAAGCCTAATTCTGTTTTCCCACAGAGATTATAACAGGCCCAAGCATGAATGCAAACATGAATGTTTATCAAAGTGAAAGTTTGGTTATGTGCATCTACACCAAAGAAAACTAGATCAGTCCCATTATAATTAATGGATCTGTCTACACTTGGAGAGCCCATTGCGGCGACGCACCTTTAGTTGACAGACGCCCCATTTCTATTTTAGACATGCAGCACAGCTACTCGAGACATTTTTCCACCTAATTATAATTATTTTCAAATTTTGTGTGTATAGGTCTGTGTGTGTGTGTTTAAATATACATAATCCACACAATACATAACTTTAACTATATACTGCATGATTAAAATTCATGTATTTAATTTGGCCCACCTGGCCAATGGCCCTCCAGGTAATTGAAGTTTTACACTTCTGCAATAACTTTGAGTTAAAATTCATGGTTGTAAAAACATTTGCATTTGTTGTAACTTGTCGACTCTCCCCCAGTATAGAACACCATCTGGTTAGTGGCCCCAGATAATTTGAGTTAAAGACCCCTGGTGTAAACCTCTTTGTATTTGTAGCATTCCACAGTTGAGTTTTTCACCGTTGCTTCGGTAGTCCTTCTTCAAACGAGTTCTTACAGGGCTACATCTGTAGCGTGGCTGTCAAACTCATGGTGACTAACATGAACTGATGAGAGAGAAAGACGGGCCAAGAGAGAACGAGCTGAGGGTTAATAGTGAAAACGAGGACGACTTTGATACAGGTCATATGCACGTCACATGAAATATTTGTGAGTAAAAAAATGGTGCTTTGCAGTGAAAGGAAGATGGAGTGACTGGATGAAAGACAGCGATCAGTATTGATCAGCAATGCAAACTCAAAAAGTGTTCCTGCTGGAGCTCATTTGGTTTGAGTCCCAGAAAACACAAAAAGTAATCAAATAAATCTTGATTAAAAGCACCTACCAAATTCATAAATTCATTTTTTAGATTTACTTTCTCTTTTATTTGCTCTACTAGAGTGTTTTATTCTGACAGCTGGACTATTGAAAACTTGGAATCTCTATTGTGTAATGAGTGTTCTCTCTCTTTTTTCTCACACTTTTCACCCCTCTCGTCTCTTCTAGATGCCTCTCCGGTTGCCAAGGTCTCTAACATTTTTACCCTTTTGTTGCTCCTCTCTTCGTTTTCTCTGCATCTCTCGTTCTCATGCTGGCCGTTCTCCATGGTGCACTTCGGCTTGGCGGAGCGTGCTAACTCACCTTTTATACCCAAAGCCCTAACCCTTCAACCAAAACCTTCACCTTTCCAAAAACACCTTCAGCTTTCTCTCTCTTAGATGTTTCTCTGAGCTTTGCTCTACGTATTGTCTTCTCAAACCTTTCCAACACCTTGTCTCAATGTATTCTTTTCCATTTCCCTTATTAAAGATGTTCAGATCTTCGGTTGCCTGCCTCAAGGCAGCTCCACATCAGTATGCCCTTTCTTCACTTGTTGGTCTGATCCAGACTTCTCTCCAGGTTCTTTGCCTGCCGAGCCCATCGGAATTTCTGACTCCACCGGCCAATCAGCTCAACTTCATCTTCTACCCAGACCCATCACACACCTCCCACGTTTGTTTCCCAGCATGTTTGTGGATAGTTCAGCATTGTTGATGAATTATCGGGTCAATTTAGCAATTATGTCGCGTACAGTAAGAATACAGCTAGATAGTGTAGCTCTTTTGGTATGCACGCTTTGTCGGGGCTGCTCTGTATTCCTCCACTGTGGTGGTGAAATTGTTCGTGTTTTAATTATTCTCTTTTATAAAGGGATCAAAGGTGCTTCTGGCACGGTCTGCCCCATCTTCATTCATGTTCACGCTTGGGCGTATACACCCACACACGTTTTTTTTTTGTTTTACTATGAATCTGTTCTATTATTAAAACCATGAAGCTCCTGCTGTAATGGTATAATGACTCCAGTTTGATTTAATCACACGCTATATATGTTGTAGACGTCGTATATATCTTGTAGGGTGATCTACTGTGTCTGTGTTTAATTGTTTAAGATCTTCTGTTGTGTGACTAGTGGATCGTGACTTGAAAATGGGTCACCATTGATAGCGTGACAGACAGCAGTGAAAACAGTTAATGCATCTAGCCGTACAGGGACAAAAAATGCATTTCATTTATAACTTTTGCTCATATCAAAGACTGTTTCAGATCACACCCTGCTATATTTTGTTAAAAAAAAATCAACTTTTACAGTAAATTTGTCATCTTGTGTTCACGCTGTCCTGAAGCAAATGTCATTTTAGCACTAGTGCATGCATATATTTTGTAGACTGTAAATGATACATTAATCTTTTGTAAACTAAAAATGATTTATTATTATAATTCAGTGCATCGGATTCAGAAATGTGTCAAGCCGCAGGTGCAGATTTCATCTTGAAGCCGAATGCATTATCAGCGCTGAATATGACTATGATTTCGCAGGGCATTTTTTTTTAGCTTGCCTGACGGAGCCTGACATTTGAACCTTTCTCTGCTGATTGCTTTATGTCTCTTATAGACTCTCTCTCTCCTGCTCCCTCACCTTTTCACTCACAGTAACCTTATGTAAAATTATATGTAAATGAATGAGTCCATTTGCTGGCTTTTAGTTATGTGTGCTATGTGTGAGTGTTGGTTTTCATTGTTATACATGCTTAATTTTAGCTGTCAGATGATTAAATTGCCTTTGTGTGTGTGTGTTAATTGAGAGATATTATGCAGCTAGAGCTGTTGAACACAGGAGCACAATTGAACAGAAGGTCTCGCCCGAGTTACATTTGACTGACTCCTGATCGATTCAGCCTGTCATGGAGATTGATCACCAATACTGTGTCACAAGTATCGATCGGGTCGCTGGTTCATCACTTCGGGGGCTGTGACGAGCGGAGGAGAGAACAGTAAACATATTTCCTGTCCCTCTTTATTGCTCTTTCATCTCCACCATCCTTTAAAAAGAGATTCTTGCTGAGACTGGAACATGCTTCTAACTTCAGCTAAACGTAATTATTGGGTCTCTAAGAATTATAGCAGTTTCTTTAAACTGTATTTTGACTACAGTATAATGCCTGTCTGTGTCTGACACTGGTAAAGTTCAGCTAGGGTACTCACATTTCCATAATGCCATAATTACACATTCCCTCAATTTCTGCTAGCCTAACCTTTTCTGTAGGAGGGTTAACCTGATGAGGCTTAAAAACATACTGCAGATTGTGGTTTTACAAGTTTTGCTGTGCAAATTGCTATGGGTTTGTTTGCATACACTCCTTATTTATACACTCCAATTTACTGCACAATTATTTTCGATTTTTCTATCCTGCAATTTTTGGTTAAAATAAACTAATATCAGTTGTTTAGCAGGTACATAAAAATCAGTGTTCATTGACTTTATACTTTACATATGAAACTGATTTGTAACTTTACTGTTAACTGTCACTGCACATTTTGAGCATATACAGTTTTTTTTCCATTTTAGATATTTTTTTTTTTTTTTAAATCTTTAATTTTTTTACATTTTAGGTATTTTTTAAAATAATATTACATTAAAATTTTTGTTTTTTTAGTTTGTTTATTGTTATGAAAATTAAATCAAATCAGTGATAGTAAACAGGTTAAGCTGTCAGGTTAGATTTTGCAGGAAATGTTAGTTTGACAGCATTTAGCATTTAACCTATGTAAAAAAAAAACATAAAATAATCTGCAATTTTATGTTTCATACAGAGACAAAAGGTACACATTGGAGCTTTAAGATGGTGCATTCCTGATTATAGATTTATTTTGTTTTTAGAAAGCCATTTGATATGTCTTATACATAATTATGCACCTAACAGTTATCCTTTAATAACCAATAAATATCAAATGGCTAATTCAAATCTCAGACATAATAAAAAAAAATGAAAGCTGATTCTCACATTGGTCTCTAAAAGCATTAACCTGTCAAAAACACTGTGAAAGGTCAAATAAACCTAATTTATTTCGCTACACTGTTCATTTATTCATCACTGACATCAGTTATATGAGGAAATTCCTTCATGGGCTGATTGATGACTATTACTTTTTCTTGACAGCTAATTATCAACTTATGGATGTCTCATCACTGGTCAAGCTTGCAGTTATTTGTAAATATGACATTTGCTGTCAGATCTTGTCTTGATGTTGACATGATGGTTTTGGTTAGACGATGATCTTTATTTAGCAGGGGATTGTTTTTGATTCAGAAAGTGGGGTGTATGAACATTTTATGAGCTTATCTAAAGATGACATCAGCCAGTATTTTCTGTGCTTTTACTGTACAGTGGTACCATGGAAATGTTACCGTAGGGATCCATTTCTACTTTATTTAACCTATAAAAAATGTAGTCAAATTAATATTAAAAAATGTTACCCGTTACCTGACAAAACGTTATTACAATGTGTAACTCTTATAATTTACACTGCAGATATTCCAGTAATATTTTTAACTAGGCCACAGACAGTGGGTTATATACCTAGTTTATAGTTTTTCTCGAACTTTTTCTCCCTCTGCACTCCATCTCTCTCTCTCCTTACCTCTTTCACTTCTGTGCTCTCTCTCTCTCTGGTCTGGAGTCCTTTATTAGCCTTTTTTCGTCTTCTCTCTGTCCACCCACTTAACTCAGGATAACCCCCTCCTAGTTTTTCTGCCTGCGTACCTTCTCTTTTTCCCTTTTTTCATTCCAGACTTCCTCTATCGGTCTGTCGCTTCTTTACAAAAGACTCCTGGTGACAGACCCGGACCGGCCGTCTTGCTCCCCACATCCTGTCTTTTCTTCTCCTCCGTGGCCTCCTCTCATCTCTCGCCCGTTTTCCTTCTTTGGCACACACGCGTTTGCAGTGAAGAAAGACCAATTAAAATCCATCTTGTCTTCTTGCTGTCTCCCACCAAACTCTCTCTAGGGCCACTAATTAAAATAGAAGGGCCTCCTCTCTCAGCCTCCCTGTGTCTGTCTCTCCTCTGCCCTGCTTTATAACCTCTTTCCTCTCCATCCTCACCTCCCTTTCTGTCTCGCTTCATGTCCATTGCTCTGGACGTTTTTCCCTGCTCTGCTTTAATTTTTTTTCATTCACTTTAACTCCTTTCTTCTTTTATGTTGATGGTGACTTTTTAAAGGCAGCCGTGTGTAAACAAATGTGTGAATTTATTTACCAACCCACTAAGGGCCATACTATGCTAATTCTTATCTTATTAGTGCAACTTGACTTTTGACTTTGTGTGTGTGTGAGAGAGAGAGAGTGTATATGCATGTGTATATGTGTGTGTGGGGGGCGGAAAGAAGATGAATGAAACTCTTACTAATTAGCATTAAGCCATTATTGAAAGCCACAGTCCGTATCTTGTGGTGTGAATCTTTTGACCTTATTGATATCCTTAGGGTTTCGTTTCCTATCCAGCATGTTGTGCAATTGAAACTTTCATATCATTAAACTTGCTTAATTTAGCCTGCCTGACATACTGTATTTTACAATGACAGCGTTTTGCTTCGTAGCTTTAGGTAGGGTAGTAAAGATGTCTGTGTCATGTTAAAGCATTTGTTTTTCAACAGTGAGTGTGTGAATGATGGCCAACTCTTAATAATATTCCACCGAGCAGCCAAGCAAACACAGATGAAAGTGTGATTCACCGATCCTGCTGACACATCTGAATCTGCTCTGTCCACTTGGAAAAATGCCATTTTTAATGATTGTGGCAATGAATTTCTCTCATGATAGAAATATAACCTCTAACACACTCTCTCCCTCTCTCAGGTTAACAGGAGATGATTACTCTGTCCAGGTCAATCTGAGTGATTATCTGGATATACTGTGTCCCCACTACCCTGCCAGCCACCCGTCGGCCGGCCCCGCCGAGACTCTGGCTCTTTACCTGGTGGCTGAGGGCCAGTTCAGAGGCTGTGTGGAGACTAAAGAGGCCATTAAGAGATGGGAGTGTAACCAGCCGTACGCTCCCTACGGCCCTGTCAGATTCTCCGAGAAGATCCAGCGCTTTACACCCTTCTCCCTGGGCTTCGAATTCCTGCCCGGACATCATTACTACTATAGCTGTAAGTGAACAGTGATGTTGGGCTTTGAAAGTGTAGCTTGCCAACAAGCTTCTCTTAATTTGAAGGATTTTAGCTGTTGCCAAGTACTTTCTTGTTTAATGAAAGTAGTTGAGCTGAACTGAAGTTTCTTAAAGGGTTAGTTTACCCCAAAATAAACATTTTGTCATCATTTAACCTGTATAATCATGTATATGACTCTTTCCTCTGTGGAACACAACAGGAGATTTTTGAGAATTGTTTCAGTGGTTTTATGTCTGTACAAAGGATGTCAATAGGGGCCAATGTTGTTTGATTACCAACAATCTACAGAATTTACCATCTTTATTTGTGTTCCGCAGAAGAAAGAAAGTCATACAGGTTTAAAATGACATGAAGGTGAATAAAAGTGATGAAAAAATGAAAATAAAAATAAAAAGATTGAAGATTAGGTTGACACGTCCCTGTTTATACATATTAAACGTTTCACTATAAAAAAAAATCTGTAAATTTTTTTACTATTAATATTAAATTATTTAAATTTGAATGTTAAATTCATATTATTTACCTTTACTACTAGTAGAGCATGGCACTAGAAACAGCAAGGTTATGAGCTCTATCCAGGGAACATGCACAACTTAAATGCACTATAAGTCACTTTGGATAAAAGCATCTTCCACATGCATAAATTTATGTGTTCAGCTGTAAAAGGAATGATTGGAGGTTTACTTAGAAAAGGAGCATATAAGTCAAAACACGCTTTACTTTGGCCCCACCCTTCTACTCTCTGCTCCGTAGGAGTCCTAAAGAGGAAGGAAAGATGGTCTGTGGCTATAAAATTACTTGACATTTTTTCCTGTTTTTTATAGCTTTGGTTTCAGGCCAAAACTATTCAATTCCCTCTTCGTTCTCTCTCTCTCCCATTCTCTCTTTATGTATCATAAGAGGGTTTAAAGAAGCATGCAAGCTTTGAGAGAGTTGTGATAAAATCCCCACAGTAATGCGCTGAATAGCCTGATGGAGTAAAGGAACCAAATCAAAGGAGTGACACAAAGTAAACAGATAATATGAAGCGTGGAGGGCGTACAGACGGAGGGGTCTTACAGGGCGAGGGGTGGCGGTCAAAAGCGAGAGAGGACCAAGTTTTCTCGGGCAGAGAGAATGGGACCACAAGGGCCAAAGAAAGGGTGGGAAAAAAGAGGAAGAGACAGAAATGAGGGGAAAGTATCTTTACATAAATTATGACAGTGGTGACCGGGACAATAGGGCATTGTTCAAGTATAAGAGTGCATACACAGCACAGAGACATTGTGTCATACTTTACAAACTCACCACTGCCCATATATTGTGTCTATTGTTCACTTCAAAGATTGTGTAACAATGTGTCTGTCTTTCTAATTGTTTAAGCTCAGTCCTGATTCTGAAAACAAGGGATCAGTGTGTCCAATTTAAATTTGTATTTTGGGTCCATTTCGATTCACTCTCATGTGTTTCCAAACCCTTGTGAATGTCTTCTGTTACACAGTCATTTATTTTATATAAAATTAAGATTGTTTAATGACAGTTCATGGTCAACTTAACTTTTAAGCACCACAAGTAAAACAAAAAAAATAACACTTTAAAGCCTCAAAGTATTTCATTTGATGTGTACATAAACCGTTTTATATTATGTGCTGGACCTGCTGTGACCAGATCAAGTCTGCTGTGAGTTGAATGAGTTTCCAGAACAAATCAGTCCGATTTGTAAAGTTCAATCAGCCCAAATTGCAAATTATTCATTCTGATTTGTGGGTTGGTTCAGTTGGAAGAATAATGACTTAAAAGAGCAATTCAGTCTGATCTGATTTGATCTTGTTGCAACAGTGAAAGACTCACTAAAAGAGAATATTTTGTGCACAAAAATATTATGTGGTTTCAGAAAACTTGGAAAAGTGCATACGAGTCATTTAGACTACTTGTATTGTATTACTACTTCTGGTTTTTTAAGCTTTGGAGGTTTTGGTTAAACAGAGATGCGTGAAAATTTTTGAGAAAATCCCCAACTGTGTTTAACAGAAAGAATAACAGAGCACATGTTTGTAACACAGGGGTGAGTAAAAAATGACATTATTTTTGGGTTACAGCAAATCTCTTTCAGACTGAGGCAAATAGAATTTTGTGCCAGTCGAGTTTAAGCTTTTTAAGCTTCAGTTTAAGCTAAAACACTGTTTTGGTGTCTCTGCCGTGACTTTTTCTGTGTTTTAAAGATTTTATTGGTCTGACTATATAACACGGAGTTTACTTTTTGCTTTTGAAAACCAGGGTCACTCTAATGCTATAAATCATAGCGTAAGTTATAGCACATATGTATATGGGTTTTAGAAAACCCAAACACACACACATAGCCCCACTGGAGTCAGCCGTTCTCATTATCGTCAATGTGAAATTACGACGCATGCTAAATGGACGTATCTGCGGTTGTTAGACGTCGGGTTAAAAGCCTCTCTGCCAGATGAAAATGGCTACTGCTGTGGTGTGCGTTACTAAAATGGCTGTTATGGATTTATGGTTATGATTAAACATGGAGCCAGTGCTGCTCTTTAAAACAGCAGAGTCACTCAAGCCTGAATTTAAGAGTCTCTACATCAGACCTGCTGCTCAGATTCTGGGAAGAGAACTTACGATGGTGATGTCTCCGTAACATGGCCGTTCGCTAATGAGGTTTGTATGTGTGTAAACACTGCATTGTAGGGCACGTGTACATGTTTGACCATTCTTTTAGAAATCATGACAAGTCAAACATGACAAAATATACTTAAAATGGCGTTCACAGATGATTCCACTATTTAAATTGACAATTAATCATACTAAATGTTGTTTATTTGAAAATGTAAAAATGCAGAAAAGTACTGTGTAATTTACCCTTAATCCTAAACTAACCTATTAATATATAGGAAGTCATATTTTAAAGAATAAAAAATCTGCTATATTTTGGCATTTTTAAAGCAATATAATTAAAATCCATTCATTTATTTTATTAGTGTTCTGTAACACTGCCCGACTGACCATGTCATGCCCATTCACACTGTGAAAACTCACATTTCAGTAAATGGATTCAGTAAATGTTTTCCATCCAATGAATTTTCATTGTGATCACTGGCTGTCAATTTCAGTTTAGTTGTCACACAGACTATGGGAGATTTTCAGAGATTGTTCATGCGTATTTTCTTTGCCGTATTTAATGTATTAAACATATCAAACAAACAATTTCCTGCTCTGCACCATAATGTCATTTTGATTAGAATATTGGATTGCCATAATGTAAATTAAAATGCTGTAAATTGACTTGCTAAAATAATCCACATAGTAGCGTTTTTTCATAAAATATAAATCTAAATGTTTCTAAAGTCATGCACTGGTTAACTTCTCTGGATTTGAAGTGTTAGTTGCTTCAAACCTCTCAGACACGGGTTATGTTATGGAATTTCGTTGAGAATAAATATGCAGTCATGCCTAAATCAAACCTGTTAGACTGAGATGGGCTGAAAGAAAATATGACCCGCAGGTGTGTAAATAATGTTGTAATGGTGTAATCATGTACAGTTATGAAGTGTGGATGTTTGCGCACAGCCCATCTGACTGCATCACAGTGTCCTTCATTTCTGCATTCGGTCCTGCCGAGCTCAGCATTAACAAGAGCGTTACGGCTCCTGCTCGCGCTAATGGATTAGCCGTTCCATCAGAGTCAAGCAGTCTTTTTATGGCCTTGAGTTATATGTGTATTTGGGTTTTGTTGGAGCAGTCATAAGCATCGATTTGGTGGCAACAAATTTAGATTCCTCTTTCTCTGTTCTAAAGACATCAACCTCCCATTACGCTGTCTTTCTTTCTTTTCTAGCTCTGTCGACGGATGATGGACCCCCCCTCCCTTGTATGAAGCTACGAGTCAATGTGTGCTGTTCGCCCAGTAAGTACATACCTCACTTTATCTTTTTTTTGTCCACACTTTTATCCTTGGGAAAAAGTCCCCCCCCACAAACCCTGTCACGCACACAGATATCCCCCTCTCTCCGCACGCAACCTCTCCTGCCCCTCCCTCTCCTACCTTCCACACATTGGTCTTCATCATCTTATTCTGCCTCTTCTACTAATGTATTCCCTCTTTGCCTGGTTCATCCTTCCATCTTTTCTTTTGTTCCTGGTGTACTTGTGTTGTGCTAAACAGCACCTGTATTATATTCTTATACATAGAAAAGGACAGCACATGATGTTTATTGTAAAATGAATTTTTTTGTACCTTTTTAAAATATAATGAAATGGAACAAAACGAAACAAATAGAATAGCAGATTTAAAACTGATTTTAAAGTAGATTTTTTTTTCCACTTCAAGAAAATATACTTTAAGAAAATATTTGAGGTCTTAGGGGTTCAAAATTGACTATAACTGCATACAGTATTATTTAAAACAAAACCAATGGAAAACAAAAACAATTAAATCCACATTTCAATTTTTTACATTTCTAAAAATCCTGTATTTGTACAAATTTAATATAACCTCCCAGTTAGTTGATTTTCTTTCTTTTATTTTTCTTTTGTTAAAATTATCCCTGAAAAATCTGTGTGTGTGTGTGTGTGTGTGCGCGCGTTCAGCGAAAACTGGCTCTCAGACCCCTGCAGTTATGTTGACCTTCCGCTCGGATTGGCTGATGTGGGATCAGCAGGGAATGCCGCCCAGTAATAGTGGGAATGGCAGTCCAGTCCGTAAGCCGTCCGACCCAATTTCACCTCCCGCTTCACACATGTACATGCACGCACACCAACTAAGGAGCTGTCTGAGTCAATATTTAGGTCCAGCCCTGGCCCCAAACCTGCCTCTTGGCCTTTCAGAGTCTCCTTAACTTTCTGTGTCACCTTTTGTAATAATTCAGTCAACCAAATTATGTTGTTAAAATGTTTAAGATGTTTAGTGAGGCGTCCTACAGGCTTATTTAAGAGATTAAACCGAATTACTATCTCGGCTGGAACGTTGGGTAATCGTTGTTTTGTACCATATGAAAATAAATTTAACAAAAATCTTGAAGCAACTGTATGTAGGGAGATGCTTTGCTCCATTCTGACTGTTCTTTGTGGTCAGAGGAAAATATCTTATGCAATTGATTTGAAATGTTTGTGTGTGATATCTATAGCTGAGAATGATCTGAGGTGAATGATGTTTATTTCAGGAATGTATCAAAGGCACCAGATTTTTTGTTGAAAAGGTTTTTCATTCATTCTGACTGACTGTTACTTTGTTATCCGAGCAGAATGCTTTAATGAATCCGTGGAATGACAACTTTTCTTCTTCGTCTTTGCACATTTTCCTCCTCTTATGCTCTCGCCCGAGATGGTCCATCTCTTTTATCCTCCACTCTTTTCTTTGCCCTCTATCTTTTTCTGTTCTCTGACTGAAACTAATCCAGACTAAACTGTAGCATCTCTGCCCTTCCCTCCTGCTCATCCTTCTCTTTCTAGTGTTCAGTCGCTCCTGGAGTGGCACTAATCTCCCCCACTCTGTTTCCTTTAGTCTTTTTCTCCCCTCCTTCACTTTTATGATCTGTCGTTACCAGAGCAAAACTAATCACAGTCTCATCCACTAGACATTCACTTGGATCCTTCATCTCTTTTTTTAGCTCCGCCCATTTCCTGATTCCTGTTCGTCTTTCATCGTGACCAGCTTATGCATTGTGCTTTTGCATCATGACTAGTGATTGAATGACCCCATACAGAAAACTGATATATGGAAATTAATGTCACATACTTGTACAAATAATCTTCACATAATTTAAAACGTTACAGAAAATATTCTTTTATATATGTGATGAAAATGCAGTCTGACACACTTAAACTTTCTAAATTCCTAAGTTTCGAGTAAAAACATATGGAGTTGTGGAATTGCAGTATCCAATAAATATATACAATTATTTTTATTTATAAAAATTGTTGTGTTTGCTCTATACTTATTAAAGATTAATTAAAATTAATTTTTAAAAAAATAACGTTACGTAGTTATATAGCTGTGAGAAGAATATAAAGATTTGTATTACTAATTTATAGTAATACAAAATATTACTATAGTAAGAATCAACAAATATTAATAACAGATAAAATTATAGTCAAAGTATGCTTGAGATTTTTTTTTATGCATTTTTGCATATTAGAATAAAACATGTATTCCCTGACATGCTGTAATTATCTTTTTTTGCCAAATAATTTTGTCGAATAAATACCTTTCAAGTTTAGTTTTTAATCCATTTTGTACCATACAGCTCATTTTAATAGTTTAATATTGTACAAATACACCCCTCCCCAACATCACTTTTGGCCACTACTTAACAAAATTCGCACATTTTCAATTTTGAAGCAGTAAAAGTGTTTTTTCTGTGTGCTGCATATTTTAAAAATGAGCAATTTTGTGTGCACGTTATTTTTTTTCATTATAATTATTTACATAATCTTATTTTGCATTAAAAACTGTAAAAAATGATATGTATTCACATTGTTTAGGCCTTGGACACGCTTTTTTTTCTAAACCTAAAAATGAGATTTTAAATTAACATCTGCTTTTATTTTTCTCACTTGCGTTCCTTCTGCCCTGAATATTTCAACTCTCTCCTGTTTTACAGTCAGCCCCTCCATCTTTTTAGCATGCCTTCTCTGATCATTTCTGTGGAAAGACAAATGATAGTAGAGGTGTGAGTTGGGAGTTTGTACCAGGGCATGTTTTGTGCAGCTGTTGTTTGTCCCTCCTGGTAATGCTGCAGACTCACTTTGGTTCCTTCCTGTGGAAGGTCTTTTATCTTACAGTCTGTGTTCTGGGTTCTGTCAGACCCAGAAGCGCTAGCCTCCGAACCGTTAGCCATAGCAACAATCCCACAGCGGCAGTCAGATCTGAACCTCAGTCACGCTTCTTTTGCAGTAAGCTCCTGTTTAAAGTTTAATCGAGTAGAGCGCTTTTCACTTAGATCATTTGAGCCATTATGATCAAGCTGATGGGATTCAGAGGACAAAACAGAGATCAAGAATTGTGTCACCATTACAGTTGCTTTCTTATCTGCGGTGCTGGTGAATGCTGCAAGAAGCTTTTTTGTCCGGCTCGGGTGCGAGTAAGTGATTCAAACTTGTGTGTTGAAAGTCTGATATACAGAATAAGAAGCAAATGTTGTGCTTGTTATGGACTGTGATGGATTCCTGCTGTTCATGGAGTGTAACAGTAAAATTGTTCCCCCTCGTGCTCGCCAAAATCTCACATCACAAATCTGTGTTGCAGTAAAATCAGTCCCCTTACTGTACAATATATATCTTTAATATAAAGAGCCAAGCTTCACAAGAGACAAGTACATGGGTGCTTGTAAGAAAAGGTTTTTTAGAGTTATAATCTTAAATTGTAAAAATAAGCTCCCTAATATTTTGGCTTGATAAAAAGAAAAAGCTCCTGGGTCCTCATCTTTCATCCTATTCACTTGCTCCTCTCCCTGTACTTACTCGGGGCAACTTGTCAAAACATTAATTCTGCTGTTGTTTTTTTCGCTCTCTCTCATTCAGGGTCTTACTTACTCCTTCTCCCCCTGCTGTGAGAAACCATTTCAGTCACTTCTACTTTCTCTCTAATTGATCTCTCTCTTTTTCTCCTCTTTTTAACTCACTCGATCCTGCTGTGAGCACATTTCCTTTCCCAATTTCTGTCTATTTCTCTGTTCTTCAGTCTTCCAGCTCTTCAATTTTTTTAACCTGAAAATCCACTCGTTTTTTCTGCCCACTTCTGTGGATACCTCGCCCTCTCCTCATATTCACCTCTCTCGCCTTGTTAGTTTCTCATTCGCCAAAGCTTTTTCCCAAAGCGAAAAGAAAAGAATTAAGCGATTTTGGTGACTTTAGACGGGTGTAGTTTTCTCCACAACGACGGGTGGTTCGAAAATCATACGCGAAAACAAAAGATTTTACGTTTGTGAGTGTCTGCTGTGTTTTTCGTTTAGCTTCGTTTAGCTTTAGTCCACAATTGCAGAAACGTGATGGAGCAGGTTTTCTTGTTTCTCTCTCTCTCCTGCTCGACATCTCTCGCATCTCTTTTTCAGTCGTTCTCTGCGTCATACCATGGCAGCCATGTTTGATGCAGAAAAACCGCAACTGCAGCCATTTTGTGCAAGAAAACAAAAAGATGCCATTTTGTGCGAACATTTATACATTTTCAGTGAAAGTACGAACGAACAGTTTTTAAACTTATTTTGAAATAATCATTTTTCTACAATGTTTTTTGTACAGTTTTTTGTTGGTGCTTATCTTATTTTTAAATAACAATGAGCATACTGAAATAAAAGATTTAATTGGTAATTTTTGGTATATTAATTGTAAAGGTAATTATATAGAAAATATATTTAAAATACTTTATTTAAAATACTAGCCTGTACTATCTAATTAAGAAGCTGTTTCATTTCTGCCTAAATTTACCAATAATTTCAAATGTACAAATATTAAAACAAAACAGTTTTGCTATTTATATAGATATTTATTACATTTTAAAATCTTTTTATTAAAATAAGTTTCATTTGAAAAATATCTATTTTAATTGTGTTACACAGCCTTTGAAAAACAAATAATCATCAGTGCATTATTTTAATGTAAGATTTCAGCATGTTTAATATATTAATATTTTTGATAATTATTTTTTGCTTTTATTTTTAATTATGAATTTAACTGAATCACCTGATTATCATAATAATTGTTATTATAATTCATAACCAAACAAAAATTTGTTGTTACATTTCCTGTTTTTTTAAACTATTTTGAGGAAATTAAAATTCATTTTCATTCTTCCTAGTATTCAAAGATTTGTTTGTTTGTTTTTTAAAGAAAAATGCACATGTAAAAAATGTATATAAAGTGTGGGACGGGTGAATTTATAGTTAAAAAAATTAATGTATTAATATAGTTGTTATTTTTATACACATTTCTGTCTCCTGTGCAGTTTAGTCTGTCCAGATCCCTGTTTTATTATGTCTTTCTCATGTACACACATTTTTAGCAGCATATGTCTGTCTCCTTAGCAGCTTGTTTTTTTAGAGGAAAGTGTATTTTAATAAAAGCATCTGGTATAAAAAAGTCATATAAAGTCAAAATCCTGGAAAATGTTTTTTTTTAGCTGTAAACGCTTATTTTCCTGTCAGATAGTGAGAATTACAGAATAAACTAATTTAAATTAATTTGGGCTAGTTTATGTTATTAGCATATTTAGCAATATTAACATGACTTTTATATTGGGGTAGTTGATAAGTCCTGTCATGTGATCATATATTAGGCCTACATCTAAAACTATATAAAACAGCATTTTGCTCATTCTGTTATATTGATTTTGAGTATTTCATTATCATGATTTTTTTTACATATTTTTTGTCCATGTTTCTCTTCACATGCACTTTTATAATTTTTATCCACTTTACACAGGACTCTAAAATAAAGGCAAAACAGAGATTTGAATTGTGTAAAAACATTTAGAACTTGTATGTGTTTAGCGTGTGTAAAATCTTGGCATTATTTCATGAGCGTTATGTGTCGTGAAAACACATGTATCTACTTTCCTTACAGTTTGTTTTGCCAACACATGTATTTTTGTTTTTGTTCCACTTTATTTTACTGTCAAAATTTTTTTCTGTATCTCTCTCTCTCTCCATTAATCTTTTCTCCATTACTGTATGTCGCTCAGTCTGACCCCCTGCAGATAAAGTGACACTCAGACACAAACACCCCTCTCTCCGCTTTCGTCTCTTGCCGTCTGACCTTCTTACAGGCTGTCGTCTTCCCCTGCGTTTCTCCCTCTGCTTTTTCTCACACTTCTTTCCCTCATCTATTCTTCTGTCCATCTTCTCCTGTGTTTCGCTCCATCACTCTCTCTTTGTTGCTTTTGTGGCTCTTCTCTGTTCACTCTTGTATCTCTTGCTCCATCACTGCTCTTCTTCTCTAAATCTTTCCTTTTTTCGTTCTCCTTTCATTCTTTATTCTCTCTCAGTCTACTTTTTTGTGTTCCTGCTGAATCTTTCATCTCCCTCCACCTTCATTTTTTTGCTCTTTTTTTTTCGTGTGCGACCTTTAAAAGAATTTGCATTAAGGATGTATTTTGGGGTTGCGCAGCCGGCAGTCATTTTTCAGTATGTTTTTGTGTGAGTAATGCTAAATGTGTCTGTATGTGCATTTTTCCTCTCATTTGTTCTCAAGAATGATGTTCCAAGTTTGTAGTTTATCAAAAATGAAAAATTGAGAAAGAGCTTATACCTCACATGTCTCTCTCTCCTCTCCCTCTCTTTTTTTCTATAGCAACAGCTGGATCATCACGACAAGAAGGTAAAAATTTAGTGCCATGCAAGAATTTTGGCAGCCCTTCTATTGTATAAATACTTTTGATCAACTTTTGATAAAAAAAAACTTTTTGAAAATAGTTTTTCTGACTTTTTTCTAACTATTTTAATCCTACTTCTTTTTTGTAATAATAATTTATGAGCTCAATTCATTCTTAAGTACACACTGCATATACTTGTTATATTTAATGTGTCTGCCAATAAAATAAATGTAAATATAATTTTTTTCTTTTTTTCTTCAGCCACAGTAAGACCATCAGACAGCAGTGCGTTTCATTCTGTGGCAGGTGGACGACTTCCTCTACTTCTCATTTTCCTTTTATTCTCCTTTTTCCTCTAATTCTTTCTCCTAAGTCACTTAAGGACAGAACAAGCAATCAATTCCAGCAGATATTTCACCATAACCACTAAATGCTATTCAGCTTTCCAGGCCGTCCTCTACATTACACACACGGACTCCCAATTCTTTCTTTGCTCTGTCATTTTTTGTCCTCTTATTAATCTCTATCCTTCAATTTCCTGTCCAATCGCAGCCTCTTTACTCCTGTCTGCTGTGATAAACGTTCACTCTGTAACTGACCAACACTAATCTACCTTCAAAGAGCTTATCTTACTGTTCGTTTTCTTTTAATCCCTCTGTCCTCATGAGACAGACATTCCTAAACTTCTCTCGTCCTCTATAAGCCGTGCCCCATCCTACTGTACACCAAACTGAGCCAAAGAGTCCTGCTGTATGTACTACTGAGTGAAAGATCAGGGACCAACCTGTGATCACCAAACACATTCAATCCCACCTGGAGTTTTTCAGTAGTGGAAGGGATTAATAACTAAGAAGAAAACATTCAAATTAAGTGTACACTTTTATTTTTGAAAAAAAATAGACTGAAACCAAAGCCAGAATACAGTTACTAGACAATCATCATAATAATAATAATAAATATTTTTTGTATTAAACGTTTATTGTATTGGACTTCTCCAACTTTCATTCCTGGTATTTTGCGGTTTACATTTTGGGAATGAGATGATGTATGATTCATTCCCACACCTGCATGTGCTGGCCACTGTGAGACAGTGATTACACATATGGGTTCACACAAGAAAATAAAAAAAACTACATTTGTTGGTCATGTATAACAAGGCTCTTCTTGCTGTATTATATTGTTGCTGGTGTCCATGTTTTGTGATTGTCTATGAAGTGTGAAAGCAGTTGTATTAACTAGTTGGTAAACTAGGCACTTCTCAGACAACATGACCATTTTTTTCTGTTTTTTGTTTATATTTGTTTTAAAATTTGTTTTTATAGGTCTGCTTTTTCTTTTTTTATGGATATGTAAATTCTGTGTTTATTTGGTTTTACTGAATAAGGGAATAAGCAATTTTTATGTTTAATGGGCATACTTTAAGCAATGTATGGTTTTCCAGTATGAAGTATTTTGTTGATAATAGCAGAGAAAATTATATGCTGACTATTGTTTAATCTATAATTTTAAAAAGTTAAATTATTAGTATTGGTGAGAAATAGATTGTATAAATAAATATCCTGATAAAATTATCCTTATTTCCAGGATAATTTGAGGAGAGGAGAAATGGTTAATCGTGGTTAAGGAAACTGTTTTAATTAATAGAGTAAATAAAAAATAAATAAGGCCATTTATTCCCATTCAATTATAACAATTTAATGTTACTTTTTGTAAGATTTTAGATTTAAAACTTGTGGTAGTTTTTCTGTTATGTTTTTCATAATTGCAATTAGTAGGTGCCAAAAGAGAATAGTTTACAATGTTTTTGTTTATGGTATGTAGGAATGTTGTTTTCTTTGTAATTTGAGTTTCACATTTTTGTGAAGTTGTCGATCATCTTCTGTGAAGATCTCCTGTTTTGGCCATTTGCAAAATGAGCTACAGAAATAAAAATGTTTTTTAAAAAGATGAAAAAATTAAATAAAAAAGATTTATGTCTTTTTTGTAAACCACAGTCCTTTTTCACATGTGTAATATTAAGGAGAATCTGGAACCAGTCATTTCATAAATCATTTAAGTAACTCAGTCAGTCCAAGTAGCAACCTTATATTTTAGGCAACATTTCTTAAGAATGCTTTGTGTCTTGCATGTAAGTAACACATGTTTTAATATGATATATGGAAAACCCAATCATTTTCATTTTTAAATCAATGTTAACATTTGTATTAGAATTGTTTTTTAAGACAAGAAACGTAATTTTGGGATTATGATATTAAATATCCATACTGTTATGTTCTACTTATTTGTTCTACTTGTCATAATGTTGTAACTGTGCTCAAAATGGTATGCATGTAAAAGTTTTTATTTACCCATTATCACTTAAACCTCACACTTCTCTAGATGGCATGTGTGTTCTTAAAATACTAACATAGTCACTAACTGGTGCTGGGCTGCAGTAATTAAAGCATTCAGTGCTACAGGTAAACCATACTTCATGAAACCCACACAGGCTGTTCATATGTATTTTTAGATGTGATTAATCATTATACAACAGCTGACTGTGGTTAAATTTGTGGCTCAGATTTTCTTGACTGACACAGTTATACAATTATTATTACAATTATTATTTTATATAAAAAGTTATGCATATTCAGGTGTAAAAGTCAGATTAAGAAAATCACAGTTAGAAATGCAGTTTCTTTTGTAAATACCATATTCTGAGAGTAAAATTGATCCAAAACTTGGGAGTTTGTAGAAGTGAATCTGAGAAACTGTACAGGTAGTATTTGAATTTGAGCATATTCTGTACACTTGCACTCTTGTGTTCTGAATTGTCAGACAGTCACAAGTGTGAAAAGAGTATAGAATAGAATAGAATAGAATAGAATAGAATAGAATAGAATAGAATAGAATAGAATAGAATACTTGTGTATTTGTACTGTGCTAGTTTATTAGTACAACCACAAGTCGGCGCTCACAACCTCTCAAAGCAGGCATCGTTTCATAGGCCATTTTTTTCCTTCCAATTTATTATAAACAGTGTCAGTTTCACATTATAGTAACATCACAGAAATTGTTACATGCTCGGGTAAATATTCATCTGGGTATAAAACAATTATTTAGAAAAATATTTGAGAATAGCGTAAACATATGTAGTAGATTCCTAATGTGTTTTTCATTAAAAAACCACAATGCTGATACTTTAACAGTGTTTTAATACATTTCTAGAAATATTATCTATATATATAATTATAATTAGTAACAAAAAATCAAAACTAAACAAAAAACACATTTATAAGGATAAAACCTTTAGGACGATATAAATATTTTGTCATGTCTGTATTTGATATATGATATAAAATTGTGTTACTAAATGAAAGTTGATTACCAAAGATTAGAAACAGCACAAACTGGCTGATATAAACGTCAGTTCTTGAGTTTAAACACAATCCAAGTAAAATATAAAATTAATAAAAAAGAGAGAATGTTTTAAAAATTCATTGTACAGCTGCCCAATGACAATAAACATGGTCTACTCTATACAGTGGAACATGTCTGTGTGATGGCCAGTTCAATGTAATACACCCTTTTTTTCTTTCAACAAAGAAAGCAGTTTAAACTAGACAGTTTAAAAATACAATAGAATAATTGTGTGTATGTATATAAAATGTAGAATATGTGTTCATGTCAATGGAACTGTACAGAAACATATCAACCTTATGGATGGTTTAATTCAAACCGAAGTGTGGTGGAAAAAAAGTTGTCAAACTACAAGGTGTTAGTTTTAATCCATCTTTGTTATTGTCACCTCAGTTATGTTTTTTAGAAACTCAGAGATACCTACTGGTTCTTGACTGCATGAATGTATGACTATAACTTGCCTAAAGTGGCAGATGTGAGTATCATAGCCTTTCGTATTATTGATGTGAATCTCCATGTATTTAAGGACCAAACTGCAAAGGGTCCTAGTGAGTGAACAGCCCTCTTGTAACTCTCTGAAGTCATCAGAAATGCTGTTGACCTTAGGGAGAATGCTGTCTAATATCCCCAAATCCTCTGTCAATCCTATAGCCTCAAGAATTCTGAAATCACCAAGTGGTTGATTTTTTTCTCTTTTGATTTCCTTCCATTGTTTTGCACAGGTGGATCAGGATTTCCTTTAAGACAGTCCATTTAATTTTTACTGGTTTTGCTGAAAAGGTCACAATGTAACAGTCATTGTTTGGTTGGCTCCTTTTCTCAGGATGTACCAGCAGTAGCATTCTGAGACGTTTGGCCAAGATTGTAGTAAATATCAAATAATCCACATTGAAGAGTTTTCTAGTACCTGTCGTACAGGTGTTCATTTTGAAATGGTCAGGTATTTGTTTACAATACAGCAAATGATTGAAAGATATTTTGAGGACTTCTGTAATTGGAGAGTCGTACATCTTGTATGATTGCATACTGATGCCGTCAGGGTATAGCTGATCAGAGATAGTAATGGATTTGATCACACTCAATATTTCCTCCCCATTAATCTTTGCTGCTCTTTTATCTCTACTGTATGTATATTTATCTAACCATGAAGCAACTTTTGGCATTTTCTTTAAAGAGTATTTCCTAAGAGTGAGACTTAAAACTACAGGCCTGTGATCTGAGATATTCGCCATATTTGAATCGCTACCACTGTCTTCACCTGTGCAGATTTTCACATTGCTCACTCGTTCTATGTTGTCTTCAGGCATAAGGAACATGTCTAATCTAGAGAATATGTCATTCTGAGATCGTGTGAACTTTCTCTTGGTGGGGTTTGAATGTACCCATGTGTCCATAAGATTGAGAGAGGCAGTGAATTTTTCAAACACGTCACTCAGTTGGGTGTGTTCATGTTTAGATGAACTAGATTTTCTATCAAAATTAAGATCCAGAACTGTGTTAAAATCACCTCCAAGTATAAGCACTCCCTCAGCTGTCGATTCAAGATTTCTGTGTCATGTTTGTGATTGTACACATTAACAAGAGTAAACAGCTCATTGTGTAGGTGACAGAAGAGCACAAGATATCCTCCACTATAATCCTCGTCGTGACAAATGTACTGAAAATGTACATCATTTTTTATCAGGATGGCCACTCCTTTACTCAGAGGATCATAGACTGTAAAGAAACATTTCCACCCATCAAAACTGTCCAATGCTGTGTAATTTTCAGATCCAATATGTGTCTCTTGCAAAAAAGCAATTTTAGCATGTTGTCTTTGGAGTTCTTCGATGATAAAGAAATGTTTTGGTTTTGAAACTTTCTTGGTCCTAATCCCATTAACATTCCATGAGACAAAGCAAAGTGTGTGTCCTTTAGATGGTTCCATGATCAGGTGATATTTAGATGTGGAGGCTCTGTGTAGCAAAGCACATACAAAATTCTTCAGCAGAACCCAAATTTATGTTTATTCTTTAATTTATAATAAAAAAGAAGGTCATATGTAAGTGGTTTATCTGCACAAAACAAATGTCTTAACTCTGAAAGCATAACTTTCTGCTGTTTTCCCAGTATTATTACTGCTTTTTTAATTATGTTTCACTGTACACTGTAAAAACGAAAAGATCCTTGAGGAACCATTTGAGGTTCTTCACACTGCTACACTAGTGTAACTGTTAGGAGGACCTTAAGACATTTTTCTTACAAAGAGCAGTTCTTTAAGAAACCATTAACAGTCTTGGCAGTTTTTGCAAAAACTTAAGAGATCCTTTAGGCACTTTAAATTCAGTTCCTCAAAGGTCCTGCTGACGGTTCCGCCAGTGTGGCAGTGTGGAGAACCATAAATAGTTCCTTAAAGATCTTTTCGTTTTTACAGTGTATAAACAGTTGACAGTATGCTGTAATTTTATGTTGCATTGTCCAATAATTTACTCATGTGGCAAAAGTGGAATAATGTTCAGCCAGCCAGTTGTTATCGTAAAATAAACCCAGTCAGAGTGATACAAGACTGTTTCGCTTAATGTCAAGATCCTGATCACTCTGTCGGGGTATATTCTGCAATAATTACTGGCTTTCATCTGCCAACATATTCATTTATTTTAAAACAAACATTTAAAAACTTGTTTTTGAAAAAGAGCACTTGGACCAAATGATGAAGAAAAGCTGCTAATAAAAGCCTTAAAATAGATTCAATTATCACTGTTCAAAAAGTATTTCAGGGCAAAGTTGGCTGATAAAATTTCATTAATACATTTTTGTAAAGGGTACACATTTTAGGCAAAGAGTGGCTAAACTGACACTTACAAAAAACTGACATTCTAAAAAAGACACTTACATAACCTTTGCATGATCTTCCCTTGTATTATTAGTTTTGTTGACTTTACTATTCTTCTGATATGTGGAAAAATATAAATAATGTTTTTTATATTTTTTGAACATCTTACCTTAAGAAATAGACACCTCAGGGACCTCTCATAGTTCTTAGACAGCTCTGGGACTAAAGTATGTGTGCAGATCTTTAACTATCATATATTCAAGTAAACATTTTTTCTATGCTGTTGAACTACGTCACTGTTAGGTGAGGCCTTTCTTTAGTGATTCTGTTGCTGTGATTGGTTGCATTAGAAATGTATATCTATAACACTGTGTCTATAAACATTGTATGGAAAGTGAGGGATAGTTCACCCAAAGATAAAAAGTTTGTCATCATTTCTTTACCCATGTGTTGTTCCAAACCTGTATAAATTTCTTTGTTATGCTGAAAACAAAGGAAGATGTTTTGAACTAAGCCGTTTTGTGAGCCATTGATTGTCATAGGAAACGAAAGTAGAACAACCTTTTTCTAGAACAACAAATTTGCTTGGGCTGTTCAGTGCTCGATTTAGGGTGTGGTTTTCAATGGGCACAATATTTGTTAATGCATTTCCATGTAACTTTACTTTCATTTTTACTTTAATATTAAAATAGGATGCAAATTTATATTCATGATTTTATTTCAAAAGTGTGGTTTCATGGCTTACTATGTCACACACTTAATGTTGTGTCAATGTAGTGACTGTTCTAAGAAAAGACCTTATTTCCTTATTTCTCTTGGGCAGGGAACAATCTGCTAACAGACTTCTGGAATCTCTTCATAGTAGTGTTCTTGAGAAGAATAATTATGATATTTGTAGTAAAACTGTGGTAATAAAATAATTTACTACAGTAGTTTACTATGATAAAAGAGGTACTTTCATTTTATAAGGACAGATTCGTGCTCAAGTAATTTAATAACTGGACAGTGAGGAAGCGAGGTTTGATCTTACTATTGCTCTTGTTACTTTAAAGTGTAGTTTTAATTCTGTTTAGTGTATTTTTTTAACACTCATTAATATTCTACATCCTACTTTGAGAGTAATGGAAGTTTGATGTGAAAGTAAACATCTGGAGTGTTACGCTTATTTTTCCTACATATACTATATATAAAATACCTATAATACTACTTTTTACATATACTTTTGTTTTTAGTACAGTAAGCATTTTAGAACCCCCTTTAGATATTTCCCTCAAGTAATCCTGTAGTGTAGTCATTTCACAAACTTTTTATCATGTTTGTGAATGTGCACATTAACAAGAGTACATAAAAGAGAAATGTGTTATCTTGAAAAATGCAGAAATTGTATTAGTTCTCAGACATCTCTGGGACTTTAATGACTATCAGGTATATTTAAACCACGTCACTGTTAGGTGGTGCCTTTCTTTAGTGCCTCAGGAGGTGTGATGACTTAGCACAGTTTTTATATATTTGCTTTTTACTTACTATACCACTGTACACAATAGAGGAAGCATTTAATTTTCTTTTCTTTTTTCAACATGAATAGATGTCCTGCCAGGTGGCCATAATTTCTGTTTTGGCATTTTTTTCTTTGTGTTTTCACTGTGCCCTTCCCCCTTCATTTATCGTGTTCCTCTTCTTTTGATCATCCACACCTGTCTGCTTCCTCCTTTCCCCTGTGTATTAATGCTGCGTTGGTCTTAGATGGCAAGTCTGGATCTGACATTTATAGCTTTTTGTAGCAGTTTTTTCAACAGGTTTTTGTATGTCAATGGTGCACGTTAGTAAATTCAATGGGTGGTTATGTTTAGATGTAACAATTACGATATATACTGAGGAGCTTTAGAGATTTTTTACTATATGAAGTGTTTAATCCTATTGGTCGAGCTGCAAATATGTGACCTGTGTCAACATATACCATTGTATTTTTTCTTTTCAACTTTGGCCTTTTAAAGACCATTCATACCTGTATGAATCTATATGTATTATATTTATATTCTATTTTTCTATTCTATTCTATTCTATTTTTAAGAAAATTTTCCTGAAAGGGGACAATAAAGTAAAACTAAACCAAACCAAACTTTTTAGCTTACTAAGTTCCTTTAATAATTTTATTTTTAATTCTTAGTCCTATTCAGTGTTATACTAGTCATATCACCACCGGTAATATGTGAACAAACATGTTCTAATGAAATCACCATCTGTCTGCACTTTCATTTTCATTTATAGTTCAGGACTCATTAGCAAACCCTTTAAAAACTCAATTTTATTTTTAAAAAATCATACTTAAAAGAAAATTCGTAACAGTATAAACTATAGCCCTATACATTACATTATATGCCAGCTTCATATCGCTGTTTCTATTTTAATCTTACCAGCTCTCCTTTCATAAAATCTTAAATGCTTTTTAAACATCCTTATATTGCTCACGTTTAGTGCACAGATGCTCAAATGCTTCCTCAAACCCTTTCATCCGTCAGTTTTATATTCCACGACTGACTCTATAGATGTGAATTGCTAGGTGAGATGGAAACAGAAGAACTGTGCTTAGGTGAGCTCGAATAACACACAGTAGGCTATGTGTCTATAAGGTGTACCCTAAATATAGTACAGTAGGTGGCAAGCTGTACTATTTAGGATGAAACGAAAGAATAATGCATTGTTAAATAATTTGCATAGTCTTCTGCATGGTACGCGTATATGACGCACACTTGGCGCACAAATGACTTCAGGGCTGGGCCCTGAGTTTACTCACGCAACTCTGTTCTCACGCCATACATACATTTTTTCACGCAGGGATGTGCCCACCTGCAAGATCCCTGTTATGTGTCATAAACGTCGTGAAATAATTGACACTGCATGTATAACTGTATTGCAAAACGCCTCGCTGATTCCATGTAGCTAAATTATTTGTCTACTGTTCTATAAAAGAAATGTTAAACGACCAACACACCCACTAGTGAAAACTACATTTCTTACCGACACAGACAAAAATAAAAAATCGGACGTCCCCACCACGACAAGAAATCTCACGCAAAGTTAAACAAAGTTGGCAGCCCTATGTATTGAATAATATCAAATAATACCAAGCACACTAAATTTCTTCTGTAAGATGATGATGCTGGAGGTTGAACTGGAGATGTAATGGCTGTAAACGAGTCGCTTTATTAGATTGCGCAGCATCGATTCTGCAGACGGGACAGAGATCAATGCTCTTGGGTTTACACTTTTGCGTGAATAGAGCTCTTTATTGTAATTATCAACCTAAAATGTATAATGTGACTATATCGCACCCGTGAGGGCGAAAACAGACATTGCATTTTATGCCCAGCATGTACGTTATTTGGTCAGTAGTGTTTTTTCCACAAATTAACAATTTTTATTTGATCGTTTTTAGTTGAATGGTGGAGTTTGAGAGATAGCATCAACATTACAACATTTGCTAAATAATAAAGAATGTGAGAAGGGATGAAAAATTAATATATACTTCTCAGTCTTTTCAGTAAAACAAATGTGCAGATAAATTTTACAAATAGCGACTTCTTATGCACAGGTTAACTTTATGTTAGATAAACGCTTGCCAAAAATATAATGGGTATTTATTACCAAAAAATACCCAGACACATATGGACTTTTCAATTTTATTGACAATTTTCAGTGGGGAAATTCATCGAAAACCAAATGTCCTATTTAAAAAGCACATTTGCGTAGTTACACTTTCTCTCGCATACAAACAAATACAAAACTAGTTTTATGTTTATATGCTTTTGACAGACTAAGAACAAAAGAACACTATTTTATTGTTTTATTATAAATACATCATAAAGTGTCTTTCTAAGTTTAGATGTTCTCATACTTCCATCCACCCCTTTTAAAAAATAAAAATAATATTATTAGAGAAGCAGCCAATGACATCATGCTCTGGAGTTGCGTTCCTCCTCCTCATTTTCCAGTAAATAAGCGGGTCTGTAGCGGGTCACACCTCTCCCATCCATCGCTTTAAGTGAAGGGTTCCTAAAAGTGTTATCCATACTGCCCAGAGAAGTGTACCTATGGTTAAAAAAGAGATAAGACCATGACACAATCATTAAGATGATCTTATTTAAAGAATAAAGATTTCTTTGTGAAGAAAAGCCTCTCACCCTTTGTCATACAGAATACAGTAAGGCACATACAGTGTTCTCAGGAATGACCAAATGTCATGATATGTCCAGTCCTGCAGACAGGAAGTAAGAATGATATGATGGATATAAAACAATCATCCAATAGGGTTGTCATAAAAAAAATTTCCGCAAACAAGTGAAATTTAAGGAAACCTAACACCAGTTTATTATTTCTGGCTCATGCGATGATCCAATACTTTTAACAGACTTTTCTTTGTTCTGCATCTTTACATTTGCTTAAGATAAACTAGGGCTAGTTCACCCAAAACTAAAAATTCATACAATAACTGCATGTAATGAGCTCAAATACTGAACAGACTTAACAATCATTTTAGCATTGACATGGTACAGAAAAAAGGTACTTTTGATGTCCCCGATATCTGCCAGTAACAAAAGCTAGTGAATCCTGGGTCATTTATAATTCTAAGAACAAGCTGTACTCATGTCTTTTGCATAAGCATTGCTGATTAAAATGATGGAGTTGCTACGTAACTGTCTCAGAGAGCCTCATTCATCATCATTCCCCATTTCTGGCTGTTTGTGCTGCCAGCTGACATGAGAATGAGTGGGAGACAAGACAGTAATGTACTGACTCTGGAGTCAGTTCAGAGACTGCAGGACAGGTGGAGAATGGCTGTAAACATACTTTAAAACCAACACACAACCATGAACACCTCACCTACATTGTGACACTATCATAATCATGTATATGATCGACTGTGTGTTAACATAAGAAAACCAAACATCAGACCTGGAATTATTCGGCACTCACAGAAAGAACAGAAAACTTGTCACAAATACATATTGTGTACAGTATATTTAAGTGTGATGCATTTTCTCACCAGCAGGGGGTTGACCCTCATGTAGTCCGGCCAGCCCGGGTCTGTAGGACAGAGGGGTTTCAGGGTGTGTGAGTAAGGGTCGGTCCGCCTCGTTCCCATCAGAACTGCCCGTAACTCCGGCCTCTTCTCCTGAACCTCATTGAGTGCCTGTCGAATACTGCCCTCCACTGAGATCAGCTCCAGGTCATACCTACAGGACAGAGGGGAAAATCCTATAAATCATTGGTGTGCTTATTTAGTTTAGTATTTAGTAAATAGGCACATTTTCTTACCTTTTAATAGTATCCTGCAAGAATCTTTCCATTTCAGGAAAAGGAGAAACGATACGAATATATAGAGCCTTTACTTTGTCTTTACCACCTGGATATCGCCTAAGAAAGAAAGTGAGAGATTAATGTACCACTAGGGCATCAAGTTCATTAAAGACACACTGCAGAAATCCCTCCATTAAGCATCTTTGTGATAAAGTAAAGCTCATGTAGGGCATCAGTAACAGTTTCTGCTTCCCAGAGTGTGTTTGGTCAAAATGATCGTAAAAGCTGAAATTAGCTCAGCATGAGCTTTGAATATCTATGAAACCTAAGACCAAAACAATATTTCTGCAAGCTCAGTAATTTAATTTGGCTCCGAATTCCCTTTTCTGTCCAGCTGTTGTGTTTCATGTCCTTCTTACCGTTTGAGAGCAGCATAATATAAATGCAGCAGAGCCGTGCAGTCTTTGCCACCATTGAATCCCACACAGATTTCATTAGCTGGATACTGATCCAGTGCAGTCTCAATGGTCTTCAGTGCTGTTGCTACTTTCTGTCCCAGCTGTGAACCTATGGAACATTCAACCATATTTATTTCTGTTTCAGGTCTCATACTCAATTTAAAACGTTCAACAAGGTTTCTGTCTCTTTTCATCACTTTGTCGCTCAATCACTCACCACTGTTCGCGAGCGAATACACCTCTTTAGTAGCGATCGACACCGTGTTAGTAACAAGTGTCACCACACTTCCTTTTGGTAGCTCCTCTATCAGTTGAGCCCGTGCCTGTTCCACCTCATCCACGCTTTCCGAATCCAGGACCAATCGAACACGATGATAATTACTCAGCCAATCTGGGTAAGAGCCTAGAGACACCCGCTTTCCCCAGCCCGTTTGCAGTTTTGTCAGAACCGGGGCTATCTCTGTCTCATCCACATTCACAAACACCTCACAGGTGTGAAAAGTGGTTCCTGAACCTGAAAACAGATGAGTAAGTCCGTTAAAGGACCGTTCCAGCAGGGAGGGGATGCCAGGGAACATGTACACGTTGTGGACACTGACTATAGGATAGCGATTTGGCCGGCCAGTCTGGGGATCTGTGCCAAAATTGAGTTTCGCAGAAACGGGGACCATGGCAAGCTTCATCGTAGGGCTGTTGGGATCCACAACACCAAAGAACTCCTGCACAAGCTTGGTCAGTTCTGGGTGGGCATGCAGACCTTCGCCAAATGCCATGGCAACGCTCTCAAACGTGACATCATCGTGGGTGGGGCCGACGCCACCTGATGTTATGAGGTGGGTAACAGAGGAGGACAGAAGGGACACTTCTTTAGCGACAACCTCCTGGATGTCAGGTACCACAGTGATGCGCTCTACAGTGACGCCAAGATTGCGAAGCCCGCGACATAGGAAAGCACTGTTAGTGTCGACTGTGTGACCCTGGAATCAAAATATATTAACAAAATTTTATATCTTTTTTGCTCATATAACAAACATCAGTACTAAATAAAATCTCAATGTACTGTTAAAAAATATATCAAAGCACATGAAAAAGTTGATTATGATTAATCAACAGGTATTGTAAACTCACCTTGAGAATCTCATCTCCTATGATAAGAATAGCTGCTGTGACAGCGCCACCCTTCTCTGTGGTGGAGGCACTGCAGTTCTTAGCCATTGGGATGAATTGAGATCCAATTCGACTAATCCTCGTAACTGCCCTGCTAATCTGAGGCAATGCCTGCAGCATTCAGGCCAGAAATGATGACACGGGAGAAAAGAAGAGAGAGAGAGAGAGAGAGAGAGAGAGAGAGAGAGAGAGAGAGAGAGAGAGAGAGAGAGAGAGTCGGTCTGTTGGGGACAAGCAGAAAAAGTCTCAGCATTACCATTTGAATCCACTGCATATCTTTATTAATATATAATTTATTCATACATATAAAAGACATTATTGCATATTTTTGGTCTCTTTTGATTGACTGATTTTAGTGGGTTCTCAATACACGTGACTCCTCAAAGTAAAAACACTAAGAAAATGTGACATGCAAACCAATGACGTACACTTAAGCACACGCCCCAGAACTAACTTTACACTTTAATAACCTTCTTGTGGCTGCATAATTATAGCCGTGTCACAGAACCAGTGGTAACTGCTCTGATACCACAGCTATATCATTATTGGAATGTCTTTAGCAGAAACATATACAGACACACACGTTTCTCAGTGACATATTTTGCTCCCTTACCTGTGAGGCAGGTAACCGAATGCTTCTTTAACTCCTATTTAGTGCAATGTGTCCTAATCCAGTCAGTTCGCATGGCTAGCGAAATGCTATTCACTTATCTGACTCAAGACAGTGTCCGTCAAATCAATATCTGAAGATGCGATCTTGTGTACTTATACAGTGACGGTATTATCAGTTATACTCTGTATGTTCGTGCCGTGAGGAAGTTTAAGGAAGTCATTTGTAAACATTGCTATTAGCCAACAGAAAGTACAAAGGTAATACTGAATCGTGATCTTGTTTTTGTAAGCTAAACTTGATTTGTAAAAATATTTATGATACGATAACTCACCCTACCAAACGACCCCGGTAACATATAGCAGTAAAGAAACATGTCGCCGTCTACCGGTCACGTGACGCCTGGCGGCCAATTGCGAGCAGTCGTGGCTTTACTTCCTCAATGAATTGACCAATCGCCGTGAGGAAGGCGGGAACAGGAATTCACAGTCGGAAGTGTGGCGCTGCTGTACGGTGCAGTTACACCAAGTGCCAAATGTGATGATATAAACATTGTGTCTTTAGTATGTACATATATGGAAGAATAACCTTTATTAATTTGTCTTTTGCTATAGTTGTATCGATTTGTTTATTATCAAAAATAAATTAAATGTAAATGAAATGGTTAAAAACTGGGAAATAATAGGGTTAGGGAATAATAGGTATATACATCATTTATTCTTTGTGGTTAATTACATGACCTACTGATTATAGCTTTGGTACAAAGAAATATGTTTATCTGTCTTGGATGGTCTACAGACACTGTGTACTACTAAGACAAAAAACTTAGGTCCTGGAAATGCATTACGTAGCTTCTATTTCACCATATTTACTAGAAGTATGTACAAATGACTTGATATTGCACAATCTCTTAACAAAGCAAAAGCACTAGTACAGTATAGTATTACGTTTACTCTTAGGCACATCAATAAATTACAATTAGTTTCCTGATGAAGAAAGGCCACAAACGCCCGGGAAAGTCCGCGAATGAGCTCATATCCCTGTTTATGGAAAATTCACTTCTTAAGATTTGTATGAATGTAGTAAACAGGTCAAGGGCGAGAGTTCAGAGAGCCAGGTGCGGGCGCTCTCGTGGACGCCAAACCACATGACACACGCAGCCATCCGATCGCGGAAGTGCGACTTTTTTGGACCGTGGAAAAGGGGGGTAGTCCGGGGGAGGAAAGGAAGGCAGAGCTGAAAAGAAAAGTTTCATGACATTACTCGACGTTTAAATGAGCCTGGCGAGACAGGGCAGTTAACCCGTATCTGGACTGTCTTTGTTCCTCAAATGTGATAATTTTAGGAGTTGATCTGAAGAGTGCTTTAGAAGAGCGGGACCAGAATCGAGGGGCCGAGAGGAAGCGAGTGGGTAAGTTCTGGCAAAAGTTGACCACAGTTGTGACTACACTATCCGGGACGAGGATTCATGCCGCTCCGTACTGTAACGTGCTCGAACGGTCGTGTCTAATGAAACCGAGGACTTTAAACTTAGTAACTTAGTCCGGTTTACAGCCTTTCTATGTAAAACGTCTACATTTGCGAATGTACTACGGCCTGTATTGCCATTTTGTCAGGTTTTAAAAATAAAAAGTCTAGTTTTTTTAACCGAGCGCAGTTACTATAAGATTAACATCAAGTGATTTTCGTGAATCGACATTTGTTGTAATTTTATAAAATACGGTTAAAAGCAAAATATGAGCAAAATTACTGTACAGTTTGTGGGTTTATTAACTTTCCAGATGATATGCTTATTGTTTTGCATTGTAAATGTTCTGTTGTGAAATGTAGTTTTTTGATATTAGGGCCATTTATCATGAACTGATCTGACCAGCTGCGAGTCCTACAGCAGCGTGAGCTTATAGCGTCTGCACGAGCAGCTGTCGCAGACATTAACAGTCCAACATGAGGGACAAGACTTTATATTACTACAAAACCGGACGTTTGACTAAGACATTAGACCCAAACCTTTCATGATATTTAGTCATTTATGAAACGATGCAAGTGATGCAAGTTCCAGGAAACTGAGTCAGTACTTTTGTAGATGGAATTGTGTTGAGTATTTCTGGGTAGTCTCACATTTTTGGTGCATAGGTTTGTAGAGTACATGCCTCACAAATGACTTCCTTTTTGAGTTTAACGAGATTGAATTGTTATGGAAATATAATTGTTTATATATATATATATATATACATATGTATGTATATATGTAATTGTTATGGAAATAGAAATAGCTGCTATTGCAGGTGTCACTGGGACAAAAGGTTTACCAAAAAAGTCAAATTCTGTCATTGTGCAATTTGCACTTCACACTTCACATTTTGGTCTGTTTCACAGAGATATTGCATGAATTGGGAAGACTCATAGTATAGTGCATAATTCAAATGGACACATTTATGATGCTTTTTAGAGCTTAACAGTCCCAGTCCTTTTATTACTTTTATTATTTGTAAAAAGTAAGTAGGGTATTTTTAAAGCATTCACCGTTTGATGTTCCACAGAAGAAAAAGTCATGTTTGGTTTGAAATGAGGATGGAATGTAGTTTTCGGGTGAACTGTTCTTTTACATAAATCAAATTTATGAACTTGTAAGTTTTAGACCAACCAAATTCTTTAGGGGATAAACTAACACTGTAGTCAGGCAGTAGTCAAAACATACAGAAGTAGTAAGTAGGCTACTAAAATGGGTCAATTGCTTTTAAGTAGAAATTTTTATTTATTAGACCATTATGTTCATATCCGTATGATTGACAGTGGTGCCATGACAAATCCAAACAGGATTTGTGATGAATTGACAGGATTGCTTTATAGTATCTCTCTTTTTCTCCTAAGTGGATATGTTATCAGCTTGCCTACAGACTACACTAACTGCGCAGGGAAGCTGTAGATACCAACCACACTATTTCACCTGATCAGAAGTCGGATGAGCAGGCTGACAGTTGAAATTATTACTGCTAAATTGACTCTTTGAGACGGCCTGATATCCCAGGTATTCTTGTTTCTGAGGTGTATCAATCTGTCCCAGACAGCTGAAAAGCTCCTGAACCTGTCAGGGTAGAGAGGAGGAACTCATGACACTCGCTCTGACATCAAGCCTTCTTCAAACTATTGTAAATGTGAAAACCTGAAGGGATGTTTATGGAATTCTTTCAAAAGATTGGTTGCAATATAACTGACAGCAATAGCAACACTTGTATTTTTTTTCTTGAATTTAATAAAAAAAATACACATGTATATTATGTTTGTAGTCATGTCATTAAGGTTCCTACATTCAGGCTTTGTCTAATTTATCTAAATTTGAGAAAAAATATATTACTTGGTGAATCATATTATGTCACCATGGGCTAATATCCCAAACTTCCCATCGGGTCTCCATAGATTGCTATACAGGATATCATGTTCCTGTGCCATCAAAATTTCCACTGAGTAGTTGTTATTTTTGATTTCTCGTTTTCTGGAGTTATAGTTTGTCTGGTCATGTATGTACAGTCATCTACAGCAGTTATGTGATCCTTCAAACCAGGCAAGGTGTCAAATATGTTTTTCCATGGGTTTAAGATTCAGCTGTGGCATATCTTCCTCTGTATCCTGTCATAAGGCTTCAGTGTTGTGATCATAGATGCTAGGCTTTCATTAAAAAAATGCCTCCGTGCAGATTAATGTGAACTTTTAAGAAAGTTTGACCACTGCTAGCAAAACTAGAGCAACAATGACGTGTGGGTGGTCAATTGTGAGTCAACAGGATGTCTGTTTGGTTTTTAGCAAAGCGAGTAGATCAGCTGCATGGTCAGGTATTGAAGCCGCATAGTCTTCTCAAAGCAATCGTGTACATAGAATTACTGCTTTGCGTGTGGCTGAAATGTTCTGCTTTTGTTACACAAACTAATGCTACACTCATTGTCCTTTGTTTTTTGCTTCTCTTTCTCGACACTTGTCTTTATACCCATGAAAGAGGTGGGGGCACTTCCTGTTCAATGTATTGTCTTGGAGCAAAAACACAAAGATATGACCACATTCTCTGTTAGTAATGTGCTTATCTGGCTCTTCTGATGCATAAGAATTCATCATTCATCAAAACATTCTCGTCTGTCTGACACCTTGGTCTTAGATCATCCCATCTACGCCTCCAGTCACTTTGGATCAGAGCATCTACCAAATGCATAAATGTAAATGCATAAGGCATTTTTTCCCCCCATTTTGGCCTTTGTGTTTGTCAACCTAAACAAAAAAAGTAGATACATATGAAAACATGTCGTGTGGACTGTGAAAACAGGTCCTTGAGATGCTTTTTTAAAAGTTTTATCTGATGCAGTCATGTGACCCATTCAGCCCAAAGTAAGATAATGGATTAAGTTAAACCACAGTTATTTTGACTACTCTCCAGTTTAACAGTGTTGTTGAAGATTAATGTCAGTAAATAACAGAAATGGCACACGTGAGCAGTACAGGGATGTGAGCATGATGTTTATTTGTGGATTAAAGTGTTTCAAACGAAAGAGCGTTCTTAACAAAACCACATTTTTCAAATGTATCTGGATTAGTGTAGTCGTACCCCATGTGTTATTTTTTATCCTCTGTAAAACACAAAAGGAGATACGGTAAAATATTTGAGCTACTCATTTCTAACATCTCCTTTTGTGTGTTACAGAAAACACACAGAAGAAAATAATACAAGGTCAAAGCGGCATGAGGGTAAGTAAAATAATAACAACATTTTTTGGGGGGAAGAACTGTTCGTGCCCCAAGATTGGGTGTGCCAGGAGTGTTACATGACCTCTGACCTCTTCCACTGTTTAAACCATCTCTAAGATCACACACACATCCTGCTCAGTCCTGTTAAGATGTCTGTGGTTCCTGTGAACTTTCTCCCCTTTTAGATGCTTGAGCCTTTTGTCCAAATCTGAGCAAACCCACACATGGCAAACCCACTGTGAGAGAGTCACAAGCTGTTTCTCAAATCCTGCACTTGTGCTCCTGACGCCTAGGCATTTGGAAATGTGAGCTCCAATGTGAGCAAACAAATGTTTAGCTTAGTTCACATTTTCTCTGGTTGTGAATTAAAATGTTGTTGGACCTGTAAATGTTCCACCAATAAACAACATTGGACCTCATTGACAAAAAAAAACACTGAGACGAATTCCCACAATTCAATCTATGAGTATTCACCTTTAACCTACACAGTTCTCATGGGGTTTGTCTTTTATTATTGTTTATTTAATGTAATTATTAGTTCTGTTTTGACATGGGCATGTTATGTTTACTGGGTTTGGCAATGCTTTTGGTATGTTGTTGGAGTACTTGTCAGTCAAACATGTCAAATGTATTTTCTTGAAAGATTGCAGTATACTGAACAGTGCATGAGAAAATCAAAGATATAAAATAACCAATATGAAACCACAAGAAAAACTCTCTGAACCCTTTTATGTTGTTCCTTCTGCTTCGTGTGAAAACCTGCTGTTTTTCATCTCCTGTCATGAAACCGGCACGAGACTTGCAGTGTTCCTGAGATCCCACAGAGGTCACACCTGGGTCAGAAGTCTCGGCAGGGTTTGTTAGTATGTAAACAACTAGCCTGTCTTAAGGCCTGCGCCTTATCATTTAGGATTAAGATGTATGGTTTCATGGGCATGTATGGACTGCTAGGTCCAGATCGCTGCTTTACTCAACCCTGTTATTATGGATCAGGCTAGAAAACACAGGTTATGTTGGGTCTCTGTCCACTTCTGCAGAAACACACACGTACAATATCAACAATCCACCTTAAAATAATGCGGTACTTTGTACATGTGAGATTATACAACACCAATCACATAATTTCTAGTACAACATACTGTACCTTTTTGAAAGAACGAGTATCAGTTCTGCATTTTTGCAAAAGTCAGTGTTGTAATAATTCAACCCTAGAGAGCAAGCCAATAGACTGTTTTCATTTATTGCACCCGGAAACATCAGATTACTCAAGATGTGCGGGTTTGTGTAAGTCTAACAGAGTTCCTAGAAAAGTGTAGTTACAGTGGCTTATTACGAGGACACAAGGCACCAGATTCAAGGTTGGTGGCATTGAGTGATTAAAAGCTGTCTTGCTTTGGTTTGACATGCAAACACACAGTTGCTGATTTTTGATAAAACATAATGTAAACGTTGCATAATGTTTAAAAAAAGAATTGAAAAATGAAAGTTTTTACTTTTTTTGTCTGTCTAATCCAACACTAATTGCAATAGTCTGAGAATCCCTTCGTAGGATTAATACAGTACTTGGCTATCTTTTATCAGTGCTTGCCATAACATTTACATTTACTCATTAAGCAGACACTTTATCCATAGCGACTCACAAATGAGGGAGCATTAAAGATTTTCGCCTTAAAACATAATTAATGTTGTCATTTGGCATTTTTTGTACACAAAAAATGATTCTCACACTGCATTTTATCTTTGTTTGCTGAAATATGACATTAGACATATCGTCCTGAGTTGCATGATGTATGTACGTCTGTCTTTGGATGAATGTAGGATCGAACTCTCGTTGTGTTTTTAAGATCCGCGTCTTCTGCAGAGAAATATAATTGATAAGAAAAGAGCACGTTGTTACCAAAGGAAGACAAAATGTTCCTGAGGAGTTGCTATTGGTTACTGACTGTAGGAACACTTCTATTTTGGGTGGTTGCTTCAAGAATGTTACCTACTCTGATCAACTCCCAGCAGGCTGGAACACGCGTTCCCTTTCACTGATTCAGAATGCTCGCTCTCACCGCAGACAAAAACGCAGGCAAGCTAAAGCGTACATACCCATTTCCCTTCCTGCCCAGCCATTCCTCTCATTCCATGGTTTGTTTGAGCACGACCGCTACCGCACAGACGTACACACTCGCAGACATTCTTAAACGTGCTTTTGTCATGTTAACTGGTATGTTTTAATCTTGAATGCGCCCTTGCGCATGTGCTCATGATCATGCAATGTCATTTTGCTGTCAGATTGCATTTGTGAATGGGCATATGTGATGTTTTCTCCCAGGTGCTTTGGAGAAAAGGGATAGAGTTAGAAAAGCTTTGTTGTTTTTGTGATTTTAATAATACATTATTACATGCATTTAATGCATATTTTAATGCATCAGTTTTAATGTTTAATGCCAATTAAACTTTGCTTTTCCTCATTGATGATTTTGGCCCAAGGCTAATCGAAGGCATGCTGTGATTGGTGGCTTTGATTGTCATATGATTTGCTGTACGTCATGCTAATTTACGTTTACATGCACTTTTTAGGAAAACTGATACACAAAAGAGTGTTTTCCAATGGAGTATGTGGTAAGCTTTTCCAAACACACCTGCACGTACATATCCTAAGGCATGGAGGCTGGTCATACATTAGCAAACCCCTGACCTCATTGGTTTATTGTACACATTTCCTTCACTTCTGAGTTACAGGGTAGGTAAACCTTCCTTTTACCATACCTCAGTGAGGAATCAACCCAAAGGAATTACACGCTTTATACCGGGTATGGATTCTCTATCATTTAACATTTAGCTCAAGTTGTTTTAATTTGTTGGGCGTGCCTTAATGGTGTAGGAAGTTTAGTTTTATTATTCAACCATCTGACAAGTATTATGCTTGAATTCGGCTATGAATATGTCCTTATTTTGAATGAGGTTTTAATAGTCACGCAGTAACAAAAGTCAGTACAGTAAAACAAACAAAAGTCTATGAAAAGTTTTAGTTTAATAAAATGTTGCAGCAGTTCTGTCGTGTGTGAATGACGTTTACTGCATTCCATGCACACGTGCACGCGCATTTTACACAACATTACATTTCTGCAGGGTGTTGAGAATGTAGGTCATTAGATTTACCATAAAGCCTGGCTCTGCATCTCTCTAAGCTGTTAATTCACTTTCTGTCTGTTCAAACTGAGATGTTTGAGAAAAGATAGCGCTATTGGTCAAACACCTTAACGTTGTTGTTGAGAATAATCAGCCTCTATGCCTAAGGGTACACTCCCAACATACACCAGGTGATGGGATAGGTGTCTGGATCTGAACTTTGTTTGGGTTCCACATGCATATTTTTTCATTACTCTTTCTGAGGTGTGGAGGTCTGCCCTTTCATTCACCTGAAATGTTTTTTCGTCATGGTTGAGGTATTGGATTATAGAGCTTTGTAGAGTGGGGTCTTTACCATCTTGGTGTGGGTCTTCTGGGGATCTTGGTTTTATGAAGATGGACCTTTTCATCTTTATTCCTGAATGCTTGGCTTAATGAATCAAAAATATTGAAATTGCACAATTCCATTGTTTATTTCAGTTCTTGTTTAGCTCTTGAACTCGAAATGCACATCATTTGCATGTTTTTAAAATTCAAAAGTCATTTAGGTAACTTGTGATGTAATTAGCTGTTTGATGTAATCATGTGCGTAATACAGTAAATGTTTGTATGCGTTTCTTTTGATCATTGTCACCATGTATGTGTTTTTATGTTTTGTTTTGCATACTCTCTCTCTCTCTTTTCACTTTCCCATCCCCCTTCCCCTGTCTGCTCTGAGTGTGTGTGTTCACCAGACATGCTCATGCCCTGGAGCCAACGACCAAGCTCAGGCTCAAAAATATTCCCTTCCTCCAGACGTTTCTGACTGATATTACAGCACGGAGGAGTGACAGAGAAGCTACACAAATGCTAAATCAATGCACCTTTACACTACTCTCTGCTTTTAGAAAGTGCTCCCAGTGCATTCTGGGATTTGTAGTCATGCAGCTGACTCTTGTTCTCCGTAACCCTGAACCCAGGTCACTTGGTTGATTGATTCACAGTCCAACCCTCTGGTTATTCTGACGCGTTGATGAGACTTTTTTTTTTTCTGAACACGTAAGCATTTATGCACTGCGATAGTGATAACCTTGAGTATGCAACCGTGACCTGCGTTGCGTTGGCCCGTGGTGGTTTATTGACGTGGTTGAGTGGAGTCTTAACGTGTCACGGGAGACTAGGAAAAGTGAGAATTATGTGGAGATTAGTGGATCAGGAAGCGGAAGAGAGGGACGTACTGTATGACCCCCTAGCATGCTCTTAAGTTACCTTGGGAGGAGCGTTGAGTGCAGACCCCTCCCCTCTTCCCTGTTTTTAGCCCCCCCTCATAATGAGAGAGAGAGAGAGAGAGAGAGAGAGAGAGAGAGAGAGAGAGAGAGAGAGAGAGAGAGAGAGAGAGAGAGAGAGAGAGAGAGAGAGAGAGAGAGAGAGAGAGAGAGAGAGAGAGAGAGAGAGAGAGAGAGGCAAAGAGAGAGAGAGGAGAGAGAGAGAGAGAGAGAGAGAGAGAGAGAGAGAGAGGCAAAGAGAGAGAGAGGCAAAGAGAGAGAGAGGCAAAGAGAGAGAGAGAGAGAGAGAGAGAGAGGCAAAGAGATGCTCAGGCTGCTGCTGCATGCAGACACACTCTCATAAATGCATAAATGACTGATGCTGCAAGGAGAGAGAGGAAGGGTGGGAGGGGCCAGGAGTGCAGAGAGAGATGGAATCAACACTAGCATCAGGGAGAGAGAGAGAGAGAGAGAGAGAGAGAGAGAGAGAGAGCAGTCATCCAGACAGGGAAGAGAGGAGAATAGAGGACAGTCGGCTGCATCGCTCCTCACACACAGACGGAGGTGGAGAGAGGAGAGGATGAGAGACTGTGGGGGAAGGAGAGGACAATAGAAGACCGTTGTGCCGTTCATCTCAGCGTCACATAGAAGTGAGGTCAAAAGAGACTGATGCTAAACAAGAGCGCAAGGAGAGCCAGCGTGACTTTGTGATTTTCAAAAGAAGAAACTGATGAAAAAAAGAACATTTCAGGGAGGGGACTGAATGAAAGAGAGGGAGTGAGGAAGAGGAGGAGAAGGAATGTCTGGCACTCTTTAAATGTTAATATGACTTTAATTCAGACGTGAAGGATATTTTTACCTAAATTGTGGCTGTGAGAGATTGCTTTCTTTTTATTTCAAGGACTTGGGGAATGAATTGTTGTTCTTTTTGCAACAGCACACGTGACAGCAACTACATAGTGAAGGGAAAGAGACAAAAAAAAACTATACTCTTTCATACATTTCACTTTTACTATTTTTGGATGCCAACTTATGAACTCTTGAGATATTTCTAATGTAGATAGTGACCTTTGTTTTTGAAAATGCAAATGTGGAATTTTTTAGAAAAAAATCATCCTTATGTTACTTAACTGTTATGCAGAAAAAAATCAGGTTTTTTATGCAATATATTTAGATGTCTTTATTTGTAGTGTCATACCGGTGCTTTTGTAGATAATCCTGATCAGGAAGACTTTTTGATGTCTGCTAGTTCTGCTTGCTTTAGCCGGAAGCGTGCACGAGAGTGTCTGAGCGCGTATATGTGTGTGCGCGTGCACTCTTGAGCAATATTTGATTTCCTCGTTGGACTGGTGCCACAAATGCGCTGTGTGTACGTGTGTGTTTCACTCTGGATGTGTGTCCGCCGCTGTCTGAGTTAAGATGTCAGCATGAATTACTTTGCTGATAGTGATAGTAGTCGCTAAACTTTTTGTTCCTGTGATGCAGATTGTTAATTCTCTGTGATTCAGAGGGGTTTTGTTGCAGTAATCTGGAACAGACCTCGCTTGGAGTCTCAGAGCCGTGTGATTGGACAGAGAGGGAGGTGACAGCTTTTGTGTTGGCGAAACTTGTCAGCTTTTGTTTGGGTTCTGTCATGACTCCGTCTCGCACGATTTTTCCTCAGTCTGTTACCATGGCAACAGTTTTATGGTCATGTTAAGTTCCAGCGCTTTGTTTCGTAACTTCAGCGCTAGTGTGTCGTGCTGTCCCAGGTTACAGTTTAAACACAACTTTAATCTCAATCTCAAATAGAGTTGTGCCTTCAGAACAGGTCGTGTGGGTGCTCTCTCCTAATCCTTTATTATTATTTCAGTGTATTTCTAAACAGTCGCCATAGTCAACATTGGCTGTAATGAATTAAACCTTCAGTGCATTTATAGCCTTACATTTGTACAAATATTATATTGTAATGGTGTGACTTTATTTCTACAGTTGTTTTTTTGGTGGTGTTGGTAAACTCAGGTTTTGATTTTGGTATCAACAAACACATTGTGCTGAAACTCAACTGCACTGAAATAAAGCAACTGGTTTATCATTAAAACTTTGAGACTAACCATTTCAGTTTCACATTAATCACAAAGAAACAGAGGTCAGACCTGTTGGCTACACCTGTACCATAGAAAATAATCTCTCTAATGTGGTTACTGTTTATGTATCTTATGTAACCCTGAACTTTCCTCAGTTCAGTGCAGCCAATGTTGCTTTGGCAACACAACTCATAGACTCATGTTTACTGAATTCTGAAATTAACCATCATATCAAAATTGGGATTCTGCCATATTCCAAACGTACAGGTGCTACACCCAAGCTAGGTTACCATAGTCTGATCTACTGTCTTTTTTTACGATACTGTTACTGTATAGATTATATACTGTATAGACTGTATTATTTAAATGCGTTTTCGAATTTCTCTGCACTGGTTCTCCTGAACATTGTGCTGCTTCTGTGCCATGTTGTTTTGATGTCAATAACAAGATCCTGACATAATGCACGACTCCGAACCGGGATGCTTTTGTTCGAGCGCACCATAACGAATAAGCAAAGTTGTTTGGACTGCACTTAATCACGGACATCAAAACACTTGTACAGTTTACAAACTCGCAAACTTAAAAGTTACGAAGGCCTTCGAGTTAAAAATTGCACTTTGAGTGATTTGTTGTTTGTAAACTTCAAAGGTCATTGCTCACCTGGTCTGATAGAAGCTTTGTCAATGCAGTCAAGTTGTCGTAAATCTCATAGCTTGGGATTGTGTGGTACTACAGCTGAGATAACAGGCCAGCCGGCTTGTCTTTGATTGCCAGTCACATCTGTTGGGCTTTGCTTGGATGACTCAAAGGTCTCGCTTATGTTCCCGTAGCCTATATCTAACATAAACACGCTGTCCTTTTGGAGTCTGAGGCGTCTTTGAGCTCACACACTTTGGTGCTATAGAAAAAACTGAAATCGATTTACTTAAGAACTATAAAAGTCACCACAAAAGAAGCGTGAAGTGTTTTTGTGGTTGCTTGTGTCAAATATATGCAGTGAAAAACATTGTAAATAAAACAAGACAAATGTAAGACTGGTCTGGCCTTGGCTAAAGGCTGGTGTTTTCAACAGTGGAGACTTGTAAATTATCTAAAGACATCGAGAACTGATATTTATTTGAGAGGTTTGAAGTAACCCTACATGAACTGTTAAAGATTCAAGACTGTTGCATCTGAGGTTATGAAGTGCTTTACACTGGCAACACGCATTGGTTCAGTTTGCCGTGTGACTTTACTAAATGATGTTTAGAGGTGGGTCTTCACTCAGGAAATAGATCTATATCCATCTGAGACTGTTTGTCTGTTTTTGAGGTGTCATTTAGCGTAATGAGCAAGTGATTGATTTTCCGGTTAGGGTCTAATGAGCATATCTCAGTAAGATCTCTGGAGAAGGTACTTCAGATTTGGCCAATCAGGTCTCATTATTGTCATCCTGACAGTGCCGGAGCGTGTTTCACAGTTGCCCTGAATTATCACAACTTTTTCACAGATCACACCAAACTTAAAACGTATCAGTGATTCTTTAAATGGTGCTCAAACCCATATAAACTTAGAGACAGCCATATTTAACCGATCTTGTTTCTACAGCTTAGCTGTTTCAGGGCTTTCTGAGTCTACTTTTTCTAAATCATATTTCTACAAACTGTTCTTTATCAGGGTTGTTTATATATTCTCAAATTCTTTTATCTAAGTTTGTCAGCGATTTTGCTTCAGTGACTTGTCTAAAACACTAATCATAAAGAGGCTCAGGAGGGTTTTTTTTTTTTATAGAAAAGATAGGAGTAACGGGACAGCCTGGAGAACGGGAAAGAAGACACGGGAGGGGGAGAGGGGGAGCGAGAGATTATCTGGAAGAAGAGGGCAAGTGTCTTGGAGAGGGAAAGAGAGGTGGAGAGGCAGAAGTCAGAGGAGGAGAAGTATACCGTGTGGAGGCTGAGGGAGGGATTTCAGGAAAGGAGAGATAGAGAGGAGGATAGACTAAAGGGGAGGAGCGCTGAGGCTGAGAAAGAAGAGCAGCCGGAGGTCATCTGGATTAAAAGAGAGGAAGAGGAGGAGAAAGACAGGGATAGAAGTCGGCTTGGTGACATAGGTCCCAAAATCATCTGGAGGAGGAAAGAAAGAGAGTGACTGTGGATGTGTCAGTGCTAAACATTCTCAGATGTGAGGTGGCAGATTTAGAGAGAATAAGTTTAGACTATAGAAACTCTACATAAATCACTACATAGTGTACATCAGGGGTCTTTAACCTTTTTTTCAGCCAAAGTCCTCTTGCTATCTAGAGAGACGGAGCAGCTGTTACATACATAATGTATAAAACTTAGTGTTACATTAATGTCTAGCCTATAATAAAAATGCATTATTCTATTTACATCTACTTGTATACTTTATGATGCTTGCATTGCAATGCCATTAAAATAACAATTATTGACATACAGATTAAGTACCTGTACATAACATTTTAATTTTGCCTTTGCCTTTTTTTTATTGAAGGAGGCGTAATAAATAATTTAACTGAACTTTACGTTAAAAGTCAATATTGCAACACTTTTTTAACGTACAATTGGCTAAGCGGATCAAAATTCCTGGTAGTTTATTTTTACACTTAGACTGAATTAAGTCTTTGAATGATGATCTCTTATATATATAGAGTGATCATCTAAACCTTACTGAACAGAGCAGCTTGACTTCATCAAGTGATCTGCGTTCACTGGATCAGTACTTTAGATTTTTCCGTCCATCTATTCCCGCTCTCTTCCTCTCTCTCTCTATCGATCGATCTGTCTGTCTGACGGAAGCCTCTTCTCACAGAGTCTCAGCTGCAGCTAATAGGCTTTTTATGGGACTCTGTCAGACAAAGAGTCCAGTACACGCACAGACAAACGAACACAGTACTGTTAAAACAACAGTACCGTCTTTCACACATGTATCTAGGCGGATCGCGTCTGATGTGCCGATTAGAAATTTACCAATAAAGTCATGACAATCATACTACAGCATACCGAGTCGAATAAATTGTGCTTTGTGGATCAATCCTAAGAAGCTCTATGCAGATCTGACGCAAACTGGCAGTTTTGAAGTCTCTGTGATCTAGGCTGGTGCTCTTCAGAATAACATTTTTGGCCATCTGTTTTATCTTCCTTTTTTATATTTTGGACTAAGCTGTCTGCCCACTGTCATCTCTCTGGTGTGATGATGGTGATGAAGCGATCAATGGAAGGAGATGAAAAGAGGACTATAAAAGAAAAGAGAAGACAAGTTATTGATTGTGATAGAGAAACGTGGGGAGACATAAACAGAGTATAAGGAGCTTTAGCGAAGACACTAAGACGGTGAACAATCATCATGGAGCTCGTCCCCAAAACCAAATACACGCCTTTCAGGAGCGACTCCTTTAGCTCGACGGACGAGACGGCGTCCAATCCTTCCCTTCCTTCTTCCGCTCCTCTCACTCCTCTCACCCCTCCTGGCATCCCTCCTTCTCTCTCTTCCTCCTCCCTCACCCCCATCCTCCCCCCTTCCTCTCCACGGCAGGCTGAGAACAGCCCCACCACCCTCTGTTCCTTCTTTCCCAGGATGGGAGCCCTGCGGCTGGGAGTTTCCTCCACTCTGCTCCCAGGCCTGAAGGCCTCCAGCAGGCCGACAGGTGCGGCGGGCGGTCAGGGAGGTTTGGGCGAATCTCCCGAAGGCGCCGGTACCTCAGCCGCCAGTTGTTCTCCTCCTCTCCTTTCTCTAACAGCCCCGTCTCCTCCTCCTCGTCCCCCACAGGATATGAACCGGCTGGGCGGGGCCTCGCGGAGGGCCCGTGTGGAAGGGGGCCAGCTCGGCGGAGACGAGTGGACGCGGCACGGTTCCTTCGTCAACAAGCCCACGAGAGGTTGGCTGCACTTGGACAGTGTGGTCAGCAGCACCGGAGTGTCTTACACTGTCAGGGTAAGATGCATGTTTGTAAGTCTGTCCTGCATGTTCCTAATCCGCCTCCAGACCTCATTTTTCTTTACTATTTTTACCTTCTTTTTGTGTGTTATTCTGTATATAATGATGTTTGCAGGTATATGGTATGAATCACTATTGATCCTATGCTTCTGTAGCGGGACGCCATGGGTGCAAATTAAGAAATATGGAAAATATGCTATGTTTTAAAAAATATAGTAATATGTTTAAAAAAAACTTTGCAAAACAAGCCAACTTGAGATTTTCTCAACTTCACACAACATATCAAAATGGCCAGCGCCGCCTCTGCTTAAGTATTCAGTTTTGCACATAATCACCACTGTAAACACCTAAGCAACCACAAAACAACATCCTGGCAAACATTCAGCGACTGCGAAATATCTAGTTTCATCTTATCTCACCATCTCTAGTTCTGACTTTGCCTGTATCTTTGTGTCTCTTACTGTTTGTTACATGTTGGTTTACATTTGCATTAAACTAAATGCTTTAGTGCTTCATAATTAGAGCATCATTTCTCATAAAACACACACACACTTAACCGCACAGAACAGTTAACCATATTCTGTCTGCTCTCGGCTTGTGAGGTTGTGAAACTGGCACAGGAAGTGCAATAACTCAAATGTTTTTTTTCCTTTGCTGCAGTATATGGGCTGTGTGGAAGTGCTGCAGTCTATGAGAGCACTGGATTTCAACACCAGAACTCAGGTTACCAGGTAATGCAAACACATATATTTACCTAGCTGTAATTGTAATATACACAAAATAAAGTAGAAATAGAATATAGAAATAATAAAAGGATGGATATTACCCAGTGTGTTAGTTTCGTTTGTTAGTATTCTAGAGCACTGTGTAATAGTGTACTTTTAATTATGCAATATTCACCATTCAGTACAATACAAAATACCACACAAATCAATGCATATTATACAATACAGTACAAAACATGTTTATTCATGTATTCGTGTACTTTGAGTAATATTCACTCAGAGATGCACTGCACATACATCCATCTCCCACAGGAGAGATTTTCTCGTACATTCATCCCACATCCTAATGCACATGTGGACGAACATACGCTCACTCGTGCGGGCCGGATAAAAGCCCCCCGATGAAAATTTAATGTTCTTTCTGAAAGAGTGTGACAGAAAGAGTGCAAGAGAGAAATGCTAAAATAATGACCATGTGCAGCTAGTTCTCATTCTGTTCTCATACTTCTCTGTATAATCTGTGTGTGGGCAAAATGCTTCTACCATTAAACCACAAAATTGAATAGTCTTGTTTGTGCAATGAGTGTGTTCTAGATAATGTGTGATCGATCTGGAGTAAAAGCGGTGCCTTTAGACACGTTTAATACATAACTGACAATACTACTGCAGTAAATAAAATAAACAGTACAGTATATAAAAGACATACAAACAAATAAATAACAAATAAACACAAAATGGAGAAGATCAAAATCAGTAGCATGTGACTAAAGATAAACTGCGCATTTTGCAGAAGAGACTGGCAGTCTTTATTGTCTGTTCTGTTGGGTAGTTAAAAATGACAATGTAAGTTTACATTGAATGTGGACAATTCAATTCAACGTAGACTGAATTAAGAAGAAATTTGTGCTTGTGTGTGTAAAGCAAAATGAGGAAGAGAGAGAAGGCTTTATAATGGCATCAGCTCTGCTGTCTAACCACAGAGTCTTATAATAGAATCCCCTGGAACCCTTGTGGTTTCCTCCTTTTCATGTGTGTTAGCGTGTGTGTCTGTTTGTTCTGCTGTTTGTTAATAGATGTTAGACATAGACAGCTGCTCAACAAACCCTTTACATACACAATCCTATATTTTCCCAAGAATGTGAAATATTTTGAAGAAAAAGCATGAGGAGGGTGTGTGCACATACATGCGTGATTTGCAAGAAAAGGCATGACAAAAGTGTGTGTGTTTAATGTAATAGTCCCTAAACCGTATGAAATCACATAATGAATCGTCTGGCGGTCTGATTATTTTTCCTACACTATGTGTTGTGTTGCAGGGAGGCAATTTCAGTGGTGTGTGAGGCAGTGCCAGGTGCCAAAGGAGCTCAACGCCGAAGAAAGGTATTTAACGCTTTATCTTATCTCACTTTTGTTGGTTACGGTAACAGCTCGCAAGCGTTGTGGTCTGACTGTCCCACACACACATATGCATATTGGTCTGAGCCGGTCAGACTGTGGTATTTGGTTTATTCTGGGTTTATTCAGAGGTTGTTTCGCATGTGAGTGGCGAACAAGATTCTCTGCTGGTTTAGTTTGAGACAGTCATGAGATCTGTTTGAAAACCCAATGTATTTTTGAATATAATAGGCAGGCTAGACAGCTCTAATTATGCTTCATTCCTAAAATGCATTATTTTATGTATCCGTCATGTGCAATGCAATCCCAGAATGCACTGCAACAAGTTAAGTATTTAAACAAATCCAGGATGGTGAATAAAAAGAGAAATGTTGATTATGAATGTAACAAATTTAGTACTAAAAAGTGTCTATAAAAATATGAAAGAGTATTGCTTTGTTTCATGTCTGAGATTTAATTTAGATTAGGAGACCGTCGTGAAAAGCAGTATGGGCTGCGAGTCAGTTTACAAAGCTATCTTGTAGGCATAAACTATTTAAACCATACTCATTTAAATGTCTTTTCATAAAATAATTAGTTATAAAATATTATATAATATATAAGGTTTCTATTTTAATCCTGTGTCTCTTTAACACTGATGGAGTCTCTTTGTCTGTCTCTCTGCAGCCCACCTCTCGATGCCTCTCCTCCATCTTAGGCAAGAGTAATCTCCAGTTTGCTGGAATGATAATCAACCTTACCGTGTCGACCAGCAGCTTGAACCTACTGGCTGTGGACTGCAAACAGGTCAGACATATACACACAGTGTGGCTCTTCTTTCCTGTGTCTAATTCACTTTTCTCCGGATCATATCATATAAAAGCATCCTGCAGTACATTGATGCTCTTTTAGCAGGATGGATTTGGGTGAATTTTGTTGCTTCCTTTCCTTTTTTGAAATTGAAATGCATTATTTTGTGTTGGTTTTGATGTGCAGAGACAGCTGTAAGAATGCCTTTCATTGGTTGATTTCTACTATGGCTCTGGGTTGAAAGAAAGATGTTGATACTAGGACTACCGTGTAGACTTTTGTCTACATGGCCTATTTCTCAATCTGTCTAAAAGTAGTAGTTTTAAATAATCTGCATAAAGTCTTGCAACTCAGAGTCTATTTTAAAGATATTTCTTGAATTTTTACTAAATAACTTTGATACTCCAGGGTCCAATTGATGATGTTGATGAAGTCTATTGAAACAAACACCGTCCGGTTGCACCGCAAGACTTTTCACACTACAAATTTTTCAGTGTTATACCTGTGTGTCTTATCTGTGTTCAGGCAGCACAGAAAGCAGCTGACTGGAGACCTGAATAGGGGCTGGAGTAATGTCTCCGCTCATATGTGTTTATCTTAATGAATCAAACTAATGCAGAATTACTGCACACAACTATTCCTCTGTTTTAGACCACAGTCTCATCGAATCACTTCTTCCCTTGTCTTTCCCTTTTTATAAATGTTTGCTTTTATTTTTTCTCTTTATTTGTCACTCTGCATGTTTGTTCCATCATCGTCATTTTTTTGTCACATTGTCCATCCCTCTCTCCCTACAGATTATCGCCAACCATCACATGCAGTCCATCTCTTTTGCGTCAGGAGGAGATCCAGTGAGTCACAACCTCTCTCTCTCTCTCTCTCTCTCTCTCTCTCTCTCTCTCTCTCTCTCTCTCTCTCTCTCTCTCTCTCTCTCTCTCTCTCTCTCTCTCTCTCTCTCTCTCCCTGTCTCTCTATCTGTCTCTCAGACTCTTTTGCTTATATCAGTCTCTTCTACTCTCATTTGTCAAAGTTTTTCTTTCTATTTCTTTCAGCTTGTTTTCCTAGTTCTTGCTTACCTCTCTATGCTCAGACTTTTGCTTATATCAGGTTTACTCTCATTATGTCATTCCTCACTCGTTCAGCTTGCTTATCTGTCCATTTCCTCCACTGTTTCCTGTCTCTAGTGAATAGGCTGCCTTAACTAAGACTTACCTTCTTCTGCTTGTCTCTAATACTCTAATTTCTCTTAATGGCCTCCTCTTCATTTCTCTCTTTTAACTATCCATCCTCTTCTCTCTCTCTCTCTCTCTCTCTCTCTCTCTCTCTCTCTCTCTCTCTCTCTCTCTCTAGGACACAGCAGAGTATGTAGCCTATGTCGCCAAAGACCCTGTCAATCAAAGAGGTAATTATAAAGTGTGGCACTTTCACGTTGATATTTTAAGTGAGCTGTCATATCTGGAAGTGAAATGTAATTTAGTGTTTTTCCATGCACAGTCAGAACTTAATAGATTATTAAACCTGAAAATTTAATTCAAGTCTATGATCCTGAATTACCTAGTTATATGAAGCATTATTTATTATGGCTTTGTAGCTTTAATTCAAGGAATAGGTTGCCCAAAAAGGGAAATTGTGTCAGTTTGGTCAGAAGTAAATAATTGTTTTGGGTTTTTGGTAACCTTGAGGACTTGAATGTTCACTTTTACCTGCTAACGATTGACCACTTCCTGTGTGGTAGCATGTCATATCCTGGAGTGCTCCGAGGGCTTGGCTCAGGAGGTCATTAGCACCATCGGACAGGCTTTTGAACTCCGTTTCAAACAGTACCTGAAGAACCCCCCTAAACTGGTCACCCCTCACGACCGGTAAGTGTTTGTGTTTCTGTGTGTACAAGCCTGCTTAAATGAACAGTGCAAACATTTACATTTGTAGCTGCTGTGAGTTCCCATAAATCGTTGGACATGGTTTATTAATAGTACATGCCTGGACCTCCTCAACATCCTCTGTAATGCGTAATGCACATGAATGCAAACATTCATAATTTAAACAAGATTTGTTTTCATCTGTGTAATTCAGGAGTCTTAAATACACTTATGAGGCTGAGAAATGTGTTAATATACACATGTTGACTATGCAGTTCAAAACACAATGCTCATCTGTCTGTTTGCTTTGTGTGCTCGCGTCATGTTTCATTTGTTTATTGTTCCTACTTTTACAACTATTTAATTATATATGTTTACGCTGGATTCTTCCCTGCTGGAGTCAGAAGCAATAAGTCATTAATGTGAATGTAAATATAATAAAGTAATAAAGTTTATTTTAATGTCTCTCTTTCTCTCTCTGATAGGATGGCTCCTTTCGATGGGTCAGCCTGGGAGGAAGAGGAAGAAGATCTGGCTCCACCCCCAGATGTTCCATATTATAATAACTTTCCTGGCAAACAGCCTCCTCCTGGAGGTTTGGTTGACATGAGGACCCGCCCTGGACACAGCACAGGATCCACATTGGTGAGACACCCTATGAACCTGCACGTGTTGGCTTGTTCGTATGTTTGTATGTGAATCATCTAATGCGATGGCCATCTGTTCCTCTGTAGCCGTATGGACAGGCCAGCCAGAATGATATTCACAAGCAGCCACTACCTCCTTTACCAGGTCAGATCTGTGTGTACACACCCACACACACATTTTAAATGACATTCTTCTTTCTTTGTAATGTCCTTACTCATAATTCCACATAGTATTTGTCCACATGCACACTTCCATTAAATCTCTCTCGTCTGAACTGCCGTTGTGCAGAATGAGTCAGCATTTGTTCTGTCACTGTTTATTGCGCACTCTTGGACGGTTCCCAAACCTATTATACTTCTATGAGAGGTGACCGGCCTCGCTGACAATTGGCACCAGAACAGCACCACTTAAGCGCAGTCACCTGAAGGTTAACTCACTTTAACCTCACTGTTTACCTTTTTAGTGGGAGTTAAGGAAGGAGGACTATTTGATGACCCTTCATACGTCAATGTGGATAAGCCCCGCCCTCCAGTGGCAGCAGCCAATGGAAACGCTCACAGAGATGCATTTGACATGAGTGAGTAACAGGTTTACACAGTCATAACATCCTTAATATATTAGGACATTTTTTTATTATTTGAGTTTGAAAGACACTGATATTTCTTTAGTTCTTTGAATATCGTATGCAAATAAAAAAATGTATAAATATGTATTGGTGTTTCTCATACTGTAAGACAAAAAAAAGCAGTTTTTGAACCAAATTTTTGTTTTTGTTGTTGTTTAAGTTGTATGTTGGTTAGTTCGTAACAACTAGATTGAATAACTGAAATATACTAAAAATACAGGAAAAGCCAAGTTTAGTTACAATATTGCCAAAGCATTATACACAAAACCATTACTGGCAAGAAATATGCATATTCTAAATTATAAAGAAAAATAATAAAATAGAAATTTAAAGAATGGACTTTTAGCATAAAAAATCTCTTTCTCTCCAGAGCCGTTTGATGATGCTTTAGGCGTGTCTGGTGCGGTGGCGCCCCCTCTGGCAGAGCAGCTGCAGAACGAGCCCTGGTTCCACGGACCTCTAAGCCGCAGACAGGCCGAACGACTTTTAACCAAGGATGGTGATTTCCTGGTGCGGGAGTCAGGCACCACACCAGGCCAGTACGTCCTTACTGGACAGCAGGGCGGTCAACCCAAACACCTGCTTCTGGTGGATCCAGAGGGAGTGGTAAGTAAGAGCATGATTATGATGGATGTACTGTAGAAAAAAGAAGGATGTAGAATACATTTATTAACAAACCTATTTTATTGTCATAAATTGTTGTATTATGATCTGTTAACCATATGTTTCTGTGGTTTCTGTAGGTACGCACCAAAGATCACCGCTTCGAGAGTGTTAGTCACTTGATTAGCTATCACATGGACAACCGGCTCCCAATCATCTCAGCAGGAAGTGAAGTGTGTCTGCAGCAACCGGTTGAGCGCCGAATTTGAGAGAAACATGAATTTTTTTTTCTTCGCCATGCTTCTTTCCCACTTTTTGCCAGACTCTTTTAAAAAGACATTTTCAACTGGGAGTATAAGCTAATCATAGCAAAGGCATAAAATACAGAAACACAGAATTTTGTAGTGTGTCAACCTCCAACTATAAAATTTTAAAGCGATGCAATCATTATACTTAAGGACTTAAGGACCTACACAAGTGATAACAAAAAGCCAAACTCAAATCGTAAGACAAAAAAACAAGGAATAAGTAATGGCTGTGACATCACGTCCTCAACACAATATCATGTCTTTAAGAGGTGCACCTGTAGCCATGGCAACGGGCATGGGCATTCAAGGAGTCAGGAGATGATGTAAATGTACTAAAGACAGTACCTTTGTAGCACTCTAAAAACTGGGAAATGACATCAGATGCAACGGATAAAATCCAAAGACTTGAGACTGCTTTATATAGATTATTAGTTTTTAGAGAGCTGTTTTGTTTTTTGAAGATTGTCATGCAGTCACAAATCGTTGCATTGATTTGGATGCATATGCAAAACTTTAAAGAGAATACAATGCTTGTTCGCACTCAAAGACTTCACACCTGAGTTTTGCCATTAAATGGATCACATCTGTTGTAATTCCAACGGGAATATCACTTCGGAAAAGCTCCCATCGGTGGGTACACTCCAAATTGCCTCTTATTCTCACCCTGAAAAAATGCCCTTTACAGAATGCTGATGTGATCCTGGGAAAGATTAGGAATTTTGGCCATTTGGGAAAACCCCTGAACATATGTGAAAGCTTTAGTGGCCTGCACAGGTGCTGTGTGGAATTTTCCTTATGCAAATAGACACGTTGTGGGGGATTTTCCCAGTCTGTATTGATATAATACAGATACTCAATTAAATGGAAAAAGGGATGTTTCTTCTCCCCATAACATCATCCATCAGCCTGGAAGGAAAAGAAGAGAATAAACTATGAAGAGAAGTCAGTGGCTGTGGATATAAATCTATAATCTGAAGTTATGTGCTAAACTATAAAGATGGAGAGAGACTTGTTGAAGACTGAGTATGATGACTGGATAAAAGAGATCTGTATTAAAGCCTTCTTATGATGTCATTTTAACCAAGAATTTGAATATTTGTTGCAATGATGAGAAAAAAAATCATTGGTTTTACTCTTCATGCATTGGAAAATGGAGCAGAGACTATATTTTTCTTCTTTAGCTTTTTCTTGTGGACGTTTCTTCTTTGTTCGCATTGACAATCGATATTCGCGTGTTTTAAAGTGTCTGTTGCTTCTGTACATTTTAAGCCTTTAGTTACAAGACAAAGTATAAGAATATTACGTGTTTAAAACATACATGTTTTTAAACATTTACTATTATCACTCTGTCTCTATTTGGCTGTGTTTGAATGATGCATATTGTGGGTTGGGCTGGATTGCTTGACTTTTCTTGACTGTCAAAATCTGGAAGCCTCGATTCTGGTGGAAAAATACACTCCAAATGATTTCTGAACGTTGCAGCTGTTTCGCAGCCACAGAGTACGGTTTCTGTATAAACCACAAACCGGAAGGACACAGAGTTCTTTCTCATTCTTTTTATTTGTTCATTTTTGTTTGTTTTGGATTGTGCCTTTTCACTTAACACAGACACACCGATATAACACAGTCGCCTGGACAGTTGCATGGACTTTCTGTTCTTAAACAATTGAAAAAATCTGCAAAGATGACACAGTGAGGTTCAATACAGATTTGGGGAAAGCACTCTTCGTTTTCCCTCTGCACACTTTTTTTTACCTTGCTGTTAATGTGCTCTTAGTTTAGTGCTGATCTGTGAGTTAAATAAAACTGCTCGGTATCATATTAAGTCGCCTAAACTTACATTTGGGACTAAGAACACCTTATTCAGTTTTTTCTTGGTGATGCTGGTGGATAACACCCTATAAGACAACCTGTAAATAGCTATGTTATTATGTCTATATTAAGTATATCACATCTAAAATCATAGACATTCACAAATGTAAATCTGTCGAATAAATCTGTAGGAAGTTGGCAGATTCATAGTTGATTGTACTGGGTCACTTACGAATCATAAAAACAACAGAAAAAGGTGTTGATGTTTCACAGCGTCAACAATATCCATAATAATATCATAATTGACCTGGCGACTTTATTTTGTGGAATTTCTGGATATTCCGTCAACATTGATTCCACATTATCTAGGCAGATTCCAGAACAGCTGTAATTGTGTATGACCAGCCCTCACATTAATGTGAATTTTGGTTGTAATTCAAATCTATGCTTATTGTGTAAAAAGAATGGTTTTAGCTTGATGTGCTGATGGTCAGTTGATTGGATCTGATAAATGTTTTCTGTTCAGTTTATGAGTGTTTGTGTGTGAATGCATATGTATGGAGGGCTGGAACATCTCGAATTATCTCTCTTTTGCGGCTCTTGCTCACCACTGAACGGTTTGCTCATTTTCATTTTTCACAGCGGCCTTTTGTTGCATGGAATCACTTCCTGTTATTGTGGTTATGGTGACTTTTGTGCTGTGGTTTTCTAAGCCAAAGGCTTTTTTCTTGTTTACCTATATAAATATAGAGTTGTTTTTACGTGTTTTTGATTGTTTTAATGATCATTTTTATGTTGTTGTTCTTTGGGGAAAACATAAATGTTTACACCTGTATCTCAAATAATAGATTACATATATAAATACATATATCATTCATCTTTCCTGCTGCGTTTGATTGTACCTGTTGTCTTTCAATCATAAAGCTCAGTTAAAAAAAACATCTCAGAGAACAATTAAGCCTGTGCATATGTCTATAAGTCTTCTTTTTGTGTTGTCTAAATTGTCTACTTGAATAAGGTTTGCTATTAGATTTGTGTTGCTGCCATGACACGATCCTTTCTCCATTAAGCAGTTGTTTTTACATCGACTGTATCATTACAGAAGAAACAGCATAACTTCTAGAAGCAACAAGATGAAAATAAAAGATGTGGCTGTCTGTATTTGCATGTGCAGCAGAGGAAAAATATTTTGACAGAGCCATTCAGGATCTTTCAGTGAACAGTAGAGGAATTAGAGATCAACAATAGATAGATGAGAGATTGTGTGAGGCAGTGTAATGGTCATTGTGCAATAGGATGTCAACAGTTAGCTGGCATTTTCTAGAGCTGAATAAAACCTATTTTACACCAGAGAATGGGCACTGGGGCCATGTGTCCATGTTTCAGTCCTGAGCAAGCAAAGCACAGAGGAGAACAGGGATTCAGAGACAGCTGTTCCAGGTTTACACCATTCCTTTTAAGTTGGGTATTGCTTGAGTGAGAGAAAGTGGAGACCCACAGCAAGCAGCAGCAGACAGGGTCCCGGCCTGCTCTCCTAAACCTCTTCCCTTCCAGTGTTCTTCACGCTGTCCAGTCAACTGGTGAGCGCTCTAGCGACATGCATCCACAGCGCCCACTCCCCCAGGCCATGCCATCCTCACTGGGCCAAAACTTGAGAGATGCAGTTTTAAGAATGGGCCAAAGTAAGAACCTGCTTGGAGGAAATGTGGCCTACGGGGTTATCCGGTCTCTTAAAGAGTGTCTCTACTTCCTGCTCTGTTGCTGGTGCATCAAAGAGATCCTGGACTAAAAAAAGGTAAAGAAAATATTATATTATTTTTATATTATAAATTTGCAGATAGCCTTCAGAATTTCATTTAAATGTAAAGCTTTTAACTGCGAAATATTAAGAAATTTCAAGTAGATTATACTAAATTATTCATTTATTTCTTTTCAGATTTATTTCTCTTCATAACTTAAATGTAAAAATGTAGACTAGACAAAAGCCACAAAACATTTAAAGATAACCTTGACTTTTTTGATGTCTGCAGTTTTCTGATGTTACCACTAGGTGGACATTTAGTGACTTTCTTTTCTAACTCATATCATGTAGTACATTTAAAGATAATTTATAAATGATCATTTACACCCTTCCCCTCTTTTTCAGAGTCTTTGCGCCAGTGGAGTAGTTGTGTCTGATCAGCCCAGACATGTTGATCTGTAAAACAGCAGTCCTGAATCCAGATTATATTCACACATGCGGACACATACACAGCCATTAGAGTCATAATCCACTGCTTTATTTTTGAGAATTTTCCAATAAATTATGTTTGAGTAAAACAAGACTAAAGAACCTTTTCTTATGGGACTTAAATAGTTCGTCATTATGGCCTCTCAAAACTTTTAGACCGACAAATGTTTCAATGAAATGTAATTGTAGAGCTTATCATAATCTTTTTAACTGTTATATTACGTATATGCTCAAGGACTCACGTGTGGAATAATGCAACACGCGCACATCATCTACGAAATTGTAACTCTCCGTAAATTCCGAGTAACATTTATTGACCATAATCTTTAAAAGGTTAATTGAGGCAAAACTATGGGTGGTTCCTATAGGACGTTGTTTGTCGGTTACTAAGATCTGTAACCTAATTAAAATGGGCACATTCCCAAGTTTCTGGATATGGATAGTGTCCCTCCTTCACTGTACTGCAAGTTTACAGGAATTGACAGCTGGCTGTATCGTCCGTAATAGTAATATTACTAAAAGTTGTAATATTATTAAAAGTAATACGACTCCTCAACATAGCCTTGCGATTTAATAAGCTAATATTCGTGTCTATATCAGAAACAATGCAGAGCGAGATGTAAAACAAAATGAATATACAGGTTTAGCATGAAAATACTGTAGCTCTACGTACAGCAACACATGCGCCTCATTTTCATGTCACCTGCGTGCGTCAGTCACAAAAGGGTGCTCATAATATGAGGAATAGACACCTGTGATTGGTGGAAACTCAACGTATGGGCGGGACGCAGCTGAACGTGAGATGCTGATTGGTGGGAAACGTGAGGGACCGGAGACGTGACAGCAAAACTACACACTTGAGTTCGCAACTTTGCATAGACGAGAGAGAGTGGTGCGAATTTAGGTGAAAATACGGCGGAAAGGTTTTTCAGGTAGGTCTCTTTTGATGCAGAACTTTTTGACCTTGGTTGTGTTAAATCAAACTTTCGTTTGTGAAACTTATGGGCTTGTTTCTAAGTATTTCCGGCGCGTGTTTTATGTAAACTTCGAGTTCGACATTTGCTTGCGGTGTTTGAATTGAACACTCCCCTTTCGACAACAGTGTCTGCTCAGAATGTGAACAAATGTCCAAATACTTGTTAACATAAGTGGGAAATAAGGTGGCATAGAGGACAGGATTCTGTCGAATGGCAGTAATCATTGAGATGAGACGTGAGGAAATGTTTCCTTGTATGGGCATTTTATTTCAAAGGAGAAGATGAGCGATAAGACTGACATTGGCGAACAAATCAAGCTTTAACATCACATATCAAAACTACTAGCCTTGTATTAACGCTGTTTGTCGACATAACACACAGGTACTCATATCTCTTACAGGATATACAAAGTAAATGTTGCTAAATATAATGTATTTCTATTATTGCCATATGTTGTTGTCATATGTTACTGAATAGTAATTGTTATCATAATTTAAAATGATCTTTTTTATTTAATACTGGACCATCAAACTTTGTAAACAGGCTTTACAATCTTGGTCATTTTGTGAGGATGCTACAATAGCCATAGTAAATGTTTGTAAGGAGTGGTCTTATTATTGTATTTATCAAATGCATAGATTATATGCAAATTCAATGCAAATTATTTTTTATCTTCTCTCACATTGCACCAGCTCATTTAAGATCACCCTGTGCTTCTTTCTGTGTTATTTTTAGCTGTTATCTATCCTCACATCTCTCATGGCTACATTCAAAAAATCTCTCAGGAGAGCCACATTATTAGCAGACCCAAATTACTGGGAAAAAAGATCCTTAGAGAATCCTTAGAGATCCTCATAAAGTGTTACATCAGTTATAAGACTCAATCATTTACTATTTTGGATTAATTGGATGACATGCTGGCTTAGTTCTTGCCAGATAAACATTCAAATAAGTGTAATCAATGAGCACAAACGGTTGAAACTTGAATAGCTGGATGTAAATAACTGAACCGTCAGTCTTTGACCCATCAGTTGGATAAGTAACCTGCATTTGTCTTAGTTTTCTCACTGGTGTTCTAGTAGTATGCTGTAGGTCTATTGCTTTGTTTTTGCAGTGCTGTCACTGGGAATATAAGTCCTTCTTTCTGCTTTTCCATTAATGCCTTTAGTGCTGTTTCTCTTGACTGACATCCTTAGTTACACATGTCTTTGCCAAAGCATTTAGCAGCCAGGAAACCCATAGTGTAACCGATGAAACACAAGGATAATACTAATGAAGTGGAAAACTCACTGCACCTCCAGCTCTCTCTCTCTCTCTCTCTCTCTCTCTCTCTCTCTCTCTCTCTCTCTCTCTCTCTCTCCCTCTCTCCCTCTCTATCTCTCTCTCTCTTTCTCTGCCTCTTTCTTACTTTTTTTAAATAGGGGGCCTATAGTGGAGAATAACCCACTTATATACTACTGTTTGCTTTTGTATGTGTCTGACATAAACTGCATTTCAGTTGCGTTTCTCTCTTCTTACATGCTGATATTCCAAGCGTTTGTCATCATAAACATAAATGCTACATTATATATGCTATGTAAACAAAACTGATAACTAACTTTGTGCTTTTTAGTTGCTGGACTGAGCCACCAGGGGGCAATGTCTGCAGACAGCAACAGTGCCAGTGGCAACAGCTGGACTCTTCTTACCCCGGAGGTAAATGTGTGTTTTACATTGCCAGAGACAGAGGTGGAAGGCTCTGTCGTTTGAAATGACATGACATGTCGATGTTGGGTGGATGAGATTTGAAATCTAATGAAGTAATGATATGTTTCCATATACAGCAGACTGGAGTTGAGAATGTGGGTCCAGTAGTTGATGGTACTAAGGTTGAGGGGGAACCAGCATGTTCTTCCGCACCTAAATCCTCAACAGAAGTCCACACTGACCTGCTGACAAACTCCACTGAAGCATCATCACCTGAACAGTGTGACTCAACTCATAGCCAAGAGTCACAGGACACAAAGGAAATTCATTCCCAAGAGCCATCTCAGGTGTTTTAACTAATAAACGCACACACACTTGCTATTTGATTTTTTAAAGGATTGTGACAAACCTTTTTAAATGGTCTTGTATACCATCAAATAATCTAAAATTTTGTGTTGTCATATGTAGTTTCAAAATGTGTATTTCAGATCTAAAAAAAATGTATGTTTACACTAAATGCTTTAGTGTTAAATGAATACAGAATATATTTAAAGAAATAAAGATTTCTTGGTCACTAAGCAAATGGTCACCAAGGCACACAGGATGCACTTTTGAACATTTTTGTATTATGTTTGGGTAACATGGATCATCAGGTTTTGAACTGTGTTTAACAAACGCTTAGCTGGCCTATCCTATACAGTGAAAGTGGACATGATTCATCTTAAGCACCAAGCTTAACACTAAGTGCTATTGTGTCTCATGTGTTGTGCTGTAACAGAATGTGATACATGTGATGGTTGTATTTAAAACCATTTGCAGAAGAAAGTTTTTTATTGAATAATGTTGGTCACAGAAAGCAATGCTGAATAGTTTTAGAGAAGGTCATACGTGATAGACAATGAAATTTTGGTTAAACGGTACAGTGAGTGTTAACTTCTATATCTGCTAAATGTTTACCAGGTAAAACCTTTAGAGACCAGTGAGCGTCGAGCAAAACTAAATGCCGCACAAGTTGAAGAAGATGTCGCCTCTGCCAGTGGCACTATTGAAGACCTCAGCTCCTGGCCTTCTGACCATGGAGAACAGGATGCCCTTGGTCATGTTCATTCAGAGAGCCCAGATTCTCCCAGCACCGATGTTGATTCATTCTCTGACTCATACACACACATAAGCCCTACCTCTGGATCAAGTTCACATCCTGCTTCAGTGTGTCATGAAAGAGAGGGATTTAAATCAGAGGAATCTCACGGTGAGCCAAGTCACTCATACCTGTCACATAAGTGTATAAAACCTAGATTTTTATGTGTGGTTCTGTCTATTTTGATTTGATTGAAAACAGCTGAAATATGTTTAATATTTTATTCATGTCTTTATCTGTTTTGTGTATGTATATCTTTATTTTAAAAGCATTGTATGTGGTCAGAACTCCAGCTGGCAGGTCTGATATGGAATGCGGGTGGATTTGCATGATGGCAGCTTCACAGCTTGATTTCTGTTAAATGTTATATTTTATATACTTATTTCTACAGTGAATCAGCTCTGGTTACATTTTGGGTGCATCATTCTCTGTTGTTATGCCCTGCTTTCAACATTTGCTTGTACCTGCATCCTCAGGTTGTTGCAGATCTTAGATTTGTTTTTGTTTTTTTGGCAATAATTATTTTTTCATTTGTGGTTGTCGTAGAATTTACTTTAGCCAAAGGTGACACAGAAGCCGCATCTGAAGTGGCTGTATTTAATATTGCTCAGAGGTGGTATAAGTGATACTAGAAGGAAACTGAGGAGGGTCAGAGCTGGATTAATTTAGTCAGGCTTAACTCATAGCATTGTGAGGACAACTTTATTTGTTTCAGGTTTGGAATTAAGAACAACAACACCAACGTTTGACAATTTTGCTTGGAAATGTTCCGATGTGGCATGTCTTTCAGTGATCTGGAACCCGTCTTGAAGCACAATTGTTGAAGGCAGAGACCAAACTGAGTACATTACCATGGGGACTTACAGAAATAGAGCCTCAGTCTCTCAGTACAGGAGTTTAGCCTCAATTCACTAAAATATTGTAATTGCAAATCTCAACAACCCAAATGCATGTGTACGTAGCATTCATATAAACAACATGAAGAATCCAAATAGGACGTGTTTGTGCATAAACATCATCAGTAATCCTTACCTTTGTTAATGTACTGAAAGGGCAGCGATTAGTTAATCAAATATTGTTTTGGCACACCAAAGGCTGTTCATCCACAAACACGTCCTACATGTATAATTTACACTACCTAATGCACACACAAAAAGGCCAAGTTAAACTTCTGTATACAAGAAGAATGATATAGCTGCTGTACTAACCAGCTTTAAATAGATAGTTTCTGTTTTATTTGATGTAATTGGGATGTGTTTTGATTGCATACTCATGCAGAGATCATGCATATTCATAACTGATGAATACGCTTTAATAATCATGCACCTTTCTTTCTAGATTCAAAGCCAGATGTAGATCTGTCGGAAACAAAAGAGAAAGGAGATGGTTTACGGAAGAGAAAGATCACCCACCTGGGCTCTTTAGACCAGGCTAAAACTGAGGCTGATGATGATGATGATGAAGACGGGGAAGAGGAAGAGTTTCAGCTGCCTCAAAGACAGGAAGAAAAGCTTTTTTCTTTGAATAAGTGCATCCTCGCAGCTGTCATTCTGTTAGGTCTAGGAACTATTTTCTTCTCTGGTGAGTTTGAGGCATGCGAAGCACCTGTTTTCTCATTCTTTTAAATCATTAAAATCATCAGGCTCTTGGCCCACAGATTTGATGATTAGTGTTTTGAAGTTGTAATATTCTAAAACTAGTTTTTTTTAAATCATATATAAATTGCTCTTGGGCCATTCTTAATAGGCTTCTGGCCACTAGAGACTTCTGCATGAAGTATACACAATCTAGCTTAGAAAAAATAGGTATGTTGGACCTTAACAAACACTCATTAGGCTAGTTATAAACAACTTTAACTTATCTCTAACTGCTTCAGCACAGATTGATGCTGTTTGTGGTATGTCTCTATGTGCTTCATGTCACAAAGGGTCATGTGACAAAAGGCACTGTCCATTTGGAGTGGCCTAAATCAGAGCGTGGTTTTAAAAGTGTTTTTGTGTCTGAGACTGAGGTGTGTTATTCCACAGGTGTGCTCATGGACCCGGATGATGGTAGGTGAAGAGAAAGAGAGAGTGTGTGTTTTATGTTAAAAGACTTTAGAAATCACATGCTTGAGATTATTTGCTGGTGGTTGGTTAATGCATGTGCTGTTGCTTGTCTTACCATGTCTAATCATTCACTGTATCTTTTGCTGTGCTCAGTGTACTTGTACTTTTTAAAGTGTTTTAGGCAATATTTAAAAACTCACTAATATACATGTGATGACATACATGTTTATATAAGAGCACATTAAAACAATTATATAAAACATATATTTTATTATTTTATATTTTTAATTCCCTTTTATTTAATAATTATAATAATTGTTATTAATAATGTTAATGATAGTTGACATCCCTTAAACTTAAAACTCATCTCCTGAAACATTTTAATATTATAAAATGATATTTGTAATTCATCTACTGTAATTCACTGTTTTATCACAGTCTTATTTTACATCTTATCTGTACAAGTAAAAGCCATGGCTGTTGCAATTGTTTAAATATCATGTTTAATTTTCTCTTGTGCCAAATGGGTGCACAATAATTCTGAACAACTGTGAATAAAAGACCACATCAGTGAATGATGCACAAACGGATAATATTAGTGAGTGTTGGCCCACTGTCTGTCCATATGGAATGCTGTATGTTTTATCTTCATCACATTGTCCACACTTGAAGATGTCTGATTATATTTTATGGTGTCATGTTATTACTTGATCTCCTCTTTCTTCCCTCAGAGGGTGAAGTTGATGTTAGAGAGCTAAAAGATCCAACAAATAAGGTCAGATGATGTTATCTCATTGACTGTTTGCTTTTATGCTTTTATACACACAGAATTCATCTAATGTAGTTGTATCATGTTTGTGTGTGACAGGAGTGGCTGAATCCTGAAGTTTCTAGTGAGACGCCTGTAGGTCCTGGGCCTCCAGATATTTTAAACAAACATGCAAAGGAAGATGAGCAAATATTGGTACTGCAGGCACAGCTTCAGGTACAGTCATGTGCAGATCTACTATATACAAAACATCTATATGTGTCTACTAAAACTCTTGCAAATGATCTCTTATGATTGGCTAACCTCATTGCATGTAAAATGAGTAAATGAGTCCCCGCAAAGCTAACAAATATTACATTTTTTATTCAAAGGGATTTACAAATGAGAATATACGCAGAAGTGATTAATCCAAATAAAAAAATAACAATAAGTAGTGCTACAATACCTATATATAAATAAGTATAATGAAGTTTTCTGTGGTGCATCTGCTTTTTTTATTTATAAAAAAATTACATTTATATTATATGCCCCTTAAACATTTCTTTAATAGTCTTTATTTGTGACATCAGCAACATCAAGGTGAACTGAAAGAAGTGCAGCATCTCGCAGAGGAGGGAGAGAAAGAGCGTGTGAGGAGAGAAGAGCTGGAGAAAGACTACCAGAGGATAAAAGAAGAGTTCAGCAGATTACCTGCTCTTCAGAAGGAGCTGGAGCAAGAGAACGAGAGAATGAAAAAGGAGAGTGAGAGAGCAAAGAAAGAGCTTGAGGCTCTACCATCACTGCACAGAGAACTGGAGCAACTGAGAGCTAAAGTTTCACAGCTCACACAGAGTACAGGTGAAACACACACTTATAATCCAGTGGGTCTTTGCTGCAGGACCTAGATTTTACATTGGACAGCCACAGTGCTAAATGTGAAAATAGTAGAATTTGAACATAAACTGCACAGATGTAACATATGCAGTTTTAAAAAATAGTTTGATTGGTCTTGTTTGTATTTTCCATGCTATTGGTTTTAAGATTAAGTTAAGACCAGCTGAGCATTGTTACATTTATTGTTACAGTATCATTTAATCAGACTCGTGGAACACAGTAATACTCATTTTCCACACCTAAACATAATCATGAACAAAAGACAGTTGCTCTCAATAAAACAGTTTTCTATCTTTGCTCTGTTGCAGAGAGAGCAGAGCATGTACATCCTGTGACCCCATCTGGGATGCCCTCTAGTGGAAACATCAGGGATGTACCACCCATAGAGCCACAAGATGCAAAGCACAAGAAGTATGGGAACAAAAAGAGCACAGAGAAAGAACCAAGCAGGGAAGATAAAGAATTAAAGAAAAAGAAAAAAGATGGTAAGGAAAGGAGGGAGAGAGTGACTGAGGAAGATGTAAAGGAACAGAAAGATTGGAAAAAAGATAAAAGCAAACCAGAGGAAAGAAAAGCAGGGAAAGACAAAGAATGGAGAGATGAGAAAGAATGGAAAAGGGACAAAAAACAAGAGTATGGTAAAATGGGAAGGGCAAATGAGGAAAAGAAAGCTTTTAAAGATCGGGATAATGAAAAGGGATGGAAAGAAGAGAAAAAAATGAAAAAAGACAAACATGAGGAGCAGGATGAAGGTAAGAGAGATAAAAAAGACAGGAAGGATGCTGGGCAAAAGAATGTGAAAGAGGACAAAGAGAAGGAATGGAAACAGAGAGGGAAAAGAAAGATCAGAAAGAGGAAAAAGAGTGGAAAAATGATAAAGAGGGTGGCTGGAAAGAGAAAAAGAGAGAATGGAAGGAGAAAGATGAATGGAAAGGGGAAAAAGAGTGGAGGAAAGGAAAAAGTGAGGGAAATGATAAAACAGAGAAAAGTGGAAAGGAGGAGAGAAGGAATTTGCAGGGAAGGAAATGAAGGAAAGTCATTGGAGAGGGAAAGAGAGGGAGTGGTCAGCAGATGGAGAGTGGAAACGAGATGAGTTAAAGGATGAAAAAAAGAACAAGGCACACCACCGTAAAAATGAAGAGAAAAAGAATCACAATGAAAAGGAAAAACGTTACAAAGACGAGAAGGAATGGAGCAACAACGAGAGACATAAACGTGGACCGTCAGATCATGTGTCTTTCCATCACCATAATGTCCAGAAGCAACCCAGCGGAGGAGATCATGATAACTACTGGCCCAGACAGAGGCAGAAGATACAGCACAACAGACAGAGCGAAACATGCAGCAGTGTAGCAGAATGTGCTCGTGTCGAGGGACTTTATCCTGTCAGTCTGCAGGACTTTGAGATCCTGCTCCAGAGCTACCTGAAGAAGATCCAGTTTCCTCAAGACCAAACCTTAGAGAAGGAAAAGCTCAGTAAGCTGGTTAAGGAGTTCTTCACCGATGGTGTGTTCGCTCATGATCAGATGCCCTTCAGCGAGTTTGTAGATGATGTGGCGGATATTTTGGAGGACATGGCAGATGGAGAAATGAGCGATGAAGAGGAGAGTGAAGAAGATGATGATGATGACGAGGAGATGGAGGAATTTGAAAGGGAGGCCATGGAGATGTTTGCTCTTCCAGAAGATGCCGGGAAGAAAGCAAGCAGAAAAGTGAGAGGTTGAAGGTTCCTGAGTAAGAATGGAAGTGTGTTTAGAAACGTCAGGAACATCTGAAAACTATCAAAGCTGATTTCATGTAGGATAATCTATATTGATCTGTTTGGTACATCGTTAAGGCTATGCATTCAGATTTACTGTTGTAAAACCACTAGCTTCAGTCTTCAATAGAACACCTGTTTTTGTTTAACATTTCATTTTTGTTTGTCTTTATTTGGAAATGTTACACAATATGCCTGTTTGTTCATTACGTAAGAAGTGAGGCTTTCTGAGAATCAGAACCAAATGCTGACAAAGGCATCACACTACAGAGGCACAACTCATCTTCTGATGTTCACTGTAGTGTAAGTCCTGGCACAGATATTTGGTCAGGTGTGTGTTCATCAATAACATATATTCATTGTTTGAGAGGTACGAACTAATCCAGATTTATTTCTCTTACCTTTACAGCAGTTCATAGGCTCATTTTTTTAAGGTCACACTTATAATACTGAATAGAAATGTTCAGAGAATGTGTTAGTGTGTTTTTTAATGTTTGTAATTTTGTAATGCTCATTGTGTGTTCATTCTTAATTTATTGCGTTCTTTAGGATTAAGACTTTTTTGCTATTATTTAAAACATTTTGTGGAGAAAACCTTTAGTAAATAATATATCTATGTGGTCCTGAAAAACAAAAATACAAGTAAATCGTTCAATAGAAATGCATCTTTCCTGTCATGTAATTCAGTAAGTGACAACTTGCATTCTCGCTTTCACAGATCCACTGCTGAGTTACAATGCAAACAATTCAAGTGTTATAATCAATGAATCCATTATATAAGTACTACTTATGTTATAAGTACTTATGGCAACATGTAAAGTTATGTCACAGACCACTAAATTCTAATATATTTGTTTTTAAGTACAAGACTGATTAATGATATGACAAAAGTAGTTTGCCTTTCTTGTGTCATTTGGTTAATCTCTCAGTTGCCACAACTGGGGTGCTGGTTGGTTGTTGTCTAATTGGTTGGTTGTTTGTTGCTGTAAAAACTTCAGAATAAACAGATGCATACAGCTCAGACGCATGTTGTGAGTTTTAGTTGTCTTTTTCAAGCCCCTTTTCTTAAAAGCTTTTTCATTTACATTTTGCACCTGATAAATTTGTTATCTTGACATCACAAACACTGTAGATTAGCTTGTAGTTCCTGAAATGGGTTTCTCGGTTCCTCCTGTGCTACGCTATATTTAACACAATAATCCTGTATACAATACACAAACTTAAGAAAATGTTTGAGTTCTTTGCAAATCTGTATTTCTCCAAAGTGAACAAAATGTTTTTTAACACACAACATGCAGCATTTTAAAGTGTCAGATCTTCATCACAAGTACCTTTATTAATAAAGCCACTGATAGGGAAAGGTTATGTTAACATTTAAACATTAAATTTAGTTTTATAACAGTTAAAGTAATGTCTTGTTTAATATCTATAAATTGCTGAGGGTTTGGTGAGAAGAAAATGGCAGTACTTCAGTTTTAAACTCTTGTTTATTTTCCTCAAAAGCCCCTGTGGTTTTTTTAGTAAAAGAAGAAGTGAAAGAAGAAAAAAAGGTTTGAACAAACATCAGGCTAAGGCTGCGTAGATAAAATATCTCTGCAGACTGAAACACATGAACAAACCAAAGAAAGCACAGAAGATTTTTGGTGCACACAATTGGATTTAGGAGATCCCTCACTATGGGTGTGTATACGTCTGACTCGAATCGTTTATCTATGTGCTTCTGGTGGAGATTGGCATTGTGTTTAAGTATCTGCAATGTCGCCTTTGCTCTTATAACTAAACACTGTGTAACCGTGGAGGAGCATCTTCTCAGAGACATGCCTAAGACTCAAAACTGTCTTCATTATCCAGGGATGGGTCCCTACGCTGACTGCAACATTACTGACCTGCGTACAGATCTGTCAGAGGTCGGCCAGGAGGTTAGATCCCTTTGCATTTACAGTAATATTAAAAGTATTCCTGCCCATGCCTTGTCAAACTTTCCTAATTTGTTTGTTTTTGAAATACATGGGAATAGTTTGGTGAGGATCGAGTCTGGTGCATTTTCAGGGCTTCCAAATCTGAAGTATTTGTGGATGCTTTTCTCTGATGAAGATTGCAGTTCGGTCATCATGGAAAGTCATGCATTTGCTGGTTTGTCTAAACTGGAGGAGCTGACACTAATAGGTTTAAAGTTAGCTAATGTATCAAGCAGTATATTTGATCCATTGGTAGGGTTAGTTAGAATACAACTGATCAGAACTTATGTAAAGGACCTTGGTGTTATTTTTTGTTATCTTCCATCTGGAATGTCCAGTCTGAAGGACCTAAATGTGGTGGACAGTAACATTTCCAGCATTGGGAACAATGGATGTCCAGAAAGGTCAAAGAGCTGGCCTTTGAATGTTCTTGCTGGAATTCAGAACCTTAACCTGTTAGGAAACCCTATCAAAGGCATACAAGCACACTCATTATCTGTGTTCCAGAACCTCTCCAGCCTTATAATAATGTTTGAAGGAGAAGGGCTGGGTAGCATTTGGGAATCTGGGCTTGAAAAAGTCAGTGATTTGAGTTTGACTGGTAATTTGTTGTGGAAATACTCTATAAACGTCATTGACTTGTGTCAACTCATCTCCCATCTCCATCCTCAGTCTATTACCCTCATTTACATAAAAATAGACAGATGGACGGCAGAGGATTTAAAGAATTGTGGTACAGAATTAAGAGGGTTAACCTTCAAAAAATCAGAGGTGGAGAACCTGGACTTTGGCTTCTGGACAGATAAAACGGAGATACAGATGCTGGAAATGTCTAGGATGAAGTTAACAGAAGCTCCATTCTGTGCTGCAGCGAATGGTACTGTGTGGTCCATAACAACTCTTGATCTCACTGGAAACTTATTCACAGTTGTGAAAGAAGATCAGTTTGCTTGTATGCCACTTCTTGAAAAACTTGTTCTTAGTAATAACGCCATACACACACTGATGACTCATGCATTCCGTGGTTTACAGCACCTTAAATTTCTTAATCTTGATTCAAACAAGATCTCACAGCTTACTTCAAAAGATTTCAGATTTCTCCATACTTTGGAGGTCGTTCTTGTCAATGGCAACGTTCTAGAAAGCATCGAGGATGGAACGTTTCGTTACCAGCATGAGCTTCGTGAATTGGCATTTGGCAAATTGGAGTATGTTTATCAGTTGCATCTTAATAAGATTTTTAACGGATTTCCACCGAAACTGCAGCGGCTTAGTATTGACGCACATTACGGAACGCATTTTTTCCTGGGCAATACACCACAGCCCAATGGGACATTTGATTTGGAACTAAATGGAGACCGATTAGACTTTTCAGACTGTAATTCTCCTGTTTTGAAAGCTGTACGAGAGATGAAGGTGAATTGTGGTTTTTTCATATGCATAATTGACTTCATGGCACCTTATTTTCCAAACCTGGAATCATTCGAGATCTACGAAAACTATGAAAAAGTGTCAGTGAGTTACACAAAAATCAACACTTTGCACCGTTTGAAGCGACTCAAGCTCATGAACCTGAAGTTCACTAATCATACAGATACTGGACGTGTCTTCTGGAACCTGACGCAACTCCAAGTCCTTGTACTGGTAAACTGCCGTCTCAGCTTTCTGACTAATAGTATGTTCAGGGACCTGACATCTCTCCAGCTGCTGCGTCTTTACAGTAACAGTCCTCTAGTCTTGGTTGATGGCATGTTTGATGTTTTGCCAGCACTAACAGCCTTTGTTCTTGATAAAGTGGACTTCCAGTGTGATTGTGGGAATAGCTGGCTTCTCGATTGGGCAGACAGCACCAAAAAGGTGCAGGTGATCTACATACAAAAGCAGCAATGTGTGTGGCACTATCAGAAACGCAACTTTTTGGCAACTATGGAAAAGTTGTGTCAGACTGACACGCAGTTCCTGTGCTATGTAGCCACGGCTGCTAGTGTTTCTCTGATGATGTCGCTGGCTGTCGGATATCGCTTCGCACGCTGGCCCTCCGTCGTCCTCTACTTCCGTCTGAGAGGTTTGGTGGAGAGGAGGTTTGGCAGGCAGTGGCAGAGGAGGAGAAGACGACTTGAGCAGGAAGATGGAGAGGTAGAGGAGGTAAAGTATGATGCCTTCGTGTCATTCTGCAGTCGGGATGAGGCGTGGGTCCTGGAGGAGATGGTCCCAAGGCTGGAGGAACAAGGCCACCTCAGACTGAGGCTATGTCTGCATAGCAGAGACTTTGAGGTGAGAGTTATACAAACAAAACAAATAAAGTGTTTTACTAGTGTTTAAAGAAGTTCTTTTGAAACATCTTTCAGGTGGGGAAAGGTATTGTGGACAACATTGCAGAGAGCATCCACAGCAGCCAGTGCACAGTTTGTTTGATCAGCCGCTCATATCTGCGCAGCGACTGGTGTGGTCTGGAGATGCGAGTGGCCACCCATCGCCAGCTGGAGAAGGAGAATTACCATGTTATCCTCATCTTCCTCGAACACATCTCTCCCTTTGAGCTCTCCGCTTTCCATCGGTAACTTTGTCGATTTCTTATCCATTTCTTATAACTTCATTGATGATTCAAAATTAAGAAATTGAATTAATACTCAAATTATTATTTTTTATAGTTTGGCCCGACTGGTGAGATCTCATACATATTTGGACTGGCCAGAGGATGAAGCTGATAAAGTGAACTTTTGGGATCGTCTAAGGAGGAACATTGCTGAAGAAGACATGGTAAGGCTGGGGGGGATTTGGGTATTGCTGAGAGTCTAAATGACACATTTCATTAAGTGTGAACATCTATAAGGTTGAGAAGATGCAATTCATGAATGCAATGACTTATGGCAAGCATCTAAGCAAATGCTTCCAAATAGAACCGTGCTACAACTGTGCTTTCAACTACAAATATTTCTTAATTGTTTTACAGAATGCTTCTTGAAACTACAGAGTGAATCAGCATATATCTTTTTGCATCTTTCTGCGTCACATTGTATTGCCAAGGTACAGTGATTTACTGTAAAACAATCTTGTACCATCCTTTACAGTTGGACTTGTTGACCCTATCACACATTCACACAATTTCTGAATTTGTATGTATGATTTTCATCTTCATCACAACTTGATCTTAATTTGATTAATAAAGATAAATACAACTGAACACAATCGAAATTTTGAAAACACTGATACACTGTTTTGGTACACTGATAATTTGTAATAAAATGTTTAAATGAATTTTAATAAAAAAAAAAACTATTTTTACTACCAGGCTGAATATTTACATTAGTACAGCACAATCATTTAACCAGAAGTTTTCTCAAGGGGTCTGTGACATTAAACGTATTGTCTCTTACTGTCTATGTCTCTTATTATGAGTATCTAGGAGAGACAGAAACTAAACATAAAGAGGAGAGAAAGATAGAGAAGGATAAACTTGTCTAACTTTATAAATACTCAACCATAAAACCACATCCTCTACGTTTGGTACTAAAAGTAAGTGCTGAATAGAGAACATGTTTTTAGTTACCACTATGAAAATACACACAGATATCCTGCTTATCTTTATAGGCCTTAAAGCAACTTTTTTTCAGAAAAAAAACTATATTTACAGAAAAATTTGTCATCTCTAAGCAGTCGTAATAACAGTAATCATAGTATTTTCTAAAAAAATTGGATAGTAAGAAATTGGCAAGCATTTTGGGCTTAGGTGAAGTGGATAAAATGTGATTTTGGCAATCCCCCAATTCAAACACAAGATGGTGATGTTACACAAAGATGCTTGTGAACTTTATGACTACATGAGGGTGTGTAAATGTTGTTTGGTGAATTGTCATTGTTAGGTCAACTAAACACTGATAAAATAGTATCATATTTACAAAGAAATTCATAATTAATCCCCTGATATAAGGTTGTGTATCCATGAATGACCACTATATGAGTGGGCGCCCTCTGACCAAAGGACCAAATTTTGAAACTACTGTAACAATATAATCCCTGTTTTTGGAACAATGCAACTGGTGTATATAGGTAAAACGCCCTAAAACTTAATCTTGGGCAGGTAAATCAGATGATATAATAAGTTTCGCCAGAAGAGGGCCACTACAAAAAGTGTTTTGACTTTGTAATTGAAAAGCACATGTTATTGATAATTGTGGTATGCTGTGTTCTCTCTCACACACATTTATCTCTCACAGACACACAAACAGCACAAATACGCTTGGATGCCTCTATAAACTTTAATTTTCAAGTGTTAACGCGTGTTCAGTAAGACACCTTAATTTCTCGAGGTGTGGTTGGTCGATGATCTCACTATTCCAGTACTAAGCCTTTGTGCAACAAGTGCATGCTCCTACTTGCGATAGGCACACATTAGGTAATGTACTGTACTGTAGGCATGTATAGTAGCTACCATGCGTTGACATAAAACACACACTGTCATAAATTATACATCTGTAAATGCTTAAGATGAAAACAGTCAAAGTGGTTCACCTAAATCCCATCTAATTTTCCAAAATAGTTACAAGTGTATGTGTTTCATTTGAGCTACGTCCACACAACACCTCTCTTGAGTAATATCCTGCTTTCCCCACCCAAATACTTCTGGGCACACGCCCAGTTTTTTAATGAAAAAAGCAAGTTGGGAAGATAGGAATTCACAGACGAAGCGTTGTTGTACGGCAGGAATCTAAGACGTTTGGGATACAAAACTGGGTAAGATTTTCCATGTAATGCTAAAACTTTTGTTTTATTAAATGTTGCTTTAAACAAGATGTCTGGACAAGTACATGGCGCAACTTTCTTTAACTATCTAGCACCAGTGGCATGCCTCATTGAACGGGTTTTATGTGCCCTCGCGACTCTCCATAAATACACTTCAGCGTCCAATGAAAATGTGTCACTTTCTGTTTACTCCTTTCCATTTTGCGTGAACATTTCAGTCCTTACGAGCGACCGTAGGCTCGATTTAGTTCGGTGACAACAAATAGCCTATCCGATTCCCCGTCCATGTAACGCAAGACCTTCTCCTCTTACACAGCGGGAGAAATCAGAAACCTGCTTTTTATTAATTCAGTGCGTTTTTTAAGTACGAGGCTTCTGCAGCAAATCCCCTGGATTAGGTTAACAGACCCGCATGTTCCTTTTATGGGTCGTATGCTTGTACTGTAGTCGACTGTATACGGCCGTTTGGAGGTAACGTACTCGATCCTCAATGGGACCGAGCGCAACCTCAATGTGTCAGGGCGACACGGTCAGCACACAGCGTGAATTATACATGCCGAGATACTGCAGGACTGCCCGATAACTCGGGGCGACTCGAGACTGATTGTTCAAGTGCTGACAGTTTGAAACACGCTGAGGAAATGATTCACACCTCGCGCAGAGGGAGAACGAGTTTTCTTGTTCTGCAAACAATAGAAAAAGTAACACAACATATATTGTATGGTCACAGGAAAACAACTTTTTGTTGAGCATTTTGTAGAGCATTGCGTTAGCAGCGTAAATGTTGTGGATTTGATCGTCTTTGATCTAGTTGATCTAAAAAATCTGGCATCATTTATTCACCCTCTGTCACAATATGTTATTCAAAACCTGTTCATGACTCTTTTGCACAACGCAACAATGTGTCAGTGAGTTTTATATTGTATCAGTGGTTTTAATATATAAGTCAATATAAACATGTTATTTGGTTACCAGCGTTCTTCAAAATTGTATCTGTGTTCTGCAGATGAAAGAAAGTCATACAGGTTTGGGGTGATTAAATAAAGAAAGAGTTGTCATTTTGGGGTCAACTATCCCTTGCATAATCTTAATGTATAAATGTAAATGAATATTTTAAAAGCACTGTCTACATTGTCTAATAGCTTCCGTTGAAAATCTGCTCATTCCAGTGTGGTTGATCAAGTTAAGGCAAAGAGATCTGCAGGGAAAGTGTAACTTTGGTATGTGGGAACAGTTTGAAGAATAAGCACCACCTGCCTGCACAAGCACCACGGCCAGAGAGTTGCCTCATTCAGTCAATCACTTGCTCAACCTCATTCTTTGCATTTTTTCACTTCGAGGCATTTTTCAGGAGACCTTAAAGAAGTTTGGAGAGAGATCTAGAAGACTAATGCTGGACTACATACTTTCCATGAGACTATTTTGTCGTTGTTAGTTCCTTATTGCCCAATTGAAAGAAACCACACTCCTGTTTTCCCAGTATTTCCCAGATGATTGTGGGAATATACACGCCTGTCTCAGCCTGCTGTTGATCATCTGGCACCTATTGTGTGAATAATACTGGTGTTAATGGGTTTGGTTGATGTTTGGCTGCGTAACATAACAATTTGTTTAGGTCCTTTGGAATTGACCAGTCATACTGTCTGATGAGACTCCTTTTGTCTGATCCGCTGTATTTTGAGCTTAGGTGTCGTTTCATTTCAACTGATCTCTATGTAGCAAACACACAAGTTTTCACTGCCACACCCTTAATCATATAAAGAATTCCTGCGCTGATGTAACTTAAACAATGCAAGAGTATGAGCAGATTCTTCCAGGTCTCCCTTCAGTATTTTCACCCAGGCCCTGCCCCCTCCTCTCTCTAATTAGGTTAATAGAGGTGCATCAGTAATTGAAGGGATGGCAGTGCACTGGTGTTGTGTACTAATGTTAGTGGTGTAGTGTAAGTATTCAGCTGTGACGTCTGTCAGATGGAAGATTTACCTGTATGGCCTATAGTATTACCGACATGTCACACCCACATCAAAATTTGTGTCTGTTTGTGAGTGTTGTGGCTTGAAAAAATAGCCTCATAGTATTTATTTTAAATTATTGTAACATAAAATGTAATAAAGGGTAATGATGATGAATATAAATAAATGAATAAATTGACTTTTAAATCATACCCCACAATAAAAATAACAAAATGGCTACAATCATAATTTAAGATAGAAGCTGTGTGTTTTTGTTATGAATCTCTTACTCAAGGACTAGCCTGGTAAATGTCACCTGAAGGAAACCCAAATTAGATAATGAATTAATCATTAGCTGCGAAAATGCGTCATGCGATCACAAGAATATGAAGTACAGTTAAATACAGTATGCTACAGGTCATTGTTTTGTTTATTGGAAGGGAGGGATAAAAATGCATTTTCATCGGAGGAAAATGAACATGCTTGTTTTCAAGTATGCGGATGGGCTTTTGTGGACTTGTTTGCTGTCGGAAGCGAGAGAGAGAGAGAGTGTAACAGACAGGTAGCAGGCAACCCCTGAGGTAATGTGAGCCTGTGTCCTCAGTGTATCAGATGTCTGTTAAAGATCACAGGTTCCATTGTTTTGTGGTATAAACTCTACAGCTGCACACACTCCTCCTCTGCTCTTCTCTCTCTCTTCTTCATGCTTTTTAATTATTCTAACATCATCTATCTCCTCAGGTCACTCATTTTCCAGTGTCTTGCAGCAGCTCCTAAAATGTCATTTGCTGACATTAAAATCTAGTCTTGAATCTAGCAGTTTTTGGCTTTCATTTATACGATTTTAATAACTAGCCATATTGATAATTTCATGTCTTTATATTTATAAATCTCATGTGGTGTAGCTCAAACTGTTCTTCTTTCCTCTGTACAGTTATAGATATGGAGGGTGCCATAAAGACAGTCGTCATGCAGTTCCTGTCTACAGCACGGGGAAAAGAGAGCCTGAGTGGCAAGAGCTTCCAAAAATTAGTCCAGGGCCAGCTGGGCAACATCCTCAGTGTAAGCAGCACCCACATGTGACTTCTTTCTGCTAGAGATTAAGTCTCATTATCGGCTGAGCTTAGCTAGTCAATTCTAATTGCAACACGGTCAATGGTCAATTATTGAGAATGTCACCGTCTCCCTGTCTCTATCAGGACACAGATAGTTCTTCAGCAATAAAGGAAATGATGAAAGGGCTGGATGACAACCAGGATGGGAAGGTCAGTTTCCAGGAGTACATGACGCTGATAGGCTATGTGGCTAATTCAGTGAGCGAGCAGAAAGGACAGGCCAACGCACCCGCCGGACAGTAGGCTGAACGCAACAACATCCAAAAGCACCGATGACGTTTGGGTTCATTTACCATTGATGCTTATTTGTAATACTGGAGTCTTGCACAAATATTCCTGTTAATAGGGAAGACTGGGACTAAGTTGTTCGGTAGTTTTGAGGGATATAACTAACTAAACTACTGCTAGAGAAAACATAAATTGTCAATTTAAAGATAAAACATAAATTGACTTGGCTTAAAACTGAGATATAGCCCAGTATCTCCCATAATATAAAAATTGCAACTAAACACGGCTTAAATACGACACCTTTGAAGTCTCAGATATTATGTTTGGAATATTGTTTACATATATTCAGATTATGTGATTAAACAACATGCAGCCAATGTATGGCCAATGTGTAAGTGCTAAAGCAAATCATTCTTTTTTGCGTATTTTCTTTTTGTTTTGTATCTTTTTTTGCTTTGGTCTCAATTCAGTATAACAAATATTCATTTGAGGGCTTATTTACTTGTTTAAAGATGCTTAATACGTGATTGTTTATATAAGTGCCAAACAGGATTGCCAAAATCAAGAGAGAAATGATCAATGTGGGGTATCAAATGTGCTAAAAATGTTCAATATTGTACACCCAACATTTGTGTATCTGGCAGACGGATGAGATTAAACAAAAGATTATACAGACTATGTGGTGACAATGTTTTTGGTGTAATCTTTTAATAAAAAAAGCAATGATGACGTAAACCTTTTGCAATGATTAAATTTCATTTTAATAGTAAACAGTATTATGCTTTGTTGTATATTGTAACTGTATGGTTCTGGTGGGTGTGAGTTCATTCTAGTGTTAGTCACACCCACAGCTTATACAGTTAAAGGTACAACCTATAACTTTTTTAACCCTTTTGTGTGTTTTCATCTCCAAACTTTGGCAGATGTGAATGGAGACTGTTTTCTTAATGATGATTTAACACCTGGCGGCAGTATCAGGTGTGACAGGACCATTTAGATCCTCACACACTCACATACCCGATGGTGAATCAGCACATCTAAAGACCCTCAGGCTGTTAGTAACCACGTCTGTGCCACATTACCTTGGTTGGCCTGTAACATAATCAGCCTTCTGGCACCCGACCCATTTCATCTTCACATTAATAACTCTAGAAGCTGCTTCAAGGAACCTGTACATGTAATAAGGACTTTTACTTTGATTCATACAAACAAATAAATAAACAAACAAATATGTCATAATGTTTTGAACTATAAATGAAATAAGATAGTTGGTTGTTGTCTAAATCTAAACATAATGTAGAATGTGTCACAGTCTAAACTGTTAAAATAATTAAAACATAAAATATATTAAAGCATAAGACTTAGTATAGAAGTATTTCATGAGCTTTAACTATTTTTGGTATACTGACATTTGTGTCTAAGTCATCAATTACAGCAGATAAATCATTTAGGACGGGGTGCTGAACTATCACGTCTCTTAAACTTTAATGTGACAAGCACCAGTACATATAACTAACCTTTAGGATCAAACATATCTATTTACACAAAAGCTCTTATTTCAATCAAGTTCAGGGCTTGTTACAGTATATATATATATATGAATTTTATATAGATACATCCTTACACAAGAATGAGCTATGTAATCAGTAATATTTGGAGAAAATTAAGTCTTATACTTAAAGGGATAGTTCACCCAAAAATAAAATAAAATCAATATTTTTTTCACCCTTATGTCATTTAAACCCTGTATATGATTCTTTCTTTTGTGGAACACAAAAGAAGATATTTTGCAAAACGCTGGTTACCGGCACCCATTGACTTCCATTGTACCTTGTGTCCATAATGTGAAAGTGAATGGGTGCTGGTAACCAGCATTTGGCAAAATATGTTCGTCTGTGTTCTGCTGAAGCAAGAAAGTCATACAGGTTTGACGTGTGAGTAAATAATAAAAGAATTTGGGTGAACTATCCCTTTAAATATTTGTATTTAAAGAAGAGAAAGGTCCTTTGCTCTTGGCTCCTAATTTTAAGCTTGTTTTAATATGTATAGTCACAAAACATGTGTTTGTATACACACACACACAAGGCAATTTAATTAAACAATAGAAATGAATTAAACAAAGCACAGTGGTTCAGGGCTTGTTTCCAGGTTTCTCAGATTACCATCTAAAGCAGCGAGCTTTCCCTTATTCACTATGACACGGCACTTTAAACATCAACATCACTTTTTTATAATATAATATAACAATGTTTTTGTATAACATTAAAAATGATGGTGGGGTGGAAAATGAATAAGGATTGATGGTGGGAGGAGGAGTGTGAGGTATGATGAGAGGAGGAGCAGGCAGGTATATAAGATGCTTCTCACCGGCTTTTCCCTTCACCAGCATTCATCTCTCCTCAAGAAACAGAAGAGCAGCATTAATCAAACTGCAAGGTAAGAGGATATATGTTTGAATAAATGGATGAATGGATGTAGAAAAGAAGTTAGAAGGACGATGTGGAGGGCAGAGAAAAGCTAAAGAGCCAAAGCTGTTTTATGCTTTCTTAAACTGATACATATTCATGTCTGTATTTTGGTGCTGTATTTATATGTTCTGTTCTTTGTTGTGTAATGTTTCTCATCAGCTCAAGAATAAGACTGCTAGGGATAGTCCAGGGTTTTCTGCACAACAAACAGCATACAAACTCTGCCCTAATGTGTGATAATTGACAAATTTTATATAAATCTATAAAAAGTTTTGTAACTTGTGGCTGGATAGACACAAGGTCCTTCAGTAATTGATGGCAAAAATCAAATATGCTTATCAGTGTATCCACTGAAACAGGGCACGGCTCAGGCCCGGGGCAATGTTTATTCATATTCACTGCGTGTGCTGTGAATTGTGGGCACTGAAATGAGCTCAGTTTTCACTTAGCCGAGGTTCAGCTTAAGTGTTTAGGATTTCACTCTTATCAGGATAGGCACGTTTCCTCTCTGTAGTTAAGTTAAACCCTTCATATAACTGCTCCTGTTTTAATCTGTATCTTGTGTAATAGTTTTCGTTTGTGTTAAATATTTCATACGTGCCAAAAATAGATCAAGTAAAGAAAATCCTTGAGTGCATAAAAAATGTAATATAATATAAACGACTCTTGCTTTTTTACAGGATGTCCACCCTAAACTCAGAGAACGCCTCTACTCTGGAGAGCGCCATGCAGCTGATGATCCAGACGTTCCACAAGTACTCTGGGAATGAAGGAGATAAATATACTCTCAGTAAGGCAGAACTCAAAGAGATGCTAACACAGGAACTGGGAAACTACCTTGGGGTAAGAAGGATAGACATCTGTTTTTACTATTCATTATTATTATTATTATTATTATTATTTGGGAATAAACATTATTGGAATCCCCACACAGAACGCACAGGATAAAGACGCTGTAGAAAAAGTTATGGGTGACCTGGATTCAAACAATGATGGTGAGGTAGACTTCACAGAGTTCATTATCCTCGTTGGGGCCCTCACCGTCGCCTGCAACGACTTCTTCCTTGAGTTCCACGAAAAAGACGGAAAGAAGGATAATAAAAATGAGTAGAGCTACATTTCCTTAACAAAAGCCAACGAACGAGCAGTGAAATATGATGGGGAATGAGGGGAGAATATGTGTGTACGACCTTGCTTACTTAAAATCTCAACTGCTAAAAACAGATCTTTATACAGAGTGAATCTTTGGGTACACAGAATGTTCTACCAGCTGCAATGTTTTCCACCCCTGATATAACTTGCATTACAAATGAAAGCAATGACTTTACTGAAAATGTGAATAATGTTTCTTTCCTTTGGTTTTTTTAAAGTTGGAGTTTGTTTATTTTAAAATAAGCTCTCCATATAACAATAAACTGCAAAATAAAAACATACACAATATAGCTGGTTGTCCTAGAATTGTTATTGTCAAGTTGAACATTGACCAGTGGAGGGCAGTATTGAGACACCAACATTACAGAAAGTGCAAACCAAATGTTTATGCAGATAACAGCTAACCTGAATATGGAAATGCATGTTAATGCTTTCATTTCATTGTTCAATAATATGTTCTTGCATTCTAGTTTTTGTCACTGACTCGCTAAGAATGACCATGCAAAAGTTTTATGTGGCATTAACCAAAGGTCACATTAATATTATATGTAAGCTTTCTCTAAGCTACTCTTATTGAAAAGTTGGCTTGAAGAGCTTTCATAAAGCAAGATGCGCAGCCAACTTGAAATACGACATGAATTTATTATGTTGTCAGGAGGTGGCCAATGCCAATGGATGTAAATTTTATAGACTGGTAAACAAGTCCCTGGGCAGCAGAACAGCACGAAACACAAGCCAACATTATAATCTCAACATACACAAATATTTAAAGTGTTGTTTTGTGCAACCACACTTCAAGTCTAAGAATTGTCAAACAAAGTGATGGTATAATAAACTTCTAATCTTTATTTGACAGAATATATGTGATGTCAGCCAAGGAAGGGTAGTGAGTGTAGGAGGCAAGTGTTTTAATATCCTTTTAGTGTAAATAAGACGGTGCATTCTTATTGGCCAACACACAGAATCAATGTGATGTCACAGTTTGTATTATTGCAATACTTTATACGTTGATTTGATCATGGTGTTGCATAACATACTTACTGTTCCATTACAATTTTAAAGTAAAAGAAACGTCAGTATTTGGATACTTTAATCAATAAAGACACCCTGTTTGGTGAATACAGCCTTACGTCTCGTTGCTGATGTCAGTCACTGGAGAACTCCTGCTGTTTGGAGCCCAAACAAAGACAAATACGCTTATAGCATGACTCGCATTCTTATACCATTATGTTTTTAAAAGCTAATGGTTCGGTTACACTAATGTAATAGAGCAGATGCACTATGGAGTTCTGTGGGTTGTAATAGATCACTGCTGGTGAGGGGAATGTGAGAGAAAGCATGAGAAGATTGACAGAGCCACAGAATGACGACTGCAGAAAACTCATGAAGTCTGCTACAAAGCACAGCCGATGAAAGAGCGAGGTCATTTATAACGCTCAGGGAATGTGGTTGAGAAAATCATTTGAATCCCACAGTGAATGTGTTTGTATAATCGGCTCTCTGAAAGATTGTTTTAGAAATAGCTTGCATAATGATCTATATGAGTTTAATTCAATTATCTTCATTATGTGAGGACTGCAAACTGTAAGGATATGTATGTCCAGTTAGCAGAAGAAATAGCTAGTGATTTTATTGCTTCGCTTTGTATTCATGACTTATGAGTATCAGCAGCACAGTACAGTGTTTCAGTAACTCAACGGGTAGAGCATTGTGTTCGCAGTGCAAAGGTTGACGGTTTGATTCCTAAAAAATACATATACTGATATAAGTCTACTACAGAATGAAATGAAAATCAAGGACCTTTTAACTGTCACCGTTCTGCTTCAGTATTTACTTTAATATTTCATAGTTGAATTCCAATCTAATCATGACAAACTATATATTGATGGAAAGGTCTAAGACTCAAGAATAATTATTTAACACATATATAACAATAAACATAAACAAAAAATTATTAAAAATGTTAATGTTAATAATATTTTTAAAAATACCTCAAATAAAAAATAATAATATATTAATATAATATAATAAAAATAATTAATATATCCAAAATGTAAAAAACTGTAGTTTGAATAGTGCATTTTCATGTGTATGCTCAATATGTGCAGTGTTATCAGGTTAAAATGCTTGATCAAATGTGTGTTTGACAATAGGAATGGTGTTAGTCACTGCTTTTACACTTTCATAACTATTCTAAATACGCAATAATGCAGTAAAGGCTCAGAAGAGGTCGAGAACAAAACAGTGAATAGAAAGTGTGACAGACTACATTTGAAATAAATGTGGTTGAGTGTTGAAATACACTGACCTCCTGCACTGAAACTTTGTAATATAGTCTTGATATACTGTGTGTACTCACAACTACATGTGGCAACATATAAAAATCTGCACACAGCATAGTACTGTTTGTTAAATTAGGCATGTTAGATAATTGAGATGGGAGAGGAATGATGGGAAAAGCAGAGAGAAGAAACAGGCAGTAAGGGCATGAAATGAAAAAGGGAAGATTACATTTATAGGAGGCTTAACATCCATGCAATACTGCTCAGATTTAATTAGTTTCCTTTAATCTGAAAACCTGGATGGATAAACAGAACGTTTCATGTCGGTTTGGCATTTCAGTTTCTCCTCTTTCGCTTGAGAAATCAGATGCTTGTTTATGTATGAGACAGTCTGCCTGCCCTCTAAGGGACTCGAGAAATTTCTCCAATGAGTTGATTATAAATCAAAACCCCTCAGTCAGTTGGCATATTTAACCTGCTCCATTAGCAAACAAGCTCATTCTGTTTCTCCCTCATCAGGGATCCTCTTTCTTAATGTTGTGTGTTGCATTAATACAATTCACTTATGTGTTACTGTATGAATAATACAACACTGCATTAAAGCCCTGTGTAAAAGGATCAGACATATGTTTGGTCAGAAAAAAAATCTTGTTGCTGTATTTTCAGTATACTATAACAGGTTTCTAGACCATATGAAATAAATAAAAACAGCAATTAAAATCTAATAAGGAATTGGCATTTATGTTCATAGTTTTCTGACTAGCATGAACATAACAAATGGAAGTCATGTGTTTGAGGAAGCAGAAAGCTCATTGTAGAGCTTGTGGGCGGTGCATGGCTTTTGATTGGCTGCAGAGCATAGTAAACAGGTGTGTGTCCCTCCAATTGGCTTGCATGGATTTCACCTAATAGGAAGGGAAGGTGAAATGGACGAGAGTCCTGCACGAGAATCCTACACCACATCCTTACTGTGTGTTTGTGTTGCTATATTCCAAAAAAGGTTCATATAAACCTAAGATTAGTCCAGAGAAACACGCTAACAAGTTACAGTTCCCCTCGTCTCGGACAGACCTCCCCTTCTCCCTCCGGCCTCCCGTCACAACTGATGGTGGGTAGCGTCTATTGGTGTGGCGGTGATTGGTGATTAGTCAGCCAGGTGTGTTGGTGATAGTTTTAGCTGTGTAGTTTTGAAACAGCGGTTGAAGGAACATTCCGATTGTGCCAAAAACACACACAAACACAAAGATCCACAGGAACAGACGGTCGATCACCATAGCCACGTACTTCCAATCCTCGCTCACCTGTAAGACAGAAAGAACAGATGCTAAAACAAAAGGTAATGTGTCATATTTTAATGCCATTATATTTAATGTACTTAAAGTCATAGTGTTGTTGCACGCCCTCTTTCTCTAATACTAAAATCATCCTGGTTTTTAAAAACTAACTTTATATAAGTAAAACTGTAATAGTTAGATTTATTCAGAAACCAAACCCAGACATGATAGTTATTGCATGCAATATAATTTACATCGTTTATGTTGTAAGTTATTCCTTTATTAGCATTTGATCCAACTGTGCTAAAGTTGTATATTTAGTAAAAAAAATTATATTATATATTTTTGTAAAAGTTTTGTATATTTGGTGAGTTTTCATCTGTGATGTCTGCTTTTTTATATTTATTCTCACAAATTGCCAAAACCAATAATTTGACCTATTTTTTACTACTACATCATAATTTCATTTATTTATATTTATGAATTGACAGCCCTAAATCAACTAAAAGCCTTAAACAGAAAAAGATGCAGTGGAAGAGAAGAGGAAATGTCAAAAAGACAGGCAGACAGGACACAGATGAGTCACATATGAAATGTTGGGTTGAGGTACAGAAACAAGAGTGAGAGGTTGACATGAGATGGGAAACTGAAAGGGATTGTGTGGGTGTAAGTGAAAAATAGAGAGAGAAAGCATGAGAGAACAGGGTGAGGGAGAAGGTTAATGCGAACAGAGACTTCATTCCGCCACAGTGCTCTGATGAGGTGAGACACAAGGGACTTGAACTGTAACCACGGCAAAGGCTGCGAGGGAGTTGGCATGGAGATGCCTTGTTACCATGGGGATGAGACTGTGTGCAGGTCAAGATGATTGACACAATTACTGAGCGCTGTTAATTTTATCCCATGTTGTCTATATTTCTGCTCTTTAAAGAGAAATCATCTGCACTTAATAATACAGCTGAGCTATAAAAATATATTGCTGACTGATCCTGTAAAACACAATCAAATAAAAAATATAATGCTAAAAATGTCAGCTGTCAATGAATTTATCTCTTCTTCAGAATATTATATTATTAGGATTCATACTGTACGTTGAAAGTGGCCTACTTAAATAATAAAAAACAGATAGGAAGATAAATATGGATTAAATTAATAAAAAATATCAAGTACAGTATGTAAAACCCAGGGCTTTTAAGCATCGCACATTAAAGTCATTTAGGGTAAGACAATAACTTTGTGAAGCACTTGAAGCAGATGGTTAACCAAACCAAATAAAAGAAAATATTGTTATCACTTATTCACTTCTGTCACTCATTTTGTTTTCCAGGTTAAAGAAAGTCATGTGGGTTGGAAAAGTATCAGGGTGAGTAAATGACAAAATTTTCTAATAATATATGAATATTTGGAATATATGGTTAATATTTATTATTTGGTTAATATTGCATAGTTGAATTCTAATCTAATCATGACAAACTATATATTGAAGGAAAGGTATAAGAATAAATATGTGACAAATTTTCACTGACCGACAATAAACATAAACAAAAAAATTTTAATGTAAATATGCCTAAAATAAAAAAAATATCTCAAATTTAATTCGGATTTTCATGTGTATGCTCAATATGTGCGGTGACTGTTATCAGGTTATTGTATTTAATTTTAAATGATAATATCAATGGCAAATAATATTAAAGTGGATGTTAATTTAAAAACACTCTTATGCACATTCAGTTTACATGCAGTATGTGTAAATATATCATAATGAAAGTGTATGACTCACACTACGATCATCATCCTCACTCTTCATGTGGTTTGCAATGAAGCGGACTCCATCCACAGCCTCCTCGAACCCTGGGCAGGCCTGGGCCAGCAGGGCCTGTGTGAGGACAGTCGGGGACTGCTGCTTCCCTCGAGGTACAGCAGAACTCTGCAGTGGATTCGAACCTCCTTCCCTTGGCTCTCTACCCCCCTCCCTCAACCCATTTAGTCCATCCGTCGAACCCCCACCGCCCCCTCCGCCCAACTCTACCCCAAACTGTTTTACTGAGGCTCGGTTCACATAGCAAGTGCATGCCTCGTTGTTTTCTTTACTCGCAGATGAAGAGCCGTCCAGGCCCAACCCTGCCATAAGCCCCGCAGCCAAACCCCCTCGCCCGCCTTCCTGCTGTTCATTGGCACGGCGACGCTGGCGGAGACGTTGCCGTTCGCTGCTGTTGCGCGGCTGCCGCATGAAGAGCAGCGCGGGCAGCTTGTTGAGGAACACGAGCTTCACCCACGGTGGCATGGTGTGTGTGGTGGGCGAGCGGTGATGCACGTTCAACACGCACACGCTCGTCACAATAGAAAAAGTAACCAGGACCATGGTAAACATCAGATACTTTCCAACCAGAGGGACGTCCAGAGATGTGGGCGGCACAATCTTGGAGATCAAAAGCAGGAACACAGTGAGAGCCAGGAGCACGGAGATACAAAGAGTCATCTTCTCGCCACAGTCTGACGGCAGGTAGAACACCAAGATGGCCAGCGAGGTGATGAGTACGCAAGGAATGATGAGGTTGATAGTGTAGAAGAGGGGTTTGCGACGGATGATGAAGTCGTAGGTGATATCTACGTAGGTCGGGTCGGAAGGGTTCTCGTTCCGACGGCCAGGTAAGGCGATGATGTCCCATTCTCCACTGGGTGTGAAATCATCCATGCTGGCCACATCCGCACGGAGAACCAGGTCCACTTCTGTACGGTCGTATGTCCAGGAGCGGAAACTTAATGTGCAGTTTTGCTGGTCGAATGGGAAGTGCTTTACCTCGATTTTACAGGCACTCTTATAGATAGCTGGTGGCAACCAGAAGACACTTCCATCATAGGAGACGACAGCGTTGGAATAGAAGGAGACCTCATACATCCCGTCAGCACTGATGAGGAAGGAGACAATGTGGTTATGAAGTAGCTTTCACTTAAAAGGAAGGTTACAGGTCTGAAACTCTATGTATGTCAATTGTTTTAGCTCAATTGATAGAGCATTGCATTAGTAGTAAAGGTATGTAAATGTATAAAATGTATAAATGTACTCCAAATAATTATTAAAAGTGCTTTACTGTCGGTGTGGAGTTTGCTTTTTCAAAAAACAAAAACAAAAAAAATATGTTTTCTTATAAAAACTTATTTTAAAATTATATAAAATTGTAAAAAATGGGACAAAGTTTTGTAACAGATGCTGTTGATAAAGCTTAACATACTCAAACTAGAACAATCTTTTTTGTACTTCTTAATAATAACATTTTAAAATAAAAAATATGTGGTGGTTTTAATAGCTTTGGCAGACACACATTACATATTGCACAACATATCATGAGAATTCAGACTTAAACCTGATAACTGTTACTGTATATATTGAGCATATACATGAAAATTCACTCCGAACTACAGTTTCTTAAATTTCTTTCTATAATTTTTTAAAAAATCTATTTTTTTAATCTTTTAAATATAGGAATTTTCAAAAATATAATTTAATTTTTTATTAATTCTATTTTTTTATGTTTATTGTCATGAAAATTTGGCAAATGTTTATTCTTGAGTCTTAGACCTTTCCATCAATATCTACTTTGTCATGATTAGATTGGAATTCAACTATAAAATATTAAAGTGAACAGTGAAATAACATATTTCACTGACAGTTAACAGGTTAAAGTTCAGAGTCTGTCACAAAAAGTCACAAAGGGATTATGAATGATGCATTACGGCAAACACAGAAGAAACCCTGGTGTTAATTAGGTTGAATCTTAAACTTCTCCCACTCAGTGACACGAGTTCTAAAGAAGGAACATGCTTTATTTACAGTGAGGTCAGGTAACGTTACACAGGAACACGGCTAATGAGACAAAGTCAGATAAGAACGGATGTTATCTACTCTCAGATGACAGGAAGATGGACAAGGGAAGGATCTGGTGATGGAAATTCAGATATAAGAAAAGAGAATACAATAGGTGAGAAGATAAGATGTGGGATGATCTTTGAGACTTACTTGTTGTAAAGGACAACATCGGGTAACCAAATATGTTTGGAGGGAAGGCGGACCTTCTTCATGCCATCAAACTCATCTGGGTTCCATGTTAGCCTGTAGTCCTGCCACTCCTAAACACAATCAGCCATGATTATATATATCTATCACATACATAACTCTTCTTAGTGAGATGTGTTTACTGTATATATTACTGCTCTATCACATTTCATTATTGGTAAAAATAAACTAGATCAGAATTAGAAAGAATTACTTGAGGCCAATAAAAAATGCTGTTTTTACGCTTTCATTTAGTATGATTTATAGGCTGTTTTCCTCATAGGGAGCAAAAATGACATAAAACTTACTCTTGCATGAAAAGACACACACATACAGTATTTTATGTGTAACCTTCACTGACAGCAACAATAACTCATGCCAGCTGGCATTTATGGTCATAGTGACCATGAGCACATTCAAAGAGAGAGAGAGAATGAGAGAGAGGAAGATATATACTGTATAGATGTGTGTCTGTATGTGTGTTTGTATGTAAGAGAGAGAAATGTCTTTACTTAATGTTTTAGTTTTGAATCACAAACATGCTAAAAATGATATACTGTCCATATTTATTCACACATGCATAAATATGTGTGAGTTAACTATGTATAACTATAATATTTATGATAACTATGAAATAACTTTACAGGACAGTGTCCCATAAACCATAATTTGCAGAATTGGATCAAAAAGTTCCTCCTGAACTTCAATCAATCACTACTATGTCCCATTTGGATATCTACATAGCTATTAACACTATTAATCTGAAATAAACATCAAAGTAATGTAAGTACAGTTATACTGACCTGTGTAAGCCAGACATTAGTGGTCATGATCTGCTCTCTCTCATGCTGTTCACATAAAACACACAGAGACAAGAGAAATCAACATTTCATAATAAAATAACACATTTTAGAATGTATAAATAAAATGGTAAAGCCATACAAATACATAGAAATTGCGAGTTATTATTGCATCACGCTGTCTAAAATAAAATCTATTATAGTTTATTCTATGTGAATGATTAAGATTTCTTTTTTTTTCAGCAAAAGCTACATTCTTGGGTGTATGTGCGTCACGTTTTATGGTTCATGGACGTTAAAAGCCGAGCCAACCAGCCCCCCAGAGATGAATTACGCAGGAATAATATTGCTTTCCTCCAGCTTTTAACCCAGGTAAGTAAGCTGTTGATTTACACTCCATTACAGGCATAAAGGAAGCGTGTAATTGGCTGACAACTGAAGGGTTAGCATACAATGATGAATGGTCAGTAACCATGGGTAATTTTCTGCACCTGTGGGAATAGAGATGGCTATTTCCTGTTGATCATACTCACATCCTACAGTGTACAGACAGACTCTTACAGCACTCCAGTGCACTAAAACATGCTAATACAGAGACTGAAAATGACCAGATGCATGATACCATACTGAAGAATGAAGAAGACATGTTGACTAGACAGGGGGTTTACAGTAAATTCTCTAAATGTACAGTTTTTACTAAGACTATTTAGCAAAGCAATCCCGTTTTGTGATGCGAAGACAAAGTTCAAATGTGCAAATGTGCATGAGAAAAAATATTATAAAGCATGTGAACCTTACCACACTGATGAGCTGAGCCAATGAGACCATCAGTTGTACCGTCACCAATTCAGAGCCATTAGTCGCTGGTCTGATCAGTTTATTGTAGTGTGCCGGATTAAGAAGATGCTCCACCAGTCTCTCCTCTGTATCTGCTCCATGACTGCCTGCACATGAGAAAATACATGGTAGATCAATACACATCCCACATTTCAAAAAGAGAATACAAACACGTAAAACTGAAAATAAAAAGTGAGGGAAGCTGTTGCATAAGATACAGTTCTGTTTTTGTTCTTGTAGCTCAACTGAGCTGTGCGCTAGGAACGCAAAGGTCATGGGTTCGATGCCAGGGAACACACATACTGATAAAAGACATGTATGGACTAAACGCACTGTAAACTGCTTTGGATAAAAGCGTCTGCCAAATGCACAAATGTAATGTAAATATAAAAAGCAAAATTAAAAAAAGGGGGGGCTTCAAATGAAAACTGCAGAAACTACTGTGTAAACGCATTTTTAATTCTTTATTTTATTTTGAGACTAAAAGGCAAACACACATGAGTGCTTGCTTGTTGTATGCTTAATGCAATTGACTAATAGCACCTACAAATCAATCAGTGTGATGCTTCACTAAATCATCAAATCATGTAAAAGCTGTTTTAATTTCCACTTCAGTATATTGGTTTAAAGCTGCTTTTAAATATTACATTTAATCATCATTACTACATATTAAAATAAACACAAATGGGAAAGTTGGCACAAAGGCTACACATACAGTATCTCAGTTACTGTAACTTTAAGGCTTTGAGTCAAAACTTGCCAATTGTATATATAATACAGTAACTTTTCTGGTTTTCAAACCTGGACAACTAGAGCTTTTATAATTTCCATTTGCAAGACCACAGACCCATTGTCCTCTACACTGCCAGATAATGCTGCATATTGGTCTAGACTTTTCTCATCTTGCTTTCTCAGACATCCTGTATTAAATCTCTCTCTCTCTCTCTCTCTCTCTCTCTCTCTCTCTCTCTCTTCTCTCTCTCTCTCTCTCTCTCTCTCTCTCTCTTTCTTTCTTTCTTTCTTTCTTTCTTTCTTATTGCTTTCTTTCTTTCTCTGTCCTTGCTGTTCTTATTGTATTCAGTGAACAGGAATGATGGCTTTACGGAGCAGATCAATGAAGATTTTAATAACACACCATAAACTCTATCTCTCTCTGTCTTTTTCCTCTGTGCATCTCCACCTGCACACTCTTTTAAATCTCTCTGTCTTTAGGTGCAGAGAAACCCTTTTCTGTTTAGATTTCCTTATTTTCGCTTTGCCCTAATTCCCTTTCATTCCAACAGGTCTAATATTCCTCATCTGTCTCTCTCCCATCCTCTCCATTCCCTTTTGCACATCCAACCCAGCATCTTATCTCTTTAAGACAGTGTTGTGTGGGATTGTGTACAGACAGAAGGTATTTTAATAAATCAGCATGTTTTCTCTCTCTCTTTGATCACCCGCAGTGCATGTTTGCAGTGCTATATAAAGACAGGCAGTGAGAAGATGTCTTTGCTTATGTCTCCTTGTGCTTTTCCCTGCAGGTGGAATTCCTGTCATAAAAATACTGTAATGGCAATTGTAACTTTTTTGCTTAGTAACTTACAGATTACTATAAATCTACATGCCATACTATCAGAAATAGGTACAAGGGTTAATAATAATTGTGTATGCTACAACAATAAAACAAACATTGCAGTTTTCATTGCAGTTATTTTAAAGCTGTTACATTATTGCTTTAATGTAGTACTTTTTACAGTACTTACAGCACTATATTAATTCTATTCTATTCTATTCTATTCTATTCTATTCTATTCTATTCTATTCTATTCTATTCTATTCTATTCTATTCTATTATATTATATTATATTGTATTATATTAAAGATCAAATTGTTCAACTCATTGAAACTAGTGCTACGATTTCTTCTAACCTTACAGCTAAGTATACTAACAGTATAAAGCTCACATACACAAATACCACATGTACATTCACACATGCATGTTGACAGAGTATTTGAATGAATGACATAAAACCTGAATCTGAACCTGATACAACTGTCAAATGAATACCAAATTGATATTATAAAAATTAAATAAAAAACTGGATACATAGTGAAATAACTGAAATGACTATTTGTGCTACAATTATTCACTACATTTCTATAGTACATGCCTTTAAAAAAAGAGAGGTCAATTCAAAAGGAATAAGACTGTGTTTTAGACAGATGCTTAGAGCTGATGGTATTGATCTAAACATCTAAAGTACACTCAACACAGGACAGGCTTCCAAAGACAGACCAAACAAATTGCAGGCCATAGAGAGCTATTATATTACTGCATGGCACAAATTGTATCCATTCCACAAGGACACGAGGGGGAGTCTGATAAGCGTGTTTGGTTAACATTGTCTTCTTTATAAGCTCATTTTGGCTAACAAATTCCACCTCTCTAAAACACTGAAGTCACTCTCAAGTTTGCCAGGCAGTCAGAAATTAAAAATTGTTTTTCAAAATAATAAAAGCCTTTTTTATGTGCAATAAGATGACATTGGAATTGGTCATTAACTGAACTATATCTAGAATGATTTAATGAGAATTTAAGCTAAAACTTTTGTTACTATATTCTATTATTATGTAGATAATGACATAATTTCTAATTATTATGACATAAAAATATATATAATTTTTAACTACAATTGGCTGAAACTGCTGTTTATGAAGGCAAACGGAAATGAAATTTCCTCTAGCATGTGTTGGCAAGATTTACTTTTGGCCGATTTTGGACTGGCGTAACTTGAACACATTTAGGTTAAAAAAACAAAACCAAACAGCTTATCTCAGCTGTAAATGTTTCATATTTAAAATCTAATTCTCTGTAATGGGTAAGTGTATTTTCTGTCTGAGAAAGGCACCAATGACAAGTTGCATCTCATAAAATAAGCTCTATAAAGCTATACAATTAATGGCACTTGAACCAGAATACGCTAAGCAGGTTTAAAAAGCTAGCTATAGTGGCTATGCCTCATTGTCTCTTACTTTACTTTCTTCTCTCTCCCTTTGTCTCTTTCATGCTCTTTCTATTTCATTTACTGTCATTCCAGTGTCATGACTTCTCTGTTGGGGGTTAACTGCTTGTGCTATTGAGCGTACTCCTTATAAATCATGACAAAGTTATTAACATCACTACACTGTCATGTCCCCCTAAGCAGTTTTCAACTGTTCCTTTAGAGAGAGACAGAAAACAGCAGGACAAATACAGTAGGATTTTTAAAGCATTATAGACTGGTGTTAAAAAATTCCCTCTGCAATATTCTAAACAGATCTTAAAGTAAAAAATCTTACATTGAAGACGAGCACAAATCTAACTTTTTCTTTATTTTACATTTTTGTCTTTGTTTTGTTAATCCACAAATGTTTATCTAAGATTCAAGCACATCACATTGAAAACACATTCTTTTTTCTTCTAACAAACAATCTGTTTGGATGAGTAATATAATGACAAACGCATTAGAGATGAGCACAGAATCTCAGTTACCAATATCATAAGGCTGTTTGCTGAGTCATAGTTTTGTGCTTGGCATATTAGTCAAGTAATCTTTCAATCATACCATTATAAACACTTTCAATTATTAAAGATCTAAAAATGCACCTACACTGTACAAATAACTGAAAAATGACCTTGACCTTACAAACTATACTAAAGCTACTAAAAACTATTTTTATTTATTTTTAATTTTCCTGACTTGATTAGGTGCTGCAAAATATTGGCATGTGAATCATACTGGTTGAATATCTGTGTACTGGAATTGAAAAGTCTTGGTATTTCACTTGTTAGCTGTTGAAATGATCTGATGGTAGATCAGATATACATTTGGAGGACAATTTGTCCTGAAAGTGAAAGATCTCTTCCTTATCTAGATAGGATGTGTTGACCCAGCATGAATGACATAAGATCTGATGACTCATCACATTTAACCTGATAAATGTCACAGTACTGAGCATGAAAATGAAAATGCAAAATTGAAAATCGGAACTAAATTGTTTATTTTAGATATTGTAATTTTTTTACATTCATTTTTTAAATCTTTTTAATTTTTTTATTTTATGCATTTTCAAAATATCATAAACATTTTTATTATTTTTGGTTTATTTTTATTGTTATGAAATTTTATCAAATAGTTATTCTTGATATTTATATTTATACCTTTATATCAATATATACTGTAGTTTGTCAAGAATAAAATATTATGATATGAAATATTGAATAAGTGAATAGGGAAATAACATAGGTGTTCCTCCTGAGGAACGATTAACAGGTTAAACAACAATCTATATAAAATAGGGAGACTGAAAGTAGAGAGCAGCAAAATCTGTAAAAAAAATGAGACAAATATAAAAAGAGTAAGAAACAGACTAAAATTAAGGGACATAATCAGAAGATTCAGCAATGTCCTTGAAAGTCCTTTGAGAGTTTGTCTAAGCAGAAGTAAGGGAGAGTCACAGACTCTGCAAGTGTGTGTGTGCACTGAGGTGTAAATGATAAACACTAAAAATAGAACGGGAGGTGAACCTCCCATCCGCACCTCCTGTCGTTCGGTGCTCTTCATTGACCTCTCAAAATCTGCATCTCTTTCTGCATGTGTGCAAATGAGAAAGACAATGATGCACGCATGGGCACGTCTGAGTACATGTAATTTGATTAGTATGCAACCCCGCAGGTTTGAGATCTGTCTCTGTATTGAAGCGACACACTTCACTCTGATTATTGGCCTGCTATTCCAAGTCACAGTGTGCCCACTGTTCCACCATGTGCAGACATCCATCCATTTCCAGAATCTCTGTCTTCCTGATCATTTTCCTTCTCAACAAGCCAGCGTGCTGCTTGACATCCTTTATTTGTTTATCTAATCTTTGGTTCATGTAGCATATGTTGCAGTGCTGGGTGTGAGGAAATAGCTGGGCTTTAATGCAGGAGGTGGAGAGGTCTCGACCTTCTGTATCTTCACCATTGATCTAATGGTGGATAATGCTGGGCCATAAGTCACTCCACAACAGGCTTTGTCTAATTTTACCGCTCCCTCAAGGCCAAGTCTGTATTTAGTCCAAATCACTGCCAAATTTGCTCCTCCCTTATTAAAGAGTGGGTGAAAAGCATCAGATTTAGCGCAGCAGAGCCGGGACAGAGTTGCTGACAGTAATTACTGTTAATGCCTGGGCAGAATGGACGAGGTGAGAGGAAATGAATATTGATTCACCATATATTTTGGCTGTGTGGGTGTCTCAACCATGCAGGTCTATAATACCAGGGGAAAGCTATCTGTTAGCATTTCCCTACATCTTGAGTTATTACTCAGTAAAATTACTCGGTTACTGCAAGCTCCTCCCATTCATGTATGTGATTTGAAATCTGCCATCTTAGCACATGGGAGGAGAGAAGTTTATAAGGGATGGCATGTACATAATGGACCCAAATGAAAATTATACTGTTGTGATGATGACTGGTGGCCATAATAATGTTTGTAAAATGAATAGAACGCCAGGCTTTAATCCTATAAAAGGGTTTTATTAAAGATGAAATAGCAGATTGATTTATTTTCTCAATGAATATATAGCACATGAACAGAATTTAAAAAAGAACATATTTTGTCTCTTATTTTACTAAACCTGTACATAATACATATTCTGTCTCAATATCCAATAAAACTGGGTGAGTTCAGAGAGGAAAAGAGAGTTGTGGTCTTGATAAATGTGGGACTGTGGTGCGCGGTCCCTTATCTGACCCCATGATAACCCCCTTCAACGCACACTATGGCTTGTTTTTTAGTCATTCACTTGTAGTCAAAATAAATTACCTGAATTGCCTTCTGATGTCTGACACTTGGTACCTAGGCCAATTTCAGCAGTCTACAATTTGTGAACTTTCCTGTGAAAACTCAGCGAAAGTCATTTTAATTCAAATTTTTGGGGGATTTACTGTTTTACTACATAAAATCATCCTACATTATATACTGTAAAAAACATTTTGTGAAAATACAACTTTAATATCTTTAATGTTGACTAAGGCCATGTCAAAGATTGAAATCAATGTTTAGGAAGCCAACTTTCGGTATTGTTTTGTGCAAAATAATAAGTCGTCATTCCAATAAAATAATTATTCCCAGTATTTAAAATAATTAATTTCAGTATTATAAACAAAACTTTGAGTACTGTATCTCAAAATTTATTATATAATCTATCATTTACAGCAGTACACATATTACCACATATTATTTTCAACATTTTTGGTGTTTTGATGCGATTAATCTTATAATTATATTTTGAGACTATGACAAATAGGGTCACATTTCTCTGTATGTATCCATATTTATTTATATTTTTCAACATGATTCAACATGTCTCTAATAAGGGTAGCTATAGCAATCAATATGTTTTGTCAGGTATCCTAATGTGCTTAATGTGATAACAAATCAGCCAGTTTCCAGATTTTTGAGGCTGTTTTACAATTGTATCCAAACATTTTGTGAAATATACTAATTTCTATAAAGAAACCATGTCAGACGCATAACTTCCTCAAGACACATGAAATAACTCCACACTGATTTATAAACATATGAAGCTATGAAGCCCATTCCTATGAGATCATGTTTGAGTGATAAAAATTAAATGTCATCTTCGTAAACAGGTTCCCCAAGAGACACTAAAAATCACTGTAGCCTCTGCAGTTACGACCGAGTGAGGGTTGCGGCTCTTTGCAATAATGATGTGCATTATTATTCAGGCTTATAAACACACAATGCAATAAACGCAGCTCAGCACTTCTGCGCACAATGAGAAACAACCCAACACGCCCCCGACGATATTTTACATTAATGAAAAAACACGGATATAATGTATCCGTCAACACGCAGGTAATGTACCTCTTTCACAAATGAAATGTTACGACGTTAATCAACCATCAACAGGGTATAGATCCGTGGTCCAAAGCATGAGAGCGCGCATTATGCTGTTACACCCCCCAAAATCATCTATCCATCTACAGCAGATGATATTCACCACATCGTCAATATCACATACACGACTCACGAATCTGCACAATTGCATATGACTAGTACATCCGACAATCAAGCGCAAATAAAAGCATTGAACAGATAACTTACTTTTCACAATGGCGAGGATGCAGAAGAGCGTCCACAGAGCCATCATCTCAGCGGGGATAGGGACGCATCTGCCTTTTGCGCGCGTGTGGTCCTGCGTGTCGAAGCGTGACTTCGTCGAGGTGGACGCGCTATTGAGGTGGTTACGGGATTTTTCTTCTCTCTTTTCGACACTATTCGGTACCTGGCATTGTCACGTCAGCGGCTGTGTGTTGCTTTTCCCCTGTGAGTGAGTGGGCATGGCTTTATGAGCAGCCAGGTAGATGAAAGACTGGGAAGAGATGCTGCGAGATGACAGTAAGAGTAAAGGGAATGGGCGGGGGATGGAGGGATGCATACCTCAGATTTCCTTTGCGCCTACATCCGGTTACATAGTTTTTTATTTCATAGGACTCTTGGCATTTTTACAAGGTCATTTGTCCCACCTGAACACTTCAGTGTGTGTTAGTACATTCAGTCTTATTGAAAATGTTAATAGACTGCATTGTTCATGCCATGAACACAAAAATACAACAACACAGATTATAATGATTTCCTAAAATACAAATATCAATAAAATATCAGTTTACCATTAAAACGTTAAACAGTTGTATTTATATAGTGTGTTTTCAGCCCTATTACAGTTGATGTCCTGTTGATTCCCATCCACCAGATAACATCTCACCAATATCCAACACAGATAACATCTCACCAAGTTTATAAAATCAATACAATTCAACATCATAAGTCTGATCTCACAGCACAAGGTGGCTAATTCGTATAAATGTATACAATGTGAATTATACAAAAATATATAAAAATATATGATTATTAGAACAAGGCAGGCATGAAGGTCCGTTACTGGTGATGTAATGAGATCATACTTACAGGCTACATATTTATATAAATTACACACTTTGTGAAATAGTTAAGAATTGGCATGAGATTATGTTGGAATTTCTGCATTTGATTTTAAGCATGCATTTGTTTCCGCCTCAGGGAAGCGGGTCATAGGGTGCTATGTTTTAGAGGAGATGGGTATCATCTTTCCATCAGTCAGCATAACTAACATCACTGTACGACTGACTCCTGTCCTCATATCACAACTGCTTTTGTCTGCTTGTCAGTCACTCACAGCCCTTCAACCAGTGGCTCTGCAGTTGCTCTGTCTCAAAACTCAGTGCTCAGCGTTCCAGAAATAACCGTTGCTTCCGGGGAGATGATGGGGTCTCCCAAGCTCTCCATGTCTTCTAAGTTTCTGGCTCTGATTGGCACTCACACTGTTATCTCTCTCTCTCTCTCTCTCTCTCTCTCTCTCTCTTCCATTACACATACACTTACACCCTTTGGCCAAAATATCTATTTATGCTTGTATTCTTGGGGGCTTCCTATAGATGACCTTTGCTTTACATTCTGAAAGTCACTAGAGAGTGGAGGAAAGATGCGGAAACATTGAAAATAGAAAGAACAGATTCATAGAAAGAAAGAGAGAGCAAGGAGGTGGAAATAATGTGCAGGAAAGCAAAAGCTTGGTCACTGGTGACTCACTGGTTGACTGTTACGTAGGTATTCATGTCCTATTCACACCATAGAGTATGCAGCTATGCCTTTTCTACGCAATGAGTCATAGAGAGATGAAAATATGTCAGCCGTCCTGGAATTTAATGCATTCCATATTCTGGCTTTCTATAAATGTATCTGCATTACAGTCCTGTAGAAGCAGTGAGAAGAATAGATGACAACATTGTAAATGGAGAGATGATGGGAAAATGTGTGACTGGTTTCGGATGCTTTGAAAATGTAGATGATTGAAGGGTGATTAGAGGTAAGATGACATCACTAATGTTTAAAAATGAATCTGCTTTGTGTTCACCATCAGCTTATTCATCACCTTCGACTACAGTCCTTCCTGCTTTTATTTTTGGTGTTCTTCCAAATTTCCGCCGTCATCTTGTCTTCCTCTACAGTTTTCTTCGCAGCCCTCCTCTCCTTCCCTCTGTTGTTTGCTGTCTTTTCCTGTGATGTCATATTCTGTGTGCTCTCTCTCTCTCTCTCTCTCTCTCTCTCTCTCTCTCTCTCTCTCTCTCTCTCTCTCTCTCTCTCTCTCTCTCTCTCTCTCTCTCTCTGCAGAGTTGAGCTGTCAGGGAAACTTCAGTGTTCCAAGTGCTTGGAGTCTCTTTTTGAATTATTTACAGACTGGGACCCCCGAGTGCTTATCTCCACCCTCCCTCTCCCATCCCTCGCTCTCTCTCTCTCTGTTTTCTGACTCTTACCATTTGTTGCCAGTATTTCCTACCACTCTTTGTAACTTACATGATTTTTGACACACTGACTGACTTCAGCTGTTATTAATTTTGGTAACAACAATATTAGGATCATTTTAGGATTCTAGTTGGCTTTTAGGAAAGACTAAAGAGATAAAGACATTAATACCAAACACACTGTAATGTTTAATTCACACATATCTTAGCCTCATTCTGACCCAGTTTAAGGGATGAATATTACTATATATGTGACCTATAGAGTCATTTGTGATTTACTGTTTTCTACCTAAAATCATTCTGCATAATGTAAAAAACACTCTGAATATAATATAACCTTGATGTTTTTATTCTGACTAATGACATGTCAAAGATTGAAATCATATTGATATTTATAGGTGAAATCAAACTTTTAAGCTTATTATCTTATAATTTGATTGTGGGACTTTAGCCTATACTTTTTCTTATTACAGAGCATAGGAGGAATAAATTACAACTTTAATGTATGTTATGCATTAAAATCATATTTTTGTATATTTTTCACAGAAACTAGGTATTTGTGTGTGGGTAGGGTCATAAAAAGTTACATGACATGTTTAAAACCATCTGCTTTATTTTAAGCTTTGCACAGTCTTACATTGTACAAAGGCAAAATCTTATGTGAACATATGGCATTTCTCTTTAGTAGACTGTAACATCAATTATCTCAACAAACTTTCCTTTTCAAACATACTTTAAACACAACATACTTTAAAACGAATTAAACTGGAACCCGTTCCTTTAAAAATGACAGATAAATCCAAATGTAAGCTTCCCATCACCAAGAGAGTGGGGTCAGTATCACATAGGGTTTGTAATGGTCATTGGTCAGTAATTCAACATTATATTATTCCCTTCTTAAACCAATCAATAAAGTTTTATCACATACAGGCAAAGACATCAACCAATCAACAGCAAAGACTCATTTACCTGATGAACAAGGCAGCTTCAATTTGCTGTATTGATCCGAACTAACGATCTAACCTCAGCTATCCAGGAACTGCCAATGTTTGGTGTTTTCTCTTTGGGAATTGTTTTCTACAATAGGAGAGTTAAACTGTAATTCTAAACTAATTCTATACTAACAATATCTATGGATTATCCAACAAAAATTCCGCCCACAAATACACATTGCAGGCTGTTAAAACCATGTCCATTAACAAATATGGCAATAGTTGCAGGAATGGTGGCAATTTGACACTGCTGTCAGTAGAGGGAGATAACGAGCAATTCACGTCTTTAGGCACATGGAGTAATACAGTCAGCATGATTGGGACTTTTGAAGCTAAACTCCAGCAGTCATACAACATACCTCCAAAAAGGGAAGAGTAAATAGATCAACAAATAAAAAAGTCAAGAACAAATATGGAGTAGATCATTTATGTTTTTAAAACTACTGTGTATTTGAAATACATTTCCTCTCCTTGTCTTTCTGGTGTCATAATGCAAATAAAATCTTTGGCTTCAGTGGGGACTGAAAAACTCAAATAAGAAATAACCCACTCGTTCAATTACTAATTTCCATATGCATACATAAAGTAAGAAAAACAGTGTCACGCTATGGCTTGCTGGCGTGTGATTGCAGTGGCAGGCACCAGGGTATTGTACATCCATTTCTTTGCGCCAAAGAGCAAACACTTTGTGTGTGTGTTCAGTGTGTGCGTGGTACAGGGTGCTGTAGGGTCATGTGTTCTGCCCCAGTAAAGGGTAAACGCTGGGTGCAGTAGTGGTGCACAACTTCAGGAATGCTCGGGAACACACAGCTGCTCTTTTCCAGCGTGTAACCACACTCTTTCGTCTGCGCTACGATGATGTGCACACATCCCTGACTCGTCCTGGAGACAGAGAGGCATACAGAGTCAGCGCTTACAAAGATTTCATGTCATCTAATGCTATCTCGTTTTGATTTTTTCAGACACATACAGTACATACGCAGACAGAGAGGCTTACTTGAGGGCGATGGAGTATTTGCTTGTAGCTGATTCGCTGTCTCGCACCAGGAAGCTGGCCTCCTTGCAGTGCTGCAGATGAGCTTCTGCCTCCTGACGACTCACGCTGCCATGATACCAGCTGCAGAGATTAGAAATAGATTAGAAAAATAACACAAGAAAGGTTAGATAAAGAAAAGAAGACAATAAGATGGATAGACACATAATCAGAATGTGCCTAATAATACTGTATATATGAGAGTTACATTGACATTTCCATCTAAAATCCGTAACTAATGTAAGCAGTATGGTAAATTTGATATTATGACAATTTAACTGGCAAATGGACAGAGTTTGCCAAATAAATTGTCAATGGTACTATGCCCTTTATAATTTACAATTAAGTTCCCAGTAGGTTACAGATAATTTGCATAAAGTCTGCATATTGACAGTAATCTAATAATGTTTATAATGTCTAAAATGTGTTTTAAAACGTACACACCTTTGTTTCTCAAGAGGCACGGTGGGATCAACTATTGGTGTCTCACTATCTGGGGTGGTACTGGGAGATGATGGGGATGTCGGGGAGGGGGGATTCATTCGAAAAGATTTGGGGGTCCAGCTCTTGTGTCTGAGGGTCTGCTGTTTTACACAAGGAGAACCAGACTCTTCTTTAGACATACGGTCCATTCCATCAAACTGGGCTGTACATAGACAGAAACATAACAATTGACACAGATTTTATTATTGTATGGCATCTGGTAATAATGAACTTCTATTATAATCCCAGATCTAGTCACAAAAATATCACCTATATATATACATAACAGTGGTCATGAATAACTTTACTCAACAATACCATTAAAAAGGGAAAGATGGTGATATTAAAATGAATAGAAGTTACCTGACAGTGCTCTAGCAATCTGCTCCTTCTTCCACTCCCATGGCAGTTCATACTCTGCAGGCGGTCTAGAGTCAGACTCGGGTCGGGTCAAGGGAATTCCCTCCAGAACCTCTTCATACGGGACATCATAGATCTGTGGGGGGCCAGAACCCTCACTCTCGCCTCCATTCAACACCACACACACTTTCAGCAGGTCTTTTGAGCCGCGCCTACGAATCTCTGTGTAAGGACATACATTTGATTTGATTAATGCAAATGCGCTTTATTTCATCATGTCTCATTTATCCTTGTAAGAACTATTTCCAGGAATAAATAACAGAATAAGCACAGTCTAACTGTCCCCTTAAACCAGGTATTAGGTTTTCAAGTCTCGCATATGTACAGTACTGTATATTATAACCATTAGGTATTAGGTTTTCAAGTCTCGCATATGTACAGTACTGTATATTATAACCATTAGGTATTAGGTTTTCAAGTCTCGCATATGTACAGTACTGTATATTATAACCATATGTACAGTACTGTATATTATAACCATTAGGTATTAGGTTTTCAAGTCTCGCATATGTACAGTACTGTATATTATAACCATTACTAATTTGTACATTAAAAAATATATGTTTTTTTTACAAAAATATATACCTGAACAAGCTGTCAGCATTGATTCTCTAATCTCTGCAGTCTGGCCCATTAATTTAAGATCTTTACTCAAAGTCATTATACCAGTATATGTCTACTTGTTTTAAAGGTTTGAGCAGCTTTAGGTGAAAGCTTATTTAGGAATTCTTTGTAAAAATTTTGTCTTGTGAAGAAATTATTTATCTTGATGCCTGCTCAAGTCATGTTTAACATTTACCAAAACCAGGGTCTGTGCTTGGTCAACTAAGATTGTACTTTACTGTAGCAACAGGTTGCAAAAATTAAAACAGTGCTAATTCTTATTACTTAGTCTATTTAGCCTAGCCGTTTATCCAACATGTTTATTCACTACGTTTATCATAGTTTAAAGGTTAACATGAACATGGCTAAGCTGAAGCTCCATCTTTCTCCCCTCACTCACTGTTTCTTTTCTGTCACTTTGTGTCTGGCCTATTGTGTGAGAAAACAATGGTCATACCAGGGGAAGGCCAGAGCAAGTCTGTGATTGGCTGGCTTACTAGGCAACTTCCTGAGTTCTAGGAAGTGATTGGGGGAGAAAGGAGTGTTGGGGAGTCTTTCTCACATAGCCAAGCGTACTGGGGGGACGGCAGGGGTCAACTTCCTGTCCATAGAATGGGGCAAAGGAAACACAGACAGGAAACAGGAAGCAGAAAGAGGAAACTGCACCCATTGTCCAGCACAACACTGTCACCGTGGAAACCACCAAAGAGTGAGAGAGAGGGAGCTGTGATTTTTTTTAATACGTTTTAGATTCCTAAAAGTCTGCTTGTGTTTTCTGTTCAGCTTAGGAGCAGTCATTACACCAAATGTGTAAAAAGGAAACAGGAAAAGAGAATTTGGAAAAAAGAATAGGAAATGTACCTGTAATAATGAGCTGGGCATCGTAAGGTTCCATGTATCCATCATTCTCTCCTTCTCTTTCAGCTTCCCTCTGTTCCCTTGTTTTCTCTGCATCAAACGGGTCTGCGTAATCCTCCAAGATCATCATCTATTAGAAGTTAAAAAAAAAAAAAAGAAGAAATAGAAGGACTTATCAGTGATGTGTGCTCATACCAATATAACAAAATAATCCATCAGAGAAGATGATACAGTGCTCACTATTAGTTCTTACATACATGCAAGCTTCTGATTTAGAAATTGTGAGGTAGTGTGAGCTATAAAGTAGGCTTTTGGAGTCAAACCCTGGAGGTAAATTCATCTTATTAGGTGAAATTCTTTATTCCATTGTGTAGTTTAGGAATCAGTATTCATTTACTAGTTTAAGAGCTTATGCTTGTTCACCATCCCATCATTGCTCTAATTTCTCTCATTCTCCCTCTGGACGTATTTTTGTGTGACTTCATGAGATTCTAATATCTGTGCTATTATGTTCAAAGTGTAGCTGGAGGGGATGTCCGTAACTGGGAGAGGATACAGCCTATGTATCAGGTGACATAATTCTTCAAACACTGCCTTCACTGGGGACTGAAAGAAAGGGACAAAGTCATTGTGTGGTGTGTGCATTGTAGTCTTTGCGTATATGTGAGAATGGGTGTGTAAATGTGTGTGTGTATGAAAAACAATGAGAAAAATAGAGCCAGAGTGTGTATACAAGCACAAAAGTGTGTTTCCCAGAAATAAAGAGTGAGCAAAAGAAACGTGTGTGTGTGACTAGGAAAAGAGACTGGAAGAGAGACAAGGAAAAGGTTCTCATTGTTTTTGGTGCTTTTCTGTTTTGCTCTGACTGGTTATGATACAACAGCACATTGAAAGGGGAATAGAAGAGATACATTGGGAGGGAGGAAAGAGTAAGAGCGGAGAGGGGGATGAGGGAGGGGAAGAAGAAGATATTGCTTAAACAAAGAGCTGGAAAAGAGATATTGATCTTAGTTTTCAAAACAAAGACGTTTCTTTGGTTCTCACAGTCAACAAGGCGACTGGGAAAACAGTGATATGTCATGTATTGAAAAGAACATATAAAATACTCATGAATGAAACATCTCTGTGAGGCCTACTGTACTGATACACATACACATACTGTACTATATCAGCACATTTTTTACTGCTATTGTTTAGAAAATACACAAACGTTTTGTCATAAAGTTTCTTTTTTATGGCTATTTTATATTCTGTTGACCCATTTTCAAACTCACCGTTTCTGTTTTGATAGGTGACTTGGCTCTCTCGCTGTCTGGAGACGATCCTCCTGTACTGGATTTGGGATCATTAACCTTGATCATTCGGCTCATGTACGCGTCAGCGAGACTAGTTGTGCGCAGTGTGCGATGGTCTTCAAACCCCTCCATTTTGGTATTCTTCTTACTTTTTCCTGGGATAAGAATTTCCCATATCTTCCCATCCTTCATTGAACCGGTGCTTGAGTGGTTCCGTCCAAGCTCGATGGCCGAATTTTTGCGATTTCTCCCGTGGAGAAGCGAACCCACACCACCACCACCACCACCACCGTTGTCCGCTCCAGAGTTTTTACGCAGACTCCCCTTTGAACCAGTACCGACTGTCAGAACCGGTTTTGGACGGGACTGGGTTCCCGATTCGGAAGCAGAACGAATCCGGTCAGATCCGGTCTTCAAACTAGTTGGAAAATCTTTAAACCACTTCGCCATGGCCGCCTCTAATAGAACGCAATGAATACGCACAGGTGCCTGCGCTACTCTCCATACACACGCGCAACTCCTGTAGAAAAGTATTCACCTTCTAAAATATTGCGCACTGTGGTCCCTCTACTGTAAATCATGAAAAACAATAGCTAATTGATTTTATCCCAATTATCAAAAGACTCAACCGGACTAATTACACAAGCTTGGATGTTTTTCTAACGAATTCTAAATTATTGGATTCATTTAGAATAAACTTATTTACTTAAATCTGCCAAATTGATTTAGGGAAAGGTTCCGAATATAAAAAAATATTTTATGTAACTTGCTTACAAAATTTATCCCATTCGTATTTCTTTCCAGGAACTTAGTACACTCTCAGCTATAGTTCTTCTTCTATAATTCTTCACATTGGTAAAAAAATTATTCCCGCAAGATAAAAAGCAGTCTCTGAAGGGCATAAACGCGAAAATATTGAAAGTTTTTCTTAGCTCTCGCTGAAGATCCCATTCCCGGTATATCCACTCCAGGCGACTGTCTAAAAATGAAGTGAAGAGGATATACGTGCATTTGTGCTGCTGTTTTGGGTGGGGGTGGCTTCTATGCTACTACAGGCTGCTGTTGCCCTAAACTGGCTTTGTGCATTTGCTAACAGATCAGACTTTTACCACAATTATAAATTAATAAATTATTCATACAATTTAATTTTAAATTAATCGTTTCATTAATTCTTTAAAAGACACACTACATATAAACATGCCAGAGCACAGCTTATAGCAACGTCTATAATTATCTCTTTATTATGTTTTTTTCGTGTCTTAAAACATGTGAAAGAGGACATTAAGCTTAAGCTACTTAAATTAATACACACTCAAAACCCCAGTGTCAAGTTGGAACTATTGTGTGTAACACTGATTCAATGTCCTGCCTAATTATTGGAAAACAAATATAGTGAACATCTAAATGATGCTCAAGATAGCACCAGAGGGGCAGCAGTTCACACTAGATGTATAATAAGTAAAACTGAAAACATGCAGGAGCAAGAAACAGGCCATTAGAAGCCATTTATACTGCCTCCATCTAGTGGTTGATTGCTAAAACATTCATAACTCATTCATAAGCCCAAATCTGAGAACAGCGTTTAATGGGCTCTTTCTCAATAAAATTAAAACTTTATTACACAGTACAGACAAGTGGTATTTGAGATTTGGCTCAGAGCTGTAAGCATTAAAACAACCAAGAGTCCAAAGTTTTGCAAGGAAATCCTCTAAATATTGCAACACTGTAAGCCTGTTTTCCCTTACTCTATAAAATCCCTAGAAATGCATTCAAATACATTTTCATTGTCCTGTGTAAAATGAACTTGCAGGGTTAGTAATTGGAGACTTGACTTGTGACAAAACACTAGGAGACTGAGACTTGAAAATGTGCATTCAAAATGATATTGGATTTCTTACTGGCAACAAATGCCAATTGTATAACATTCTAGATCTTATCTAATCTACCTCCTTATTATTATATGCTTGTTGGGCTGCCATCGCACAGAACAATGCCTCTGCCCACACGTGACTTAACGTGCTGGCTGTTACTGTACCTATTACATAAATTTATAAACATTGACGTTTAATTTCTTGCAGAATTTATTCATAAGCACTTATGAAAAGAGCAATAAAGGCTCCTGAATAAAACTGTATGTCTGTGTTTATGTCTGTATTATTTATATGTTGTACATTTTTGTTGTGCAAGACTATTAACACACACTTACCTTGTGCAACAGGAACGAAATTATATTTCATGAACCATAAATGTAAAAACTAGCCAATATTTTTATGAAGCTAAAACCCGTTTTGGTTACTTTGCCATTACCAAGACTTGCCTCCCATTTCACGCCCTGTTTAAAGTTTACACTGAGATTTCAGAGATCAACAAGCTCCAGATTGAATTGAGATTGACTTGTAACCGCACCAATAATCGAAACAGAAACGATTCCATGGTCCCACCCATGACGCCAGCATCAGCCAATGAGATCATTTCTCACAATCGGGCTGGGCGGAGCATGTGGTATCGGTCTGAAAGGTAACAGGTTGTCTTTAGCAAGTGTTTCCCTTGGGGCTCGTTAGGTACTCCTGTCATCTTAACATACTTTCTACGCTATCAGTTTCCATGAACGAAAGCCGCAAGAGGTAACACAGAAACATCCAGCAGAGTGAAATATTAACTTTGCCTTAATATCAAGTAAGTTATTTTTTTCTGTTCGCTGTAGTCGCTGCCAGTTAGCTTGTGTAGAAATTGATGCTAAGTTGTTTGTCGCGCGCCAGATGAATTAAACTCTCGAGCTGAACTTTCTTCCATTAGGTGTAAAACTTTTGACAGCTGCTGTGAAGTTTGTTGTTTATCAAAAATATCATCTTCTTTAGTGGCTTTCTCAAAAGATGGATTAAAGTCAGCGTAATGTGAATATGTTTCATTGATTTCTTCTCTCGAGCACTTCGCCTCGAGAGACTTTCGTAACTCGTGGCGCAGGTGCATGAGCAGGTGAACACCTGCGCTTCTCACTTTGATGATAAACTCACGAGAGAAGTCTTAACGTGACAACCAGTTCTTTTACAGTGTTGTGAGTCCGCTAAGCCCTTTAAGTCTTGTGTGTAAGTAACTAAATTTTCATTCAAATGAGTAGTGGGGTCACATCAAGCTTGCCGCGAGCTGTCAGGTTACAATAACAAGTACAGTAGTCTGTCAAACGTTTCTTTAACGTTTTAAATAACTATTAAAATACATTTTCGGTTTGTTTAGGCGTTCGTGTATTTTATATTTGGTTCAAAAGCTGAAGTTGTTGTTGAGTAGTGAACATCCAGACGTCAGGGTCTTTGGTGATTTGGAACTGTGACTCAGTGCGGAGGAATTTTATAGGTCCAAGTTGTGCTGTGCCTCAACGACGTGTTCAATTTTCCAGACTAGAGGGCCTTTAAATCATTGTAGGCACATATCCAGACGCATTGTTCTTCCATCACAAATTTCACACTGGCATTAAGGTTATCGACCTCTGACAACTATGTACTGAGCCATAGACAAACATAACCGTATAGCACAGTATTTGTTTTAACTCTATAATTGCTGAAAAGTCTTTAATGTACTAATCTGATTTACTGTAAAGCTTTTCGTTATCGGCACATGCTGGTGTTTCATATGTGGGTTATTGACAAATATATGTGTAAATGTGCCCTACAGTGTGACAACAAAATGTAGAAAAAAAACTCTTAATAATATACAAATAGCATGAGAGAGATTTATGTTTTTTCCTAAAAATGTTTGCAATGTCACACAATAGGACTCATTTACGGTATATTTGTCAACCATCCGTGTGTGTGTGCAATGGATATCTGGGCTTCTGAAGTGCATTGCTGTGTGATCTTGTGTTTAGCAACACTGGAACCTGTTTTAGGCCAGCTAGTGATGTTCATTAGAGAGAAGAAATTCTTGTTTGTCTTGAACGGATATGGGAGGGGGGAAAGGGTTATTGAAACAGAGGAGAGGGAATGAGAGGGATTTTGGCAGGAAATAAAAAATGCCAATGGGAGTCAAGCACTGATGGAACACAGTGGAGTATTAAAAATGTGTTGAATGCTTATGATAGGCCACACATTCTCTAATACTTACTCAAGCATCTGGACTTCTAATTTGTAGAAATATCTCCCCGTCTGTCACCCCAAACCAATATTTGGAATTAGTTAATCATTTAAAGAAACAACCAGAAACTAAAACAGGTTCATTTGTACATGTTTGGTATACTTGTAATATACACCCACAATTCACCTCAGGTGCTGCTAAACTATGCTTAGAGATCAGTTTTGTTGAACTTATTGACTCTCAAAATTCAAAGCATGCTTGCACTCTGCAATTCCGTGCTAAAGAATTGTTTACCTGCAATTACACTGTACAGCGATAAGAATGAAGTTGGTCGTCACGCACTGTCTGTAAAAGCATTGACTTGGTTTGCTGAAATAGTCAACAGACATGTTGAAGTCATAGTAACTGCACTCCACAGATGTCTCCAGAGTCCTACTGCTAAATTACCTTCCAAATTCTATTACGTTTATCACATCTGAGAGCTAGGGAGTCTTGATTTAATTTAAGATCAGAAAATTATATTTATTGAGAGATCAAGAGGTCACAGACTCAGAGCTGTGGGCGACTGTGTCCCTAGATGATCCAATGTGATTATTTGCAGTAAGTGTGTTTCATTAAGACAAATGGGACTATTTGTTTGTTGTTAGCAATGTCATGCATCTTCCAGGGCAGGTGAGTTAAATGAAATGTAACCATTTTGGTTGCTTCTAGTTTAAAAGTGCATCATCCTTACAATGTCCATTAAAATAATATTGATAGAAATGCTATGCAATATCTACTGTGATATTAATATAATAGGAGTATCAGCTTTTTTGGGTAAAGGTGTACTTGAGCCTGTGCAGTATGGGGCTGTGAGAGTAGGCAAGAAAGGTCCAAGAAGAACATGTGCCTAAAGTCAGCTGAGGATCAGCCTGGATTAATGCAGATGGGGTGGAAGGATTGAGGGTACAGATGGGGTGCAAGGTAGAACAGTAGAGAGAAACTGAAAATGACAGGCCATTTATAATCATTAAGACATTAAAGGGATACCCTCATGTCATTCAAAACTCTTTTGTGTCAGACAAACGAATAGGTATTTTGAGGTATATCTCAGTAGGGGTTATGTCCATACAGTAGAAGTCAATGGGGGTTATTATTGTTTAGTTCAACAGGTTCATAGTCATACAGGTTTGACATGAAATGACATGAAGGTGAGCAAATGATGCAAGGATGTTTATTTTTGATGGACTATCCCTTTAAGAAGTTGATATTCATAGAGCTCTGATCCTCAGCCGTTATTTTTATTTTTCTTAATACAATACATCATTAAATAGGAGAAATGTTTTGCCCTTTATGGCAAAGTAACTTGGTCCTGGACCTCACGAATCAATTGTGTTTGTTCTCTACTTTCGATGAGGAAGAGAGAGAAGGAGAACGGGTGATAGAGAGACCAGTGTTCTCAGCATAGTGGCCCTTGTTTTCTGCCCCACTTCACTGTAATAATGGGAAAAGAGTCCTCTTACTCCCCCTCCGTCCCACTCACAGCCTCCCTCCATTCAGCCTATCAGTAAATGCAGTGCAGAAAGACTAAATGGTGCTTCTGTTTGCCTGGCCCCCGACACAGAGGAAATAGATTCGTTTAGACCATGACTGTATTTTGTCTGTTTGTTTGACCAGATGATTGTTGGTCATTCATGCACAAACACCAGAATACTTAAACTTTGTAAATTTTGACCATCATCATGTGGATATTCAGAAGTGATTGACAGGTTAGATAGTAATGACTGATGCTGCAAGAATTACATGGCTATAGAAAAAATGTTTGTTCTGAAATTTCAATTTCAGTGTTTTAAGCGATTTAATTGTTGATATCTGTTCAACTGTTTGCACATGTTTTGGACTAGAAAAAACAAAGTCAAGAATTACAATGACTAACATTTGCCAATAAATAATAATATCTGGAATTTAATTAAGAATAGTATTTAAAAAACTTGTTTTGATTCAGTTTTTTATCACCCAGCAAAGTGTTTAAGATATGAATACTGTACTGTAGGTTAGATGCAGAATGTTTGTTTGTGATACTTTTATACATGTTGGGTAGGATTGTTTAAACTTAAATAACAGATGTGTCTGTGGTTTGATGTTTTCATGTCCAGACATGAGAGTCTCTGGTTATTCTAGATAAAAGGTTTAAAACACAATGTTCCCATATTATTGCACAGATGAAAACACTAGTTTAGATCTAAAGCGTTAGTCCAAACTTTCACACACAAATGTTTTGCAGCATTTGACCTCCAGGTTTTTTTAAATGGCCGTATAACTACTACTATCTGTAAATAAGCCATTTCAGTTCTTTTACAATTGTTTTATGGAGTTTAAAGTCTCTTGCCTGTGATTGTTAAACCCCACCTGCTCAAGGTTGAGAGTGTAAAAGTGACACAAATTCTCTTGAAACCACAATGAACACTAATGATGAATGAATCTTTTTGAAGCACCTGTTTATCTGTCAGCACAAAACTCTCTACCACACATCTGTGAGCTCAACTTTCCATACTCTGTTCGCATTCATTGACTTGGACACATCATCCCTCTCGAAAATCTGATAACAAAACATAATAAGTCTTTTTATAACATCCCCAGTGTAATCCAGCAATGAAAGCTCCTTTATTTGTTACACAGTAAATAGTTTCATAACTTCTTTTTATCACTGAAAGACAAATTCTTACAATGTTAATTCAGTAAGAGTTTGTTTAATTGAACTATCGATTTAATATGTGAATCTGAATTCCTCAATTCAGAGGAGTTTGCTTTTCCCATTGACTATATGATAGAACGTTGTGAGCTAGTTTATTATGTAATTTATGACAATGTTTTTAGATATATCACCGTCTCACTCATACACAAGCATGTGGGAGGAACTTTACAGAAGCGTGCTGATTACAATACAGACTATGTTGTGTGTTGCTATGTTGTCACTTACTAACATTAAGAAAGAAAAATGTTTCTAGACAGAAAGAGAAAGCACTAAAGGTGTGTCTCTTCATTTTGTGATCAGGAAGCGTGATCTCCTTTCTTTCTAGTTAAGATGACATCGCGTTATCTCGGATGATATTCAGTGTAGTTGTGATGTCTGAGAATGCTCTTTGTTACTTTGTCACACCCTTCACACTGTAACCTGTTCCTGGTTGAGACACTATCATTCCATCACACCAGACACACCTTTATTTTACTTCTCCATTACATCATTAATGATGGTGGAGGCTCCTCTGAGTTTTGACGAGAAATGAGTAATACTACCTATTTTTACGTTTTTTAACGTTTCTCATCTGTTGGTTGTTGAAATGACTAAACATTTCCACATGTAATTAAACACAACTAACAGACGCAACTTAACAAACAGCACAGTAGAACAACAGTAACTTATGAATTGATTTAAAGGATGCATCTAGATTTGAAATGGTTAAACTAATTTAGTGGTTAGAAATTGTGTGTGTGTGTGTGTGTCTGTATGTGTGTTTTAAAATGAATGAATAATGAAGGACAATGGGTCTCCTGTGCCAAGGTGACGGCATCGTATTTGTTATTTAATCCTGCCACACTGGACTGTCTCTAGTTTTTTGAATGAAAGAATTTGTTAAATCCCTTCAAAAGTAGTTCTGTAATTCATCTCTGGTTGGAGATGAATGAAAGTTTATTATTGAGGGAAATCTATAGTAAATATACTTCTGAAATTGTCTGGAGTCGCTGTTGAGAATGAGATCCAGTCACACTACCACTTGAATAACTTCATTAATGTTGCCTTAAATTGATCAGAAGTTAAAATAAAGACATTTTAATGTTTCGATTGACTAATAAACTCTTTTATAAATTGATTTACCCAATGCAGATCTAATCAAAAGCAGTTAGTTTATTAAAAGTCTATTATTCATTACTAAAATATTCAGAGGAAGTTTAATCCCATGTTTTCTAGGACCTCCCAACACCCAAAACTATGGTTTTATTCATCAGCAGATCTTCAAAAATAATCAGAAAAGGTTCTCCTGATATGTTGATTTGTGTGCTGATTTACAGTGTTTTATGCTTGTGTGTCTCTCTCTCCTCATGTTGTTTGCAGTATGTCTGCTCCAGTCTCGGGTAGAAAGACTCCGGTGGATTATGGTGTTCAGATTCGCTTTATAAATGACTTGCATGATACTGGAGGGGGAGTAAGTGGGCAGTCTCGAAAGGAGGGTCCCAAGAAACCTTCTTCCCGCTATGGAGTGGCAGTGAGGGTGCAAGGAATCGGTGGACAGCCCTATGTCGTACTAAAAGAGGGAGAGAAAGGAGATTCATATGGGGTGCAATTAAAAACCCAACCACCTGCTTACAACAGCCTGCCCAGGTAATTTCTACACTTTCTATTATACTCCTGTGCTTTCTCTTGCATAAGTAACACTGTTATAAAAGACAAGTGTATACTAAAGCCTGTTGATTTTAAACATTTATCCTACCTTGTCCTAGTGATGTATCTTATGTGAAGTCATGTATGAATTCTGAATTGTGAAGTCATGAATGAGTCATGAATCATGAAGTATTTATTTGTTACAGTATGAGGAATATCTTTATTCTTCATCTAATGATTTTGCTTATACGTTAGGAGAAGAGAAGATGGAATAATCCAGGGGCCGTATTTCACATCTGGGGAGAACGGCAACTTGCGTAGGGCTCATTCTCATGGATCCCTGTTGGACAGAGAAAGCAGCGATGACTTCACAGATCAGCGTCCACTTGGAGATGGACGCTCTGGTAGCTATGGCAACCTGGATGGAGGTGTCGGTGTGGGGGCAGAGAGGATGCGTCCTAGAGAAAGAATGGAGAGAAATCACTGGGGAGGTTCTTACCAGACAGGGCTGAACGGCACTTTAGGAAGAGGAAGAGCTGGAGGCAGTCACTATACTTCATCAGAATCCGTCGAAATATCCCAACACAATGAATATACTCACAGCCAATCAGCTTCCAGCTCTAACCGTCAGACTCCTGTCAACAGATTCATTGATAAGTTTGAAGGGGGCTCTGGAGTCAGTAGGGGGCGTTATCCTGGCCGTAATACGGAGGACAGACCTGCCTCAACCTTACAATCGCATTCATCTGTCCCATCTCTTGTTTCAAACACATACTCCTCACCGCCCTCTTCCTCACCTGGTTCTGCCTACAGTAGCCTGGGGCGGAGCTCCACTTCTGTTGCCAAGGTTACAGCTGTCACATCATCTTCCAATCAATGGCCTACAACAATTGATTCACATGTGAGTAGTTAATGAAATAAGCTGCAGATGTATTGGTTGCAACATTTTAGCATATGCTCTATTCAACATTAATGATGAAATAAGTACAGACATTAGAACAAGTGTTTTTGCATATGCAACAGTATGATACCTTAACATGCTGTCTAGTTAGTATGATAACTAGGTTTTGGAACAAGCAAATATGTACATTTAATGGAATCGGAGCATGTTACAGTAAGGTCAATCATCAACCTGATACTCTGTTACCTGACACCATCCAGCTAAATCAAGCCAAATGACATTCAAGGCAGGACAGATAAGAACAGAGTGCATACTCATATTACTACTCAGAAGGATCTATTGTTACGTCTCAGATTGTATAAAAAATGTTGCTTATGTATTATGTTTGCTGTATTATTATTTAATAAACAATGTGCTTTCAGGTAACCCCCGACCTTTTGTTGGACCAGGGTCAAAGTTCAGGGTCAGAGTTCTCGTCTGAAGATCAAATACAGCAGATAATCTATGATGTTCTGCGGCAGGGGTAAAGCAACAGATTATATGTTTGTGTATTAAAAATACGTATCTGAATCATAGCTTACATAGAGCTGTCATCATACCTTTACTATTTTGATCCTTTTGACTACTAAATAAAGAATTTCAGGGTTTGATGACACATAGTATAACAACACCCATGGTATGTTCTGTATTGCGAATTGTTGTTGTCATTTACTTGCTCAGTTTTATACCTAATAAATAAATCTTTACACTCTTTGTTATTAACTCGCAGTGTGTGAAAAATGGGTGAAAAGAAACCTGAAACTCTGCATTAGTTTAGAGTTTAATTGTTGTTAACCAGAAATGTTTTATTTTTATCTAAATGTCAGAAGTACAGAGGGAGATGCTGCCATTAAGCACAGGGTTCGAGTCATCTGCAATAAGATTCAAGGACTAAAGGTAAATGCATGCTTGCTGACATCACAGTCTAAAACTCTTTGAGGCAAGATGTTTATATTTATTCAGATATATATTTACAATACAGCAAATGTGAGGAATACAATGAAGTGATTTCCTTTAAGGTGACAATAACATGAGAAGTGCAAACGTCAACCTCTATTAACAAATCAAAATATCTTATCAGCTCTTATACTGCTCTTGCCAGATTTTATTACCGATTTGGCATACTGTTAAAAAATAAAGAATTCTTGGAGATTTGTCTCTTTACTCATTTAGGTGAATAAGAGCTGATGTGATTTATAAGGTTTGCTCAGTTGGCAATGTATCGGATGTGTTCAGGCATCTCTAAAATTGGCATTACAATAATGGCTTTTAGGTGTTGGCATCTTTTGCTAAACTGTAATGAATTGGCACCAAATCCTGCGTCACTTACAGCAGCTGAGCCCAAATAAGTGGAGAAAATCTGTCATGGTTCACCCACACAGATACGCTTATTTAATAATGTTTAACAGATTATTCTGGCCATGCATACATACACAAATATAAAGCACTGTTTTTGCCAACATAGATATCTAAAAAAAGCTTTTTTGTTTTACTTTGCAGTACATTTTGGTGGTTTAAAGCAAAGCACCATAAACAAGACACCCATAAATCTCATCAAAACCTCATATTTATATTAAACATATCATTTATATGTACAGTGACGTAAGAGGTTACGATGGAGTTTGCTGATTATAAGACAAGCAGCTGGTCATTTAGCTTTAGTGTTATTACACAGAGATAGGAGCTACAGAACTGATGGATGTGTCTGGCACAAGCAAAACAGATGAGTTTCAGAGCACCTGAGATCAACATTTTTATGGGACTCTTAAAAATGGCCAAAAACCCTTTAATGTTAGCTATAACTGTTTTAGAGTTTATATGGCATTTGAATACTGCATACTGTACTGTGCATTGACAAAGACATATTGTATTTCATAAGATTCAAATCCCAATTTGATTTTTATGTATGTAATACATTCTGTTTTTCTTGCTTACTTTGAGAGCAAAGGATTATGGGTAATAATCCCCTCTTTCTTTTCCTGAGCAATTACTTCAAATTGTGATCTTTATGCAGGATTAAATGTTCAAGCCTCTAATGAATACTCTGTTGCCTAGATACTGTCATAGAGGTGGACGAGGATTATAGGGCTTTGGCCTAATTGGGGCATAATCTAGTAATGCCGTGTTTACACAGAAAACCTGTTTTGCATTAGTTGTTCTTTTAGACACTGGCTGACAGTTTATGCTTAGAGTAGAAAAAACACTGAGCACAGCTGAGTTGTGCATTAAGTATTACTGTGGATGGAGTTTATGAGATTTGGCGTTTTTTTCAGACATGGTGGGATTTAATAAAAGTTTCTTTTCTCTAGGGGCCTCAGGTGAGCAGATCTGATGACTCTCTGAAGGAACAGCTTGAGAAACATTTGGATGAAAACGTTCAGCTGCAGGAACAGCTGGCCAGAAAAAACACAGAGCTACACCAGATACATTCAGAGTGAGACAAACACAACTACTGCCTGCCATTAACATTCACACATCTAAGAATGATATAAAAGCTATTGGACATAGTAACGTGCATAATGCATAAGGTTTTGCGACATGCAGATTTTTATATTGCGTTCGTGCACTCTTCTCTTTATCTCAGGCTGGCTCAGTTGCGAATGGACAGAGAGAACGCAGAGTCTCATGTCAGAGACCTTGAGGATCAGCTAGCGGGGCTACAGGAGGAGCTGAGGAGAGACACGGAAAACCGATCTCAGGCCGACACCTTGCACGTGGTGATCACACAAACTTGGCATTACAGATTTTGCAATGAAGTCATTGATTTATAGGAAATTAAGTCAGAGTGCGAACTGTGGAAACCTTTATGGTTGCTGTCAAAATAGATAGTAATAAATTTAAGGAGAAAAAATGGCATCCATATAAGGGTTAAGGTAAGGGTTTTGTCATAATATTTAGTGTTTCTCAGATGCCATAGTTAAGAATTGCTTGTCCATGTATGACATGCATTCCACAATCTTAGAAAAACTTGAAATGGTAGGGAACTTAAACATTGCTATAGGTGCACGCCGCATACCCAATAGGCAAAATGTGTTGTTATTGGTTGCTTGTCGTCGATGTGGCTGCTTAGGATTTGGTCTTGCATACAGGAATTGATGACTGTAAGAGCCGATTTGGCTGAAGCGGCAGCGCTGCGTCAAAGGCAAGAGGACATCCTGAGACAGAGAGAGAGAGAGCTGACTGCTCTCAAGGGGGCGCTCAAAGAGGAGGTCGCCACACATGACAAGGAAATGGAGACTCTCAGAGAGCAATACAACCACGACATGGAGAGACTACGAACCAGCATGGAGCAGGTTTCACAGGTAAACTCCCGAGACGAAGTGCAAAATGCACAGAAAATTGGACATGTGTAATATAACATAAGTGCTTGGTGTAGTTATGTTACCTGTGTAAGTACAGCAGTATTTCTCTGTGTGTCAGTCTCAGGTGTCTATAGAAGCAGAGCGTCATCGGGTGAACTCCACGGTGAGGACTCTTCAGCAGCAACTGGAGGAGAGCAGAGATGAAGGAAACCACTGGAGAGAGCAGTTTCAGTCCAGCCGGGATGAGCTGCGCAACACCAAACAAGAGTGAGACACACTTATTCATTTAGTTATAAACTACATTTGTGTCAATCACCAATTTTGCATTTGTGTGTTAATGTCTCTCCTTTTCCATTTGTGCATTTGTCGGTGCAGTGGACAACTGGTTCAACCCAAAGCAGAGTGAGAGACTCAGAATAACTGAGAGATAGTTGTAGATTGTAGAGATGTGAATACACCAGTAGTATATATAGATCTGAATCTTCAAATATCACCATCAAGACCATCATTTACTTTTTATTTTTACTTTTATTTATATATAGCCATAATAATTATATTATTCAGTTTCAAAACAGTCGATCTTTACTTATTTCAGATAAACTAGATATCAAAATTTGTTACTAAATACACAATAACCTAATACAATATTCTGAAGGGTGTAGTGGTGTATTCTGCCATGTTACTTGAGATCCCAATATATTTAATTGAGAAATGAAATCCTGCTGCTTACTTTACTTCTTAATAATTGCTTCAGAAATGAGCAGAGTAGCAGTTTTAACACACTAAACAGATTGCATTATCAATAAATCTAAGAATTAGCTTAGGACAATTTTACATTTAAGCATGTGTGCACAGATTGGTTAACAAGCTCTTTTGCGGTTGGTGTTGTGTGTTTGCATTAGGTTACTTCAAGCTCGTCTGGAGAAAGAGGAGTTTGAGGAGGAGCTTAAAGAGCTGCAGGAGAAAATGACCTCCATGAAACAGCAGATACCAGATCCCAAACACACACAGACTCTCAGCCAGGTACATATACGCATGTGTTTGTTTTCCTATATTAATGGGGGCATTTCAAAAACTTGCACACTACAGCACATTGGTGCTAAGACTAATGGTTTCTCAGGAACTCGAGCGCTGCCGTGCCGACCTGCAAAAGGCCCAAGCAGAGGTGGATAAATTTAGAGGTGATATGGATAAGAAGACCATGGAAATTGTCTTATTAAAAAGAGCAAACAGGAGCTTGAGGCAGAGCAGAAATATGAGATTGACAGGTTAAGAGACCAATCACGTAGAGACAAGGAGGAGCTAACAAAAGTACATGAAAGGGCCAAACAGGTGTGTGTTTATACCTAAAATTATCTAGTATAAACTGGCTTTTCTGTTTGTCTTCAAATGTATTTTTATGAATCGCCCTCAGCTAGCTGAGCCCTCATTGGTGGAGGCACTGCGCAGTGAGTTGAGTGATGCGTGTGGGGAGGCGGAGCGACTGCGCAGTCAGCTGCTTTCAGTTGAAGAAGAGCTGCAGTCAGGGAGAGACAAACTCGGCTCTCTTCAAGCCCAGGCAAACAGCATGATTCATGAACGCAGAGAACTTGAGGAAGCCAATACGCGCATGAAGGAGAGACTTACACGCCTGGAGGTTAGAATGCAGTAATCATATAAAAAAAGATTAATGGTGGGGCGCATTATCAGTCCTCAAATCCTTAAGGCCATTGCATCTTATTTAGCATTGAGCCCATATTTCGGTACATTTTCTACTCTTTTTGTCCACTGTATTTAAACATCTGACACTGATCTGTATGTCGCTCCAGTCTCAGCTGCAGGAGCGTGTGTCTCAGAGCATGGAGGTTGAGCAGGAGCAGCAGGAGGAGAGCAGAAGACTGAAGCAGCAACTGGAGGAGTCCAGACGTGAGAACTCCAGGCTAGGCCTGGAGAGGAATGAGCTCACTCACAACCTGGAGGAGAGAGAGAGGGACAGAGATGCCCTCCGCAAGGAAAACACGCAGCTGGACGAGAAGAGCAGACAGCAGGAGAAAGCGCTAGTCAAACTCAACAAAGAGGTGTGTGACGTTAAAAAACAACAGATGTTTATATCTCTCCATTCTTTTATCTCATTCCCACTTCTCTCCTTCAGATTGAGCGCATGTCTTCCTCCTCCCGTGAGGAGGTGCGGCTCCTGCAAGCTCAGCTGGATGAGCAGAAAGAGAAGTGGAAAAAGGAACAGCAGGATTCTCAGAAATGCACCAAAGAGAAGCTGAGCGAGCTGGAGAGAGCTCAGAGCACCATCCACTCCCTACAGGAGGAGGTGTGATGCACATCATACTATTATACTTTTTAATTAAATCATTCTTTTTGATGAAACAGGCATACAACAGCTATATATAACAGCAAGAACAAGCGAGATTGACATGCTGCCATGTTTGTGGTGAAATTGATTTCATAAATGCTCGATTTTAATCATTTGTGGTTGAATGATTTTTGTGTGCGTGTCTGTATTTAGTTGGCTCGTCAAAAGAAGGAGCTGTTCTCTTGTTATGAGGAGAGAGACAATGCTGTGCTGGATAAAGAGCTTTTCACTAACCGTCTCAAACATCTGGAGGGGGAGATGGAGACACAGCGCAGCACGCACAACGACCGCTCGCGGGAGATCCGCAGCATGGAGGTGTGCCTTCTATCCTGCCGCCTTATTTTCCAGCATCTTGTAGTGTTGACCACATGTGCCACACATATATTTTCCATCAGTATATGAGAGCTGTTCAGAACTTAGTGTCATGTGCATCTTCACCTGCAGGACAAAGTCAAGCATCTGGAGCTTGAGTTGGATGAGGAGAAGAACAATTCAGAGATGCTGACAGACAGAATCACCAGGAGCCGTGATCAGGTATTGTGTACACACACACACACACTGTTCTCTCTAGACAATATTGAGTCACACAGAAATACAGTTTTGTAAATGTAAAAGTGGTAAAAAAAAATGTTGCTTTGTGTAGATTGAACAGCTGCGTGCAGAGCTCATGCAAGAAAGATCCTCCAAACAAGACCTGGAACTTGACAAAAATGCACTGGAGAGACAGGTACAACACATGACAGCTCAACATTATGGTGGACTCAATATGGTGCATTTTCTTTGCCTGAGTTTCTGTGTTAACTAGTGACAAGAGTGCTGGATGTTCTTAACTTTATTTGTTCAACTGCACAATGTATTCATTTCTTTTTTACATTTGCAAACTTTCAGATGAAGGAGTACAAGTCTCGTATAGCAGAGATGGAGGGCCAGTCGCGTTCCTCTACTGGCGTGTCTCAGCTGGAGAGCAAAATCCAAGAACTTGAGGAGCGACTGCGTACAGAAGAGAGGTAAAAAGGGCCGTAATGAATGAACTATAGTGTAATTGTTTTAAACCATTATTATGTTCTGTGAAGAAAAACAATTGCAATACCAACAATGCACTACAGGGTCATTAAGCACTTTCTTTAAATTTTTTAAGTGTTTTGCATTACTCAAACAAATACAAGTTCCACACTTTATTTACAGAAATAACAGATGAATTTAATGCTTTTTAAATCAAATATTTTATGTTATACTAGGAGAGAAATGGTTGGTTTATTTGATAATGTTACATATAGAAAGCAAAGATGCTTTCATACCTAAGATTTACCTATTGTTTACTAAAGAACAAACCATAAATATTTCTCTTAAAAACTTGAAAAAACTTGAAATCAGTTTTAACCAGACAGTCTTGGAAAGTTATGAAACCGATAATGCACCACAACCAGAGGACATCCTTAGTTTAAGGATTTAAACCTTTACAGAGAGAAGAACACAGTGCTGTCATCTCAGAGACGTCTGGAAAGGAAACTGAAAGAGTTGAACATCACTCTGGATGAGGAGAGACAGCAGCAAGCAGAGCAAAGAGACCAGGTGACTGATAGACACAGCTTGTCTCTCTGTTAATGTGCTTGAAGCGTGTCTGTGTTGAACTCGTGTGTCCTCCTGCAGCTGGCTCTGAAGTTAAAGGCTCTGAAGAGACAGGTGGATGAGGGGGAGGCAGAGGTGGAGCGGCTGGAGGGCTTGAGGAGGAAAGCCATCAGAGACATGGAGGACCAGATGGAACAGAAGGAGGCGCTGCAGTCCCGAGTGACAGCGCTGGATAATGAACTCAAGTATGTGTTTGAGATTTAGAAAAATGATTTGTCATGTTTTTATTTTTTTCTTAGTCCTGCAGAGGGCAGTGTGTGTCCCTCAGAACCTCAAAGAGCTAAAACACACACACCTGGAGAAAACAGTTTTTTGGCATTACTTTTTATTTCAATGTCAGTTAGCTGGCTGTCACAGGACCAAGTGTGCGATTTTAACATTTTTGTCATTGTTCATGGACGCTTAGTTTTGCAGACAATCAGCTATGCCATAAATGCAATGACAGTTAATTACTAACAATTGCTTGTTACCGAAGTGGACACATTGCCACCTCGGACTGCATTTATTTTCAGGAATTCAATGGTATTCAAAGTATAACAAAGTGTAGAGCTTTGCTGTACAAATGACCTTTGACCCCAAGCTCACAACTGAGCAATGCCCAGACTGCTCGTGCCTTTAATCTCTTAAGGTCTTTATGGTTTCAAACCTCAAACACACAATGACATTTCCACACTGCCCATCGCTGCACATTCACTCTGCTCTGCGTTTGACAATCACAGTCTCACATCCTGTTTATCACATCAGAGAACAATGCCGAATTAGGGTTTTTCCAAATACATTGGAGCTGAACTCAGGTTGACTCTGGAGCCTTTAGCTTGCTTCTAACACAGGTCGGTGATGGATGTCTTGCACACAGTTTGCAGTCCAGTTCATCCCAAATTTGTTCAATGAGATTCAGCTATACTGTAACCTAGCCTAAGTTCCTTAATAAATCATTTCACTATTGACTTGTTTTGTGGCCAAGAGCATTGTCATTCTGCTACAGATCAGGTCCCTCCCTGAACTGTTGAAGGCACACTGTTCTCTTGTCTTTATTATTGAATGAAGATTTGCTTTCACTGATATTACTAAAAGGTCAAACCCATTCATTAGAAAGGCTTGTTCACATACTTTTGTTCATGTAGTTGGTAAACTACTATAAACTTCATAAACATGTTAATGATTTTTTTTTATGTGACTAAAGCTCTAGGTTACAAAGTATGTAAAAATAATTTTGATAATAATGTTTGAAGTTCCATGACTAGCCTTTATTTCTTTTCATATTTTCCTCACCCATGTCCTGAGGTGTTACAAACATTTTTCAAAGTACATTCCCTGTAGTCTCTAAATTAATGGGTTTTTTTTAATGTTTAAAGTAGTTTTGCACATTTTTAGTATAGTATAGCATGTATATTTGTAAAGTATGATTCCCCGTTTACAATATTTGACTTCATCTTTTACCTCAGGAGGAAGATCCAGCAGGCCCGGCAGTCGGCCCTGGACTCTTCAGTGCTCAGCTCTGAGGATGAGGATGATGATGGATTGTATGATCATTCCAGCATAACCTCCATCCTTACCGAGAGCAACCTAAAGACCAGTTCCTGCTGAAGAGAGAGAGGAATCTGTGGAATGGGGTGTGAATAAGTGTTTGTTGTGGATATTTCCATATAAGGAAAAGGATCGACACGCTGTGTAACTTCAGACCTGCTTTAGTTAGCAATGACACTTAAGTCCTATGGTTTTATCCACCATGTCATGCTACTTCAGCTATACATCAGATTGTATAAAATCACTGAGACACCTTTAACCTGTCACATCAGGAACATATCAGACATTTACACCTCCATTCAGCCATGGAGACACTTTAAAGTATATGGTAGCCTAATAATCAATGTAATTTGTAAATGCAAGAATTTTAGAAGAGATGTCCATATCTCGGTGAAGCCTTTTAGAAAAACATATTCATAATACAAGCTAATGTTTATCGTTTGTGTAGCATGAATACACAAGTTTATTCATGAAGAGCAGTTATATTAAAGTTAAAGAATTAAAGTAGGGCTCTACATATGTAGTATTTAGTAAATCAGCACTAAATTAATGCAACACTGATGCTAAAAATGCTATACAGAACGACATAATAACAATAAGGAATACTTTATATTTCTGATTAATAAATTTTTATATAAATTATAAATGTAAAGTGTGAGCCATTTAAAATCAACAGCAATCTAAAAATTCTGTCTTTATTTTAATATTAAAAATGCTCCTGTTTTTAAATCAAAGCATGCAGAGAGAAATTTTAAATATAAAACAACAATGAAATTATTATTTCATTTGGTGTTCTTAGTTTACCATGACCGCTTTGACCTGCTGTTTTCAGTGCACAATATTGAAGCAGTTGATATAGTAATAGTAACTGGAATCATAGTTTCCATGTACATATCTGGTAATTCTTGATACCAAGCTGCCTTTTCTATATTTGTTACGTAAATTTATCTATGCGCATTTGATCAATGTGCATTGTACATCACAACTACAATGTCTTATTAATGTAAAAAAAAGTTATTGTTCTGACAAATATAGAATGATCTATGTACATGTATTTTGTATTTATGTATTTTTAATAGTATTTGTATCAAACAGTGATCAAGTTAATGAAGGCTTTGTATTTTCCCAGAAGTGCAAGCTTTTGTATTTAAAAAATAAATTAAGTATTTAGTAGTTTTGTGGGTTTTTTACGTATTAATCTATGCAATCTGCTTATTTTTAATTAAATATAAGTTATTTTTAAAGCGGCTTAAACATGGCAGTTTACAGATTATTTAAGTGCTGCAAAGGGTAGTGGACAGCTACAGTATGTCTAATATGAAATAATGAAATGCAATGTTCCTGCCTTGTTTGTTGTTAAGCAGTTTGTGACAAAGTTTGCCAAAGTAAATCTTAACTCAATTTCTTGCTAATTTCAAAAGCAATATCAGAATTCCCATAATATCACAGATCTCACGGGCCACACGTCCTGTTGTGGCCATTGAAGGGAAGTGAGCTTGAGAGTCTTTGTTACTACTTTGTTACTTTCACTAGCAGTGTACTACATTAACTGTGTATCCATGAATCTAGATTTCACATTTCCTGCTTTTAAATGTCTAGTGAAATTGAAACCAGCTTTGTGGGTGACAGTGAAAGATCCTCTGGGTTTTGTTCATACAGAGTTTAAGGGTTTAACAGTGAGCTTCGACGTGCTTTCTGTGGGATGGGGTTTTTACAGCCTTCAAATTTACAACTTTTAAATATACTCATAGCAGCCTTTTTAGAATGTAAAGGTAAGTTTAATTTTTAGTCAAATATAAATATACATATAAATGTTAGACTTTGTCAATGTACATCTACTGTGAAAATGTGACATGGATGGTATATGCATGACCAATGGTGGCATTACATAATGAATTTATTTGGAAATAGCTTTTAACCAGTGTTTTTATGCCAAAAAGTTAATGGATGAAAGTCTAAGTACCATCATTTTACTTAGTTAAAAATATGCTGTTGATCATTATTAGGATTGCTGTAACATAAACGGTTCTATTAATTATTAAATTACCTCAAAATCAACCTTTTGTGGATTATAATTTCACACTATTTACATTTCTTTCTAAAGGTTTTGTGGTGTGTTTTTTTGCCCCTTTGTATTTTAAATATGCCTTGCCCTTGGTACACCCTGTTTGGTAAAGTTGACTTAATTATTATTCATTATAAATCATTATATTTTATTTTTTATTACTACAGCAAACTCTGTGCTTGTTTTCTGTCATTGCTGGTCTCACTTCTCTGATGCTAACAATAGCATGATTCTTAAATAGCGTGTTTCTCTTTTTTCATTTCCTTGTAGCCGAGACACAGTCATCCTGCAAGCATGTTCTTAAGGACCCCATTTACTCTGCAAAGGGTGACAATGTATCTATTTCTTGCCTGACCACAACCCATCACTCAAATTCCTTTAGAGTGAAACTGCGCAGAACCGACACAGACAAAGACATTCTAGATGATCCAGATTCAGCATCACAGCATCCGAGATGGTCTGTGAAAACTGATTCTAAAAATGTTACGCTTCATCTAGAAGATATCACTTTAGATGATGCTGGTCAATATGAATGTGAGGTGCACAATAATGGGAGCTGTCTGACTCTATTTCATCTAAAGGTCAAAGGTACGTACTGTACATACATACATATAACGTATGTATATTTTGCCGTTTAACCACAAGATATTTTGCTGGTTTCAGAGTGTAAAAGTTTGCAACCAGTCTATGCAACGGCAAAATCTTCAGTCATGCTAACATGCTCTGATCATGTAAATGCCACGTGGGAAATAATTCGTGGTGACCAAACAGTGAATATTACCACATATTTATGCAAGCACTCAGAAGGAGAAGGAGCCACGAAGCCCCTGTGTGAGAGAGCGATTATACATAACGGATCTCTGCAGATTCGTGATGTGGAAATCGCAGATGCATTATGGTATCGGTGCAGGAAGAATAAAATATCCTGCTATGACGTGTATCTGAAGGTGAAAGGTATGTGTTTTAATGGAATAATTAAGAACCAAAACCTCCGATTAGATTGAACCTAATGAACCTAATGATGCTGTGGTGTTACGTAAGCTGTGATGTTTATGGTAAGGTCAGGCTATAATTACTGTGGGTTGTGTTAGGTGGTTAGAATAGGAGCTATCAGTGTGATTATGTGTTTAAACAGTCATATTTATTATTAATGTTTCTATATAGGCTGGTTAATGTTTTTGGGGTTGTATTACAGTGTAAATATATTTTGAAGATTTGCCCTATACAGATGGACAAACATGTTTGTCTTTTTTTTTAGGTTTTGAGACATTTCATACAACGACAGTACTGAAAACACCTTCCACAGCACTGTTAGCCACGGGTAAGTCAGTCGTCTAATAATATGTATGCGTTCATGTGTGTATAACAGAAATGTTTGTGTTTGTTTTCTGCCTGGTGCTCACAGATGCTTCAGTCTCAGCTGTCAATAATGAGGACAGCAGCGGTCTGACTGCAGCGGTGACCTCTGTAGTATCTGTGTGTTTCGTCATATCCCTGAGTGCGTGTGTGATTCTTTGTCTCAAGAAACGAAAGAGCAAAACCAACAGCCAAAGTAATACAACAATCGAAGCCTTCTGTTGAATTGCTTTCTCTTTTTTGGAACAAAAGTTATACTATAATTCTGTCATGTATTTTAGTAAGTGCTTTTTTGTTTCTTCTAGTTCAATTTAGATGTAATTCCCTTTATCTTGACCGAGATTTGGTATATTATTCCCAGATTTCAGATGGTAAGCAGTAAATCCTTACAAACATTTACAAAAATATATATATTTATGACAGTTTTGGTTTTCTGCTTGGCAGGAGTGCAATTCCCATTGTATCATTACGTGGGAAATCCAGGACGCATGAGCACCTGTAAGTTACTGTAAATTAATATTTATACAAATACTTCTATGTCTGTGTCTACATAATAACATAAAGTTTAGTAACAAATTGGTTTAGTTTTTTGCTATTAAAACAGTGTTGTTGTAGAATGCCCTACATTACAGAAATACTGAGGGGTTTGGTAAAGGAAAAATGAAATGAAAAGCATGTTAAAGTTAGACATTTTTAAATAATAATGCTAAACACAGATATGCACCAGGAAATAAAACAGCAACTAATACCCTAATTGCTGTTTTATTTTCTAGTGCATATTACTTAGTGACGCACTCACTCACTGATTACTCTAAACATAACATGTATATTACAAAACCTTTAAATGACAGCTGTTATAATTAATTGTAGAACTTTATCTCTCAACAGTTGGTGCTGAACAAACAGAAACTATTGCATGTGGACACGCCAGCCTATAACAGAATCTAGTTCTTAATGTGTTTTCCGCCTAGTGTTGTTTTGACTTGCAAGTCCTTTTGTGTAACTTCCAATTAAGTAAAGATGCCATCTTTCAGAAGCTTTTAATAAAGCCCAAAATCTGTCATCAGCAGATGATCTGGATACACTCTTGGATGATACTGTGGAATGCTATTATGACTTTTTTGTGAAAGAATTAGGTTGTAACATGCTATGTTTTGATGTTATGTTTGTTGTTGAAGCTTTTCAGTTCATGCAGACTGTGACAGATTTGTTTTCTGAGGAACTCTTGGGTGCAAATATCACATTTTTTATGGACATAATGTTTAACTGCCTATTAAATTCACATAATCATTAACTATTCTAAAGAGACAGCTTTATTATTTTATTTTATTTTTTAAACACACACACACTTAAAGTGCTTGCTATAAGCATGTTTTTGTTTGACTTTTTTGCAGGTTTCATATTAAGCCAGAATACACACAAAGGATTCACATAAACCAATTATACGCTGTTATAAATTCAATTCAATTTTCAATTCAATTTTATTTGTATAGCGTTTTTCACTATAGGTCATTGTATCAAAGCAGCTTTACATGTAATGACAGATAGCAGTCAGTGGTCAGGGATTCAAAAAAAACTCTTTAAGAGAGAAAAAACCCTGACATGACGTGTTATAGTTGCAATCCGTAGCATGTGCAATCTGTAATAAAGGACACAAATTGCCATTGATCGCATCTATAACTCGCTATGCAGTTTACAGGATACAGATACAGACATTGTAGGATACAGAAATTCACTTTAGAGAGTGAATAAAAATGTTATATGTTAAACAAATTATACAATAAATCAAAACAAATGTCAAAAGAGTCCAAATCCACACCCTTTACACACACACTAATAGGCCAATACTGATCCATCCCATTTCTCAGGAAATTATTATATCTTAAAAGTCAATTGTCAAGCCAATTTACTCATAGCTGAAACTATTTTTAAACGAAAGGTGAAAGGTTTGTCAGAATGTTTTCTGGCAAGTTTTCTCTATTGATTGTTATAATACACCTCTTAGGAGAACACGCAATACCACCAGATATGTGGGTTTATTTGTGGTTATTGGTGGTTCTATTATAGTAGGCCTACGCAAATAGTTATGGGTTAATAGCAGGGCATGCAGAAAAGCAATATTTATCTTCGTTTTTTTATTTCTGGTTTCAAACACACTATTACGTTGTTTCAACCACTTCTGCGAATTTTTGAGTTCTACAGAGCTACATGACCTTGTCGCTATGAATATACTTTATCTTTTTCGGTTTGTTCTGCTACATTTTACGATGCGAAAGTCCTCGAAAGTTATTGTTTAGAATCTGGTGCTCCACCTTGCTACAGAATTTGTACACATACAGTTTTACAATACTTCTCTTACATTTTCCCCTTGAGCTATGACTGTCCCAGAATACTGATAGACAGGATTTATTAGACTCCTTTTATTCAATACCAGGTATATCAGGTTTGGTTTACAGTGATGTAAACATGTTAGATCTGTAGTTTCACTGTCCATTTAAGAATTATAGGGTGACGCATTACATTCAAAAAGACTGAGATTGAATGGGTGAATTGAGCCTTTTCTCCTCACAGCATCTTAGTATGCACCTGTTAACAAACTAAAAATACAGAATTTAACTTCACCAATAGTTTGACTCTTCAGAAGTAAATTCTGAACTAACTTTTTTAATCATTTACTAATACATTTTAGTTCGAAAGTTGTAACTGTTAACATTAGTTCCCAATGAACTGAGAAACCACTAACTTCATGTTAGGTAATGCATTAAATAATGTTAACAAATACAACCGTACTGTAAAGTGTTACCAACTCTGTCTAACTCCAACTCTGTCTGTCTAATCCTATTGCTTAATTTTCCGTAACCTCAGGTGAGTGGAATGAGATCATGAGATGTCTTAACAGACGCTGTCTCGCCCCGCAGGCAGCTGCCGCAGCGGTGAGGTCACACGACGCGTTTCACTCTGACGCGCGTAACGCAATGAGAAACCCGGGAGGAGGAGGAGGAGGGGAGTATCTGACAAAACCGTTCAGCACTCAGGCTATAAATTATTCACACTATCAGAGATCACAGGACTACAAAACCGAACATCGAGTTCTCGCGCGCATTAAGATTTCCAGGGTCTACTCTTATTTGCTTTTATTTATTTATTATCCAAAGTCCTGTTAATCGATCTTGTTTAGTTAAAATGAGGCGAACGGGGGGTAGTCTGTGCACATTTGATGAAATCAGATGGGACGACAAAATGGTATGTACCAACTTATTGAATTTTTATTTATTCAATCTCTGGAAAAAATAAACTAACAAACATAAAAAGATTTTTACCTTAGAGAAAGTTTTTTTACCAATAGTGTATCGTCTTAGTTTTGCCAACGTGGATGTATAATTGCGCTGTGGAATCAGATCTAATGATATCAACACATAAGCAATAGTGAATTGTGAAACATTTAGCATTTAAATACATAAATAAGAGGTTGGTTTCTAGGTCAATGTTTTCTTAGCCATTAAAAGAGAACTTTGGTCCATTGTAATGTTTTAATTTCTTCCTGGTAAAACATTAAATGCGCTCTGGTGTTCTTGAGTCCTTCTTTTTAAACATTGTTTCCTTGTTTAATTTAAATAGTCATACGTAGTTTGTAGTATTTTTTCCAATTCAGATATGAATCTTTATTGATTTACAGTATATACAGTGGCAAAGTGCACTGATGCACCTTTGCCTCCACTTGCTCTGTGTGCTCAACAGGTGCTTAATCAGGTTAATTCCAGTTTCTTGGCATATTACTGTTTCTTTAATTAACCTGTTAGAGACAGACCTACTTGTCTAAGCACATGAGATGGTATTAAACCAAATCCCAGCTGTTTATGCATCTGTTTCATCACAAGTCTCTTTCGGCTTCACAGACATCTTACTGTCTTTTAACATTAATATGCAGCTTTTAGTTACAGTATGTAATGATTAACTTTATCTTTTCCATTCAGATTCTCTTGTTGTTGAGTATTACTTAGAAACTCAAACATCAAAATGTGAATTAAAAGATCTCATTAGCTTAGAGTCATTTTTAAAGATCATATCAAAAAGATATGTAAAATGTAAATGTAAAACTTACATTTTTACAGTGTTTACGGATTACAGTTTTATAACAGGACAGTTGTCTTTTGCATATCTTGCACGTAAACTGGACCAGAGGTTATACGAGTGAGATAGTGTTCATCATGTTTGGTTATTTAGACAATCAAAACAAAAACAAAAATGAAAAGTTTATCTGAGAGTTCAATGTTGTTGTTTAAATATATTATAAGAACTTTGAAGCTTCTCCGTGCTGAATGATGTTGATTAATAATATAGGAGGTCTGTGCGATTTCTCTTGCAGCCAAAACTCTGAGCCATCTTAACACACAGCACTGTATTGTTTGTGTTCCAGCTAATGTTTTTGCATATCATGTTCATTTCCATGCACTGTTATCTCAGCGGGACGCTCTCTAATGGACATTAAAAGAACCAAAAGTTGAAAGACCATGCGCTAAAATAAACTGTAGTACTTTTTCTTTTCAAAATGATATACTGAAATCCCCCTTTTATGTAAAGTTAATGCTTACAAAAGTTATTATGGTAACTATATTCTTCTGGCAAGTTTGGCTGGATGGTTACATAAGGCGTTTCCCTTTGTACATAAAAAATCTCTTTGTTCACGCAGCTGCATCTGTGGTGCTCTCTACTGCTCTCATTAATTTCATTCGTTTACCTCTCCCTCTATCAATATATCTTTCTGAGTTAGGGCGAGGAGTCAAACAGCAAATATTTATCGGCAAAGTTGTATTTATTCATCTGTAAGTTTTCCCTCGCTCATAAGGCTGTTAAGCATGTCATGACAGTTATTTATTCTCTCTGTGTTCAGTCTTTTGTACATGTCGTGATGTGATATCCTGTTGTGCAGTACAATATGTGTAAAGGTGGTTTGGTTGTGTTGCCATAAGGTGATAAAATGAGTTGTTTTGTGTTTGATGAAGCACTAATACTCTCTTTTACTGAAAACACAAACTGTAAAAAAAATCTTTGTTGCCTTAAAGTTTTAAAATCCAATCAGCGTAGTTCTACAAATCATTTCAATGACTTAGTTTTTGCATTATTGCAACTCATTTAAAGTCATATTAACTTAAAAATAAGTGTTAAAATGACTTGAAATTTGTTGAAATGTTGAAATTTATTGGACTTTACATTTGAAGGCAACAAATATTTTTTTACAGTGCATGATCAGAATCTAAACACACACCTTATGAACACTTTAGATTTTGTGGTTAGAAGAGTAACATCTGTCTAGTGTCTGTTTTAATAATTTATTTACCAAATTAATATATAATATAATTATAGATTTCCTATAGATTATAGATGTTGCATTTCAATCAGATTTAGTATTTGTGTAACGCCACCATTCTCTGTATGCAGTCTCAGATTTCTCACAGCTATTCAGTGTGACCTTTGCATCTTACGATTGTGTGGTTAGATGAGTCTTTTGTCCGACTCTCCGCGAGAGGCCCAGAAGCCTGTATCCAATGACACATTCCACTTACAGGGCTCAAACAATCTCCCACTTTTACTCTTTTTTTTATCTTTTAACACACTTTCTCTCTTAAAGCACCTCTTATCTTTCACTTTCTCTCTATCTCTTTCTGGTTTTTCTCTGTGTACCTCACACACACCTGTGCTCAGGTTTCACTCTTACCTGATTTGATCTGCAGTGGAAAAACAAATGCCACGGAAGGACTCAATCTCTCACCATCTGTTCATTTCATCCATTTGTTTTCTTACATTTTTCATTTGTCAATATTTCTCTATGTCACTCTCCTCAGTACTGTATAAACAGTATGCAAATCTGACAGGGCCCTTACATAACCTGAGAAATGATTCCTGTCTAACTCAGTTACAGTAAGTACAGAAACAAAAGGCCAAATCATTTACACCGACTTATTTTAGTGTTTGTGTGTGCGTTTCAGTGTGTTATTTAGCCTGTAGTTCTGAAGCCTCTGCCAGAATCCTTGCGAGCTTTTTTCCATAGTGATTTTTAATCCTCTCCCATTACAGGCATGATAATTGTTTTTCTGCTGGGTGCGTATCACCTTGCACATGTGTGACCGTATGTACTCTTCGCCTTTGTTGCTGTACTGGGGTGAGGTGTGGTGTTGAACTTTGTTGTTCTCGATTCTACACGCTGTTTTGCCTTCTATGGTAACACCTGACTGACGTACGGTCACGGACCGCCACTGTATTCACACTCTTTATAACACTCACAGAGAACCAGGAAGAGCAGATATACTCAGGTAAATATATCAAAAGATATTTAAATGACAAATCTTTTCAACTTATAACTCACAGCCGCAAATTACTGAAATTTTCATGAAACATTATAGCTGTATTTTGTACAGGATTCTTTGAGATTGTGTGGCTTTAGATTGTTCGAGTTACCCGTGTCTCTTCCGCTAGTCAGCTCATGTTGTAGTTATGATAGTTATGACTGTGATAAATGTGTTTTGATCCAGTGGGTTGAGGTGTGGCTGTGTATGGTCTTACAGTGATTTAGTAACAGGTACAATAATAACTGGGTTGTGTTTGCAAACTTGCATCACTAGACTAATACTGTAATCCATCTTGACTATATATAATACTTTGGTGCTTTACGCAGACAGTTTGCGTGAGCACCACAAAGGTTACAGGTTCAGTTTGTAATGAACACACCTATTGATTAAACTGCATAGCTTAAATCCACTAGTCTTTTTGGAAAAAAGCGTCCGCCATGAACGTATTATGTAACTGCTGGACTTAAGCTGTGGTCTTCCGTGTGGCTTACAGCACCTATATGCACGTCTCCTTATGGTCTAGTGAATCAGAATACAGAAGAAAATCATTGTTTTACATATGCTGCGTGTTGTTAGTTGCTCAGGTCAAAGGAAGATGAGTTTACAGTATGACTGGAATGTGTCTCGTGTCACTGTGTAATGTCTAACACTCACTTTCAGGTCATAGGGGCTTGATTTTTCTCACATGAATGATGATGACCAGATGCATTTTTACAGGCAGTCTGGGCGTGTTGTATAAATCAACCCACAGTCTCACACACATTTGGTAAATATGCCATCATGTTTGTTCATGCGTCTGTCCACCACACACAATATCACACACTGTGAGTCTTTCAGACTACTTTTAGTTTCAACAAGCTGTCCTGGATTTATGCATTGACGCTCTTCCTTCTCTCCTGTGGGGGTATGAATAGTCCATTCTTCTCATTTCTGTTATTGTTTTTTTGATCAGATTTGCTTTTGGATACCATATACAGTTATTATTCAGGGTAATTTCTACACCTCTTAATTTGGTAATGTGGATGTTATCTGAATGTTGCATAAGAGTGTTTCTTCTAAGCCGAGCTGTTTGTGTTTTTGGCAAAGCAAAAGATCCCCTGCTTAGTCTCTTTCTGTGGCCAGCAGACGTTGTTTATGTTGTTGATGGGTGGTTGGGTTGTTATGGTGATATTCCGTTGGCCGCTGGAGTGCATTGTTCCATGTAGATTTGTGGCATTCCGACTTCCTTTTTGCCATGATTTAAATATACATTCAAATTTAAAGTTTTGGCAAGACTGACACGCTGGAATTTTCCAGAAGCTAGGAAATAAATCAAATCAAAGTTTGTATTTCCTAGAAACTGGACAGGGCTGTAAATGCCCTTTACTTTCTTTTATTACTTTCACATTGAGTAACCAAAGACCTTCATGCCTAACTTTAATGGGCTATTGGCATCCAGTCAGCTTGCCTCTCTCTCTCTCTCTCTCGTATTACTCAATTTCTCCACCCCTCATGTTCCCCTCATCCAGATGGCTCCCACCCTTTCGTTTTCTAAAACGGTCTCTTTGTTGCATCCCTCACATTTGCTCTTCTGTTCATCTCTTTATTCAGAACGGGCACAGGAGGCTCAGGCTCACTCTCCACGACCAGAACCAACAGCAGCCCATCACGGAGAAGGTAAACGTCTATTTCCGACTCTTATCTAGTAAAATAGAGAAAACTACATTATAGCTGAAAGACATCTGGTGAAGTGCCTCTTGTAGTAACATTTTTCATTTGAGAGTTGTTAATGCAGCATTTTTTAAGTAAAATTTTGCGTAAATGTACGAAATAATGTTTATGTATTTAAGTTTCATTGATCTAATATTGATAGATGTATATAAGATCCATTGATTCAGAACTTTCTGATTCAACGATATACAGATTTTGCATTTGCACATGAATTCTTTACAATAAATAAAAAATAATTACAAATGAAAACTTTGAAATGGTTTGTTTTAATTAGAGGTGGTATTTGGCCTGCAAAATCTGAGAATAAATGTAGATTTGAAACAGAAGTTTAAAAACCTTGTACATGAACTTTTTTGCATTTTTACATTAACTGAATGAAGACACACCAGAACGTTCCATTTGCCAGTCATAACATCTGACTCAACGTTTTCATGGTTTTTAGCTGTGTATTGTACAGTATTGTAGAGTATCTACAGAGGTGGTTTATTATGGCATGATAGACTATGCAGGGTATATTGAATCAGTGCAGTTTACCTTTAGTGGAATACCCCCCCTCTCTCTCTCCCATTATCTGTTCCTGTCTCTCTGCCAAAACTCTATAAACAAGGAACAGGCATGTGGCTGTGTTCCAGGTTAAAGGGTCTCCTACATAAGACATTCCAGCAGAACCAGAGGCTCATTGTTCCAGACTCCAGAAATTACATAACTTTCCATGTCCCTTTTCCCACATCTACGTCCATTCCTGCTCTTTGGGGGTTTCCTGCTCTTTGTGTGTCAGTATTTAGAAAGAGTTCTCTGTGTTCTACAAAGACAAACAAATGTTACAGATTGGTTCCAAAAAACTCATTAATCTGAGTTTCGTTCTGATGTGATTGGCTCTTTTGACAAAGATTAGTCATATTTTGCTACATTTCCAATGTCAGTCAGTGTCATAGGGAATTAAAAGATTAAGTAATACTAAACAGTAATGTTCAACAATATATACTTACATAACGTAAGTATATCTTATTATAAGTATCAAAAATGTAGTTAGATTGTTACATAGACAATAGAAATTATAAAGAAAAAAAGAACATGGTACCACCCTTTTACCAAACCTTTAAACCTGTTTAGACATATTGACACATATATGACACATAGCGTACCTGAGATGCAGTATTGCACACTATATGTATTTACAGTACAGAGTAAAGAGTGTGCTGTGATGGACACTTTATCGCTCTTTGTGTCATGTTACAGTTATTCTAAACTGCACAATCCCCCATCTTATCTTTCCAGCCAATTGGCAGAGCTTTTGCTTTGGTGCAACCAACCTATGAAAGACAGCCACAGAAGACAGAGCTGATCAAGCCATCTGAGGGTCAGGCTGAGGTCCTTAAGGTGCGTGATATTTACTAACAAAAATACTGTGTATAATAAATGATAAATCTGATTTGAAATTCAATAAAACACCCCTACTATTCCGTGATAGTAGCACAGCCCTTATATGTATTATGTAATGTCTGTCATTTTATTGACATGCGTGTTTATTTTTCAGGTTTATCTGGACGAGCGTAAACAAGCCCAAATCAGACACCAGGAAAGTGTAAAGATGCTCTCAGAGGAAGTTTCACAAATCCAGGAGGTCAGAGCAAAACTTTTATATCCTCATTTAGTCATTTTGCAATTCCAGTTCTGTGTATGTTCAGAACATTTGCATCAAAACAGTCCTGTGTCTTGTGCAGGTGAGATATTGTCTGAAGAACCTCAGAGAGCAAATGGCAGCTAAAAGTCACAGGACTGAACACAAGGTGAGACAAGCAACACATTCATCTGCAGAGGGTGTGTGTATGTCTTTCTAATGAACCTTATCAATCATACAGTGTTAACTCTCTCTCTCTCTTTCTCACCCTCAGCTGATTTTAGCCAGTACTGCCCCGAGAAACATTAATGGTACTCACCCCGTACTAACAAAGGCTCAGAACGGTTTAGAAAGACAGGTGAGAGATTTATTTACATTGTCACATCACTAAACACAAGCATGCAATATCTCTTTGTCTAGTAGAAAAAAGTATGGTCATGTTACGTAATTTATTTAGGAAAAAATAAAGTTTTTGTGTCATTTAGATAATTGCATACTGACACCCACATAAACAAATGTTTACATTCTCAACTCGCCCAAAACATTCAACACCCATAAGTATTTGTGTCAGCGAATAATTACCTGGAAACTATGTATAAATATCTTAATTATACCCGTCAATCCACCTGCTATCATATTTCTATTTCTGGTTTTAACGTTTTTACATTTTTTAAATTCTTGCCTTTTGTTGTTATTGAAACTAAATGCATTGGCTGCACATTCTACAAAGAGCAGCATGAATAGGGTGGATTACGGTCCCAACTGGATGTGTCTGTCCGTGTTGTTAAAGCTGGAGTATGGGTGGAAAAACTTAATACGTCAGTATTTGACGGTTAGAACACACCCTATTGACGCATGCACAGAGAAGGTCCCTCCCTCTTTTTCTCCCGCTTACAAGAGTCTATTAATAACATCTGGGGGAGGACATATTTTGTTGGTGTGATATAATGTTTAGTGTGAAATTGCATAATTTGCTTCCGTTGTTATGTCATAAACCGCAGCATGAATACAAAATCAGTTCTATATACCTGACGGCAGACTGAAATTCCTAATTTGTTGTAGAAGTGATAGAATCTGCCACTAGCAGGTGTTAATGTCCATTTGTGGGTATTAATGTGTTGCCATTATATTCTCTCTCTTTTTCTCAGGGTAGTATGGATGAGCAGGAACGAGAGAGGATGAGAGAGGCCAGTAAGCGTCTGTACGCTCAAATGCAGGATTCAGAAAAAAGACATCAGGAAGAAAGAGAAAAACTGCAGGTTAGTTACTTACCAGCTATTTTTCTGTATTTACGTAAGAAACGGATCTACTTCACTTCACGGGGAGTTTTAAAGAGCCTTTATTTGATATAGTGTAAAAGGTTGTTGTAATGAAGCACCAGTTTTTCTGGCTGGCCAGCTGGGATAGATCCAGATTGGGAAAGAACAATGTGTGCAGGGGTGAGGTCCCACATTCCTTCATGATTACATGCTGTTTTCGATTTGCCCCCGCTTGCTTTTTATACGTCAAATCATGTTAAGCAATCAGCGAATGCGAAATGATACTATAAAAAATGTAACAGCTCAACATTCCATTATATAATTGTTTATTATTTTATCAAACTAATGGCTCTTTTCAAATTTTTGGAATATTTTTAGCATCTTAAAAATTTGATGTTTTGTTCTGGGATAAATTATTCCTGAAGTTTTTTTTCCTTTAAGTGCTAGTCTAAAGAATCCTTTTCCACTACAAAGAACTTTTTGTGAAACAAAGAGTTTCTGTGGATCTTAAAGAAACCTTTATTAGTACAACCTGCATTTGCACTTGTGATTCATTATTGCTTTTTTCTAAAAATGTTGCATTTTTGTATGATTTACATTACATAAATTCATCCGAGATAGCTGCCTCCTAAAATATAATCAGGCTGGTCTCTTTAATTGTTTCTCTCTGTTTTAATAGCTGGAAGCTCAACAGTACAAGCAGCAGCTATCAGAGCAGACTGACTATCTGAAGAGGATTCAGCAGACCAAAGAGCAGCAGGATCTTCAGATCGAAGACCTCAGACGTCTCATGAGCGGCATGGAGCAAGAGAGCTCTACCCTGAGAGAGCAGCTGATGACCAGAGAATCTGAGCTCATGCAGATACGGGAACACAGGGAGGAGGGCCTTGCAGGGAGCGAGAGGTAGGACAAAAATGATATCTTATTATTATGCTAACATTGTGTAGCATTTTTAGCTTAATTTACCATGTAACAATTTGGTGTTGTTGCATAATAGGTTAGAAGAGCTGGAAAAGGACAATGCAATTCTGAAAGAGAAGATTCATCACCTGGATGATATGCTCAAGAGTCAACAGAGAAAACTCCGGCAAATGATTGAACAGGTACAAACACACACACACACTTACAGTTCTGTTAACGTGTTTTTCAGCCTCGGTTGCTCACACAAGCTTTGTTTTCATTTTTCATTTAGCTTCAGAACTCTCGTATGGTGATCCAGGAAAGGGACAGAGCGATCAGAGAGCTGGAGGAAAAAGTGGCCATGCTGGAGGCGGAGGTCAGTGTCTGGAGATGCTCATACTGTAGAAAATCATTACACACATCAAAATGTACACAAACATTTTTGTGAATTCCAATAGTGGTGTATTAATGGCAGCATGTAATTAATTTTGTGCCAGAATAAGATTATTTAAAATGAAAAGAGGCGTGTTTGTGCTGAAAAGAATGTGACATCATTTTAATTTTCATAACAGTAACATAATTTTAAATACTCGGGGTGCAGCACGTTTACTTTCTGGTCAAACTAGATTGCATTTCCTAAGTGACTAAGAAAGTGTTTTTTTGTGAAACACAGCATGCAAACACATTAACTGTGACCTCTGACTCTCATTTCTGACATCTGACCTTGTTGGAATGCTTACAGAACAAACAAATGCGTGATCAGATGGATTATTACCTGGGGAATCAAAGGTCAAATTCATACCTGCCTTCAGATAGCAACGCCCAGATTGTCTACAGGTAAGCCAAGCATGCACACACAAATAGCAAATTCTCACAATATGTGACTAATGCTTAAACCAACAATCAATTTATATGTCTTCACAACAGCAAGCCACTGAGACCCTCCAACCACACCAACAAGAGTCTCCCCTTCATCAAGGTCATTGAAATCAAATCGTAAAGGTTACCACAGCAACATTACATCACTGCTATGACAACAGCATCATCCACACAGTGTTGAATCTACACGCCACCACAGACCTTCATCAGAGGACATTCTGAATGCTTAAATGTCCATGTAATTTTTTTCAATATTTGCTGTGTGACTTTGCAGTTAAATGTACAGGTCTGTTACCTACGAATTTTATTATTGCTGTCATGTACTCAGCAATGAAGTAACAGTTGTTAGGTTTGACGAAACAAAGAATTGTTAAAGTGAAAAGAAATCTATTCATATGAAGACAACTAAACACCACAAATGAAGTTATTATTGAGGTAATAGTGGAGTAACGTTGGGTGCTGGAAATATTTTGGTATTTATTGAGGCTGGACCTCCAAAGACGATGTGGTCCCTCACTGACCCATAAACACTCTCATTGGAGCGTTTATCTCGTAATCCGCATTAACCCTGCTAAAGAACTTCAATGCGTTAAGAGGTTCACAGATGCCACAGATGTGTTAAGAGTAAAGAGGCGAATGAGGGATACTTCTTCAATGCATTTTATGAAGGAATGTAAAGTATAGAAAAAGGAGGATGGAAAAGTCATTCCTAGATGTTATGTGTACATTTACTATCTAAATTAAGACAGGAAAATGTGTTTGTGATTTTGTTGACACTATGGCAAACAAATCAAGAGATTAATTTAAAGTGTAAATGTAGATGCAAATCCTATTTCAAATAAAGGGTCAGAGGTCAAGCAAAGGATGAGACAGTCCAAGACCCAATTTCACAAGTATGTAACATGGGCAGTCTGGGAAAGTGAACAGCAAAGTGTCACAAGCTACTTGTTTGTTTTGTTAGTAACGTTGCTAAGATACAAAACAATGCTGAAGAAATTCAGTGAGAGAGTTAGATTCATGTTTCATTACTGCTGCACACTCCCTTTGATGCTGGTTTTGGTATCATTTTTATATTTAGTCTACATGTTTTTCTCAACCAAAGAAACAGATTTCAGCAGGGAGAATCCAATGCCTTCTGTGAAAAACCAAAACAATTTTGTGAATGTTTCATAGGTGTGAAAGAATGTAACACACATAACCCCCCCACTGCGTCACAGTCCGGTTCAGGGCAGTTCCTCTGTTATCAGTTCCAGCGAAACATTGCAGTACAATCTTGTTACTCAGTTAGCCATTTACAATATTCAATAAACCAATTTTATTGTACATAAAGTTAATCAAGAACTAATTTGCCAAGTTGAAGCACCTGGAGATCCTGAGACTTATTTTTTAAAAGAGTTAATTTAATTCCAAACGGGGATGTTAAAATATGCATTTCATTGCAATGTTTGTCCACTTTCACTTTTGTAAATACTTTTGTAAATCATGTTTTGTGTGACACTTTAACCATTTATGAATTGTTCAATAACATTTTGCTTCGTATTTTTGTAGTGAAACGAGTGATTTTAAAAGCCTAAATTAATGCCAATGCTCTAATGTATTTTATTTAAATAAAATCATTTTCTGAGTCATGTGGTCAGCTTGACTTTCATCATGTCGACAAGGTAATATGGTCAGGTAATTAAGTTTTACAAAATCAATTCTATCTATTATGATCAAACTTTATGATAATGGGAGGTAGCATTAATATATGAAAGACTTGCACGGTAATCATTTTCCATTTGAGTAGCTATTACAATAATTTAGGGTGACTAATAAAGGTGCTCTATTGTATACAGTAATCATTACATATTTAAAACCGTTCCTTATGTAACAAAACGTAACTTATTCCAACATGAAAGCAAGGCGTTACACAGAAATGAGCACAGAATTAAATAATACAATTAAGGACATTTTATTAGTGAAGACTATTACAAAAATGACTTTTTACAATATATACACATTTACATAACTGATCAATATAAAATAAAAACAATCATTTGGTGAACAGCGCAAAAAGTAATATTGGGTTGTCTTATGATTTATGATAGATGTTCTTCATGTCAAAATCTGATTTTAGCTACTGTTTTGTTGTTGTTGTATGACAATCATAAAGTAAGAAAATGTCTGCTAATAGAAAATTGTGTCTGTGTCCTTTAACATAAGACAACACAGCTTTAATTTGACAGCAGTAGTATACTAGGAACAAATTATTATTCATATTATTGTTCAATGTAAACCTTTAAAAATACAGTATCTATCAAATGCCTTACTGCATTTAAACATCTCTCAGCCATTTCATTCCATTGGTGTTTATTTCTTGACAAAAGATCTTCCACTGTCACCTTTTCAGTAAATGATGACTAAATCTAGTTCACAGTCTCTGCGTTATTTACACAGTTGTAAAACAAAAGGTTGAGTTTCCTACAGTGTGCTCTCTAGAGTGTTGTAATTGTCTTTAAAGTTTTTGAGCTCCAGAAAGTGCTTGGGTCTCTTGCTGCGCTGACCAGTGGAGGGCAGGTATGTCACCTGAATGGTAGAAGCATTCGAGGGTCCAGAGGAGCTGGTCAGATCTTTAGCGGCTGACTGGTGCTGCTGGTTTAGACTGGTTGTGCTGGAGTGGGTTTTTACACTGTGGAGAAAGAAGAAAAGCCATGAATGACGAGTGAGAAATTAAGTGAGAAGGGGGCACAAAGTTAAACAGCAGAACTTACATAGTGGCCAGTTCGGCCAGGTCTTGCTTATACTTTAGAAACTCTGCCTCACCAAACACCTACAGAATAGAAAACACAAGTCTCTAATACATATACTGGATTACAGTGTGTCCTACAGCGCCCCCTGTTGCACAACAACACTCAACACAACACAATATACACAACAGACAAACAGTCTGGTTTAGTTTTCACAGACTGCACAGATACTTTTTGTCCCTGGCTCACCCCAGTTCCATGGCGGGCGTTGTCGTATCCCTCCAGCAAACGCTCTATGAGTGCGCTGTGACTCGACTTAAAGAGAGAGTGAGAGTTTCGCAAGTCCATCAGCCAGTTCCTGTAGCGTCTTCCTGTCAGAGCGCTGGCACTGCGACACATCTCGTGGAATGGAATATCTGTATGTGGTAAATAACATATTAGACTAAGACACACATGCACAGACTTAAGTATGCACAAAGAAACCTCTGAATTTGTGTTTATCCTGAGTGCAGAAAATGCTTCAAAATATTCTTTTAGGATTAAATACAATTATTTAAGATGTCCTTTGGGCTTACCAGAGTCTCTGATGGCATCTAATGCTTGCATTCTGAAGAGATAGTTATAACAGCCTGTACAAATACAATCAACACATGAGTATGTAGTGCAAGCGTTCACAACTGTAATAGTGTTAAGAGAAAGAAAAGAGAAATGAAAAAGAGAAAAGAGAAACAGGCTTCATTTTGTCTCGCCTTGATGTTTCAGCCTGTCGTCTTCTTCGGAGAGCAGATGTGGCTCATAGCGAATGTCATTTACTTTAGATAAACGGGAGTCAATCTCTTCTCTCAGCTCCTGTAAAAGATGCATGTTTGTCAGTGCACTGCAAACTAGTATGACACAACAGTATTAAAATGGTTTAACCAGAAAAATATGATATATGAATGCAGTCACTTAAAATACAAATTTGTATTCTGAATGCAGTCCAAAGCAAATCCACATGGTACAATGAAAATGTTGTACAAACTGTATCATAGCGCCATCTAGAGTAAACCTGAATATTTATTTTACCTTTATAGAAAAACACTATTGCAATATGCTTCACAGTGTTAACTCACTACAAGTTTAAAGAGATGTTTATTTACAAGAAAATCAATACTATGGAAGCCCTGAACCACAACGTAAAAAACAAATTAATGGTGAACAAAAAAAATCCTTATATTCCTTCCTGAAGATTTTCTTCTCTTCCTCTACAAAAAATATGTTTTCATCTTTAACAAATATTTTTCCATCTTCAAAAAAAAAAATTTTTTCATCTTCATTAAAAAATTTTTTTATCTTCATAAAAAAATGTCATCTTCAATTTTTTTTTTCATCTTCATAAGAATTGTTTTTTTTCATCTTTAATTTTTTTTTCATCTTTACAATTTTTTTTTTAATTTAAATTTTTTTTCATCTTCAAAAAAAAAAATTTCCATCTGCAAAATTTTCTTTCCTCTTTACATTTTTTTTCCATCTTAGAAATTTTTTGCATCTCCAAAAAAAAATGTTCTTCAAAAAAAATTTCCCCTCTTCACAATTTTTTTCTCTTTAAGAAAAATGTTTTTGCTTGCATGTAGTGTCAACCTTGATCACCAGGTGTCACTATCAGTACGAATGAAATCAAAGAAATGAAACTTGCTGTTTGCTTAGCATTACATGGTGGCAATAAAGCAAATTGTTGAAAAAAACAGGCTATAAAATAATAATAATATGTTTAAAATTTTAGATGGAAAATTTTAAGATGGAAAAACTAAATTTTTTTAGAAAAAAATTATTTTAAGAGATTTATTATTTTTGATGATTTATTTTTTGATGATGAAAAAAAAAATTTTGAAAAGGGAAAGTTTTGTTTTGAATAGAAATAAAAAAGACGTTGCGGTTCATGGCTTCAGTACAACACAAATGAAAACAGAAAAAACTACTGTCCCATAAAATGTATTCACACAAGTGTCCTCCATAAAGTACGGAAGAGAAATGCTAAATTAAGTCAACAGAACTGCACCTTGGGGGCGTTGTGACCCAATGGGACGTGTGGTCCTCTGCGAGACTTCATAGCAAATCTCATAATCTGCCTTTTCACAAAGATAAACAGCAGCACAAACACCTGCACATGAAAGAGAGCTTGAATCAACACAAACACAGCCCGACATTCACTTCTTCATCACTCCTAAAAGTCACACAGGTTTTGCTTTTTGTTTTGTTTCCTAGTAGACAGATATTGCCCTAAAGACCAAATACATATAGTCCAGATACAAATTATGATACCACGATCTCCTCAAATACATTTTACTTAGTAAACTCACTTGGACTTGAGACTAATTCACTGTACAAGCAAAAATCTTTCTTATTACTTCGATTATAAACTACTGCATATCTGGCCACATCCGATGAAAAGTACAGATCTGTACACAGCATAGCACACGTATTATTGATATTAAATAAACTGTTTAACATTCTGAACAAATACGAGCAGGTTTGATACTCACCAGGCTGCCGTAGGCCATAACAAGGACAACATTTACACCAGAAAGCGTGTGTCCCTCCCCCATTGTACTATATTAGTGGCACATTAATTGTTATATGATATTATTGAACACTATTGAAAAAAGTTACATAAACCGATAATAATAAAGTTAAATTCTTATTTAGGTTGAAAGGAGTAACATCAGGATGTGCTGGTTAGTTTTTGTTGACATGTCTTGAGATCGCTTCGTCGCACGTTTTTAATGTGAACTCGTCTGTGAACTTTGTCGCCGTCTTGTGGCTCGGAAGAAGAAAATAACACAACACATGGTGCGATAAGAGTGACGTCTGCGCTGCTGTTCGTGGAGACTAGTTACAGTAAATCAACTGAATACTGTAGTTAAATCAGTCGTGTAAGAACTCACACTGCATTCACCCACACAGATGCAACTGACTGAGTGAACAGCCGATCTTTATCTGATCAACAGAATGAACAATGACACCAATTCCTACAGAAGGAACAGAGGTGGGTGGCAGACACATGAAATGACAACAAGGAACACAATTGTGTCCCAAATCTCGACTGATATTCCGTAACAATCGTATCTTAACCAGCTTGTCTCAGGCCTTCACTCTCCCACTGAATATAGTTTAATATGGTTAAACTACAAGGAAAAATGACAAACTACATCTCTAAATAGTACAAAGACGGACTGCGGTAGAAAATCCCACACACTTTGCATATACTGTTAAGAGTTTTAAAAAAAACAGTGCCGAGATGTTTTCAGAAATATCTTCATAGTTATATGGAGGATTCAAAGCTTTAAAGCAGCCAAGAAGTTACATTCCTTCACACTGACAACATTTTGTTACTGCAGAAACGTTGTTTTGGCTAAACAGGTCATCAAAGTGCAGAAGATGCTGAAACTTCTACTGTAATTATACCTTATGGCCACAAGCAGCTCAACAATGTGGCTCATTTTTCTTGATCATTCTTTTATGTGTTTGATGTCGGTGTGTTGTGCGCGTTTACTTGCAGTATGAATCTGGTCAGAGGAAACAGTTGCTGCGTTACATTTTTGTCTCTCTTAAACCACAAACCAGCTTCCTGTGCTTTTGCCATCTGAAGAGCAGCATGAAGATGATTTCGTGACTAGTTTATAACAGTGGTGAACAACAGAACATTTGAATGCACATTTTTTATAGTCTTTTAATATATTAATGTACATATACAATATTTATTTATATGCAAAACATATGATATTAAATATATTGTGCCACTATTCTAAAATGTTATCTAAGAGTTTGTTGTCTTTCATTCACAGATTTATAGGTTGTGAATTATCCAGTGTTACATTTACAGTGTTACTCTCTCTCTCTCTCTCTCTCTCTCTCTCTCTCTCTCTCTCTCTCTCTCTCTCTCTCGAGCAGCTCCTTGTTCTGCATTCTTCATGTGTTCTTGCAGCTGCAGGAAGTTGAGCAGCTCAGCTCAAAATACACACAGGTAATTGACTTTCAAAATATTTATAGCTTTCTTTTATAATTGTATATTATAATGTTTAATTGCAGTTTTAAAATGAAACGTAACCTTTTAAGGGTTAAAATATGTTTAGGGTTACTGTACTTTATATGCATATACATGATGTGTAAAGATTGTGTAAAACACTATATGTGTCTGCAAATGTCTTTGGTATTTTAGTTTGCAGATCCCACAATTATACCGTCTCAGTCTAAAAGCTGGTGATTCTGGTTTTATTCCGAATAATGGTCGAGGCCAGCGAGTTATATGTTTTTGTCTGTTCCTTTTCAAACGTTTGCAGTACAGTGTTGTTTTGTATACTCTCATCAAAAAGACATCTTTGTTTCTTTTTTAAAAGAACAAAGACTGTCTATCCACACAGGGTTTAGTGCTTGTCAGTCTGTCTGATGAGCACATCCTTATTTGCTAATAATATCTCATATTTGGTCATATAATATAACATATAATATAGTGCTGTAAGTACAGTTTCAATTTCATTTGTGATTCACAGATAAGACACAAACAACTGCTCCTAACCACAACCACAATCTAACAGATCGCTTTTATGTAATAACTGCAAACCAGTAAATATGAATGAATATGAATGAAGATGTGTTGAGTATGTTTAGACACACAGATAACATCTCATTAGCATAATGTGAGCTTCCCACCTAAAAGCTTTAATGATGTCATGATCCAAGGGTGAGTTTTCTGAAATTATTGACAATTATTGACTAAAACATGGACAAACAGTTTATTTAGGGCGTGGAGGCCAGAAAATACCCCATATTACACAGATAGACACCTTGTTTTCCGGACCGATCAAATCAGGTTTATAGAGCTGCGTTCAGACACATATTAAAAGTCTTTTCTTCATTCATTTCCACTAAATCTGTGTGAACCGTGTTCAGGCTGCTGTAGCTGCACGCTCGAATGAGTCTCACCTGTACCTACCAACAAGTATTTACTTACTCTACCCACTAACACCTACTGAGTCACAGAGAAACCACGGACCAAGAATGTCCTCATGAAGGGTGTGCATGTTGACAGGTGTGTATGTGTGTCTCACAGAAAGAAGAGAGACAAAGAAACAGACAGAAATAGATGGAAGGAAAGAAAGAGAGGCAGACCGTAAGAGATGGGGGAGGAGAAAGAGAGGTAGGGAAATGAGAGAGGAAGGCCTAACAATCAAAGGGGGTGGAAAAGGTGAGCATGCCGAACCAGTCGGGCAAGTTCTTGTTACAGTACAGATGTAATATAGAAAAATGACAGACTGCAGAGAGAGAGAGGTGGGATGGAGGCACCTGTTGAACGTCTGAGGAAAGCGGCAGTTTTCTGAGGTACATTGTTTCTGTTTGATTAAGAGCTGAAACTCAACATAAGCGTTTAGCTAGTTGATGTGCCGTGTTATGTGTACGTCCATTGTTGTTGTTGTGTGAGTGTCTTGGGAAAACAGGTGTTTCTGTAAACTGACACTGACCTGTTGTCCTTGGAAATTCGGTAATGCTGCAGTTATATGGGACTTGTAATCTTATTTCACATGAGTTCAATTGTCGCTATGAACAACCGTACGAACAAAAGCCTGGTCAGCATTCAGCCAGGTGTATTTTGTAATTGGTTGTTAATCAGTTTAGGTTTGTTTGATGTGCTCTCCTGGTAAGTGTACATGCACCTCCTACTCCTCCCACATTATCTTAGCTGGATGTTTGCTCAAATCTTTTAATTTAGACATAATTACAGAACTTCTGACCTATATATGCTCAGGTTAAGATAGCAAAGGCAGTTCTTTTACAACAACAGCAAAAGGTGGGGCAAACAAATCTGGATTAATGCATTTTGAAGCTGTTTTTTTACTCTTTTCTGTTTCTGCCTATTAAAAAAATCATTGCATTTGGAAAATTCTTCTGTTGATTCAAAATTCTCAAATGCCTTCAGCTGATTTGTATCTACACTTGCTTTATTGCATGTGAATATTATCAGATGTTAGTTAAGTGTTTGAATGAATGTCAATGTGCTGCTTTGAATGGATGTGGGTGTGTAGGAGAGGCAGATTTCCTTCAGAGGTTTTTCTACGTTGTTTAACATATTTCAGATTTATGAGATAATTCCAATAATTCCGCAATTTCTCTTTAAGCCTTCGACTATTTTATATAAACATATTTGAAGCATGTGTAAGAACTTTTGCTATTAAACATTTAGGCAATTTTTATAATGTAAATGACACCCTGAAAATCTGAAAAGTTTGTTTACTTAATATATCTGGGTATTTATCCTGATCTACCTGCACTGAGCCCCATAGTCCCTTATAAATGACATTCATGACATCATTTAAATAATTGTAATCAAAATAACTTAACTAAACTAACTTTAAAATTTTAGTATTTAATTGAAATCAACAATGCATCTAATATGATGTCAAAGTGTGATGTCAGATACATTTAAAAAACATTTTTAAAGTCTGGTACACTGTAAAAAATTATTTGCTGCCTTAATTTTTAAGTCCAGTCAACTTGACTTTACACATCATTTACATTTTGGCCAGTGGTGAGTTGCTTTAACTTATAAAAATGAGTTGAAATTGAGTTGAATTTAATTTAATTTAAAATGATTTAAAATATTGTCGTTTTAAATGACAGTTTAAATGATTTGTAAAGCAAGTTGATTGAAGCTAAAAGTGTAAGGCAGCAAATATTATTTTACAGTGTATCTCTGACAAGCACAGTATGTCCTTTTCAAGATATTTTACTCTGGGATTTATATGTAAATGAATACAAATCCTCTACAGATGACAAAAAAACAAATAGTATCTCAGGAGGATATTATTCTGTATTGTTAGGATGTGCACACATATCTGCGTTCTGACTGTGCAACACATGTGGTGTCAGACAGGATTGTAGTCTGGTGTGTTTGACCTGTTATCTGACTGCTTATCAGGTTTTGTACTAGAACTAAAGACTGTGACAAGTAACATAAAGAATGTTGTCAAAGTAAACATACAGAAACACACATTCAGAAACTAAAGTCACGTTAACCCATTTTTCAAATTTTTTGGTTGTGCTGGGCGAGGATTACAAGCATTGGTGGGGGTTTCTGTGTAGTTTAAGATGTTTACATAATGAGAGTATGCATGCAGTGTGTCTTCCTGTGTTTTATTGACTCTCAGTGTAATAAATAGAGAGTTTCAGTATGTTGAAATCCTGAGGCACTTGAATGAACTCTGTAAAGGTCTGGGTTTGGTTGTAGATTTAGGCCTTAGATGCAATATTGTTAATGTACATAGGACATACACAAGTGAAATTAGTGTGAATTACTAATTCATTTAAAATGGGATCTGAAAGTCTGTGACCACTAGTAAAGATATTTCTATTTTACATTTTTATAAAATAAATAAAATGCATTAAATTACACATTACTGTTGATTATATGCCCATAAAACAGTACAGATTTTTCATTTTTTTAATTACGTGAAACTCTTTTTGAAACTCATTTTTTTTGTAATTGGTAACTTGGAAATGAGATGACATGGAATATAATTTGTAAAATGAATTATATAAAGCTGTAAAAAAAATAATGGGTGTCATGCATTTTGCAGGATTTTTGGGAAGCTGACAAAACCAAGGAGCAAAGAGTCACAAGACCAACTACAAGCAGTCTTTGAATCTAGAGAATGCAACTCGGCTATTAGAAAGTCCAACTGAAGTCACATGATCTCCTCCGCCACTGGATTACAACTTTTCCTATCTATTCTGTGAAAGACAAGTGGCACAAATGCTTCCATTAAAACAAAAACGTTTATTTTGAAATCAAGCCAAACGAAACACGAACATTTTGCTTGAACAAGATGCAAAAAATCTTTCAGTAACCAGCCTTCAATTTACACTGTAATGAATGTGCTGCGTGTCATTCAGAGACATTTACAAGCATGAATTTGCATACTAGACCGACTTTTGGACGTCAGTTTTCTGAACCAGATGCAGCAAGTGGCATAAATAGAGATACAGAACCATCCAGTGGAACCGCTGTGAAGCCTATCGGCTCTGCGGCTGCTAGATTCCAAATCCGCTCTGCTAATACACTGCAGTACGGGCACACAAGACACATTCAGGCCGAAAAGAGTCAGGCAGAAGATGACGGGAGCAAAGAGGGGTTGATGAGATTTTATGAATCAAACAAAAGCAAAAGCTTAGACTGGAGAGGAACAAAAACAAGACATGGAAACACAACTGAGATGTCTATTGGGACCAGTGAGCTTGGTCAGAATTTGGTTAGACGTACTGAAAGTTTAGACAGACAGGAGGCAAGCAACAAAATAACTTCATACACAGAAAATAACCAACCTAACAGTGTTCCATGGAGGATTCAGGGTTACGGTGTAACTGGAGAAGAGGACAGAAAGGTTTACCCAAACTCTGGATTCATGCCTGTGAGAATGAATCGGGTCACGCTTGCTATGGAACAGACAGGCAGTGGCCAGTCACTCCCTCTCAGGCTGAAACCAAGACTTAGCCAAGGTAATATTGAAGAAGGTCTCTGGACACAACATGGTGAACACAGTCCTGATCTGACAGACAACAAAATTGGATTCTGGGCCAGAGAGCAGGGACACAGCAATACAGAGGAGGTAACTGGAAATCAAACAATAATGGAAAGAATTGAGAAACTGTTTGGTGCGAGTTCTTCTGATTCTAGTCATCTGAACTCTGACACCATCCTACGTCACAGAAAATCAAGCATAGAGTTACCTTCTGGACCTCAATCTCCTTCGGACAGCCAACCGAGAAGACCTTTATACACTGTAGAGAAAGCCCGAACATTCCCAAGAAGGTCTTCTAAGACTGAACAAACGTTCTTTGATAAGACGCAAGAACCATCTACCCTGGAGATCAGAAATGACCAAAGCGATGCTTCTCCTGGTACCTTCTTTTCAAAGCATAAATGGAGTACGGAAACGTCTTCTAGTAAAAAATTTCAAGCGTTTCCACCTATAAACAACGAGGAGAAAAGTAAAATAAGGTCTCTAGAGTTCTGTAGTCGGCCCTTAGAAAGAACCAGGAGTAATCTTTCTGAGACCGATCACCCCAGTGGTCAAAGAACACATCCTCAGATGATGTTACAGTCCACATGTTCAGATGGTCCTTCAAACATCTCCAATCAAAGTGTGAAACATCTAGCAACCACTTCAGGAGGTGTAAAGAAAGAAATAGAGAAAGAAGAACCAACCCAACCCAAGTATCCAACAGCCAATTTTTCCACACTGAAGGCTGAAGAAAGGCGAGGAGATGATGCGCTAGAAAAATCTCCATCTTCTGAGTCTGTGAAGAATACAATTCACAAATTTGAGGCCTTGGCTCAGCAAAACCAAGGTGCACAACAAATTATACGTGCTAGAAGAGCTTTATCCGTACCAGAGCAGCCCAAACCTGTGGTTCATGTGAAGAAGAGTGATTCAGACATAAATTTAAAATTTAAAAGAGTCGTGGGGAACACAGAGATGGTAAGAACAAATCCTGTTAGTAAAGGTGATGCCGGTAAGGTGCCAGAAAGCAATCTAGATCTAAACAAAACTCCTCAGTTAAATCCTATCTTTCAATCCTCATCAGAACAAAGACTAAAGATGTACACGAAAAGTTTTGACATAAATCCAACATTTAAACAACTGCATGAACCAAAGCCTAATCAACATATCAGCACATGGGATGAAAATAAAAGGACGGTGCGTAACAGATATACAGATGAACCAGATCTTGCCATCTTTCCTCGCACAGGGCTTCCAAACACAGGGACAATAGAGAGGAAAGCAAGAAATCCCACTTTTCAACCTACAGTCTCTCAACATACAAATGTTAACCGTTTAGTAAAGCAACAAAGCATTCACTTAAATATGGATGACAATGATGACGATTATGATGATGATGACACACCCACTAACTCTCCGGATAGTTCCCCTCTCACAATTAACATGCAAAGTAATACTGTAAAACCTCAAACCTCAGTTAAGACCGCAGCCAACGGCACTCAAGCTGCTACTGGTCCTGTCCAGAAAATGTACTCCTCATTTAATAATTCTAATAATAATAACTATAACGTAACAAGGAATGATCCTGGCAAATTTGTCACAAGCAAGGCTAGATGGAGCTCTGATGAGGAAGATTATGATGATGATGAGGACTATGAAGGAATGGATTCAGACGACTCTGACTCTGGAGAATCATCTGTGACAGTAACAAGCAACATGAGCCAATCAGATCGCAAAAGCTTCTCTTTAAGGTACTGTAAAAAGTATCAAAAACAAAAGTCATAGAAAAGATGTACACTAGGGATGTCACGATATTAGATTAAATAGTGGTCAAAAGTATTTAGAATTTAAAATCAGCTTTAATTTTATTATTTTTTGGGGGGGTTTTGGCCACTCAAAATTTAACAACCTTTGTTGTTTTATCTCCATTTCACTTATAGTTTCATGGAGCTATGCATATATGGTGGGGTGGACTATAAACCATCAGATGGCAGTGTGTCAGAGGACGGTGAAGACTGGTCGCCCTCTCGTTCTGCCTCCCTGAGCTCAGACATCTCAGTGTTCTCTTCTGTAACCCTGCTGAGCAGTCATGAACTGGATCGCTTAATGGACGATGTCAAAAACTTAGGAGACGACACCCTGCAGGTCAAACAAGTGGCATGATACTAAAACTTAATCTCATAAATACACTTAAACTGAAAATGCCATGTAAACTGAATCTACAATTACAAATATGCGAGTGTTAACAAAAGCCATTGTTGCTTTGTTGTTTCCTTTGCTATTGTAATCTGTCTCTCTGACTTATAACAGAACTATGAAGATGTGCAGGTGGTTGTATTGCACAAGGAGGTGGGGAGTGGTTTAGGATTTACCTTGGCAGGTGGAGTGGATCAAAATAAACCAGTCACGGTGAGTCTGAATGCGACAATACAGAAACATTTAGACAAAACAGAAGACTAATAGAAACAAATAAGAATCAGCTAAATATAATATATTAAATAGTATAGAATAGTTCAAGTACCAAGTAAGAAATAAATTAACTACTTTGTTAAGCTCTGTGCAAATTATGATTTAAAATATCCACTTCCTTTTTTTAAAAGTGATTCATGCAGCTTAGAGGCCTGCACATTATAATTCATATCATATAATGTGTAAATGTCTGTGTATGGGTTTTAAGTATGTTTTATAACTAGAATGTTATTTGGATGTTTCAAACCGATCTTGTCTCTTAGGTCCACAGAGTGATTCCTGGTGGGGTTGCAGCACAGGAAGGGTCTATCTACGAGGGTGCTTGGGTTCTGTCGATTAACGGCACGTCCCTGCAGAAATGTGCTCACTGGGAGGCTCTGCGGACACTGAGGAAAGCAAGGAGTCAGACTATGGCAGTGGTCGTTCTTCAGAGCAGCAACCAAAATGAGACCCAAGACACAAAAGAGGCCATTTACAGACCAGTAAACACAGGTTGATGCTTTTATTTGATGATAATACCCAAATAGTCAATGGATTTCAATACTTTAAATTGTTTTGCATGATAAGCTTGTAAAAAATGATTTTTTAAAGCATAAAAGAAAAGAGAGAGTCTTATGATATGATTTAGATGTTTTGTATTGTGTTTGTGCGCCCCCTGTAGGCAAGAGAGTTTATGTCACCCTGAACAAGTCCGGCTATGATCTTGGCTTTAGTCTGGAAGGAGGGGTGGACTCCAGCTCGGGAGACAAACCTCTCACTGTACAAAAAATTTTCCAGGGTGAGAGCACTTTTTAATCAGTATCACTCAACATAATTATCTAATATTATTTACTTAAAACATACAGCCACATTGGGAAAAATTTGTTTGGAAATTGCTTGTTTCCAGGTGGTCCTGTGAACGAAGTGTTTCCTGGGGATGAGTTGTGGGCAGTACAAGGTCAAAGTTTGATGGACATGAGACGCATTGAAGCTTGGAACCTAATAAGGAGACTGCCTTCTGGACCCGTGGAGATATTATTATACCGTCCTCACCAACCACACTGAAGCCTCTCTTTCCTGCTCGCTTTTCAAAGCACTTTGTGATTTAGCTATAAATTATACAGTGCATATTATTTTTATATGCATTTTTGCTGTTACAGGTTCTGTGAAGTTGTATTCTTGCAAATTTTCAGCTCTGCATTTAGAAAGTTTAAATCATCTTTGTGTTGTAAAGTGTTTTTTTTACAGAAGTTAGACAACTATGAATTAACACTGCCTAAATTTAGGGAAAATAAGAACACTGGGTGCCAGTTTATTTTAAACATTACTGTATTATTTAAAAAAAAATTAAGTACTCACATTATTGATAATATTATATTTTACACTCAGTCTGTATCAGAGGCCATATTTTTTTGCTACAAGTTGTGTATATGTGAATATGTTGTTTGTACAGCACAGATCCGTCCTCATTTTTTTAATATTAAAGCAGCAATTAAATTTGTTTGTGTTCTAAATAACATTTTATTGCCTCATTTTTAATTTACAGATTGGTAAGTTAAATATGGTATCACAGAACACTAACTAACAGATGTCCTAACTATAGATATATTAACAACCCAACGCTTGTATCTTTTACGATACAACTTTTATATAGCATCTACTTATGTAATCTTCATTTAAACCAAGAAGAAAAAGATTATTAAAGGTATTACAGTGTCCAGCCTCTGCTCATCCTGTAAGAATATACTGTAAAAGCCTCAATGTTTGGCCTGAAACAGCAATATTATTACCAATCACATGTGATTATATAATGAAACGGTCCTGGCTTTGTGAAAGATAGATATTTGTCCTTGATAATTGCACTGTCACCCAATATCTTCTGTACCCTCCCAATGTCAAAATGATTACATTATCTGGATTCACCAAATTGCTAATGCCTCCTAATGTTTCATAACAAAAGATCATAGATCATTATATTTTCTCTCTATCTCTGTGTTCTTCATGATAAGTAATGATTTATAAAGAGGTTGATAGTCTAATAGTCCAGGTCAGGCTGGCTAGGATGTGGATGTTGACTGGTTGATGTGGGGGATGTTTGTACCACGTGAATATATTTAAAACAGGGTTTAAAGGTAAGAGACAGGAGTGAGGTCACAATCGTCTGCACAGAGAGAAAGCAGCAGAAATCCAGAAAAACTGCAAACATGAGCCATGTTAAAAAGGTGATTAGAAGGATGAAGGTGAAAAATGAACTGGCACGACAGATTTTAGGAGAGCTCTTAGGCACTTTTGTCCTCCTGGTAAGTTTTTACACTAAGTTTGCACTTTTAAATGAACTTTGAGCATAGTTATTGATTCATAGAGGGTTTTTTTAATATTGTTGTCCTGTTTATGTTGTTTTTCATGTAAGACTTAAGTATGTATATTCAGTTTAAGTTGTTTTGAAATTAATTATTACTGACTGACATGTCAGCACATATGAAAAACTTTACATCTGATTTATTTATATAAGACTGAAATATTCCTCATATATTTTGATGTTTGAACTTTTCTGTGTATTGATTTTCCAACATTTATGCTGATACTCTGAACTAGCAATATTAATGATGATATTAAAGTACAACACAATTACATATTTTAGCTCGAGAAGTATTATTGTGAAACATGGAGGCATCAAAATGGGCATCAGGGACGTGTTCAATACATGCATGTTCTTTAGAAAATAATGAGATAAGTGGAGAATTACTGCGATATCATATGTGCTAACCCATAAGATTACATAGCTTTTACAACTGACATAAGGTTCTGTGTTTGCCACTGTGGCACAGTGTGTTTGTTCAAGTAATTTAGCGGGACCCTGTTATCTGTGGTGCTTTACAGTCCACACATAATTATGTAATCATGTTCCCTCCATTATGCTATACAGAGTAATTGTAAAAACTAACAAACTATATAATTAAAACTGTATAACTGATCATTAAAATCTGTTATCATCCATTTCAGTTGTTTGGTTGTGCTGCAGCAGCACAGGTGAAAACCAGCAGAGAAACTAAGGGACAGTTTCTGTCTGTTAACATGGCCTTCTCTGTAGGTGTCATGTCAGCCATGTATCTCAGCAGGGCAGTCTCAGGTAAAAGAGTGATTAGGATTAAAACCCTCTGAAATATTACTTGCTTCACAATTTTATTAATCCTCATTCTCTCATTCAGGAGCGCATTTAAATCCAGCTGTGTCTCTGAGTTTCTGTGTGTTGGGTGATCTACCCTGGGTGAGGTTGTTGCCCTATTGTCTGGCTCAGGTGTTGGGGGCATACCTTGCCTCTGGGATGGTTTATCTTATCTACCATGGTAAGAAAATACAGAAAGAAGTTGTTTTTAATAAGTGTTTAAACTTTAACAATAATTTCAAAACACTTCTGTTCTCATCCAGATGCAATTATGGAGTTCAGCGGTGGAGTTCTGACTGTATTTGGCCCTAATGAAACTGCAAGTATTTTTGCCACTTACCCAACCGAGGTGGTGTCACTGCAGACCAACTTTCTGGATCAGGTAGGAAAAAGGCAGATTATACAATGACCCTGCATTTACAAGCACAGTACAGACGCTATGTCATAAATCTGTCTAATCTAATCTAATATTAAATTTATTAACTATAAATGAACAGTCACTATAATAAACCATTATGCAACTATTATTGCTATCACACACTATAAATAATGCAGTTTTTTAACTCATGGTGTGTCAAAAGATACAAACCTAACCATTAAATTAAATGAACAGAGAACATGTCTATATTTGACTCAACCATGGGTTTAAACAACTCAACACTTTGGGGTAAAATAACCAAGCATATAGGTTAATTTATATCCCAAAGGTTTAAAAATGTAGAACCTTATTTAAGTTTTTTCTAGATTTCAATTGGCCCAACTGTCAATTATTAAGTGTGGTTAAAGTCTTTTTCTTAAAATTACGAAACTTTAATTGAGCTGATTCAAAATTTTGGACTGGAGAGGTTTTCAATTAACAGTGTTGGGTTTGTCTCCTTTTGACCCTATCATGGGTTAAAAATATTCCAGTATATTTTATAGGGCATTAATCAACAGATCTTGGCACAGGTGCATGGGTCATCTGACCAGACTCTTGTTTTTTATATATAGGTGGTTGGTACAGCCATGCTGATGTTGTGCATTCTACCGCTGAATGATAAGAGAAATGCTCCTGCTCCCGAGTCACTGCTCCCTCCCATTGTAGCAACCGTTGTCCTGGGCATTTCCACCTCAATGTCGGCTAACTGTGGAGCGGCCATAAATCCAGCCCGTGACCTTGGCCCGCGACTCTTCACTCTTACTGCAGGCTGGGGAACTGAAGTCTTTACGTATGTAGTCAGATCTGCCAACAATCTATTATCTCTAATTAAAGGCTTCTTTATCACTACTCCAGTCCTATTATCTTATATAAATCACATCATGGAAAAATTTACAGCTATGTTGTTCTGCCAAAAATAATTCTCATTTTTTATCAAATGATAATGAAATATAGGCCTATTATAGCCTATGTAACTTTTGTTTTGTTTATCTGTTCAATTTCTTAAAATAGAGAATTTAAACCTCTGTCTTTCTCGTGAACCACACAGATGCTACAACTACTTCTTTTGGATTCCATTAGTGGCCCCCATGGTGGGAGGCGTGGTGGGCTCAATTATGTATCTGGTTTTCATTCAGTGGCATTTGCCTGAAGTTGATGAAGAGATGGAGTCTGAATGTAAGGAGATTAAAGGTCAAACAAAAGTTATGGAGCACAATGGCCCTCAAAAATCATCCAAGAAGGACGAGCTACAGCTAAAAATGTCACATCTTTGAAAGCTTTGGGACAGCTCAGGCTGTGAACACCCTGCAACCCACTGAGCCTTAGTACTTACGTGCAATGTGATTTGAATCTGACTCGCAATATTACATTGTTCAGATTATTTTCATTTTTAACAAAAAACTAAAAAGTAAAGTGGACTTTACAAAGTTTAAGCCTTGTTATATCAAGTATTATTTAAATATTACATTTTTCCTTTTTTTAAAGGATTTTTTTTTAAAGGAATTTTAAATGAGGGGAATTACTGCTTGCTTTCTTTTCTTGACTGCAGTGTTGAATTAAGTATATAGAGCATCTTTATATTATTTTAGGCTTGGACAAAATCTGTATATATCAACTATTTATTATATACTAGGTTTATGTTGTTTGTGTCATTTGTATGATTACCAATGACACGGGTAACAACAACAGATTACATCAAAGCCATTGATATTTATGCCATGGAATGTGAATCAGTAGCTGTTGCACAGCTGACAATTGGAACCCTCATTCTGCTTAATGTTAAAGTGTAATTTGTTTTTGTGTCTTTTTAACATTTATGTGTGTGCATTTATATAATATATATATAACATTTACCAATAAATTTAAACGTATTCATTATTTGTAAAATGACCACAATAAACCTTCATTTTGCTGTTTATCAGCATACTGCATGTAAAAGTTCAGTTACTGTACATTTCAGGGCTACAGACGACCTGTGTGTGTGTGTGTGTGTGTGTATGTGCTAATGTCCTGTGGTGTAGTGAGCAACTTATGGGGCATTGAATAGGGGCATTAAACCCCTCTCTAGCAAACACTTATCTGAAATGTTAGGAGTATGTATAATGATTAGACATACTCTGAAAACCAACAGGATTACTATCCTGTAATTTCTGTTCGGGGAAATTATTTCAACATACATTGGGTACAGCTATTTAAATACAGTGACAATAACAACTGATCAGTATGAAGTTGTTATCAGTTGGTTGGTTTGGTCTAAACAAGGACATTAAAAGATATCTGTTTAAAACCTAATTAATCCATTAAAGTAATTCAGCAAACTAAATGCAATTGTTGTTGGATGTCAAAGACTTTCAAAACTGCTTATTTACTGCTGCAACACTGTGTAAAGTATGTGAAATTATATAAACCCAGCTGTGTCCTTCAAATTGTGTGCACAGTGCCGAGACTTAGACATATGCAACTGAATGTGCACACTTTGGCCCAGACAATAGCAAATAAAACCAAAGGCAGCAATTACTAACAATCATATTTTGAAAGGTGAAAAGCAAAAGCGGGTATTAAAAAACTAAAATGCATTTTCTCTCTGTCCGATGTCTATTGAACATTGAGTCGATTTAACTTTTAAAATGGCAATTAAAAGGTGGAAGATATTTGTTTTATGAATGTCAAATTTATATGTCAAAAGAACCTTTGTGATCAATAATATATTCTGTAGGTGAGGGAAGAGAGACATTTTCAGACAATTTCATTGCTAAAAAATGGTGCTCACTTTGTTGATCATCCCCTATCAAATCTTCTCTTAATCAGCATCTAGACAAAACAGAAACATACAAACAACAGATGATCAAACAAGTATGCACATCATAGGAATAATGTCCTATCCTTTATTTAAAATACACAGCTGATAATTACTACAACACATTTAATTGTTTATCAAATAATCTCAGCTAGGGGTGTAACAATCTACTGTAGTACAATACACTGTGATACAAAACAATTATGATAAGTAGCCTATTGCAGAGCTATGGTGATTTTTCACAATATGACGTCGGTTTAATTTTATTGGTGAGCTGCTATCACGTGACCTGAATCAAAATACAGTATATAGGTTTAATGATTAGTTTTTTTAGTTTGTGCCTTAACTGCTTTAAGATGATGTCTCTTATGGTCTAGCCTTCTTAATTGCTTTTTTATTTTAATTTTATGGTACAAAATAATTTTAGCATCAACACAGGTTAGGTACAATCTAGTTAAAATGTAAAAACTAATATGCACAGATATATCACGGAATAATTAAAGTAAGGTTTTCAAAGAAACATTAAAAGTAAGGTTACGTGATAAATACCAGTGGTGACGTACTACAACGTAAGTACGTACAGTATGTCGCCGGAAATTAAGTGTTCTTACCAAACCAAGACCCGAAAACGACAGGGATCGAGACTAATCATCAGTTTTCTTGTGAACCACGGCATCAGACAGCAACAACCCAAAGTACTGTGTATGATATACGGTTGTGCTTTCGTCTGACGCATGTCATCAACATAAATGCTGTTCATCCATACTGTGCGTGCAGCGTGACCAGCAGAGAGCGCGCGCGACAAACCAAAACAATGAGCACATGGTCAGGTTTTGCTACGTTGTGAACAAAGTTATATATAGTATATTACCCGTTTTGTCCTACATTGTAAACGGTATGCTTAAAATACAAGAATCACCAAAGTCAAGAATGTTGAATGCTCCACAGGAACAAGTCGGAGAGCATTTTGCGTCAAGTGTATTTAGCCTGTAGGTGGGAAAGCGCAGATGGAAACACCGCCCCCGCCTCCGCCTCCCTTCATCCTTTTACGAGCATCTGCTGACCTGCCGATACATTTTCACCTTTACAAGGATGTTTTGATGATGAAGGGACGCATGCAGCCAACATATAACCTGTGTTGCCTTAAAGCTGACTGGATACCTGTAGAGAAGGAAAACCCCTTAAAGAAATGTCGGAAATCCTAATTGCACATAGGAGGACCTGATAAAGGTAACAGTGGTTCATTCTTATCTGCTCACAACATTAACCTTTAACATCATTTAGTGACGCTTTACAAGCTTACAGTGCTGATAAATAATAGCAGATGTCTACATTATATATCTGTCACGTTACTCTCATATCTTCCTATTTAACACCATCAACTTGTAAAACCCTACTTTAACAGATTTTATAGATTATACAGCCGGGCGATGCAACTGTATAGGCAGATACAGCACAGGAATACAAGTTTGTAAAAATGTCGCATAGACGAGCATTAGTGTTGTTCACGTATGTTGTTTATATTTTGGTTTCAGATATGGATTCAGAATTGGTTTTAAGTGTTTGCGAGTCACTTATAAACTTAATTGAACTAAGGATTTAAGCTAGTTCTTGAAATTCCTTTGAGAGTAAAACTGACTGGCAGCCAAAAATGTGCTTAGACAATAATTTCCTTGGGTAGGAAAACATAAGTGGTATGACAGAGTAAAAAACTATGGATAAATAGATATGGATCGATAGATTTAGAAGAATTATCGTTCATTGTTAGTATAATTTAACTAATTCATTAAATCATGTTAACAAATACAACTAATTGTAAGTGTTACTGATACTTCAGATATATAGGAAGAGAAAGCAGTTGCTCTTCATTTCCTGCAGTCAGTATCATTATTGAGGTTTTGGCTTCATGTTGATTTGTTGTTTGACCTTTAAAGCTGAGAGCATGAAAGATGACTAATGAAATGATGTGAAAGATAGGAGATGGGGGGTGATTGGAATATAAAGATTTACAGGAGAGTAATACTTGGGTTGTACAGTAAAAAGATTTTCCACACTTCCCCATTTTCTGTTGATTTATGCTTATGTTACAGGAAAGCTTATAGACGCGTGGTATGCAGATGTTAGAGAAAGTGTGTGAGAGAACGTATGTTGCTTATTATAGATGCTGAGTCAAAAGACCTGTTTTGCACCACCACAATCTTTTGTCAGATTGAAGATGTTAATTTCTCTGGCCTTGTTTATATTCAAAATGGCTTCCAGGTCTGGGTTATTTAGTGTAAAAAATAGCCTGCTTACTAAGTCTGTAGCATTGTGTGTAATGTATTAGTGTTTGTGCTTTCCTGTTTGTGCATGTGTGTGTCTGTCTGTGTTGTGGGTCATTGAATTTGACCTGCTGGTGTATCAAGCCTCTGGTCAGATGTATGGCGATAGACTCTAATCATATCTGACACGCATGTGTGCTCTGTGTGTGTGTTTGCATAGACAGAGTTACTGAATTTCAAATACTAAATACTGAAGGTACGCTTTAATATTCAGATGTCTTCTTTATTTGCATCATAAATCAACTCTTGGTTTTGTGTCTTTACCTATAGCAGCAAATAGGTTTAGTCTGTTCTCAAGACAGAGACAGCCTTCTACTTACTTCTTCCCACACACTCGAACTTTATATTTCGTTATATCATGAAACATATCTCCGTTATGTCTCATATCTCTGTGGGTATTCAAAGCCACTGAGCATCACTAGCAATATTCTAAAAGCCTCTCTGCAATAGAAAGATGCATCTCCAATGCCAACTTTGCCTTCATCCTTAATTGCTCAATAAAGAAATATTAGTCAATGTTAGAAAGCTATTGCTAATGCACATAGTAGATAATAGATTCTGTAAACCAGCATTACCTGTTATCTCACTTTCAATGCCCATCTATCTTTTCTATTTTGTAGTCTTTGCATGGTATAGCTCAGATCAAAAATATTGAAATTTATGGTATCTACAGTTTATTCGTATTTATTTTTTATTTGTTGTATGAAATCACATTGCAGTGGTAACCTCTGTTCCCTTAAAATAGTGTAAATCTAAGTAGTAGCTCATTCTCTATGTGTATACTGTATGTCTACATCAGACATAGAAGCAGACAGTGTGTGGCGTCTTCGATAAGACATTTGTCAGTAACCAGACACACAGACATCAATTGTGCTGCTGGACCAGACCTAACCAGACCCCATCTATCATTAAGGTTTGTTTAAAAAATAACATTCATGCTCCCAGCTTTCCCTCAGTTAGCTTATTGCAAATGTTTAGCAATCCATCAGGTTACATTAGCATATTTTATTAAACTTATGATGCAGGCTGTCATCCAGTGTAATGTTGGAAAAACAACACTAGCCTGATTTAAAGAAATAGATGAAGACAAACACAATTCTTTTCATGTTTCACAACAGTCAAGCGTTGAGTTTACAGCAGCATGTTCATTACAAGTGGCTTAGTTTTAGCTGACTGCCCTGCACACTGTTGTTGTCAAGGATTAAATATCATTGAATTTCCTGAGTGAGCGTAAACTCCTGGTATGTGTCCCCTGTTTTACCCTTGAGATCCTGTTGACAGTGTTACTCTCTCACTGTGTGTTTTTGCATGTGGGTGTAGATTTTCCCATGGGACGGAGCGGCAGAAATTCAGAGGTGTGGAAATGTTCAGAAAGAGACCTCCCCCAGGTAAACAATTATTTACTATCCCTACACACACACACACACACACACACACACACACACACACACACACATTTTTGCTAATTTGTTCTTTGATTTTAACATCAAAACTTTTTTTTAATCAGCAAAACAAGTATTTCCACTATACTACTCCTTTTTATGGCTCTTCAGCCTCAACCTCAGTAATGATTAGCCTCGTTGATTTCCCAAAATATCAATTTCATGCTTAAAAAAATGAAAATGCATCAGGGTATTGTTCTAATGAAACAATGCACTTACTCTATGTGTGGATGTTTTCTACTATTTTTAGTTTACCAATTTAGTTATTCAGGGGTTTTATGACTTTCATGACCTCCCTTATTTCTACAGTCTGATTTTTTTATGTATTCTGTCATGTAGGGCAATCAGATATGAACCAGAAAGTGTGGTTATCATTTAAGAAACAATTTTGTATATATGTTAGTATGTTCACTAAGGTAATAACACTTTAGTGTGGTGGTGCATTGTGCACGTGCATGTGAGTTGGAATATCTGTATAGAACAGACAGTAAGTTTCTTTCTTTGGCACGAGACTGCCCTTTCTCTCCACACACTGTGAGATACATACAGCACGTGCACAGACACCCGACTAGTCCCGACATCTTCCGCAGTGATACCCCTTTTTACCCCTCCTTGCGTATCCTCCAAAAATACATAAAACTGCCTGGACCTGTCTGGAGCCATTATGGTTCTCAATCTCATTACTGTACGAATATTCTCTTACCAATGCAGCAGCACGATCGTAGTTTCTCGTGTGTTATACGCACACAGTTCTGCAGTGTAAGTTGCCCTGGCAACCTCATCAGCTGAATCCTATTGGACAGCTCCTTAGCCAATAAAAAGACGTTCTGGTTATGTCATATAAAAACAACGGCGTACCTCCCGTGGCGCCGCTCGATAACAAATGTTGTTAGTGTACTTAAATGTCGCGGCCAAATAAAATTAAAAATTTGTTATTTGGCTTATACTCTTCTTAATATTTCTGAAAAGTATTTCTGTAAGTTTAAAAAATATAGATTTAAGTCAAATACAAGCACTCGATAGTCAGGTAACTGAAGCGAAGTTGGGTTGCTTCTACAATTGGATGTGGGATCAGGATCGTTTGTGTTAAGTATGCAATATGCGCAGTTTCAATAGTTCAGATGAGTTAGATAGGGCTACCTCACCCCGAATGACCTCGACGACGCTGCGGCAAATGAAACGCGAGAGGTACTGAAGTAAAGACACTTCGCGTCTCTATAGTTTTTATGTGTTCCGCTCACTGCCCGTCATTTGGCGCCGCGCGCGTTTCTCTGTCGCGTCCCGAGCGCTGTGTGCGCAGATCTCTGTAAACACAACGACAGCGGGACAACATGACTATCCTGAAAGACATCCCGGAGAAGTGGTTCCCTATTATTCTCCCTCTAAAACGGAAGAAAGAGGGATTATCCAGCTCGACAAAAATAAGAAAACGAGCAGGTACTTTTACTTTAGTGATATTTATGTAATTCATTGCCATTTCTGTAGAATGACACACGACATCTATATCCATATCCATATTATTCCCTTCAATTTAAACAATTGAAGGAAATAATATAAATGATCTCTTCAACATATACATTTGCATCAGTTCTTTTTGTCCTGTGAATAAAAAGACTTTGTGCTCGCCATAAATGTGTTTTTTCATTCATTTTTTCACCCTGGCTCATGATAGTTTCACAGAATCACCCCAAGAACATTTTGTAGTCACTCAGTGTTGTGTACCAGAAGTGTGTGTGTGTGTGTGTGTGTGTGTGTGTCCTGTTTTCATGACCTTGATGATGATGATGATGATAATCTTCATCATGCTTTTCCAAGCCAACATGTTTTTCTCAGTCATAACCTGGATTAGTAGTAAACCCTTCACACGGCACATTACATCTTCATGCTTATATCCTTCATTTAATTTAATATAAAACACTACAGATTTTAGGATGTCTTTTTATTGACTTTATGGAAATGATTGGATAAACATGTATTTTGTTTTAAAGGTAAATATTGTTGCTTATTAGTTGTTTCTATAAATATTTACTCTCACAATATTTATATTATACATTTTCTCATTAAATATCCTCACAGTAATAATATTTTTTTCCTATTATGTAATTTCTTCCTGTCTCTTAGTGGTTTATTGTGTTGCATGAGGATCTGTTATCACCAGGGTGAACCGCTTATCAGCGTGAGGTCAGGTTGCTGTATAATTGGCCCTGTCTAAATGTCATTTTTTGAATGTAACAAATGCAGCCTGCAACACATTCACTTTTATGTACTGTTTTGTTGCAGTACTTTAGGTTGTTGTCAGCATTTACATTAGGCAAAAAATAGTTGTTTAAAGGTTAATGTAATATTAGTGATATGAAGTGACTGAAGACAGTACGGTGGAGATGAAGTATTTAGCCATTTTGATTTGTAAAGTTGGCTGAACTCAAAACAGGCTGAACTCTTTTTTTTTTTTATTCCGGTTTGACTTCAAGTCCTGTTTTTAAAGAGATAAAGAGATTTGGTTCACCCCAAAATAAAATGTCATATTTTTTCACCCTTATGTCATTCAAACCCTGTATTTGATTCTTTCATTTGTAAAACACAAAAGAAGATATTTTACAAAACGCTGGTTACCGGTGCCCATTGACTTCCATTGTACCTTGTGTCCATAATGTGAAAGTGAATGGGTGCTGGTAAACAGCGTTTTGCAAAATATCTTCTTCTGTGGTTTGACATGATATGAGGGTAAGTAAATAATAAAATAATTTTTATTTTTGGGTGAACTATCCCTGGTCTGGGTTTTTTATCTTCATGTATGTGTAGCCATTTCAATTTAGTGTTTAGAGTCATCTGAGGCACTTGTTGTTTTGATTTCGCCAATACAAAATGACTTTAAATGAATGGAATTTTCCAGTTGCCTGTCTGGTTTGTTTATTTCTCATTACAAGATACCTTAAGTACAGTGCCTGCCATATCATGCTCCCATTATCAGTCATTACGTGGTTAGCTCACTCTGAAACTGTTCAAGATGACTCATCAGTGATGGGTGCCTTGTGTACAGGTATACAAGGCGTTATCAGCATATATATAGAAAAGTCCACAAAACTTTACTCTCTTAACCTTACTTAGCTCAGTGAATTTGTTGTCGTATAACACTAAACTTTAGGGTAGGGAATAGGTGAGAGCTGTATCTTCTGTTACAGAGAGATAAGTCGGCTCATTGGAAATGGAAGATTTAAACAGAGGAGAGGATATTCAAGTCAGGTGTCAGATAATTGCCAAGGTCATATGAAGGGCAGGGTTTTTATGCTTCATAGTTGCTTTGTACATTAAAAGAAGTAAATTAAACAAACACAACCCTGTAAGCAATGCTAAGCATTATTAATGAAGACATTAGTGAGGATTTGGCCTCTGTTAAGCATGTCATGTACGATATTTGGCTCCAGCTGTACCACTGCTGTGTGTGCAAAAAGGTTGCAGCACTGTAGCAATTAACCCACCCACTAAGGGGCTGTTTAGGCTAGTGGCTTGTCGCTTTTAGGCATTAACTGAGACAAATAGTCTGAAGTGGTGGAAACAACACACATCAATGGTTCTTTGATTTAATAGATAGTGTCGTTAAACATGACTAAACATTTCACTTTGGCAGGAATTGATTCCAATTGAAGCGATTGTTACTTGCAAAAAATCTTAAAAACGTTTAAAGTGTGTGTAAATTAAAGACCTCTAGTGTCACCAAACAAAATTCAATCACAATGGACCTGTCTACGAAAAATCTTCGTACACCGCTAGCTGACACCAGACATAATGTGTACTGGATCATCGCCCACTCGTCAAAGGCCGGTCTGTTTAAATGTTCACAGATTGTGTTAAATGTGCACAATCCAAGTCCTTGTCAGTAGTGCTGAATCACAGCAGTAACTCTTCTGTCAGCTACAGTTTTTTGAGAAACGTCACCCAAGCTGCATTTCATCCACTGCGGCTCCCACAGGGCTGTCCTTGGACGTACAGTATCGGTAAGGGCGCAGTGTTAAAAAGTGCTTAATGGTCCGATTTGCTGAGGTGCTCTCCGGTTGGAACCAGAGCCTCAGACAGGCATTATGTCATCAGCAGCCAATAAGCAGGTTGTGCACTCCCGGACTGGCAACAGCAGTGTGGTTTCCATCAGGATTGATGACAGAGGGAAAGAGTACAGCAGATCGACTGGAGAAAAGAGAAAAGGATGACGTGACCTTGAAGAAGATAAAGGGTAGAGGATGGGTGCAGTGATGGAATCAGACTCTTTGAGGTTATTTGTGTTTGTAAATGATACTGCATTAGCCCACATTCTCTGTGAATATGTTCTGTACAAAAGGGATATATTATTAGAAACATGATCACGAAATGGTTTTCTGCATTCGTCCGTGCAATGTCAGTGGTGGACGATGGTGATAAAAGCTATATCGCACCTGGAATTATGCTGTCGTATGGAATATAGCCATATGTGCGCTTACCTCCTGCTATGGAGTGCAACAGCAGTCTTGCTAATAGAAAAAAATCTAATATAGGTCAAGAAATAATCTGAATATTAGCGGGGGGCATGTATCTATTGTTTTGTCATAGGATATAAAATGTATTTGTAGATGTTTTGTGTGGCCTGCTAAGGGTTATGTGTTATGTATCTTGCAGTCTGTTGCTTATGTGGGCAGTGTGTGTGAACCAGTGTCTCTGGCCATCACAGAAAAGAAAGCAGAGAAGCCGAGCTGGATTTACACAGGAAACCACAGAGAACGAGAGTCTCAGTCACAGGGAACAGGACCAGAGCAGGTGTGAGCTGCTAAATGCAGAAGGAAATGGCTACAGGCTGGCTATATCTGTTTGCGTGCAGGGCTTTGACCTTTAATGATGCATGTAAATGGTGCAGCTGATGATTTTTGGTCTGAATGTCCGTGCAAAGTGTGTGTGTGTGTGCTCATCTAAGACATCAGACACTCTCTCTCTCTCTCTCTCTCTCTCTCTCTCTCTCTCTCTCTCTCTCTCTCTCTCTCTCTCTCTCTCTCTCTCTCTCTCTCTCTCTCTCTCTTGCTGTTTTGCCTTTCTCTTGTAATCAGGTCAGTGTTTTTTATGAGAAGATTCTCATCAATATTACACAAGCAAACAGCAAAATCACAACAACCAACCCTTCAAACACACGCAAAGGAAACTAACTCTCTGTTTTTGCCTCATAAACTACTTGTGCACACAGACACAAACACGATCATGAGTTTATCAGTGCGAAAAGGCCTAAGGTGTATTCTATGTAAAGGTTGCAGGAGAGATTTAAACTGATAACTCACTAGGAAACAGTGTCTTTAACTTAGATGAGAGTCAGTCACCCATATATGATATGGGCTGATGACACTACCCACACATACATACTGTACATACAGCAGACCGCCTGACAGAGTGGCCATTACCCAGCAGAAATAAACTGTAAACAACAGGCTGTGACAGATGCATGGCGAAATGAATCAGACACAGCCATTTTCTCATGTTAATGTGAAAAGAGGAGAAAGCCAAGAGAAAGAACTCTTCTCAGAAGCAGTTGTGGTTGTTTGTTTTGTGTTTTTGTTGTGTGTCGTTCTTGCTGTAAAGACAGAGGTTAAGATGGAAAGCGCGTTTCGTGAGGTCCTGAAACTGCTCTCAGTGTCGAGTTTCGGTCTCAACAGAAGTGAAAACGCCAGGTTTATGATAATATGATAACCACAGACTGTCCTGTTCTGTCACGATTGTAAAATGATTGTAAAATGTCTTTTTTTTTAGGAACTCGCAAAAAAAAGTGTGTTATAATAATAATATATCCTGAGTAAATCTTGTTACTTTCATTGGCATCAGCCTTCAAAACACATACTTTATGTCTTTGTGTTGGTCACATGTGAGTTTTGGTTTTGTCACAGAGGAGGAAAGGAGAGTCCGAGCCAACGACAGAGAGTACAACGAGAAGTTTCAGTATGCTGTAGGTGACACGCACACACAACCTGTCCAGTTTCACAATGACTTTCATCTTACTGCTTCAGTCTTGCTCTGCCACATCAATAAATTCTGTTGCCATTACTCGCTGTCATCTCTTCCTTGTCCCTCTTCCCTGTGTCCACAGAGCAACTGCATCATGACCTCAAAGTACAACATCATCACCTTTCTTCCAGTCAACCTGTTTGAGCAGTTCCAGGAAGTTGCCAACACCTACTTCCTGTTTCTCCTCATACTGCAGGTATAAAATGAATGATTACTGTTGCAGTGTCTAAGTGTGGGGTCATAAATATGTGTAATCGTGCATAAATCAGCATCCAGGAACTACATTGGTGTCATCTCAACATAAGGACATTATGCTTAAAATTGCATAGTGGAGTAAAGAAGTTAAAATTATAAAGAAAAAATAGAAAAGCTAGGAGGGATCAGGGTACTCATGGGCATCTGTCCTTCTCTGCTCTGTTACAAAGTATTTATTTACGTTAAATTCCCTTTATGGGTTGAGTCAATCAGATCGTGGTCGTGATACATTTAAATAATATAAATGGCTAAATGGTAATTGTGTGTTTGTTTTTGTCTCAGTTGATTCCACAGATCTCATCGTTATCCTGGTTCACCACAATTGTGCCTTTAGTGCTGGTGCTGAGCATCACTGCAGTCAAAGATGCCACTGATGACTATGTGAGTCTCTCTCTCTCTCTCTCTCTCTCTCTCTCTCTCTCTCTCTCTCTCTCTCTCTCTCTCTCTCTCTCTCTCTCTCTCTCTCTCTCTCTCTCTCTCTCTCTCTCTCTCTCTCTCTCTCTCTCTCTCTCTCTCTCTCTCTCTCTCTTTACTTACTGTAAATCTCAAAACCCCCCTCACACACAAATCTCACATACACTAACAAGGACCACCCAACACGCCACAAGTACCACACAAAAACAGTCAAGTGATCACAGTTCTCTTTAATCTCTCTGCATTACAGTTTCGTCACAAGAGTGACAACCAGGTGAATAACCGTCAGTCTCAGGTCCTCATCAGTGGCATGTAAGTGCTGTATTAATAAAATGCTTCCTCATATGTACTTTTACATCATATTGACAAGAAAGCATCTGCTGTTAATGTAATATTAAAATTACATAATGATTTATATTATTCAGTCTGTTGTGTGCCTCACAAAGCACGAATAAGTTTTCTTTCTTTTCATTCTCAGTCTTCAGAAAGAGAAATGGATGAACGTCAGAGTAGGTGACATCATCAAGCTGGAGAACAATCAGTTTGTGGCAGTGAGTCGTCTTCTGTTTTTTTAATGACATCACTCTCACCCTCCACCTGCATTTAAACACTCTTTAATAATTTATAGATAGACACATCAACATCAGTTCCCAGAAACATTGTATGCATTCATTGTAAGATTCATTTACACTTGAATACATATGCTGCTGTAAAGCACCATGTTATTGATTAAGTAACAGAGGTTTTGTTGGTTATCTAACGCTCTCTCGGGAATAACCAGCAGCTGTATATGTATTACAGGCTGATCTACTCCTGCTGTCCAGCAGTGAACCTCACGGCCTGTGTTACATTGAGACTGCAGAACTGGATGGGTAAATTTTTGTTTTCATCTACAGTTGGTTGGTGAAGTAGCATGATTTCATGCCTTTAATGCAGCTTAATACGAAAGTCCTGATTTAGAGGGTTAAATACAGTTATAATCATACATAGCTTTATATTTCACAGCATATCCTAACTAGATGCTTACATTTATCACTTATGGGATCAATTTAATTTGTATCGGTTGGCATTATTTTTGATTATTATTGTTGTTTTAGCTTTGTTTGTCCATTTCTTTGTTTCTGTCCCATAGCGAGACAAACATGAAGGTGCGTCAATCTCTGTCTGTTACCTCAGAGCTGGGAGATCCTAATAACCTGGCCCAGTTTGATGGTATGAACCTAGCAAACACTGTGTGTGTGTATGTGGTGAATGAATTGATCAGTAGAAAAGATATGATCAAACACTTAAAATGGTAAGAAAAGAAATTAACAGTGACAGTAGGTGGAAAAAGTGTGTGTGGTGGACAGTTTCTCATCAGCATCACACAGCATCAAACCTGTGTCAGCACAGACCACCCACACTTCCTGTTTTAAACACCAATGAAAAATTCCAAAGCTCTTAAAATGAATAACAGTGTGGAATGATGCACAGTCCATTATGATCAAGTGCAAACACAGTATCAAACATCCAGATTTCCACAGACAAACAGATGCACATCATGTAATTCTTTTATCATGTTTAAATCTGTTCCATCCCTCACAGTAACACACATTACATGTAATGGTACTTTGTTGCAGTGTTTCATTTCATCTGATCTCTGTTTCTCACTGTCTATGCATGTGCAGGAGAAGTTCTATGTGAACCCCCAAACAACAAGCTAGACCGTTTCTGTGGGACTCTGTATTGGAAAGACTGTAAATATGCCCTCAGCAACCAGAACATGCTGCTGCGTGGCTGCGTACTACGCAACACAGAGAGCTGCTATGGGCTGGTTATATTTGCAGGTTGGTGTGTTTTAATGTGTACCAATTTTTGAAGATCCTTACATTTGGAAAGGTTTTGCAAATAAAATGCAACTAGTGTGTGAAGTTGGTCTTTACTATTTGGGTAAATTCTAAGTAATCTCTTCCTTTTAAATCTAACTATTATATATCAACAGTTTTATCTGCGGGTAAGAGGATAAAGAATGTCATTAGAATAATGAAACTGTGGAAGTCTATGAGATGTCCTCACTAATATAGTAAAACAAACCTTTGTGTTTATGTGTCTGTTATCTGTGTGTTTACTTTGTAATTTGTAAAAACAATGCAAAAAAGCAGCAGAAGTCTATGAAATATCTCAGTTGGATATTAAATGCGTGTGAGAGCAATTGTCATTTTAACCTGTCAAAACTACTGCTCAGGTCCTGACACCAAGCTGATGCAGAATAGTGGTCGCACCAAGTTCAAGCGGACCAGTATAGATCGACTGATGAACACGCTGGTGCTGTGGGTGAGAAACACACTCAGACCCTTGTTAAATGTGTGATTGTTCACATGTACCACTGGTTTTCATATAGAACATACTGCTAAATGTTATTTGCACTGTTCTCTGTCTTTCCTTTGTTAGATTTTTGGGTTTCTGGTATGTATGGGAGTGATCTTGGCTATAGGGAATGCTGTATGGGAAAAGGAAGTGGGTGCTCTGTTTCAGAGTTTCCTACCCTGGGATCCTCCAGTGGACAATTTTCTGTTCTCCGCATTCTTATCCTTCTGGTCTTATGTCATCATCCTCAACACTGTCGTGCCCATTTCCCTCTATGTCAGGTAAGAGACAAAGCTGTATGTAAGATTAAAATGGAGCAGAGTTGAAACATGAATGCATTGTAAAGAAGCGTAACAACTAAATTTAGAGCGGTGTTGCACATTGCATTGTGATAATAACTTCCTGTCTGTTTCTCTTTCTCTCTACCTGTCTGAATCTCTCAGTGTGGAGGTGATTCGTTTGGGTCACAGTTATTTTATTAATTGGGACCGGAGGATGTTCTGTAGCCGTAGTAACACAGCAGCGGAGGCCAGGACCACCACGCTTAATGAAGAGCTGGGACAGGTGGAGTACATCTTTAGTGACAAGACCGGAACCCTCACGCAGAACATCATGATCTTCAACAAGTGCTCTATTAACGGACGTGCATACGGTGAGACACAAAGATACACACTAACAAATACTCACAATACACCGTTGCTGTATTACATTTATTTGTACATCAAATGAGCATATTATAATTTATTTATTGCTTGTTGGATCCTCATGCTTTCATAAAAGTTTCACCACTGTAAACTAAACTAAGCAGTGTAATAAGAAATAGAAACAAATGATGATTATTTATAAAGATATACTAAGAATACACGTGACCCTGCTTGTGAAAACCCAGCTAAAGTCATTTTTGTTTCTACATAGAGTAATTAAACGAAATTTAAATAATGTTTAGTATTGACTAAGTAAAGACATGTTCCAGTGTCCAAAAATTGAAATCAGTGTTTATGAAGCCAAGTTATAAAATGTGTCAATAAAAATCCTTCATGTCAGTATTTAAAATGATTCATTTCAATATTATAAATAAACATCTGAGTACTTGAGTATTTTGTAATGCTTCAAATACGTATGTGCCTATTCCTTTTTTTAGGTGAGGTGATGGACATTCCAGGTTCTCAGCAAAAGGTGAGTTCAAGATGTAAAATGAATTACTGAGAACACTATTAAAACATTAAACCAAGTGCAAATCTAGTGTAAATGTAAATCTTGCTCAGTTGTTAATAAAATGTTGTACAGAAAAAGCCACCATAATCAATTACTTTGTAATGAATCTAATAGAGGGCTCAACCACTGGACTTCAGCGCATGGAACCCCTTAGCAGACCGCGACTTCTGTTTTTATGACCAGTCTCTGCTCGAGGCGGTGATGGTGGGAGAACCCGCTGTGCATGAATTCTTCCGTGTGCTTTCTCTCTGCCACACTGTCATGAGCGAGGAGAAGACTGAGGGTAAGATGTTACAAACTACTCTATCAGAGATGAAACCGTAGTTTAAGGAAGGAAGCTGTTATCTTTAATATTTTTAGAAGGATATAAATGGATTTTAATCTGATGAGTTTTTATTTTATCATCTGTCATTTTGTGTTCTTTCACTCTCTCTGAAGGAGAGCTGGTATATAAGGCTCAGTCTCCAGATGAAGGGGCATTGGTAACAGCTGCGCGTAACTTCGGCTTTGTGTTTCGCTCCCGAACACCCGGAACTGTTACCACACAAGAGCTCAGCAAAGCAGTGACGTACACGCTCCTCGCCATCCTGGACTTCAATAACATTCGCAAAAGAATGTCTGTCATAGGTATCAAAAGCACATATCCGTACCCTCTGTGTGTGCAGATTTTGAACATTGTTTAAGATAGCCATAATGCCAGATGGCTTAATACTGTGAGTCAGAGAAACAGGCAGTAAGATTCCTTTGGGACTGAGAAATCTGGATGCAGAATAAACACACTGCCAAGCATCATAAATAAGTGGAACATTAGCGCTAATGTTGTGTGCCAGAAATGCTGGTGTAACTCTAAATAATGTCCTTCATATAAGTGGTTATCACAGTGTGGCAAGCATTTCATTTGTGTTTGTATACAGTAAATTATTGTTGGTGGTTTGTGTTTATTTGCAAGAGGGAGATGATATAATAAAAGCACATTATTCACACAAGCACAGTAGTTGAAGTGTGCATGTGTGCGGTCCGGGACCAAATGTTCTCACAAAGATAGCAATGCTGGTCATTTTTGACCATTTTTTGACCCAACATGTGTCTGTGTGTGTGTCAGTAAGGAATCCACAGGGCCGAATTCGGCTGTATTGTAAGGGTGCAGACACAGTGCTTTTCGAGAGACTTCACTCCAGCAACCAGGAGCTGATGAACATCACTTCTGATCATCTAAACGTAAGTTTGTTTGCACTTTATTTTATATGCTTGCGTTTACATTGAGTTTTTACATCAGCAGATCAACCTTTGCACACGGTGTGGCTATTTTGTATAGTTTCAGTATTATATTTTTTTGGTTACCATTAGCTGTTTTTACCTTGACTTGTTTACCGAATAACTTCTATGGAGAAGTGTGCTTCCTCTTCATCAGTTAAAAAACAGAGCCCTCTTGTGGGTCTTTTTAGTACTGAAAGTCTTGGTTGCACTTTCATCATACATTCATTTATATTCACATTCAGGCATTCAACACATGCTTTTATGCATAACATCTTACAGTACATTTAAAGTATGTGACCCTGCCTGTTAAAACCAAACTAAAGTGTCATAATCTATTTTAGGAGCATTAAAGTTTAATTTCAGTCATTTATTTCACTATGATTTCAATCTTTATAAAATAGTCAGTATAAAATAAATATAAGTTATATTTTCACAGAATGTAATTTACATTAAGCAGGATGATTTTATGTAGAAAACAATAAATCACAAAAAATACAGAGAGGGTCACACATATACAGTTCAACAGCATCTTTCAAATGGGAATCAAACCCATGATGACCGATTTTTAGCACCATGAGTTGATTTACAACTTTATTAGTCTCATTATTGATTATTTGCCCTCTTCACAACTCACAATAGTAGTATGAACATTATAACAGCTTTTTTATTATCATGAGCTGATGTTGGAAAGTTTGTATATGTCTGTTGATATAGGAATATGCAGGTGATGGGTTACGGACGCTTGCTGTGGCTTATCGGGATCTGTCTGAGAAGCAGTGGGAGGAGTGGTCAGAGCTTTATCATGGCGCTGATAAGGCCACAGACTGCAGAGATGACCGGCTGGCTGCGGCCTATGAGGAAATTGAACAGGATATGATGGTGGGGTTGTGTCTTTAACTATATATTTTAATATGTGAGAGCCTATAAATGATAAAACTATACTGTATGCCATAATTATGATAATTATTGTTTACATGCGACCCGTTATAGCTGCTGGGGGCCACAGCTATAGAAGATAAACTACAAGAGGGAGTTCCTGAAACAATTGCTATTCTCTCATTGGCTAACATCAAGATCTGGGTGCTAACTGGAGACAAACAGGGTAAGACATCAGGTTACCTTGAAAACGATAGCTTTTATCACTTTAGCTTTTATGCTTTAGTGCATCACAACTGGTTAAGACATGATGTATTACTTGTGGATTGATCACAGATCTTATTACGTACTTATTTGCGTTCTTTTCTCCCTCTGTGACAGAGACTGCAGTAAATATTGGCTATTCCTGTAAAATGTTAACAGATGACATGACGGAGATCTTCATTGTCAATGGACACACTGTCCAAAGTGTGCGTGAAGAACTAAGGTAATGTGTTGACGTTCGTCCGTCCATGAACTGAAATATGAGGAGTGTCTTTTTCACCCTCTCATCATTTTCATTTCCCTACATATTAACAGAAAAGCCAGAGAGCGGATGCTGGAGTCAGCACACACCAGAGATGGAGGGAAGGAAGCAGAGGCTCAGGGTTGGGGTGGGGCGTGTGAGGTTGGGAATGGATGTGGAGGTGGTGCTGCTAATTGGACGCCTGATCAGAGTAAATGCCCTCCTCCTCAAGCCCCGCCCTCATCCCTGCTGGAGTCAATCAGTGGAGAGTTTGCCCTCGTCATCAGCGGACACAGCCTGGTGGGTGATTTCTGCATCCTGGGATGTTCACTTAAATAGGTTTAGTTGAATCTGAATAAATGTGGAATAATTCAAATGAATTAAAACACAAGGAATTCTCTCTCTCTCTCTTCTCAGGCTCATGCTTTGGAGGCAGATATGGAGAGGGAGTTTTTGGAGACGGCGTGTGCGTGTAGAGCAGTGATCTGCTGCAGGGTAACTCCTCTACAGAAGGCTCTGGTGGTAGAGCTGGTTAAACGCCATAAGAAAGCCGTCACACTCGCCATCGGAGATGGAGCCAATGACGTCAGCATGATTAAGAGTACGAAACATATTTTTTGTTACTTTCTGTTTGCCTTGGGATTTGTTTTGAGACTATGGCCACAGGTTTTCCTTCCATCCAGTCTTTAAAGCAGATTTCACATCACAAATCAGTGCAGATACTGTTATTGATCCTTTTACAAGTCTGAATTGTTTTTCGCCAGTGATCCTCAGAACCTCAATGTTGCCCTTCATCACGTGGTCCAAAGAAACCAAATGTTGAGATGTTCGTTTGTTCTGTTGTTGTTATATGTGGTTGTGTCACTTCCCCCGACTGAGCAAAAACATCTCAGAACTTACATTGTGGGCTCTCACGGTGTCACAACTGTATTTCAAAGCGCATCCCTGTCCCTATTCAACACCTGAGGTTTTGTCCATGGATAACAACAGTGGGTGTGTGCAGGGTGTTGATTTTGTTTTGCTGGTGTGCAGAGGTCAATCTCAGGGTCAATCTCAGAGAATTCAGTATATTATAAGAAAGATTTATACACGGATGTGGTTTTATGTCTAAATCTGTTTGCACCATCCTAAAGGGACTCTCTTATCAGCCGAGCCTGTGTGTTTTTCTCCTCTGTAGCAGCTCACATCGGTGTGGGTATCAGCGGTCAGGAGGGGATCCAGGCCGTGCTGTCATCAGATTACTCCTTTTCCCAGTTCCGCTTCCTGCAGCGACTCCTGCTGGTACACGGACGCTGGTCTTATCTACGCATGTGTCGCTTTCTCTGTTATTTCTTCTACAAGAACTTTGCCTTCACTATGGTGCACTTCTGGTTTGGATTCTTCTGTGGATTCTCAGCACAGGTGAGACTTGTATGGGGAGAAGTACATCATTGCCAGGTGACCAGATAAAGTGATGTCATAACCTTTGCTTTGTTTAGACTGTCTACGACCAGTATTTCATCACTCTCTACAATATTGTATACACATCCCTGCCCGTGCTGGCAATGGGCATCTTCGATCAGGTAAAGCACCTGTTTTTTTTTTTAGTAAATACAAGATTTTTTATCTTAAATTTTTAAACCATCTCAACCTCTTTTCTCCCACAGGATGTTCCTGAGCAGAGGAGCCTGGAGTATCCAAAGCTGTACGACCCGGGCCAGCTGAACCTGCTGTTTAATAAACGCGAGTTCTTCATCTGTATCGCACAAGGAATCTATACCTCTGTGGTTCTGTTCTTCATTCCGTATGGAGTTCTGTCTCACGCCACGCAGAGCAACGGCGTTCCACTCGCAGACTATCAAACTTTTGCAGTAACTACTGCGACTGCTCTTGTCATCGTCGTCAGCGTCCAAGTGAGTGTGGACGGCCAACAGGCTTTAGTTAAAGTCACAGCCCTGATTTCCTACATGATATTTCGTTTAAAGTAGAATGGGGTAATGTTTTTGTTTTAGAGAGCATTTGATTGGCTAACAAAATTGAGCTCCATTGTTTCTAAAGGAACAATTGTACATTTAAAATTGAGGTGTGATGATATAGACGCATGATACTGGGTTCATGATTATGATCGTATTTAGAAAATCACAAGCACTTAGATGGCTTTAAACCTGACACACTTAAGCTTTAAGCCACATAACTGTTTAATAGCTTTTGCTTTTGTTATTTGTTTATAGATTGCTCTGGACACTGGTTATTGGACCGCTATCAATCACTTCTTTATATGGGGCTCTTTGGGTACCTACTTCACTATCCTCTTTGTTATGCACTCCAGTATTCTCTTCAGCATCTTTCCCAAGCAGTTCCATTTCCTCGGTAAGTCAGCACAAACCCACCTCTACAGGTGTCACAATCCTTTCAGCCATACTTTCGTACATCTGTAAATTGTATGCTTAATATCCATAATCTTAATGTTTACATACAAAAATTATATATTTTCTACTTTCTTTCTGGGTGACGTTGTCCTCATTGTCCTGACATTGTTAAAGAAATATTTTGAAGTACAATTGAAACTCTTTAACAATCTTTAATATGTTAAACACACTACAAAACTTTTTACTGAGTAATGAGATGTCTTGCGTGACTTAACATGTGTTTTGTTGGTATTTTAACTTGATTGTTTGCATGACCATGTATTGTGTTTTTTTTGTGTGTGTTATTAATTGTGACCACAGGCAGTGCCCATAACACGCTAGGGCAGCCATTGGTGTGGCTAACCATTGCTTTGGCAACAGTCATTTGCATTGCTCCAGTCCTTGCCTTTCGCTTCCTCAAACTGGACTTAAAACCTCAGCTGTCAGATACTGTAAGTTTGCGTGTGACCTTTTTCAATGCTCGGATATTCTGTACATTTATTATTTGAATGTATACTATTCTTAAATAATAAACCAAACATTAGGGCTACATGATATTATGTAAAATGTTTTACAGATGGTAAAATTACAGAAAACAACATCACACTCTCTCTCTCCTTTGACATAATTTTTGAAGTATTAAAATAATTCAGGTATTACAAATCATTGCAATATGTATATTGTGATATTTCAAAATATTCTTGCAGCCCTACCAAACATTATTAGTATTTTACACAATAAGAACATTGCATACACAATAATCTAAAAGGCTTATAGTCACTAAACATTCTCCATAATTTGTGAGACCACTGTGTAAATCCTTAGTAGGTTTTTTAAAATGTAAAAAAATTATGAACGTTTTAATTATTAATATTTATAAATAAAAATCTATCCAGATAACTCTTGGCAATGTTATAGGTTGTTAAGTCATGCTTGGTTAAAGCATTTACTGAATCGTAACCATAGATTTGATTCACATCAGTAGGTATGACACATTGTTGTTTTCCCCACACACTCATTCTCTATTACTCACTCTCCTTGTGCAGGTGCGCTACACTCAACTCGTGCAGCAGAAAAAGCGGAATCCCTGTGGCCGCACGGGGCGTGGAGTGGGCGGAGCCGGAGCAGCTGGTGGCAGTGCTCTCGGCCGTCTGGGGAGAGGTGGTTCTCGACGCTCCGGTTATGCGTTTGCGCACCAGGAAGGTTTTGGCGAGCTTATCACATCAGGAAAAAACATGCGTCTGAGCTCATTGGCTCTCGCCACGTTCGCCTCCCGCCACAGCAGCAGCTGGATCGACACTCTTCGCAAGAAAAAGCACACAAACAACATGGGTTCACATAGTACACTGACCACTGGAGATGATAATACACCTCAAGCTCCACCCCTTTCCACATCTTCTTCTGTGTTTGGCCCTCAGGACGCAACATCGGGCGAGGCAGGGCAAGCGTGTAATGTACCTGTTCTCACTAACAGCCCTGATATTGCTCTTAGCATTATAAGATGTACAGAAATAGAGGCTGGAGGAACTGTGCAGGTAAATATGCAGGATCTTTAGGCTGTTATAAAATAAAGATAAAAGAGTGATGTCTAAGGCCTGAGACTAATTTAGCAATTTTGTTTACATTTACATTAACATTTAGCAGTTTTGTACATTTTAAAGAACATTTCCCCTAAGGACCAAACGACGGGAAAAAGCAGACTATTAAAAACACTTTCAGTTCTCATTTTTGGGACAAAAGTAGTTCTCTGTTGTAGCTGTACAAATTCCCCAATATTTAGGAAACCCTATTCTTATGACATATTTACAATCATACAAAACGTTTTCTTTTCACTGATTCCTGTCTTCTGCTGTAGGAATCAGTGTGTGTGTTAAGAGAAGCTGGACCTCAGATCAGTAATGCCAGCAGCCCTGGACCACCTCCTGTTGTAGAAGAAACATCCAGCGGCGAGTGAGAAATGGAGACTGACAGGTGGATAAACCAGTTGCAAAGGATGTGGATCCTCACAACCTTCTGGTGTTTGTTTGGTCATGTTTCTGAGGATGTGGCCAGAGAAGCGCACTGGACATACAGTTTGGAAGTAGACATGCTCAAAACACACATAAAGATGCAGATCGGCAAACTGTGCATCCAGACAATAGAAAGAGTGTTTTTGTGGTTACATTCGCTGTGTTGTATACATACTCAGATATCTTGTCTATGAGGGTCATTTATTATTTAATTATATGATTTGTTTATGACTGAAAGAGTTTTTAGCCAAGCTGTCAAAATGTATAACATTGCGTTAATAATACCACATACCTTTCTCTGTGTAGCTGATAGAAATTGCTCTTGTATGGTTAAAAAAAAACATTTATTTGAGGGTAACATTTTGGGGACAAAGAAAAAAGCAAGTTTTTTGCTTTTTCTGTTTCTCGTTTGACCCTAAAAATCCATGTTCATTTAAACATACTGGTTACTGTATATGAGTATCACGTCTGTTTTACACTGCACATGTCAGGAAGCAAAGCTGCAGTGTAACTACAAAAGAAAAACTTTTATGAACTTTCACACTGAATGTGTGTCTTTATTGCATAACAGCTTTAGCTATAAATAAAGAAACTAAAGCTTTATAATATAGTGAGAAATACTACCCAACTTTTTTCTTTAAACACCAGCCAAAATGTTTCATTGTTGAGATCTTTCATCCCTTAAATTGTGTATACGACCAAAAATGTGAAAATGTTGACCTTCCATCTGCATCGGGATAAAGCTAATACATCTCACACTTTCTTCGTTAACAAATGTTTGCCGTACGAATACTAAGAGCATAGTAATATAAAATATACTTTGCTTACGTGTGCGATGTGAAACAGACCTTACTAAAGTAAATAATCCATAGTATCTTCAGCCACATTAAGTTTTGTATTATTTTAGTATTCAGTTTCTTAACCTTATTTATTTGAAATCTCAGCCAAGTCACAGAACGTCTGTATCAGCATATGACAAGAGCGATTAATCCATACTTACTTTTATCTTTCTTTTGTGGTCTAACGCTATTAAGATCTTGTTTGTCATGTCTTAACAGCAAGGTACAAAAGTTACTTGACTTTTTTATCTGTTTGTTGCGCAGCAGTTGGTAAAAGTGTTAACATTGTCTTTAGTGATGATTTTTGTTAAATAGTGCTGGTTATGACACGGGATCAGCTGAGATTTCCCATGTGCTCCTTGAAAGATTAACCTCCAGTACCACCGGTTATAGCTTGCAATGACTGAATTTTTCTTCTATTCCCACTGTTGAGAATAGCACTAAGATTTTGTGTTGAAGAAAACACTATAGTTCTCAGTGAGAACGTGACTTTACTGTACTGGATGAAACCCTTCCTTTTTCATCCGTTTCTTTGCACCATACTGGTGCTCCAACCCTGAACGTCTGTCTAGACTCAAAGCTAATTGATTGTAAGACCAATTCTTCCACGCTCCTAAAGTCTGCTCCGCTGGAGTCCAGCAGTTGTGCAATTGATCCAGTGGACTGTCATAATAAATGTTTGGACTTTGTAGAGTTACCAAATGGAGACCAACCAGGTCTAAACGTGGCCTTTACCAGTGTTTGATAAGAATGTAAAAAAGTGATGGTGTGTGTGTTGTGAATATGAGAGACAGATAAAATTAATTAGCTTCTTGGTACTTGCCACGCACCCTGTGTATCTTACAGTAGATCTAAACCTCATACTGATCAATAGAGATCAATAGAGAACGGTTATATGCCTTAAAAGCTTAATGTGTCAGTGTCGAAAAATGTGTATGTTCTTTTTATTCACAGCATAAAATGATTTCATCTGTTACAAGAAGACATTTAAACTCAGCCCAAAATCGTATGGTTAGTCTTTTCTTTTTTTCTGTTAGAGAATTAATGGTCCAATGTGATCTGTGTTATAAACAGTAGATGAACCTGCGTTTGTGAATGGGTCTATAGTGAAAAAAGAAAAATATTAAATTACTTCAATCTAGTTGAAAGTTGTCATGATTGTGTGTCCATCTGTTTACAGTATGTATTAATGATAGAATTTTTAAGTCGTTAAAGGAGTTTTTAATATAAGGTGATCAAATGTTTTGTGGTAGGGCTCAAAGCACTACACTAAACAGAAAATACCTTCATAGTACTTTTCTATCCCAGAAACAACCACTGCTTGGTTTATATTCTGGGTCCTATTTAGGTCTTAGGACATTTAGTCATTTATAAACAAGTAATAGTACTTTAAAATTAATTCTTAATGTAACTGGAAGCCAGTGGTGTGATATGCTGGGATTTTCTAGTTCTATAGTCAGAAATCTGGCAGCAGCGTTGTGGATGAGCTGCAGCTGTCATTTTGGGAAGGCCGGTGTGGAGACTATTACAATAGTCCTCTCTGCTGGTCATAAAAGCACGAACAAGTTTCTCTAAGTGTTGACTGGAAACAAAACATCAAATTCTTGCAGATGATAGTCTGCTGATTTTGTGTATTGTTTTAAACTGCAACACATTATTTTTGATAAGCATGTTTCGGGGTAAATATTGCTGAATATTTAATATTCAAATATTGCTTAAATTGTATAGTCATTGCAACTTACTATTATAAATCTTGACTAGTGATGAATGGCTGTAACTTATGTTGCCATGACTTATTGATCACATTATTTTTACAGTGTTGGAGAGATTGTAATTGGTTGTGAAGGGTATGCAAAGTGACACTATTGATTGGTACAATGAGCCTTATTTGCTGCAGTAATATCAGAATTCTTATCAATTTAAATGATATTATAAATATTCTTATAAATTCAGTTCTTATAAATTACTTAACAGTATATCAAATGCTAAAAGTAATTATAAAGTTTAAAAGTTTTTTTAAATTATGTAAATGTAGTTCGAATGTTGTCATCTTAATTATTTTCTTATTGTAGCATATTGTTTCATATCACTGTTGACCCTATACCCATGTGGGCCTTTTACTATAAAATGCAAATATTTGTATTTATTCACATAATTTATCCTATTTAAATAATTAAAAAACTATTATTTTTACAGATTGAGTTGCTTCATCGGCAAAATGCATAGTATCGTGCTTTGATAAACTGTAATTTGGACGTCAGTCCTTAAATTCACTTTATGTTCTCGTGTCCGTTTAATATAGTAAGATTTTGGGTCACCTCTGTTTCTCTATTGTAGTTTTATAAACTTAACCGCAAACAGAAACACTTAGTTTAACGCTCTTTGCCTTGTCAAATAGGAACTTGTTTGTCTTTGTGGTTCAAGAGTTTCGCAAGAGCGGATTTGTTAAAGTAACAGATAGTTTAATATGCGGAGTGAGAGGAAGGGGCTGTACTCTTCTGAAACTCTCACATATAGCTACAAACTCCCGAAGTGAAAATATTCATGTCAGACAATTCGTTCGAGAGGCTGGAACATGAGAGCTTTGTTTCAATAGTGTTTCGTTCAGTATGTTGGTGGCTGACAACGTAAATACTCAGCACGTTAAAGCTGTTCAATAGGCATTATGTTTCGTTATTATTATACCTTTACTGTTTTTGTGGCACATTGTTTGTGGAAGCAAAAATCTCCGTTATAATGTGGAGCCGATCGACGTTGAAGTTACTCTTCTGTACATTATCTGCGGTGAAAGTTCACTGTTATCATGAAGATGAGCTTTGTCCCCGCAAAGGTAATTCATCACTTACACTTCACAACCTGGAGGATTATTTATGTAGCTGAATTTGGGTGATGGACCCAAAATCAAAAGCTTTATTTTATTTTATTGTTTACGGTGTATTTTGAGTTTTAATCTCTGTTGTGGTTTAGGGTCTGTCTCTGTGGTTAATGATTACTGAGAGAGTGTAATGGTGCTTATCTTGATAGACATTTGCTTGGTATTTTTTGAACCGCAAAAAAGGCTAAAAAACAAAGCTATCAATGAACATTTAAAGGTGATTTCCCTGCTAATACCAAAGCAGGTGCTCGAGCAGAAGACAAACTGAATAGGCATAGTACCAATTCATAGACTATAGCAATACTTTTTTGTCATGTAGAGTCATGTACTATTTTTTTGCCATATTATATTTCATTTACATATTCTGTGTTGATGTTTTTATTATTTGTAAATATTTGGATATTGTATTATCTTAAAAGATGATTACATCCACTAATGCAACCGTTTTAGTAGTTAGACTTAGAAAGAAATAGACAGAAAGAAGGTAATAGACAGAAAGAAAGTGTGGGGAAGAGTCTGGGGATGGTAGTAAAGGGAACTGAAATCAAAACTAGCTTTTGTTGCATAATTTTGTTCCATATATAACCCAATGAACTGATACATGTACTCATATATACAGTACATACTCACTCATGTACTTAGACTTTTGAGGTCAGTACATGTGACACATTACAACGTACTGTATGAAGAAAACATTTCAGGTGTAAAAAGTATGACTTCAGTAAAATGGTCTTTTTCAGAGCCGCCTCCTGGAGTTTGGGTTTTGAAGTTAGGAAGCAATGTTGTGCTTGGCTGCAGAGGTGATGTGACTGTGGACGATGTGCCATTAGTTTCAGCATCTGTGATGCATAAAAAACAAAGAAACAAATCAGAAGGCGTAACTGTCGGCTTTACAACCCAAAGAGATTCGGTATATACTGATGTTAATAATACACATCAGATCGAGATCAAAGGAACTGCTGGAACAATTAGAACACACGAAAACACTGTTGATTCTGATATACATACTGAAGCTAAAAAAGACACGACGGTCACAATTAAACCCTCTATAAGAGAGGATCAACCCACTTTGAGGCGTGTCTTGCGTGATGTTGATCAACCATCCCAATCAGAGAGTACAGGTGGAGCTAGACAGGAGGAAGAGACCTACGCTGTTTCCATGGGGACAGATTACTTTTCAGATCATGATGACTATGATGACTACGCTTATGAAGAGGAAGGGTCCAGGGTGACTAGAGGCATCAAAAAGCGAACACGATGGACTCTAAATGGCCGACACGTGCGTGTGGGTGTGGAAAGGGGAGGGATTTTACGGCTTCCCCATCTCAGCTTTGCCAACGCTGGAAATTACAGCTGCTACAGAGGAGAGAGACTGATGTCAACTATTAACATCAGTGTGGGGGGTGAGGACTTTCTTTCATAGATGCATTTTGGTTAAAGCTGCAGACTGAATCATGAATATTCTTGTGTTGTTTTTACAGTGTCCCCAGAGAGACCCGCAATATTTTGCTACAGGAAGTTTCATACCAGCAAGGTCCGATGTGATTGGACTTCCAAACAACCAATAACCCCACGGCCGCTGTGTTACCTACTCCTTAGAATTGGGTAAGTGTGTGTGCGTAGTAAATAAACAAAGACAAGTAATTTATTCAAAAGTCAGTCGCTTATTTAATGACACAGTCAAATTGTGTTATTATTCACTCAATATGAAAAGAGGGGAAAATAAATAGTAGTACATATAACTTTAGTGCAGGTCTTCTGAAGGCATGAGATCCTTGAAACCTGTAATTGTTTACATTTTCATACACAAATTTGTCGTAAGGCAAAGACTTGGAATATACTGTAGGACAGAATATAGTGCCTAAGCTATATGAACTTAAGCTTTTGTGTGGCATTTTTTTTTTTTTTAAGTACCAAAAAAGTAACATGTTACTAGTTTAGATCAACATATATCTATATAATATAGCAATGTGCTTTTTTGTCTTCTTCTCTCTTTATAGATTCTTGGGTAATGTCACTCGTATTCATTGTTCATTCTCTCGTTCGCGGTGTTGGTGTGCTTTCCCGGTGGAGGAGGGTGACAAAACGCTCCATTTGGCAAAACTTTGTGTGACAAACACAGCAGGCAATGCCACCAGCCCTGAAATCAACTTTAAGCTACAAGACATTAGTAAGTGCTTGTGCTTCTCATTCCCAGTGGCTTTATAATATATAATATATATTATATATATATATATAAATATTATAATTATTATAATATTATAAATATATATATAATATATATTTATAATATTAATTCTCTTTGCCTACAGCCATTAACTAGACGTTTTTTCTGTAGTTAAACCCGACCCTCCAAACAAAGTGGAAGTAAGAGCAGTTGTGGGCCAGAGCAATTTACTTCATGTGTTCTGGTCTTATCCCAGTTCGTGGAAACATGACTACTATATCCTCCAGTTCCAGCTGAGATACCGACCACAACAGGCAGAAAAGGTAATCATATAGGGTTTCATGCAGTTTATAGATCATTCAGTGGCTTCGCAGTTCTAAATACAGGTGTATATTGCGTTGTGGCTTTGAATTACCTTTTTATATGTGCTGGTGCGCGTGTGTCTAGTATCAGTCAGCAAGGATAGATGAAAGGTCAGAGAGACGACTGTCTTGGACAATTTTTGATGCATTGCCACGCACTCAGTACGAGATTCAGCTTCGGGCCAAGGATGAGTTTGACGGCATATGGAGTGATTGGACCGACACCGTCTTTGGACTCACGTGGTCAAACGACGATATACACATTGGTACGGTAATACACATCCGTAAAAATTTATTTTGTCTCACTTTAAGTAAAACTATTTGAAAATAATATCTAATATCTAAAAATTTGCCCTTATAAGCAAAAGATAAACTAAGACAACTGATAAAATTGTAGCAGTTATTACACAAGCAAAATCTATGATGCTTATGGTTCAAATTAGCCAATGGAATAAAAGTTCAATAGTTTATTATATTTGCATTCCCTTAAAAATATTTATATTGTAAACAATATTTTCCTAGGAGGGGTAACTTTATATCTGCAAAAAACTGTATTTTCCATTTAAATGTTTGTTTGTTTGTTGTGTTTCTCTGTAGCTCCTGAAACTACTACCACATCTGAAAGCAATAGCTTGGTAAATTCAGTAAATCCTTATATTAATACATTGCAAATACATCCTGATATATGTCTGCATGCACAAACACATCAACACAATCATGTCTGTTATGTCTTTCACTTTCTTACAGGAGCCCTTTGAGGCGTTTCCTGAGGGTTCAGGAGGATCTGGAGAAGGTCCTGATGCAGGTGAGTCTGTGTAGGAGTTGGTGGGTATGACCTTAACCTGAACATGACCCAAACATCATTGTTCTGATTTAGATTTTGTTTCTTACACATCTGTTAATTCCATAAGGAAATGTGAAATGTTACTTTAGTGAAAAACAAAACAGGAAATGGTCGTGAGTAACATTCCAAGTTTCACTATGTGCTGTAATTTCAGTGTTCCTCTCCAAATGCCTCCTGTGGCATTTCACCTCTGTCCTCATGAGCGTTTTCTTTCTCTTAGGTTCAGTGCTCATAGTAGAAGCTGATGAAAACGCTGCGATTTTGTTGTATGCATCATGGATCTGTGGGTTGTGTTGTTTTGTAGCCTTGATGATGCTCACGGTTTATTTCTTCAGGTAAGTCTTTTATTATCTATTTATTGATTCATATAATCTTTAAAATACATAAGGACATGTGATGTATGCATGCTGATTACCTAAAAATATTGCCATTATTTACTTACGTTTATGTCGTTTCAAACCTACTATTTAAACTTTTTTTGCACTTTAATGCAGACTCCCTCATCTCATCTGTCCCTCATGTTTTCTTTCCATTATTGTATCTTTTTTAGGCATAGGCTACACTTTGTGTCTAGAAAAAGAAAGGAGAGTTTCCCCTTTTCTTCCCTTCCTCATTCCTCTCCCCCTCGTACTCCTCCCGGACTTTCTGAGCAGCTTCCAGAAGAGGAAAAGTCTCTGATGTCTCCTATCGACCACAACCAGCAACATTTCCTTCCTGATCAGCAAGAGGAACAGGAGGGTATTCACCTGCATAACATAGACTACTTCCTGTCTCCAGGAACTGGAGATGTGCCATTGACTATAAGCTCTTCAGTGCAAAAGACATAAAGAGACAAACAAAACATTTCCTGTAGTTTTTGCGTCACAGTGTCATTACATTATAAAAAATAAAATGTGTTGCATTATTGTGTACACAATGCAAATCATTACAGTAAGCTACAATGATCTGTGGTTGTATTGATATGTTTGGTCACTATCAAACCCATTTATACATTCATCACATCAGCTAATCTCAGCAATGTAACATGTAGCTGAAACACTTTTATAAATTGGTTATGAGAATGTTTGTTACAGTTAATGCCTTAAATAATTTACATGTACATGTTTGCAAATGTTCTAAGTGATAGAAACTATTCCACATTTTTTTGTAAGAAAGTGGCAAGACTATAGAGGTTATTAATACAATTTGTAAACTTTTTTACTTTTAAACATTGTGCATAGCAGAAACTGTACCCATTCTTTTTAGATATTATGTCTCAGCCACAAGTGTTGATACTGCTTTGGATAAATTTGTTAAAATGTAATAGAGTTCTGTATCATGTGCAGTATTTTACAGTTTGTATAGTTGTTTGTACAGTACAGAGCTGAATATACTGAATTATATTTCAATTTATGTGTACAGTATTTTTCATAAAGAATATTGGTATATTTTAAAAAGTAGTCTGTAAAAAGTCAATGAATCAAGATAAAGGACAATGTGTAAATAATTTATATGTTATTGACTGTTACAGTACTTCCATTGCTTTGTCTTAATGCTGTAAAGGAGTCATGTATTCAGCATTTGTTAGATTTATACATATGACATTCATTTGGGTGTTTTTAAGCTCTTAAATAAAACTTTCAGAATTGTTCCTTAAAATGCATGTGTTGAACAAAATGCACCAAAAGGTACTTCACTGCAACAGGTAATTTGAGCTCATTTAACCCTGATAATGCACTTTCTTTTTTTATTGTTGCTTTATATAAATATCACATCTTTTTACTTTGACATTTGGCAACGTTTTTTCATAAAATGAAATGGTCGAAAGTCCTTTTACATAAAGAGCAACGTTATAGCTTCTGTACTTTCTGACGTTTTTTAAGGTCTCCAGAACCTCCACATCCTTATCTTGACTTTCTTCTTTTACTTCCACCATGTCTAAAACAAACATGAAAAAATGAACATAGTTAATTGTCAAAAATGAAAGACAAATGTGAAAAACCATAGTAACCACAAATTAAAATCTCACTGTGAAGCAGTTTAACCGCTATATTAGTTAAACTGTGCTATGGCAATCAATTTGCCACAAAACACAGTTAATTCACATATAAAAAACTACAGTGTACTTAAGGATTTACTATAGTAAACTGTATTAAAATTCCCAGATTATATAGTGTGTATGAGCCTTACCAGGGAAAATATGAAGGTATCATCATACTTAAAAAGTGCTAGCACACTATAGTATTTAGTATAACATAGATTACTTACTATAGAATACTACAGTACACTGTATTACTACCAACAGTAAAAATATAGTACAACTGTAGTGTACTTTATTGTTTACCATAGTAAGGTTTAAAAAGACTTTAGGAAACACTCTACTACAGTATTCTTTCATGTGGGACCACATTTACTATAATAAAAACATGTGTAATGTTTGGGGTATTTGGGTCACGTCATAATAATTAGAAGAACCAAAACTGTTCTTTGCAATACAGCAATTAGTCACATATTTGTTTGTCATTAATCTGTAAATAACAGGTTTAGCAAAGATATTTGAAACCAGGTTATGTATTGTGTCAAAAATCCAGTAAATAAAACCAATGTGACTTTTATTTACTAAAGTTGCTTATTGGGTATTAGAATCATTAGATTAGATATTCAAAGTCACTTCACTTTCTTACTGTCCTTCTACTGGATAATTTGGCTCTAATCTGCCTTTAAACTTGTTAACCTGATCTTCATCAGCAGCCATTGATAATAATTCAAGATGACAGCCTACCTGTCTGTTAATAATAAAGAAATAAAGAATGTGGAACTAGTGGTTGCCAAATGTTGGTGCACCTATTCTTCCTTTTCTTCCTCTTGGATAACCGCACTTATCAGTGCATTACTGCCCTTTATTTATTTTTAAGGAATCTGATAAAATGTTCTGAATCTTTCCATTTTTGAGGCTGTATTAGTAGCACTGTGGAATTCCGTCATAAAAATTAGTGCATAAAATTAAAACAAAAATCTTGCTGGTAATCTAATAATCTGATTTTTGGCATGGGTGTTCAGATGTAACTCTTTTGGTTTTACAGACACATAAATAACCCACTCACTACCGTAACTGGATACAAACTACCATTCCATACAGACTTTTGTTGGAAAAATACAGTTGTACGCCAGCAGATGGAGCCAAATGACTGATAAAATACAACCCCAAATCAGAAAAAACTGGGACAGTATGGAAAACGCAAATAAAAAGAAAGTAGTGATTTCTAAATTTACTTGTATTTCATTACAGACAATATGAACACAAAATATATCATGTTTTGTTTGGTCAACTTCATGTCATTTGTAAATATACATCCTTTCCTGTCATTCAGACCTGCAACACATTCCAAAAAAAGTCGACAGACAGACCAGTCATTTGTTGACAGACCAGTAAAAGCATAAATGTAAAAAATTATGTCTTGCCTGACATTGAACAGATTCACATAAATTGTACAGTACAATATAACTGTATGAAGAAAAGAAAATCAGAAAGCTTTCTCTGATGTAATTCTACAACAGACCACAACAAAAGTTCATGTTCATTTCCTTCCTGTCGTTTTAGTATCTCTCCTGTATGCCGTAGAGAGGGGTCATCACACCCATAGATCTATGCGCACACCCGCCTTAGATCCACCCCTAGTATATAACGCCGTGACACCGTCATTTCCTCGTTCGCAGTGGACACATGAGTGATGGCAAGACGTCGGATAATATACTGGATAGCGATAGTATACGCAACTTTGGTTTTACTAACATATCCGCGGCATATCGTGTGACGCCAGTAAAACGGGACGGTAAGAATACAATCTCGATTATTTAGTTGACTTTTGCGAAGTTACTGTATATTGTTGCTAATCATGCATAGGTATGAAAGGCAGTCGACTTCATAGTGTTTCATGACCGTAAACTAAACGCTATAAAAGACATGAAGACGTTGCGCGATCTCACGGCCAAATCTTAAAACTGACCTTAAAATCTCAAGACCTTTTCAATTGTAAGAACTGATGAATACATTTACATTACTGCATAACTAATAACTAAATAACGCAGTGTGAGGTAGAAATGATCTTTGACTCGCTCCGTGTTGTTTAACAATAGCGCTAAAAGAATCACAGGTGCGCTTATTTATATCCCAGTAAATATGAAAATGCTTTAAGATCATGTACAATAGTACAGAGAGAGAGAAGATGTCTGGCTTGTGTACCTTTTTAGATTTTGATAGACCAGCACCCCTGATTTCAAGCAAAAGTGGTCCTGCTACTGCTTACCTTTTAAAAGATAAGCTTATTTCGAGCATCTATACATCTATGTCTCATTTCCTATGAAACCACTTTAATGTGGCAGTTTGGAAAGATATGCAATTGTCCACATTTCTATAAACACACATTCTAATACAATCCAAAATGACCCACACCCTGTGAATATATCTCACTCTGGGCAGGAAGCCAAAGTTTCTCAGAGCAATCCTGAGAAAGGGATGGTAACATACTGTACACCTTTGACTGTCTGTAAGAAATGTTGCTTTGTATTTGACAGAATGTCCAAAAAAGCAAGAAATAAATTGTCAGGAAATTCAAACATCCGATGGATTTACATACCATGCGCCTGAGATGAACCTAAATGATGACTGCGAACATGGGTGGTTCCATCCGGTAGGCTCATTTAGCTGTTACCTAATTTTACAATAAATGTGGTCAAATAAAATGTGTTTGTAATTCCCAAGTGTTTTATGTGTAGAATGAAACATTTATTGCTGATTCAACTGGCAATGGGACGAGACCTAAGAGCTTGACCATGAGGAACTGTGTGAACCTTCAATGGCAGATTAAATGCCTAAAGAGTCCTGTGGTACGAAACAATATCTGTCTGTGTATTTACATTAATACGGAATAAGTATAGCGCAGGATAAAACACAACATGCTACATTATTGTTGTGAAGGTTCTAACATTATTTTCCTCTGTTACAGATTGAATGTGTGATCAATATTTCTGGTACGTACTTTTCATTTTAGGCTTTTGCCAAGTAAGGCTTTTTATTGTAGGCTATGTAAAATGTGCTTTTGTCTATGTGTTTGTCTGAAGTTTCAGACCAGAGCAAATATGCAACCAATGACTCACTGGCAAGAAATAACACATCTCTAGATGACAACCGAGACTATAAACAAAAAAAAGACCTTAAGGGTAACAATAAAGTATTTAGCCTTTGAACGTTTAATATGTTTAATATAATTTTTTGATTGTCTAACACTTTTGTTGTCATGTATTCCTGCAGGTGTACGGGCCTGGGTGATAATTGCGGTGATTGTGATTCTGTTTGTGTTTGTGGTGGTTGGTTTGGTTCATCTCAGAAAAAAGAAATACTGTCTCCAAAGGTAGGTTCCTTCCTCAAAGTTGTAAAAACTTTGATTAAATGTATGCATTACATTTCAGTCTTTGATGATTCTATAGATTAGATCATGTCTTTTTCACCACAGGTTCAATCTGTGTGGGCAAGACAGTGTGGTGTAGTGGGGAAAGATCTGGGCTGCAAGTGAAAGTGGCACCTTAACTAAGAGTGGTGTCAGATTTCACTGTTCTCTTGAGAAAAATCCCTCAAATACTGTATATGTGCTAACCACCTTTTAGTAATTATCTTCAATCATTTTTGTTATTAATCTTATTAACCAATAGTGTCTTTATAGATTTTGACATGATTAAGCCATTGGCTTGATTTAGTAGAATTTAGTAGTCGTATTGATTGTTGAGTTTTATGTATGACTTTATATTCAGATGTTATTATGACAAAGACCAAACTATTACTATGACAAAGACTAAACTAGAAAGAGAGACAGAGAGAGGGTATTGATACAAAATGATAAACTTTCATTATTAAACAATACATATATATATTAATATAATAATATAATTTTATATGTCATATACATGAAACATAAATATACTTTCATGCCCCCTAACTCGGACACTAGTGAGTAAAGATGCAGTCTAGCGATTTAAAGCTTCTCACTTATGTAAATAATATCGGCAGAGTGTGTATTTGCAAACAGTGAAAGGGTATTAATACAAAATTATAAACTTTCATTATTAAACGATATATATATATATATATATATTATACAGAAGTTGAGGGGGCATGTAATATACTATATATGCAAAGGAGATCAGGGCTAGTTGTCAAAGGTACAAGATAAATAGTTTTGAACATTTAAAACAAATATAACAACTTTTACTGTCATAAAAGAATTTGACAAATGACCTGAAAAATCTTCTTGCCCTACCAAGACACTATGTTAAATGGACCTTCATTTTATAGTTGAATCCCATAAGATACCTTTTCTGAATGTATGCTATTGTGGTTTATCTGTTTATCCATTCGATTACGAAAATATAATAGTATTTGAATTTACAATAGTTTGTAGGAGAGGATTCATAAACTATTGTGCATTATTCTAAATGAATGGGGTTTATATTATAACACTTAAATGTTCAAAACCTCTCTTAAAGAAAACATTTGTGTAATTTGTGAACATTATAGGTACTGAAATCCCTTTTGACAATTTCCCCTTGTGATTACTAGCCCTGGTCTCAATCATTATATTGTTAGTGTAACTGTATGATAATGTGGCATGGCCTCATTGAGAACATGGGTAAAATGTATGTGTGGGAAAGACTTTGCTTGCATTATCCAGACATTGGCTTATATTGACTTATATTGACTAAAAGGCTATAGTTGAGGGGGAAAATAACTGTACAGTAAGGGAGAGTGTTTCAAGTTGTTGCTGTGGAAGCGCAATAGAAATGCTGTGCCAGTGAGTACACAAATCTAATGCATTACTAGTAAGATCGATTCAGTACCTACAGTACCACTGCTTCAGAAAGACCTATAATAACTAACACTTGTGAAAAACAAGAATTTTAAATCTCTAGAAACGCAAATTAAAACAAGTCTAATTACCAATAATAAGAATAGGCATTTTATCAATAGCAGTGACCATTAGCACAGTAATCATATAATATAATGTAATCAATACTCAGACTAAAGCTTTAGTATACAGATAAGCCCTAAATGATTGGTGTTGCTTTGTGCCATGCCATCTATAATATATAAATTATTTCATTATCTCAATTATGGTATTTGATGTATACCCTCTTCTAAAAGGTTTTTTGTCAGGCTGTATGTAAAGACCCTTTAAGATTCACAGAAACTTTCGGGTTCACCAAAGGTTTTCTGTAGTGGAAAAGGTTCTTCTAAGAAAGACATGATTTGACATTACTTTACATTCTGTATTTGTTTTCATTGCTTTAAGTGTGTCAATAAATTCTGATAAAACTGTTCTCATGTCCTATTATGGGATTATGGTACAAACATGTCCTGCTATCAAGTTATAAAATCTTGTTGAAGGTGAAACATTGAAGAAAGACTAATAGGGGTTTTAATAGGGGTTACACTTGAATGAGATAAAATCAATTGACTGCTGCTGTCACAAGATTGTTTGTTTGTGATCTTTTGACCCCAAAGAGACTGAACCCACATGATTGTCCCGACACCACACACCAGTCAAGATCACCCCAGGGATTAAAATAAGTAAATCAGCGCAAAATATATAGAAACACTATACTGTACAGTACAGTATACTGCAAAGTGCAAACACATGCTGTATGATCTGCAATTTTTAGATTAGGACAGTTTTTTTGTGCAATATACAGGTACATTAAATGGTTAGTGAACAGACTGTTGGTGGTCTGCAAAAACCTCATAAAGCTTTTTACATTTAAAAGGGGAACCACACATATCTAAAGACCATAATATCTTTGACTTTCATTGTAAATAATTAAATGTAGCCCACTGCTATGGCTGATGGTAAATACAGAGGTCACAGTTCAAATAAATCACAAACCTCTACTTTGCTTAGTCATAATGATCTATACAGAACTGACTGAAAATTATGTACACATGCTCCTCAGTCCTGACTCTCAGATGCCCTGAAAACCATCCAACACCCTATTATTGTGGTCAACATGTGTGTCAGCATCTGAGCTGTGAAAAACTCTTCATTTCCCTATGCGTAGTGAATAACCTTTAAATAACCTCCATTTTTCAGTCTATAACCACAACATCTACTGAACTTTATATTATTGAGGAATATATTACTACAGAAAGTGGATAATGTGTATGCAAATGCAACTGTAAAGACAACACTTTCATGTATGCTGTATTTAAAATTCTAATGACTCAAAATACATCAGGCTCTTCAACAACATAACCAAAATGGTGTTGTAGGAAACAGTTTGCATTTCCTATAAAGCCACACCTACACCTATGTTAACAATAAATTAAAAACTATTCAGATACATTATGTTAGTATATTAAGTCTATAAAGACAACAAACTTAAACCATGTATTCGTCTTTAGACACAACAAAGGTTGTAAAGGGCTGGAGTGTGACACTCCACATGTCTGAGTAAGACACTGATCCTGTTTGGGTGTGAAGTTTGCACTAGCCCCGTGATTAGTCATTTCCCATTCATATAATTACTACATTTAGGCATGCATTTGGCAGATGCTTTAATTGAAAACAGAATTAACACACTTAAATATAGACACGGACAGAAAGTGTGAATACAGTCAAACAATCTGATGCTTTAAATGACTAAGTGTGAAAGTATATTACACTATTCTCTGTTTCTGATTCTTCTGTTGTGGTAATGACAGCATGTAAATATGACAGGGTTATCTTACTTTGTTTTTGATTGGTCTGCTGAGGCACCACTATTGATTTCTCTTTTAAAGAACCTTTTGTGAAACCTTTTGTGCATTTCCTGTCTCAGCTTTACAAATATAAGAACAAAGCACAACCAACAGAATTAAAATGTTTAATCAACATCTTTAAGATTCAATTTTAAAGATGTTAGGTGACAAAATCCAAGCAAACTGTATAGTCATATTATAGTCTTTTGTTTTGAACTCCACAGAGGTCTCTATTGCATAGGATTCTTTGTACCTTTAACAATTAACATTATGATTGCCACCAGTAATACAGTGTTCCAGCAGTGAAACAAAAGAGTTTTAAGCAGTCTGTTAGGTATTTCAAAAGAGCTTTCCCTCAATCTATGACCACTCCTACATCACCACAAATCACCACAAAATTGCCCAATTAAAAGTATACAAAGATGTTTGAATTTGATTTGAATTAGTCAGATTTAGGTTACATAATTCCCACTTCATCATTTCTTGCAACACATTTATACACATTACATGCCATTGTACTATAATAAGGTCAAATTACTGTAATAATATTTTTTACTTTGGTGATTAAAGAATAGTTTTTTCTAAATATCAGGTCTTCATGAATACATTAAGTCAAAACTAAAAGTGCAGCAATGCAATCTTTTCATGTAACAAAATACATGAAAAAAGAAATCTCAAAAGTGGAAAAAGTGATCGCTCTCTTGAGGATATTGTGTCAGCACTCTTTATTTTTTCAATCTATCATCTTTATCTCTAGTCTTTGACTGTTTGTTCAATAATAATGTCCATGTGGGCTCTGACACATTTCAAGTAGTTTATTTAAAATTAAACACTCAAAAAACTCCTTCTTTAGAGCTTCTTTAGGCCTCTGGGTATATTTGGCTAAACTGGTTGTAGATTAAATGATGTGCCATTAGTGTTGTTACTGTAAACCTATTAGCAGATGTGTTAAAAGCTGTTTAGACAGCCGTTTTAGACTTTGATACATTTTCTGTAATCATCTGGTTTTGGCATAGGCTATATATTCTGTCTGTACAGAAAACAAGAGAGAGACAGCGAGAGAGAGCGCGAGAGAGAGCGAGAGGAAAGATAAATGGTACAGTTAACTCAAAAAGAAAAGATAAGACGCTTCTAGCATCAGGAGGGGGTTAAGGCCAAAATAACAAACAAAAGAAAAAAGCTACCTGGAAACAAGGGAAACTAACTTGTCTATCAAACAAAGAGTAAAAAACAACAACAACAACAACATGTCTCTTCCTTAACTCCCTTACTATCCCATCAAAACCAGGAGAAAAACAAGATTAGTAAAAATAAAAGTAGCACCCACCTCCCTACTGCGTCTGCAGGCCTGAAATAATGAACAACCACATGAAAAACCACTAAGGCTCAGAGCACACAATATTCATAAATACAACAGGCTTTCTTAAAAGCATTAAAGCTCAGAGCACACAATCTCCACCAAGATCTGGGAAAACTGACAGGCCAAACTCTCTCTTTCTCTCAGCCAGTTCCACCTCTTCAAATACAAACTCCTCTCCACCACTCTGATCAGTGACAGGTGACATCAATCCTAAGAGAGGACAGGGAGGAGCAGAAGAAAACAGACAAAAACTACATTTCCCAGCAGGTTGTTGGGCACTAGGAAAACAATCTTACACACAGATTCGCAAAATTAACAACAATAAATAGCACACGTCCTAGGACATAACAAATACTTAAATATGACTGGACATTCTCACTCTTTAGACCATTACACTTGACAGTACTTTTAAATACTAATACTAAACTAAATACTAAACGTTTAAATACTTAAATAAAATGTTTACTCTTAACTACCTTCTCCTTTTACAGTTTACACCTTTGAATTACATACATAATTTAAGATTGAAAGATATATGTATTTACTTTTCACAATTAATCCACCTCACCCTCTGGAACACACAGAACACATTGATCTGGTCAGACATTGTAAAATTGAATGTCAAGAAAAATAGCCCACTGTCCTACCATGCTGGTGTCCACTTAAGAAAGGTGGATTTTACACTACACAAGTGTGCAGTAGTCCACAGCACAGTTTAGATGGAAATGTTTCTTCGTGATTTTCTGTCCCCGTGTTTATCTGCACTCGTTGTATTTATAGATGTGACGTTATCTAGCACAGTTGCATAACTTGGGCGGAAACCGCCGCAGTGTGGGCTCCAGTATCAAAGGATTTTTTCATACAGATTGTTCAAGTAAACTGAACGATTGCAAGTAAATAAATAATACAACATTTTATCATGTCTTTGTTGTGGATAGTGATTCAATATTACACATATGTGACATGAACCTAAACGCCCATCAACCCTGTCTATTCCAACTACTACAAAAATATTTCAGTAAGTGATGCTTGCAGGTTGCAAACCCCCTCAGTTTTACATTTAAAAGGACACCAACACATATCTAAAGATCAGAGTATCACCATCTAAGCAGATATACTCAGAATACTCTTTCAGCTGTTTAGGGACACCATAGCAACACAACATACACCTAGTTACCACCAACAAGCTAGCAACTATTCAAAACACCAAAGTAAGACATAGCAACACCGGGACATCCATCCTGAAAAGCAAGTTTTGGTGTTACTAAAACAGAAAATCTAGTTTTATCAAACTAGTGTGATCAAAACTGCAAAATATGTCATATAACTAAACAAACACGCATGCGACTGTGGTCTTTTTTTTTGTTTTCCTGTGCTTAGTAACTTACCCTTATACATAACCCTCATACTTTCCAGTCTATAACCACAACAACTAATACAGGCGTTTGTATTACTGAGGAATGTTGTAAGTGTATAAATTGTCTGCAAATGTAACTACAAAGAAAACACCTAATGTTCAAAATACATTAGGTAAACACAAAGTGGTGTGATAATTTGTGAATTTCTGATGCCCTCCCCTCACACAAACAAAACCAGCCACACAAACAATATTAAAACTTATTTATTAATACACCATCATTTGATGCAAATTACATCTACAGCCATGACAGTATACTGTATTTAACAGAAGAGCTTTAGGTTACATTAAACATAAACATATGGTTTATAGTAGGGCCACCACAAAGATTACAAACACACAAAACACATTAGGGTTTTTTTATGGAGATAAAATAATGCCATAAAGATTTGCATGTGAAGAGTAAGCATTGTGCAAGAAAAGATTTGTAAAGGTGCAAATTGAGATTCAAGTGTAAGGAAAACTCGCAGCCTTTTACCTTTTTTGCAAGTGTAATTCATGTATTGTGAAGCTGCAGCTTCATGCTAACGCAAAATAAATATGATCTGTATCCTTCCGGTTTCCATTTTTCCGCGCTTACACTTTTGCCACTATTTTTTCGCCAAAATACGGCCAAATGCATTGTAAGCATTGCGTTTTGCAAGCGAAACCATCTGTGTCAAGAACTGCAAAACGGATTAATAGCGTAAAACTAATCTATGTGCGTACAAATAAACTGTTGCAAATGCAAAAACTACTTGTTGTGTACGAAGAGTAAAAGCTTCCGAAATAACCCGATATGTACAGTTCCGTCTTTCTTCTACTTGCGCTTACACTTCCGGCACGATTCTCTCACTCACTTGAGTTTTGCAAGCGTGAGGGAGAAAGCGGGATTGCCTCATCTCCACACCATGTGTGTCACCATGTGTGTGCCTCTGTGGCAGCCTATGACACTTATTAATGACCCAGAAGTTAAAAGATGAAATAGCTGCTGTAACCAAACACCTTAAAAAACTACATGTGGATTCTATTACTTTTTTCACCCACATCCTTTTCCTACTGTCTCTTTATAACCTCATACTTTTCATTCTTAATGTAGCGCCCCCTCCCCTTAATCTTAACAGGGCGGAGCACCGGGTTCTTACATATGTCTCTCGACTAAATATTAATATTCCGCCTATTACCCTATATGGATTACTGTAACCCAAACTAACTGTGACTTAGTAATATTTCTGTACAGCACGGACCCCAATCAGCACAAAAGGTAAGTATGGAAAATGAACAATGGATTTTATTTATAACCATAGGGAAATATTGAAATGAGTGGATATTATGTACCTCTATGTACTATGAAATAAAGCTCAAATAATTACTAAATGTCTGTGGTGTAAATTGATATTGCTAAATACCCTGTAAAATACCTGTTCAGTAATTCAAAGTCTCGTGAAACTCTCTTATAAACCAAAACAATTGAATTTCACACAAAGGGTACTCAATTACCACTAGAAATAACAGCATATCACAGTATAAATGAGATGAGGAAATATCAAAACCTCAGAATACACCTTATAGTTAACCACAACATGAAATACAGAGTGAACTCCCAACATATGACGTCCTATATTAGAGTAACAGTTAATATGTGGGCCCACACACACACCAGTAACCCAACCCACCCGTTGCAGGCCTGTAACGTTGCTGGGGAGCGTTGGGGCCTAGAAACAACAAATGGCCTCTTCGCTCAAATGAGCCAAACAAACAAAAGATACCTGAACAATTAATTTTGTAGGCTGGCGAAGTCTGCGATGTCCTCTCTGGAATCGGCAGCTCGTCCTGTCGTGTCCCCGCCGGTGGGCAGAAATGCGGCGCGAGTCTCTCCCGTGCGGCGTCGTCCCGAGCGTCAACTCCCCGGCAGTAGGCAGAAGTGCGGCGCAAGCCTCTCTCGAATCAGCGAGAGGATTTAGAGCAGCCTCATCCAGAGACTTAACTCAGTCTCCTCCGCGAAACACACTTAACTTAGATGAATGGTGTAAATGTTCAATAGCTAGTCCTGGCGTTTCTCACTCTCAGTCAGAGAGTGAGAGTGACACTTTTATGACTGACACTTTAACCGTTTACGGAGAAACCCGGCTCAGTGGAAAACAAAACCCATATAAAACTCGGGTACAGAGTATAAAACACAAACAAAAGAACTCAAATATTTTCAACCCTTATTATATCTAAAGTATATGACTAATACCCTTATTTAGCGGTTATCCTATGCTATATCTTCTCCCTCTCCTTCTCTCCCAATCAGAATCTCTCCTCCATTCACAGGGGCGGGAGTAAATGAAAACCCACAAATCAGCTAATAAAGAACAAACATGCTGTGCAAACGCACGTTTTATCAAGTGCATCACAAACAAACTATATATCGCTATACTCTTAAAGGGGCAGAACATGAATGCATAAACAGGGCACACAGAGACTGCTATGACACTATCTGAATCATAAAACCTTCTAATTACCCCATTACCGGGGAAAAGGTGTTACTGTGCTTAAAAACCCGCACTGGGTTACACTAATATCAGTTCGGAGACTAACCATAGGTTTCATTTTAACCAGTCATTTCTAATATATCTAAATTGCAAATCGTATTAAATTCAAGTCATATCTGTTTCAAGATGTGAATAATGTGTGCTGTTTTTACGGGTGTGGCTGCAAAAGAAACACACACACAAACACTCCAGTAAGCAGAGAGGGAAATCCCAGGCCTTTTTAATGTCAGTAGAGGAGATGCTTCAGTATCCTGAATAAACTGCTTTTGTGAGAAAATAGCTTATAATGGCTCATGAGTGTCATCCTGTCCACTAACCTTCCACTTGTTTTACAATAAACATGTTTCTTGATGTTTTAGCTTACTGTTACGCCTGCCACATCTGTTCTAGCAGATGCTTGTCATTATATTCTGATGATGCCCTCCCCTCACACAAACAAAACCTGTTATTACCTTAAACCTTGTACTTATGTACATTTGATTACCACAAAAAAATATGCACCAAATTTAATGTCCATCTTCAGATTGTTTTTAATATATAGCAGACGACTGAATGTTGGTGACGTCGTGACGCAACACAACGTCTTCCCAGCAATGAAACTATGAACAAGGACTAAAAAAGGACTGGTGACTGCATTCACGACTCAAACCTGAAGACTCGAGAGATGAACTAATCAATTCTCTTTCCGGCTCTGACTGCATTGGTTTAGCTTATGGGGCTGTCACGTGATGAACGAACGACTCAAACCCGAAGACTCTATAGGATGTTGCGCATGCGCGACTGAACGAATCACTCCCGGAGACGACTGTTCTTCCCGAGTCACATTAAAGAATCGTTCAAGAACGACCCATCACTACAAAGAAGTTGAGGCACACGGGAAAGTAGCAATGGTGTATGTGGGTGAGGTCTTTTAAATAATATCTTTATACCTGTCTACTTAATATTCTCAACATATACTGTTGCGCCTGCAATGTATATGTCTTCAACTGGTTGCTGAAACGATGCGATATAGTAAAACATGTTATCGCCGTAGTACATGTTTTCATGCAGTTGTTATTTGCGATCGTTTGCGTTTGACTTTTCTCTCATATGATTTGTGATTAATGCATTCAGGTCCGTGTCATTTGGTACTGAAATCCTGTTAGTTCTGTTTGTTTAACCGTGAAGTGTCGACTAGATCTTTCCTAAAAGACCATTGACATGATCTTTTGTTTGATGACAATTAAACTACACGGTTCACTGTTATTGTTGTGTATTGTGTGACCATTTAACTCTGATGTCTCTTTTAATAAAGAAAACTGTGTATTACTTTACGTTTAAGCCACATATGCTATCTAGTCATAGTGTTATGGTATTATGTTTCTGTAAAGTTATCCCTCTTATTTGTAACTGAAGTTGCGAACTGTGATTGATCAGTGACGTAATATCAGGTGATGTGTGGAATATGAATATCTTGTGGAAACCCCCTATGTGATGCAACAATTATGTGCCAGTGATTTGAGCTTGCTTTCAAGAAATGCTCATTCAAACACTTAAGCCTTAGAGCAATAGAGTGGTTAAGATTCAATACCTCAACACAAATCAAAAGAAAATTGCTCTGTTAAAGTATACACAAATAGGTGATTTGCAATACTGTATCTGGATTAGTCAAACCTACATATTGATGCGATAAATCACTAAATAGAGCTGTAACATCCATTTCTAGTGTGTGGAAAAAGTGGTTTTCCTCTTAAAGCAGCCACAACCACACGCCTCCTGTGTGAGTGTGTGCCGTCTTTGTAAAGGAATTTCGTAGCAGTTTTGCAAAGAGAAACGTGCCAAAGTTATTCCAACAACCGTGTAAAACAATTTTACAGCAAGTATTTGGTTTCAGTTACTGCCATTAATCGGGAGTGTAACAATTCATGACCTTTATTGTACAAATATGCCAAAATACATCTAATTAGAGAATTAATGTTTTTTGCAGCAATGTATATTGTGATGGATTTCAGATGTTTTTCTGTATTTCATTATTGTCTCATCATCAATTTGTGCCTGGCTGTTTGTTTTATCAGCAACAAAATCCCAGTGGGTTTCCAGAAGCTTCAGTTAAAGCTGTCTGGGCTTCTTCGTACTAATGACCTGCCTATTCCCTGTAGACCGCAGTTGCTTATATAGATTACACTGGATCAGGAACAGAGTAGTTTATTTAAACACATTAACAGTCGATCCAAAGGATCTTCTTTAAGCACCTGGGTGTGTTTTGCTAAGCCCTTTATTGGTGTTGGATTAAAGGATGTGCCTGTTAGCATTGTTTTTGTACGCATAGTGTTTAAGCTATGTTCAGCTAGAGTTCTTTGGTGTCCACATGTTTAAGCACTTTAAGTGGATGGAGAACACAGTTTAGCTGTAGGGCACTACAGAGGGTGATATTCATCCGTCAGACACTCACCCCACACTCATTTCTTTACACTTACAGTATTAAGCCTTTGCAAGTGGTACTTGAGTACTCCAGACAGAATATTTTGGCTCTGTTATAGTTTTAAAGGCATTAGATCAATACTTGTCACCACCTTCCACTCAGGTCATTTGACTTTTCTCTCATATGATTTGTGATTAATGCATTCAGGTCCGTGTCATTTGGTTCTGAAATCCTGTTAGTTCTGTTTGTCTAACTGTGAAGTGTCGACTAGATCTTTCCTAAAAGACCATTGACATGATCTTTTGTTTGATGACAACTGAACTACGGTTCACTGTTATTGTTGTGTATTGTGTGACCATTTAACTCTGATGTCTCTTTTAATAAAGAAAACTGTGTATTACTGACAGAATATTTAGGCTCTGTTATAGTTTTTAAGGCATTAGATCAATACTTGTCACCCACTTCCACTCAGGTCATTAGGCCAAGATCAGTCACTTGCTCAGCAACTGGACTGTCATTCATAGACAATATACAGTTTGGACTGATAATCATTTTCACTTTAGACTATGACACTACTTATTATTTAATTAATACTTAACACTTGAAATCCTATGGTTATTCAGCTTAACCAGTGTCTTGCACTTATCTACACGAGTGTGGGTACATTCTGCGTTTCAAACAATTTACATTAAATTAATGTTTATCTTTTTTGTCTAGGTTCTTTCTTAGTAGTGCTTGTGGAGCTAGGTTGTTTTCTGCTGACACCTGCGTTCTCCCTGCTGACTTTCTGTGTTTGGGGAAGAAACATAATGGACAAGTCCACTTCAAAGTAACACCTGACATCACAGAGGAAATCCATGACTGTGACATCCAGTGGCTAGTCAATGTAATCATTTATTCTAAATCTAAAACACTCCCTGCTGGCACATAGATTCAATAAATTGTGCTTAATTCTGTCAGTTCCACATTTCATTATTTTTCATCTCCTTTCTGATCAGGGGAGTGTGAGTGCACTTTTTGATGGCAATGGAAAACCAAGTTTCAATCCTCCGATTCTGAATGCTACAGTCAACACCGCTATCATGGAGAATGAACTTGAATATAAACTTGTATATATTTTCATCTGCCCCAGCAACAATGTAAGTTGAGTACACCTTTTTTTTACTGCAAATACTGGCCTTTAAATGACTATCAGGACAGGTTTCATTATAAACTGCCTGTGTGATTTGTATTGCAGGTGGACAGAAAGCTGCCATGCTCTTGTAGCAGTAAGTTTCTTTTAAGATTAATTAATAATTGAAAAGGTTTTTTTTGATTTACTGAATCTCTTTTTTATTTATATGTTAAGATTGTACTTTCTTGGTTTCTCAACCAAAAAACGAGAATTTTGCAACTAAAGGTAATAACCATTATTAAGTGTTTAGCATTTGATTATTTTATTATATTCATCTTCGAATAAGTTTGTCATTGTGAAGTCTTCATTTTCTCAACACTTCATATGCATCTGTTTTGTTTTTACATGTTTATGCAGAAGGTTATCCTGACTGGTGGATCTCTATTGTTGTGGCTGCAGTGATTGTGATACTGTTGGTAGTTACAGCTCTTGTTTGCAAGATGGTTAGAAAAAAAAAGTGAGTTACTTTAATAACTTTAATAGAAACTGGCATGAGCAGACATAACACATCAAGTATATTACCATTCTGGGGTGCGTTTCCGAAAAGCATCGTTAGCCAACTATGATCGCAAATTCCGTCGTACCAGCATAGTTCAACATTTTAAGTGTTTCCCAAAACACTTAAAACAAGATTTGTTTTTACTATGTTTTTGGGAAACGGTCATGACGAGCTAGTTAGTTTTTCCAACGATGCAACGTACTATGGCGGTTAAGCAGCGAGCTACATTGTTGTTTGGGAAACACACCCCTGGTTAGTGTGAAATTGCATTAAATGTTATTTATCTAAGTTGTACATTTGCTTAGTTTTTTCTTCAATTTTGGTAGTTGCTTTGAGTGAAAGTGTCATACTTGTAAATAATGTGCACATAATGTATTTATAATAAATGTTAACCTTTGCAACATTTGTTTTTATTCTTTGCTTACAGGCATAATTGTTTTCAGCAAGTACAGAGTGAATCTGGTATGTAAAATTATTTGTGTTTTTCTACTACAGTTATGATAAACGGTCAAGTTATCGTAATGGTTATTAGGTTTTTTAACTTTTACAGTAGGTTATTAACATGAACTGTGTGTCAGTAAGGTCACGTGGTGCTTTAATTTCACATGTTTCAGTGTAGTTAAAACTGATTCACATGACTCATTGACAGTTGTGAAGTAAATAGACATTGGGATTATCCTCAAGCACAATCTACTAACATTTCAAAGTTAATTCTCTCAGAACACCAGTAGATTATGGTAAGTGCTTGTAAAATATGGTTTTACAATAAAAATATTGGAAACTTAATGTAAAACTTTGCATGGGCTGAAATCTTGTCCAAATGAAATGTGACTGCATGTTGAAAAGATTAAATCTCATTGGTTCTTGCATGACTTGTGCTGACCTACTTTTTAAAAAAAGTACCTATTTAGTTCAAAGAGGCCAAGTCTAAACATTTGTTAATCATTTGTTTTTTGTGCTAATCAGAGCATATACCTTGGGACTTCTTTAATGGCTTTAATGGCATTGTGTAGACCTGTTGAAATATATTTTTCTAAAAAAAAAAATCTTTTAGAATACTCAGTTGAAGACAGTCATATGCATCTGGGATGGCGTCAGAGTGTAATAAGTGAATTTTAGTTTTCAGTAAACTGTTTTTTAAAATATGCTATGAGTGAAGGTTTTGATTGACATTGTCATTGTGTTTGTGAACTTTTTTAACACTGAAACAAGTTAAATCTAAGCACTGCTCTGATACAAAAGAAAAGATGTTAGTGAAAATAGTGTATGATGTAATAGTGGCCTATAAGCTCTGTGTGTGTGCCGAACGTGTGTAGACTGTGTACCATCAGCTTTGACAGCCAATTTATTACAGGTCTGTTGTAGATAAGACTTGTTAAATGTCCTTTTTTTACCACAGGATAAATGAAGTTGCACCTGGGAATCTACAGTCATTTATTTCTGTTATTGAAGAATCTTTTTTTCAATATAAATGACATCACATTTATAGCTTTAGCTCTGTCAGTTCTGTAGCTTGTATGGTTTTAAGTTTATTTTATTCCAAATGTACACCAGCTAGAATAGATTTATTTAAAAAATCACTTCTTATATTTTGCATATTTCCTCCATATTGAATGTTGGTTTAGTTTAATTTGCACAGTTTGCTAAGCACTATAAGGTGGGAGCATCATGGTCTGCATAAAAATGGTATTTTTGTGTATATGACTGTAGCTAATATAACATAATTTATAGTATTTAAGAATATTTAAAAATATTATTAAAATATATTTTATTAAAATAATAATATATTTATAAAAAATATATTTTATACACATTTTAAGAAATCTATAATCTTATTATTTAATTATATAGTATTATAGTATAATTTATAATTATTGAGATACGTCATTGTGCAGGTGGATTGCATGGCACTTAGTGAGCACACGGTTCTTGAAAATAAGGATACAATTTATATAGGGTGTATTTCTTACACTGACTCACCAGCTTTGTTGTATAAACTAGGAAGTAAAGTGTATAGTGGGGGCATAGGAACTGCATCACCAAAGGCAAGGGTTTTAAATGGCTGCTGTGGAAGCAATAGAATTAAATCCACTCTACTACTGCTTTAAAACAATTAACACTAATGTTGTGATATACAAATATACACAAAGGCTCCATCATGGACCAAAGTGTTGGTGTGCTGCTGTGAACTGAACTGAAATGGTTCCTGCTATGTGCCATGTTAATTAATGATAAACTCATGTTGATGAATGTAGAGTATATATTGAATATTGTGCAATAGTATACAAATAATTATATAAATTATTTAATAGGATAATACGGTTGATATATGATAAATGAAATGCATACTATGTGTAGTAGTGTGATATTTATGGTTTATATTGAAAATCATTTGCTCTGCTGGTTGAAAAGGCTGTTTGTTGGCATTATACTTATCATACATTCCTGTAAAACTTATTTTTAATGATTCTTTTATACCATTTATAGCCTGTGGTTACCAGGTGCTATCTTTCGGATTAATTTCTGTGATTAAACTTTTAAAATTATTTGATTCTTGAGTTGATTTATTTCTTTAGTTTAGCAGTGAGTTGGCTTTTAGAATAATGTTGAGTAAACAAATCATCTTTGAGTTTCCAAATGTCACCAAACAACAAAGATCCAAGTCCATGATTATTCATCTAAAAAAGTGATGCTTAACATAGTTTTGTTTTTTAGGGGCTGATGAGAGACATAACTGCTGAGGCTGATATCTGAGCTGACTAATGACTTGCCTCTAACATGATACCTATATAAATAGAGGTCACTTACAATTGTACTGATTTTAAAAGTGATGGCTAATTACCTACTCAAATACATCAGTAAGATTTACCAGTATTTAGCCCCCAACTCACTCTCAAAGACTAACATTCAGCTACAGAATGCACACCAGCATCTGGACACAGAATACTCTAGTCCAGACCCCGCATTAAAGTGTAGTCCCCTTACCGCATTGCTGCCAGTCATCGCACTGGAAGATATAACAACATAATGCTTTATTTGTTCCATGCACGTGTTTAGACTGCAGTAATGCCAAGCTTCACTCTGGCTAAGTGGAAAACACGTGATGAATTTCCCGGTAAACAGCTGCTTTCTCAGTCGAGCGCTAAACATGAGGAAGCAGGTTGCTGTGAGAACATCTTAGTGTTCTCATATTTCTTTCTCAGAGGTCACCAGATGAGTTAATCAGTAAGTTCTTTTAATACTATATTAATACTTAAATAATTTCGAATAATGATTAAATACCAGAAATCCGTGCAATCGATTATCGTTTACATGCGTCTACCCAGGCGCGGCTCGTCTGTATGGGCAGGTGGGGCAGATATTCAGCCGCTTGACAACATAGATCTCTATATAAACTGGACCAGTCCTAATTAACTGTTAACTCAAAAAAGTTCATCCTTATTCTGAAAACATTTGAGACTGTTATAAGTCATAAAGTGAAGTGGATATGTTAAAATTTCATCGCATTGTTTCAGGTTTGATAAGCGAGGCAGAGCGTCCTCTGCCCTCCCGAGCTCAACAGCGCCACACATTTTCTCAATGTAAATTTGTGGTGAAAAAAGGAACTGCAGCGCGCTCTGACTAAGAGCCGTATGGGCAGATTTCAGACTGACCCACTTGCTTTTACTTCACTTGAACGTAGTTCCGGACAATATTATTAATCAGCGTCAGCAAAGTGTAAATGAGTCTGTGTCAGTTTAGTTAAGAGAACGCGTCAGTAGTACAGATCATTCTGCGTGTAATAGTGTCGAGTTTCTGTTGCAGAACTCGTTTGAAAGATTGTCAATTAATGATAAATTAGCGATTAAACAGCTTGGCCCTGACAAACAACAATAATAAAAAATAATCAAAAACGATAAAAAAAGATTTGTTCATGTAGTTCGTTTGTTTGTTTTGTTAAATAACCCAGTTCCCTGTGTATTAATGGATAGCTTACGACCCAGAAACTGCCCCTCCAAAATTTTTGGTCAGGAGCCGCTACTGGTGTATCCTATCCACAAACGCTGCATGCTTAGTAAACTACGACGATCGACTAAGTTAAATAGATTAGTAAACGTTTTCGCAATTATTATGCTTGTGTGAGCGAGTATAAAGGCTTAAGGCTGTTTATAACTTTTAAAATATGAGCCATTGGCAGGGACACTTACAGTAGGCTATATTATTATTAAGAGGGAAGAGAAAAATACAAATACAATCATAAAAAACAACAGAGGACATTTTATAAAAGCAGTCCAAACGGCACATAATTCTGTGTTCTGTGTAAAGTTAAGGTCATATTCATTCAAAACGCTACTGTTAACATTATTGTTACCTGGTAAAAAGATGATTGCAGATGTCACCAAATGTATTCATCGGTAAGTTATCTTAATGCTATGATTTACATTTGTGTATCTGCATAGGTTCTGCAGTGTTTTTCACTGGTAATGTTTTCGTTCTATGGCTAAATATAGGCAATGTAAAAGAACAGAAGCCTTTTTTAAACTATCCACCAGAATATTTCTTTGAACCTATATGAGCCAGTTTAAAATGTTGCATTTATGTGAACCCTTTATTGTTAAAGTAGGAGGGGTTTTGTCTGCTTAAAAATCCCTTCAGAGGCAGATGATTATTCAAAGTTGCACAGGGTTATAATGTTATGAAATTTCCTGGCCTAGTATACTATTATAACATGTGCCTTTTTTCTTTGCATATAGGCTAGAAAAGCAGACAGACAACATTCCTTCTTTTGTTGTATTGCTTGCAGAAACAAAGATACATGAGGTGGCTTTGCTGGCATTTAATTGGCTGCTAATAGTTGGACAATGCTTTGATGTTATTGCTTTGGAGCTACAGTGGTGGGAGGACAGGAAAGTAAGAGAAAGAAAGTAGGAAAAAGGACCTGACCTACACTGCCAGCCATGCCACTGCATATTTAACATTTTAATAACCCACAAGTGGATAAACAGGATAACACTAAATTAGACTAGATTAGACTTTTCAGACAGCTGGGGACAATGATCCAATACAGGGCAGGCAACATGCAGAAGATCACATGAGACAGAAAACAAGAGCTATTCAAACAGACCATAAATTTAGATCCTGTCCTGATATCACGAACAAGAAATATAAATGCCAAGCTCTGACAGAACATGAAACACAAAAACATAACACAGTGGGATTTATTTGACATTTTTATTATTAGTCTAGTAATAAGAAAGTAGAGAAACACATAAGACATAGAGGACATATCACATTCAACGAGTGTAGAAACGTGTTTTTTTACGTGTGTGTTGTGGTTTTCTGTGTGTTAAAGTGTTGAAAAGTGTTTTAATAGTGCTGTATTAAAGACCAAGTCACTATCTAATCTGTAAAAAAGACGACAACAAATCCTGATAATTAGTTTACGGTAAAATAATGCTTGTAGTCGTCGAGAATGCTAACTAATTTAGTTGGTGCCTTTCTGTGGTTTTACAAAAACGTAAGTAGCCTACTTTTGACATAAAATGTAAAAAATGGATATTAGGCTTCCATCTTGCTCTTACAAGAAATAATAGTAATATCAAGTGTCTCGAAACAGAGCATTAAATTTCAATTTTGCTGCAGGTATGCGAGTGATGTTGAAACACATTTTAAAAATGTGTATTTATGTAGGCCTTTTCCTAAATATGTATGTATTTTTTGTTATAGCAAACATCTGTGTTGTCAAATTAAATATTTGGCAACATAAAAAACAAATATGTTACCATGCTCAATTGAGGAAGCTTTGCCATTCATAATCTTATTTTTTTGAACATTATAATAATCCACAGATTATTCTCTTCTCTTGCCTTCTTGTCCTCGGGCTTTTGCGTTCGTTGCTTTGTTCCTGTTTTTAGTTTTCCGGTTATATAACGCAGATGCAACATGACACCTCAGACATTTAACACTATATGAGGGCTCCGCGTTTTGTAACATTAACAAATATTAAAATAATTACTGCTGTTTATTCTTTGTAATAGAAGGGTGACCAGATCTTCCTGCTAAAAATAGTCATGAGCACAACCTAATAAATTGTAACGGAAACCTTTTACATAGTTCAACAGGGTCGAGTTGTGTCGATTTTTTCCCACTTTTAAAAGTTCTCAAAAGTTGAGTTTCGATTTGTTTACTTATACAGAGTGCTTTAGCGGCATAAAAGTAAATTTCTTAATCGTATGTTTTTTTTATTTCTGATAAAAATAAAAATGAGGTCTTTTTATCTCAAACACAGCACCATTTTGTCAGCAACTTACTAGACTTATATAAGAAATATTTTCTAGCAGCGAGGTTATAAACGCAAGACTATGTACAACGGTTATAAAATGAAAACAATTCAATTTTAATGTAAATTTAATTATTAGAAATAATAAATGCAATTGGAATATCGGTGGAAATAATTTGACAATTATCAATTTTGTCATAACTGCAGCTTTTATCACATATCTACCAATATATAGCTTACGCTTGTGTAATATGTATCACTTCTGCAAATTGTGATTAGTTTAACGTAACTGTTGTGAGTGGTTGAGCCAAAACCAAAATGCGCTATGTTGTGCCCCTCTTTTTTATGGATTTGCTGAACATTGCAGCAATTTTTCAGCATATGGAATCCCAAGAGTTGTTACCGCAAATGATCATTTTCATTAAATTTCTATTTCATTAGAGTTTAATATGTCATAGCTTGTTCGGCTATATTTAAAGCTACATTATATTAATGCTGATCTATAGCGCAATATGATGATTTACATTCCTTTTGATGTTTAATTTGAAGACTAAAAGTAGGAGGTTCCTTCTCTTTTGAGTGTAGGCCTATAATGTTTTCAACTATTTAGGCTACTTATCTTCTTTTCTTAGCGTGTTCCACAACTGAGCAGTATTCTAAAAAGTCAGCTGGGACCCGCTGCTGGAATCATTTCAGAGTATTGTATAGTACAATTTCTTTTAAGCCATTTTAAAATTACTAATTTCTTTGTAATCCAACATAATTCTACAATAATATCTATCATTAGCTAGTACACCATGCCCTGTTCTGTAAATGTTGTTTTCTCAACGCATTCCACCATCCTCGCACCATTTTCATTTTTAATTGATAGAGATACTGTATACATATTGGTCCTGTCTTACAGAACTGCAATAAAAGAACACTATCAAATAAGAGACCTCGGCATTTGGCATATGTGCCCACATATAAAGTAGTAAATACAATAACGAAATTAAACACACTAGATAATTTCATATAATCTCCTCTGTGTAAAGAATGTAAGGAAAAAACTATGATCACAATTTGCCACAAGCGCTAATGTTTTTCCTTTTGTTTTATGTCATAGCCTTTGTGTAAAAAATAAAACGAATTAACTGTTGTGCTTTTAGAAAATATACATATTCTTTGGCTACGTGCTATGCTTGGTCAGCAGGCTTATAGGAAATGGACAAGCAGCTTGCAAATCCCGAGGTGACTCATCATTACAGCTACAGTCTAGATAAGCCATTTGATGTGGTTTTTTGTCAATACAAATGTGTCTTTGCAGTGCCGTTGCTGGCAAAATGGATGCCCTAAGCAGAATTGTATTGTTGTGCCCCCAAATATTATGGAATTAAAAAACACCTAGGGTCAAAATAAAACTTTAATAAATTATAAAGGTGAATAAATAAAGTGTAATTAATTTGTATTGTTTAGGGTACTTATTACAGTTGTAGCTCTACAGCAAAAATCAAGCTAAAATCACAAATATTATAGATTCTATAATATTTGTGATTTTAGCTTGATTTTTGCTGTAGAGCTACAACTGTAATAAGTAGCCTAAACAATACATTATTTGGCTACGAAAAATCATAAAAAAAATCATGATTTTTTGGTTTTATACATAGTAACAACAATGTTAATTATCGAAAGGGAACATGACAGAAACAGAGAATATTTAGGCATGATGCTTTGGTGGTGAATTACCGACATTAAAACACGTTAACTTGGTCAATAGCCACAAACGTTTCACAGTATTAGGATACCTATATTATATATTATATTTATTATATATATATATATATATATATATATATATATTACTTTTATTATTTTTCTTATCTCGGCGGTGGACTGCTGCTGTCTTTTCCCCGGGCATACACTCTTAAGACAATGGTGCTTCAGTGGTTCTTATAAGTTAAGCACCTTTTTGATGAATTACTATTGAATATAGGTGCTGTTAGGCACCGCTGCTGTGTAAAGAACCTGTTAAGCACATGTGTGGTTCTCCAAACCGGTATTGTTGGCACTGTCAAAGGCACCAAACAGGTTTTTAGCACATCTCTGCCATCTACAGGTCAGATTATTATAACCTTTAGTAAAGAAAAGATCTATAGATACATCCTTCATCACTACTGGTTCATCGAAGAGAAAAATGTTTTAGTAAAGTCTGTAAAATCTGAATGTTTATTAAATCCTATATTTAAGATGGTTTTCCAACCATGATCGTCATCAATTTTTTTTAGGATTATTTCTTAATTATTCATTAGTATTCTAAGTATAAATCCATTATATTTACGTCTGTATATCTCTTCTAAAATCAAACCAAATTTTTGTTGGAAACTAAAAAATAGTCCAGTCTAGAGATTACCAGGGATTAAACTAGCAGTTATATTATATTATATTATATTACAGTTTAAAACTTTAAGATTAAATATTATAATTCTCTATATAGTACAAGTATCTCGGTGAACATCACCTTTTAAGACATTTTAGACATTCCATCTACTACCTTATATTATGATAATTATGATTATGATTGTTGTTATTATTATTATTATATGTGAATACTAAATACGTACATAGGCTATTAAACTACCATATTATTCTAGCATGTGATACAAAATTATCAAAAAATAAAGATTTGGTTTTCACTCTAAAATGTGTATTTCTTACAACAATCTAAAACCTTATAGTAGGCCCAACTAGCTGCCTCGTCATGTTTCATATTTCGTTTCAACACAAGAGGTCACTATTTTCATCAGTTTCAACAGAGGTTTTGTTACCCGTATCTTTATTCATGCATTGTTTAGCTATTCACTCCATTTCCGAGCACGCATTTGGCTTTTAAAAGTTTGTACTACGCCAGTTTCTTTATTCTTGCGACAATAAAATTAGCATGTACCCCTAATTATGTCTCTTATGTGGTAATCTAATGTAAAAACTGATTTAAGCAGAGCTAAGCTATAACCAAACGACACCGTGCATCATTTCGAGAGCATGAAAGAATGAGCGATAAAGAGACTAAATAATGACAAAAAGCTTCGGAAACATAAAATTATCATTTTTGATTCTCTTACATTGGGGTTGTTGTATTCCCTCAAATGTGTTGCCATGGACGCGTTGCTACAGTGTGTTGCGAATGATGTCATCAGTGTTTACAGGCTCAGTCCAACTCACGTCAACATCAGGTGCTTAGAGACGGGACACGGGCGTTATGGCGGAGAGCAGCGGTCTGGAGAAACTGGATTTCGGAGCTTTAAGCACCGAACAGCAGGAAAAACTGCGTCAGTTTAAGGTACTTATCTACCGGCGTATTTTATCGTGATGTGAAAATTTCTCACTCACTGGATTCAAAATATTTTTAACATCGTTGAAACAACTGCATCACGTCAACAAAACTAAATGTAAGGGTTAGGTTGCAATATATAGCCTACTTAAGGTCAAACTTGCTAGTTTACTAGCTACATTGTACCCCGTAAGTAACTATCTAATAATGGTTTCTATATTTTAATGACATTTTACATGTTTTATTTCAGATCTCAACGAGGATCGCTAATGAAAAATATTTAAGATCACATCCAGAGGTGGACATGATATTAAGTGACTTCTTAAGGTAGGCCTAAATCGTTCTGCTGTGTGGGACCATCTTAAAGATGATACATCCCAGTCGGATATTTTAGATTTTTCGTCCATTTGCGCATTCATCACTTGATGTCTTTCTCTGTCTCCTTTAGTAATGTGTTTCTGAAAAGACCTACAGATATACGTGAATTTGCAGCAGGTAACTTTGGTTTCAGGATGAAACTTAACTCAAATCTGTTTACGCTTATTTAACTGACACAAACTTACATGTACTTTCATTTAAATTATATAGAAATACATTCTGTTAAAAAAGAAACAAAAATAATATTTAAACGAATGTACAGTGTCTTAAATGAATGCCTTAAATGAAATACACTGTAGATTAGTTTAAATGTTATTTTTGTGGCATTAATATGTTTTGCTGTGTATTAATAATTAGAGCATTTTATCCAGCAAGAATGATTGTTGTTTCTTAAATATTGGTAGGGATTTACGATAGACATTTCTTCTGAGGTAGATTTTAAATTAAAGAAATTGTTGATATGTACACCAGTAAAAATGTATTCAGCTGCACATTTGTACATGAGCATTATATATGATTCATTACTATATATAATGTGATACTGTCTTTTTTTACAGATCATTTCAGTGACCCTGGACTACCGAAGAAAATTAAGACTCAAATGAATATTCATGATATGTAATCATATTAGTTCATGCATTTAATAAAAGTGAAAAATGCTAACATGTTTGCATGGCATAATCTTTTTTATTATAGATAACCCAGCTGTTTGAAAGCATCTTTACTCTACCACTTTGTTATGAGTGTGTTGTATATCAGGGGAGAGGACAGTCCAGCCTTTTGAATAAATCCACTGGGATGAACGGCAACATGAGCTGAATTGAACAGGTCTTGCTGTTCTTTCTATTTGTCCAGACAGTGTTTCTGGGTTGACATCACTAATTATTACCATGCCCCTTATCATACTCAGTACCATAAAACTGTTTATATTGAATCTGTTCAAAAGTTTAGGGAAAAAATAGTTACAACTTTCTCTTATAAGAAAATAAGAATAATCCAGCAAATTTTACTACTTGTCATCCAGGAAAATAAAATAAAGCAGTACTATAGGTTTTGATGGAAGTTTTGATGGAAAATCTTCTATTTGTTTACTTTCTTTTATAAGATTTGCATGTAGCTGATTTACGAGTCAAATGCATAATCCTGTTTTTGCACTTCTGCTCATTACATTATCTTTTTGTTTAGTTAACTCAAGTAGCATGTTTCTTAGTACACTTAACAAGTCACCCAGGGACCTGATTACTGCCCATTCACATAGAAACAATGTAATTGTCATCTCAACCTTGTAACGTTTCTTTATTAGCTGCAGGAAGCTCATTAACTGATTATGTACAACCTTTATTTTTTTTAACATATACTTAAAAAGCACTAATCTACTTCTAGTCTACCATATTTTAAATTATTAGCTTATCTGCTACGAGGTGGGCAGTGGCTATACTGCATATCTCTGATTCTGTATACATAATTTCGTCATAAATCATTAAAGATCCAGACCCAGATGATGATAGGAAATGAGCTGTCCACACAAAAGATATCAATCACAGAGTCGGCCTTTCATTTACATAACACACCTGCACTGTATTCCAACGAGGGAGGAGTTGAATGAATAAGCATGTTCTAATGAATCCAGTCCACACCAGTGTGCAGACTGTTGGATATTTGGCAGATATTTGCTCCGAATCATCTCCAGAAAACATCATTCACAGTGAGTATCTGATCATCACATTTATAATGTTTAACTTTAAAATGAAATCATGCTAAAAATTATTTTCTACTTGCTTACAGTAGATTTATTTAAATATACTTATGATAGTTTCATGTCAATATTAATGGGATTCATGTTCTCTGAAACAATACAATAATCAAGCTATTACAGTATCAGATCATTATCATACAGTACTTGCAATTGTGCCTTATTTCACACAGTTTTCACTGTGTTTTATTATAGTTTAATGCAGTAGACGATATCTGATTTTTCTTTTAGATGAGAAGTTGTTTTGAGAGCACAGATAAATTATCAACAGTAAGGCAATGCTGGCAAGGCAGGAAAAATGACATTATTCAAAGTGTTTATTCATTCTATAGCTGACTGGAAATGTATTTGAGCAATTTACGTTATAAATGTGCTCAGTTCATCCATCCAAAACTTTCAGCTGAGAAACACGATACTTGGAGGCAAACACAAATAAGCTATGCAAATCCAACGAAATCCAATCATCGGTAAAATTGTTGTGATTGCCATGTCATGCGGTCACAGTGAGTGTGGGTTAAAAGGGATGTTTTTCTTTAGCTGTATTCTAGAGAGAGTGATCACAAACAGACTGTATCCAAGCACTCATCCCAAATCCCAATAGAAAGATCTAGGGAATGATATAGGCAGCATCTCAGTTGGTTGACATGCCTACAAAAACCATAGTCACAATGGAACATAAGATCTAAGTTTGTGATAACAACACAAATAGGACACGGAAATCTCCGAACAGGAGGCGGCTGGTATAGAGTTGTTGTTTGCAGTACAAATTCATTATATAATCTTCATAATATTGTTTTAATCTATTCAATCTATTTCAATCTATTCAATTTTGTTTGACTTTTATCTTGGATTGGATTAAATTAAAATCTTGACTGAAACCATTCTGACATGTTTACATAATGAACAGGCTTTTTAAACTATGCAAACACCAATGCCATTGAATCGAACTGTTTTGCGTGTCATCACATTTGTCTGGACTATCCACATTTAATTTACCTAAGGGTGTCTGATAACATCACTGTAGATACTTCTATACTACTGATACCTACGGTATATATGTATTCTGTAATATGATGATTTATGGTTTGTGCATTGAAATTGCGACGTAAATTAATTTTGTTTCTCCACAGAGTGTCATCTGGAGTGAGAAAATAGGGGACAAAAGGATGTCTTTATACAGGGGAATTTTATTCCTCTGTCTTCTGGCTCAGTCAGCTATGGGTAAACTGGTCTCATATTTTATATTAAACAAAACACAACATCACTCAAACCCAGAATATCTTTTAAAATAAGTTATTTTATCTGTATTTATAATATTGTATTTTCATTTGACATCTTTTAACTTCTGTAAAACAATGTAATTATAACAAAAACCTTCATTTACAAAGTTTAATTACTAATGCTCTGTACTGTGTTTTTACAGTAATGTCCCAGAATATGATGCCACCAGAGATGGGAGACCGTAACCAGTCAGCAGTCAGCTTCCCAAGATTGCCTGCAGACTTTAAGGAAATGGCCAAAAAACTGGTAACTTTTTACAATCAATTATAATTATGATCTTGTGACATCAGAAAAATATAAAAAACTAACTAAAGATTGTTCATTTTGGTATTGTTCACCCATCATACTTCCAGTCTGTATAATCACTAAATCTCTTTATCCAACAGATGACCACATGCTTCAGGAAAGGTAAAATGTCTAAACATATAAAGCTGAATACTACTGGTTTAAACGCAATAAATGTAAATGTAAATTATTGCATTAACCATATACAAATACAGATGTAAGGCAAACATGTTGGGTATATTTGCATAATGTCCTATCAGGAAATATCACTGCCATGCACTAACCAACATTCATAAATCTCCTGGTACTCATATTTTCATATTTTATAATTACACTGCTCTGGAGAATGCTTTTATTTCCAATTTTGTCTTTTGTTAAGTGATGTTGATAAATTCTTTCAGGCTACAGAGCGCCTACTATTATGGACAATTCCCAGAATAGGTAATTTGTCACTAAACTAATGAGAACAACTACTATATATGCCACTTGTATGAACGCATTTTATTATGAATAACTCTTACATATATTTTCTATTATTTCTCAGCTCTTACACAGAGAACTGGATGATGGGGAACCCAATTTCAGTTTTTCCTGAACTTCTTTCATCGATTTCTCCACCTTTTCTCCCTCGTTCCTCTCTGAAACCCAACGCAACGGTGGCAGAGCAGGAATCAGTCTGGGTTTGTTGCACTATTAAGATACTGTACTAGTTAGCATACATACTAGTGATACACAAGCCTTAGCCTTATTCTTGTTCTTATCTTTCATGTTCTTTCTCTGTGATGGGAAAATCTACCAATAATTCAGAACATTTCTGAGAAGATTAAGAACTGCACCAACTTGGGCCATATGATCGAGCTTGTGAGGAATTCTTCGGTTAGTTCTGAGCTTCATCTCACAAAACAAATTATTATTTTGAAACACAGTTAAAAGATCATAGTTATTTAAACTGAAGCTCAATTGATTCTCTGTCGATGACTTTTTTAACATTCACATCCAATCAGGACGACAGGCTGTGTTTCATGCGGGCATTTGTAGCTCCTCTTTCCTGGATGGTCATCATGCAGAACGGAACAGACCTCAACAAAGACAATCTCATGAAGCTGTTATGGGCAGCCAAACCCTTCTTAGAAACAATGCCTCCATCTAACTTTGTGCTGCCACCGTTTTCACAGAGCTCTCATCTTGATGCAATGTAAGTTTATTGCTTTTGAGAAATTAAAGTTTGTACTTTCTTTGTAAAGTGATAAACAAGTGTTATCCGTTTAAACGTTTGATTGTCTTTTCTATCCTTTCAAGTGTGAAGATGTTTGGCGAGGTGTTTAACATTCTGTCTGAGGACCAGAGGAATGAGATCATTGAGTGGGTGAAGGAGAGAGTTGCAGAGATTGAATTCAAGTGCCTTCTAAAACCACCTGTCTCCAGCCTACTCCCTCCTAAATCACTGAGCGGCAAGCCGTCTGTCCGTGAGTTCTGAGCATCTTCTACAATCTGAATCAGTTTTGAATTCGATCATATTTGAAAGTGCTCAAACATGTGGTGATAATTCTCATATATGCATTTTGTATCTTAAAAGCATATGTTGTGAGAAAAATAAACAAATCAGCCAAAGTGGAGACAAAGCTGATTAAGTACTGCTAAAACCAGGTTTTAACAATGCAAATCATTGACTCATTTCTGTATAACTCAAAAGCACTCTGAGTTACTTTGGATAACAGCATCTGGCAAATATGTCAATTAAAGAGATGCTGATAAAGGAACTAAAAACCAAAAAAAAATACAGTACAACAAAATGAGTGAAAACCTCCCTGATTTTTATCAGTGAGTTTGATCAGTGAGTAGTAAATACATAATGAACGTCAATTATGTGTAATATTTTCCTATTATTACAACACAAACATTACTGTTCATTTTTTACATGCCAAGTTCTGTGCCTTTGTGTATATTCACATTTTTATGTGTGCAGTCACAAACCTTTTTATAGCTTTTCATGTGTTTTGTCTAACAGTCAGTGTTATGTACCAACAAAAGTGTATTATTGTGAAACATCATATGCTTATCAGTCCACTGGTTAATCCAGAGCCATGAAGAGATGAAAGAAGACAAAAACATAGAGAAGAGGTCATCCACTGGAGCAAGATCTTTCAAATTTAAGTTAAAAGATTGAGAATTTTAGCCTGTATATGTTGGTGAACAACGTGGTCTTTCTGGTGATGTTATTTGACCAAGTACTGTAACTGTGATGCTTGTTTAGAAAAAGGTTAAGCAAGAGTGATGTCATGAAAGTTATCATAATGTAACACTTTACTTTTCTTTTTCCATATCTTTACCATCTGTATATCTTTTTGTAGTGCCATTGCCTAAATGTTCTCCCAAAATGCCATGGCTTAAGTCGAAGATTTTGACAATGATGGGGCCTTTCCTGTCCCGACTGCCTTCGGAAGAAGTAAAGACCATCCCTAAAGAGGAGGTCAGTTGCTAAAAATCTATAAAATGCAAATCTATATTACTGTATCTCATATTTATGTGTAGCATTCCAAGGCCTTTGTGTCTCAGAGCTGCCTCAACCACCCAACGCTACAAGTTCAGTAACTATGTAATCTATTTTTTTCTCAGCTTTGTGCTTTTTTTAGAAGTCCAGATTTCTCTCCATCCTTTCGTAACATTGGTGGATTACAGCCTTCTCTGGGACGGGCACTTTTTAAACGATTGAAAGAAGAGTGTTCGACTGCTGACAATTTTACCCAACAGGTGGAGAGGTATGTGTGCGTTTGTGATCGAGTATCTCTAGGCTATTATCTTTCTCACTGTACACATAAGAAAATATTATTATGTCAAGATGTATTCAGTGCTGTAATATTTACTGTTTTACAGGTTGGGCTCTCTGGCTTGTTATTTTGATGGTCTCCAGTCTTTGAATGTGACTCTTATTAAAAAACTGCTGCCTCAGCTTGACGCTTGTGACAACTCTGAAATAGCCAAGGTCAGTACTGCCTCTTTACTGTATCATTATTCAGCCCACACTTACAGAAATGAACCATATGGTAATAATAACCTTACGGTTTACATATATTAACCATAGTTTTTGGTTTTATTTATAGGAAAAAGCATAGTATCTACACATTTTCTTTGGTCTTAGCACAATAAACATAATTAAATGGTTATGCAAATGGAAATCATCTGACCACTGACCCCAGTTGAATTGAGTGTTCTGTTCCCTCATGTGTTGTGTCTCAGGTAAAGAGACTATTAGTACAGAAGATTCTGGAGAATGACGCTCGTCCCTCTCGTGAGGTCTTACAGTCTCTGGGCTCTGCTGCGTCTCTTCTTACTCTGTCTAAGCTGTCCCGATTTACCCCTGAGGACCTCAACAACACCCTCGCCAGTCTGAGTCAGGCCAAATGGAAACCAGCTCAAGCTAAAGCTCTGGCTAAGAAGCTGCTGAATGAGGCCAAGGTTTGACCTTTAGCACTCACAAAATCAGGTTTTGTGTTTATGCTTATATTTCCCTTATGCTTTTTAATGTTTTTTGTAGAATATAAGCAGTGAAAAGCTGTTGTCTCTGGGTTCGGTCGTAAGAGGGGTGAGTAGTGGTCTCCTCAGGAAAATAAAGACAGAAGGTCTGCTGGGAAACGAAGCCCTGAAAAACATCAGCGAGAAGTTGTCGTCCCTACAGAAGAAAGCTTTACTGGAAGCGGTAAGAATGAGCTCCACAAGTTCAAACAAGGAGATTCTGAATCTCTTAATATTTGCAAATACTTGACCTCATATTGAGAAGAATAAAAAGATGATTTTACATTGTATTAGAAGTTGTGCAAAATGTATCTTAAAGAAATAATAACTTATAACATCTAAAACAAGCATGTTTTCCTATATATAAGACCTATTGAATGTTTTTGGGTTCTATAAAATCTATAATCTATGTTAGTAGTCTTTACTTTTACATTATTTGTAATGGTTACAATATAAATATCTGTTGAGTCTCAGATCAAGATTAACTTGATGATTATGTTGTCTGTCTTTGTCAGTTCCATCATGATATGAATGCATCTGAATTGGTGAAAGATGTTCCAGATTCTCTCCTCCGTTCTTTGTCTCTCTCCACATTGGAGAAGGCCAACCTGACCTCTGTAGACCAGCTGGAGGGTCACGGCTGGACTCGTGCTCAGGTGCACAGACAAAACACACATCCTAGCATAACAATTGATTACCATCCATTAATCATTTGAAACTAATTAGCATTTTTTTTGTAGTCTGCATTTCTTGTAAAGAAGATTTTGGGTAACAAGATTAACCTTAACGCATTACGGTGAGACTTTTTGTTATAATCAATATGCTGTGACCACAAATAATTGAAATTTAAGATAGTGTGCATAAAAATGTTGTTTGCTTGTTGATGAGACAGTTTCACTGTGTTGGGAACAGGAAGCTGGGTCAGGCTGTACAGGGCGTTACCTGTGAAATGATTGATCGAGTCAATCGAAGCAATGCATTGGAAATGGTACAGACGCTTTCTGAATCTTCTGATTGGCTCTCCAGGGTACAGGTAAACAATCCCACATTAATTCATCATTACACAGACACACATTTGTTCACAGCTCTGTCACTTTTTCCATTATCAAATCTTTTTCATACTGTATACATTCCAAAATATACATATATTGTGTTTGCTTGCGATTCCCAGATACATTGTGCTGCTCAAAAACTCTTTGCAAGTCTGGAGGAACAAAGACCTGGATATTTCAACGATATTACAGTTTCTGAGCTCCAGGCCATTCCAGCCATATTGCTCATCCATCTACCGTAAGAGTAGAAAAGTGCTGATAGATATTGGTGGAAATGTACAGATTTAGGCTTTATTATTGCAACCATGCATTTTACATAATAAAGTTCAAAGTTTAAATTTGTCCTGTTATGGCACATTCAGAGCGGAGAAGATTCAAAACCTGTCTGATTCTGTGTGTTCTGTATTCCTGGAAAAAATGAACCAAGTGAACCTGTCGTCTCTGCCAAATAATGCCCCATCACGTCTCTCTCTTACCCGAAAAGCCATCAGATGTCTGGTAATGTGTTCACACAATCCCACACTCCTCTTTCATGCTTCCCACACATTTAAAAGTAAAACACAAGTTTTCTGTGTAACACAATTGTAAACATTGATGCAAATTCTGCAAATTCCAAGATGCTTACATGCAAACACACAGAGAGCAACTAATCGTGCTAAGAAAACCAAGTCAAACCAGTTTTTAGGTAATTCTAGCTACTTTTTAGGTCAAGATGCTTTACTTGCTTCACTGGCTTTCAAAACAAAATGTTTTACAAACACTGTCCTGCTCTTTTTTCTATATAGTTGCAAGGGGCGAATGTGTCTGATCTTTCAGCCGCAGGGGTTCTGAGTCTGGGCCCTCTGGTGTGCGAGTTAGACCCTGTTTGGATTTCCTCTCTGAACGCTGAGGCTTTAAACGCCACACTGCAGGCTCTGGCATCCTGTCAACATATCCCACAACAGCACCGAGAGCATCTGTTCAGACTGATTACAGACACATACGGGTAACACGATGTAAAAACGCGCAAACATCAAACATGTTATTAATAATATCAATAAATGATAGAATATTTGTCTTCATCAAGGAACCCTTCTATCTGGTCAGAGGATGACATTAGAACACTTGGACCTCTTCTGTTACTGAATGACACGGCTGTTGAAAGACTGCCTTTAAAAGTAAGAATCAGCAATACTGTTGACCAATCAAAGATTTTACTTTTTTTCTAAAATCCTACCTTATACTATTTCAATCAGCTATTATTAGTTTTGTCCTGTTTTGTTTACCATCGTTTCCCAACCTTCTAACTTATTCTTCTGTCATGCAGAGCTGGTTAAGATCAAGTCTATCAGATCTGATGGACAGTTTGCCCGTCCAGCCCATGGCTTCCCCGAAGGAATTCCGCTTTTGGTTTGATCTCTCGGCACTTCGCCGTAAACTTTTCGACCTCAAAACTGCCAGCTCGCTACAAAGCCGCAGGAGGAGAGAAGGTCAATCGCTATTTCTGTTCAATATAATTTATTGTGAAATCAATAAATCCAATGAATGAGCCGTTGGAATGATCTCCGTCTTGGTTTTCTCCTTCCTACTATTTGACAGTTTCCGTGTCTCTCACAGTTGTGCCAACTTTATCCGAGCCAACACTTGCAGTCATTGAGGACTTAGGACCAGGGAATGTATATTGGACTCCTGCCCAGTTGTACAGAATGACTTTGGAGACCTTCAGAGATGCTCTGCCGATACTAGGAGAGATAATAAACTTCAATGCAGAACAGCTGTCTGTATTCAAAACTAAAACTCTGGAGGTACTGTACACACACACACACACGCACGCACTTACTGCTAAAGAACAAAATCTAACAAACTTTTTTTCTAACAAAATAAAAAAATGTCTTTCAAAAATACTTAATGGTAAAAACTTGTATGTGACAGGAGTGGGGTAGTATGTCCATGTTGAATGACTCTCATTTAGCTGAGCTGGCCTGCATCACCCAAAGCTTCAGATTTGAAGAGATGTGCAACATCAGCATCTCATCCCTGGACACTCTGGATATACTGAACAACTGCAACTTTACTCAAACACAGGTGATAGTGACTCACACACTTTCAGACATCACATCCTGTGGTATTAAGATACATAAAACGGCAAAATTAATCAATTTTTTCCCACACATTTCCTGTAGAAAAAAATCAAATTCACAATATGGCAATATGGCTAATCCTTTCTTACAAGACCATTGCAACACCCTATAACCTTATTATTATACACACACAAATTTAAAATGGTGTCTGCAAAGGACCCAAATTAAATATTGGAAAATCTGAAACTGTTGCAGAGGGCAGCAGTCTGGCAAGCCTTTCAAAAAGGGACTGGAATAAATGTGACGGAACTACAAGAACTGGAAATGGAGGGACTGGGACAGTTTATATGTGGCTTACAACCTGCCCAGATTGATCAGCTCAATTCCACCAGGTTCAGGTAAGACACTGTAACTATACTCAATTAATTCTTGCTGCTCTTATGTTTGTGTCCACCACAGCACAACAAAACCAATAATAAACTTACTTTGTCATTGTCATACGTGTGACCCAGGGACGCAGTGGAGGTTTTGGGTCGTGCTCCTTGTCCTCTGAACATTATAGAGCGTCTAAAGGAAAAGGCAGTGGCTGCATTCGGAAAGCCAGAAACCTGGAGTGAAGCTCAAGCTGGCATAATGGGAAACATCATTGGTTAGTCCCGTACAGACATCTGATATATAAAATATATTTGTAATATCAGTATTTGTGAAAGATGTATGCTCTAACGTACAATATATGTGCAAATATGAAGCGCAGAACGTGTTTTTCTTCAATACTTGTGATGTAGAATTTGTAGTTTATGATTTAAAAAGGTGACAATTGCATTATGTTGTGATGTTATCATTTCTCTCTCTAGCTGGTCTAACGCTGTGGAAATTGGACGTTTAAATAACACAGTCCTGCCCTTTATTCAGTCATCTACCATTCCTCTCATATCCCCTGATCGCTTGGCTGTGAGTTTTTCACACTTTCTTCCTGTATATTTTTGTATTTGGTTTTCAAATCAAACTACTCATGTTTGATCCTAATGTCTGATTCTGATGTCTAAAAAAATCAATCTTATAATTTGTGTTCAGGCACTGTCAGTCATCCAGTTGAAGGCTTTAGGTCCTGATAACGCTGCTATGGTAACAGAAGCACAGAGGGCAGGACTGAGGTCAGATCAAAGAGCAGCACTGGATGAGGCCATTGGAGTGATGACCACACGTGCCGACATCACCAGTACAACTGCCACAACCCCACTGCCACTAAAAGGAGGTGGGTCACGCATGGGTCAGACATAATACGATTGGCACTAGAAAAAACACTCTTCTAAGATGATTTAAGATGATCTTTAGTATTATAAACATAGTCTGAAACTAGCCACAAACATGTTTCTCTTTCTCGTTCAGGGGCAGCGGTAGACAGCATGGCAGCATATGTGGTCCTGATGCAGGTCATCATGCTGGTGTTGTTTGGATCTATTGGCTAAACAGTGCATTTTGAATGCCATAGGATGACATGTGTCTATCTGATGACAATGACTGATGGCAGATCACACCTTGATTTCGTGTATGATTATTTAGTAAACTTCTAGATTAGTATGTAGTCATTTCAAGTTGTAATTGCAATATTTTAAAATACTTTACACTTAGTCACAGATTTCTTATTTATACTCAATAATTTGCCAAAGATGGTACAGTGAGACGGGTCTAACCTAAATCTATAAACCGTATGGGGTTTTTTCAGAAAGAAAGAATCTATATTTTATTATATTACTATGTATATCTTTTCAAAGCAGAGTGATTATTACACTAATAAAGATATTTAACAATATGCATACTTTATTAAAATCTAAGGTGATTTTTTTATGTAGGATGAACATATCGGTACTGTTAATCTTTAGCAAGTCTTGGTTATAAGTTTATATTATGGTTGTGTTCTAATTCAAAAGATTTATACACAAACAGGAGGATAATAAAGGACTGTCTCTAAAGTAAATGTGTGAGATTTGAATAGTCAAACCAGAAGTAAACGAAGTAAACAAAACTCAGTTGTTAACATCTGATGGTCATTTCAGGTGAACAAGCCTGATATTTGTTCTCACCTACTGTCATTGATTAAAGGCATTTATCATTAAATACAGTAGCTTCAGGTAAAACAAAAATTATCTAATACAATTGGAAATCCCAAGTCTTGCAAAATGCATTTATAGAATTTTAAGTTAAGATGGGTTAAACTACACTTAAAATGTAATTTAATTACATTAAAACATGTAGTAATCAAGTGATAGATTATACTAGACTATATGAAGTGAGTAAATACTGATACTAATAAGAAACAGACTAATAGTTCAGGCGCTACAGTTTTTATTATCTCACAATCAATTTGCGACAGCAAAAAATGAGGCAAGAATAAAACAAAATTATATTAATCATCTTTAAAATAAGAAAACAAGATGTAAAAGGCACCAGTAAAACAAAACAACCATAATAGTGTAACTTTTTCAGTTTTCTCTGTTTTCATGCAATTACTCCATTAAACACACACACACACACAGAGTACAAATTCCATTTAAATGAGAAAACATGTAACTTTCTGCAGGCCTGTGATGAGATTAATTAACTAAACAAAGGCACTTATTTTATTCTTATTCTAAAGCTCACCTGTACTATTTAGCAAATTTCCAGATTTAATGCCTCTCTGAAAACAGATAAAAAAAGCAATTACAAATGTCAAACATACAAAAATATTTCAAAAATCCCCTGATTCATGAGCATAAGCTGTTAGTCACTACAGTGTTGTATTTATAACAAGCTGCATTTTGTAATTCAAGAAAATAGACTGTACAGTTTTTGTTTGCACTATGTGAATCAGTAGGCACATGAATGTAGTCGGGCTGGTAAACACATTTATGACCATCTAAATACATTTAATTCCAATTCTAAACAATCTTCAGTGTCTATAATTTGGACCTTCCATCAACTCACTGTTCTACTTTGACTTCACCAATCAGGTAAAAGGTTACAGAAGTAAAACCCTCTTGCAAATAAGTTTTGCAGTGTGAATGTGGAGCATTAACGGCCTGTAATAATTTTTTTAAATTCTAGTCTACAGTCTCTGTATCACTAACCTTGTTCATAGTATTTCTCAGGTGAATCTCACAAATCATGCCCAGGCCACAATTGTCTACAAATTAATAGAAACAAAAAATTATATATATATTAGATTTTGCATAAAAAGTCATTTTTAACATTGTAAAATTAATCCAATTCCAATTAAAATTGGTTCATTCCCACCCCCCCCCCACTTTTATAATATTAAATTTATATTATATTTTAACATTACTTTTTTCTTGAGATTCACCCTCTTGCTGGTTCACTCTCTCAGATTTTTTCCCTCTCTTCATATTAATTTCTATGCTGGTTTGTCTGTTTTACATGTGGTGATAAAAGCCATGCCGTGTGTCCTGAAGTGTGTATTAAGATCGGCAGGTTTATCAAAGTGACGTCCACACACCTTACAGGTCTGCTTACCTTCCCCATCCTCCACCTGTGACCCTCCTGTACTCGATGGTGACCCCGGGGACCCAGCTACAACAGCAGGGTCAAAGGACATATTCCCAGGAGTGGATGCAGTACCAGGAGACACCGCAGCATGCTCAGAGGGGACATCACGGACGCGATGACTAATAAAGAGATGCCTGCTGAGGGAGGGGGCGGATGCGAAACACGCCCCGCACTGCTGACACTGAAAGGCACTGCCTCCGTCGTTACGGTGACAAACGATATGCTGTAGAAACTCCGCCCTCTCTTCTGTGACAAACCCACATGGCATGCAGCGAAATCCCACGACCTCCTGCTCCTCAGCTGTAGGTTCTCTGCCCTCAGTCATTCTACTGTCCGAAGGCCTGCCCAAAGTGCTAGGACCACCATCCTGCTCAGAAGAGCTGTCAGCTGGATCAGTCACATGAGGTACTGCCTGAAAGAGAGTATAAGTCATTCACAGAAAAATGTTTGTAAGAAATAGTTTATGTATTAATGTAAATTGTTTTTGAACGTACTCACCTGACTCTGGGTGGCAGCTCCTCTCTCTCCACTGTGCTGAGCTTGAATATGTTTCTCTAGAATCAACTTACTACTGAAACTCCTCTTTTCACCTGTACACAGTCTTCACAATATGCCACACACACATATTTAAGTGTTTTTAAGTGTCCAGATACTTCTGTTTCCCACTATGCATGCATTATGTTATACTCACTGGCAATAAAAAGCTCTTTTAATGCCCTTGTGTTTGACTCGAATGTGGCGTCTTAAACTGGAGGACGAAGAGAAGGAGCGCTCACAAAGAGTGCACGGAAACTTCTTTAGTTCCTTCAATCAGATACCAGTTCAACACATCAGTGTGATTATTCTACTGTACATCATTAATAACAAACACAAACATTACACGTGGGGATGCACTGACCTTGCCGTGCTGCTCGAACATATGCGTGATGTAGTTTTCTTTCTCAGTGTAGCGTGTCTGACACTTTGAGCAGCTCCAGCTCTGCACATCTGGAGCCGTGGAGATCTTTTCTTCTCTCTGCATTCTTTCTCTGTCTTCTTCTTCATCTCTCCCCCACTCCTCCCCATCAGAGCTCTCCATCTTCCCTAAGCTAGAAGCCCTGTGAGAGACCTGGAGAAACATTATGGTAAGATCAGACATTCATTGTGGTCGTCTATGAATTAAACCAATATAGTATTAGTAACTAATGTCTAACCTTGACATGCTCAAGAAGTGAACCTCTTTGTGTAAAGAGCTTGTTACAGTCGGGACACTTAAAAACAGACATCTTCTGCTTGGCTAGATGGGTGTCAAAGTGGACAGTAAGCAATGCTTTCTGGGTAAAAACGGTCCGACACATTACGCATTTGTAGATCTCCCTGTCAAAAACACTGTTAATAGTACCTCAGAAAACTATGCGAACATTTAAAGACAAGAATCTGAGTGTTTAAACCCACTTGGATTGCCTCGCAGTCTCAGGGAGTTCAGGATGCTGACTCGTGCAGTGAGCTTCAGCACCAGAAGCAGCTTTGAAAGCCATGGGGCACGAGGGGCATTTATGGAAGACCTCACAGTGAGCCGTCTGCATGTGATTCTTTACAGCGTTTAGACTGTTTACTCCTCCAAACACCAAATGACAGCAGGGACATCTGCAATAAGTAGAAAAATCTTCACTTAACCAATATGGCAAATGCTTTTGTGTTTCCTAGGATTCAAACCTCCAATCTTGGAGTTGCCAGTTCCACAGTTGTTACCCACAGTTCTCAGTTGAACTATGGGATATGTGCAGTTACCTGTATCCCAGGCGACGTGAGTAGTGCATGCAGGATTGGTTCAGGTGTGTGTTGAGGTTGTGAAGCTGACAGACGACACCGCATTCAGGACAGACCAGCGGAGACAGCTGCTGATGTAACCGACGGTGAGCCGCAGCACTGCACGAGTTCCACAGAGGCATCGGAGGAGAACACTGCATACAACACTGCACAAAGAGATTAATATATTTAATTCTGAGGACTTGATTAAAATTGTATTCCTTTACCAGGACCTCACAATGTAACAATTTCATTTTCAAAAGCAATTTAGTTTAAATCATAAACACTAGATTACACATTATAAACATGCGTTTTTTTCTCTCCCGCACACACACTCACTGTGTCAGTGCCACCAGGCTCCATCTCTTGGAAGTGTGCTGCTATTTCTGCCTTTCCTTTGAAGGGACTCCAACATTCTGGACAGCTGAGAACATTTAACCTACCAGTTAACATCTGAATCTCTTAACCACTCACAGTTTATACTTATTTTATTAAGCAGATCCAATTTAATTCCTTAACACCCACTGTATATTAGCAGGTTACAGCATTCGCATTGCATTGCAAGAGCATTTTATTTCTATTCAATCTGTAAGTCTGACTAAATCTACATGATTTCACAATCAATTTATATTGTAATTATTCTAAATGACCAACTCCTAAAGAACAGTATATAATTTACATCATCTGTTAAAAGGAATACTTAATAAAGTATCCCTGAAATCACTTTATTCTTGTGATAGAGCTGAGAGTTTTGAAATACTACACCTCACTTTACATTCACTCAAATGCTAAACCGTTTTTTCTCATGATCCAACAGTGTGCTTTTACCAGTTATCAGAGGATTTTGAAAGTGGAACAGCACTTTCTTTAACGGCAGACAGGAGAGAAGATCCTGAAGCAGATGGACAAAGCAAACCTGTAACAGAGGAAGAAGACTGTACTGTAAGAGCTCATACTCACACCAGGTCTGTCCTATTGAAGTTATACCTCTTTACCACTTTGTAAGAGAATAGACATGAACTAAATCATTGTAAATTATTGTGGTAAATTTTCCACAGTTCTAAAAATCTAATGATCTTGTATTACAGTTTTACATCCCCCTAAAGGATCCTTCAACAATGAAAAGTACCTAGAGACAGTTCTATGAAACAGTGTACAGACAGTATATAATCCCCAGCTGAATTCTTGCAAATCAGTGGTTAAGTGCTTTGTTTTGCAGAACACTGATTCCCTGCAGATTGAGACTGTGACCGGTTGAGTATAGTGTTCCTCCCCATGTGCACACCTGCTACTGTTCTTATCTGAGCTCATGACTAAGATTACTGTGTTTGGTGTTACTTTTATAAATCTTTTTATAACACAAAACAGAAGTTAAAGCTTCAATCCGGAACGTTTGCCTCTATCATCATCTATGTTTGAAACATAACATTGCTGGTTACTTTAAGTGGGTTAAAATTAAATCTCATCAATCTGACATTTGCCATAAAATCGGGCCCAATAGCTTAAATTTTATTATTATAAAATTTAATTATTATAAGTTTATATCTGTGTATTTTCGGACATGGTTTTATCATCCTGTAACTGCTACATTTTATTAACAAATATATTATGTAAATAATATTTGGATAACAAAGTTTCAGTTTTGACCCTTGAAATGAATTGTTGTTAATGTAACAGATAAACAAACATACACTTCACATGACAATGAAAACATGGAGGACGAATACTGCACCCACACATACAGAACTATATAGTACATACTGATTTCATGATTTCAGAGGGACTGATACACACAGACAACCCAAACACATGCAGTTCCTTACCTATAGGCACAGTATCCTGTTGGCCAATCATCTGCTCCACGCTGACAGGACTCATGACGAGGTGAGAACACTGCATAACCAGCCCCTTGTCCTTGTGTTCTCGTGCATGGAGCAGCAGACTGCATTTATTGAAGAAAGCAAGTCGTTTTGAGCAGTGGTTACACGTCACTTCAATCCTCATAGAGCGCCGGTCGTAGTGTCTCGCCAGGCTGCGCTCCAGGGCAAAAGCATCCCCGCACTCCAGGCAGCGGTATCCGGTGGTGGGCAATTGAAGACCCCATTCTGGAGGAGGAGGGGTGGAAAGATCAGGCTGGTAACTTGGCAATGGATTCTTGCTGTTTAGGATTTTGTTGAAGGCCTCGACGAGGCTAGACTGTGTGCGTGAGATCACAGCCCCCGGACTGTTGACTATGGAGGCTGGTTTAGCTGTGCCGGAGTTCCCATTTGTTATTTTCTGTCCCAATGTGCGAATGTTTATTCCTGTCATGGATGAAGATGAGACGGAGGGGAGGGTTGATGTTCTGGTGATGTTGACTGCAGTGGCGGACAGTGTGGCAGCCTTTTTATTCTGTGCCCTGCTGGCTGCAAATAACATAGCTGTGCTGGCATCCTGGAGGGTCGACACAGGCAACATCGACACAGCACTGGATTTCCGAATCCTCTGACCTGGTTTAGAGATCCCTGTTGCAACTTTGGAGCCACTGGGACCCTTGGAGGCCACTTTAGATACAGTACGTGTGATGTTACCAGTTGGGGTTTTCACAGTTTTGATTCTGACCTTGAGAGGCTTGGAAGATGTTGTCCTAGAGCCAGTGACACCTTCAGAGGGAGAACCAATGATGCTAATCTCAGTGGACTTCACATCTGCTTTTTCATCTTCATTATTCTCTTGCATACTTCTCTTCTCTTGATCCTGCAAACTTACACTCATGTCAATAACTTGATCTTCAGTTTCTCCTCTCTTCTGTCCGGGCTCAATTATTCCCTGCTGATTTGTTGATGCATGAACCTGAGGTTTGTCTGAAACAGAGCTCACCTGAGGGCAAGAGGGGATTTCTGGCTCAGGGCTCTCAGGAGAATCTCTTTCCTCGATTATGTGCTCAAAGTTTTTTTCTTCAGCAGGGTGTTCACTTCTTGAGGTCACAGAGGTTTCGCTGCTTTGTAGTGATGCTGAGTGGTGGACAAGGGGAGCTGATTCCTCAGTTTGAGTGTTACTTATCGGTAAGGCTGGGGAAGAAGGCGAGCGGGGTTGAAACACACTTAGAGGCGACTGGTGTCTGCGTGGCACCTTGGGAGCTGAGCACAGCTGAGAATCAGGGCTCTCATGTATGATGAGCGGAGGGCTTCCGAGGTCTGGCTCAGATTCTTCTTCCTCAGATAAGCGTCGTCGGACTCCAGCCCTTAAAGTGCAATTTAAAGGTTGTGCTGAGGCAACAATTGAACTCTGTGCTTCTTCACCATCAAGTTTGGGGTGAGCATTTGGACCAATCACATGTGAAGATGAGGTGGGGAGAACAGATGAGGATAAAGACGGAAGTGAGGAGAGCAAGTTATCAGAGGACTCACTGGTAACAGACCAAAGCTGCCTACTGGGCTGCATCTGGACTAAAGAGGGTGCGGGAAAAGCTTCTGTACCATCACCTGAGACAGCATTGAGTCCATTATAGATTAATGGATTTAAAGGCACTTGGTGGGGAGATCCATCAACAGCACCATCAGTCCCTGCAAAGTCATCACCTACACTCCCTTCCATTTTGTCATCATCGTCGTCATCATCCGTTTCTACACTTCGATCAGGCCGTACACTGTTTTTGACTATCACACTGACCACGGAGGGATCATTATGAGGAGTTAAATGAACATTCTCAGGGCTTTCTAGGGGTGCAATTGGTCTTAGGCTTGGACTGCCACTTCTCTCTTTTCCACTGGATTCGTTATGATTACCATCAGTATCAGACTGAATTGCTTCTTTGGCATCAATGTCTGGAATGTCAAAAGCCGCCAGTAGGTCATCAAAATCTGGTGTCTTCATGTCCCCCATTCCCATGTGGATGACAAATACCTGTAACATGACATCCTATTAGAACAGAAGACCTTGTTTGCCATAATACAGATAAATGTTTTATATATCTTTAAAATCATCTAGAGAACAATAAATAATAAGAAAAATGTTTTCATTTAATTCTCTTTCCATGCATATTCATTTCATGTTATTAATGTACACGTGGCCTCTAATAGGCAGCAATAAAAGTCATTGGTTAGTTACAGGAAGTCTAAAGTTATTTCCTTCAACATTACAGTAAATCTTAGAAATATCACATTTCATATTAATCTAGGAGCTTCTTTCTTTTGTTATTTAACCTGCTATGGGAGAAGTATCAGTTCGTTAACGCGATCATAATTTCATATTTCAACAAAAACCTTTAAGCTAACTAATCTGTAGGTGTCTTCTGCATCTTTATTATTATTAATAATAATAATATTATTGACATAATAATGCAGTTCACCAAACACAAAACATGTATGTCACCATTATGAAACATTAGTAATCTGTCACATACACTTTTGCTAAAGGATCTAGCCAAGCAGCTAACCCGCCAATATACTGTACAACGTCTAACGCTGATAATACAACAAATAAAACGTTCATAAGATTATAACAATAGTCTACACATGTATAGTACAGTTAGGTATATAAATGTTGTTATTATTGATCTCTGTGCTCAAGACTAAAACTTTTTTTACCTGGCTAAATATTCGCTTACACTCCTAGTGCGACCCAGTGCGGCGCACAACATTTGCGTCACCTCTAAAGAAAAGCAAGTCTTTTTAGTTCGCAAATATGCAATAATGTCGTTACTGTGAGAACTTTAATAAACAAAATACGGTCGTTAATTTCTTATGCGCTGCGTTTGCTTGTACCAAGCAGCTTTGCCAACGTCAGATGTCGTGAAAGTATGACGCAACTGATTTTTTTAACCCTATACCTGTTGCGTACTGTATGACAGCGCAGCAGAGGAAAGGCTATTATTTTTATAACCACACAGTTTTCTCAGTTTAGTTTGACCATCTATTTACTTATGAAAATGTTTTTCATAATTTTTATGAATATAATAATAAAATAATAAAGATATTATTTTATGCACACTTAGGAAAATTAAAACTAATCTTTGCCAACAGCAGCTTTTATGTTCATATTAATATGTTAGAAATATATATTATTTTATTTTTATTATTATATATAAAACAAGCTTTTAAATAAAAATGTGTTTTCATGTATCTTGAAAAACTGTTCAAATAGTTTAAATCTAAGCATAGAATTCACCATAAATGTAACTATTCTGTTTTTTATTTTAAACAAATGCTATGGGTTTTTGTGGTTGTGACCTTTTTTTGTTTTTTAGCTATCTGATCATTTCAGGATCATATTAATTTGTGCTGTGCCCTCTAGTGCCCGCAAGAGTCATATGTTGGATGTCGGGGTTTTTTCTCGCACGCAATTGCTCGCTTCAGCTGTCAATCACACGACTCTCAAGAGCTGATTGGCCCGCTTGTTGGCCCGTCAGCCAAAACATTCATTGAGTTTTCTGCTGCTGTGCAATGTGTTGTGAGGACTGGTGGTGGGTTGATGTCAAAATAAACAAAAAGAACAATTTAGCTCAGATGTCTCTGAAATAGGCAATAGTAATAAATGCACTACCATCGATCTACTTTTAATTCAGAGTTCGGTGGAAAAAAGAAATTAACGGAAAAGCTGACTCGAACACGAGCTGTAAAAAAGAAAGGTAAGCTAATTTAGCTAGCATCTGCACAGGACTTCCTACCGCTACAAATCTGCATAGTCCATAGTATACTACAGATCTTTAAATTATACGCGTACACGTTTGTGATTTAAAATTTAGAGGATTTGTTCACCGGAAATGCATGCACAACGAGATCTGTTTCACCTTTTCCTCTGTGCAGCGCGCCGTTTAGATATGCTGAACCAAGTGCTGTTACACATACAGACCGTTTTCATACAGTAAACACCACTCAGATCCCTATCGAGAAATCAGTGAATACGTCCACTATACAATAAGACCTTGATATCTACACTTTCAGACAGGTAAAATGTCCAAAACCGAATTAATAAAACGTGCTAAATCGTAACATTGCTTACGAGTTGTGTATTTGCAAAAGATGGCTTTTTATAAATCAGATCTGATACCGATTGAACTATAGTACGTTTTTGTTATCCCTATGTGTACAAACTTGTCATCTTGGCCTTGCTCATGTCATGTTCTTTCAGATGAGCTACAGGCCACAACTTTAAAAGTGTTGACTTTCTCTACTTTCCTTCCAGGTTATGGAGGAGGATGGCAGCTTGAGCACAGGGATGGAGATGGAGTTGGATCCAGAGCTGGAGGAGGAGTTTGGTGTGTCTCTGGATGAGTTGCGTAAATGGATCGAGGAGCAAGTGGACAGCAGTGAAGCTGTAGTTCAGAGGAAAGCTCAGCTGGAACAGCTACAGGAATGGGTTGAGCAGCGGGAAAAGGAAGTGGCTGATATTGACACGCTGTGCACCAATGCATCAGAGTAAGTTTTATGTGAGATAGAGTTTGTCGTGAAATTAGATCAGTAGTGCTTTATTTGTTGATGTGGCGAAAGTGGAAAGATTAGGTGCTGTGTGGACATTGGTAATGCGAACTATTTACATTTCATTGGACTAGATAATAAAACAAAGCAAGAGGAATTTGTGAGAGTAAATGATGTTCGGTTTTTTCCCCATTACTAACTTCATATTAACATTTTGTGGTGTATTTCATCACAAGAAACATAAACAATACAGCTGTGAGTTTCCTCAGAGTACAAACAGCATGTGCATAAATCTGTGTGTGTGTGTTTAAGGTCTGTTGTTCAGTGTGAGACTCTGGTAAAGGAGGTGTACAGTAAAATGGGTCTGGTGTATCGCGAGAGCAGCTCGGAAGATGAGGGAGAAGGCAAAGTAAACACTTCTGAAGTCATTGAGATTGATGATGATGATGATGATGATGTCATTGCTGTAGCATGTGGTAAGAACAATATTATGTGTCTGTATGTTGTTTGTCTGTATGTATACATGTATGTAACTCACAAAAGTGATCATGCACATTTGTATTGTGTAAATGTAAATTTGTACAGTAATGTTGTATCTTCCACATAGTGGTTCCTCCCAAGACGGTGGTGACACCAGCCAAGGACACAGTGGTAAGAGAGAGATCTCTTTGCCATTGTGCTACTATAATGTTATTTATCAGGTGTTCTGTTTAATTTTGTTGTGTTTGTCTGGACTTCACATGCAGCTGAAGGAAGCATCAGCCGCCATTCAAAGAACATCTAAGCAAGTGCAAAACCTGGTACAGACTGTCAACAAAACAGCCCCTCCCCTGTTGGGTTTCAACACGCCCACCAAGGCAGTGGCCCCTCCCTCACAGATACATGATGTTCCAGCAGTGTTTATGTCATCAGGCCCAAGAAACACAGCCACACAACCAAACCCTAATTTAAAACAGGACACTCTGAAGATAGACATGACCCTGTTGGGAAAAAAACGAACTAAGACATGGCACCGTGGAACACTTGTTGCCATCAAACAAGTGGGTAAGATTCTCTTGAATTTTCCTTCATTGGTTTCTGGTATTAGTGAGAGAGGGCATTATGCTTACATAAGAGCAAATCACAAAAAGACAGTGCTGTTTTCATGGGTTCTTTAATTTTATGCTCTGCTTTTAATGTCGCAGGGAACAATTTTAAGTACAAGGTGAAGTTTGAGAATAAAGGAAAGAGTCTTCTCTCTGGGAACCATGTGGCTTTTGACTACCACCCAACACTGGAGAGACTGTTTGTTGGTGCCCGTGTTGTAGCCAAGTACAAGGATGGCAACCAGGTCTGGCTTTATGCAGGTGTTGTTGCTGAGATGCCGAATAGCAAGAACCGTATGAGGTGAGAGCGATGGTGACATAATGAGAAAGATCTTTAGGTGGTTGTTGAAGGATTGAAATACTGACCAAATGTCATTGCAGGTTCCTGATCTTCTTTGATGATGGCTATGCCTCATATGTGGGCCTGCCTGAGCTCTACCCTATCTGCCGGCCATGTGAGAGGCATTTGAGTTTTCAGTTTCTTTAGTCACCTCTCTGAATATGTATGTTCACACACACACTTCTCTTTCTATATTTAGTGAAGAAGACCTGGGAGGATATTGAAGATGGATCATGCAGAGATTTCATTGAAGAGTATATCACATCATATCCTAACCGACCCATGGTGCTGCTGAAACCAGGACAAATTATAAAGACAGAATGGGAAGGAACGTGGTGGAAAAGCCGCGTGGAAGAAGTGGATGGAAGTCTTGTCAAAATGCTCTTCCTGGTCAGCTCAACGTTACTTTCTACTTTGTTTGATTTATTTATGTATTTAATTACCTGGTGTGCATATAGACGTATAGTTGTTCCAATTTAAATACATTACGTATATAAATTTGGGAACCATTTGTAATTATAATTAAATAAAACTTTGACCTAAATCACATTTTTAAACACATTTTAAAACATGCACACACAATCTGATCAAACTGATAACATCCAAATGGATCCTGTACTGTGTAATGATTGTTTGTGTTATACTTTTTGTCAGACAATACAGAAATGCAGGAATTTGACTTTTTTTTAATAGGTGTTTTTGGTGTTTACAGGATGATAAGCGCAGTGAGTGGATCTATCGCGGCTCTACACGACTGGAGCCCATGTTTAATCTGAAAATGAACACCGCTAACAGTCAAAAGATGGCGGGTCAACAGAGACAGCGTCCTAATATGGGTAACACATTGCCTTGTGTTTGTCCAGACATGTGTTCAGTTACATGCCTCCTGTTGACTTTGTGATTTTATGCGTAAACCGATCATATTGTGTTCAGGAGCATTGAGGACTAAGGGCCCTGTAGTGCAGTACACCAGTGACAATAGTAATGCTACCGCCAGTCGACCTGTAGCCCCACAGCTCCCTCCGCCTCAACCACAGGTGCAGCCTCCGGCACCAGTACAGCCTTCTCGCACAGAGTCAGTTCTCCTGCTCTATTACCCCATAATTCTGTTCTTACTTCTTATTATATTTATATGTTTAAGTGTTTTAGACTCTCTCTAAGTGTGTGTGTATGTGTATCTTTCTCTCTCTGTCTTTTTCAGGAGTCCTAGCCTGAAAAGTCAAATGGCTAAGAAGAGCACTGGTCAGGTTGTATTCCAGCCTCGTATGACCTCTGACCTCCAATCTAAAGCACTAATCAGCACTGTTGGCCAGACCAACACCTCCAGGTCAGTGTGACATCAAATGACTGGGTCACCTGTGTACTCGGTAAAGTGATTATGTGTGTCTTTAAAAGAGATTCATATTAAAGAAGTGTTTCACCCAAATCTGAAAATTCTCTTGTTTTACTCACCCTGATGCCATCCCTAGTTAAAATATGGTGGAACATTAATAACTTTGAACTTTTTGGTTCTTGTTACAGAATATGAACATAACTATTAACGTGAGAACCAATAGGATTCAAGGTTATTGACGTGCCGCCATATTTTAACTTAGGGTACTGATTGGTTTGTTTCTGTGGATGCACAACATATTAATCGCTAAATAAGCTCCTACAAACATATCATGAATGATAATATTAGTTGTTTCTTGTTCCCTCTCCCCTCTTGCCCCGCAGGCTGTATCTTCTACAGCCGGGCCCTGTGAGTACACTGACACCAATTACTACAATCAGTCCTTTGCAATCGACCATTACGACCTACACAAGTGAGCGTATTCCTCAAGAGCCGTCGTACCAAGCTCCCAACGACAGACCTTTCTACATTACACACATCTGCACTCCAGACTGTCTGAAGCGTATTCGGCCCATCCGGCACAGCCTGCACCGAGGACGCAACCCCCTTCTTACGCCATTGCTCTACGAGTTTCGCCGCATGACTGGCCGCAGACGCCTTAACCGCAAGGTGTGTGCGCGTCATAAAAATGAATGGTCAACCAAAGAATGATTTTTAATATCTAGTTATTCATTTTTATTTCTTTTCTCTCACTTAGATGTCTTTCCACGTCATCTACAAGTCCCCATGTGGCTTAAGTCTGAGGAATATGGCAGAGATCCAGCGTTACCTCTTTCAGACGCACTGTGACTTCATTTTTTTGGAGATGTTCTGTTTGGACCCCTACGTGCTGGTGGACCGCCGATTCCAACCCCAGAGGCCTTTCTACTTCATCCGGGACATCACGGGTGGCCGTGAGGACATTCCACTGTCCTGTGTGAATGAGATTGACAACACGCCTCCGCCCAATGTGGCCTATAGTAAAGAGAGGATTCCGGAAGATGGGGTCTTCATTAACACCAGTTCCGACTTCCTGGTGGGCTGTGACTGCACTGACGGCTGCCAAGACAAGTTAGTATCAAAAGCACATACTATATATGTGTAAATCAACACATTCATTATTCACCTTCATGTTGTTCAACACCTTGTTTTATTTCTGTCGAACAAAAAGATATTTAGAGAATTGTCTAAGTGGGTTTGTGTCTATACAAAGTCAATGGTTGCCAATGTTCTTCAAAATATCTTTTTCTGTGTTCTGTGGAAGTAAGAAGGTCATACAGGTTTGGAATGACTTGACTTATTTTATGTCTTCTAGATCTAAATGTTCATGTCATCAGCTGACTCTGCAGGCCACAGGTTGTACTCCAGGAGGACAGATCAACTCCAGCGCTGGATACCATAACAAGAGACTGGAAGAGTGTCTGCCTACAGGGTCTGTGACAAGCTCCTTTTCATATGTTCAAGAGCCAAACCAACCAACTTAGTTCATCTCCTTTTTAAAATGTCTTTTATGTTTCTCTTTCTTTTTAAGGATCTATGAATGTAATAAGCGGTGTCGCTGTAATCCTCAGATGTGCTCTAACCGCTTGGTTCAGCACGGTCTGCAGGTCCGACTGCAGCTTTTTAAGACCCAGAATAAGGGTTGGGGCATCCGTTGCCTTGACGACATTGCCAAGGGCTCCTTCGTTTGTATCTATGCAGGTAACAGGCTTGATAACATTTGCATTGTTCAAAAGAAAATACTAAGTTATGGACCAGGTAACAGCCCTGAGTTTTGCAGTGCTGAACAGTTTTTCTGTTCTTTTAGGTAAAATCCTGACAGATGACTTTGCCGATAAGGAAGGTCTGGAGATGGGTGATGAATATTTTGCTAATCTGGATCACATAGAGAGCGTCGAGAATTTTAAGGAAGGCTATGAGAGTGAAGCTCATTGCTCTGACAGCGATGGCAGCGGGGTGGACATGAGCAGGGTTAAACTTCCTGCTTCCTCCAAACTTGGCAAATCCAACCCTAAGGAGGAGCGTAACAGCAGCACTACCGGCAAAAGTGAGAGAGCTGTGTACACATCGTAATATTCTGCTTGTGCTTTTAGTTTTTTGTAGGAAAGGAAAGTTACAAATACCAGTAATATAATGTTAAACTTTTTTTTTTTACGCACTCACCAGGCCAAGACGATTCATCTGAAGACAGCTCTGATGACAAAGAGGACGACTCGAACGAGGACGAGAGTGACAGCTCGGACGACACCTTTGTGAAAGACACATATTACACCACCAGCTCTGTGTGGAGGAGCTACACCACCCGCAGACAGGCTAAAGGAATGAAGGAAGGTCAGGAGAAATAAATTTGTTAAAAAGAGGAGAACTCTAGAGAGGGCACTCTTGAGTACATTATAAACCAAATTTGATCTCTTTGCTGTAGAGAGCCAAGACAGTAAAGACGGATTAAATGCATCAGCTGGAGACGAGAGGAAACCACCTCCCGTACCAGAGGAGACTGGGAAAAGTAAAGTGGCATCTTGGCTCACCAGCCAATCCTCCACTTCTGACCTCAGAATGTAAAGATGGAGGGAGAGGTGAAGCCAGAGAAGAAGGTGAGCTGGTGGTGGGATTTTTGTTTAGGTTGTCTCTTTGTTATTCTTTTTGTTTCTTTCATGAATCTTGTCCACCTCTTGTCTTTCTCTCCTCCTGTTCCTCCTTCTTGATCTCTCTCTTGGTTTGTTTTAGGATGTGATGACCCTCTCTGACAGCGATGATGTACAAACCATCAGCTCAGGGTCAGATGACAACAAAGAGAGAGAGAAAAAGACTCAGGGTAAGAGAGAAACACACAGAAATTGCGTATTATCTGCAGTGTTATCTGCAGTGTGTGTCACTGTTGCTGCAACTGCACAGTTGCCAAACGTCGGTCATCTGTTTTAATGTTTAACATCTGCATGGTCAATTTAATTTATTGTGTATATCTTAACTTCAGCTGTGGTAAAGAGGCAAGTGGCAGTGAAGTCCACACGTGGCATTGCTTTGAAGTCCTCACACAGTCTGATGGTGAAGTCGGGTGGAGCGGGTGGAGGAGGTGGGTCTGGAGCACCTCAAGGACAGGGAATAGGTGGGGGCGACAGTGGCCCTAAAAACACCCGCCAGTTCTTCGACGGGGAGGAGTCTTGTTATATCATCGATGCCAAACTAGAGGGCAACCTTGGACGCTACCTTAATGTAAGTAAAGGGGTTGTTAACATTTACTTCTAATCATTTCACAGACGCTTTTGTCCAAAGCAGCTTATCTTACATTCAAGAGACACTTTTATTACTATGTGTGTTTTATGTAGTTTTATGTGTAGTATTGAACACATAAAAACACTCATAGAAAACTATGAATTAACCTGAAAATGTGGAATTTAGGAAAACATGAAAATAGTAAAAATTTTCATAGAAAAGCTTAGTTCTGCAATGTTTAATAATCCAAAATTGTTCTTTAGGAGTGCAGTCCATATTATTTTTTAAAATCCTTCTCTGAAAATCACAAATCTCTGGACAAGTTAAAAGAAATTTATTAGGAAGCCTATTGTAAAATTTAAACTGGATATCAGATCTACTGCTGTGTAAATACTGTATCCGCTGTCTTTATCCTACAGCATAGCTGCAGTCCCAATCTGTTTGTCCAAAATGTTTTTGTGGACACTCATGATCTGCGCTTCCCCTGGGTGGCCTTCTTCGCTAGCAAGTGAGCATGACACAACCATGTCATTTATTTAACTATATGATCACATTTAGCTTGTATTCAACTGTCCATGTCTCTAAATGCAATGGGAATATTTGTATTCTATTAGGGTATAATTGTGTGTTTGTGTTCGTCACAGTCATTGTGTTGATCTTTATGTGTCTCTGCAGGCGAATCCGAGCAGGGACGGAGTTGACGTGGGATTATAATTATGAAGTTGGCAGCGTAGAGGGTAAAGAGCTCCTGTGCTGTTGTGGATCAACAGAATGTAGAGGACGACTACTGTAACACACACATGCCCATAAAGGTTCCTCTTATTTTAAGTCCATGAACACTTACATAGAGAAACTCTCAGAAGCTGGTATGGACTGTTTAAGGTCTGTGATTCTGATAAGAAAATTGAGAAGGCACTAAATCAGAAGGGATTTGATCAGGAACTCTGAAATAGATATATATGTCCTGATTTACAAATATCTGCCTTGAAGCTGAATAAAGGCTGTGACAACATCTTTCATTCATACAATCCTTCCTGCTGTTTTTACATACCGTTGTATGTTTAGTGTCTGATGTTTTTTTTATGTTACTTTGTTTTGATAATGAGGATGGATGTGTTTAGTTGTTTTTTTTTTACTCCTGGTTTTATGATTATTCAGTGTACGCTACTGTTTAGATGTGCAGTTGTTGGTCCGGTTTACAAAAACAGACAAAATTGTATTTTTGTCACAGTTACAATAAAAGTTCTCCATGTAAAGACCCATGTCATGTGCTGTGAGATTTCACATTGTTGGATTTTGTTGACTAAGTATTAAATTTACTCCTTTGGGACCAAAATGAAAATGCATGCTCAACAGTGTTTGACAAATCAGCAGTTTCTCTGACCAAACGATTTCCAAAATTTCCAGGTTTTAGACGATGATTTCTGAGATTTGCTCTTTAAATCTTATTTTTTTTATCTTTATTTATAAAAAAAATGAATGAGGCGTAAATTACCAATTTTGACTTTACGGTTGAAGTCAGTTAGACCACCAAAAAAGGAATGCGAAAGAGAAAAGAGCGTAATCAGCACATTTATGACGTAGGCTTCCCAAAATACTGTTAATAATATCTTTAGAGTGATGTTTACTTAGAAATGTTTTGTTAAAGGATTTTAACTGCAAATTCATTTTTTAAATATGTATTCGCTACTTGCTAGTGGAAACTAGCAGTCTTGAATTCTCACCCAGATGACCTTAAACTTCACCGCTGTGTTTACAGGATGTGCCAATGCAGTCAAACTGTGAGTTCTCACGCTAAACATTCACATTTCACAATTTCCTCTCTACTGCTGATGGAAGACATAAAGACATGGGTTACAAAAGTGATGGCTGTCAGCATTGTGACCTCAAGCCCAAATGTTTAGAATGGTATTATAATAATTGTAAAATAAAATGCAAGTTACTTTACAGCTAAATTACAAATGGGCGGTGACATATCTAGTGAGTGTTGACAAGACGTGTGAATCAACACTTCTCCATTATCACACACTGAATAGCAACTCTTTTAACACTCAGATCAGAGGAAGTGAACAAATAAAGGAAGAACTGATAATGTTAAAAGAATATTTTTTGTCCACAAACTGAGAAAACGCTGAAAGACGGACAATGACTGAGAACTGTTATATATGTTTGCTGGGAGTGATTACTTTCTCTTTTCCTATTACAGGTAAAAGCATGCCATATGTACTGTGTAAAACTTTATTATGGGATATTTGTGTTTTTATTCCTGATGTTTCTATATTATTTCTAAACGCACTAATATGTTTGTGTGAAAGATATGTTAATGATTTGAACCATACAAGACTTTTTGAAGTTTTTTAATGTTCTACTGTGTTTCAGGTGCGACTGGAAAGGTCTCTCAAGTGTTCATCAGTCCTGGTGAAAATAGCATTCTGCCCTGTAATAATGCTCTTTCTGACTGCACATCAACTACATGGAACTACAACACACAAAGATTATTAGCTGCAGAAGAACTGTTTAATGGAGGACAAAAGAAGAATAACATACAGAGATCTGAGAGACTGAGTCTGGGGTCTGACTCCTCTCTGATCATCTATAAAACAACAGCAGAAGATTATGGACAATATACCTGCCAACAATTTGTGAATGGACAAAAACAAGGGGATGATGCAAGTGTTTATCTAAATGTTCTTAAAGGTAAGTTTCTTTAAATTGATTAATGAGATGTTTATTGTAAAGAAGGAAATTTATCATCATTTATCACTTCTGTCTTAATTTCTGTTTCAGTCTCTCCATCATCCGCACAGACTGAGATGAGACCAGGCAGCTCTCTGACTCTCTCCTGTCAGTTGTTTTCATATGATTCTTGTGCTCATTTGGTCAATACCGAGCGTGTTCAGCTGGTCTGGGAGAATCAGGCTGGTGTTAATCTACAGAACGATGGCAGATATCATATTTTATCATCAGGACAATGTAACAGCTCTCTGACTACAACACTCCTGAATGAAGACAACAACAGAGAGTTGAGATGTGTGATTAAAATAAGTGATGAAATTAAGACTTCAGCCAGCTATACTGTCAGATTTAAGGGTAAGAATTCAAAATTTGACTAAAATAAATTTAAAAGATATAATATCAGATATTTTTGGACTGCAGATGGTATCTAGTATATGGGCACTGTTTCATTCAAGCATCATGAAATGATGTTTTATTTAAATGGCAGATTTATCTTCAGGTAAACTAAAGTCGTAATAATGTTTGTTATATAGATCCACCAGTTACCACCATGAAGACCTCAGTCAGATATACTGGTAAGTTTGGGTGTAAGAATATGGGGGGTATGATAAAAATTGAGACTTCTTATAAAATTCATATAAAAATATTAAAGGGGATCAGGACAAAATAGATTTATTGTTTGACAAAATAGATCTATTGTCACACTGAAAGGTGTTTTCTGAAGAACTTAAAGCATTACTTAATATAGAGTATTAAAAGTTTGTATTTCCACTTCCTCTCTGGAAACGTTTAGAGAGAGATGCAGTGCAGTTTCTGTGCAAAACATACAATGTTTCTGACTTTTTTGTTTTTTTGTTTCATTTTCAAAAGAAATAAATGGCATTAAACCATATTTATGCTTCCTTTATAATTTAAGTTTAAATCAATTTTCAGTCATGTTTACTGGATTGTTGCTGTTTTTCTTGTTTTCAGTCTCTCTCAGTAATTGTAATACTGTATCTGTTTTCTCTATGTCCTCCCCTTTTCTCAGTGATTGTGATCTGTGCTGTGGTTGCTGCATTAACTGTTGTTTTTGCTGCTGTTCTTTGGGTTATCTATAACAAAAGAGCTGGTGAGTTTTCATATTTTCTTTACTTTGACAAACAAATACTTTAGAATGTGCTTTCTCCATAAGAAAACTATAGCATTAGATTGTATGTGGCACTATAACTAGATTGTATGCACTATAACTAGATTGTATGCATCATAGACAAATTATTATTTTTAGTAACACTTTCAAAGTAAGATTGTATTTGTTAACATTACTAAACATATTATCTAGCATTAACTAACAATGGACAATATAGTTTTTCAGTATTTATTAATATTTGTAAATATTATTTAATGCCAATATGCAAATTATTTATGGCAATTCATTGTATTGTAAAAACGACATTGACTATAATAAATATATGTTGAAGTATTGTTTACTGTTAATTCATATTAGCTAATGCAACCAATGGTAACAAATACTACCTTAAAGTGTAAAGTGTTATCTTGTTTTTTGTCTACCTGTTTTATTATAAATGTTCATTTTCCAATAAATAAATGTATACAGTATATATAAATATAAAATTTCTTACAACCTTTTTTCAGATAGAGAAGGGATGTACAGCTCTGTGGTAAGTTCAGTAATGCCAATGGTTTAGATGTAATTACTGTCTTTAAAGTTCAATTAAGTATATATAATGCAATTCTAACTTTTTAATGTCTAACTATTTAAGGTCACAGATAAAAATGACTATAAAGGGAACTATGAAACAATAAACATTTCCATTCCTCCTACTTCAAGCACCAATGTGAGTAAACAGAATGACAAAACCGCAAGATTCTGTTTAAAATTGGGCAATTTATCTGTGGTTGGTTTCCATCTGTGAATCTGTAAAAAAAAATTGTGTTGATGTTTAGGAGCAAACAGATAATGTGACTTATTGTGAGGTTACGGCTACTAGTAAACAGCAAATGACAAAAAGCAACGTGAGTATGACATTCATTTGTGATTCTGCTGATAGTTCTATTCAGTTTGAATCTCAGAAAAAGCAATATTAATATGAAGTAGTAATATCTATAGACTAAAACTGTAAAGTTATTCAGCATTATCATGTTCTTTCAGGTTCACTGTGAAGATAAAGTGACTTATGCCACCATCAAATGAGAAAAATCTGCACTGCAGGATGAACTTTATCCTTAGAACAAAATCTCTCACAAATAAACACACCAGAAAAATATGAACTTATCCTGTAACATATCTGTAAACAGAAACAAAACTAGAAACTCCTTTTACAAAATACTGTAAATGTAAAACTGCACCATGTATGTGACATAGCCAGATGTCAGTTAATGAGTCTTTGACAAAAATTTATTAAAATAAGTTTCTTTCTTTTCAAAAACAGAAAATATTGAAATAGTTTCTTTTTTCAATTTCTTTTTTAATTTTTTTTTTCACTTTAAGTTTAGGTATTTTGAAAAATAACATTAACATTTTTTTTAAGTTTTACTTAATGTTTATTGTTATGAAATTTGTCAAATATATATTCTTGAGTCTTAAGGCCTTTCCATCAATTTATAGTTTGTCATGATTAGATTAGAATTCAACTATGGAATATTAAAGTGACAGTTAACAGGTTAAATGAACATTTTCTTTCAATTACTTTTTTTCTACTTCTTTAACAGTCTGACCGTTTGACCCACACAGTACAGTAATTATTTGGGAACTCTTTACCTCCTACTGTTGGGCAAACAACATGAATCATTCTAGTAATGGTTTCATTTCCTTTTTTAAATTAATGTTTTTTTATTTAATTGTATATTAATTGGATAATGCTATTAAGTTTAGCATAAAGCCTTGAAGTTTAAAAAGTCAGTGTCCTCACTGAACACGATAAAGGGGCGTGGCGCGATTGTCAATCACAAAACATGACCAATCAGTTTTTTCTGTCCACGCACCCTCTCTCTCACAGCAGCTGAAGCGCGTGCACAAGCACATACAAATGCATCCTGTATTCTCATGACTTCCGTGATGACGCACCGGACACTATGCTGTAATTTATGTAAAGTTCTATTATCAGTCTCTTCTCATCCGTATTTGTTGATTAATATTCATGAGGTGCAGAAATTTCATCGAATGAGATCGCTGTATAGGCGATTTGTGTTAAATACATAAAAGAGACAGCACATGTTGAATTAAAGGTAACACAAAATGTGTTGTCTGTAATATAACATCTAATTTTAACACATCTGTTTGTAGAGTGAGATGTTAATGCACCAGTGTCAATACTATATGAACACACTGCTTAATATGGCTGCTCTAAGTTCCTTCTTTCAGTAAAATGAACCAATCGTGAATTGATAAAGACTGATGATTCTTTGGAAGTGGGGCTCTAGAGCCTAAAACAGGCTGTTTTCATCTGTTAATGTAGCTGAATTTAGTCTTGTATCATGTCTGTTAATTCCTGTTTCAATGTGAATTTGCATGATTGCTGCTTATTTTCTTATTTCTTACTTGAGGAGGTCAATATTTGACTTTGTCTGAGATGTTTGTTACAAATATAAAAAAAATTACTAAATAAACTTGAAGAATTATAATATGTAAACTTGTGAAGCAGCAGAGCATTATTCATGCATAAATCATAGTGTTAATGTTCATTATTTAATTGATATAATCTATAATATTATGGTTTGTTTTGAAATCAACCTTGACCTTGAACCTTGATCAACCTGCCACAGTCAGGGGCGTCGCACCCGTGGGGGATGTGGGTGTTTTAACACCCACACTTTTCCCAGTGAGAGGGTTCAACACCCACACCCACATTTGTTTTGCACAAACGCCTTACAGCAGTCGCTCCTCCGTTTCTCTGGCCGCTCTGTGTCTGCCTCCTCTCCCCTCCCTCTCAAACATGACACCGGCTGATGATTGGCTGTTCTGCCTTAAGTCCCGGCGGGAACTTATGGTTATGGTTATTTACATCTCCCTTTTCCAGGTACTTTGAATGAGTGTTTATGCTTTCAAGGTTTAAATAAGCTTGATATGTGTTTGGGAAGATGTTCTGTTTATGTTTTGTTCTTAATATATGTTGTTTGTATATCTGGAGTTTGTAACAAAAATAATTTCCCCCTGGGATTATTAAAGTATTTCTGATTCTTTAGCAAGTCTACTGTTGTGTATTTTCACAACAGAGTTTTGACTTATTTTCTGTGTGTTCCGAAAAGTGTGTTTTATACTTTTCTAGTATCACTCATTTAAATGGGAAGCTTTTTATATCTTGTATGTTATACCTTTTGTACCCTTCTGTCATTGTATTCATCGTTTTTATTGTTAACAAACAAACCACATCCATCCCCCGCACTTTTGAAAAGCTTGCTACACCCCTGGCCACAGTCTATGATGGCACTCAGTGATCGTAGGAAGTTAAAAACCACAGGAAAGGCTCAAATGTCTCAAAGAAAAGCTGTAAGTACATCATTAAAAGGGAACCAGTAACAGAAGCAGAAAATGGCTGATTTACGTCTGCTGGGATTGATCTTTCTCTGCCCACTTCTCACAGGTAAAATAATATAAAACATATTTGAAAGATCTGTATGATGTAAGCATCTATCTGTTTAATGATAGCTTGAATTCATACATTGAATTAATCTGGCAAATAGTCAATAGTAAATTGTTAACATGAACATGTTCAGTTTCATCTTGTTGAAAATTGTTGTCATGTGGTACATGTATGTGTCTTGTTTTCAAAAGTCAAGAGTAAGATGATCTTAACCACTTTCTCTGTGATATTTATAATCACCACCAGTTTTGTCTGCATCCTGTTAACACTAAAGCTAAACAAAAAGTATTTTGTCATTTGCTTTAAGGTAATATGTGCAATTTACAGATTGTATTTCATAATCCAAACAATGCATCTCATCTCTGTCACTAAACGATAAATATTTACCTTGAACTGTTTAAACCGTGTTTTTATGTATTAATATGAATGACCTAATCTATTGTGTTTCAGGTGCGACTGGAAAGGTCTCTCATGTGTTCATCAGTTCTGGTGATAATGTCAGTCTGCCCTGTAATAATGCTCTTTCTGACTGCACATCAACTACATGGACTTACAACAAACAAAGAACATTAGCTGCAGAAGAACTGTTTGGTGGAGGACAAAAGAAGAATAACATACAGAGATCTGAGAGACTGAGTCTGGGGTCTGACTCCTCTCTGATCATCTATAAAACAACAGCAGAAGATTATGGATATTATACCTGCCAACAATTTGTGAATGGACAAAAAAGTAGAAATGAAACACGTGTTTTTCTAAATGTTCTTAATCGTAAGTGCTTCTGTTTATTTATGTGAATACATGTTTAACTTGAGGGATTACATCTGCCAATATTTCTTACATTTTAACACAAAATCTGTCATTTTTGTTTCAGTCTCTCCATCATCCACACAAACTGAGATGAGACCAGGCAGCTCTCTGACTCTCTCCTGTCAGTTGTTTTCATATGATTCTTGTGATTATTTAGTCCATGAAGGAGTTCGGCTGGTCTGGGAGAATGAAGCTGGTGTTAATCTGCAGAAAGACTCCAGATATCGTATATCATCAAAAGGACAATGTATCGGCCGTCTGACTACAACACTCCTGAATGAAGACAACAACAGAGAGTTGAGATGTGTGATTAAAACAAGTGATGAGATTAAGACCTCAGCCAGCTATACTGTCAGATTTAGAGGTAAAATGTCTTAATTTTACTAAAATAATTTAGAGAACTAACAGAATCATAACATCAGTACTTGTATAGGACTAATATTTTTTGCATACAGAAAGTTTACTCTGTTTCATTCTGACAGATGCTTTCTAAACTCAAAGTGACATCATGAAATGCAAAGATTAATAAATGTATAGTGTTTAAGAAATTAATTGTCTAAAGTATGATGTATTTGAACATTCATCTTCAGCAGGTCTGACCAGAAGAGTGATTCCAACTCCAAACCCTGAGACGTTCTCAAGTCCTAACACACCAATTACATCTACACAACAAAGTACATAATCATTGTCTCACATTAGTCTGTGTGCTTGTGTTATGTGTTTACAGATAATGATTAATCTTTTAGCTAGTCAAATTTGCATTTTTATAGCATTAGCGACACAGTGTTGATACATGTTAGTGAAAAAGATTTTTTTTGAATCCATGTTTGTGATGTGATATGATGCCCTTCGTTTTCTTATGAAATTGAAAACAATTATGTGATCATTTATTGCACATACACGTCATTATCTGTTTGCTGATACAGATTCAGTTGACACAAATCCACCAGTCACCACCACAATCTCTGAAACAACATCATCTACAAATGCTGAAGGCAGTAAGACTTGTGTGTCATTATACAGAGGTATAAAGTGTTATTACAGCATCACACTCCAATGCATTTATACTTAAATATAACTGTGCATCAGTGAAACTGATTGTCATAATATTGCTTAATTGTTTCATATTGCTTGATATCATTTTTTAAAAATTACAAAAATATATATTATTATATATTAAAATATATAATTATATATATATATAATTTATATATTTATATATATATAAAATAATTATATATATATTTTAATTAAATTAAAATTCAGTAAAATTACTGACAGTTTTATCTTGTCTGTCTTGTCTGTGTACACATCTGTCTTACAGTGATTATATTGATTGTTGAGATCTCAGTATTAGCTGCTCCTACTGTGATTCTTCTTCAGATCATCTGTGCTGGAAGAGCTGGTGAGTTTTCATCCATCACACAATCTGATGCTTCACATTAATATGTAACAATCTAAAAAAAGTATTTCAAATGATAGAATCATTCAGTTAATATTATGTTTTTTTCTCAGAAAACAGAAGAAAGACTCAGACCATCTAGAAGACACAGTCATATCAACAGTTTTTGAATAAAATACTCTCTTTACAAATAATAAGTAAGATTACAGTAAGATTTGTTTATTAGGATTTTATAGGTATTAAACCGCTTTCAAATGCATTCATTCATATTGTTTAGACTGCTTGAAATGTAACTCAGATCCAGACCCAGACTGCATTGTGTAATTTAGCTGAAATCAGTCTTTCAAGTTTTAAGTTTTAATATGTTTTGATTTTGCATGACTGCTGCTTATTAAAATCTATGAACTTGAGATCAGTATTTTGCATTGTCTGAAATGTTTGTTAGTGATATAAAAAAACGTATATAGTAATATAATATAGGATATATTATATATAGGATAACACCCATATAGGAATCTGATATATGGATATATAGTTAAAACTAACGTGTTCCTATATATCATATATTATTTAATTGTATTATTATCTACTTTTATTATGGTATATTTCAGAAAGGTACTTTCATAACTGCAGTCGTGACTTCCGCACACGTTTTCTCACAGTTAGGTTACAAGAATAAAAAATTGCTTTTGGACTTCCTGGTTTAATTATTCTTGAACTATTCTTAAAGATTGCTTTAAAAGTAATTTAATCAATGTAAAGCAGTTTTTTAGAAAAATTTTTTCACATGTGTTATTGAGATGCTTATAGTGCCAGTGGTCCATCACTACATCAGATCTAGAACAAAGATCTCTGGTCACTGTTAAAAACAACAAATCAAACAGATAACAACATTTCATCAACAAAATGTGTTACATGATCCATCATGCACTGCAAAAGGTTTTATCTATTATGGTATCATGGTGTCATATGTGCCATGGGTGAATTAACACTTAGTTGATGACGGTAGGAAGTTAGAAACCACAGGGACGGCTAAAAATGTTTTAAAAGAAAGCTGTTAAGTACATCATACAAAGAGAAGCAGTAACAAAAGCTGAAAATGTCTGACAATAATGGTCTTAAATTTCTGCTGGGACTGATCATTCTCTGTTCATCTCTCACAGGTAAAGTATATAAGATATTTTTAAAGGGCTGTATGTTACATGATCACTAAATACATTTAATTGCTCTGGCAGACTCTGGTAAAGTGTTCGCTTGAACATGTTCCGTTTTATCTTGAAAATGATGGTCTGTAGTACATACTGCTTCAGTACACATGTGTACTAACATTTGTCATAATATCTGTTTCTTGTATTCAAATGTCTGTTGTCAAGAGTAAATTACAAACGTATGTTAATCACTCTATGATATTATTCTTTAAATACTTCTATGTGATATTTATATTGTTCAACACCAGGTTTGGTCAACACAGTTTGGCATACTTCCTGTTTGCACAAAAACTAAATAAAAAGTGTGTTGTGTTTTGCTTTATATTATTATGTGCTTTTGCAGATTGTATTTCATAATTCAAAGAATGCATCTGTTCTCTGTCATTACAGAAAGAATACTTAACGCTGACATTTTTAAGTTTTTATTTATTAAAATGAACAACTTAATCTACTGTGTTTCAGGTACGACTGGAAAGGTCTCTCATGTGTTCATCAGTTCTGGTGATAATGTCATTCTGCCCTGTAATAATGCTCTTTCTGACTGCACATCAACTACATGGAACTACAACAAACAAAGATTATTAGCTGCAGAAGAACTGTTTCATGGAGGACAAAAGAAGAATAACATACAGAGATCTGAGAGACTGAGTCTGGGGTCTGACTGCTCTCTGATCATCTATAAAACAACAGGAGAAGATTATGGACAATATACCTGCCGGCAATTCATTAATGGACAAAAACCAAAGGATGATGCAAGTGTTTATCTAAATGTTCTTAAAGGTAAGTGTCTTTAAATTGATTAATGAGATGTTTATTGTAAAGAAAGAAATTTATCATCATTTATCACTTCTGTCCTAATTTCTGTTTCAGTCTCTCCATCATCCGCACAGACTGAGATGAGACCAGGCAGCTCTCTGACTCTCTCCTGTCAGTTGTTTTCATATGATTCTTGTGCTCATTTGGTCAATACCGAGCGTGTTCAGCTGGTCTGGGAGAATCAGGCTGGTGTTAATCTACAGAACGATGGCAGATATCATATTTTATCATCAGAACAATGTAACAGCTCTCTGACTACAACACTCCTGAATGAAGACAACAACAGAGAGTTGAGATGTGTGATTAAAACAAGTGATGAGATTAAGACCTCAGCCAGCTATACTGTCAGATTTAGAGGTAAAATGTCTTAATTTTACTAAAATAATTTAAAGAACTAAAGAGTTATAACATTAGGACATGTACTGTATAGGACTATTATTTTTTGCATACAGAAAGTTTACTCTGTTTCATTCTGACAGATGCTTTCTAAACTCAAAGTGACATCATGAAATGCAAAGATTAATAAATGTATAGTGTTTAAGAAATTAATTGTCTAAAGTATGATGTATTTGAACATTCATCTTCAGCAGGTCTGACCAGCACAGTGTTAGTGCTCTCAAGTCCTAACACACACTCAAGTCCTAACACACCAATAACATCTACACAACAAAGTACATAATCATTGTCTCACATTAGTCTGTGTGCTTGTGTTATGTGTTTACAGATAATGATTCATCTTTTAGCTAGTCAAATTTGCATTTTTATAGCATTAGCGACAACAGTGTTGATACACTTAAAGTAAATCCTTACTTATGTTAGTGAAAAAGATTTTTTTTGAATCCATGTTTGTGATGTGATATCATGCCCTTCGTTTTCTTATGAAATTGAAAACAATTATGTGATCATTTATTGCACATACACGTCATTATCTGTTTGCTGATACAGATTCAGTTGACACAAATCCACCAGTCACCACCACAATCTCTGAAACAACATCATCTACAAATGCTGAAGGCAGTAAGACTTGTGTGTCATTATACAGAGGTATAAAGTGTTATTACAGCATCACACTCCAATGCATTTATACTTAAATATAACTGTGCATCAGTGAAACTGATTGTCATAATATTGCTTAATTGTTTCATATTGCTTGATATCATTTTTTAAAAATTACAAAAATATATATTATTATATATTAAAATATATAATTATATATATATATAATTTATATATTTATATATATATAAAATAATTATATATATATTTTTAATTAAATTAAAATTCAGTAAAATTACTGACAGTTTTATCTTGTCTGTCTTGTCTGTGTACACATCTGTCTTACAGTGATTATATTGATTGTTGAGATCTCAGTATTAGCTGCTCCTACTGTGATTCTTCTTCAGATCATCTGTGCTGGAAGAGCTGGTGAGTTTTCATCCATCACACAATCTGATGCTTCACATTAATATGTAACAATCTAAAAAAAGTATTCCAAATGATAGAATCATTCAGTTAATATTATGTTTTTTTTCTCAGAAAACAGAAGAAAGACTCAGACACACAGTGATATCAACAGTTTTTGAATAAAATACTCTCTTTACAAATAATAAGTAAGATTACAGTAAGATTTGTTTATTAGGATTTTATAGGTATTAAACCGCTTTCAAATGCATTCATTCATATTGTTTAGACTGCTTGAAATGTAACTCAGATCCAGACCCAGACTGCATTGTGTAATTTAGCTGAAATCAGTCTTTCAAGTTTTAAGTTTTAATATGTTTTGATTTTGCATGACTGCTGCTTAATAAAATCTATGAACTTGAGATCAGTATATTGCATTGTCTGAAATGTTTGTTAGTGATATAAAAAAACTTATATATATAATATAGGATATACTGTATTATATATAGGATAACACCCATATAGGAATCTGATATATGGATATATAGTTAAAACTAACGTGTTCCTATATATCATATATTATTTAATTGTATTATTATCTACTTTTATTATGGTATATTTCAGAAAGGTACTTTAATAACTGCAGTCGTGACTTCCGCACACGTTTTCTCACAGTTAGGTTACAAGAATAAAAAAATGCTTTTGGACTTCCTGGTTTAATTATTCTTGAACTATTCTTAAAGATTGCTTTAAAAGTAATTTAATCAACGTAAAGCAATTTTTCAGGAAAAATATGTATTTTTCACATGTGTTATTGAGATGCTTATAGTGCCAGTGGTCCATCACTACATCAGATCTAGAACAAAGATCTCTGGTCACTGTTAAAAACAACAAATCAAACAGATAACAACATTTCATCAACAAAATGTGTTACATGATCCATCATGCACTGCAAAAGGTTTTATCTATTATGGTATCATGGTGTCATATGTGCCATGGGTGAATTAACACTTAGTTGATGACGGTAGGAAGTTAGAAACCACAGGGACGGCTAAAAATGTTTTAAAAGAAAGCTGTTAAGTACATCATACAAAGAGAAGCAGTAACAAAAGCTGAAAATGTCTGACAATAATGGTCTTAAATTTCTGCTGGGACTGATCATTCTCTGTTCATCTCTCACAGGTAAAGTATATAAGATATTTTTAAAGGGCTGTATGTTACATGATCACTAAATACTTTTAATTGCTCTGGCAGACTCTGGTAAAGTGTTCACTTGAACATGTTCCGTTTTATCTTGAAAATGATGGTCTGTAGTACATACTGCTTCAGTACACATGTGTACTAACATTTATCATAATATCTGTTTCTTGTATTCAAATGTCTGTTGTCAAGAGTAAATTACAAACGTATGTTAATCACTCTATGATATTATTCTTTAAATACTGCTATGTGATATTTATATTGTTCAACACCAGGTTTGGTCAACACAGTTTGGCATACTTCCTGTTTGCACAAAAACTAAATAAAAAGTGTGTTGTGTTTTGCTTTATATTATTATGTGCTTTTGCAGATTGTATTTCATAATTCAAAGAATGCATCTGTTCTCTGTCATTACAGAAAGAATACTTAACGCTAAAATGTTTTTATTTATTAAAATGAACAACTTAATCTACTGTGTTTTAGGTACGACTGGAAAGGTCTCTCATGTGTTCATCAGTTCTGGTGATAATAGCATTCTGCCCTGTAATAATGCTCTTTCTGACTGCACATCAACTACATGGACTTACAGCAAACAAAGAACATTAACTGCAGAAGAACTGTTTAATGGAGGACAAAAGAAGAATAACATACAGAGATCTGAGAGACTGAGTCTGGGGTCTGACTCCTCTCTGATCATCTATAAAACAACAGCAGAAGATTATGGACAATATACCTGCCAACAATTTGTTAATGGACAAAACCAAGGGGATGATGCAAGTGTTTATCTAAATGTTCTTAAAGGTAAGTTTCTTTAAATTGATTAATGAGATGTTTATTGTAAAGAAGGAAATTTATCATCATTTATCACTTCTGTCTTAATTTCTGTTTCAGTCTCTCCATCATCTGCACAGACTGAGATGAGACCAGGCAGCTCTCTGACTCTCTCCTGTCAGTTGTTTTCATATGATTCTTGTGCTCATTTGGTCAATACCGAGCGTGTTCAGCTGGTCTGGGAGAATCAGGCTGGTGTTAATCTACAGAACGATGGCAGATATCATATTTTATCATCAGAACAATGTAACAGCTCTCTGACTACAACACTCCTGAATGAAGACAACAACAGAGAGTGGAGATGTGTGATTAAAACAAGTGATGAGATTAAGACTTCAGCCAGCTATACTGTCAGATTTAGAGGTAAAATGTCTTAATTTTACTAAAATAATTTAAAGAACTAAAGAGTTATAACATTAGGACATGTACTGTATAGGACTATTATTTTTTCCAACCAGAAAGTATGTATTTGAACATTCATCTTCAGCAGGTCTGACCAGCACAGTGATTCCAACTCCAACCCCTGAGACGTTCTCAAGTCCTAACACACCAATTACATCTACACAACAAAGTACATAATCATTGTCTCACATTAGTCTGTGTGTGTGTGTGTGTGTGTGTGTGTGTGTGTGTGTGTGTGTGTGTGTGTGTGTGTGTGCTTGTGGGTGAATGTGTTACATGTTTCCAGAGTATGATTTATCTTTCAGCTAGACTAAATTTTATTTTTAGCATCAGCAACAACAACACTCATCACACAAACCACTGAGAAGAGATTAAGTCCTACTACATCAGCTCTTCCTGAACAACAATGTAAGTATTTACATTATATCTACCTCGTTTCAATATTTTGCAGTAGCTGCCACGGACTGTAATTTATAATCAATATCTAACTGATTATTTTGGGGGGTTCATTTGCAATCCTTTTTAAATGACTTTTTAAATGTCATTTTCTTCACCAACATCTTCAATTTATGAACATGAAAGGTAATACTTTATTAGATATTATAAAATATCTCAAAATATATTACTTATGTCAGTAAAACTGACAAAATGTCTGGTTTCCATGCTAGTAATGTGCTAATACAGTGTGGCCATTGATACAAGCACAATTATATGATATCATCATTCGCTAATGTTTGCTCATGGCTTACAGTACCACAACATTTACAAATCATGATATTCTAAATAAAATAACGTAAAAAATCTGAAACTTACTGATTGGTCCGGAAATTCATCATCATGTAAAAGTTAGAAATGTCTTCATGGTTAAATTTAATGAAAAGTGGTACATAATATTTGTCAGATTTAATTGTCGGAGATTTTTAGATGTTTAGTTAAGAGAGCGAAGTATTTTGCATGTTCTTCTGGTCTGAATTCCTGATTGTGTGTTGCTTTATGTTGTGTTTTTCTCTTTCTCAGTGATTGTGAATGTTGCTGTGATTGCTGCAGTAGTTGTTCTCTTTGCGGTCCTTATTGGAGTATTTTGTATAAAAAGAGCAGGTGAGTTTAAATGTCCCACTTACACACCAGCATATTAATCTTATACACAATACGATTTATATTGTATTGTTAACTCAAATCAGTCTGCCATCAGTCTTGCTGTATGTATTGGTGCATAATCATTAGCAATGTTTTGGACGTCCTTGGCAGTAAAGTGCTCATCTAGCACAAGTAGGGAGTATAAGGAATGTCATGATATTGCAGCCCAACCATCACTGATCCATCAAGAAACTGTTGGGCAGCTGTAGTTTTATGTATTTTATTTTTATAAAATCTGAGTTAGTACCCAGACACCTTTTGTCGACGGGTATTCTGCTGGATGTGATTTGTCTTTTGTGGTGGTATGCCAACATCGGATACCGTGGCTCTTGATACGCCACAAAGATTTGCTTACCTGGTTGCTGATGCACCAGCAAGATGCACATCAACAATCTGTCTTCTTTTGCCCTTAACGTCTCCCATTAAGTTGTTTAGATTGCATTTTTTATGCAGCTCTGGTATTGCTCTGCTAATTAAACCTTCATATGGATATTGTCCAATCCCTGTATTTATATGTATTGAAATAGGTTCTGTGTTTTGTTTACCTGTTTAATTAAAAATATTTCTATTACGTAACTCACGTCTGTTTTTCAGACAGGAGACAGGTTGATAACTCTATGGTGAGTATAGTAATGGCTTGATCTATGAGCTGTCTATCATTATCTATCGTTACTTCAACAGAAACTGGAAGTTTAGTCAAGTTGAATAAAATAATCTGATACATTGTGTGTGAGTACTTTTCTTGCTCTTTCTATAGGTCACAAATAGGAATGACAGTAATGGAGCATATGACACAATCAACATGTCCATTCTTCCTGCTCCAAGTACCAATGTGAGTAAACAATGTGATTCATGATTCATTGTAATATAGTCATGTCTATGAAATCTATTTTTAGAAAACCTGCAAATGTCATAATACACCCTAACCACTTTACTTTACTTCACTTCACTTTACTTCACTTTACTTTACTTTACTTCACTTCACTTCACTTCACTTCACTTCACTTCACTTCACTTCACTTCAGTTTACTTTACTTTACTTTACTTTACTTTACTTTTGGAAACATTAATGGTAAATATTGTACCATTATAAATACTGATATATACTAATTATATAATAATATCATTTAATATAACTAGTTGTTCTTACAATGCTGTGACTGATGGGTCTTTCATATTCCATAAAACTTGGTCTTTTTAGGAGCAGAACGATGATGTGACTTATTCCGAGGTGATCATTTCCAATGAAAAGCAAGCCAAAAAGAACAATGTGAGTAGAGACCAAGTCTTTTATAGTGAAAGTCTTTAGATCTCCTCCTCTCTTAACTATATACATGATATGCATATACTTATACTGATACCCTAAAATAATTCAGCATTAACAAGCTGCTATTATAAAATCTGTGGGTTAAAACTTTCTGTAATGCTCATTCAGGTCCATCTTGCTGATAATGTGACTTATGCTGCCATCAGATGAATAAACAACTAAACCCCAGAGCAACTGCAGAACGCTTTATGCCTCCCTGAACAAGACTCCTTGCAAATAAATCACAAATGTCTATAATTATACAAACTGCATGACTTATCTTGCAAGAAAGAAACAGGAACCTTTAAAAACTGTGTTTCAGTGGCATTGAAAATATTTCCATTTCATTCCAATTAATATTGAAGATATGAATTGCATGTTTGTTCTTTAACAGCTGAGCAGCTACTAGTAATGCTTGCAAAACTGTCATGACATACTGTATGTTATAAATAATTACATCTTTACAGTCTTTACAGGAACAGATTCAATGGATTTGTAGTTAGGGCACAATGTAAAGTCATCTAACCAGTGACAATTATTAATATACTTGTGTTTCAAACTTTGGTGATCTTTCATTCTTCTTTTAATATCAAATGTATGTGGCTGTATGAATATTTTTCTCTTTGCATGTAGGATGCGACTGTAAACTGATTTTTATAAAAATATTACATTACGTCAATCTATTTTGCAATCTTTAACCAAACTGCGTCTTTCCAAACTACTTTTGTGTTTGTGGTATTCTGAGCAAATTTGCATCAGATATATGTTTCTCTTTATATACAGTAGCTGTAGAGAAGAGAACCCAGATTGTTTGATACTAACATGAGATCAGAATAATCCAATCAATCAGATAATGACTAGTTGCTAATGCCCACAAGGTTTCTTGACTACTCTGAGATCAGAGCAAGCTGATTAAGATATCCTTTAAAACCAGGAAATACCTTTAATATCCAGGATGTAGATTAAATTTGGCCAATAGTCAGGGAAACCGTATGGATTTTTCAATCATATTTATTTAAACATTTAATTTATAATATTAAAAAGCTTGAAATTCTGTTTTTCACAAAATAAGAAAAGACAAAATTAAAATACATCAAACCTAAGATGTGAAGAAAATAAAACATGTTATAGATAAATTGGCAATGCAATCAAATTCAAAGATTACTGTCTTCTAGTATTTTTAATATATACACTACAATCATAAATTGTCATAAATCAAAAAAAAAATTGGAGAGCTCAAAAACATACTATTTTAGTCATACATTAACATGGTGAAAATTGAACCAGTACACCATTAATATTACATTAACATTACATAAAATACCTTAGATATTGTATTACTGTAGATCTAGACATTTCATTTTTCAATCTCATTAATTAATTGATTTGCATTAGTAATCACACAAACACAGTCTGTTTTGTAAGACCCAGATATATTATCAATAGACCAGCATTTCAGGGTTTGCCAGTATTAGACCCATATGTGCATATAGTTAAAGGGTCACTGTTCTCTCCACCTAGATAAAGTCCTGGCACCAGACTAACACAGCAAGGCTGCTTTGAGCTGAAGTTTTTTGCGGCCCACAAAGACATGTTGTCCGCATTATAAAAAAACACGTGCTTTCTCTCACAGTCCAGATACAAGCCTATTTTCCTTGGTTTGTCCCGAGTACTTAGTGGAGTGTCCTGTCCATCACAAGACAGGACATATCCTTTATTGTGTTTAAGGTGAAGCAAGATCTCAACCTCAGCTGACTTTGTTTTCTCTTTAACTTCACCCGTCATAATCCCCACTGTCCAGTCTGTTTTTTCCCCAACCTCTATCTCCCAGTAGTGCTGGCCAGACTGGAAGCTTTCCTCTGAAACAGTACCAGGGTTGAAGTCTTTATACAGACTAGACATTCTGTCAGCTTGTCGTATTCTGGCGCCCCCTGGAGACACTTTTAAGTAAGCGTTACCTGGATTTTTCAGAGTCAAACTTTCAGGAACTAGAAAAGACACGGGTATAAATCTCATTAGATGTCGGAATGACTTCTATAAAACGTTATTTAACTGCTAGCAAAGCAATTCTTGCATATCCATTTTTACACCAAATTTCTTGTTTTAAGTCATTCATAAATTAAAATAAACTTTTTGGTATTACATTTTTTCTTATTTGATTGGGGTAACTTTATTTGTAAGAACCGTAAAAGTAAACGACAAATTGATAACTTGTAAACGTAACGTGATGACGTCACGCAATGTTGAAATCCGATTGGTGTTTTTTTTACATTGGTTTGCTTACTGATTTAGCGTTGTATTTTGCACAGAAACCAAAACCTACATGGACATTTGAATGAAAACTAGTTTTTTGTTTTTTGGAAATCTTTAGGCTACTTTTACTGTTAATTCATAATGCGTGTTTGTGACATATACAATCTCCACCTGGTTTGATAGATCCCAGCATCTCTTTCCACACAAAGAACTGCAGATGAGTTTCACGGGGACCAAAGAAGAGAGAGTCAGGGACCACAGTAAGATCTTTCAGCTTTGACGTATATCTGAAACATCAACAAGTCTTGTAAGCAAAAAAACAAACAAACATTAAAATCTACATGTGCTGACAGTTTAATTTGTTTGATGTGATTTTTATCTAAATAGCAGCATTTTTATTATATACTTGATATTTGATGGTTGCCTGGGGTCTTTGTGCTTCATGGCCTCAGTCATTGGAAATCCTTTTTCATGCCACCACTGAATGGAAAAATACAGACAAATTAGTTGTTATGTGTTTTAAACCACACTACAGTAACAGTATGTTTTAAATCATTAATAGTTTCATTGCTCTTCCTACTATTCCTTTATACAGTCAACCTACATTAAACTACATTCATTTTATCATCAGTTACTGCTCAAAAACACATAGTGATAAGTATGTGTTTGTCTCCTAATACTTGTAAGTCGCTTTGGATAAAAGCGTCAGCTAAATGCCTAAATGTAAATGTAATGTTTTTAAAGACTTCCAACTGTACTTTTAACAACATAAAAGTATGTCATCTTATGTGTTGTGACCTGTAGAAATTGATCAGGTTGTTTAATCTCCAAGGCGAACTGTAGTAGAACCTCCTTCTGTTTGCTCTCCATAAACCTTGTGTCTATCACAGTACGATTCTTCTCCATGATTTCAGTCTTTTTCTTCTCCTCTTTCTCCAACTCTTTCTTCACCTCCAACTCTTTCTGTCGAAGGAATTGGTGCATCTCTTCAAACTGAGCAGAGATCTGAGCTAGTATGATTTTGGATTTTCCCTAAGATTGTAAAGAAAACATATTTTGGAGTGAAATTTATAAAATGGTTTTTCATGATTATGATTATATGCTAAAATATAGTTTGAATAGTAAGAGTTTGAAATTTGTATTTTAAGTATAAAAAGCTAAAAACCATTCAAAGGAAACACCAGTATATTCTGGAAATTGTTTAGGTAAAAATGTTTGTAATCAAGTTTTCCTCTGGTACCTCAGTTTTGGTGATCTCAGTTGTCTGTTGTTGGGTTATGTAATCCAACTGTTTGTTTTCTTTTGCAAGAAAACCCAAAGCAGTCTTCAATTCCCCCTACACAGACAAATCACACTAAACACCTGATATTGAATATCTTATAAGCTTTTAGCTAAAACAACAATCCACATTCAATGCTTTTATTATAAGCAGGTATAGATTTGAAGTGTTTAAATGGCTGAGTTTTACCTTGTTGATCTCAGCAGCCTCTTTCACTGGTTTAAAACTGTGACCGTGATGTTTATCTCCATCTCTGCAGATGATACACACCAGCTTCTGATCAGTTTCACAGAACAGTTTCAGCTTCTCATCATGTTCAGAACATACCAGCTCTAGCTCAAAAAGCTTTAAGCATTGTGTCCCATCTTTAGTTGTCGGACTCTCCGTGTTATCCGCTTTGCGCTCAGCACAAAGATGCTCTCTCACTGTCAAGGTTATGTTCCTCAGTAGACGGCTGGATTTCAGGTCTTCTTCACTATAAGGCTTTCTGCATTCAGGACAAGCGCTTGGTCCCAGGCTGGCTTGCATGTGGCCTGTGATGCATTTTCGGCAAAATGAGTGCTCACAAGACAGAGTCACTGGATCTGTGAAATCACTCAGACACACAGAGCATTTTATCTGCAAAGACAGAGGTGAATCCATTTTACTCATACAGTATTTGCTGCTAGTCAAATCCTTTTTGGCCTTTTATTTCTCTTCAAAATAAAAATGTAAATTGTCAGCTGGGTATGTTGTTCAGGTGAGATTGTTGCATAAGTGTGTAAAACACTTTCGCTTTTTGGATCCTTTTGAAATTGGGTTCGCAAACAAAAATTATTGCTCCTCCCACAGTTGGCTCCAAAACTAACCAGACTGGAATATCTGGTTAATTACTGGAATACCTACTTCTAACTCTTGTACCTGAAAAACATTTCAAGTTATACTTGTAAGGATAAAAATAGTTCTATTATACATTTAAACAGTGTTTTTGTGCAGTATTCAATTTCTCAACAGCCTAAACTCTGTGTTAAATACATAAGTATGTAGCAAATCCTGTTAAATACATGGGAGGTGTTCTTACAGAATAAAAGATTTGGTTTCATTGTTCATCACATGTATAAAGGACACACCAGTCACTTTCTAATACAAGTATAGGAGTTTTAACTCACATCAACTCGGACCATCAGAGGATTTTAAAATGACTTCAAAACTGTCTTCCCACCTTAAGTGTCCAGTGTGTTTGTGCTTCTTCAATGATCCAACAATACTGCCATGTGAGCATACTTTCTGCCGCCAATGTATTATGAGTTGTTTGGATTTAGGAGCTACAAGATGCCCTGAATGCAGACAGATTTTTAAAAAACATGACCTGAAAGGGAACAGAGCTCTTAGAAACCTTGTGGAAGATATACAGCAGGAGAACAAGACAAAAAAAGTCAAAGAACAGCGACAGACCACCAAAAATGCACCTGATATGTTGTGCTCTGAGCATGAGGAACCGCTGAAACTCTTCTGTGAGGATGATCAGAGGTTGGTTTGCCTCATCTGCAGAGAGGGAGAGAAACACTTTGGACACAGCTTCAAGCCTGCTAAAGAGGCTATGGAGACCTATCAGGTAACAACCTTCGTGAAGATGTGATAAAATACATGTTGTGTGTTTACAAGATGAATGTATATTTTGTTTTTTATTTAGAATGTGGCGATACAAGCACTGAGCTTCATTCATGAAGAAAATAAGCAAGTGGGTGACATGATCTTTAATCAGATGAATGAAACCACAAAATCCAAGGTAAGTTATAAATCTAGATTTGAAGTTTTTTTCTAATATTCTCATTATCATCTTTGTATCACTCCTCTTAGACCTGAGAGAGGGAGAAACACAAGAAAGACACAAAGTATGTGTTTGTATGTCACGCATCTTCTTTAATGTATCTGTGTGTTTTATTTCATCTGAATCTATAGGAAAGGGTCAAGCATCTTGAGGAAAGAGTGCATGCTCAGTTTAAGAAAATGCATGACATCTTAAATGAAAAGGAGGAAATGATGATGAAACAGCTCAAGAAAGAAGCAAACAGCAGTAAAACCATGATGAAACAAAATGCATCACTTTTGGGAGAGCTGCAGATTAATGGAAACAAACATTTGTCCATTTTAGAGTCAGGACTGACGATTTCCCAACCTGAGAGTTTCTTACAGGTAATGTTGTCAAATGCAAATGTAACATGCTTCAATAATTGTTCAGTTTGATATGGACCTCACAAATCGTTAAACCATTTTTTTGTCTTTAGTGGTGGAGTAAAGAAGGTTTTCCATTGGTTGAAGAAATGATTCCCAGTAAGAACAAAGACATCACATCTTGCTTTCAAGGCAGGTAAGGTGTAGCAGTTCTATATATTTAAGGTTTAACTCAGCTGCTTTTCAAAAAAACTTGATGACACGTTGACATTGAATGAAACATTAACAATAGCACCATGAAACTTGCCTTAGCCACTCCTAGATTCTTCTTGGGATATTGATTATGTAAACAACAAATAACGCTGATTAACACTGACGCAGAAGGGGATGAATGTTTTTCAAAGATTTAGGTCAAGACTTTATGGTAATCAGGTGATTTCTGACCACTTCACCATTGGCCCTTATGAAAGTTACCTGCCACTCATTGTGTGTAGAGACATGCTTGACTCCGTTAAACAAGGTGAGATAATCCTTTACAAACCTCTCTTTTTGCAATCTTTTCTAAAACATGCTTATTTAAGTTTTTCTCTAAATTCTGATTCTGACTCCCATTTCCATGCCCATATGCACAATTTGACATTTGACAAAAGCCTGTGTCACAAGTGTCTTGTTGCTTTAATAAACCAGTTACCACATAATTAACAAATAATAAACACATGTTGATTCAAGTGTTTTTAAAGTATCATCATTAAATTTCATATTTTTATTAGGAGTCAAATTTAATATTTTTACTGTTTATTTGACATTTGTTGTTGACATTTGTAGTTTCTTTGTCAACTACACCAGTTTCATTACTTAAATGTATTTTTGTTTCCAATTGTCTGTTTTTCTTTAGACCTGGATACTATAATAGACAAAGACCTGAAACTGTTTATAAGAAAAGACACCCATGTGCATTTTGGAGGGCAAGAGTACTTTGCCAGAAATCAGCCGTTTCACGTTGGTAACAGAAACAGTAATGTGGAAGACAAGCAAACTGGTTGGGTGTACTGGGAAGTTGACATTGGAGCTGAAGCAGGGTGGGAACATGGGCTTACAGTTAGATACTATCCAAAGCAGAACAATACCTCTTTCTTGAAGACATTTTCACTGATAACGCCTAAAAGTTTTGAGAAATTATCTCTTTTAGTAAAAGATAACAAACTGTATGCTGTAAGGGGTGATGAAGAAACCATGCTTGTAGACCAGGTTATTCCCAGGAGAGTTGGAGTTTATATAGACTGTGAGAAACATCAGGTTGTATATTCCAATGCAGACAACATGTCTCTAATTCACACAATGTAGTGTGGAGACAAACAGGTTAATCTCTGAATAAAACCATGCATTTAGTGCACCTCTGCTGTATATTAGAAGAAACATTTACAAACTATATGCATGCAACAGTGTATGGGCTGTTGATCTGTTATTCACATTTAATTTAATAATGTCTGTTAAACTATTAAGCATATTGCACAAGCTTTGCTTCATAATTGGTGCTATATGGCCTTATACATTATTTATGAACTCAATTTAATAGTGTGTATTTCTTAAAAAATAACAACTGTGAAAGGGTCTATTTATAAATGTATCAATAAAATTTGTGTCTGTTTTAGGTTAAATGGTAACAATTGTGTATTTAAACTTTGATTGGTTACATTATTGCCACATCCACCTGCTGTAGTGCTCATGTGTTCCAACAGAGGGCACTCCTCACATCCCCTGGACTATTTCATCTTGCCCTACACCTCCCATAACCCATTTTATGATTTATGATTCTAGATCATCTCAATAAAACTTGGCTACTGTCCTAAACTCTTTATTCTGATAAAAAATATATAAACAGTTACAGTTGTGTTCTCTAAACATACATTACTAAATATAAATGTATAACAGAACATATGATATGTCATATAGCATACATTATTGTAACACATTATAAAATAAATAGTAAGTTTATTATTTCACTGGCAAGCAAACACCATTAGTCCAAATCTCTGGTATGTCTGAGGAGAAGCAGCATGTTCTCCAGACAGCAGGAAGAGGAAGTGAAACAGCTGGAGAAAGGGAAGACTGCTGCTGAGGTCACTTTCTTTGATAACCAACAGCTGCAGGAGGGAAGAGACAGAAAAGTGTTTAAATATATGGAAGGGCAGGAGGGACAGTTTAATCGACATCAATTCTGAGCCAGAGATCGATCAATAGCTTGTGTTGTAATTCTGTGTCAGTGCTGTGTCATGGTTCTGACTCATGCTTGTTTTTGTTTTTTTGCACAGTTTTATGTCATATCAGTCTCGGAAAGACACACAAACAGAGAGTATGCCAAACTTCTGAATCATGTATTAGGATTTTTATTTCAACAAAATACATAGGACATGTGGACATTAAACAAATTGTGATTGGCAAAAATTATGTATATTGTTTTAAATGAACCTCTATTTTATGTAGTGTGGATTTTTCTATTAGTTTATCAGGGCATGTACACAATCTCTCCATTGTGTAACTAATTTTTCAAGTTTCTACTAAGTAATAGATTATTAAAGTTAAAATACCATATAGTTTAATTAAAAGGCTTTGATATCAACAACAACAGGTATAAAAAACAAAAAAGTTTTTCTTCCTCCTTGTAAAGTTCACATTCCCTCTGCTATCCTAACTGTGCAGTATCATATGTGACATTATTAGAACTGATTTGACACCTGTTTCTGGCTCAAGATCCACCAGCTGAGAACCATGACTGTAACTTCTTCAATAATTTAGTGTCAGGTGATGTTCAGCATTCTTATTAGTTAAACCAGGAAAAACATTCTGAGATTATTTGATTATTATTACTGTGAATTATTACTAAGTAAATATTTCATTTCAATGTTGTGGATGTTTGGTGCTCTGTTTGATTTCACTAAATGTTCATTGTGAAATATATTACAGGAATATGTCTAAAAAAAACTATAATAAATGTGTCTTTTGGTACATAGCAAATATCACAGTATTGCACAACTAGTTCTCCTCTCCATCCTGTCAGTGTTTATGCTTCTCCCGCCCTCGTACACGTTTTGGCACTGTCTTTGCTCTCTCTCTCTCTCTCTCTCTCTCTCTCTCTCTCTCTCTCTCTCTCTCTCTCTCTCTCTCTCTCTCTCTCTCTCTCTCTCTCTCTCTCTCTCTCTCTCTCTCTCTCTCTCTCTCTCTCTCTCTCTCTCTCTCTCTCTCTCTCTCTCTCTCTCTCTCTCTCTCTCTCTCTCTCTCTCTCTCTCTCTCTCTCTCATTGAAGATGTGCTGGCTGGATAGGAAGAAGGGGCTGGAAGTGGAACAGAGACAAAGGGGGAGGGAGCGAATGGGAGATAAAAGTTAGTGTGGAGTGAACAGTTTAAAGGAGCAGTTACTACAAGTCTCAGCAAATCAAAAAAATAGCTCTGTGGTTAGTTTCAGAACAGGAAGGGTGACAGATCTACTGAAGATGGAAGACGTTGAAAACTACAGCACTCTACAAGAGTTTACAGAAGACATCTCTCATAATGGGAACAGACCTATACTGAACACATTACAGGGCAAACAAGGTAATGTATGTGTTTATGTATGTCAGTGATGTGTATGTGAGCGGGTGGGTGGTGTGAGGCAGAGAATCTGTGTGAAATGTGGGCATAGTCAGAGTAACAATGATTTTGTGCTTCATCAGGTGTCCATAAAGGGATAAACTGTTTGAGAGATCGGGCTTCTCTTGTGCTGTTTGCGGCTCTATTGGCCTCAGTTTGTGCAAACATAGCACTTGGTGTCCTCTGTAAGTAAACACATTTTTAAACACATTCGTATCTAGCACATTTATAGTGCCCTGCAGTTTCTGTGTCAGAATCTATATTGTTGTCAAATTATTAATGGAAAATAAATTACATAGTTATTTGTTGGCATGACAAATATTTGTATTGCCAAGGCAATAAGAGATGAGCTACATACAAATACAATTATGCAAGATAATATATATTTTAATATATATTTGAATGTATATATTTTATATACACAATATATTTTTGACAAAAAATAGATATAAAATGTGAAATAATAAAAATTGAAGGTACTAATAAAAAATAATAGAGGGAGACACAGACGCAAATCACATCACTTTTCTAAATTGTGGCAGACAGACACATTTTGTGCTACTATCACATAAATGTATTTGTGTTCCCCCAGTAAAAAGGGCAGTTTTTAATTGTTTGTAAACTGTCTTTCTCTCTCCCTCTCTCTCTCTCTGTAGTAGTAAACAGTCCCAAATCATCTCCCGCTACTGAGTCAGCCCAATGGGAAGAATCTAAAGCTGCCTCTCTTTCTCTCAAACTTACTGCCATGCAAGAACGTTTCTCGCGCCTTTGCTCTGAATACACGACTCTAGGACAGACATGCTCAAAATCAGGTGAACCATTATGTGATTTAATCACTTGTTTGGTAATTTGTAAATATAAATGACATTTTTTTTGACAAATAAAGGAATAGTTTACCCAAAAATTGGATCCCAGTGACTTTCCATAGAAGAAATAAAAAGACTATGGTCAAGTATTGGAGTCCATTTTTGGGTGAATTATTCCTATAAGGCAAATACAATTAGTATAGTAATCCAAAGTCAGGTTGTTTGGCCACACTTTCTACAAATAGATGTCACATTACAAGACTAAAAAATAAAGAGGATTTATTCATACATTCATCCTTTGTTTAATCATTTTTTCCTTAGTGATCCAATGTAGGCCATGTCCTGAGGCTTGGCTGCATTTAGAAGGAAGATGTTATTTCTTTAGTGAGGATAAACTTGACTGGCAACACAGCAAAGAAAGCTGTGCATCCATGGGCGGCCATCTGACTATACTACACAGCCATGAACAGCATGTAAGTGTGTTTGTGAAAGAATTGCATTAATACCTATGCTCATTTCTGTTAATAGTTCGTTTGTATATGTATACCATACATATAAAGTTTCATTACTATTTTAAGTAAACCAGTCTTTTGTTGCTTTATGTTTTAATGTAGCACACCCTGGAAAGTGTAGCACGCAGTCGTGGTGGATTTGACTATCATTTCTGGATTGGTTTATCAGACGCTGAGACTGAGGGAGTTTGGAAATGGGTGGATGACACAGTTGTTAACAGGACGTACGTGTTCACGCGCACGCACGGCTCTTTATAATTATCTTGGCCGGAAATCTTCGTTTACATCTATTGTGTCTATTCTGAGCCTATAGCTAATGGCATCTCCACCACTCCCCATAAACCTAATCTTCACACAAACCTGTCTGCATGGTAGAATAATTACCCTATTAAGTGTTTTTTTATTTTGATTGTCCATTATAGGTTCTGGAATGATTGGCATAAAGAGCCCAATAATCATCAGTCGGGTGGGATTCATGGAGAAGACTGTGCAGTGCTGGACTCGCGCTCCAAAACCTGGTTCGATGTGCCCTGTGATTTTAATTACAAACGGATCTGTGAGATGGATCCTATCACAATCAATGTGTAGTTTTTTTCTAGAAAATGTGTGAAACGTTTGTATATTACCTTTTGCCTCCATTCTTTATAATAAACGATTTTAAAACTGGTGTTTGATTTAGTGCGTGTGTATATGTTTGGACATAATGGACTATTTTGAGGTGTTTTGGTGGACAGTTAAACATTGCGCAATAATGGTTTTTCACCCTTCGTCACAACCTGCCTTAATCCAAACATCAAGTCTTACGCAATCACGTAAACTAAAAGTGTCCAGTCACCGTTTTAAACCCGTGGAAAGCATTTTTTAAGTACCTGCATTCAACATATATTCGTGATATGTCAAACGTATGTTGCGAACTGACTGTAAAATTCCAGTTGTAATTTTACGTTTTTTTTTTATTTTAACACCCTTTAAGATTTTTAGCGATTACATAAAGTATATATTTTGGTATCTTGTTTATTAACTTACCAGATTTATGTGTCAATATGACATCTCAATACCACACGGTGGCGTTGTGTGTCAACGCGTGCTTTTACTTTCTCCGTTGCCATATTGTCACGCCCTCCCTTCTTCCTCCCGACCAATCAGAGGCTACGCTTTTGTTTCGTAAGACGTTTGCTAACGGAAGTAGCAGCGATACCACAGTTGATACAAACAACCTCAGTCTTTATAAGTAAGGTAAATAAACTGCTTTGTTCGCATGTTTCACTTATCGAAATGTGGTTTTATGTTAATATTACTAATTCGAATTAGCTTGGTAACGTATTTAACACAGTTTGTTTATTGAAGAACCAAGTTTAATAACGATATAAGGCCTAGTTGCTACAGCTACAGTGTTGATGTGCCTCATGCCGGTGCTGAAAACTGATACAATGTGCACGAGACTACAACTGGTTTTAGTTATAAAACTTCAGAAAATCGTTCCGATTGCATTTAAACAAGTACAGCTACGGCTACACTGATATTGCAGGTCCATATACTGTCTCTTGCATATACAAGCTGTTTCAAGAAACAGTAGGTTTCATTTTACACTTTTGTTTAATGTAATAATTCCAATATCCCACCAAATGTAAAATATTTACGTTTAAATTTTATAAAGTTGAAATTTTATATACAGTAATAGTTATTATTTGTATTATTATTTCTAAAAAAAAAAACAGTGCATTTTAAATGCTGTCTCATAGCACTAATCGTCTTGTGCACTGTCATGTTGTTTTAATCAACATAAAAGTGTATAATGCCAAATATTACCATACTAATGTAGTTATGTTTTGCCATAAGTCACCTGTCATATGAAATGATAGTGTTGTTGAAGGCGCGCTGCTCTGGATAACCAGTGTTTTAACAAGCCAGTGAAACCAGATTATTGTACATGAATTATTGGGTGTTGCATTTTGCTAGTGCAGATTTAATGAGAGGCTGGAGAAGTAACTCCTGAACTTCTTACCATAAAAAATGAAAACTCTTTTAGCTGTGCCTGCCTGCGTCATCACAGACTGTTTTCTCCACCTTTCAAATAGTCCAGTGGTTGTTAAAAGCCAGTTTCATCCTTTGACTTGTCTTTTCTGCTGTCAGATGGAGGTGGATCAGTTGCTGTCTCTCTCTGGTTCAGCTCTGGCTCAGGCCATAAGCTCTCTGCTGGAAACCCCAGGCCTCTATGTTTTCTCAGACATACTAGAACTGCCCAATGTCCGAGAGGTGAGGATGAATGAATGTGTGTGCGTGCAAATAGATGTTTCAGTTCAACTTTTCAGTTTATATGAATCCAAACACTTACTTTTAGGGTCACTTATTCACTTATTAATATTTTTTCCACTCTTTAGAATAATAGTAAACTCATCAAAGCTATGGAATAACACAAATGTAACTATGGGTCTCAACGAGGTCTCACCTCGAGATGCTTTTTAAACAATATCGAAGGTGTTTCCATCTGTTATGGACTTTTACTGGCTGCTTTTTCTTTATTTCATTTTTGTTAAATATGTTTTGTTTTGTAATTAAATAAATTAATCAAATTAACAATTTCATCTACAAATATTTGTAGATTTTTAAGCACACAGCTTTGGCTGAACAGGTTTTACTTAAGTGAAACGTTTGAATGATAGTGTACAGTATTAATCAAAAAGGGGAATCATAATCTCTTGTAATATGTACACATTACATTGATTTCCTACGAGTGCTCTAACAGATGCTATCAGATGTCTACACACAAGCTCTTTTCACACTTTACACAGAGCACAGAGATCCCACAGATGAAGGCAGCACATAATCGTCTCCATCCTAATGCCCTGACATCCCTAAGGAACTAAACTAAAGTGCTATACCAATCAGTAATATGTTGGCTATGCCATGCACATCTGTATTTTTGCTTTCTCTCTCTCTCTCTTTAGCTGGAGACGAGTCCCCATGCTCCAGTCTACCAGCTTCTCAATCTTTTTGCGTATGGAACCTACTGCGACTACAAAGGTAACCATGACAACAAATGATCTGACCAGATATTAGCCCCTGAGGCGGTGCCTTCATTCTCTACTCTTATTCAGAATGAGATTTTACACCGAATACACTGCCCTTTACCTCACTAAATAATTTAGCTCTAGTCAGGTGGAGACAGAAGTCTCTGGCCCATGTGTTTTTACATTTTTTTTATTTGCTGATTTTATGATGCATATATTGTAATGATGTTTCTTTCTTGGCTTTGTTGTTCTTTTGTGCTTTTGGTGTTTTTTTAATCTTATTACAACATTTACATGTATTCATTGTTTGCCCTTTAGAGAGAGCAGCGTCACTTCCTGAACTTACACCTGCCCAAAAAAACAAACTTCGTCACCTGTCAATCATCAGTCTTGCATCCAATCTTAAGGTATAAAGTTCTTCATTATTAACTCTGAATGCATTAACACTGTTTTTTAATTAAATCTATTACTGTTTTCATGATGAACTGACACCTTTTGGCAATAATATTATTTACTTTTGTTTACTCTGAATGCATTAACACTGTTTTTTAATTAAATCTATTACTGTTTTCATGATGAACTGACACCTTTTGGCAATAATATTATTTACTTTTGTTTACTTGAAATATTAACATATCCAGTATTCTCCTATTAAGCCTGTGTGATATCACTAGGACAAAAGATCATTTTGAACATCCCCAAAGCATTCAACTCATCAAAAACATCTCTTTCTCAATAGTGTCTGCCATACTCGCTACTGCTCCAGCAGTTAGAGTTGAAGAATGTGCGTGAGCTGGAAGACCTGCTGATCGAGGCTGTTTACAGTGACATTATCCACGGCAAACTGGACCAGAGGAATCAGCAGGTAGAGGTAGATTTCAGCATAGGTCGAGACCTGGGCCCGAACGAATTACCCAACATTGTCAACACACTGCAGGAGTGGTGAGTGTGCATTTGTTTTCATGTCAGTGTGCTGTGTGATGTATCGATTTTTAAGATGGATTGTGTTGCTGATGAAATAAAGGAACTATCCTGCTCATGCTGTTGAATATTTCTGTCAGGTGTGCAGGCTGTGAAGCAGTTCTGTGTGGCATTGAGGAGCAGGTGTCAAGAGCGAATCAGTACAGAGAGAGCCAGCTTAAGGTCAAAGTTCAAGTGGAGACAGAGGTGAGTGTGAATTGACATTGCATTGAACAGTAATGTCAGCCATGATTTTTAACGTGTCTATCTCATTTATTATTTTGTTTGACTGCCACGGCAGTCTTTTTTACACAAAATTACATTCAACACAATGAGGTCATCAGTGCTCTATTGTTACCTTTGTTTAGTGTGAAAAAGCATCTAGTGTTTCACTTACTATTTTTTAAAATAATGAGGCATATACATTAACGTGCAGTAGTAGTCTTACCTAATTGTTATTCTTGCATCTCATTACCTAATTACCCAATTATCAAAGACAATTAGGTAAAGTTTTTTTCCCTGCCACATTTGCCTTGCTCACTTGGGGCTATAAGACATTAAGGCATAATTTTTGTAAAGCTGCTTTAAACATTATGTGGTGTTATCCATGTAGTCTTACTCTTGTTTTTCTCCCCCATATGTTAAAAATTTAATTTTACTTTCTTGGAAACTACAAGATTCATGCACTGGAAATATATTTATACTTCTCTGTTGCTTTGTTAGGTATCAAATCTACAGAAAACCCTAAAGGCAAGCTCAGCTTCCCCATCATCTGGCCCCGCCCCTGCAGGGGCAGCATCCAATCAGGATGCAGATCAGCCTGCTGAGCCCAGAGACCCTGCTTCATCTCAGGAGCCACGGCAACCAGGAAAAAAGAGTTCGAAGGTCAAAGGGTAAGGTAACTGTGGTTAAGAGTTTAGGGCTTTATTATGAAGTGCTTTGAATAATGTGTTTCAAATAATAAGACTTCTTTCAACTCTGTAAAAAAACTCACTGTATCATAAACATCACAGTACTGCAGGTGCAGATTAAAAAAGCCACATGCAAAACACTTTTTCATTATTAAATCCCTGATCAAACTATCATGCCATTCGTATCACATTGCTGAGACTTTAAATTCACTAATGGTGTTTTTAGCGTGAAGGTGCAGAATATGATTTATGAATGTTTGTGCATACTTGTACAATGTGTTGTGAGTTTTATGTACAAGTGCATCGCTTTAGTTAAGCTTGATTTATAGGAAATAACCCACAGGCCTATAGTCCCAATTAAGCCCTGATGAGTTTAAAATTGTCTCTGTCCTGGTTTGGAAATCTCATGTCAGGATGTGCTCCAGAGAGAGAGAGGGTGAGAAAGAGAGGAGGGTTTGATCACTGCTTTTTCTTTGTCACTAAACAGTGTCAGTTAAGAAGAGGTGTAATTTATTCAGGACTCATCTGACACAGATTAATTCAAGTCCAGTGATTTAAAGCATCTCAGTGAAGGTTCGCCATTAACATTTACAACTATGCCACTCTGTGTGTGTATGTGTTAAACTGTTATTTATTGTCCAAGAATAATTTTATTACATTACATTAGACAATCATTTAATTAACTTAAATGTGAAATGCTCACCAGAAATCTTTCTTTTTCTGTTGCAGGCTGCGTGGAAGTGGAAAGATTTGGTCAAAATCTAATTGATCAGATCAGTCTCTAATAACATGCTCACAGACAGTCATTTTTCTGGAATGTTTGCTGGATAGATGCTCAAATTTTAGACATAAATCTTCTAAAACGAATACAAGACTTACACAATTCTGTGTGTGTGTGTTGTGCGTGTGCTTGTGTGTGTTTATAGTTATGTATGCTGTAAATGTCATTTGATTTGACTCATGCTTATTTTGCTTGGCATGTTTGTTTTGTTCATTATTAAATCTGGATGTGGGTGACACCAATGAATAAATGATATCCATCTGTCACGCTGCGTCGTTTCTGGCTTTCATGTTTCTGTCCCTCTGTTAAGCGCTGGTAAATGTTTAGTCTCAATGGGGGGCTTGTCTGTCAAGAGGTCGTGACATTAATTAGCCACACTTTAATGCAGAAGCCATGAAATAACATTTGATCTGGTTTTCCTTTCTCTCTCTCACAACGGCACACACACTGCTTCCACAAATGTGTTTTGTAAAATGCCCTTTATCTGGCCATAAAGGCCGACTAAAGCTACACTTCTCTCTCTCTGTCCTGCATAATGGTTTGTAATGGTAGCAATTAACTTGTGGCACCCACTCAGAAATGAAGAGAACAGTAAAAAGCAGAGAGTGATCATCTACTTTTACATTAACCCTTGCCACCTCTTTATTTCTGCGTCTATAAAGATCCATCCACCTCAAAATTGATGATCCTTTTACACACTCACCTCTTTTTCTCTTTCTCTCTATAAATAGTAGTGTTAATTTCAGTCTGTGTGAGTGAGGTTCACTGTTTCTCAGTCTCGCAGCTCTGAGCAGATGGAAGCTGTGAACTCTTGCAGCTTACATACTGCATGTGTCTGAAGAATGTGTGATGTGTGTTTCAGTGTTTAGAGATGACTTTAAGATCAAGCAGAACAGAAGCTTCTATTCAACAGATAACATGTAAGTGGAAAACTTACTACAGCTAGCATTCATTAAGGACTACTGGGCAATGGACATCACCTTTAACAGTCAATATCAGTAACATATATCAACAGTCATTGTAAATTCTTTAACACAGATAAACGTTCACTGTTTTGAAACACCATGGCTTTTATTGACTTTCATAGTACATTAAATCACATATTTAAGGCAGTGCTACATAGATGATGTAAAACATTTCTATACCATCTTTCACATGATGTAGCTTCTTGTGCATTTTTTAAAAGAGATACTTAAATCTGCTATGGCTCTGAACTTTAATGGCACATCAAACCTTTTGAACGTTTAAACAACCCAGTTTTCACTTTCTTAGAACTTCAAATGTAAAAAATGTTGCCTAAAGCTGAATTTCATTAAAGCAAACTGAATCCTTAAAAATTGCTACCTACAAAATAACAAAATAAATGACAAATGCAAAAGCAGACTCATGCTGGTTGACTAGGCAGTAATATTTAAATCAAAGTTGTGCTGTCTAAAGATGGGGTTAAACTCAATATAATCTGAACTGCAATCTTTCATTTCATCTTGATACAAATGTTCAAGATTGTGCTCTCCGTAAAGAGCAAAATACTTCAATAATTACAGTCCTGATGATAACATCAATCACATCAGCCATTTTCCATAGACGCAATATACTGATATAAAAGTGCTATAATCACGTCTGCTAAACGTCTTTTTTTTTATAAACGCTCTATCAAGGTTGTGTTTCAACACAACCAGGCAGAGATAAATGGCCACGATGTTATAGATAATGTTGAGAAGCATAACAACACACTTTAAATAGAATTACGTAGGTTTCACGGACACCTCGACAGATGTTGGTTCATAATTACAAAAGCATTCGTCAGATCATCAGTGTAAATTATAAGTTAACACAGCGGAGGTGCTTCCAGAGATCTTATTATATCAGTTGACGTCAACGCGGTCCATCGTTGCCATGGGACGAAAAGCCATATTGAACAAAACAGAGCATGTAAACTACATTTAACTTGTCAAAATAACTGCAGTCATTAGGTCTAAATAAATGCTACACAAAATGCGGTAAAGGCAAGGTTCGGCAAATGTGACCTTTAAGCCTTTGTATGCATGAGAAAGGCTACTGCGAACAAGCCACACTGGATACTAAATTAATGACTACACACATCACAGAATATTTGAAGATCAGAAGCTAATGATTGTGTTCATGGTTGAGTAGCATTCCTGGAGCCCTTGTACATGGCTGCGTCGAGAGCTCATTAATATAATACTGTACAAAAAGCAGTGGAAGAAGGAAGTACGACAGAAAACGTCATCGTAACATAAAATCTCTCTTTGTATTCAGTTACGTACCCACGTCTTCAAAGTGTCCAACGGTCCTGAAATCCATTTGTGTCTATATACATTGACATGGTTTGCCCATGTGTTCAAAGTCTGTGTCATGCCCACGGGAAATGATTATCATGTTTGGAACAGTCGGTTCTTCAAAGATTGACCACTGGTATCCTGCAGTACGGGGTAAAGAGATAAAAAAAGAGACGGCAGATTAAATTAACATGACTTTCAATCTATTATTGAGTGTGAGATTAACTGAAATTCACAGAGCGGGGGAAGAGGACCGATTTCATGGATGACATGCTTTCTTTTTCTCTCTTTCTCTCTCCTGCTGAAATATTCACACATGGTGAAGAAAACATCTACAATGTTTTCTAACTGGTAGTTACGCTTTGCAAGCCATTACCACTGATCTGAAAACATGCTGTATACACACCGTAATTTGCACAGATAGTCAGTTCATGCTCAGTTCGTTGTCATGATATACTTCATGTAAAACTACTGAAATTATTTCTTGTTGAAATATACATGCAGTTATAACCTCATTTTGAGAGGCCACATATTTTCTTTTGAACAAATCAGTTTTGTAAAATCCCAGTATACAAATTATGTAATGACATACAGTCTATTTTTTCTGTCTCTACCAGTTAAGCTTTCCTGTAGCTCAGCTGGCAGAGCGCTGTGCTGACAATGCCAATACACATAACATGATCAAGCGCAAAGCCTGTGTCGCTTTGGATGAAAGAGTCTGTCAAATGCATAAATGTAAATGTGTAAGGATTTGCTATTGAACATTTTTGATGCACAGTTAGTTGCGATTCACAGTATACATACAGTATAGGGAAATGTATTACCTATAATCAATAATAAAGTCCTAATTAGATGGGTCAAAGTATAAAAAACTAAAAGGTGATTATACCTTACACATTAATTATATTTTAAATTATATCTTATTTGTCAACTACTATATGTGTTCCATTTAACGCATACATGCTGTGTGCCATAATGAGCCTATCTCCTTAGCTCTCTCTCTTTTACACACACTAAGTACTTTAACCAGTAAATACTCTGCACCTTTTTCTCAATCTCACAGGCTTAAAGGCATATATACACTACCTCTCTCTGTCAGGGAAGGATGGAGTGCTGTGCAGTGTCTGCCTGCTGTCCTCCTGAACTATGGAACGAGGGATGGCGAGAGAGAGAGGAGGAGGACGCTGAGAGAGGCTGCGGTCGTAACTGAACGAGAGAGAGAGAGAGAGAGAGAGAGAGATTAGAAATACTACAGTCAGTGAATACAAACACTGAAGAAAGTGAGACATGAGGCATGAAAAAAGGCGATTAAACCGAATAAAGAGAAAGAAACCAAACACTTCAGTGACATTGACAGGAAGTTTATTCACTCAGTAGTTTAATTTAATAGACTGCCGTGAGCTTAAAACAGACAGGGTGAAATAAAGGAGAAATGACACAGAAGGAGAGCGAGAGAAGCCGAAATATTCGATTAAAATCACATTTGTCCAGGAACCATACGGAAGACGGAGTGCCGAGGACACAGTGTGAGGTCCACAGTGTGGTGACGTGGAGACAAACACAGTCATGCAATATTAATACCCCACACACTTATCTACACTGAGTCAGGAGTGAGTTCACTCCACCTCTGCATTGATTGAATGGTGGGAGGTGGGTTGGGGGTTGTTAAATGAGCAGGAAGTGTCACGGCAAGTGTATGCCAAACAGAGATTAATTGCGTAGATGTAGCTTGCTTGTGCGTGCAATAAATTGTCCTCGGCTAACTCAGATGAACGCCCATCTGCTTTTCTACCTGAGCGGCAGCCTCGCATTAACATTCAAACCGGCAAGAAGACTGTTTTAAAACTCTCTATCTGTCTTACAAACAAGCTCACAAACATTCCCATAATGTCTGATTTGTGGTACCTGCATCATTGCTTTGCCGCAGCAAAAGAAAGTATACGTGATTGGTCAAAATGTTCAACACATTTCAATGGAATTAAACTTAGTCAGAGGAAAATTCGAGCATAAACTAAAGGTACGAATAAATCAGACTGATAACCTGTCATCTCTCTGTTTATAGTTACTCTCAGGATGATATGGACCATTCCTCAGCTCTCTATATCATTTTAATGATCATCTATTCGATCGAATGCAGCCGTCCAAGCAAGTATGCAGTCTTGTGCCTGATGGCCCACAACGCTCCAGGCTACATTTCTAATTAAACCAGCACAATAAAACACTGCAAGGTGTCCACATAGTTAGTGTCTGTAGAGTTGGAATATCTACAGATGACATTTCGCACAGTTCCACAGGGAACAGCAGAATCCACGCTTGATACTTCACAGAAATCTGTTGTGTGAACTTTGCTATTATGACACACCGATTGTTCATAAACTCATAAACACACAGACACGAGCAGGGGGTCTCAGGGGATGTATGACAGAAATGTGGAAGCCCAGAAGTGCCATAAATGTCTCACCAGAGTTTAGCAGAGATGATGATCGCAGACAGGATCAGCAGAGACGAAATCGTCACCGTCACATAAAACTGTGGGTCCACTAAACAAAAGATGTGCAAAGACACAGGAAAAGCAGAGTCAAAATAAAAAAGTAACAGTTTGATTTAAGAATTGGGTGTTTTGGTCACACTCCACAAGAAATGTTAGTTGTAAAGGCAGAAAGAGGATGTATTCACACAACATGCATTTCATTAAAAAATATAGGTTCTTTGTCGATCTGTATGGTTCTCTCAAGAACCTTACTTTTGCACAAAAGTTTCTTCAAACTGCTTGTCGTTTTTTTGTAATTTACAGTTTTAAATAAAATAGTTCTACATAATGTAAAGAACAATTTGTGAAAATATAACCTTTTAACTATTTTAATATTGATCGAGAGTCTGTGTGAAAGATTGAAATCATAATGAAATTAGCTAATGACTGAAATCAAATTTTAATGCTTGTTATCTCATAATTAGGTTATGAGACCTGAATTTAACAGACTTTGTTAACCAAAACGTTCTTCGGGAAACCAAAAATGGGTGTTGTATGGAATAACTAAAAAAAACTCTAAGCACTCTTTAAACTCTTTTAGATTGTGGTTTAGTACAAAAAGGCAAAAAAGTCAACCTTTAAGATCATGTTGTTTGGCTCTATTTTGAGAATTCTAATAGTTATCATTTTTTTTATTTCCATGTTGTATTGAAACAATGCGCATGCAAAAACTAAACAGCAATTATACAAATCTTCATGAATTTCATCCCATTGTAACTATACTTTCTGTTGTTTTCTGTTTGCAACCTCAGTTCAAATTCAGGAAATTAACTGGAATTCAAAAGGTATTTCCCAATTTATTCTAAATGGCATATAACAAAGAGCAATAAAAAGAAATGAAAGCCGAGGAGAGAGACCAAAAAACACAAAGCGCATGTAAGAGCACTGAGTGAAAGCAATAAGGAATAGGAGAGAGAAAACGTGGGGGCGAAGAATGTGGGCACAGTGTCATAATCAGGTAAAGTTGTATTGATTGGATTGATGCCTGCCTCTTGCTCAATGGGAGAGAAATCTACACTCTCCGAGAGCGCAAATTTACAGCCATGAAGAAACAGCACGAGCCCAGCCTCTGCTGGCAATTTCGCTTTCAGACAACAAACCGTTTCAGGCATACCAACCAACCTTCCTCCTGCTCCTCTGTATCTTTTCTCTCCTCCTCTCCTGTCGTTGGCTGTTGGGTCTGATTGGCAGGCGAGCCCCAGTGATGTGACCAGTCCTCGGACGTGGTCATCTTCATGCCCTCTGTCTCCAGGCTGGACAGAAGGTGATGGGTTTCATCCTCCAGCGGTTGCGTGGGACCCCAGTCCACTGCCCAGAGCTGAGTGGTCGTGGCCTGTGCCGTGACGGGCATCTGCATCTCGGCAAGCTCCTCCCACTTCCTGTCATTTGTGTCAGCGGTGGCAGTGCAAAAAATTACAGTGACCAGCAGGAAGCTCCAAAGGGGAATGTATCCAATTTGGGGAGAGATGGAGCTGAGGGGAAGGAAAGACAAAGCAACGGAAAGACGGAAGGAGGGATTGAAAAGGAAAAGCTAGAGATGCATAAAAAACAGTGCAGAGATGGAAAGAGACTTAAGCGAAGCTGATGCAACCCTTTGAGCTGCAGGATACTAACTGGCCAGATCTAAACGCAACAGTGCAACTAAAACACTCAAGTGTGTCCGTATGTTTAACACTCGCTTATTTTCTTACCATCGCTCCATCGCTTCTGCCTTTTCACTGGGTCCTCGTCGCTCCAATCATCTCTTAAATAAGAATGACATGAAGAGAGAAAAAGGGAGAGGAGAGATTGAGAGGCGGAGGGCTCGGTCCTGACACTCACTAAAAGATTCAAACAGATGGCTGAAGTGGAGAAATACCCTGCTGGCTCAGAGACAACACAAACATAAACACACACAAGCATATGCACAAACGCACACACGCTCACAGTTACAACTCAGATACACATTAAACATTCATGCCCACACACACACACACAAATTCACTGACTCAGATCAACCACACACATTCATCAATCATCACAATTCAAGATCATATGCTGTAATACAAGATGCACAGAAAACCACAGAGAGAAATGGAAAACACACACCTGTGGATACATTTTCCATCTTAATCCACATCCTCAACCAAACCAGAACGTGTATCCAGGTTTAGCTGTGTGAAAATGCCACTCTCACACGTCCAGGCATCACACGCACACTCGAAAACATGCAGATTCACACACTTAAGAACAGAGAAAACAGTTCACATGCTTACCTCTAACCACTGAAGATGGGAGTGGGAGAGAGGGAGAGAAACTGGAAGTGGGGAAAAGCATTGGTTGCCGTAGCGACAGAGACATGTAGAAATTGTGTGAGCGAAACGTAAGAGTGCGGGAGAGCGAGCGAGCGAGCGAGAGAGAGAGAGAGAGAGGGTGGGGATTGAAATACTAATTACGTTTCTTAACTGGTTCAAATTAATTAGACAGCAAGAAAATGAATGAATTTTGAAGACGAAAATAGCTGGACACAAAGAAAGAAACGACTAATTATAATTGTGATAACCGGTTGAAGTAAAGAAAAAGTATTTGTTTATTTTAGAGAAGCAGAGACGGGAAATCAATACACATTAATGTAGTGTTGGAAAGGAGCCTCAGAGTGATGAACAACGCCTTTGGTATTTATAGACGGAAACGCCAGAAGTGATAAATACTCTCACACGCGCAGACATAATGTGGTAGGGTTTATTGAATCAACGTTTACATAGAAAACAGGCTGTTGTTTCTGTCTCTCCTTCGGTTTCTTTTCGCTCAATCTGTTCCACTTGGGTTCTTGCGTTTCATCATCGTCGCTTGACCTTCCCTCTTATTTTTCTTCCTTTGTAGTTCTTTCTTTTTAATCCACCTTTCTCTTCTCTTCTCTCTCTCTGTCATCAGCCCCTCCCCTCTTTCTCTCACTGAAGAACGCAACGCAGCCACGAAGAACTCGCAGGTTCCTCGGTTTCAGATTCATCCTGGGGCCTGAAGTCTTCATCGTCGTCTACTAAAAAAATAAAATTTTTTTTTGATGAATTAATTTTCATGATTTATCAGTCATTTGTGATTACTGGATGGGGATTAGTAAAAATTCATTTTTTTGCACAGAGCAGTTTTAAGATGCTAAATTATTTTAGAGCAGATCATAAGCCGAAAAACACCATCTCTGTACAGACCGTGCCATAAGTGAGATTAGATGTATTTTCATTACTTTGTCTGGAAATATCCACTTTTTATATATAGGTTTTCATGACTCTAAGAACACCGACTGCATAAATTACACTATGAAAATGAATGCGGCTGTTTACATTTTAATTATAGGTAATTATAGGTATACAGGTTTAAAACGTAATTTGCACTGTATTATTTAACACTGTTGTCTGTTGGCTCTCTCTGTCTCTCACCGTCGCTTTTGTCACCCTCCGAGTCTCTGTCAGAATCCTGAAGTGAATACTCCAAACGTCTGTCTCGTCTTACTGCAACATCGCCTCTAGAGACAAAACAACAGAAAACTGTTAGTGAAGGGCACTCGGGTCACACTGTTTACAATGACAGAATGATGTTTAACATGCCCTGAAGCAAAAAGCAAAGCAGCTTTGGTGACAATGACTTCTGAATGACTTATTTCATCATACAAACAGCTTCTTGCATAAAGACACAAGGGCAGCAAGATCCTTAAGGGTGAGGTTAAAATATATGATTAAAATGGTTTCATGCATTTGGCAGATGCTTTTATGGAAAGCAATATGCAGTGGACACAAGGTATACATTTTCATGTGTGTGACCTGGGGAATGAACTCATGACATTTGCCTTGCTCTATTAGTTGAGCTACTCTATTAGTGAATATGTCAACAAACATGTTCTTTAAATCAAAAACTGACACAAACTGCACTTGACATTCAACATAATATAGGTCAGAATTTCATGCTCTTAGCTGTCAAAACACATTGCAGCTGGCACAAACCATGTTTCTCCTTGCTGTAAGTCTGGATTCTTTTACAGTATGCACGATTGTTGTTGTTTAATTAACCTTAAAATTAAGTTTGACTCTGACAAACAATGAAATGGGAAGCTTTTGGTAAAGCTAACCTTACTAACACGTGCATTGTACGGTTAGTTGCATTTTATTAATTGAATTTTGCATTGTTTTGTCCCCCTGCTGTCCCCACCCCATTTACAACAGACCCGTGGACCATTTTTTATGTCACAACCCACCGATGGGGAACCACTGCTCTGAGGTTTTCTTTTCAAACAAAAATGTATTTACTACTAAGAAATCAATATTTTTGCACAAAAGTCATTATTGGCTCAGCGTCTAGCTACAGTTCTCATTGTCAATTTAACCGTGCCTGGAGCGTTCCTGTAGACTTCTCGTTAATAGACATCCCAAAGAAACTCTATTCCAGCTGCTATCTCATTACAGATGTACATATTGATATACTGACTGAGTGAAACGTTGAGCAGAGGTTTGGAGATTAGTAATAGAGGTGCAGGAGGCTGTCTGCCAATGTCAGTGAACTGATATATATGTAATGTACGTAATGCATAATAAATAAAAGGGTGTGAAAGGCCAAGATATGGGCAGAAAGGGTATTTATGTTGGTTACATTTGCATTCATGCATTATTAAAAACGACTTACAGTGCATTCAAGCTTTGACTTTTAATGGGAAAAATGTATTCTCTAGGGTTTGAACCCACAACCTTGGTGTTGCAGGCAGCTTGACCTACCTATGTGAACGCCTGTAACAGGACTTGAGATACAGGGACTTAACCATAAATTAGGCACACCTCTTTTTATAATTTCCTGGAAGCTGCTCCCAAACAATGAGGTCACGACCCCCTGTGACCCACCGATGATCCCCGCTTGCTGTTAGCCATGCAGCAAAACAAAGAATTCTGGGAATATTCGAAGAGGTGAGTGAAACCAGGTACTTACACTGGGGAAGAGAAAACACTGAGAGAGAGAGAGAGAGGTGGGAGGAGGTGATTATACTGTTAAATCTGTCTCAAGGTTTTGCACATTAAGTGGCGTTAATAATGTGACATCAGAATCACTTACAGTTAACTGTGCTTTCTCCAGTGGCGAGGTCGAAACACGAGCCAATTAAAAGACCCGGTATTTGATTGACACAGTCTGTGACACCTGCAGTGCTGCTGTGATTGGTTAACCTGGTCACTACACCTGCAAATGATCGGAGAGAACGAACACACATCAACATTCCTTGACTAAACATAACTACACAAGCGTTTTATACATGATTAATTCATACTAAACCACTGTACAAATAAACAACAGAGAAAACGCAACATAACTAACTTAATTTGTCTCAATTTATACCCCTTTCAGACACCGCACATACTACTGTGTGTTTTATGAGCTTAATACAAATGTTCTTCTGTCTGTATGAAGCTCATTATTTCTTTTAAAGCGTTTTGATAAACTGGCATCATTATCAAGCTCAGCGCTCTCGATTAGAACATCACTTCATGTGCGTCTCTACCAGTAAAACTGATTTATCTGATGTAATTGTTTACAGATTTTTTGAGATAATAGCCTTCAGCAAACATCTCCTGTGAGAAAACAGGATTAAAATGAGAAAGTTCCGGATGTTTTTATGTCTTCGTCTGGCCTGCAGCGAGCAGACCCTCTCCTGACGGTGTTCTCTGAGCCACTGGGATTTCAGCGCAGATGATATTAGCAGCTCTGAGCGAGTAGACTGAGTTTAGATGTATTCCATTAATAAATCTGTTTAATAGCCCTGAGTTAAAGAACAAATGAAGGTCTGCTGGGGTGGTGAAATATTTATCGCTACAGAATTCCATATGCATATTCCATATGATGTGCTTTCTCTTCTGACAGAACAACTTTACCTGCCATTTGTTATTTATAAAAGCAACCTTCACACTTATTTACAGAAATGATCACAAGAATGTTTTTTACATTGTTGCATTTTTGTATTTTTTTTTTTTAAACAATAGCATTACATTATCACATAGTACCCCTATATAGATAAAATTACAAAAATAAAATATAACCAATCAGAATCAAGTATTCCAGAGTGGCGTGTAATAATATATATAATATTAGTATAAATATTGGTGTTGATGACTGATCAACCACTCAGTACCTGTTCTCCAGTTAAGGATTCTTATGCTCGCCCTCCCACATGAGAGAAACACACGCTCCCCGCGGGGGCTCAGAATCATCCTCCCGTTCAGCCCGTCACCTCCACCACACCCTGTGACTTCCGGCCCCCAGAGGTTCAACCTGCGGAGGGGTTCCGACCCTTCATCGCTCAGCCCCCACACACACACACGTCCCTCGGTGGAGCCGCTGAACAGCAGAGGACCCTGGGACTGTGAAAAATCGAGGGTAAATGCCACTGTGTTTCCATGACAACTTGTGCCAACTAACTAAATTAAATATTGAACAATAGTCACCGTTTGATGCTACAATATACATTTCATATTTTGATCATCATCTTATTCGAACTTACAATGTACTATAAATCATATTGCTCTCTTTTCTCTGCTCGCACCAAAAAATATGATTAAATAAGAAAAGACTGCATTGATCCCCCAGTGGGGATTTCATTTTGTACATATAGACTTTCTTTCATTATATTGCTCAGTCCAATTTAATTTAATATACTATTAAAAGCACAATATATTGTATTCCACACTCTATAATCAGTCACTAAAACAGACTGAGACTGTAAGAGTAAAGATGTTGCCCTTTAATGCCCTGTACATTTCCGTGAACTTTAGAGCGTGCTTAAAGATCGCCTGGAGTGCGAACGCACTCTTTAGGGATCTCTCTTCAGGCAACACTTCAGCTTCTTTTCTTAACATATGCTGATCTAAAGGGCAGACTGAGAAAGTTCCAGATGCCAGCGCAGTTCTGTTGCCATGGCGCTCGCCCACCTGTAGTGTGGTGACTGAGTCCAGGTGTGCGTTCACTGACTGACAGCTCTCCTGTGAGATCCAGCTCCATACCTGCAGCTTCCCAGCATCTAGTGTGAGATCAATAATTCTGAGTCTGAGACACATCGGATATCTCCTGACTGATGCAAGGCATGGTCAACACAACAAAACACTCACGTGCGCACACAGCACATGCGCACACAGCACATAAACACACTGTGTTGTGTAGTCATATGCCTACCTGTACCAGTGACAATGAAGCCTTGGCCTTCAGGGATTAAACAGAGACTTGTAATTGCGTTGAAGGTGTAAATGGATTTAACACACTGACCTGCAAAAAAACACAAAACCAACATGTGGCACAAAACACAAACCCATCAGCAGTCAGAAGAAACTGTGGTGTCTCTCTCCTTCACATTTAGATAATGACTTGACTGAGCCATTTAGCACACTGTGTGCTGTAGATGTCCTGCTGTGACAGTCACTCTCCAGCTTTCACCCCACAACACTTTTATTAGAAATATTCTAATAATTTTGCAATAATTATTTATTATTGCAACAACTATTTGTCACTGCAGTTATTGCAATAATAAATGATTATTACAAAACTTTGATGACTGTTTGCCACAATCTTTCAGCAACACTGCATTTATCAATTTAATATGCATTTTATTACATTAGTTCAATTAACACACATTATGAAAGCAAGGTTAAAATACATGTTGATAAAATGTACCTTATTATTAAAATCAAAAAGCATTTTAGGGAAATAAATAAAAAAACATAAAAAGCAATCAATATCTTTCCATCCATATGCTTCTAGGAAACATACACAGTTAAACAAATTCTCAAATCATTTATATAACTTTTTAACTGCTACAGAATTTTCCCAAGGCAGTTCCACATGGTTTTATAATATTGGAAAACGATTGCCAGGATGTAAACTTTTTATTGATTTCTATTCTAAGCCTTCAGCCTTATTAATCATTTTATTGCCATATGGGCATGCAAAATTGCAAAAATGTGTTTGGCAAATGAGGCAAAATCGTGAAAATTAGCTACTAAGGTTTCTATGTTTGCTGAGTTTGTGCCACAAAGTGTGTGATTGTCTGTGACTCACCTGAACTCAAAGCCCATATTTTCACACAACAGTCAGTGGAACCGCTTAGAACAAATCTTTCATTGTTAGACAAGTCGAGATCATGTGCTGCATGAAAAAGAGGAACACAATGAAAAAGTAGAATGAAAAACAAGATTAATTGAAGTACATAAAAAAGAAGGACAAAGAGTATAATGAACAATTCATTGTTAAAGACAAGGAGTGACGGAGAGCAAGAGGGACAGATGGGAAGGAGGGAATCAGTACATAGAATAAAAGACGTGGGAGAACAGACAGAAAGTGCAAAAGATGATGTACATCTGTATCTACCGGCTGTCCCCATCAACAGGATCAATTATTCTCTACTGTCCCTCTTCAAGCACTTCAAGCACTTGAGAGAGAGAGGGAGAGAGAGAGAGGGAGAGAGAGAGAGAGAGAGAGAGAGAGAGAGAGAGAGAGAGAGAGAGAGAGAGAGAGAGAGAGAGAGAGAGAGAGAGAGAGAGAGAGAGAGAGAGAGAGAGAGAGAGAGTGTGTGTACCCAATCTCCTGCAGTACTCTGGAGGTGGTGCACTAAGACAGGTAACTCCACCGCTGTGACCTCCCAAATTGCGCTGTTCTGTTGCCGTGGGAACATGCCACACTTTAACTGTTGTATCACGACTTAAATGGGTCAAATAAGGAGAAGAAAAAAAAACAAGGGGAGAGAGGTGACAAGAAGCGTTAAAGGATACATCAACAATTTCACAGTCAGTTAGAGTCATGAATTGTTTACTTTTTCTGGCGCTTTCCACAAATTAAGTATGAAATAGGGCCTGCAAAATGATGTAATTTATATCATTTTTGACACATTATTAATGAAAGGAGGGGTTTAACCTTCAGAAATTATTTACTGTCTAATTCAGGTCTAACTAAATATTACATTCAGACGTTTAATTTTAAAACTTTTGCATTTTCTGTGACGTACAAATAAAGTTCATAAAACTGATGTGTAATTTTGTGATAACAAAGTAAATGAAGAATTAACATCAAAATTAAATTGAATAACAAAGAGAACTCTAAAATCTCATGACTAAAGTACAGAACACCAGAATGGGTATTAAGATTACAGGGTTGCCTGTTACTTATTTTAACCTAAATTAAGCAATGACACTAGCTAATTTGGGACCAAATGCTGGTTTAGAGTGTGTGATAAAACACCTTATCTTGCTTTAAACATTGGGTACACATTAAACTATAAAATTAATTAAAATTAAATTGTTGAGTTTCCAGTACCTGCCAGAAATGACAAGGTTGTCAACAGAGACCACACAGGTGATGATGTCGCTGTGACCCTCTAGAGATCGAAGACGAAACTTGGCTTTTTCCCAAGTTTGTCGGCATGATCTGAACTCAGCATCTGTGACGTATAAAGACAAACAAACATCCATTATTTAAAATAAATGATGCAGTTTTTCTGCCCTCCCCAAACTGAGATAAATTAACCATCTGTTATATGCTCACAAAAGGCAGCGCTTCCTGTGAGAAACATGCAGGCTTGTAATCAACATCTGGGTATATAACCGTAATTGTGTTTGTGATTAGCGCACTAATTTGACCTTCTTGTTTTTCTTCACTGGGACTGACTGGAGGAGCATGTGTTTCTTCTCCACCATCTGTTTTACTACCATCCTCGTCTTCTTTCTTTCTTCTCTCCCCTCGTGCAATCTTCTGTGCAGGAGGTTGAGCAACGTGTTGCTCTCTTTCCTCCTCCCTATCACAAAAAATAAACATATCAACCCTTAGCACAAAAACCTTGTGTAATATTCCCTGCCTATAGGCATTAATCACATCCTTGTCTTGGTTATAGTTTTGTCGTAACAAGTATATTATTAAACCATAACGTGTGAGACAGAAAGCAGGGTAGTGGGTGTTTAAGAATGGACTTTTTAAAGAAACATATGAATCAATACTGGCCAGACACCAAGGGACTAAGATTGGTGGAAGATAAGCCACGGGCAGAAAGCTACAGTTAAATCTTTTCCCCCTGACTGCCTTGCTGGCTCCCTCCCTACCTAGTCGCTCATTCTTACACTTGTCTTTTCATTTTATCCTCCTCTTTTCCCACAATGCCTTCAGTTTGCTGGGGGCCAGAAAGCTGCAGCAGAAGCTCAGCCAATCTGGAGCGAAGCTCCGCCTTCTTTGAGACCTACAGAGATTGAGAGGAGCAGATTTCTTGTGATTCATTTCGTATGATATAATAAAGGCAAGACCATTTTGAAGTGATGGTTCAGTAAAATGCATAACCCAGCCTTGAAATTATGCACTTACTATAACTAAATTGCCACTCAATATTTGTGATTATTATGTCTAGGTCTATAGTCTGTTTGCCCAATAATGTTTTGAATTTATCCCACAGCCATACAGCCTGTACGAAGTGCAGAAAGATAATAATGTCATAATTCAGTACCTTTATTTTTTCCTCTGGAGTGAGAGAAACTTTGATCTCCAAGTTTTCAATTTGTCTTAACTTCTTTTGGAGTTTCCTCACCTCCCCCATCTGTCTGCAGTTTACACAAAAACCCAATAGCGATGTAATTTAAAGAGGAGTTATTCTTCGTGTAGTCACTATACTTCAATCACTTGCATGCTTTTATCGATGTTTTATATAACCTAAATCGTACAGCACTGTAAAGAATAGTTAATGTGTTTCTAGTTGCTCCACTACAGACTACACAGGCTACTGTACGCAGACGTGTACTCGGACCTCATCAGCCGGAAATCATCTGCTGTAACCTGACCTCATCTAAAGGAAATATGTCTGAATCTCTGGGGCGACATCGCGTGGATTTATTGAAATTCTTCAGATTCTATTTTCTTTTGCAGTCTACCTGCCGTTTGCAGACATTATCACTGTAATAACATATTGCATTTGTTTGCAAATTATATATCGCATTAGATGCATTTAGTTTGAGCAGTGATGCTGAATTATATGTCAACTATAAATAACACTGTAAAATATCTGAAAACCGCTACGGCTGTTGTTCTTCGATACGCGTTTGACCTCACTGGACGGAAATGACGTTGACACGCACAAGCAGCGCTCGCTCCGTTTGGAGGAAGTGCCGTGCAGACAGTTCGGCCAACTCCGTAAGAAAAGAAAAAAATAGAAAAAAAACACACAAGGAAGGAAAAAAATTATTTGATTTCTTCAATCGTGTGGTTTCGAAAATACTTCACAAACTATTCCGAAAGTAGAAAATCCCCGGCGGGTGAAGCAAAAGTCTTCAAAGCTGGTAATTGGTCTTTATTTTTCACTTTGAAGCTTGTTTTTTTGGCTGTTGATGTGAGCTGCTGGTGCTGCTGTCGCCCCGATCACCGACACTCGTGTGCCGGAAGTCTGCGTGAAACCGCCTCGATCCCAGCGTCGACGTTTTTCCCCCTGACATGTTCTATTTTTTTCCCAATGTTTTTTCTCCTTTCCTTTTATTTTACCAGGCATTTTGAACAGAACGATTGTATAGATCATGTCTTGCAGTGGGCTGCAGATCCGCCTTCTTTATTGTGGATTTGTCAGTCTGTCAATAATTTTCAGTTCTTTAAATCTACTGACTATTTGCTAATACGTATTTGCATGTTTTATAATGTGTTCAAAAGCACTGATTCTATGTTTTAGCAAAGATCAAAGCAAAAGCAGACAAGCTCATACTCTGCAATAAAATGATAAATGACATCCGCAGAAGTGGATACTGTATTTACCCGCCATCTGTAATCGTTTGATATCGTTTCTATGCTGTGGGTTACATTACAGTTATTGTGGATAATTCATTAATATTAGCTAGAATGTATAGTGTAATGCTATAAATCTGTTCTGGATATAATGCATTAAAGACAGATGAATATATACATATATTGTTTATTAGGAGAATTTTTATTTTCTACTGCTGTTATATGATATGCAGCCCAGGATTTTTTCAAATTTTCCATAAAAAAATCGATTTCAATGAATAAAATTAGGGATGCCACTAAGTCTTCCTTATATCGTAACCTCTGGCCCCATTACCTCAAAGGGTCAAAGGTTGCAGTGTGTGCAGAGTATTTTTTCTTATCCAAAGTTTTTGTGTGTGTTCAGGGATGATGGAAGATTCCCATTTCAACTCATACTTCTGGTCTCCTGTGCAGGGACAGGTGAGCAAACAGTTAGCAAACACCCTCAACCAGACCTAATTATGCCACTCCAAAACTGTTTATAAACACACGATTGTGTGTTATTCACTTTTTATTTGCTTTCACTGGGCTAATCCATCTCTGTGTTTACCTTTTAGATTGAGAATGCTGTATTTCTCAATAAAGTAAAAGAGCAATTGGTGCATGATAAAAGCCCCGCCTACTCACATGGCCCCACCCACAACTCATCCACAGCGGTTTTGGCGGTTGCTGGGGGTGCTGTGGATATGGTAGGAGGAAGAACACTAAAACAGGAGCAGGTACAGCCATCCCATTCCTCGCACAGTATCACGGTCGTGCCGGTACCATCGACGGGCATCATGAGAGCAGGTACAGTATGTGTGAATGTTTGGGAGACACTCTCGGGTTCTTTTTTCTCATTCTTTAACACTGTGTTGCACTCTTATCTTAGACTCTTGCATTCTTCTTAACTTTCATAAGTCTTGCTTTACTTTCTCACTCTGTCTAGCGGGTTTGGTCACTCTGGTGTCTCCGGTGTCCTCTGCTCAGTCCCTTATTTCTGGACATCCGTCCACCACTATGATAACAGTACAGACAGGTAATGCTCATCTAACTCGACACTGCTTACTGTTATTACATAATAATTTTAGGACATATTTTTTACGTTTTCTGTGGGATTCAAAAGTCAGAGGCAATATTTTTTGTATTTGTAATGTATTGTATTCATTTTGCCATATCAGTCTTGGATTACCTAATGAAAGTATTTACCCTGTTTTGCATCACTCCATCAGATAAGAAAAATGAATCAGTGCCCTGCTCATCAGTTATCATACCAATACCGGCGAAAAGGGGCAGAAAAAAGAAATCTGCACTTTCATTGGTTGGCTCGACTACAGATCCCTTGATTTTGGGCCTTGCCGGACAGGTATGTCCAAAAACACAAGCAGAAAACACAAACAAAGAAAAGTAATCCCTTTGATAATCTCCCTAACGCAATCCGTTCTGCCACATCCCTCACCTCCTTTAAGAAACAGCTAAAAACACACCTCTTCCACGAACACCTGACATCATAAAAAAAACCACACTAAACTCTTTTCTTTCCTCTACAGGTACTTATCTAGCACTGCAAAACATTGTAAACTTAGGAAAGCACCTCTTAGTAGTATTGTTGCCGCTTTTGATGTGTCGCTTCATTGTCTCTTAAAATTTGTAAGTCGCTTTGGATAAAAGCGTCAGCTAAATGTAAATGTTATCACAGCTGTAAATACAGACGTTTGACTGAGTTCTTTATATCTCCCCAGCATCATTCTGCCAACCTTTACAGTCTTTCTCCAGAAGATGGGAAAGAGGGCAGAAAAACATACAGGTAGGGTTTTTCTGAGAGTCCCTGGCTCAGCATGCACACAGTGTTTTTTTACAATTTGATAGAAAAGGCAAAGGTAGAGTCAGGGATACCTAAGCAGCGTCATTTTCATACTGCAGCAGTGCATGGCCCTCCCGGTTGACACACACATTCACTGGCTTCCAAGGCTTCGCAACAAGTGTGTCGTGTTGTTTATTTGCTGTGCTTGAGTAGAAATGTGTTCTCCTGCTCAGCAGCATGTGCTACCCCAGCTCTCCTCAGCTACACACACATGCACTGTCTCTCGTTCTCACTCTTCCCTTTGCTCGCTCATTCATCACCCATCTGCACTTCTGGCCTTTCTTTTCATGTTCCTTTCCTAGAGCCGAAATCTACGATTTCCTTTTGGTGTTCTCTGCTGCTTGTCTCTTGTTATCTTGTACTTTTATCTTTCTTCACATTTCACTTTTAGCTATTAACGCTCCATGCTTGTAACTTCATGCGCGTCCTGTTTCATCTGTACTTTATTTTCTCCCATGTTCTCCTCCTTTCTCATACCTCCGTCCTTCCCTGTGGTGCGTGTGTGTTTTTCTGTCTGTAGGTGCCGGATGTGTGGTTTGACGTTTTGCAGTAAGTCAGACATGCAGCTGCACTCCAAGTCGCACACGGAGGTGAAAGCTCACCAGTGTCCACACTGCTCCAAATCCTTCGCTAACACCAGCTACCTGGCCCAGCACATCCGCATCCACAGCGGTGCCAAGCCCTACACCTGCTCCTACTGCCAGAAGGCTTTCAGACAGCTCAGTCACTTACAGCAGCACACACGGTACTCTGAACCGCACTTCTAGTGTGTGTGTTTGTGTGTGGGTGTCTTTGGCAAAGCAGGCTGGTGATGGAAAGTGTGGTGGACCTTTAGCAAAGTGTGCAGAGTATGTGCGTGGACTGAGGAATGTACAGAACATGTCCATGTGTACTGACTGCAATTGTTGCTCTTTGTCATTTTAATTAAGTAATATTTTACCCAAACATAAAAAAACCATTCATGATTTACTCACCCTCATATAATTCCAAATCCTTTCTGCAGAACACAAAAGATATATTCAGGGCATTTGGTATTACTTGGAAACAGTCAAGTTGTTTCTCAAAGTCTCAGCATCCAGTAATATGTTTCATTCCATTGTGTTTCAAGTAGAAGTCTTTAAAAACATGTTTGTTATCCATCCGTGGTTCTGATATCATCACGTTGGATACATTGACAACCTCTTCTGCTTGTTGCTATAGCAACATACTCTGGATGGTTTGCTTATCTGTAACTTAATGTATAATGGACTGTGTAATTATATACCACAGTATTTATAATTTTGAAGGTAGTTATAGCTTAGTGTGAAGCAGACTGTGCATGTTAAATAGGTCTCTCTGTTGTAGTAGATGAATAATTGCAGAGATCTCTAAGGTTGTTATGAAAGGTTGTCAGGAGTTTTTGACAGCAGGGATGAAATAATTTTACTGTCAATCGCTGTCCTGTTCTCTTCTACTGTTTGTATAATTCATTGCTCACTTTTTATTACTGCAAAATACTCACCTTTTGCACACACACCTACTCCCTCAATTCACTTGAGGATTAAACTGAAATTGCAGCTGTCATTGAATGTGCAGGTTTCTTTGACTCTACATTATTGGCCCATAACTGCACAGAAGTTTTATGTGCTTCTGACTTCTTGAAATAGAGGTCACTTAAAGGTTCGTCCACTCCTGAACTCACTCGGACATGGTAATGGGAACTGCAGCCCACAGTTCCTTTGAGGATTTAGCGCAATCGTTTTTGAGAGATGGATCTACCCTCTTTGTGACCTCGCTCAAACACATCCCGAACCTCAGACGTCTACCGCTTAAGTGGATCTTTGAAGTGGATCTTGCACTTTTGAACGTTTGTAGGCGTACTGATAGAATAGTGTCATATCCAAGATTTGTGTAGTTTTTCTATTAAATATTCATGGGTTCTTTTTATAATTGAATCAGCTCTTAGGTAACCCTGTTTCTCTTCATTTCTCTCTTTTTTCCTCCTTACAGAAACCACACAGAAGCTAAACCTCACAAGTGTCCTCATTGCTCAAAATCATTTGCCAACACAAGTTATCTTGCTCAGCACGTACGGATACACACAGGAATAAAACCTTACACCTGTAACCTCTGCCAGAAGACCTTTAGACAACTCAGTCACTTACAGCAACACCACAGGTAACACACAATATCGTACATGTCTAACAGTTCTTGCAAAAATGATTTGGTCAAAAAATTTGTTTTATGAAGGGTAACTTATAATAAAATGTTTAAGCATTTTTAACATATACATTTGTCGCTGTTCAGGATCCACACAGGAGACAGGCCATACAAATGTACACAACCAGGCTGTGAGAAATCTTTCACTCAACTCTCAAACCTTCAGGTGTGGAATTCATCTGTTTATGTGTTTAAATGATCTGTAAACAGCTCAGATGCCTGTTATTTTTACTAGGCTCAGTTCTACTGAATTTATAGCCTGTTGAATGCTTCTCTCTCTCATTTGCAGTCTCATCGGCGTCAGCACAACAAAGACAAACCGTACAAGTGTCACCACTGTAATCGTGGTTATGTAGACGCAGCAAGCCTGGAAGTTCATCTGTCCACTCACACGGTCAAGCACGCAAAGCTTTACTCCTGTGGTCTATGCAATCGCACTTATACCTCGGTACAGCTATGTTCAACCAATCTCACACTTTGTTGAAAAACATCAGCATTCCTAATATACTATGTATATTAAAATAACGTTAATATGTGTCTCTGTCTGTTTTGCTTCTGCCTACAGGAAACATATCTGATGAAACACATGCACAAACACACCCCCGATCTGGTTCAGTCTCCTCTTGGGTCAACCCAACACTGTCACAGTCCCGGACGCGCTGGCGGAGGAGGTTCAGAGGGAGACATGCAGAGCCAAGCTGAGAGGAGCGACAGCTTCACCTCGACGACTGGAGTCTCCTGTGTGTTTGACATGAACCAGTACAAGCCAGTGACTTCTTCAGATACACAATATAAAACTGTCAGTGTGTCTGATATCTTACCTCACAAAGACCTCTGCATCACTGTGGAGGCATCGACTATACAGGTGGAACACCTGAACCCCTGAGAATTCCCATGGAGCTAGGGATCAAACGTTGGAGATCAAATCTGCAGAGCTGTGGATATGGACAGGATATAATATGTGGATATTTTTTTTACTCAACGCCTACCCAAGACGCGAATACGAATTGGGAATTTAATGGACGAAGTGAAGGAATTGCTAAGGACACTTTTGCATTTTTTTGCTTAAAATTTTTTAAACATGTATTTACTGTAATCCTGATCTTCCTCGCAAGAAAAAACTGTGGCTGTTTCATTATATACACAGGTGCAACTTTAGATGTGGGTGCAATCAAAGCACCATCAACATTATTACTGTTACTATCAACCAGAATGAAAATATTCAGTGTCTTGCACAGTATGGATGGAATTGTTGATCTTTTCGTGTTTAAAAGGGAAGTTGCGGACATTTATGTAAAAAAGAAAAGCACGTATATATGATTGTCAAGTGTATTGTGTGTAAATAAGTAAAGATGTCAGTGAATAGGAAACAATTATTTGTGTATCAACTAATGCCGGCGGCAGATATTCAAGAAATGGAAAGAAAGACGGTTTGCGCTTAACAAGTTACTGTTTACTCTTCTCATCTGCAGGCAACATGTAACATTCTTTTATTACTGTTATTATTATTATTATTATTAATATTATTGTTATATAATAACAACAACTGTGAAAATGCACCCCAAAGGTCAAAACAAAACCAGTTTAGTGTGGAAACTTAATTGTTTTTAAACAAAATATAAAAACAGAAATGAATGATTATGTGGTGCCTGAAATTCTGATCTCTTTGTTTTAAAGAATCAAGTTACTTCCTTGTGATTTGTGCATTATGGAGTATCTTAATTTAAACAGTAATGTAATCGATGGCTTATGCATGGTCAGATGTCCAAGTAACACAATATGGAAAATGGAATTAATTATTTGTGGCTAACTTTTTGCCCAGACTCGGGCAAGACATTGCAACAGTAGTCCTCCAGCAACATTATCATCACTACAAATACTCTTATTTATCATCAATATTCCAGCCCACAAGTCAGATATTTACAGACCACCAAGACTCTCTCTTAACCCAGGCACCACCAAGCTAAAAAGATTTTTAAAGCACTTTACACTAACTTTTACTGGGACTTTTAACATTATTACGATATGTAGGCCTGATGTTTAACCAAGTGAAGTAGTTCATCCTCTCTCCAAAATAATCTGTTTCTCTTTCCTGACAGGCTGCACCACTTTAGACGTGGGGGTCTTATTCATGTATTTCTCTACCGTTATAAGTTTTAATGCTACAGCACAGAAAGCAGTTGTTACTAAAGCAGAACAATTGAAAAGGGGCGATTAAATGTATTTGTGGCGCCCATAATGTGCATTGTTTCAAACTCATAATGGTATTGTCCAACCATCAGGGGGCGGGGCCACAGAAAAGTCCAGAGTAGCGGAGAAACTTCACGAATGTAAATATTGAGCTTTATTTTCTCTTTCCTTTAGACTGATGCGAACATGCCACGCAAAAAGCCTTTCAGTAACAAACAGAAGAAAAAGCAGCTGCAGGTGAAACGCGAGAAAAAGAGAGGTATGTAACTATATGTTAGCCTAGCCGAGTTAGCGCTGGAACTGAACGTGTCTCGTGTTTGTATTTAGCTGTGTGACTCATTGTCGTATGCCTTTCACGTAATTTTAGTCTGTAGTTACGTGACTCCTTGACGTTTATTCGGACTTATGCATTCCGTTAAAATGCTGCTGCTTTTAATACTTAAATTAGTTTTATGGATGAGTTCAGCCAAACGTGACAATCAGAACACGGTGCGTCTTGTCATTTTTATTTGTGGGTTGAAAACAAATAGTTAAAATGGACATTACTCTTTACCCTTCTAAACAACACAAAAGCATGCTCAGTTTAATTGTTGTAGAGATCTGCTGCTTAAACTGTGATATAAACAACCCTTGACAGGTTGAACGTCATAGATCCATGCCGTTATTTTGCTTGATAGATCAGTATTAAGTTATCGGTTACATGATGCTGAACTTGGATGATTTAGACAAAGCTTTTTTGTGCAGCTCGTGTTGGCCCTTGTGTTATGCGGTATTAAAGTGCGCAGACTCCGCGCGAGGTTACGTAACACAACAACAAAGCGATCAATAGACACACTAACGCAGTGTGAATTAACTGCGGGTACAACATACAGTAAAACCATTGAGCCCTGAAATTAAGTTGTAAATGAACTAATGACAAAACATCTAGATCTTGTAACAGTAATACAGACTTGAGCTTGAGTTTTTATTTACTTGCTTAGCTGCTAACGCGCTTATATTATCCAAGGACAGGTGACTTTTACTAGATCTAAACCTTTTTGAAAGCTTTTACTGGTTATGCAGTATTATTCTTTCTTAAAGGCAAAATGAAAATTGCTTTATCATTTACTCACCTTCATGTCAGTTGAACACTGTATGACTTTCTTCTGCAGGAAACACAAAATAAGATATTTTGAAAAACGGATGGTAACCAAACAACACTGGCCCTCATTGACTTCCATTGTATTGACACAAAAACACTAAGACATTTCTTAAAATATCATATTTTGTGTTACACAGAAGAAAGCGTCATATACAGGTTTTGAATGACATGAGTGTGGATAAATGATGGCAGAATTTTTCTACTAGAACTATTCCTACCTTAATTCAGTAACACTCACAGAGTCCTTTATTGTTGTCACAGGAACTATAATTAAAAGTGATTATATGTAAGGAAACATAATATGTTGAAGACAGTCATGTTCGAGACAGCATCTATGTTCTTGTGTCCACAGGAGAAACAGGCTCAAGTCACAGCAGCAGAAATGCCAGTGTGGAGAGAGGACCTGGCAGAGACAGGCAGTCGGATACATCAGATAGCGAGACGACAGACATCAGGAGGATCAACCATCAGCCTGGCACCAGAGATGTGCGATATGACCCTAACAGGTGAGTCGGGGCGGGTGAAACAGTCAGTTTAAAGTTGTCCTATTAATTTAACATGAGTTATTTTGGCAGGCATGTTAATGGCTGTTTGTTAATCTTTTAATGGACTTTTTTCAGATTCCATTTGCACTTTGAGAAGGAGAGCAGAGAAGAGGTAGAGAGAAGAAAGAAAATAGCAATGCAGAAAATTATAAAGCCGGTGGCAGAGAAGGAACTAGAGATTGATATTAACCAGATCTTCCCAGAGGAGAAAGGTAATTGTACTTTTGCAAACTTGTGGGAGAACTGTGCATTCATTGTAATCGAACACATGATACTAATATGTACACCTTATTCACACTGAACAATAAACTGAACAATAAAAAGTTTACTCTATAAAGCAACTTAGAGAAATGTAAATTAAAAGTTAGCTTCAGTTTATGTGGATACCACATTACTGCTACCGGAGAGATTTGTATCCAATTCATTCTGTCCTAATTTATTTCACTCTTATTTTTGTAACCACAGGCCTCGATTTCCCACGACGACCCTTATGGAATTATGGTATGCAGAGAGAGGAGCTGCTACGGAAAGAGGAGAAGTCATTTCAGGAGTATCTACAAGCTCTTTACTCCAAGAACCCCCCTGGTACCCTCAGCCACTTCGAGCACAATCTGGAGGTGATGCATGTTCCATTAGATAAGACACGACTGAAGTACTTTCAGAAAAACTAATATTCATTGCAGCTGAAATTAGATTGTTATTGAGCGTAAGAATCTGTTTGGCCAGACAGCATCTGGGGTAAACACTGTTCATTTTACAAATTCTTTATATTGCTGTTGCTTTTCTCAAAACTGTTATGGTTGATTATCTTTTTGTTTACATCTGAAACAGAGTGACACTCCTAGTTCTAAATCTATTAAAATTATTCAGCTTAAGAAAAGCAGGATTTTGTGATTCCTGATTGTTTTTACCAACCCCTAGATGCAAATAAATTGTGTTAATAATTAATAAAAAAATTCAAAGAATTACAAACATGCTGGCTTATCCGAAAGAATGTGAAGGATTTAGAGTTGATTCTGAATGCCTTTATAGTTCTCTTTCAATCACTAAAAATGCCTTCAAAAGTTTAAATGAACTATTTTTTTGTTTCCTTTATTTTTATTTTCCTCTCTTTCTCTCTCTCAGACATGGAGGCAGCTGTGGAGAGTAATGGAGATGTCTGATGTCATTCTGCTCATAGTAGACATCAGACACCCGGTGAGTTGTCTGTAACAACTGTTGAAACTTTTAGTAGTTTTCAAAAGATCATCAAAATTGTATAGCTCTTAGACCAGGGGTGTCCAAACTCGGTCCTGGAGGGCCACTATCCTGCAAAGTTTAGTTCCAGCTTGCCTCAACACACCTGCCTCAAAGTTTTTTGTATGCCTAATTAGACCTTAATTAGCTGGTTCAGGTGTGTTTAATTGGGGTTGGAGCTAAACTCTGCAGGACAGCGGCCCTCCAGGACCGAGTTTGGACACCCCTGTCTTAGATCATACATGAGAAGTCTCACATTCTCCAACCTTAAGTGAGAATACCTTATATTACCACTAGGTGGGGACGGAGATGTATTTAATGTATAATAATGATAAACAATGTCACTTCAGACTTCTATTTGTAGTAAAAAAAAAAAAAATTATTGGAAGCAACAGTTTGCTTGTTATTTAGGTGTCATATAGAGGTTGTTACTATTAATGGGGTGTGACAAGTTTTTACATTTTTGACATTCGGTACGTTCAAACATCTCTCGGGCTACAGGTGCTGCAGTTTCCTCCCGCTCTGTATCACTCCATCACTGGTGAGTTAAAGAAGAACATCATCCTGGTACTCAATAAAGTGGACTTGTGCCCCTCCCCTCTTGTGTTGGCTTGGAAACACTACCTGACCAAACAGTTCCCCCACCTGCACTGTGTCTGCTTTACCTCACACCCAGGACAACCCTACAGCACTGGTGAGTGAGTCTGTTCATTATCAGTGTTTTTCCCATGATTAGATTATCTTTGTTTCTTATTTTTTTCTGTTGTGTGCTCTATGTAGTTCTACAGAAGAAGAGGATGAGGAGGAAGACTGGGTGGAGTCAGGCAGGAGGACCAACCCACATCATGAGGGCATGTCAGGAGATCACAACAGGAAGAGGTAAGATGCAGCTTCCTCCCAGACACTTAACTTAAATTGATTACATTGCACTAAATAAACAATCAGTGCTGGAAAACAATATCTGTGTCCCTAAATTGCACTTATACAGTATGTGCTATTTTATAATATATGCTGTGAGTAGTGCATGGTGCATTATATCGCTATGGACAATGCACTTTTTTTAAACAATAAAAATAAAAGTGCATAGTGTGACCATTTTAAACACTTTAGTGCAAACTAAGGAGTAATGATTATTGTTTTTAGTGGATTTAAGTAGCTGGGAAAAGAAGATCCAGCGGGATGCTGTTGCCATGGTAACCGAGAGGGATGATTCTGAGGATGGATTGGAATCTGTGTTGGTGGAGCATCACAGTGACGTCGCCATGGAATTGAACAGCCCTACGCAAGAACTTTATAAAGATGGGGTACTAACATTAGGCTGCATAGGTAAAACCACTTCACTTTATCTAGGTTTAGCTAATAGCCAGTAAAACTCTAACAGGACAAATTCTCATAATTTATTCACCCTCATGCCTTCTAGTTGTATATGACTTACTTTCAAACATTATGTCTTGTGAGGATATGTCAAGAAAGTTTCTTCCCAATGTGTCATCCAGGTTTCCCTAATGTAGGTAAATCCTCAGTGCTAAACAGTCTGGTTGGCAAGAAAGTTGTGAGTGTATCGCGGACCCCCGGACACACCAAATATTTTCAAACTTACTACCTTACCTCTACTGTTAAACTATGTGACTGTCCTGGCCTTGTTTTCCCTTCCCTAGTGGATAAGCAACTACAGGTAAAAGCAGCACACATAGGACTTACGAATGATACTACATTATTCATAAAAGTTAAATAAACCTTATTTGAATGTGAATGTCCATGTGGTGTTCATTTTTCCAAAACAGATCCTGTCTGGTATATATCCAGTGTCCCAACTGCGGGAGCCTTATACTTCTGTAGGATACCTGTGTGAACGAACCACCAACTTCCTCTCTGTACTGAAGCTCACACATCCTGATCAAAGTTCAGAAACACAACACATTCCCAGTACCCTGGAATGGACTGCTTGGGATCTGTGTGAAGGTGTGTTTACTGATGTGGCCAGATTAGTATCAGATTTAATGTTTAACTGTCTGCTTAAATATTCTTTGAGAAACTGTCTTTCATCATTGTTAAAACATTACTGCTATCAGTGAATCATTACACCACCACCAATGTACTTCCTTTAAAAATAAATCTTAAAGTTGTTACAGTCAGACATTATATTTGCATATTTCTTATTAAAGGACCATGCATATTTGTTATTTCTTACAATGTTGTATGTACTTGTGCTCAAAAGAGTTGTTTTTGTTTTCAGCATGGGCTAACAGGAGAGGGTATAAGACAGCTAAGGCGGCCCGTAATGACGTCTATCGAGGAGCCAACAGTCTCCTACGGTTAGCCATTGATGGGCGACTTTGTCTATGCCTGCGACCACCAGGATACTCTCAAAGCAAAGGTCAGAGGTCAAATCACCACAGATTTTTGTAGACCACCAACATTGATGTCATTCTGACACACAGCCAAGATTTGACATGTAATTTTCTTTTTCCAGATGAGTGGGAATCGCATCCAGACCTGCCCGAGATCATCGCTCTACAAGGAAGAAAGGATGAAGAGGAGGAATTCGGTGAGAAGGACGATGAAGACGGTGAATCTAGCTCAGACCTGGAGGAGGAGAATGATGGAGATGCTGATGATGATGAGGACGCTGATGGAGATGATGAAGATGATACTGTAAAAGGCGATAGGAAGGGTCTTACTCTCAATATGTTCAGTGTGCTGGGTGAGAATGAATGCGAGTGAGGGAAGAGTTCTGTTTGACTTTCTCATTCCTTTATTCATACATTCCTGTTTTCTGTTCAAATTGCAATCTGTTTCTTTGTAATTTCTTTATGACCATCTCATTTCAATTTGCAGTGTCAATCCAGTGACTTTATAATTTAATTTAAACGTTACATTTATTTTTTATTTGACACTCCTTGCTCATTTATTAACCCCAGCTTATAAACACACAACACGTCTCTATTCTTTGCATAAATATGTCTGTTTATGCTTTGGTATAAAGCATTGTGTTGTTTCAACATTTCTGTGCCTCCGCGCCCACTCTGCTTTTATTATCATTATTATCAGAGTGCTTTGAATTATTTTTATTTCTGCATGCAGTCTGTTTTTTCTTTCTGAAAGGGCGAAGGGAACCCATTTAACTAGTGATTGTACAATCAGTGACTATTACAATCACTGATTATTTATTAATCTCACAGCAGTGATGCCAAAGGTCAGGTGAGGTCAAAGAGAATAGGAAGTGTTTGACCTCAGACTGAGTTTCAATGAGAAGGCATTGCTAGAGTTGACATGCAAATGTATTTTACCCTCAATCTCAGTATTGCAACTTTTTGCATGTAGGGCAGAACCAGCTGATAGAGAGAATTATTCAGATAAATAGAAGTTATAGACACTCAAAGCACTTTGTAAGCAGAAGGAAACCAGCATTCTTTTAAAAGGAGTAATGAAATTAAAAGTAATTAAATGAAGTTGTTGTTTAGACTTGCTGTGGGAGTGAATTTGTGCCACAAAATGTATGAAAATAATTGACTATGCAATGAGATACTGTATCAGAGAGCCTGATACAAGTGTAAAACACAGCCTAGTTATGAGAGACCGTATGATATATTATATATACGTACACTAACAGAGATGAAAAATTGATAGATTTTTCCATTGGTTTTTCATGCATGTCTTTGGACTAAAAGTGCACAAGTTCATAAAACACCTTTGCTGTAGGACTAAAGGGTGCCGGTTTTCTGCTATTCAGCCTCCAGTCCTGCATGCCCCTGCATAGGGATTTCATGTGGGTGTCTTTCTGTTTGTGTCGGTGTGAATCATCCTTTTCTTACTTGACAAGTTCTTGAACATGACAGAAGCCCTCTGCAATAAAAATGAACTCTGATGAACCCCATATTTTTTGTTACTTAATGTACAAAAGGAAACGATTACTGTTGTCTTACAGAGCACAATGTAAATGACAGTAGAAATAAATTAGTGTAGTGTAGACCAACACAAAAAGTATGCATATTAATTCCTTTATAAAACTAAACATTTTGAGTAAATAAGGCCCAGCATATATATAAAAAACAAAGACTGTTGGTAAGCCATCCCAATTGAAACTTCAGATCACCTAAGAAAATGTGGCCACAAGAAACATTTTGGTCCTGTCATATTTTTATTCTTTCATTCGTTTTTGATTACTATTATTCTGCAATGTAGACAGCGGTAATAATAACGAGCTTTTGCATGTCCTTTAGTTTTATAACTGTAAGTTGTGCTTTGGATAACAACTGTATCATTAAAAAGATAATCAAGACTTCTAATTGAATTATTCCACAATCAAAATAAAGTATATGTAAGACCCTGCATGTGGATTACATTATAATCCATTTGTAATTATACTGAGAAATTGATTAAAACAGTGGTTTTGGATGGGAGAGACGTGAATGCCTCGATCACACTTTGCTTTTAATAACCGACACAAATAATCTTTCTCCGTAGTAAAACAGACAAACACAGCTCATTCATTTGCTGGAGTGTAAAACTATTTGCCTGTTTATAACCGCTGTCAACTCCACACAACTCTCATATTTCACTCAGCCGTGACCTCATAAATTATCGAAATTAAATTTTGTTGTCCCTAACAGCAGTCATTGGTCATGCTAGTTCTGCCCATATGTGTTACATTAGTGTTGAGCAGCCTGCTTTTCACATGACGTACAGTCTGCAGCACACTCCAGTGACCAGCAAACAGTGAATTAGTCTTAATGAACCAGTTTGACTTTAACCAAAGTAATGAATAAAGAGGCTTACTATCCTGGGCCAAGTGAGTTTCTGGTTTCTAATCAATGTCAGCATACCAGTAAACACATATCACAAATCAGTTTATTTAGAAATCCAGATCTCTAGTCCTATCTTGTAAGCCATTTTCGTTGGTAGATTCATGTAAAAGTAATGAGACAATATTAAAAAAACAACGAAGATTTGGACAAGCAGGCACATGAAAAATAACAGTTAAAGTTAGTTGATTAAATATTACAACAAAATAAACAGTGCATCTTAATTTTGATTGTAAGATAGTGAAAAAGTGCTGTCAAGAGGACTTTAGTCTGTATCACCTTCCTTAGGAATGTGGAAGGGACTTGGTGGGTAATAACACTGGCACAGAGGATCTTAAGAATGTTACTATCATCTTGCAGCTCCACAATATTTATGATTCCATGTGATCTCTCACTACATGACTCTTAATCATTCTCTTTATGGATGCAGTGGGGTACAAAAGTCAGGGCCCACTTGTTTATATCTTATCAATTTTGGATTTTTCTGATTCATCTTAACAATTGAATACACAAAAATGTACTTGTTTACTTTGTATATCCCTGTATTGTCTTGAATTGTTTTTATAATCATTTTGATATTGATATGAAGTGTTTATTGTCTATTGTGTTATTCTCTTAAATTTATATCAGGAAACTCAATACATCAGGAATCTATCCACACACATTCACCAATGTAATTTATGACAGGGCAGTTGTCTGTAGTCTGCTTCCGAGTCGAGTATTGGGGGTGGCAGTAGAGTGTATTAGGTGACCGGTCTTTGTCTAAATCTAAACTCTGTTTTAGGTACAGCAAGTCCAGGAGCCCAAACTACAGTGTCACACAATAGAATGATGTATACTTATATTACCATTAAACAGCATTGGGATATAAACTGCCACGGGACATGACTATTTATTTTACTTTTCAAGAGCTTCATCCTCTTAAAGCTTAAAGATTGTGCATACTTTACATCACAGAGATCTTCACAGATCATTTCTGGTGTGTGATATATAATACATATTTGTATACTGTGTCTGTGTTATAAAAAATTGGATTGTTCTTCATTCTGTGTGTGTCTGTGTGTGTGTGTGTGTGTGTGTGTGTGTGTGTGTGTGTGTGTGTGTGTGTGTGCGCATGTGTTTTGGGTGGTGTGACTGTTTGCTCACCATGTTTGTTGGGGTGTATGTGTCAATAGATATTTTTAGCTTGGGCTCTCACTGCATTGCAATGGCACTCATTCCCAAAATCCCAGCAACCCCCACTCCACTCACTCTCACTGTAGATCCAGATAGAGCAGGAAGAGACAGTAAGAGAGAAGGACAGTTATGCTGTTCCTGTAGAATTAGACCCTCACTGCACTGTATCCATGGAGATAGTTTGCAAATAGGACCTGTTATGGGCTGTTGAAATGTACCTGCCTGATCGTCACACCCCGACTCAACCACTATCATCGCCACTACACAGACAGAGAATAACAGTAATTTGCAGAGAGTTTTTGTCTGATGTGGAAAGAATGGAAGGGTAAATGGGAGTGAAGGAGACAGGCAGATTGAAAGTAAGAACCTGTAATTAGAACAGACAATGAAGCTTTAACAAGGGAACTAATGAATAAGGCTATAAACTTAAACTAAAATCACTACTGTTAGGATGCTGCAGAAGACAAACACGTTTATTCACAAAAGAGATGGTAGAAGAGAGAGAGAGAGAATGTGCAACAACATCTATGACACACACAGATACAAGACACAAACGCTGTAAGCATCTGCTAAAGAACACAGCGGTCATTTTCCTTGGAAACAGCACAGACAACAACGTAGAGTCATCACAATATATAAAATATAATAAAATATCAGATTGCTATATGCAGGTGATTCATTATTAGTTGAGTTTTTAAAATAAATACTAATACTAATAATACTAATATACTAATTTAGAAAAAACATAATGTTTTTTTAGTGATGAGTAAGGTATTTACCTGTCACTAAAATCTAATATTTATAATTGTTACAATTTTCAGTTCTGATCCATGGTAATGAAGAGGTATTTAACTCAAAAGGCCTTATGTGTTAGAGTTGTAGATGCTGTAGAACGTGATAGAAATAAACACTTATGTAAAAAGTGAAACTAGAAAGTTATACAATAGCAAAATGTCAGGCTTAAAAACTAACTCATGAGATTATTGGTCTGAATATGTGTCTGGAGGCTATTTGAACTGTTCACACTGATGCATAGCCTCCTGACAGTCCAAGTCTGGTGCTCTGCTCTGCTGTTCCGACTGAAATGCTGGTTTGACAGATTTCAGATCTATGAAGGCACTGAAGCATCGAGCAGAGCAGTACCTGAAGTTTGTGAGGTGAATGATATCAGCGATGGAGCGGTAGAGCTTGCAGCTGAAGAACCGACGGGTGCATTTTTACTTCCCAATACCCAAAAGAGATCAGAGAACTGACACCCTTTCTGACCCCCACCCAGACACACGCTTGCGGCTGCAACCTGACCCTGTGACCTCTGACACCTTCACCTTTGAAAAGCTTTTGGAGAGAAACCTAAAATGGTTAGTATACAGAATTCAGATGTGTAAACTGATATTGCTACAAAATAAGGCAAGATACCATAATCAACACATTTGACAAAAACGTTACAAACCACAGGTACTGTGGTATTTACATCAGGTAAGGGGGTCATTTACTAAGAAAAAGTTCTAGCGTCTGTGTTTAACATCTTTGACCATATAGGAGATTTTTAGAATAGTTTTTTAATTTAATAGATGCATTTAAAACACATGAGGTCATTTTTTTCTGTCATTGTCATCGTCTGTCAACATTACACACGCAGACACACAGGACAAAGTCAAAAGTTTCAAATTCCTTTGAACCTCAGACACCAAATGTGACTGATCTCATTTCACAAAAACTCCCTCCCTCTGTGTCTCTCCTGAATCATCCCTGTCGTTTTCCTCTCTTATGACACTTTAGAGAAGCTCTCCAACCCTGGGCCCCTGAGACGGCCAGCCATATTGAAAGAGGACACCGCAGAGGGCAGAACAGAGAATATCCTGGCATTCTTCAAGTGTGTATGTATGTGACAGAGTGGAGGTGGGGGAGGATTTATGTGTGTGACATTGAGAGCTCGTTGGTAAGTGAGGTAGTAAAAGGGATGCAGAATGAAGGATTGAGAGAGATGGATAGATTATGTGCTTTAGTAAGGGAATGAGTGGAATGCTACTTTCTGTCGCTTCCCCACATTCTGCAGGCCTGACATTGTGAGAGTGATCAGCCTGCTTCGCCCCTCAACAGCTGTGTATGTGGGGGGGCTGTGTGCATTTGTGTTGTTTTCTGTTTCCTCTTCTACCCTTTGAGAATCAGCATTTATTCACATAAATTTACATATATTTGTTTTTTTCATTAAAATGTCATTCTCAAGGTGGAAAACGTTTATGAACGGAAAGGTTTTGGTGCTGTCTTTCATCGCCATCTTTTTCTTCTCATATTAACTTCATTAATTACAGAAATACACTTTTGTGCACCTTTATATGCAAAACTTATTATATATGCACATACATCATTAGAAGCTAGGATCTCGATTTGGTGCAGATTGGGAAATATCATCACAAATGTGTTGAATTGTTTTATTGGTTGTTAATAAGTGTATATGTTTTTTTATTTATGCATTCTTCATGGGACATTCCACACAGGATCAGGCCTGCTTTTCATATTTTTATTTTGTATTAAAATGGGAAAAAGCAAAAGGGAGAGAAGGAACAAAAGTTACAATCTAGCTGTGGAAGAGATCTGTTAAATTCAGTAATTCGCACCAAACGTAACAGAGTATCTTTAGGAAATCAAGAGAGAGAGAGAGAGAGAGAGAGAGAGAGAGTGAGACAAAGCAAGAAGTAGAAACAAATGAAACAATGTGCAAAGGTCATTGTAACATTACAGGGGGATTGGAGGTTGTCAGGGCAACACACAAAGCTAGGTCATGCTGCAAGAGAGAGAAAGGAAAGGAGTAAAAAACAAGTGAGAAGAAAGAAAAAGAAGTGATCAGTTTGCCATGAGCCTCTTAAGCTTGTGCAGGGGGAACCTCTTTTTATAACCGAGTAGAAGAATTATCGTTCCTTTCCTAGTGGCGTTTAAGTAAAATGAGCTCAGCCCAAGGGCAAACCCTCAGCGTTTATTGCACTGTGTTGAAAATGCGCTTACAGTATTGATATTCATTATAAAAGATAAACAATTAGTTGCATCACTTATAACATCACCACTTTTGCCAATTAAATTTCACATTGAAATATCCTTTAAATGTATCCTAACTTCAATTCAATTAGATCTGTAAAAGAAACAAAGTCTGTAAAAGAAACAAAGCGACATGGGGAGGGGAGGCAAGACTAAACAAGCGGATTTAGGATTTAGGTCACAATGTTTAACCATTAAATGTGTTTGTGTGTGTGAGTTAATCATATGCAAAGTCAAGCCAGGCCATCCATCATTGTGCTTTTAGAGCAAACAAGACAAAAGAACAAGCTAAGAAAAGTGCTTTCTTCTGTCAAACCTCTGCCTTACAAAACAAAGTTTACAAAAGTTTCTAATAGGCTCATTCTCTCCTTTCTCTCATGCACACTTTTGTCCTTGAACACACCTCTCTCACAGTTTCATGCCTGAGGTATTAAATGTTATTTTTCCCTCTTTATGTAAAATGTGCTCTTGAGCTCTCACTTTTCCTGAACTTCAGTGTGCAAATTCTTTCTGTGCCATAAAAAGCAATAACTTTGCACACACAGTCATGCTCATACACGACGCCTGCGGTCATTACTCCTGAGAGACAATATTGACACGCTAGGAAGACTTCTGCCTTTCTCAGTCCACTTTTTACTTCAGTGTTGCTGAATGACTGCCAACAAGTTTCCAATTTCCCTTCGCTTTCCAATAGATGGGCAAGTAGCAACACATTGCTGTGGAATAGCTCTCTCTTTTACTCCCCCACCCATATCTACCTGTACCTTTAATATCGCTTTTCACTCACCTGTGTTTTACATTCGAAGTGTCTGTGCATGTGCTGAATCCAGCACAGTGCCTGAGTTGTCTAAATCTAAAGACATTTTATCTCTGCCCTTCCTTCTTATTTAAACTCATTGCCTCTGAAAGTTTAGGTGTTAGTCTGTTAACAGTAGTCATTTACTGTCTTGCCTGAGGACGTAATGGTATATTGCTTTAGTCGTACTCTGTAATAATGCAATCTTTTAACACTACAAAGGGGACAGACTTGACACACACACACATCTCTTTGCATCAGTAGAACATTTGACATCAACTCTATAGAGAAATGTCTAATTGGAAGAAAATTCGACTACAAATCCAGTTATCACAAAGATAACACTCGAAAGGGTTAACAAGGTAACTCCTGCTGTTTCCTTTCCAGCGATATTAAATTTCATATTCCCCAAATCTCTTCGTTCCTCTCACAGAGGTGCGCATCAGGTATCATACAGCGGCGCTGCCAGGTCACGGGTGCCTTTTACTCGCTGCTGATTGGTCAATCGCCTCATGAAATATTCAAGTGGGCACCTGATCGAGGTCAGCCATTGGCTGCAGCTAGTGCAGTTATGTAAATGAGCACCTGGTAGTGTTTGCGAGCCCTGAGGGGAGAGAAACGGGCTCTGAGCTCATATGAGCGCACGAAGAGAGAAGCACTGATTGAGAAATAAATAAAGACGGATTCGTAATTTGCGCTCATTTTTTTTGTGCCCATAACAGTGTCGTCGGGTGTAACAGAACATTCATACGTACAAAGCGTAATCAGTAGTTGGACGTACAACTTGCCTCCTCTCAAAAACTTTCTATCGCGTTGATTCGGTTGGCTGTAAGCACGAATCACTGGACTATCTGTCTTCTTTTATAAAAACAACCTGACAAATATAACAACTCGGATTAAAGGGAGATCCTACATCTGACTAAACGTTTTCGCGTGTCGACACTTCAAACCTTCTGCGAGATCTTTAGGTAAGTGATCAGTAATGACTGTTTTTAGGTTGTATAGATATACAGCAGGCTGTCATCTCGGGCTTTGATTGTGAGTGTTTGTTTATGAGGAAGTTTTGTGTTCGGATATCTGCGTCCTTTTGACTTTCTTCTGAACTCTAGTTGTTCTGGATAATGCTGAACTGTGTGGGAGCGCGAGGAAACTTTAGCGGCGGTGTCTCGTGCATGGCGACCAGGAGTCTCGGTGTGTGTGGACGTCTGCCGGAACCGGGACCACGGCATGGTCTGTTTCGGACTGGTGTTGTTTGTTTGCGTCTTCGCGGTTAGGTTGTTATTCACATCCGTTCGCAGAACTTAACGGATTTCAGTTTACGATACCGGGAAACTTCAGTAGAGACGATAATGCATAATGGCTTTGAGAGTGCCGTGGGTCAGTCTGGTGGTATATTTACCCACCTGTGGCCCTGGCATTACCCGTCAGTTAGTATTTATGGGCTACCGCAATCTTGCATTTAACTGTATTTGCATAGCAGTCTCGAAAACACGCTTGACTGGCGAGCCACGGTGTAAAACCGCCGAGGTTTTATTGTAAACTTATTTATGAATGCTGTTGGTGTCTGATTTACAATGCTGATATTCACAATGGTCTGGGACATGGAGTCCCGGTGGCATTTTATTTAAGCTCTCTTTAACAGCCACTCGAGAGTGACGTGTTTGATTGTGTGGGAATGTCGCGTCCGGTTAACAATCGATTAGCGGGAGACTTTACTACTGAATTTCCATACTGGTGAGAATTACTTAATAAAACGACGAGTATTACAATATGTGATCCAGGAGGTTTTAGATCCCTGTTATTAACCATGTGACCTTTATCGCGAGAAGTGACACTGACCCCCGACCAGCGAGGGACCCAGTGGACAGATCATTCCGCAACGTCGCGAAGAGTCTTTACATTGCGTGACTACATACTAAGCCTGTACACGCCTGCAATGCAAGACACTTAAACACAAGAACACATACAGAGTTTGAATGTAAAAGAACAAAATTATTCATCCTCATGTCAATAAAAACATGTATATAATTAAAAAAAGAATATATTTTGAAAAGTCTTGTGGCGTTGTATCCATACAAGAGAAAGGAAGCCAGTGTTTTTGTTTACCAACTTAAAAGTATTTTTTGTTTTGCGAAAGATAGACAGTCATACATTTTTGTGATTACATGACAATAAATAAATGTGAAAATAATTAAAAAAAAAAAATCTCTTCAACCCAGCATAGGGTTTGCTGGTTTAATATGGTCTTACAGTCTGTAAAAACTGGCATACAGGACCCTTACTTGGTTGATAATCTTGTGTACCATCCTTACCATCTGAAAATTTCCCCAAACTTTTTAAAATAAGCTTAAAGATCATTCTGACCAGGTTGTGAGCCCAACTAAGACCAGTTAACAAGCTCAGACTGGTTTACGTGGTCTTATTCTCCCAGCAGGGTTTTGTACTAACATGTAAGAACAATCAAGTTTTATAGTGGAACTCTGATTGTTGTGGTAAATTTCGTAAGGTGTGTTTCTCTTAACAGTTTAAGGGTTTTCGAAGTGGCAAAATAAAATGCAGAGCTTGCACAGAGGCACATTTTGCTATGAAGAGATGCATATAAATGCACCATTGTAGCATTTTTTTACTCTCTTTAAGAGGGTTTTAGAAAAAAGACACAATGAAAAATGCTGCCAGTTGTGCTGTGTCATCGCAGGAGGGGACCGAGTTGCAAGTGTGGTACAGAGGAATGTGTGTGAATGTTTTGTAGGCAAGCACACATTGAGCAAACATCTCAGAGGGGGTCGAATGCATTGATTTGGACGGTATGGGCTTTATTATGTGTTTGCTTGCTATTGTGTGTGAAGAACTCGGCCAAGAAGTCTGTGCTGGGCTATTATCTCAGAGGGGTTAGGCTTTACTTTTGTTTATAGGATTACAAATTGCTTTTCTTTGTATTTTTCCTGCCTTCCACACATATGAGAGAACCCCTGATCTCATTTATGAAACATTTCTGTTTAAGTTGGCAATGAGATATTTTCCACAGGTGCTGTTTTCATGCTTATATATCTCTAAGCAGCCTAAGCTTCTTGACTAGCATGTGGTGTGTAATGATGGAGAGATTGAAGGAGAATTGAAAGAGAGGGAGGGATGGAGATAACATGCAGAGTGGAAATGCCCTCTTGAGTTGGAACTAACATCAGACATCTATTAAATTGGCTTTTGACACACACTATACCTCTCTCTCTCTTTCTTTCTATTTCCTTTTTCATTGCTGCAATTTATTCTTCTGAGCAACCTGTCTTACTTAATATAACATTCATTTTGTCTCCTGAGTTCAATCACTTTCTGTCTCCATGCTGTTCCAGCTTCACACTGAAGTCCTTTATCCATCCATTCATCTCTTTACCTGTCAGTTCCACATCGCTGTATCTAAACTCTGTCTTACAAAGCAAAATTAAAGCATTAGGTTGAGCATCTGGACAAGGTGATATGGAGGAGATATAAAGCATATCTGGAGGGGATATAGATTACTTTGTGTCTAGATGCTTAATCTAATGCTTTAATTGTCCTTTTGTTGTTATAATGCTGGCATTAATTTTATTAGTAAATTAGTAAAGTAAATAATTGGGCTGCTGGACTATATTTGGGTGTGTTTTATAAGGCTGTTTACAACACTGTCAAAGAGCTTTAAAGGGATAGTTCACCCAAAAATAGAAATTCTTTTATTATTTACTCACCCTCATGTAAGGTGTCAAACCTGAATGACTTTCTTGCTTCAGCAGAACACAGAAGAAGATATTTTGCCAAACGCTGGTTACCAGCACCCATTCACTTTCACATTATGGACACAAGGTACAATGGAAGTCAATGGGCACCGGTAACCAGCATTTTGCAAAATATCTTCTTTTGTGTTTCACAAATGAAAGAATCATATACAGGGTTTGAATGGCATAAGGGTGAAAAAATTATGACAATTTTATTTTGGGCTGAACTATCCCTTTAAAGCACAAAATGTTGCAGGCAAATATACCATATTTGATTAAAGGGTAGATCATAATCTGCAATTTCACAATCTTGTTAATATTCAGTACAATATACTGTACACATGCATTTTCTACTGCTTATGTAATTCATAAATTACAGACCACCGTAGCCTGATTAAAGAAGTCAGCATTATTATATCTTAAGGCACAAGAAGCCTGCCATCAGTGTTGATTACTTTCTTCAAGGCTTTATGAATCATTCTTACATAAGGCTTTTGCTTTCATTAATGGCTTCCTTTACAGGGTATCCACAAACAAAGCGAAACATTACAGTCCGTTCTCCTCATAGCTGCCAGCTTTAAACAAACGTGCTGTCTCAGAAACTGCAGTGAGATGAAGAAATTAAACAAAAGTGTGTTCAGATTGATTCACGCAGCGAGAAATGATACATTACCTAACACAAAGTGGGCAGGCTGTTTAAAACAGAACAAGACTAATCGATAACAGGTAGATGTAAATGGCTTGAGGCCGTCTTTAATTTTCTTCTTTAATCTGTGCAGACTCTGTTTGCACGTGTGTAATGAAATGTAATATAAAAGCATTTAAGCATTGAGGATAGTGTTATTTGCATTTAGGATTTAAAGACTTTGTAATCACTCGCATATATGTTTGTGTGTAAGTGTATTGTATTTCAAATATATAACATATGGTTGAGCGTTTATGTTTGTATAATATAAAAAGCTTTAAAGCTGCAGAAACATTTATCTATTTATTAATTACTTACAGTATGGCTTAAATATGTCAAAAAGTTGTTCATGAAAACTGAAACATTAAACATCAAAGCAGCTTGTTTTCCTTTGCCTAAATTGCAAAACACTGTAGAGGAAAACAAGGCCATGTCAACTTTCACTTCTTTTTTTTTTTAAGTCCTTCATTTTTATTCTTCAGAGTTATTAGTAATCCTCAAGGCAGCCGACACCTACATTCTCCTGCTTGTTTTGGCTTTTTTACTTCTTGCAGTTTTATGATATCTGCATGGATCAAACAAACAGTCCGGAGACATTTCATGTAAAGTGATGCTAAGCTCCAGAGGGAAATTTTTGTGAAAGCACTTAGGTCTTGCCGGTTTAGTGTTATTGTGGGCATAAATCACTGCTGTTCAGTGCCGCTGAGCTTTGCATTATGCCTTCCCGTTAGACCTGTTCTCTCCATTACTTTCTCTCATTTCTTCTTTTTGAAATGCCCTCTTTTCACCTCATTTGACCTGTTTTGGATAATTAATCTATAATGTTTGCTCATCTTTGACACTACAGTGCACCTTTCACATTGCTCTTGAATTTATAAAGCCAAATTTGGGCAATAGGCCAGTGAAGCATCTCTTATTCATCTCTAAGCGCAGACTTTGCTTGACCTTATAGCCATTACAGGGGTGACCTGCACGCCTTCTTGGTTTTGTATTTGTATTTAGTGTGTGTGCTTCACAGACTTGTGTGACTCACTCAACAGCCTCACCCAACAGACTCTCAAACTCTTTAAGGGTTTAGACTAATTAAACTTTCACATGGTATTGCAAAATGATGGTAGGCATTAGTTGATGTTCTTCTGGTGTTAATCGTGTAAAGAAACAGAATAATAAATTATTTTATTTGCTTATTATTGAGCCTGTCATGTCATTCCAAACTTGGATGCTGCTGCGTACATTCTTCAAAGATCTACTTTGGTGGTCTATGGAAAAATAGCAGTAATGATGGTTTGAGTAAATAATGACTTTAATTATTTTAAGGAGGGGTAATCTATTCCTTTAAAACTCTACTTCAAATTCATCATTTAAAAAAAAAAGTTAGACACATGGGTACATCTGAGAAAATACATTCATGTGTTTCAAATTCTTTGAATTTACTAAACTTAAAAACCAGAAAGCTGGACGTGAATGGGAAAGTAGATTTGGCTTCTAGTATCAATGATCTGGGTGTACTGTGGGAACTGTCAGCTATGGAGTAAATATTTTTAAGCAAAAGAGTTTAATAGATTGCAGAATGTACCTGGCATATAATGTATGTTGGATTGGAGTGTTGGGAGTGATTGGAGTGTTTTTATGTAGATCAGGTACTGAATGAGTTTAAATAACAGCAGCTATGATCATTCTTCCTTTGTAAAGTGACTAAACCTTCCTGCTTAACCTTCCTGCCATTATCAACTTTCATTACATTTAGTTTTTTTTACTCAGTTTCTTTTCATCATTTGTCCTCTCTGCATGCTGACTCTTCTCGTGCTCATCGAGTAAGTAATGCTTATTTCCTCTTCCTGTCGGTCACACATTCTTGACAAGTTAACGGTCATCTCAGCCGGCCTGCCAGAATAGCACCTCATCTGTGCGGCTGAGTCACATCGCAACTGACGCATGCCCAAGTCATGATTTGCCGTAAAAATTGTGTACCCGAGCGTATACGCAACTCTTCGCTCTCTTTATAAACAAGCGCTTTGATCTAAAGAGTTATCGGTCATTTGGGCTTAAAGGAAAAGGAACAACATGAAAACAAAGAAAAACATCATAACAATGGGTAAGGTCTTCTCACAGCAGCCGTTACTCACCGCTGCTTCTCATGCCAGCATGAACTCACACACTGGTTCTGTGGATTTGGACGGGATTGCTGGAAACTTTTCATCTGCTTGGCAGAGATCTGCAGGACTCACTCATAACAGACTCATATATTTACGAAGAAGCGGATGGTGATCAGCTGTATCATACTTAATGAGCTGGACAAGGTTTTACTCCAGTGTGTTAAAAACAGACATTGTAATGTTGTTATGGTGATAAAATAACAGTGAAATCAAATATGTGATTTAAAGCTGTAAGCTATGGCTGCAATATAGGTTTTATTGAAAATTTTGACTCATCTGTTGCCAAGTGGTTAGTGCACGTCCTCAGCGCTTGATGTATAGTTCACAGGTTTCCAAGCTGTGGCCTGATTCCATTCCCCTTTTCTCTCTTCTTTTGTTTTGTTCTTGACAAAATGTCAAAAACATTAATTGAAAAAGAATTAATTGCCATCTTTCATCCTATTGAAAGAATGAGTGTGAATGAATGAATTTTCACATTACATTAGTTGCTTAATTTGCTATGAAACAATATCACTATAATTTCTTACTTTATTTACTTGATTTTGTTGGTGAATTTTAAGTCAGACCTTTTCTTTCTTCTCCTTCATTGGGAACTTTTGGTTTTTCAGGTTTGTGTCTGTCTCGGGTCATGGGGCTAAAAGCACAGATCTAATCATGAAGACGAATGTCAGTGCTGATGATGTGTTGCATATGCTGACGATGTGATATAGATTAAAATGCTCCTGAGGGCTTCTATCACAGGGTTATATATGAGTCAAAGCATTGCTTACTTCTAAATGTGCCTTTTCAGCAGGTGTATTTCTGACAGCTCTTGATGTGTCTGTGTGTGTGAATTAGCTTCAGGCAAGTCAGTTAGATGTTGTTTTTTGTCAACGTTTTATTAAATAGAGCTGAGCTGACGGAATTCGCTGTGTGAAATTCCCCAGAGCAGAATCACACAGCAAGCGAATGAAGCCGCGATCCGATCTGACCTCAGCTGAATTACAAGCCTCATTGTTACTTTAGAAGGAATGAGGGGCTGTGATTGATTTTTGATGTATGCGAGCATAATGAATCATTTGGGTGTGTTCGAAGGTCTGTTTAAACTGAAGGCAGCACGCACAGGCATCGCTCCAAACTAGTTTATATCTTCCCCTGGAGCAGATCTACGAGTGAGTTTAGCCCATTCATCCAGCCCTGCGGGGAGATTTTAAGCTAATACGACTATATAGCAGATGCCTTTCTTTTGAGAACATGATATGGGGGTTTATAGGAAAAATGAATGTTCTTTCAGACCAAACTAAACAGAGAAACTTTAAGTTTACAGCAACTCTCATTTCCTGAGTTTTCTATTATTCTCTTGCCCCCCACCCATCGCCCTTAGTGTTTTGTTCTCTCTTCCAAATAGTTTGGATTCAGTGAATTGAAATTGCTGATGGGTTGCCATGGTTACGCAACAGCGATTTCCACTATAGTCAACATACGTGAGTGGATTCTTCACCGCCAACTGTAATAAACCTAAACTTGCGTTACAGTGCTGAATTATTTGGCACTCACACATGCAGATTTCTCTTTCCGTCTGTTTCCCCTCGGTTTTGGAAACACTTGCAGCCTGTGTGTGTTGGCCACCGCCTGTCTAAAGATTAGGACAGCTGCAGCGGCTGCGCTCGCCCTCACACGCTCACACGGAGCTGCATGTAGGGTATCATGCACACACTAACACACGGCCCATTAGCCGGCTTTTTTACATGCCTGACTCGTCTACACCTCTTTTCCACACCTCCTTTCAGAATCTCCTGCACTTTTCTGCGCTCTCTTTGTCCTTGTGTCTGCACAGCTGTGCATCAGCTGTCCGTCTCTCTCGCCGACTTCTGAACCAGCGCTGTCACTCCGCAAGGGGACAGCTGCCGCCTCGCACACAGACTCAGACCCCCTCATTCCATGCCTTCCATACATACAAAGACAAATCTCAGAAACAAAGGGCTGGTGTTTATGGAAAAAAGGTGTGCTGTGTGTGTGTTTTTCTTCTAATGTGTTGGTACATGTTGATGTTGGAATCCCAGTGTGCTGTGTTTGGACTGGTAGAGTTTCTAATGTGATGGACAACACTGTAAGTGAAGCGATAGTGAAGAAGAGCATGTATCTGTTACATCCAACTGGATTCATCAGATTGTTGGAAATTCCCTTCATTAGACTGTGCTCTGTGATGAATGAGATTTAAATGTAAGGTTTTATAGAACATTAAAAGATACAAGAAGTGTGTGTGTTTGTTTTATGTGCTGTTTGATCAACTGTTAAGTTACTTTTTAAGTAATATTTAAGTAGGAGCTTTCAGTAGGAGTGTGACCACATGCTGTGTTCCAAATTTATTTTTCTTTAAAAGAAATAATTTATTATTAACTGCTAAAACAGTTATCTGTTATCACATGTTTGACTTACAAAGCAGTTAGGTAAAACTCACCTCATTTTTCTCTTTGTTCCTCAGGTATGTCTGTAGAACATCGTCCAACTCTGGACAGGTAACCAGGTGTGTCACCGTTGCCATGGCAACACAGATGATGCCATTGTTGCCAACTTTCCTCTCTGTCCTCCTCGTTTCCTGGACAGCAGCCCAGGACTTGGATTGGCATTTTGACTCGGGTAAGAATGTCATTGTCATTGATTCTGTTTATTATTGTTACATTACAACAAGTGTGAGAAACACGCGTTTTCAGTTTATTTTAATTGTGGTGAGACCCTGAGGATGTGTGTGCGCATGAACTCTATAGTCAGATTTCCCTAAATCAATTTCTCAAAGTCTCTCTTCCTATCCATTTCCTCTCTCTAGTATTTGAGGTTGAGGTTTCTAATGGCTTTTTAATGTCATGGTAATATATTAATGTTTCTGGGGTCATTAAAAGCTGTTATATTCAACTTCAGTTTCTGAATCAAAGCTCTTGATCCCTGTATTTGGGCTACAGTGTTTTTTCCTTCCATGAACAGTTGCTAATAGTATATAATGTAATAAGCTGGAACAGAGACAGGTCTGGTCGTAAAGCTTGCCAGAGGATACAGAACAAGAGAAAGGGGGGAGACACAAGGAGAGACTATGAGACCTTGTTGATTTAGACAACAATGTACTAGAAATGGAGAAGTTGCATTTTTTTTGAAGGTTTTGTGTATGGGCAACAGTGTTGACAGGGTTCACAGGATCCATGAAAACTACTACAAACACTGTATTATCACGCCAGGCCAGTAGTTGGTAATATCGCATTTAAAAAACCCGTAATTAACATGCGTATGAGCTCTTTGTTTGCACAAACATGCATTTTTGTAGTTAACACGGAAGTGATAACTTTATAGTTTTGAAACACTTTAATTTAGGCTGTCAAAACACTATTGTCATGTAGATGAACAGCCATTTTTTTGTTAGAAAAATGAAAAATGAGAAGGATGAATATGGTGCAAATAGATCAGGAGTGGAAAATGATTGTATTTTTGTCACCGAGTCCTTATAGTGTCAAAACTGAAAGATGTGCTGATAATACAGTATGACTGTAAAGCAGAGCTCTCATCTGTTCTGCATTAACTGGAGATAGAGAGAAATGGAGGATGGGGGAGTTTGGAAGAGAGAAGGCATTTTATTGGCAGCAGAATTATGATGTAATGAAACAGGCACCTGTCCATAATATGTGTGTGTGTGTGTGTCAGGGTCTTGCTGGCTGGGCTGGGTTTGTTTTCCAGCTTTAGCATTCTTATCTCATGACTCACAGCAACTGAGGTCACCCCTCCAAACCTCACCCATCACCCCAACTTTAACACACACTGACAGGAGGGCACACCCTCTAAAGCGACACACAAGCAGGGCTGATATATGATCAGTTCAGATGATTCCAACACTGTGTTTCTCTGCTGACCTGATTTTATCCCTGTTTCACATTTCTCTTTCACTGCCTCGCTCTGTGTCTTTCTGTTTTTTGATTTGTTCACGACACCTGTGAGTTTTGCCAAAGTATCTCAAGCATTTCAACAATGCTGCATTGGTATTTTTAAGAGTTTGACATTGTGTTGTGTACATGTGTGGCTTTACTGTACAAAATAGCTGCCAGAAGTTTGCTAACCAGGCACATTGTTTCAAGATTCCAGCGACGAGTGGTTTTTCTATTCACAATGAACACAAAAGTGAAAAATGAGTTTAGATGACTTTTCTCTTACACTTGCATCTTATTGACAAACTGTGTAAAACTAATAAGTAATCAACATTTATGAACATATTAATTCTTAGATTCTTAGAAACACGTTTGATGTTTAATATAACATGAGTGTGATTTTTGATCTGTTTGCTTGTTGCAATTAATGTCAAAATTACTGTAATTGCTTTAACACTTTGTCACATTGCTCAGTGATAAATCTGTCCAAAAAAGATTCTTGATGTAATGTCATGTGATGCTTGTTCTGGGTGCTGTCAGTGCCCATCTAAGGTGTTTTCTCTCTAACACACAGCAAAATGTCGCTACGCTCTGGGAATGGAGGACGGCACCATACCCGACTCTGACATCACCGCATCCAGCGCCTGGTCCGATTCCACCGAAGCCAAACACGGCAGGTGAGAGCATTGCACGCTTTCCAAAGCATCATCTGCGCGCTGTGAATGTGTGCGTAACAATAATAAAACGATTCACAATCATTTTGTCTTCGCGTGATTTGTGGGTGGGTGTTTGTGTTGGTGGTCTCTGTGGGCCTCATGAGGGGACGTGATTAGGTTACATGAGATGTCAGTAATGGAGCGTATCCTGATATAGAGCATTAGGTAATGACATTACAGCACTGTCTGTCTGGACTAGACTCACATGCTGCTGAATACAGGCCAAACACACACACACACACACACACACAGACAGACATACAAACACACGGTAGCAGACACAACAGACAAACTCTGAGGAAGACACTTAAACAAACACACACAATTTAGCTCACAGTTTGGTATCAGTATTCCATTATGAAACAAAGTAAGGTGTGTGCGTGTCTGTGTGTGTTTGTATGTCTTTTGGCAACACACGAATCATGTGGTTGTTATTAAGTCCACATTCTCTTTGAGACAGCAGGGGGATTTTGAGCCGGGGGGAGAGAGGCTTACAGAAAAAATGAAGATATGGCCTTAAAGGGAGAGGATGAGTACAGGAAGAGCGGGAGGGGGTCAGAAGAAATAGTGTGCCGAGAGGTGTTGAAGCTGAGATTTATGATGGTGATAGAATGATTTAGGTGGGTTTGTGTGATTTGTGTATGTTCAGTATGGTTCTCACCCATGATATTGCTACAGAACAGCTGTGAGAGAGCTTGAGAAAGACCAAGAGATATAGCAAGAGAAAAATGTAGGATGCTGAAAACTATTTTGATAATCCATATGAGCGATTCCATGCAAATGTCAACCTTACCATGAAAATTGTTTTATATTTTTTTGTTAATAAATAGCCTTCTGTGATGATGATGATGATGATGATAAAAGCCTCTTTTAAATGTTGCACATCTTAAAACAACATAGCACTGTGTGAAAGTAGACCGCTGGAGACAGGAACGGTCAGATTCAAGTTTGTATCCGGATAAACATGTAAAGTAAATATGTAAAAGTGAGACATCTCATTCTCTGTTGGACCTCTTAAGTTCCCTGTGGCTTTCTCATATCTTAATCTTATTTGTCAGTGAGCTGCATGAGTGATTCAGGTTAGGGACATAAAATGAGGGGTTGCTGGAGATGTTTATGATTTATGTAGTCTTCCCTTCAGATGGATCACTCCTGATGTGAATAGTAATTAAAAAAAGCAAGTGCACTTGTAAAATCAAAAGCTTCAATCTGATTGTCTGGCGATTATGTATTTTCTAAATGTTTGCGTGCATAGGTTTTATCAGTGTGCTGGGAAGCCATATTATGTTTATTTATAAGATGACAGAGCAATACATTGTGCACTATTAGAAGTTTTTAGATCCGTGGCTTAACCTAAAATTACATTACATTACAAGATGATACAAATCTGATTTTGCATTATATACATTAGTAGACACTTTACAATTTTAAACATTTAAAGCAAAGTTTAAATCTAAATCAACATAGCTGGATAGATAAAGAGGTAATCTGAGAGAACGTGACCCATCTCTCTCTGAGGTGTTTGTGTGAAGTAATGGCTGGATCTGAAATGTCTCAGGCTGATTTCAGATTCTGGATCTCATATGTGTTATCTCAGGGAGATGACAGTACCACACAACACCAGAATATCTGTATTACAGGTGGATTTCTCTGAAAGATCTGAACGCAGGGACATGCTTTTCTAATGCTTTTCTAGTTTGTTACTTACGGTTAGTTGTCTACTGATACTGAGCCAGTGAACACTTCAGCCTACTGTACATGTTAAATTATTCATAAGTGAAAATAAACTGGCATGCAGGTGTTTATCAACAAATGCCAGTGAGAGAGAGTGTTGACGCATGTGAGAAAGTGGAACCAGGTGAACTCAGCAGGCAGGTGTTAAAACACTTCACATCTCACATATCACCTCGTTTGCACACAGGTTTGTTGTCAAACTGTGTAGTTAGAATATTTAGGATCACACACCTGCAAAAAAAGTTAAAGAATGCCCCAAAAGGTGGATGCAAAATTCCAGTGAGAGAGAGTGTTTGTGAGAAAGTGGAACCAGGTGAACTCAGCAGGCAGGTGTTAAAACACTTCACATCTCACATATCACCTCGTTTGCACACAGGTTTGTTGTCAAACTGTGTAGTTAGAATATTTAGGATCACACACCTGCAAAAAAAGTTAAAGAATGCCCCAAAAGGTGGATGCAAAATTCCTTTGTGGCGTATCGGGTGCATTTCATAACCCCTTATTATTCATATTGATTATTTTTAATGTCAAGTGTCTTTTTATAAGGTAAATATAAATCTAAAATTGTACAATTTTTGCATCCTTTAAATGTAAAAACCTTCTTAAAATTGAACAATTGACCATTTACTGATACATTTTTACAATCAAATGTTGTAACTGTTAACATTGTGCATTAGCTAATGAACTAGCATGAACAATTGTATTGCCCTTAGCTTACATAAAAGAATTACATCACAAAAAAATAATAAATGCTGAAAAACTAAACTAAAACTTTACTGTGCATTATTAGTTCATGTAAGCTACGGTTTACTAATGTTAACAAATACAACTTTATTGTAAAGTGTTACTATTTTAATATATTTTTGTCTAGTTACGCTTTTCTTTGTAAACTCACAGGTTGAGTACCGGAGAAGGTGATGGAGCGTGGTGTCCAGTCGGCCCTGTGTTTCCCAGCGGCTCTGAGTACCTGCAGGTGGACCTACACAAACTTCATTTCCTGTCTCTGGTAGGGACGCAGGGTCGGCACGCAGATGGCCACGGGCGGGAGTTTGCACGCAGTTACCGGCTTCGTTACTCTCGTGATGGACGACACTGGATTACCTGGAAGGACCGTTGGGGGCAGGAGGTCTTATAATACTTACCTATTAAAATATATGGTTGTAGTTGTTAGTTTGTCTTACAGTAGAATGCATGTGTTTGTGTCTCAGGTGGTGTCAGGGAACGAGAACACGTATGATGTGGTGCTAAAGGACCTGGGTCCGCCTATTATAGCACGCATGGTGCGGTTCTACCCGCTGGCGGACCGTGTGATGAGCGTGTGTTTAAGAGTTGAGCTTTATGGTTGTGTCTGGGAAGGTGAGTCTCACATGAAGTGATCCAGCATCAGCAAACTACTTTACATCCAATGCTGACATATTCTGAATTTGTGAGATGTTATTTTGAGTCAAATGATTGTTTTCTTGTAGATGGACTGAAGTCGTATACCGCTCCGATGGGTCATGTGATGCACCTGTCTGGCTCACCTGTCTATCTTAATGACTCTGTGTATGATGGCAGTAAAGAGGCAGGGTAATACACACATACTCTTAACCCTAATTCTTTATATTTTTTTAAAGAATAGTTCGTACAGAAAGTTGAATTTGGTCATAATTTACATACTGTATGTTTGCCTTGTTTCAAACTTGGTTTAGCAGAACAGTGAAATTGGATATAGACTTGAGACAGCTGCAGTCACCATTCACATTAAATACATTTTTAATCATCTGGTCGTCTGTCAGCAACTACGTTTACGCTTTTGTTGGTCAAAAACAATCAGTTGGGCCCTCGCTGAGCTAATCATGGTGACTCATATTTCTAAATCCCACCTGGTCTTGTTTTACTGAATTGTGTGATGTATGTTAAAGTCCAGGTCCCACACTCGCATGTGTGTGTGTGTCAGGTGGGATTCAGGGATATTGTGTTAAAACACTCCCAGATGTTTTTTAATAGGGCAGAAATGTTTGCATTAGCTTAGCTAACAATGTTGACGTAAGCCAGGCGTATGAGCGTGTGGAAGGGAAATGCCAGTATATATATATGCGAGTCTGTGTGTGCTCATTGACCCGATCAAATTAACTTAACTTGACATTTCTGTAATCTCTCCCTCTCTCTTTAGGATGATGTTTGGAGGATTAGGCCAGCTGTGTGACGGCGTTTTAGGTGGGAATGATTTCATGGAGAGTAAAGAGTTGAGAGTGTGGCCAGGATATGATTATGTGGGCTGGAGTCAAGACATCCTCGGGCAGCCAGCTGTTGACATTGAATTTCACTTTGAGAAAACACGGGTCTTTCACACCATGCAGGTCAGTGTGTGTATGTGTGATTGGTCCTAGAAAATATCTCAACACTTGACTAATGTCTAAATGGAATTGCATTGGATTTTAAACACAAAGTCATCTGCAACAAATGATACTTGAGCTTTCTCAGAATAAACTTCACTTTCCTTAGTCTGCACATTATCTCTTGTCCAAAAACTTTTGAGCTATGTGCTTGTTATATCTAACATTTTTAAAATATTATTCCCAGTAAAAGCTATTCCTCCCAGTGAAGCCTGTCATTACCCTTCAGTCCTTTAATGAATATTTGATTTGTTTGTGTTTGTCCTCTGCCTTTGGGTTTGTGGTTGTGTGTGATTTAGAGAGGCATGCAAGTGTTTTTTTTTCATACTTTTTATGATACTCTAATAACTTGCAATTTGTTTGTGTGTATGTATTATCAAGTTCTTTCTTAACTAGGAATACGGGTGTGTTTTGACCACTTCTGACCCTCTATAGAGAGAATTCTCTGCATTCCTGTATATCTGTCATCATACCATCCATAAACATTTCATTTAGTCATCGTAGAATTTTGTTTTTGTTTTTCCTGTGGCTTCCCACTGTTTTAAACACACCTCTTCTCTCTCTGCTGTTAATTCCCAAAAGATACTTGAGAAAGAAAAACAGAGGAATTCCCAATTAAACATTTCCCAAATGTTTGCGTGCCTTTGTTGATGATTTATGACCATTTGCACACTTTTCCACAGCTCGCTATCTGTTCTAGTAAATACACATAACAAAATGTTTTTACACTGCTGATATACATCCATTGACATTTGCTTTCAAGACCAAAGCGTGCAATAGTTTATACTTGACATCCAGTTTACTTTGGCATCCATCGTTTTAATCTACTAAGCTACACAATATCAAAATGTCAGCATGTCTGTGACCCACCACTGCTATTTAAAAAAACAACATTAGTAGTTGTATTGGTAGTATTTTAATTGCAGATAAGTCCACAGTTGTTTTTACATGATTTTTTTCTCTCTTTGTGTGTCTCAGGTGCACAGCAGTAACAAACACACTCAGGGTGTGCGGGTCTTCAGCCTAGTGGCGTGTAAGTTTAAGGCTACTTTATTGAGCCCATGGACAGAACCACCGCTAACCCTATACGTACCACTGGCCGAAATGACCGACCTCTCGTCCCGCACCATCTCACTGCCTCTCGGAGGACGACCGGCACAAATTCTCAGCTGCCGCTTTGCTTTCGAAAACCGTTGGCTCCTCATTAGCGAGATCAGCTTTTACTCTGGTACACACATACCTCACCTCATGCTGCAAAACACAACACCACATTACCTTAATAGTACACATGCTAATATATCTGTTTGTTTTTTTTAAATGGGTCATTAAACTCAACTATTTAGCCTTAGAGGCTATGTTTGAGTTTCTGAATCTCTCTCTGTCATTGATCTGTCTCTTCTCCAGTGCCGTTTGAGGACGGATCTCTCCCTCTTCCTTCTCCTTCCCCCAGCATACGTCCTCTCAATGTCACCCATCCAGACCCTGCGAACACCACCGGCAGCTCCACCGGTAAGTCACATGACCAGCTGTAGAAAACATATTGTGTGTAGTCTGCTGTGTGACGCTTGTGCATTAGATTAAAGAAGAATCATAAGAAATGTAACAGGTCTTGTTTCTGATTACAGTTTTCATAACGCATTTTCTTTGAAGAAATGTTTTTCAGTCTTACAATCCATCCGTGCACATAACAGTGCATTGTTCATTTCCAGTTTGGCATGATGAAAATAATGAACAAGCTCAAATAATGAACGAGCTTAACTGAGTTGTTTGTTTGGAACTCGTGCGAAGAAAATCAATTTCTTTTTTCAATATTTGATTTTTTTACTCTATTCATAAGACTGTGAATGTTAGGAGAATTATGCACATAAACACATTTCCCTGTCTCATATATCAGCATCTCGCCCTATGCCTCTCCATTCTCTCATCTCTCTAATTCTCCCTCTTCTGACACATACAACCTCATCTTTCAGAACTCCTCATGAACACTACCTCTGTGCTGCCCAGCAGCATGCCGACAGGTGAGAGAGAGAGGGAGAGAAAGGAAAGAAATGAGTATCCACTCCATGCATGTCTTTGATTCATACAGCATGTTTTCCAATACAGAGACCATTATAATAATCACCTCTAGATTTCAAAATCCTGCCCTCACAAAAAATGTGGTTGATGGTTATTGTGTGCGTGCATGTGTGTCCGTCTTCACGTCTGTTGACGTTGTTTTGTCGAGTGTAACAATCTGCTATTGTTCCGAGTTTCATAAACCCAAGTCTCTTTATTGTGAAATGGCCCTGGCAGTCATTGGTCTTGTTCCTCTTTAAATGAACTTCAGCTTTAGGATTGTGCCCACTCTCACAGCTCATTTACTCCTGTCAAAGCTTATTACAACCCCCAAAACAACAGCTGACTCCTAAATTTAAAGACGTAAGCACTTCCACACACGCAGAGGGAGTGTGGAAGTAACCGAGCGAGCCGAAACATAGAAAATGAAGGAATTAACTCGTTTACTTCCCCACCCATCATAACTGAGATGAGGAGGTGGATTTGGTTTCACTCTGTAAACAATGATTCTAAATTGCCTTCTTAATGCTTTCTTGTTGTCTTTTAATAATTAAAATATCAGGCCAGCAATAAAAAGGATCTTTTATTCATCTTTTCGTCTTTTATCATGCAGAGTCTCCTTTTACTCTGAGGGCGGGTTTACCTGTGGCCAAAGATGACAGCAGCAACACGGCCATCCTGATTGGCTGCCTGGTTGGGATTATCCTGCTCCTATTGGCTGTCATAGTTGTCATACTGTGGAGACAATATTGGAAGAAGCTACTTGGCAAGGTGAAGAAAAATATCTTTTTTTTTTTTTTAAAGCATGTTTTTTATTAGACAAAAATCTGTGCTTGAATCAAACAAGATGCCTATTATTTAGATCAGTATTTTTGGTCGTTTTATGTTTTTATGCGCATATCTTCAATTTTGATTTCATGAGTGTTTAATGTTGTTTGTCTATATCCAGGCACAGGGAAGTCTGTCCAGCGATGAGTTACGCGTTCACCTTTCAGTTCCCTCGGATAACGTGGTGATCAATAACACAAACACGCACACATACTCTAGCCGCTACCAGCGCATACACACTTTTCCTGACGACAGAGACCGAGAGGGAGAATACCAGGAGCCTAGTACTGTACTGAGACCCCGAGAGCAGTGTGACAGCGCAGGTAACACACACACACTTCAGTTTACATTTACTTTACACACACGCGTCTGCCCGAAGATTTTATCCAAGGTGACTTACAGTGCATTCAAGGTGCAAGGTGTACATTTACTAGTATTTTACTAATGCAATGCTTAACCAATTAAGCTACTGGAACACATTTTTCACTATTTCAAAGTCAAACTTTTACTCTTTGTTTGTGAATAGACCTTCCTCAGTAAGCATACTGGAACCCAAGTCACCATAGAGAATAAACAGCACTGCCAAAACAACATCAGAAAAAGTACTTTAGGACAATCCAATACCCGAGCACAAAGACCCACTGTCCTGTGTGATAGAGAAAGGGAGGCAGATTAAAGAGATTTTATTTCACTCATTCTGTAACACTCACTCCACTATAAGTGCTCATACACAGATATTGCTGTTTTTCCTCATTGAATTTGCCATTGTTGCTGTCATGCCGAATCTGTATATTTCAGAATCATTGTGTGTTTGAATTCATATATTAATCAACAATTAAGCGAATGATTAACTGCCTGCAACATTATGGATTATAACACTGCTTGTTGTGTCTGTGCATCTCATTTATAACTGGTTTGCCCTGTCACCCCTTAACCTCCCTGTTGTTTTGTTGTTGTGTCGTCTTGTGTTTTGTTTGTTAATTCGTCTGTGTTGTGTTGTGGTTGTGACCCCTCACACTGTGTTGTGTCGTGTCGTTGTACCATTTTGTGGACTTGTGGACTCCTAGCACTGCTGTTAAACAACCCAGCATATCATCTCCTCCTGTCTGACCTGACACATGGCCCCAACAGGCTGACAAACTGCCAAAGCCAGCAAGAAAAGCCCCAAAACCTGTCCCAGGGTAAGAGATAGAGGGATTATATCGCCCTGTAAGGGCAAGGGGTGGTGCCCTCAACAGGGAGCAGTTAAAGTCCCCAGAACTCCTTAAGGTAACAGCTAGGGTTATATAATGGAACCTGAATAGCAGAGGGGGCTATAAACATGGTCATAAAAATAGTAGATTGTAGTTTTTGTCAGGGATGTGGTGCTGTATGAGCCCATAGGGAGTGGAGGGGTATGTTAGTGTTTTGCTGTCATAAAGCACAGCATGAATGTACTTAAAGAGACCGTTCACACAAAACAAAATTCTATCTTTATTTATTTGATCTAGTGATTTGTATGATTTATTTTATGTAACACAATTTTATGAAGATTATGTGAATAATTTTGTTGAGGTATGCCTCAGTGTCCATTCACTTTTATTGTATGATAAGAAATAAGCAGTGCACACATTCCTCAGATTGTATCCTTTTGTGTTGCATGGAAAAATAATATTCATACAGGTTTGAAACAACATAAGGGTTAGTGAATGATAACAGAATTGTCATTTTTTTTTATCAACTAACCCTCTAATGTGTCCTTTTGAATCCGTTTAAGCGTATGTTTGCAGTCTGAAATCACTCTGATAAATTCTGTTACCTTTGCTGTTTATTTCTCACAGCATGTGCAATTGATATGGTTGATAAAGGCCTGCCCATTCAGGAGGGCCCGCCTCCTTACCCTGGAGCCCCGCCCCCTGGTCTATCAGGTCTTCATTATGGAGAAGCGTCGGGTGGTGGAGGGAGTGTACCTCATTATGCAGAAGCTGACATCATCAGTCTACAGGGAGTCAGTGGTAACAATACATATGCAGTTCCTGCTCTGTCAGCCACGCCCACTGACTGCCCACCACTGCCCGAGTTACCACGAGAGCGACTTATATTCAAGGAAAAGCTGGGAGAAGGCCAATTTGGAGAGGTATACCCTTGGCTTATACTGTACAAACATTCTCAAGTTTCCTCTTTACTCCCTTTTCACCTGCCTATGAATCTTGTGCCTCTGTTTAGGTTCATTTGTGTGAAATTGAAAACCCCCAGGACCTGTCAAATCTAGAGTTTCCATTTAATGTCAGGAAAGGACGCCCTCTGCTGGTGGCTGTTAAGATTCTGAGGCCGGATGCCTCTAAAAATGCCAGGTAACTGTACTGTCAGTCGCAATATTTGCATGCAGTATTTATGACAATTTTATTCTCATATTTGAACATTTGTTTTGGAATTTGCATGTCTAAATGATTTGTTTGTTTACTAAGTAGTTAAGAAATTACCTAAGAAACTTAAATTTTAATGCTTGTTTTGTGTTATTTTAACCTGATAACTGTCACTGCACATACTGAGCATAGACAACAATTTATTTCATTTTTTATTTATTTTTTACATTTTTAAAATTGTATTTTTATTAAAAAAACAACATTAACATTATTTTGTAATAAAACTTTTTTGCTTATTAGGAAAATTTGTCCGATTTTTATTCTTGAATATAGTCATTATTAGATTAAAATTTAGCTATGAAATATTAGAGTGAATAGTAAAGTAATTGAAGAACAGTAAACGGTAATAAACTCTTCACTTTGCATTCAAATGTTCCTTCCTTTCACTTTCTCTTCTTCTTCTCCCCCTCATTCTTTTCATGCACTTCTTTTAACAGGAATGACTTTCTAAAGGAGGTGAAGATCTTATCTCGCCTGAAGGATCCAAATATCATCCGTCTGCTCGGTGTGTGTGTGAGCAGTGATCCTCTCTGTATGGTCACAGAGTACATGGAGAGCGGAGATCTCAATCAGTACCTGTCGCACAGAGCGCTGCTGGACAAGACAGGACCTTTACATAACACACCGACCATCAGGTACACACACCAAACGGTGTAATCATAACATAGAAATGCATTTCACACACAAACGCTTAATCGTTCTCTCTCTCTCTGTCTCAGTTACCCAGCTTTGATATCCATGGCAAGTCAGATCGCATCAGGGATGAAGTTCTTGGCATCTTTAAACTTTGTGCACCGAGACCTGGCTACACGGAACTGTCTGGTGGGCGGAGAGAGGGGCGAGGGGGATGATGGGGGCGGGGAGCGTCAGATAAAGATAGCTGACTTCGGCATGAGCAGGAACCTGTATGCTGGTGATTATTACAGGATACAGGGCAGAGCGGTGCTGCCGATTCGCTGGATGGCGTGGGAGTGCATTCTTATGGTAAGAAGTGTGTAAAAAATAAACCTTATACATTTTTAGTGTATGTGCAGATACTAAAACACTTTTTAAATTTTTCTACACGTGTGTAGGGGAAGTTCACAACAGCGAGTGACGTCTGGGCATTTGGTGTGACGCTATGGGAGATGTTGAGCGTGTGTCAGGAGCAGCCGTACAGTCACATGACCGACGAGCAGGTCATTGACAACGCTGGAGAGTTCTTTAGAGATCAGGGGAGACAGGTGTGCACGCTTTTAAACACACACATCAACACTCAACAAACACTGCCGTGGTCTCACTCTCTCTCTCTATATCAGGTGTACCTGGCTCGCCCGGCCGTGTGCCCGCAGGGTTTGTACGAGCTGATGCTTAACTGCTGGAACAGAGACTGTAAGCTACGTCCTTCTTTTGCGTACATTCACTCCTTCCTCACTGAAGACGCCATGAACATGGTTTAAAAAGCGAGCGAAACCGGACACAGACGGATGGATGAAAGAATGCGTGTGGACCACAGACTGGTGGTGTGTTTTTACACAGACACGGCTAAGCACTCTTATGTAAATTAGTGTATTTTATGACTGTGGGTTGAAGGGCGAATTAAAACCGCGGGTTCGGTGCCCCTGAAAGACCCACTTTTCACCTCTTATCCTCAAATCCTGAACTGTTAAAGCAACATTTTATCCCATTATAATCACGCCGTCACTTCACATCATCATTCCACAGTATTTGGGTTCACAGAGCTTAGATTTCCCAGAATGCACTATAGAAAGGTCACTCATTGCTTTCAGACCTGTCCGGAAATGTTTCTTTTATTTAGCATTGTAAAATTAAAGTTCTGATGATTGGCAGGAAAAATATTGAATTGATTTTGGGATAAAATGTTGCTTGGCATCTGAACCTTAATTTCTGATCTTCTAACCCTTAACATACAGCTAATGAAACTGTTTCTTCATTCCCTAAACATTGAATAGATTTTTAAATATAATCATAGTAACTGGTGGAGGGTTTTGTAGCTATAGGTGACAGGCAGCACAGTAGCTCTACAAACTGTCCATTTAGTCAGAGGTTTCTGGGGGCAAGATTTCAGATCATTAATTGTGCATATTCATACTATAGGAAATAACAGAAATTGTGATTTGTTTCTACTTGCATTATAATAATAATGAATAACATTTACAATTAAATTCAGTCTAACTTTCTAACTACCATATGCGGTCATGTAGAAAATGTTTAGTTTGTATTGGCCAGTTTTCACGACTTTTGTGGTGGAGGGTTATTATCTCATAATTTAATAAGAAATACTCACTAAACATTCACACAGCGTGGGATTTTTTCTAATCAATGATATAAATATTTTAAATCATTGTACGAATAATCACTTACAACATTTCTAACCAGACATTAAGTGAGTGCCACCCTAACTGTCTGTGACCACAACAGAATCAGTGATTGAACATTTCTGTGTCGTTGTTGTGGGGCAGCATAGACAGAAAATGTGTTTGTGGTTGGAAACGTCTGGTTAGGACACAGTGTTACGAGGCATCATAACCATTTTGACACTTTTATAGAGTTAATGCAGCCACTGTGACAAACTGAAGTCTGAACCTTCTAATGACATATTAAAAGTGTCACAGAGAAAACACAGAGAAGGGCACTTCTAAGGGCACTGTTAATACATTTGATATTGCTATCATAAAAAAACAGTCATTTAGTATAGCTCTGTATTGTCAAATTTAGTCTGTTTAGAGGATATATTGATATTTGTGGCTCCACCTTTGTCTGTGTGCACACATATGGTCCCTCACTTATACAATCTAGGTCAAGTGATTTAACATTTACTGTACCGACACTCACTCCTCCACTGATTGTGAGTGTAAATGTGATTTCTTGATTTTGTAGACTGACTTGAACTTAATTTCCTGGGTAGATCCCAAACATGTGGGTATGCTCTGGATTCAACTGGACTTGGAATTTAGACCCTTCATTACCGAACAGGGTATTTTTGGATTTTATGTAAATTAGTTTGAGTAATGAACTATTTAAAAGGACATTACATAAGTATGTAGAGAGCTAGATCACCACATCATACGGCATGCCCTTGTTTTACTATGTAAATGTGTGGGGCATAAACAGTGAAACCCCTGAGTGATGCCTGGGTGCACATCTTAAAGGTACAGTGTGTCATTTTTGCAACTGGCTGGTTATTGGTATGGAAAAAATGTATAGAGGGTGTCATGCCTCGGTGTAAATCTTGTCCATGCATTTCAAACCCAAAATAACTTTACTATGGTAAAGTTACTTTACCATAAAGAACTTTTAAAGACTCGTGGTGATTTACCTTTGAAATTACGCAATATAGAGACTGTGAACGGTCTCGCATTTAAGAATAAGAAGGTGTATGTAGGAGAGGTGGAGAGAAACAAAAGCCACATAATTAACCCTTTATATATACTGGAGAAGAATGTGATTCACTAATGGTTATGTTGCTATGCCGACTATGCTTATTGAATGACCTTCTTTGGTACACTGAAGCCCTCAACTGAACTTTATATTTTTATAAACATAGTATTGGGCATGTCTGTCCTTGGCTGTGTTGCTTATTCTTGTTCATAAAAAATGTAAATAATTCATGGGACATAATTTTCTTCATCAATATTTGGTATCTGTTATTAATCGGGTTTGTCTGTCTCTGTATTACTTTCAGCTTGTGTTAGTCACGCCTGTCTTGTCTATTTTTGTAGGTGTTTTAATAAATCTTTTCAAATAAAATCAAAACCAGGAGTTTCATATCTCTGTTATGCAATCTAGTACACTCACATCATTAAAGGACTAGTGATAGATTACAGCGCACATACAATAGTTTATTGTTTACATTACATACATACTTATGTAATCATATGTATAAATCTCAGTCTGGATTAAACAACAGTTTAAAGGTGAAAACAAAAACAGCATCATTGAACATTAAGGCAAATGTTTAGTGATAAGTCATATGTAAAAAAAAAATAGGCAAGCCCTAACTCCTAATGAAAACAAACTATTTGCAAAAGATTGACCATCTTATCATTAAAGTCAAAAAGTACATAAAGTTGAAACTTAGCTTTAATGCAAATGTCAGTTTGATTTAGTGAGGAAGATAATTTGAGGCACTTTGCGAAAATGCATAAGATTATATCTGATGATTTAATGAGCAACTACAGAAAAATAAAATATTTTACTATACACTAAAACACACTATTATATACTGTGAAATAAAAAGAGTAACTTCTGCACCTACTGAAAGATGATATGAGAAAAGAAACCAACATCAGTGTTTTCTGGAGTTCCTGTGGTCATCGAGACATGTTTGTGGCCTGCATTGAAAACCTAACCTACTTCTCTTTTCCTGTTTGTTCATCAAACTTACATCCCACCCCCTCTCTCACTTATCAACATGCTGTAAAATCCCTTTACAAACCAGAAAAAAACTGAGCACACAAAAGTTTGCTGTTTAACAACCCATAATCTTTGTTTGTATAGTTAAAGAGGAAAGATTTTCACCTTACTGATATATTTTTCCACAGTGTGGAACTTTTAAGCAGCTTCAGTAAATAGTCACAGAGAAGTTTAAATGGCAAGATAACAGCATCACATGTCAGTGTTAGATCTTGGCTTGGAAAGAATCTGTATATGCAAGGCAGCACGCACATGCACATGGCTTCAGTAATGCACTTGAGGTGAATTTTCATGCATTAATCTTCAATGCACTTTGAAAGAAACTTAAGAGTAGAATTAACAACGGTGTGAACCAAAATATAGAAACTATTCACAAATGAGATTTTTGCTTCCTTAAACAACTACCAACAGGATCTCAAGCAGATACTTCACTTCAACTAACTTATAAAATGATTATATAATGTAACAAAATCATGTAATTCACAAAAATGAGTGTAAAAATCAAACATTACAGGGTGGACTACATAAACTAACAAAAATGACATCGAGGTTCCAGGTTCAGTATAAACACAGACATGCATCCATGCAAACACAGACAGAAACAGGTATGATCAAACATCACAGCTGAATGAGACTTTGATTCTGTCTCTATGAACTTCATTAACCCATGCGGGTTGAAGAAACCTGCAAAGAAAAGAGAATGGCACCAGATTTACTGTATGTTGTGATGAAAAGCATGTATTGTGGCTGTAGGTCTTTATACTGATAGCAATTTGCAACTAAACATAGGTAAACACTGCTACATTTATATATATATATATCTCACCTGTGTCACCTGTGAGATGTTCACTCCGGTCAGTTTCTCCACCGCCATTGGCAGACGGGTCATAATTTCCAGTACTTCTCCTGTCAGCTTAGCCGCACCCACTTCTGACCCTCCGCTGGACACCATGGTAACCTTCTGTGCTTTGGAGAGCGGCTTGCTGATCTCCTCTGCCATCTAGAAGGATGGAGAAGAATCTGTATTTTAACATCATTAAACCCAATTCCTCTCATCTTTGATCTTATTGATGGACTGATAACCAGAGGGATTTTCTCCAGCAGCATATCCACCATGGCTCCCTCTTTGTATTCTTTAAAAGCTTCGGCTTTTTTAGCCATCTGCTCGGCCTCCGCACGACCCTTTGCCTCCAGCGCAAAGGCTTCTGCCTCTCCTCTCATCTGAGACATGAGAGAAGTTACTGTCACAGTGCAAGAGCGAAATAAAGACATTACAAGTAAATGGTAATGCAAACAAGACTCATATGGGGAGATTTACAAACTCACTCTGATGGCTTCTGCTTCAGCTTCTGCCTCCATGATCAGCTGGAGTCTGTTAATTGAGAAATGATGATTTAATGCGGTCTCATAATTTTGGACTCCACTCCACTGCACAAGTGCTATACTCACCGCTCTGCCTCAGCAAGCTTCTCGATACGGTATCTCTCAGCATCGGCTGGTTTTTTGACCTTGGCCTCCAGCTCTTTCTCCCTGCGGGAGATCTCCTGCTCCTGCAGGGTGATCTGCTGCGTACGTTCAACAACCTGAACTTGCATCTTCTCTTCCTCGATGCGCTGCTTTGTCTTAGCCACCTGTTGCAGGTATAAAGGTTAAAGGTCAAAGGAGACTTTCAGCATCACATATGCTGTTCAAGTTTGGTAGTTGAAGATGTTTTTAGAATTTTTGAAATTATTACTGCAAGACATATAATAGTGTCTATTGCAGCTGAGTTTTGGAATTCTAAAATATACCATCTCTTGTCTCTTGTTAGTTAGAAGAAAGATTTTCACTACAAAGATTGCTTGGCGCTGTTTAAGGTGTCAGTAATACCTGAAGCTGATAGGCCATTTCAGACTCTGCCTTCTTGGTGTTGACCTCAATGTCATATGCAGCTTTCTTCAGCTCAAAGTCGCGCTGGGCTTTAGCCATTTCAATTTCATTCTTATACTGAGCAGAGATCTTCTCCTGCATGGCATATGCCTCCTATACAAACCAACACACAAACACATTTAGTTTTGTTCCAAACCATTTAACACCAACAGGAAAAGTGAGGCAGTATGCAACATCTGACCTTCATAACAGCATCTCTCTTAAACTGAGCCTCTCCGATACGAGCATCTTTTTGCACCTGAGCGGTACGAGCTTTACCCAGCGAGACGAGATAACCCTGTGTGAGAGTCCAGGTGAGGTTTTTGCTAAGGTATAGTATGTATAACTATTAAAGTGTCAGGGAGTGTGTGAGGAGCTCAGAAATATTCACCTGATCGTCATGAACGTCTTTAAGCGTGTAGCTGACCACACCAATCCCCATGTTGACCAGGTCAGAGGAGGCGACCTTAAAGACCTGCTCGGAAAACTTTTTACGGTCCTGGTAGATCTCCTGTAGAAAGAAAAGAATAGTAAATAGACTTTATTTCATGACAATTACCAAATGATATATTAAGTATTATATAATGTCCCTAGGTTGATAATCTGGGGGTCTGCAAAGTTGAACTATCTCTTAGTACCTCCACAGTCAGGTGAGCGATGATGGCTCTCTGATGTCCTTCAAGTGTCTCCAGAGCAATCTGAGAAATCTCATTTTCAGACTTCCCCATGAACATCTGACAAGCTGTGGCTAGCATTTCTTTATTCTGACCCTGGATCTTTACCTGCGGGGAGAACACAGCACTTCTTACAGGCTGTACACTTTAAATGTGTATGTGTGTTTGTATGCGTGTATCAGAAACCTGGGCAATGCCTGTCACTGAGATGGGTACTCCATGTCTTGTGTAGACCTTGTCACTCTTCACATTCAGAGTCAGAGTATTGAGAGATACCCTGAAAGAAATGATTTGGAATTTGATTTGGATTTCATACACATGACATGAGGATGAATAAATGATTAAAAATGTTCATTTTTGGTGACCTGTATAATTTACTGTGGGCATGGCTACCCAACAGAATTACTAAATCTGATTTTCAAAGCCAGACGGGATTTGCTTTATTACAGTATTTAAGACATAACATAAGATTGGAATGTGTTCCTAACCCCAGAGCTAGACGCGCACAGCGTTGACTTCACAGATGTGATTGCTAATATATGATAAACAGATCAAGGGTGTAGTGCGGTGGAGAAGAAAGAAGGTGGACATCTGACCACAGCTGTTGTCCATTACAAACAAATTTAGTGGATCATATGCATTGCATATTTATCTGTACATATCTACAAAATGGGATGAAGGCATTCTTTCAAAACAGAGAGATTCATCAATCTTCGCCATCCATAAATGGAGTGGAATGTAAACACTAGAGTCTCTATTGCCAAACAGAGCTGCTTATGTTTTTACTCCACCAATAATGAGGCCTATGACTTCTAGTCAATTTTGGAGGTTAAACAAAATGTTTCCTGTGCACGAACACGTGTTCAAACGTGAACATGTTCATCTTCTATTGTAACTCAATACATACCGCTGGATTTGTTGAATGCAAGGTAAAACAAACACTCTTCCACCAGCGATCATCAGAGGAGGGGAGCGGCCGCAACCTGAAACACACAAAGAGGTATAAAGTGCTGGTACAATGTGGCAATACTTTAATAAAGAAAATAGCAGCAAGCCTTGCCGATAAATCCCAAATGATCCAATCTGACGGATAATGCACAGCATTGCCTTAAAGTTGGACTTTCAACAAAAACACAACATAACCACACTTCCTGTCTACAATAGCGTTAGTCAACTGTTTACAAAGCACAACCTATTCCAGAAACTCAGTGTGTCACAATGGTGACTTATTTGCTGCCCCTCTACACACTATTATTCGACTACATTAACCTTGTTGTAACCAATGTGAGTTTTTCCTGGTCATTAGGGTGATCTTAATGTGTAACCACTAACATGCATACAAAATATCACCAGCCATTACAATGAACTTTGTGTCTGTTTTGACCTACTGTATGAATAAGTCACATGAGTACAACTGGTTCTGCACTGCGCATAGATAAAAGCAGCTAACAAACAAGCAGGAGCATTGCTTAAGACAAAGAATGTCTTTACAACATTAATGATCCATACAATCATTACAGATTACTTGTGTGACGGGTGTCAAGCCATGCTGTGCAATGAAACACCTCATTGACTGGATACTATTTAGTAATTGAATGATCTGTAATGGAATCATTTTCTGTTTTTTTTATATATTCTCATTATAGAACAATCATTGCATACAATAAGTATACGTATATATGATTGCGTAACAGCTGCTCGGTGTGACTGTGAGGAACTGAAGCAGAACAGCTGCAACATACCTGAGACCACCATCGCCTCATTGGGACCACAAGTGTAGAACATCTTAAATTAGCTCTGAGGAAAGAAAACAGATGTATTTAAAAGCCTTCAGTCACCAGATAACACATGCTGAGTATATTTAAGATATGGTAAACACAGACAGCACTAGATCATTTCAGTGGTTCAGTGGAGTGTTGAATTGGTTTTATGGTCTGGTAAACCTCTGCTGGTAAATCTGATTTTGGTAAATCTACGTCTTTCTTTCCATAATGACGATAAATTAATGTACAGTCTTAATGAAATTAAATGCATTCAAGAAGAAAATGATAAACCACAGACTAGGAGATCTGCACATTAGCATAATGCAAGAAATCAGTTTACTCAAATCTGCATACTGTACATTACAACTTACAGTAACTTTACTGTAACGTACTGTACGAGACCATACGAAAAATATTATGAGCTTATATGGCTATTTAAATGACTTAATTCGACTCAATACTCTCTTCGATAAACGATCATAATCAATTTTCCTTAAAAAAAATCTGAAAGTACGATTACTAACTAATACACTGTTATATATTTTGTTATATATTTACGCTTGTACGTGTTTAGAAGAACAACCGTTTTTAGTTTGCAGAACAGGAAATGCTCGGCTATCGCTTAGCAGCCGCTGAGGCACGTTTTACACGACTAAAGTTTACTTTGCTGTTGAGAATCACAAGTTTACGTACTCTTTACTTTGCGGTAAACCTGTTTGTCCTTACCGATTGCTGATACTTTCTTAAAATGAAGTAAACGAGAAGAGGATTATCTCACTCTTGTCAGCGGCAGAAAAGCTCGTCTATCGTAATCACGCAAAGTCGGCCACGCCCATTCAAAACACATAGGCTGTGTTTCAAAACTTTAGTGAGCTGCCTACCTAGGACTAGGCAGCTAGCTGAGACCCTCAGAGAGTAAAGCAGTGGGATGGGAAAGACTGCTGTCTGCTGTGGACTGAGTATCAAGACACTTAAGAGTATCAAGTTTTCTACTTCATACGTTCATACAATGCGTTTTACTTAAGGTGCAAGACTTTTGGATTGAATGTAAAATACAATTTAAACTGATGTTAAAGTATTGGTCAAAATGGTCTATTTAAAATGTGGAGTGTTTATTTAAACCACTATTGTAAATATTGTAAATATAAATGTTATATTTATGAGTTATATTTTGTACTGTAATAAATAGATTCCTTTAAAATCATTCATAAGTAAAGCACTAGTGGTTACAACCAGCACACTTCACTCTTCCTACAATCCTTGTTGGCGCTCCCTATATACTTCCGGTCTTCGCTCCAATCCCCACCGTTAAAATGCGTTTCGAACCAATCAGATTCATGAGCATTGAGTAGTGCCCGCAAACCCCGCCCCTTACTACTCAGCCTCGTTCTGGAGACGGTCCAGGAATATAAAGCCTTTGTCCGGCTTTTACAAATTATTGCTGAGCCGCACCGTTACTTTTCAGATTTATTAGAACTTCTCGCAGTTTTATAACAATGAGGGAGATTGTTCATATCCAGGCCGGTCAGTGTGGAAACCAAATTGGTGCCAAGGTAAGATGAGTTTTTCAAAGTACAAAGTGAGTAATTTGTAAATTGCATTGAAGAATGAAAAAATGTACACGAGTCTCAGAATACAACAATGAAGCAATGATATACGTATTCATTTGTTAAGATGTAAACTATGAAGATGTGCTATGCAGTTACATATAGAGATTTCTTTCTTTTTTGACACTATTTAATAAAATAATTCTGCAGGTCAGTTTATACTTTGAGATTTATTTTAACTTACAAACCTTATCAAACGATATTAAGAATGTATTTTATGATAGCAACATGTTGGACAGTTTAACAGATCCCTAATATTTCTTCTATTACTGGAATCTTGTATTATATTGCAATGCCCTTGTACTTTTATCTCTCCCACTTTATTCACGGCCAAAATGTGCAAGCACACTACTCAGTGTTTCTTGCTATTTGTTCAACACGATCTCACGGTAATGCTTAGTAATGTTTGGATTCTGTACATTTATGACATAAATCTCTTTGTCTGTAAATCAGTGCGATGGGTGAAGGGATTCGCTAGAAAAAAGGGGGTTTGTCCTCTTTCTTTCTCCCATTCTTTGCAATGCACCGGGTGTGGCGGATCTGATCTCTCGCAGTAATTACCGTGACCACCCGTTATCAGTGTCACAAGCCCTTTAAACAGCTGTCAGGGCAAGCAATGCGCGCAAGCGATGACACGTGGTACTAATTTAACTACTAGATACAATAACATCAATTTCATCATGTACAGTTATTATAAGCAAGTATACGCCACCTTTTGTTCTATATTCAACTCGTTTGGCGATGTGCAGTTACTGAGCGCTGTGGTGAAGTGGTCAGGCGGAGGATGGAAGGGTGGGGCGGTGGAGAACGACAAAGAAATATAGTTGTGCATTGTAAAAAAATAAATATAAATGTAATCTAGAGGTCAATCTTCCCTTGTGAAATCTCAGTTGCCCAAATTACCATGTATTGGTGTGTTTTATTTATTGATCCTTGTTATGTTTGCCCTTAAATAATACCTAGTGTTCTTACTGCAGTTGTGCTTAATAAGTAGTTTTGCTAATAATATACATTTAAAATATCGCTTTAATCGATTAAAATAAATTTGTACCACATAAACAAAAGGATTAAAGCTCCCAATAGAGACACAGGTTACACCCATGACCCTATTACATTATGATGCATATTTTTAAATATTGTGTATTAGATTAGGTGTGTATTCATAAATCATAAGTAAGTGGGATAAATCTTCTCATTTTATACGATTTTTCTTTCAAATTATGAGTTGAGTGTCTGAATTCAGATGGCGTCTGGGTGGGGATGGGAAACCATTGACAAATGAGCCTAGTGGATCCAACAGCTGCTGCCCATTGCTTGCATGATGAAGATATAAATGAAATATGAATAATTGATGATTAAATTACAGATTCATGAAAAACCTTTTGTTTTAAATTTAATTCCAACAATTATTCAACTGACCGAATTGATTCATTCAGGATAACCAGCTTATTGTTAAACAGGGTGAAAAGGGTGAAGCTGAATTATTATATATTATATATGTGTCAGCATATCCTTACTGTGTAATGACACAGCAGGTTGGATTGAGTTACAGGTTTTGATAGGCATGAGTGTCAGAACAGGGTCACGGGAAGGCTTTGGCAGTCGGTGCCTTCCAGTTTATTGGCCTCATTCTTTCAACACAATTATTTTCAGTATATCCCAAGAACAATGTTTTCTTTCTCCATCCGCTTTCACCCGCTCCCTCGTTTTGTTTCTTACTGTGCTTCTCTTGGATTAAGGTCACTTGGACAGTAACATAGAATTAATGATTTAAACATCCACATAAGGAGATGATTTTTTCTTCAGATTAAGGGCTTCCTCTAATGCTAGTCACCCAGATTACGGAATATTGGTAGATTAGTGAACATGTTTTCTCCACTCTATTGCATTTTGTAGCTATGGTTGGAAATATTTTAATCTTGTTGTTTTGGTTTGCAGTTCTGGGAAGTAATTAGTGATGAACATGGGATAGACCCAACTGGAACCTACCATGGAGACAGTGACCTCCAGCTGGACAGAATCAGTGTCTATTACAATGAAGCTACAGGTACTTTCCTAAAACATACAAATGCATGTATTTGTACAATTTTATTCTTTATAACATTAAACCATATCCATATATATCTTAATTTGTGTGTATTGAGCTGGTCTTCTTTCTTTTTCTCTTTGTCTCTCTCTTTGTCATGGAGGAGGTAAATATGTGCCAAGAGCTATTCTAGTAGATCTGGAGCCTGGCACTATGGACTCTGTGCGTTCTGGACCCTTTGGACAGATCTTCAGACCAGACAACTTTGTGTTTGGTAAGTGACTTTGAAAGGATTGGCTTTAATTAGAAAACATAATTAATTAAACTAGCAAAGCAAATGAATATAGGGAACAAATATAAAATTGCTCATCCTTCTGACGTTTGGACTTCTTGTCATCCCACAGGACAGAGTGGAGCTGGTAATAACTGGGCCAAGGGTCACTACACAGAGGGGGCAGAGCTTGTAGATTCTGTTCTGGATGTGGTTCGTAAGGAGTCTGAGAGCTGTGACTGCCTTCAGGGCTTCCAGCTCACTCACTCCCTGGGTGGGGGCACCGGGTCAGGCATGGGCACCCTCCTTATAAGCAAAATCCGTGAAGAGTATCCAGACCGCATCATGAACACCTTCAGCGTGGTGCCTTCCCCAAAAGTCTCTGACACCGTAGTTGAGCCTTACAACGCCACACTGTCAGTTCATCAGCTGGTTGAGAACACAGACGAAACCTACTGCATAGACAATGAAGCCTTATATGATATCTGCTTCCGCACACTCAAACTTACCACCCCCACATATGGTGACCTCAACCATCTGGTCTCAGCCACCATGAGCGGCGTTACCACCTGCTTGCGCTTCCCCGGCCAGCTAAATGCTGACCTGCGCAAGTTAGCTGTTAACATGGTGCCATTCCCCCGTCTGCACTTTTTCATGCCTGGCTTTGCTCCTCTGACCAGCAGAGGCAGCCAGCAGTACCGTGCTCTCACCGTACCTGAGCTCACACAGCAAGTGTTCGATGCCAAGAACATGATGGCAGCCTGCGACCCAAGACACGGCCGCTACCTGACCGTCGCCGCTGTGTTCCGTGGCCGCATGTCCATGAAGGAGGTTGACGAGCAGATGCTGAACGTCCAGAACAAGAACAGCAGCTACTTTGTGGAATGGATCCCCAACAACGTCAAAACCGCCGTCTGCGACATTCCACCCAGGGGTCTCAAAATGGCCGTCACCTTCATCGGCAACAGCACTGCCATCCAGGAGCTCTTCAAGCGCATCTCTGAGCAGTTCACAGCTATGTTTAGGCGTAAAGCTTTCTTGCATTGGTACACGGGAGAGGGGATGGATGAGATGGAGTTCACCGAGGCAGAGAGCAACATGAATGACCTGGTGTCTGAGTACCAGCAGTACCAGGATGCCACTGCTGAAGAGGAAGGGGAGTTTGAGGAAGATGCAGAGGATGATGCTTAAGAAGGAAAAAAAGAGGTTAGGAGAAAGAGAAAGGGAGATGTTTGAGAAAGAGGTAGTGTGTTCGAGGATAAATGTAGCAAAACGTATGGAAACAACAATTAGTGTCTCAATCAGATGAAGTAGAAACTAGCACTAGACCATAGGGGCCAAAAATAACCAGAGGTATGCAGGAAGAATGTTCTTGAACATGGAATGGGTGAATAAAACTTGAGTGCTTACTGTTAGAAATTACTTTCGGTTTCTTTACCATTTCGATGTCATCAGTTCCTTTCTGTACATAACAGGGAAGAATAGGATGACAAACATGTGATTATTGAAAAACATGTGATATCAGCTTTTTATGTTTGACAGGGTCAGGCAGAATTCAAATTATGTAAGGACCAGGGAAAAGGTGGAGGGAAACTATTTAAGTGAGAGATTTTGGTGTCTGGGAGGAAAATTAGGAAGACTTTTTATTTTAATATGTACTTCTTGTGTTTGCAACAAACTCAAGTGTTTGTGATTATTATGTTGCTATTGCACTAGAACAGGCCACTCTGTGAGAATTGCACTTGAATGTGACCTCCTCAGGTCTCATTACAGTATTTATAGAAATGTTTCAGAAAGAAAAGTAAGTTTTGCAAAGATGAAGAAAAGACAAAGAGGAGGACTGCAAGAAAGACAAGATTCAGAATAACAGTGTTATTGAATCTTTACCTCACTTGGACGCCAGCCAACGTCTATAGGAGGAAATAAATCAATGAATGACAAGGATGACACTGGAAAGTATTTTATGTGATGATGAAGAATTGTGGGTTTTAGCATGTTGAATCGATTGTTGGTGCAAAAATGAAATTTATGGACCATATCTGAGCCCATACTGTGTTATTATATTTAAAACATGTTAATGTCCCTTGCATATTTTTTTGGATTTCCTGTTGGAAAAACTGAGCCTCTGGAGAAAACCAAAATAAAAATGAAAACAATTTCGTTAAAATTTGTCTGTCTTTGTTTGTTTTTTGTTGTTTTTGCTAAACCATATGCTGACACTGACAGGGTCATCAATGAGGTCATGTTTTACATATAAAGTGGGAGTTATGATGGCAAAGTAAGTATGCACCTACAGAAATAAACTTTAAGCACAGGATATACCACACAGTGGAATACCATACAAAACTTGAAAAAAACAAAAGGGGTTGAAGAATAAAAAACATTTAGTGTTTGAGGATGTAGTAATGCATGTAAATGTGAATAAACGCAGCACGTAGCGCAAGGAACATCAAATAGTACGCTTTAACAATATAAGCGTCAGACAAAACACTAACAAAGGACAATGATCTTGTTAAATGAAAAGCACTATCAAAACGCCCCTTCAGGCAGCAGAGTTTCAGGAGCGGGGAAAACTTTGGACAAAAGGGACTGCTAAATGTTACTTGACCAATCAGGTCGCTCTAATAAATGTCTAGCCAATCAGTGATGGGTTTGCCTCTGACAGACAGCTTGACCAGCGAATCGGTAGTGTTTGGTTAAAAGGCGGTTCTTAGTCTTCAGGAAATAATCTGCAAGTGTTATGCATGGTACGGTAAGCGCTTACTTTCAATAAATGCGACGATCAAGCACAATATAAATGTATATCACATATCATATATTATATCTTGCGTTATGCATGTCTTTGTCTGACAATTGAAAGCATTACTATGAATTAAAATGCTCCTGATCACGTGTGCATACATTACAATCTAGATTATTAGGATTTAGCACTTTCGATTACACTTAATCGATTACAATATTATAGAAAAGTCAAAGCAGTGTCTAATGTCCTTTTATTTGACACATAAATAAAACTGTTTGGCACGTATCTCTCTCTCTCTCTCTCTCTCTAAAAACGTAACTACATATATATATATATTTATATATATATTATAAACGTAAAATCAGCCTTATTTGCTACTTTATGTAAATGGTGTCTATGACAACCATATTTTAGCTTTTTGCTAACGATCCTCCCATCTCCCATCAACGTTTTACTAGTGGACACGATGGATGCTACACAACAGATTGAAGACTCTTTCTCTGAAGAAGAAGATGAGGTTAAGGAGGAGAAAAAGGGGCAACCAGAAAGAGAACAGGTGGCAACATTGACGGTGTTTAAAAATGACCACATTCCAGAAACAGGTGAGAGTAGATCACTTAACCTACACCTCATTCTGGCCATGCTTTAAAGTTGTTGACAATGGTGTATTATTGAACATTGTTTGTAACGATTGCTTTCCTATCTCTCTTCACAATCAGAATTCCCTCTCTACATTGGAGAAAATATCATGGGTCGTGATCCCACTGCCTGTTCTGTTCTGCTTCCGGCCCGATCTGTGTCTGCTCGGCATGCTGTAATCTCCATCTCTGTGTTTCGCTCTAGTAACAATCGTGCCAGTGACATTGAAGCCGTTGAAGCACATCTATGGGATAGGGGCAGTCTGAATGGAACCAGGAAAGGTAGACTCAAGCTGAAACCTCAAGTGCGATATGCTTTGGCCGAGGGAGACAGTGTGGTCCTTGCTGACGTGCCGTGCCAATATACCACCCTAAACTTCTTAAAAAGAGATACACACATAGTTTCAGAAGAGAAAGGAGCATCCAGGAAAGAAAAAAAGGCAAGTCCATTAGAGCCAAAGATGAGGAAAGGAGTGCTGCAGGAGAAAGAGAAAGTTGCCTTACCTCCCGTGCCTTTATGGAGCTCTGAGGATGAAGAACCTAAGAATGCAGCCAGTCTGTGTTCAACACAGCCAGCTTACAAGCAGCCTGAGATCACCCTGGTGCCTGATTCTGACTCTGGTTCAGATGGAGGAAGTGCAACAGATGAGAAGAGAGATTTGGGTGGGTAGAGCAATGTCTAAAGAGCATTATTCTGAGAACTTACAAGACACAAGTTTTTATGCTTTTTTGCTTTAGTTTCAGACTCAGCATCATCTTCTCATCTGGTTAGCCCTTCAGATTCAACATTCCTGACCCCAGCCAAAAAAGTAATTCCAGAGAGGTATGGAGGGTTTTCTTTAATGTATTTTATATGAATATGTCTCTGAATAGTCTAAAAAAAATAAGAATTTAGGTTTTAAACAATAACATTTATAGCTCACACTTCGCTGTGAAGATTATACACCTTTGGAATGTAATGTAAAATATGTGCGAAATGCATAAAATGTGATAACTGTAAAATGTAAATGGCCAACTTCCAACAACCATTTTATAATTTAATTTCCAAGAAATCATTTTATCTCAATTACACAGCAGAAATGTTGTCACTGTAAAAACTTTATTATCTAGTTTTTAATATATTGTATGAATAAACCCTTAGTTGTCATCTGCTTATAATAAGTTTGACCATATTCTTCATTTTTGTGTCACAGTGAGGATGAGAGCTCCATTACTCCATCTTCAGCTGCAATGGAGCGATTTAAACAGAGAGAAAGCTTCGGTGATGCAAACTCATCTAAGACTGGCGCGCTGACTCTAAACCTGGACAGTGACACTGATATTGAGGAAGAGGAAACGGACAGGAGCAGAACTGGAGTAGATGCTCAGACTGAGGTACCTTCAAAGGTGGAACCAATAACTTCAGGTGATCTTCATATGGACAGTGATACTGATGCAGAGGAAGAGGAGACAGACACTAGTAAAGCTGAACCTGAAGCTCAGAAAGCAGTAAATTCAGAGAAATCTGTATCTTTAACTGGTCTTTATTTGGACAGTGATACTGATGCTAAGGAAGAAGAAAAAAGCAAGACTAAAATAGAGGCTGTGATTAAAGAAGCTCCAAAGGTAGAATCGGGAAATTCAGCAGATCTTCATATGGACAGTGATACTGATGTTGAGGATGAAGAGACAGAGGAAAGCATAACTGGACCACCTGCACCATCTAAAGAAGCCCCAAATATGGAATCTGTAACTTCATCCGATCTTCATATGGACAGTGATACTGATGTTGAGGAGAATGGTGATAATAATGCTCCCAAAGTTTTAACAGTTCATGCTGAAGTCCTCGTAGACAGCGACACTGATGTAGAAGATGACAATATCCAAACAACAGAGATTTCACATCCAGCTGTAAATGAAAGTGACATCAGACTTACATCAACCCCAGGGAAAGAGTTCTGCATGGACAGTGACACGGATGTAGATGAGGAGGATAAAAACGAGAAGACCAAAGACCTGTCAAATAATGAAACGGATGATGAGGATCCTTTTAAGTCTTTACCAGGCAAAACTGTGAAGGTTGCAGAGAATCAGAAGGCTTCTATAGACCTCAAATTAGAGCAGTCAGAAAAGAGCACCCATAAATTTCCTCATCCTGATCAGGAGGAACCTACACAAGCTTTTGCCAACTTAGAAGACGACTGGGACCTACAGGCCACACAGGCATACGGTAACTATCTGTTAAAATATTTTAAATGTCTTACATTCTTTTTATATAATTCATAGTTATTTTTACAATAATTAAAAAAAAAATGTTTCGAACAATTTATTCGTATTATGAAACCTTTAACCTAGAAAAGATCTGTAATCATTTCACAATAGTTAGTTTTGCTGGAAATAAGTTAATAGAAAATAGAATTCTTGCTACCAATTTGAACATCAAAGCTCAAACTAATACTAGCCTGATTAATGATCAAACTTTCAATATTAGCAAGAATCAATTACAATAAACTGTATTTTTTATTTTATTCAATTCAATTTTATTTATATAGCGCCTTTTACAATTTTCATTGTTGCATAGCAGCTTTACATGCATTTTAATTTAAAAAAATGATAATTAATGATAATGATAAGTAACAGAAATAAAGGACATTCTGTGGTATTAAAAACAAATGTTAAATGGAACACTCCATAGTTTTTACTGTAATAATTAAATTTACAGTAGTGGCTAAAAGGGATGTGTTGGGTGATGATAAGACTGTTGTTTTTATGTCTTTTATATTCAGGAGTTATTGGAACAAGTGCTGCTCTCAGGCTGAAGCAACTGGATCTTGAGGCTACACAGGCGTACGGAACAGAGACAGACGGAGACAAGGAAGAGAAGGAGCCACTGAGCCATAGTGAACATTACTCAAACCTTTCCACTGCTGAAACTCAGCTCATCCCTACAGCAAAGGGTTCTGATGAAGATGATGAGGAGATTCCTGATGACTCTCACCTGTCCACAGCAGACACTCTGATCATCGCCAGCACCCCAAAACGAGAAGAGCAAACACAGCATTTTGCTCTCTTCACTGCCCCAACACAACTCATTTGGGAGGGAGAGGAGAAAGAGGTGTATCAGAGTGAGCCAGACCAGCTGGTGGAGGCAGATACCATCGACACAACACAAGAGAGTGATGAGGAGGAAGAGAATGTTAAATGGGGTAGAAGGAAGAGGACCCATGTAGGGGGTAAGAAGCAGAAACAGAAAAACGACTCCATCTCTCATCTCATCATTGCTGAAACACAACCTATGTGTGAAGATGGAGGGTCAACAGATGAAGGTCTGAACAGTGCAATCTCAAACAGCCATACAGATGATAAACCCAAACATCTTGGGGAAGAACCCTCCAGCTCCCATGTCACCATTGCTGAAACACAACCCATGCTTGAGGAAGAGCAAACACCAGATGAGGATCTGAAGGGTCGGGTTAACTCTGGAAGACCAATTACAAGATCACCAGCAAAAGAACATGAATCCCCTCAACTTGCTGATAAAAGCTCCACCTCCCATTTTGCCATTGCTGAAACACAACCTGTTTGTGAGGATGAAGTGGCACCAGATAACAATGGAGTCAGCAGTGAGCGTTCAGTTGAAGATGAACCCAGACATCTTACAGAAGAACCTTCTAGCTCCCATGTCACCATTGCTGAAACACAACCTATGTGTGATGAAGAACAAACAATGAATGAGGATCTGAGGAGTAGGCTGAACTCAAGACGACAGGCAGCAGAACAGGAATCCTCACAGGTTAGTGCTAAAATTTCTGGAAATAAGACACTAGATGAAAATGAAGCCATAGAGCACAGTGAGACACAGCCTATGTGTGAAAAAGAAGATGAGGAGACTCCACAAACTTCTGAAGGTGTTTTCCATCACACTATTGCAGAAACACAGAAGCAATTTGTGAGGAAGATAATAAAAAAGATGAAGATCTGACCATTGAAGTGAAATCAAGGAGATCTTGCAGAGGATGGCCAAAAAAAGATGTTGAGGTTCCACAACTTACTGAGGGTGTTCCCAGTCGCACTATTGCAGAAAGACAGCCAATTTGTGAGGAAGAAAATGGAAAAGATGAAGATGTGAACATTGGAGCAAAATCAAGGAGATCTTGCAGGGGAAGACCAATCAAAAAACACACAGTTCCACAACCTGCTGAGACAAAAACACAGCTTGTTCCTGAAGAAAATCCTGAGAGGGAATATGTGAACAGTGGCATCAGATCTACAAGATCCAACAGCATGGTTGAGGAGAACATTCAAGAACCTGCAATCACAGACAGAAGACAAACTAGAGGCAGAAGACAGAAGAATGAAAAGACAGACCTGGAAAATGAGGCGTGTGCATCTACTAAAGGCCCTGGAAGAGCTAGGAAAACGCAGGAGGGAAAAAGAAAGAGGGGAAAAGCATTGTCTGATGGAGAGGAAGAAAGTGAAGAGGAAAAAACTACAAAGAGGAGAACAAGAAGGACTGGAATGAAACAGAAATCTAATGAAAACGATGAACTGGAGGAAAACTTTGAGAGTAATGTACAAGAAGAAGAAGAGAAGATTGAAAAGGAGCTGCATGAACAGGAGAATCGAAAGAGCTTAGAAAGAGAAGAAAATAAGAGATTGGAATGTAAAAGAAAGGAAAGAGAGCAGAAGGAATTAGTAGAAAAAGAACGTCTGAAAAGGGAAGAAGAGGAAAAGCTCAGAATGGAAAAAGAAGAAAATGAGAAAATGGAGAGACTAAAGAGCGAAAAAGAGGAAAAAGATCGTTCAGAAAAGGAAGAGGAGGAAAGAATTCAAAAAGAAAAGAGGGAGAAGGAAGAAAAGGACAAAATGGAAAAAGATGAGCATTTACAAAGACTGGAGGCGGAGAGAGAACAATTAGAGAAAGAGAGACAAGAAAATGAGATGCTTAAGATGGCAGCAAAAGCACAACTGAACCCAGAACAAAAAGAGACAGAGGAGAAGAACCAACAGGAACGACAAAAGAATGAAACACTGAAGGAGAAAAACACAGAACTAAATGCTTCTGCAGTTTCTCTTAATGATGATGATAATGATGTCCCAGCCAGAAGAACACGCCGCCATTCAAACTCCTCTATAAACTCTGTATCTGTATCTTCTGAGCAATCTGTATCATCACAACAGGAGCAGTCCAGTCAGAGAGGAAGAGGAAGGGGCAGGGGGGGCCGAGGGAGACAGACAGCATCTGAAAAGCCAGTTAGTGGCAGACAAACTGGCAGAAGAAAAACCATACCAGGGCCTGTTGATGATGTTGATGATCGTTCCAGTTCTAGAAGTTCTGAAAGATCTTCTAATAGCATGGCAACTCAGAACCAGGTGGTGAGAGGAAGAGGCAGGAAGAACATAAAAATACCAGAACCAGAGAAGGAAGTTTCACAAACTAGAACCTCAGTGAAAGGCAGGGGGAAAGGTGGTAGGCGCTCTAGTGTAGAGAATAGAAATGCTGACACAAGCCAGGGTGAACAGGATGCAAAGGAAGCAGAAGAGACCATCATCCCCCAAACCAACAGCAGAGGGCGTAAGAGAGCAGCCACTACCAGCACATCCTCAGTAGAGACTCCTCCACCCACACCTAAGACACCAAGACGCTCTGCAGTCGCTCAAATGCACAAGGTCACACACAGACTCATATACAAACATTCAGTGTTCAGTTTTTTCACTGCGTGATCGCCAAAAATCTGAAGGCACTCGTATTTCTTTTTTAGGTTTTATTTACTGGGCTGACAGATGAGGAAGCAGAGAGAGTGGTACCCCGGTTGGGTGGGTGTCTGGCAAAGGGGGTGAACGATATGACTCATCTAGTAACTGATAAGGCAAGGCGCACTGTTAAATTTCTGTGTGCTGTTGCCAGAGGAGTGCCCATTGTGACCCCTGATTGGCTCAAGAAGGTAAGGGAGGATTCACAAAGGTGTGTTATCAATGGATTTTTTAATAGTCTAATGAACAACATATGTGTAAACGTGTTGGTTTTAATAGACATTTAAAGGAATAGTTCACCCAAATTTCAAAATTCTCTTTTTTTATATTAAAATGTCATCATCTTATCCTTTTATATGGGATCCAAAATAGTATGTCTAAACAACACATTCATCCATCATTTAAGTAATCCAAATGATTCCAGTGGGTTATAATATTTAATAATATTCAAACTTTTTTTAGCAATTGGTACATATGGTATCTACGTTTTTTTGAACATAATTCCCTTTCTTTTGCTCAGTGTGGCAAAGCCGGACATTTCCTTTCTGCTGATGAATATTTATTGAAGGACGTTGAGCAGGAAAGGAAGTTCAGTTTCAGCCTTCAGGCGGCACTACAAGCGGCTCTACATCAGCCTCTTTTAAAGGTATGAACACTGGTCCTCACAAGAGCTTCTTTTATCTTGAACTGCACTCTTTCACACTAAATGACCATTCACATCACATACATTCCCTAACATTTCCTATATAGGGTTATGAGATTCACGTGACACCATCAGTGATGCCAGAACCATCTCAGATGAAAGACATCATTATCTGTTGTGGAGCACGTTTCCTCGCCAAAATGCCCTCCGCTCACAAGGTAGCTACTTGCATACTACATGCACACACTGCATATCTCTTCGGTGCTTTTAATACATTCAAAACCATCTTCCCAATCTTTGTTTCTCCCTCTGTCTCCTCAGGAACACACTGTGGTGGTGTCATGCGAGCAGGATAGGGCGCTATGTGAGAAGGCATTGAGTATGTCATTGCCCGTGGTCAGCACAGAGTTTCTATTGACTGGCATTCTGCAGCAGAAAGTTGACCTGCAGGCCTATTCTCTCACTTCCTCTCTCAACACATCCAATCAGCCCGCAGCCCCCAAAACACCAGCCAGGGGCCGTAGGAAATAGTGGCAATGACATAGAGAAGGACTTGTATTACGTGTATTACATTTGTAGCTGATCTGTCTGATTCTGTTCAGCAGACTGCTGAGGGTGAATGTATAATGCATAATGCATTAAATCCTTATTTTAAGAATTAATTAATTGGATTTGACTGTGAAATGCTGCTATGCTTGTAAACTACACACCAATTGATTCCAGTGAATGCAGGAGCTTGTGAGAGGAGGCTGTTCATGAATGATAAATGTGTTAGTAAAGCCAAAATGAGCTCCACTAATTTTAAAGCTATTATATCAATAAATGCCTTAAGAGCCAGAATAAAAAGCTGATGCACATTTTGGCGCTTTACTTATTTTTTACATTTCCAAACAGTATATGCAAATTAAAATGTTATTATAGCAGGGGGAAAAACATCTTTCCGATGTTGTATCTAATACAAGAAAAGGATGTCTAGTACACGTTATTCATAAGGGCGTTGGTCTCTGTGAAGGATCGATGTGAAGAGTATCTTTAAGACCTTATCGTCGCTTCTGCAAAGGTTGGCTGAGCGTTCGTATCCGCTGACACGCCCATAAGGTCTGAAGCGCCGGTTTTTACAGACCGCACTCCGAGGTACCGGACTGATCCGTGAGGTCCATCTCATTCTTTAAGTGATTTTTTCCAGAATCGTGGTGGAAGAGAAGCGATTGAAAAAGCAAGATAACGGAATTTTCCCTATTAATTCTGCTTACAGTCCTCTGGGTTTAGGAGAGTGTTGCAAGTGAACGGTAAGGGAGAACGTCAGTTTTGCGGCATCTAATATACAGTTAACGGGCTGGTTCGGGTTGCGGTCATAAAAGGGTTAAATTCTGCAGTCTGGTACTTTTCCGGCTCTTTAAAGTTGCTGACTGCGGTTGAAATAGATGCGAAATGAAATGCAATGTGCGTGTTTTGTGGTTTAGAAGAGCATGTTTTGTATAGGTTTGTTGAAGGAGATATTTGAACACGATTTTGCATAGCATCACGTAAAACGCCCCGTCAGCGCACGAGTCAGAAATCTTTTCAATTATATTTGTATTAAGATTTTTTTTATTTCTGTTATAGATATACACTATTTTAGGTTTGTTGTTATTATTAATTTTTTATTGAAATTCAGGTTCAGTTGGCCAGCTTCATTTCGACGTTTATGCGCCGTAATAACCCGAACATGTGTAGGCGGTCTGTCTCATCGTGTGACCAAAGAAAATCTGTTTGTCTGGCAAATATTTTTATGTTTGGGAGGGGAAAAGAAACCGTATCAGAAGGTTTTCGTCAGAAACAGAGAAGCGAGCGTTTCAGGGTGAATGAAAGATGCCGCCGCCCCCGCTGCTCGCATCACATATGGACCGTCTCCATCTGAATGCATCGCAGTCATCGCAGATGCATTCACAGTCAACTGAGCTTTGAGCCTGTGCTGCACAGTAATGGTGTTTAGGTAGGCAGCTCACATATAGACAGCAGTCATCTTATCTCCTTTCATGTCGATTCATGATACTTATAGGCTGTCTATTATATTTCTTTTTGTCTTCATTTTCTGGTTCAAGCCATTAAAATAGATTATGATTGGAGGGACAGTGGTAAAGAAGGAAACGGATGTAATTTCTTGATTCCTTGAGAAAAGTCAGGTTAACGTTAAAGGGATAGTTCACCCAAAAATAAGCATTCTCTCATTTATTACCCTTATGTCATTCAAAATCTGTATTTGTATAAAACACAAAAGATTGTATTTTGAGAAATGCCTCTGTGGTTTTGTGTCCACAATGGAAGTCAATGGGGGCCAATGTTTTTGGTTACCAACATTCTTAAAAAAACCTTCTTTTGTGCCCTGCAGAAGAAATAAAGTCATACAGGTTTTAAATCACATGAAAGAGATTAAATGGTGGAAGAATTTTTATTTTTGGGAGAACTATCCCTTTAACTTTCATGATGTCCTCTTTTGTATTGCAGTAAGGAGGAAAAAGTCTCATGTGTTATGTGACTACTCTGTTTCCTCTTTGCTGGCCATGTTTTATGGACGTTGTGTCTTGTGAAAGGAGCTATGTGGCTGCTGAGAGAGAGAGAGAGAGAGAGAGAGAGAGAGAGAGAGAGAGCATGTGGACCAGATGGCACTTTGTCCATATAAAGCTAAAATAGAGCTCACGCATTTACACATGTGTCCAATTGTTCAGTCGTGGAGTTTATATATGTGCGTTTTTTCAGGTCTTTGCAATTGAATGGTAATAAAGGTTCATGATTGTTGAGAGTTCAGGCAGAAGTCTATTATGAAACCACTGATGATGTGGTAGAGTGCCCTAAATGCATATCGGCCCTTCTGAATGTTTGACTTTCTTTCTAATATGTTGCTGGAACCCTTATATCTTCTTTTGTATGAAGTGCTGGTTCTTTCAGACTCAATGTGCTTGTGCTAATATTGTCACATTACAAAACTTAATATAGCCTACTGTAACTATGTCCACTTTGATCAAATGAAAGATTACGTCAGAGTCTTCCGAGGTTCAACTAAAATTGTCTTTATTATTGTAAAAGTGTTTGCAAAAGTGCAATGAATATACTTTGATTTGGCTTCAAATGTAAGACAGCAACACACAGGACTAACAGATGGTATGCAGCATGATTTACATTCCTGTCACATTCACACCAGTCATTAAATATCATTCCTTAGAAATATCTCTTATTTATACATATAATCCAACCAGATTTTGTATGCTAAACTCACAATGGTTAAACCCACATAATTTATTGTTATTCATTACAAAGCCCCTCTGAGATACCAGATCAATGTAAGCCTTAGAAAAGCAATACACAAGTCGAGCCAACAAGACCACAATTACAGACATATCCAAATAGCTCTTTAAAGAGGCTCTATTGTCAGCAGAAGCATTTTAGATCCACGGTCTGTTTCTCTAAATCATCGCTTAGGGTGTGAGCTGACATCTCCCATCAAAACTGACAACAGAGCTGTCTTACATTAACACAATTGAATTGTTTTATAGCTCACTTCTATTTGCGGCTGAAAATCAAAGTATTCGATCGATTTGTGTCCATTTGCCCCTTACAGTGCCATTTTTACCATTGTTTTCTTATTCACCAGCTTGAATGTGAGAGTAATTCAATGGTGTACCAAAATAGTTTTTCTGATTACAATGTCACTAGATAGAATTAAATCTACTGAATGTAGATTTGATGGGGCAGTGAAACTAATTCTTGTTTGTATATTTTTAGAGCCAATATGCAGAACCTGAAGCTGCTCATCTTCATAGTGCTGTTGTGCTGCTATAGCTCAGGTAAACAAGATTTTTGTCAATTCTTTTCAGTGGTTTATATTTCTGTTATTATTGCCATAAGTATTCATTTCTTATTATTTAATTTGTGTACTGAAATATTAAGGACAGTGTCTTTGAAATACTGATATGCTGTTGTAAAATACATCTTTTTTAAATGTCCTGTCGTACAGGCATCAAACACAGTTTATAGCTTTTAATCTTATAATGATTATTTATCTCCAAAAAGCAAAACAGGTTGATTTCTTTATCTATCTGCAGTTTGAGAATCAGAGCATGATATCTCACTAAGCTTGTTAGCCATATCTAAATTCTCAATAACAAAGCTGGACTTTGTAAATTATACATACTGATTTAATTAGTGAATACCAATTAATTAGTTACAGATCAAACAGCTATAGTTATGTTTAGATAAAGACATTGCCTTGTTGTTATAAAATGCTTTGAAAATTTGAATTTGAACAAGAACAAAGTATTAATTTCTTGTAATTATTATTTTATATTGATTATTATTATAAATTAGTTTAAAAACGGTTTCTTTGTATGGATTTGTATGACTCATAGTTTAAAACTACTATAACATATTAAAATATTGCACAGTTTAATGTTCATTCCAACCAGTTTCTGCATGATTTTACTAGTTGGTAATACTAGTTTGTTCATTTAAACATCTATACTTTTGATTTTGGCCTTTTAGCTTTCTCTGTGAGGTAAAGCAATAACCTGTAATGATATTTCAAATGTGTTTTTTATTTTAATATTTATTAATGAGTAGAACTAGTATAGTATGCTTTAAAATAAAACGTTTTTGTCTTGCATTTAGCACAAGAAGAGACTCAAACTCTGTTTTCTGGTGAGGACTTCCACATTACCATGCCAGTGGGTGAGGCTAACGTGTTATTCAGGCCTTCGATTGGTCAAAGACGTGATAAGACGCTGATGACTTCTGGGAAGGTGGAAGATCCTCGTGCCAAACTCAATACTGCTTTGAGCCACCTGATTCTGGAGAATGTTGGAGAAAGTGATGAAGGAGTCTACACCATCACATCAGGCCAAAACACTGAGGATGTTAAACGCATCACACTATTTGTTAGAGGTATGAAACATCCACCACCACATTATTCAGAGTCATAAAATAACAATTTGAAAACTAAAAGAAGTCTCTACGAACCAATCACATTGACAGTAAACTAAGCAAACCATAAAATACCAGTCTTTTATGGGGAGTCTGGGATCTAGTTAATATTCATGAGCGCTTCCCCCTCTCATCTCCAGATTCTTTATTTATATACATGAAAACAAATAACATATATGAATTGTGTCATATATTACTGTAGATGTGTTTGTTGCAGTCTACAGCAGCATGAACACTAAATTGGCTGAGTAAAACATTACACACAGGAATAGCTCTGAGTGACTTCCATTATTATAGGAAGTCATTTGGTGAACAGTAAGGGTGGTTTAATGACCCGCTGCAGTAATTGTAGCTCTGTCAAGCCACACTGGGTGCCTTCCGTTCTCCGCAACCAAAAGATCCTTTTTATTTTACCCAACCTTTTCTTTCTATCATTATCATTGGGGCTTACAAAGACAAGCATCACTATTGCTCATCCAGCACCGATTGTGCTACAAACCTGAACATTACCTCAAATCACGATATGCTATTACATTTATAACCAATTGGACACAACATTTATATTGAAGGAGGAACCCTTTTAAAAATGTGGAATGGAAAAATTAAATGTATCTCCCTTTTCTCACTTGTCCAGACTGCGCTAATGAGGACATTGTCAAGTATGGTTCAGATTTTCACGTAGTGCTGAGTGATATCTCCGAGCCGCTGCAAGTGGGCTTTCGTCACAGCGCAGTGGAAGCCAATCAAACATCGCTGCCGGCTGTGGAGCTGCTGAATGATGATGGAACACCTAAAGAGAATTATCAGGACCGCATCAGCGTGACACCTCAAAAGTTCACCCTTCAGGCGGTCACACGTGCTGATGAAGGAAGTTACACCTTCGCTGATTCCAATGGGAAAGTGAAGAAGAAGATCTGCCTGAATGTGAAAGGTAAGAGTGGAAAAAACTTTATAATTTTAATAAACTTTTCAAATTTATTAGTTTTGTACAATTGTAAAAAATATCAAATGAGAGAGATAATGTCCAGTCATCTGACAATGTGAGAAGGATGCCAGTGCGAAACCAATGCTTACCAAATTAGTAGTATTTACTAATGAACGTATATTTTAGGCTGATTTTTGGTTGGTATACAGAGGTAAGATGAATCTAATACGGGCATTTCATAACGCATAGAAAAGTTATAATAGTACAAAGAGAGAGAGAAAGAGACAGATGGTACAAATTCTTGAATCATGCTTGCAGCATTTATTCTCTAAAATATTTATGCATTCTCCTCCCTGAGAGTTCTCTTGCTTTTTTTACTCAATGACATCATCTTAAAATAAGACTTTGTAGCTCACTGGCCATCTTACATATGATAACAGCTTTTTATTTCTTTCTTTTCCTCTTCCAGCACATCTGACTTTTGTCACCCTTACTTATGGTAGCACTCTGAAAATAAAGCTGCACTTGAATAGCTCCTCAGCTCACCTGGTTTACAGCCCTGAATCAGATGACAATAAGTATGTGATTCTGGAAAGAGGAGAGCTCAACCCATCTTCTAACCCAAATTTTGAGGATCGTCTGTCTTTGGAGGAATCTGTTTGTGTTCTGACGGGGGTGAAGGCCAGTGACGCTGGAGTTTTCAATGAGACTGACCTTCAGGGATTCCTTGTGTCTGCGGTCTATCTGACGATAGAAGGTAAGGAGATGTGAGATGCCTCCACCTCCAAAAATATTAAAGGACTACAGTTAAAGCTGGAAATTTATTATAGATAATGTTGAACAGGCCATCTAAAATAAAAAATACAAAATTGTATGTTAAATATGTTGCTTGTAAAAAGTGTTTGCTTGAAGTCAGCTGAAGGTACAGTATATGTACACTCAAAAAAATAGCACTTTGGTTGAACATGATTCAATCATGGAAAGTGGTTCCACATGATTACACCATGTAAATTCAACAACCTTGGATCATGTTAAACTAACTTGAAATATCTGTGTTCGTTTAACATGAATTAATGACTTTCATTAAACCTGATTGAAACATTTTTTCTTCAACTTGAGAGAATGTTTTTTGCTGAACTTCAATTATTCAGGTTAACCTAAATTAAAACAATGCCTACATGTTTACTTCATATTGGATAAATCCTATTTAGTCAATTTACTGCAATTGGGTACTATGTGTGTTAATGAATATCACTCCTATTTCTCAGTGACTATCAAAGACAACAACAGAGGCAACAAACAATATATAACAAATCCATTTACTGGAAAAAAAACTTACAAAAGGTTCCACAATCAAAGAACTTTTACATCTAAATGCAATCATAAGCCTAAGGTGTCTTAAGTAAGACAACCATCCTTAGCAACACATTTAAAGCAAGTGCAACATAACAATAATCTTTTGCAATGTAAAATAAGCCATTTCAGGTAGGTAAACCTCTTAATAGAAAATTTATGAAAAGTTTAATTGTTTTTTGACTGTCATTTTCCATGACAGCCCAGATGACTAAAATTCCCATTTCTGTAAATGCAGCCTGAGCCTGGGAAAAATCGACGTCCTAGAACAAGAACAAAACAGATTAACAACCATATAAAATACTTAATTATACACAAAGCCTTTACTGTTGCCAATATTCAGGTACCTTGAACTCCTTGAAAAGGTTGTCAGGATCCTCATTTAGATAGACAAACAGGGATTTGAGGATACACTCTCTCTTAACATGAATGCAGTCACACTACAAAAATAAAGACAATTAGCAACATGCATCTGTAAAGTAATACACTTTAGAGATACACCAATTACTCGTTTGTAATTTGTGTTACTTTAAAAACTATTTTCATGGTTATCATACCCGTGTAAGTGGCACAAGGAGTTAATCTTATCCGTCGTCCCTGAGCTCCACTTTGCTTGGCAAAGAGAAGAATTTTTAAATTAAGGGTTGTTATGTGTGCAAATTCAGCATTTACCTAAAACACAGAGAAAAACATGGAACAATTTTAAAATTCACACAAAATTCAGATTCAGAAACCACTAAACAACGTGTGAACCTGGTCCACACAACCAGTCACAAGAGTCAATTTTTTTTATTGGGATTTATATATCTGAAATCATTTAACTTTTAATGTTTTAACAACTCAGATCTGGAGGATGCCTTACACTTCCACATACCTGAAGGACCTGTGATCGTTCATCTTTAATCCAGACAAATAAGTTGTCAGGCAATCTAGAAAATAAAGAGAAGAAAATGTCAGTTGATTGTTGTAGTTATTTAAATCTCCCTATTTGCAGGGCAGACAAAAGCAGTCAGTAGTCAGGCATTACAGCTGTGTTACTGAAATAATACTATAAATGAGACATCTGAGGCAGTCCAGGGAAAGTGTTTACTTCTGTACAATAAATCTGTTGTTAACTTTTTGATTTTTATATCTTTGCAGATTCATTACAATAATAATCTTTTTGTTTTATATTACATTTTTCTGTGGCAAAGACCAAACCAAATGCAAAACAATGCCAGCAACATGGCATAAGATATTAAGCAAAACCTGGTCAATGGATTTACAGGTTTGGGTATCAACATGAAGAGAAGTGAGAACATAAGTTAAACAAGAAAGGCCGTCAGCCATCAAAGAAGAGATCTGCCTTTTAGAGACAATTTTTTTTTCTCGAGTATTCTTCTTTAATTGCAACAGGTATGGAATATATAATGAAACATTTCTTTGAGTACATAAGTATTTATTACAAAACATTAATTATTAATATTACAAAATATATTATATTAGTTACAACTTTTAAATTCCAGTGGCACCTCACCCTAATTCTGAGACAAAATATGTTAAATGTTTAAAGGGGAAATTGATATTCTCAAACACAGTTGTTCTAATAAACATATAAGGAATGATTTTTGTTCGTTAGAAAAAGAGACTATTGCCCATCTGTTCTGTACATGCATATATACTTTTTGGGTTAATATGGAAAATGTTTTTAGGAGGAAAACAGATATTATTTGTAAGTTAAATGTATTTGTAATCTGTGTATATTATTCCAGTAAAAAGAATAACAATTTAAATTATTTTGTACAACTTTGTATTATTTTGAGTAAACAACACATACATAAGAAGTAGGCAGGATCCAAGTTTTTATCATTTCTTTCAATAGACTAAGGACTACTGCTCCATTAAAAATGTAGTTAATAAGAAAGCAAGGAAGAATTATAATATTTTTTTGTGAATACTCAAATTTTGACTAAGGAATGTTAGACCCTCTGGATTCTGTTGTTGTGTATTTCAATATGTATATTGTTTAAAGTGTTCTACACAATGTATATTGTGATTATATAGTGTGACTATATAGCAGGCATCGCGATGGACTCCTATGAACAAATTTCTCAATCAAATTTCCCTCGATCTCTGCACAGCTTTGTCACATGTGTACACTTATTGGCTAGAATATATGTATTATATGGGCATTTATCACGTAAATCAGCTCAATTCATTGAACAGCATCGAAAAATCATTTTTTTGAGTGTACATGTTAGCACATAATCTCATGTATCTCTTTTTCCCAGCATACAAGCTTCCTAAACTCTACATTGCCATCATTGCTCTGGTGGCATTACTGGTGTTGCTGTTACTGGTGTGTTTGGTGTCATGTTTGGTGAAGATACGCAAACGTGCAGCAAAGGCCAAAGCCATTGAGGAGAAAGCTAAGAATGCAGGCAAAGTGGAGGGAGATGCCTTCAGACAGGTATCTATCATACCAAGTGGTTACAAAACTAGAAATGTATTGCAATGTGGTTTCTAGTTACACCTTTTAGATGGGACCATATTACTAACTAAAAGTGGTTATTGTTTTTTGCAGGGGAGTTAGTTTGAATAAGCAAAATTTGTTTTTCTAAAATGTTTTAAAACTCTGCAGGTTGTGAAAGATGCCTGTACCCATCAGAATGAAGAAGCTCCAGCTTTGTCACAGAAGGAGGATATCACTGAGAAATCACAGAGCACAGAGGTCAGCATTAAGGTGAGCGCTAAGAAACTTGAAAATAATTTAATTTAGTATCTCCAAAAGTATTGATATGAAATGCTTGATATGAAATGCTGAATTATGGGACTTTTGACATTTATCAGTATGCCTGTCCAATGTATGTTGCTCAGGGTTTGGAGGTGTCTACTAAGGAGCCAAGTCTCCAAGAAAGAAATCTTGAAACCAGTGACTCTGGAGTAGGCTTTAACACCACCGGCCTTCCACTTGACAGTGATACTGATGTACAAACAGCAACCATAGCCGATTCTGATGTATTGAGTTCCTCTGCCGCCCCTGTTGTCAAAGCCGCTGCCTCGGAGCCAAAAACTGCCCCCTCACCTCCAAAACCAGCACCAGCTTCTGATCTGAAACCAGCACCTGTGGCCAAGTCAACTGCTCCTCCACCACCATCTCCTGAACCCAAACCACCAGTAACACCTGAACCCAAACCTGCTGTGGCATCAACACCCGAACCAAAACTGACCCTCTCCTCAACACCTGAAACAAAAACAACCTTAAGCCCATCGCCAGAACCTAAGAAAGCTGTGACACCCGACCCAAAACCAGATGTTAAGCCAATTCCAAGCCCAACCCCTGACCCCCCAAAAGCATTAACACCAACTCCCGATGGCAAACCAGCCACCACTCCGGATGCCAAACCAGCAGTCTCGCCCGCTACGGAGCCCACACCAGCTAAAGTCAGCACCCCTGAACAGAAACCTGCTGTGAGCCCAACACCAGATCCAAAACCATCAACCCTCAGTCCCATACCTGATCCTAAACCCGCTGATGCTAAACCAATTTCTCCAACTCCTGAGCCTAAAGCAACTTCACCTGCTTTGCAGTCTAAACCTCCAGTCTCACCGATTCTTGACCCAAAGCCAACCACAAATGGTACTCCCGAGTCCAAGGCTGACATCGAGTCTTCAGATCCACCAGTTTCTCCTAGGCTGGAAGTGAAGGACGCAGATCCAGCAGCTTCCACCCCTGCTAAAACCCCTGATACTGGGAAAAGCTCGCTGAAAACTCCTGAGCTCATCTCCAGCGGAGGTCTTTCTCCAGAGGGAAAACTAGAAACGGCTTCTCCTAGTGACACTGCTGATGGAGCTGCCACCAACTGAGATTCAAACCGTAGCCTCCTTCCTGCCTCCTCCGAGTGTATTAACCATCACAGACAATCGAGACACTTGACTTACTGACAAAAAAGAGATAAGTGACTTTCTAAGGGGGTGGGATTCTTAATTCTTAAGTCTCACTTTTAATACGATTAACATGCATAAATAGAAATATCCACTCAGTTTACTAATATTTAATCACCCCGTAACAGTAGAATGTAACGTTTGTCAGAGTTACAGTAAAGCACTGCAGGCCTTACACCATTGGATAATTTACCACAGGGGTGAATTCACTAAACAGTTATGCCACTTTTGCGACATACGTTTGGGCAAAAATCTTAGTCCTGTTCACTACCCCACAACCCATTTTAACCAGACGCTTACAGAGCTGAAAAAGCTTCATGTTGTTCAGCACAAGCAAACCCTCTTCTTATGTAATTTAGGCTTTTTATAGATACAAGACAAGACTCCACAATAATTGCTATTATTGTTGCACAGTTACCACCAGTGGAAAGTAGATAGTAAGACAGGATTGTATTTCTTAAAAGAGATGTTTATGTAGGTTTTCTAACAAGCGTGACAGCAGTATTTTGTCAAATTATGATCAATGACAATGAAACACATTTAAGTGCTTTTCCTGCATTATAAAAATCTGATTCAGATGTCTGGATTACACTGTACGATGCAAAACAGTCCCAGTAAAGTATGCCAAATCACAGTATTCTGCCATTGTAGTCACACAACCTGGCTCTTAGAATTGGCCGACAAGATAAGTGCAACATGCCAGTTGCATTCAGCACAAATATTTTGGCCATGTTTTGCACCGTTCCTCAATTTGCATAATTTCTTTAGTGAATCAGGCATTATAAACACCACAGACAATGCAAATTGTTCTTTGTGAATTCCCCCTGGATTGACGGAGGCTGTCAGGGCTGTTCTAATGTATAAAGATAACCATCACTTCACAGAAATAATACATCTTCACTGCATGAAAATATTCAGAAAAAATAGTATTATCTGTAAAAGTGTGCAGAATGGTAAGGGACAGTAATCATTTTCATTCTTTACAAGATTATTTTAACAAGTTGGAAAATCCAAACAGCAGCATTGATACAGTCAAGTGATTTATTAAGAGAAAGCCAGCGAGCCAACCTTCTTTCAAAAGGACTGCAAAATCCCAAAATCATCACCTCAGAGATGGTGTTATACCTACAAAAAAAAATGATGAAAGACACCAGATTATTTGACCAAAAATCTCAGTACTGCATCATCTGTGACTCTTTTCCTGAAGGACATTTTTGAGAATCTCTCTCTATGCCACCGGTCTCACGGATGTTCTTCACGGATGTGACAATGCACATTTCCTGTTCATTCAGTACCAAAACTGCTGTTAGAATCTCTTTTCCATGATCAGACAAATCTCACCCTTACAAACACTCAGTACAGGTGCTTTGCTTCTGTGAATGAGATTGAACGGTAAGGCAGTATGGTTCATGTTTTTCCATCATTATAGTGATGCTTCAGATCTGTTCAGAATATTGTGTGATTTAATAGGCTTGAGTAGCAATGGATGTGTTTTATAAGATCTGCATTGTTTGTGCTACATCTGTTTTGTCCACAATGTCCACATAGTAAGACAACAGCCTCACATGTCAGTTTACTTATATTCCAGGTGCCTCCAGTGTTACCTGAACACCACTGCCCAGAAACCTGCTTGTAACACAGTGTTTGTAAAAGCTGAGATTTATCGCAGTAAGTTTATATCTTATTCTGTATGTGTAACAAGGTGAATAAGACAGACCTGAGGTTTGTGGGTAGATTTTTTTTAATCGCAGGTGATCTCTACCTCACATTTCAGCCTGACTAAACCTGAACAACAATGTAAGGTACATCAACATGAAAGTGGCAAAGCACAAAGTTTGAATACTTATGATTGAAGGTTCTCAATCACAAATTAGATTGATCAGGCAATGCCTTCCCCCACAAACCTTTGAGAAATGGCCTTGTTCCTTCTTATCCTTTATAAGCAGTTTTAATATCAGTGCAAGGAAATGTGTTTTGAAAGCCATAAAGTTAAGCAAAGTGTTACACGTCATGCTGTAAATAGGTGCACTGTCACATTTAATAGTAATAGTTAGTATACTCCTTGACATAACAGACATTTTGACCGAAACAACACATAATCTTGACTCGGAATGGTTGATGAGATGTTTTATTTAAACCCCTTTACTCTGCTTGGAGAGGTAGAAAATCTAAGCAGCATACACAGATACACACACATGTGTGCACATACATAATCGAATAATAACTTGGCACCAATTATGTATTGTGAGCTTCTAGTGAACTTTAAGTTCTAGATTTCATTACGCACAAGCAAGATAAAGAAAGTCAAGTCAGGCATTTTGTCTTTATGTAATAAAAAACTAATAAACAGTGTAGCATCACCGTCATGCTCCCCTGTGACCAGACTTCCGACTAATCCCATTGGCCGTCCGATGTAAGTGAGCTTGATTTCACATGCCCTAATTTTTTGATCTTCAGCAAAATGATGTCACGGTTAAGTGCATACCGGTAATGCACATCACACACGTTTCCAGGCAGTCGATATTCTTCTGGTTACTCGCTGAATCAACACAGTGTTCAAAGCATTAGATCATGCCCAAGAATTGCATGATATCAGAAACATGAATCTTGAATACACTGCCACTAATATATTATTCTTGAGTGATGACATAATTACAGTCTGTTTTGTATTTTGTGTGTGACAAATTGTGCCCTAAATTAATTGGACCTGTGGACTCCTAAATTGTTCCCAATTGCTACGGCCCTGCCTATGAGAGATTATAGATGTTATTTACCAATGGAAACATCAGCAGGCCTATAAGTATTTGTACATGTGCATGTGAGTATGTTTGTGTGTGTCAGTGTGTTAGTAAAGCAGCAATCTTGATTGGATAGATGTAATTTAATGCAATGTAACAGTGTCCTCTCTCTCCAGCCTGCTAGTAATTGCCTTTCTTTAAACGGTATTAAAGCAGATGCAATATAAAGGAGGTAAAATGCTTTGCTTCCTTCTAAGATTTCAAACAGATGAGACTCTTTGCAGTTTGATGGTATTAAAAAAAACCCGTTCCTGACTAGTGAATTGTGTTTTGATACCGAGACTTAATCGATTGGAGTTTTTCATTGCATGCAATAGAGTTGCGCTCCCATAGTGTTTATCGGTGCTAGTGTGGTCATGCATTTGTAGGAGATAGTGTATAAATCTATACGAAAAACAAAGTACGCTATTCTTCATTTACATGGAGAGCACTGCTTTTGCAGTCTTTTTGTGTATTTGACTGGATAATTTCATTGTGTAAAAGTACCAATGTCTGACAAAAAAAATGTTGCATTGTTTATCACCCTGTATTATTCGCGAATGAGTTAGACCGGATTGGTCAATGACATTCTTAAAGGACATCAGGACAGTTACCTGAAATTCAGCTTCGAATGATATCACAAGGGTGAGAAAAAGTAGCGGTGAGAATGCATGGAGTATGAGAAGTCAAGTCTTGAGCATCCTGTGGTGTCGTGCGTGTTCAAAGTAAATTGTTGTGTCCCACAGGTGCATGAACGTTTTCTACCACTTGCTGCCTCTCGTTCCTCTCCTTTTTCCACCTTCTATAAGTGATGCTTGACGGTCTCTGTTCTTCCTTTTTGCACAAACACGACACATTAACATTTTGTAAAGAAAAGTGATATTACTTCCTTTATTTCATGCCCTAGAAACTATAATAAAAGATTTGAAAATGTTTCTCAGAGTCATTGTGTGGTGTTTTTATCTCACATCTGTGACACAGCACTTATAAAACCTCTCTGTTTGACACAGTTCTTTTGTGACTGGAAGACCTTTGCAAACAAAGATAGTGCTGTGTCAAAAACACTCAAAGTCTCTCATCTGGCTCTCTGGCTGTTGGAGGAGTGTCTTTATTCTTTACCCTTTCTCTGTCTCTCACTCTTCTGTTCTTCCTTACTTGTCTCTCTAACAGCACATAGTTTCCATTGTAGTGCCAAGGCTGAACATAACAGTTGTCTATATTTATAGACACACAAAGGTAAACAGTATGAGGTAAATGACTGTTAATAGTTTGTTTTTTAGCACACCATTTTAATTCTTTTTTTTTCATTTTTTTAGAGAGTCACAGAGATGACTTGCAAACCAAAATGCATGCCTGCATTTATTAATAAAGTGCATAAAAATATTATATATTGTAATAATAGAATAGTTTACCTAAAAATGTAAATGATGTCATTTTTGTACTCACTTTCATGAGTTCTGTATCCACAAAATAAATAACTGAATGCAAAATCGAAATTGACATAAAAGGGCTGATCTATACCTTAAATACAGACATCATTAAGGAGTATATGTTCTATTAAAAATTACACAGCAAAAAATTTCATTAAACTCTTAACATTTCTTGTTCTTACAAATCTTGCACTGAATACCACAAGTTACTACAGTAACTTACAGTCAATTTCACGTTTTTTACCGTCAAGTTCATTCTGTTTTTTACTATAGGCATACAACATTTTAGATGATACTAATCAGAATTTAACAATTTCAATGATGAAATACTAGGTGAAGCAAGCAAAGATCCACTACTATGTCATTTTCTTTAGAGTGATGGATAAAAGATGGAAAGAGGGGCGCAGTTCTTTCCATCATCCGAGTCGCATGGGTTGTAGAATGGATAGATTGGCACTAGAACAGTTCCCATGTAGAAAGAAAAGAGTGGCATCATGGTCACAGCATTGTAGAAAGTCACCTCCTCATTATCACAGTCCAAGAAGATGCCGATGCGGGTGAGGAAGGGCGATGAGCGCAACTGCGTGGGCTTCGGGTGGGTGCAGGCTGTGATGGAGCCATTTTTGAAGGACAACGTCCACAGTCCATTTAACGTGGAAGTGGAATCCATCTCTCCACGCTGCACGTCGGCTCTGGCCACGCCCAGTCGCCAGGCGGTCTTGCCCTGTATCTCCACCTCCCAGTAATGACGTCCATAAGTGAAGCCCTCGGACCCCATTACACAGTAGTAGTAATGAAAGCGTTTTGGGTTCCTCTCATCTGGGTTCTCTTTAGGCACCTCCTTGTCCTCCTCGAAAATCACAGAAGTTCTCTCAGCAGAAAGAGTCAGCAGGGGATGTGCAGTTTCAGGGTCTAAAGTCAGTGTGGATATGTCTGTATGAAAATAACACATTCAGTACATTTAGTATTGAGTTAAAGGTGCATTCAGTAATCTTTTCCTTATTAAACGTTATCCCTTTATTTTACAAACAGTATGGTAGTTTTCAATACTTGGGTAGAGGGATGTTTTCATGTGCTTCCAGATTCTGTACTGAATGGGCCCCACAAACTGACCAGAGCAGATTTCACTCTCTACTGGGGCTGGACTGATGAAATTGACTTCACATCTAATAAAAAGAGACAATGACACATAATGTGATCAAAGAAATAAAAGTAGAGGAGAGTAGAAAGAATGTAAATGTGAGAAGAACAATAGGGTGGGGTTATAAATGTATATAAGGAAAACAATATTGATAAACAATAACTAAGTGTAGATACAGATACTTGCCTTTTCAGAAGCTCTTTGATTTCCTAAATGAAATGAAATACATAGTATTTAGTAGATGAACATTCAAGTTCAACCTGGACTCTTATAAATAAAGGTTCCTGTAGTTCAATAAACAACATCCACAGAACCTTTCTATTGCTATAAAACTTTTAAAAGACTTTGACTGACATGTTCTTTGGGAAATCAGAAATGGTTCTTCATGTCATCACTGCAAAGAAGATGACAGCACCTTTATTTTTAAGAGTGTGGTTACAGAAGTCAGCAGTCCCCAGATTCCTCAAACACTTGTCAGATCATGTGATTGTTTAGGCACTTTACTAGTGCACTGCAAAGTGTCAGGTGACATCTACTGTAGTATGTTCGGCGGATTTGTTCCAGACCCTTCCACTGCATCAACTAACTATTAAACTAACCTTGTAATGAGGTAATGTGGTCTGATGTCAAACTAATCCAGTTAAATGCAGCAGTCCAGAACAAATAGCTAAAATCTTCAGACTAATCAAATTGACCTTTAATTCACCTTGTAAATTAGACATTCTACAAAGGATAAGAAAGTGCCTTCTAGTGTGTGCAGCAAGGCATTGCTCCAGTTCAGATAAGAGCTTAAAGATAAAGACTTGCACTACTTCAGCTGTCAGTTTAAATGACTTAAAATGGAAATCCACCTGCAGAAGTTTAGGACTGTCATCTTCCCTCAGCTTGCAGTTCAAAGTCTCAATGGCTCTCTCTAGATCTCTACCCTGCATGGCAATCTTTTTCTCTCTTTCTTTTAAGATCTTTAATCGTCGATCCCTTTCTTTCCTCAGTCTTTCCAGGTCCATCTCCTGCTCTTCATCCAGGAAGCGATGGAGGTTCTGAAACTCCGCTCGGATTTCACGCTCAATCTCCTCAAATCTGTTCTGTGAGAGAGAGAGAGAGAGAGAGAGAGAGAGAGAGAGAGAGAGAGAGAGAGAGAGAGAGAGAGAGAGAGAGAGAGAGAGAGAGAGAGAGAGAGAGAGAGAGAGAGAGAGAGAGAGAGAGAGAGAGAGAGAGAGAGAGAGAGAGAGAGAGAGAGAGAGAGAGAGAGAGAGAGAGAGAGAGAGAGAGAGAGAAAGAGAGTTACCAAGTATAATGGCAAAAATTGCTTATATGCATTAAGCCATGTCATTATGATTTAGTAGCATTCCTAACTAACCGTATTACATGCATTAAAATACTTTGAAATGAGCTTATTAAAGAGCTCTTCAGGAATCTCTCATGTCCATGTTTATATCCATGTTCTCATCACCATTAAAGGTCATTTCTGCCACTCATATTACACACCTCGACCTCCAGTGCTTCCACGAAGGCGTCTCTCTCAGCTTCATAACATTCGTTAATTTCATGTTTAATCTTTTTAATTGACTGAAGAAGCTTCTCCTGAAAAATAAACATAGATACATAAACAAAGTCAGTCTGTAGTGTAAAGAGCTTACTCTATACATACACTGATTAGATTTTTATACATTTAGTGCATTAAAACAAACCCTATTCTTTAATATAATATAATATGTTTGGAAAGTTTTAATTGTCTTTATTAATTTTATTAGTGTCATAACACGTCAGCTTGTGTTTAAGCTCTGTTCCCACTTGGAACCTTCTAGAAGTGCAAACAACAAATTTTTTATGTATCTCTAACCTGGTCATGGCTTAAAACAAGAAGGTGACATTTTGTTCCTACCTTTTGGTCGTAAAGGAGAGATTTGTTGAAGTTGTTGTTTGTGTCCTTCATGTGATTTGTGTGCATTCCAGTTTTTCTTGTCAAAATTAAGTACAGAGAACTCTGTGATCTAATGCATGGGAGAGAGGGGTTAAATTAAGCTGAGTGATAGGCATGTGTTATGACAGAGAGAGAAAGAAAGAGAGAGGGAGGAGGACAAAGGCATGTGAGGGTAATATTTTAAAGCAGGGTAACAGAGTGATTGGCCAGAGTAAGATAGAGGGTTTGTGGTGACTTACATATTAAACCGATCTGCACTGAATGATATTAAAGATAAAGAAGAATATAATCACTAAAGACAGAATTTGACTTGGCACACAGTAAGACAATAACACAGTAAAAGAGGAGAAAAGGGAGGTATTGTGGTGTTCACAGCTGTCTCACTGTACAAGCGATTTATGGGAAAGAGGGAAGAGCTTCTATTTCTGTCTGCAACAAGAGTCAGCGTCAGGGAACAGAGGCAGACTATTACAGCGAGAAAGATAGATAGAAGGGCCAATGTGGGGCTTATGTTTCACTGTGAGGGGTCTGGCAGCAGGATTTTGTGTGCATGTACAAATAAGAAAGAATGGGAGAGAAAGCGAGAGTGTGTGCTTGTGTTGTATGTGTTTCATAAAGAGCAGTCTGTCTGGCAAAGATTTTTCAAATATTTCTCTGCAATAGTAGAAGGCAGTGACGTATGACAAGAAAAATCCTTTGTGGAAAAGTCACCTCTCTCTCTCTCTCTCTCTCTCTCTCTCTCTCTCTCTCTCTCTCTCTCTCTCTCTCTCAACACTGCTCAGCCAGTGTAATGTATTATTCATGGATCTGTCCTGTGCGTCTGACTGCTGGGACTAAGACACAGACTTAGTTAAAGATGTAATTAATGGTATTTAAAGCATAGTCACATATCACATAATATTAACCTACATAGACTATTTTCAAAATAAAATATGTACACAGTCATTTAAATAATACATTAAATAATAATGTATTATTAAATAATACATAACAGTGAAAATGTTGCATAGAAATTAAATTCTTTGTTTTTTAATGATATTTTTAACTTTCTTATTTTCGAATTAATGATGCGTTAAGCATCACATATGTCATATAAAATGTTAATTAATAATTATAAAAATAAGTTATTATTAAAGGTAAAATCTGTCCGGCTTCTTTAACCCCAATAAGGGTTTGAAAGACTACATTACCCATTTCCGGTACGTATCACATTGTAGGCGGAAGTAAACAAAGAGCACGTAGCGCTCAATTTATCCCTTGCGATATATATCTGCTCTTTGTCCTCATTAAATATCATTTAATTTTTCTTTGCATAAGAAATTATTATCCTGTTCCGTATCTTCTTGGTTGGATACAACAAATACGGTTTTTTATTTTGGTTGCTGGTTACTAGCATGTAGCGTTAGCCTGCCTGGCTAACAGGGCAGCAGTAGTTGATTTTAACTGGTTTATTTCTCCTTGATGTCTATGGACGAACAGAAGCATTGACAGTTAACAACTGACAACCCAGACATCACATCAGGAATTAAAAATGAATGGTCAAGCGGAAATAGAAGTGGATTACAAGAGAAAATACAAAAATCTCAAACGCAAGTTGAAGTTTCTGGTTTATGTGAGTATTTGATTTTCTCTCTCAATAGTTCCTCTCTTTAAAAACTGTCAAAATAAGTTAACGGTCTCTCTTTCTCTCTTTGATTATTGTCTCTCTCTCTCTCTCTCTCTCTCTCTCTCTCTCGTCATGTGTTCAGGAGCAAGAGTGTTTTCAGGAGGAGCTGAGAAGAGCTCAGAGAAAGCTATTAAAAGTTTCCAGAGATAAAAGGTAAAACCTGCAAATACTCTTATCATTAATCCACATAATGCCATGCTTGTCATATAACTCGTTTCTTGCCATTTGCTTCTCAGTTTTCTGTTGGACAGACTGTTGCAGTATGAAAGAGTGGATGAAGAATCTTCTGGTAGGTTTGCTCATCTAATATCCTGTAGGAACATACTAGTAATACTAGGTCTTGTTTTTCTGAAGTCTCCAGCTGTCCTGTGATCAGTGTTTTGTGTTTGTAGACTCTGAAGCTACTGTGTCCTCAGACAGTGAGGGTGAAGGAGCCAGAGAGAGAGACAGGGAAGCTGGAAAGAAGTGAGTTTACAGCAACTAAATCTCTTGGTTTATAAAATCGATAAAATTTTTAGAAACATATCCGTTGTTGTCCCTGATATTAACAGACATTTGGGGATCTGATAACAAGTGATAAGTGCTAAATACAGGTGTAAATGGAATCCAGATTGATTAGT